>OU343047.1:3755000-5005000 GCA_910593695.2 Ocypus olens | reverse complement strand
GGGTGTCAGATTTTTACTTTCTCCGTTACGAAGTACGAGAAAGTATTGTGATCGTGATTTTTTTTTCAAAAATTTTTTTTACGGAAATATCCGTTTTGGGGTGCCTAGATGCTATTTCGACAATTTCTGGAAAATTTTTTTTTGTGTCTGTGTGTGTGTGTGTGTGTGTGTGTGTCTGTGTGTGTGTGTGTGTGTGTGTGTGTCTGTGTGTGTGTGTGTGTGTGTGTGTGTGTGTGTGTGTGTCTGTCTGTGCGCGCTGTATCTCAAAAACTAATAGAGCAATTGATATGAAACTTTGAACATCTGTCTTATTTGATAATCTGAAGAACTGAAAAGCTTTTGGTAAAATTTCGTACACCGGAAGTGGGCGTTTACCTCAACTGTTTTTTGTTTTTTGCCAATATTTTCTTAAATATGAAAAATATCATAAAATCATTTGAACAAATTTTAAAGACAACAAAGAAATGAACCTCTTTTGCTTGAAGACATTTTTCATAAAATCATTTTTATTCGAGAAAAAAATGTATTATTATTTTTTTAATTTTTGGTTTATAATTATGAAACGATAATAGTTACAGCAAATTTATGTTAATAATAATTGTAGAGAATGCTAAAATGAACAACTTATAAAGAATAAGTTTTTTTCGAAATCCCTTTAGTTTTTGAGTAAACTGAGTTTTTGAATTTGAAGTATATTCTTTTATATTTTTGACGTTTTAAACGTCAGTTTTATGCGAGTCTACAAACCGCTCGATGTACATTTAAAATATGATATCAATGGAAAATAAACCATGAAAGTGTAAATATAAATGATGATACCATCGGAGAAAGTAACATGATGGCCACATCACCATTTTTTTTTGTTGGCTGGCGTTAATAAAAGAAAATGGCGATATCCTTTATAGTATTTTCAACGTTAAATTAAAATCGAATTGCTCTAAAAGCTAAAATCAATGCATAAAATCCATTCAACAATTTTTACAGAAAACACATCTGTAATCTACTTATTTTAGGTATATTTACAACATAATAATCGTATTGAAATATCTTAAGATATCCCATCTTAATTGATTGTTGTCTATTTATAGTTATTCATGCAAGAATTGATACCCAATTAGCATTAAGCCCGTATTTCACTTCAAAAGGAAAACACAAGAGAAATACATGTCTGGTTGTTAACGTGAACGTCAGGAAATACATAAGTAGACCGTGAGTTCCTTTGATCGTTACGTTTACTCTTTAATCTTATTGTTACGTGAAACCTACACCGTTATCAGTTCAAGCGAAACGAGTATTTTATTTGATGGAGGGTCGTGCGTTTAAAATATAAGGGAAACACCTCAGGATCGAATTCGATGTATAAAAAATATTTAGATAAAGCATGGCCATGATAAACAAGATAACGGTCTTAGATTAGTTCAGCACGTTGTTGACTTTATGTCAATTAAAAGTCAGTTTTGATTTAGTCATGGTATTCTCACAACTTCACAAGCGTTTCATCATTGAATCTTATTTCCGTAATGGACATCTTGAAAATGGGCAATGGATTTATAATACTCGTCCGTGCCGTCGACACCGCCGCTGCCTTCGCCACCGCCGCTGCCTTCGCCACCGGCGCTGCCTTTGTCACCGCTGTCGTTGCCGCCGAGCCGCCGGTCACTCCTCGGCGAACTCGTCGGGCATCCCGGTGCGAACTATAGGTGAAGTGTTATGACAATTACTTTATTAACTTTCCGTGTGTAGATATTTTCTTGAACATTTTTTCTGTAACATAATCCGTGTGTAAATAATGGCGATCGTTATCGCGCCCATCAGATTTTTTCTGCCTCTGCCCCCATCCTTTGTGTTTCTTGTGCTGTTTCATAGCGACCCGACTCCAAGAGCTAGCTGGAGATCATCGAGGGCGGTTTTTCACACCCCGCGCTGCGACCCCCCGTTGACACAAGTTTTATTTGACAATTAGATTAGCTTAACCTTACTTTTAACAACTGGCGGCGAAGACGCGATGCGACGCATCAAACCTGCAACGTACGTTCCGAAATACAAAGCCACCCTTTATCTAAATAATTTTTATACCTATGGTATACCAATAACAAATAGCATTTTATTTGTCAAAGTGCAGAAAATGGAGAAAGAGGCTTTACTTCCAGCGAAAATATTAGCCCGAGCTAAGCAAGCGAATGATAAATTAGTACCAGAAAAATCGAGGGATAGGTACCAAAACGAAGGAAATTTATTTAATAGATGGCAGCAAGAAAATCATATTGAAAGTGTGTGCGAAAACGTAATAAACGTAATAATGGCCTATATTGATGAACTGGTATGTTAATTTTTATCCCGTGTAGCAAATTATAACAATTTTTGATTTGATTGCAGAGCGAAAAGTATGCTCCCAATTCTAATCTAAATGAAATGTTTCAACAAATGTACACGTTGAAAATAGGAATTTGTCTCGAGAAGCCACACCAACTTCTTACCCGAGGAAATGTGAGCTATACTTGGATCAATGGATCTTTGCGTGTACGTCATAAACTACTGAATCTAGTTCCGACAGTATTTCCATGCGCTCACTCTCTCTACGATACGTTAAATTAGATGCAACAATGTGCTTACGTATGTCGTCCAAGGCGGGAATACTTTGTTTTCGGCAATGACGCACACGCAAACATCCGTTGATTAAACTATATCACAATTGCACAATAACAAATTTTTTTAACTTTAAGTAGACTTTTTACAATTTGTATTATTTCGTTCAATTTCCTGTAGTTAACAAAATTTATTTCATTTCATAAGAGTCTAACACTGTTTTCAAATTGATATTATTGTTTTAATAATTTGTTGATTGAGCGCGGGTTGTTAACAAAAAGCGGGCTGTTAAAAGCTCTTAACAGCCCGCGTTTTCGTTGCCAGGGAAATATGAATAGCTTAACGTTTGTCAAAAGTGACATGTTATTAACTACATAACAATATAGTGCGACGAAAAATAATTACTAATGTCGAAAATATTTATTTATAAAATACATCTTATTTAAGTTTACTATAATTATGCTTGAAATATCTACACATATGACACAAATGTAATTGGAAATTTTATCAATACGAACAGGTTTTTTTAAACAGTTGAATTCAGTGACGGCTCGCGGTAGCAGAGGTGGTAATACTGTCACCTCGGTCACCCCACGAGCCGTCACCGCTTGAATTGTGAGTGTGTCAAGTTGGCACCCCAATGAAGAGTTCTGGTAGTTCTGAATAGAGTTCTCAATTCCTTTTGATGTATCTAGAAGTACTATCAACTTTTAAAAACGAGTTCTGTAAAATTGGGCTGTCAGGAATTTTTTGAAAAATGGGGTGCCAACTTGACACCGCACCCCAACATTGTTATCGAATAGTTCTGAACTAGTTTTAAGATGTGTTTGAGTTAGTACTATAGTTCCTGATACTTTTAAAAAAGAATTCTGTTGAATAGTGATAAAAATTTTCAAATTCATATTACTCACTTAATATTGGTCGAATCTAAATATTTCATAACAACTATGGATAGAACTCACAAAGAACTACAGGAAACACCTATCAGAACTATCCGGAACTGTCAAAAATTATTTTTTGAAAAAATTCGCAAAGCAAAAAAAAAATTGAGAGTTCCAGGAGTTCTGAGTTAATTTTCTATTTCTACTCATTGAGTACAATAATTCTTTCTTTTAAACAAATTCGATACAATCGCGATTTATGGCATTTTTAAATAAATTTAAAATTCGATAATAGAAAAATTAAATTTTGAAAATACCCATTTCCTGCCATTTAATCGTAATTTGCCATTAGAGTTTTCGTTGGAACTCCTTGAGTACAACCCATAAGTCAAATCAGAACTCCCAGAACTATTAAAAAAAAGATTTTTTTCGTTCCAGATGCGATAATTCAAAATATAAAATTTTAAAAAATTCGCAACTCTCAGGATAATTGTTGGATTTTAAAAAAACAAAATTATTTTGAAAGAATCATGTTTCCTAAACTAAATACAATTTTTGTAAAATTTTACCAGCGCGATTTATATTTATTTCAATTTTTTTCGTTCCAGATGCGATAATTCAAAATATAAAATTTAAAAAAAATCGCAATTCGCAGGAAAACTGTTGGATTTTCAAAAAACAAAATTATTTTGAAGAATAGATGTTTCCTAAACTAAATTAAATTTTTGTAGAATTTTTCCCGCACGATTTATAATTATTTCAATTTTTTTCGTTGTAAACAAACGTTTTTGGTTATAAAAATTCTTGGGTGTGTTCTACAGATTGGAGGGTAGGATACGGCCCACCCACCACTTCTTGGTGGGTAGGATAGGGCCCACCCACCACCCCTCCTTTCATTTTAATTATTCACACAAACACTCTTTCCTTATGCTTTAGAAACTATTACATATTTCGTGATCTGACTAAGAAATTAGTTCAAATAAAACAGTGTTTTCTAGGTTAGGTTTTAGTGGAATCGAAGGGCGGTGGGTGGTCCCTATCCCACCCTCCAATTTGTAGAGAACACACACGGAGGTTTTGCAGCTGTAAATTAATTGATAAAAGAGGAATCTGACGGTTTTCTCTTGCCTCGACAAATTAATTGATAAGGGACTCTTGGATGTGTTTAAAGGGTTAGAGGGCAGGATGAGACCCACCCACTACTCTAAATTAACCTAGAAACTAGCTTCATTGCTGGTTTTTCAAACTTATAAAAGTCCAGTGATTTGACTAAAAAAAAATTCTTCAATCAAACAGTGTTTTCTATGTTAGGTTTAAGTGGAAATTAAAGGTGGTGGGTGGGCCCTATCCTACTCTGCAATCATTTGAACACAAACGAGGGTTTTGCGAGTGTAAATTAATTGATGAGAAAATAATCGAACGATTCTGTGATCCTAAGACAAACGTTTTCATTTATAGAAACTCTGGGGCGTGTTCAAGAAGTTGGACGGTGGGATAGGGCCCACCCACCACCCTCTGTTATATCTGATTTTTTCCACAAACACTTTTTCCCTGTGCTTCTTAAACTATTACATATCTAATGATCTGACTAAGAATTTAGTTTATTGTAACAGTGTTTTCTAGGTTAGGTTTAAGTAGAAATTAAGAGCGGTGGGTGGGCGCTATCCCACCCTCCGATCTGTACAATACACAGGAAGGTCTTACAGCTGTAAATTAATTGATAAAAGAGGAATCTAACAGTTGTCTCTTGCCTCGACAAATTAATTTATTAATGGAGACTCTCGGGTGTGTTTAAAGGGTTAGAGGGCAGGATGGGGCCCACCCACTACTTTAAATTAACCTGTAAACTCGCTTCATTGCCGTTGTTTTTTCAAACTTATAAATGTCCAGTGATTTGACAAAAAAGTTTCTTCAATCAAACAGTGTTTTCTGGGTTAGGTTTAAGTGGAAATTAAGGGCGGTGGGTGGGCCCTGCAATAATTAGAACACAAACGAGGGTTTTGCGAGTGTAAATTAATTGATGGGAAAATAATCTAAAGATTCTCTGGTCTCTGGCAAACGTTTTCATTTATAGAAACTTTGGGGCGTATTCAAAAAGTTGGAGGGTGGGACAGGGCCCACCCACCACCCTCTGTTTCATCTGAATTTTTCCCACAAACACTCTTTCCTTGTGCTTTTGAAACTATTACATATCCAGTGATCTGACTAAGAAATTAGTTTATCGTAACAGTGTTCTCTAGATTAGGTTTAAGTAGAAATGAAGGATGGTGGGTGGGCTCTATCCCACCCTCCAATCCCCAGAACACACACGAGGGTTTTACAACTGTAAATTAATTGATAAAAGAGGAATCAAACGGTTTTCTCTTGCCTCGACAAATTAATTTATTAATGGAGACCCTCGGGTATGTTTAAAGGGTTAGAGGGCAGGATAGGGACCACCCGCCACCCTTCGTTTCCACTTTAAATTAACCTAAAAACACGCTTCATTGTAAACTAAATAAAAACTCCAGTGATTTGACTAAAGTCCATCAAACAGTGTTTTTTTGATTAGGTTAGGTTAGGTTAGGTTAGGTTGGGTTAGGTTAGGTCCGTTAAGTCCGAAATGAAAAAAAAATTGAGAGTTCCAGGAGTTCTGAGTTAATTTTATATTTCTACTCATTGAGTACAATAATTCTTTCTAATTTAATTTTTCTATTATCGAATTTTAAATTTATTTAAAAATGCCATAAATCGCGATTGTATCGAATTTGTTTATAATGATTCAAATTTCTGAATCGTTATTAATGAATTATAACATGGCCGTAGAAAAAATACATTAATACAGTTCTCGATAAAAAAAGACAAACTCTTCAACAAAGAAAAGATTCAAGAAACTCTTAAAATTAATGTCTCGCATGTTATGTATGGTTAGTTTGTATCATCCGCAGCTTGCTTCGCCATTTTTGCAGGAATCGCTTGTAACAACTGATGTCATATGTTGTTTGCAAACTGACCTGTTGCAATTTCCGCAGATGATGGTTGTGACGATTTGTTTTTCCTACCGCAAATAAAACACCTCGCTCGTATCTTTGCAGGTGGCTCCTCCTCATTGGTGTCTTCTGCTGGTCTTTTGTATTTTGCTAGGAAACATTGGCAATGACTGTATGCTGGCACGTTCAGAGAGATATGGCTTCGTCAAACCTAAGGAGAGCACCTTCAAAAATTCTCTTCTGTGCTTGTAAGCTGAGTTGCATTATAGAGCAGTTGTCCATTGATCCCCGCGATGTTCATCAGTTGGAAGAATATAACCAAAGGCCATCTTCCTGTTCTTCTTGATACTGAGTATGTGCCACACATTTTATCAACGGTATCAACTCCTCCTTTGGTGGCGTTATATTGTAAGATAATATCAGGCTTACTCGAAATTGGATCGATATCTCCATCCTCGTGCATTGTTGAGATCAATATGACCGCTTTATTTGTTTTCGGTTCGTAGGAAACCAATGTTACGTTTTTCTGGAATCCAAACAACGAAGATTTCACAGGTCTACTTTTATGAGGCGTTTATTTTTTTTCATAGTAATTTTATCTTCCAATAATTCTTTCGCTAGCGGATAACTTGAATACCAGTTATCACACGTTAAATTCCGATTACTACCTTTCACTTCCTTCAACAAGCGGTGAACAATCGCGGTAGGTGTATTTGGCATGCTGTAGGGGCCTTCGGGTTGCTAACCGCAATAAACTTCAAAATTCGACACATAAAATGTTTTTGCATCACATAATACAAAAACTTTCATTCCATACTTCGCCGGTTTACTTGGAATATACTGAAGAAAACTACAGCGTCCTCGGAAAGGTATCAACATTTCATCAATTGTTAAAAATTCGCCCACAGAGTAGTTGTTCTTGCAATTCTCTACGAATTTATCTATAACCCATCTTATTGCAGCCAATTTATTCTTTGATTCTTTGTACTTTTATCATCAAATCGGATAACGGCAAGTAAAAATAGGAATCTGTTTTTACCCATACATGCCCGAAAAATTTCAGAACCGGTACCATCTGTTGTCCAGAGTTCCAAAAAGTGAGTACGATTTTGCTTCTTATATCCAGATAACAATAGCAAACCCATGAATGCTTGTATTTCTGTTTTTTTATTTCACGTTCTCTCATAAATTGAGACCTAACATTCGAAATGTGTAGATTCGTGCATTCAGTTATGTACTGTATCATTTCATCTGTGAATATTCTCATAAAAGCATCTACTTCATTTTGAATGTCCCTCGCTTGTTGTTTGGCACCGGGAAAGATTTTCACAAGATTTTTAGTGCTCACCTTACTGAATTTGCTTTTTGGCGAATTTTTGTTCCATTTAGTCAGTTTATCTTTAGCAATAAAGTAACTGCTATTTCCAACATCTTCTAAATCATCAGAGTCGTTACCTTCAATTTCTGATTCGGAGTCATGTTCCGTGTCCTCTATGTACTCTTCAGAAGAAGTATCGGCATTGTCGTCGTGTAACTCTTCTTCCGAATCGGAGTCGCAAATCACTTGAGCCAGATCCACTAATTCACCCTGTGTCAATTTGTTGGAGTCTTTTATTTTTACTTTGTCCCTAAAATGATAACAATGTTCCAAAAGCGACATAAACACTAATTTTATGGACAAATAAGAGCCCCTAAATGGCAGTCAATATTACTTACATAGCTACCCGCGCGATGTATTTCATACACCACACTGTAGTGCACCGAATAAATTGTCAATAAACCAACTAACTTTCCAGCCACCTCAGCGCAAGTGTCTGAGCACCTAGTAAACACATCGGTAGTGGGTTACATCGAGGGGCATAGGTGGGGGATACTGCATTGGGTTTTTACCGCTTTTTTAGTAGAAATGGTGTACTTTATACACCGGCGCGGGTAGTTAAAGGTTGAAACTAGTTCAGAACTATTCGATAACAATGTTGGGGTGCGGTGTCAAGTTGGCAAAATTCCTGACAGCCTAATTTTACAGAACTCGTTTTTAAAAGTTGATAGTACTTCTAGATACATCAAAAGGAATTGAGAACTATCAGAACTCTTCATTGGGGTGCCAACTTGACACACTCTTGAATTGTAATAAAAACATGAAGTGACGCGATTAAACCATCCACGCCACCCTGCTGACCCTCTCGCTATTATTGGTGGCGGTGGGAACGGAAAATCCGCCGATGCCGCCCACGATGCTGACCCCGATCCCGGTGGCGTGCGATTCGCTCGGCGGTCCGGGTCAGTCGGGATCGTACTTGCAGTCGATCCGCAATAGCGTTACGACCACGAACAGCGTGATGATGGAGAGGGACAGCTCGATCGCGGCCAGCACGAGCAGATCGCCGGCGTCGGTGAACTCGTCCTCGTAGATCTCGTCTTCGGGGGACGTCAGCGTTCGCATCGATTGGACCGCCAAAGCCGCCAGGAACGAGCACGCCGTCCCCCAGAGGATCGACAGCGGCAGGGCTATCTTTACCGAGGGGCCCAAAAAGCGAAGGGATGATCCCGGCATGCAGGTTGACGTGCGGTATCCGCTAAAGCCCTTCGTCGTGTGTATACTTGCCGCTGGAAAGATAAAGGATAATTAGATGGAGGTGTTTGAAAAAGTAAAAGTAACGTCGATAATTCGTGGATGGAAAAACTGTCTTCCTGAAATGAGTGAAGTTGTCCACCCTCAATTATAACAAAAATACTGGTAAACATTAGTTTTTTGTTTGACCTTCATCGACGGTTTTGGCCTCTAAGTGATCGGTCGCGGTGGAACAATCATAAAATAATTCTTGTTTCTGCTAGGAACATACTTCTTCCGATTTGAAGTTGTGAAACATTTAGGAAAGAAACTACATCGGTAAACAGGGGCACAGCGGCGGTCCAATAATCTTTTAGATTATAATAATTATTCCTGATATGATAATCGCCGAATACAAGAAAACTATTGAGATTAAGAACAGGAAACAATATGGATTCTACTTAAGAATACGTTACTAAATACAGGGTGTGCCATTTGAAAAAACGAAGTTATTCAACTTTATAAGTTCGGTTTCTCTACCGCATTTTTTTTATCACCCTGTATAATTTTTTGTATGAAATCATGGTTGGCTCCATAGTTCGAACCTTCAGCCAAATAATAGAAATGATTTAAATCGTTCAACGTCAATCACTGGGGCAAAAATAAAATTTCACCCAGACCATGCATTTCAACAAATCTTCAAATATTTCGAAAACGGCAAACAATAGGTATAGGGAGTATTGAAGTAACTCACCTTTATTTGCTCCATATAATTCAAAAATGACAAAAAATACAGGGTGTTCTATTTAAAAAAACATAAGTTTGGTCTGTAACTTTGTTATGAGACACCCTGTATAAATTTAAATATTTTTAGGGCGTGCAGCTCACTATTATACACAACTTTTGTATAAAATATTTTTCGAAATTTTGAAAAATGAGCACGTGATTGACCGTTCCCAGAGCTCTGAAACAATCTGTATACAAAAAAAAAAACCAGTTAAAAAGTTATTTGGGTAGTCTTCCTCGCAGAATTCAGAGGCGTTCTATTTTGACTTTTAATTTAAGAGTTATGACATAAAGTTGCAACACCCTATATATTTGTAGGTCATTAAATACAAATTTTTAGCAGATTTACATTTATATAACATCGTTAATAAAAATTCATGTAAATCAGTGAGAGAGAAAAAAAACGATTATATTAGAAATTTTGTTCCATAACTCTTAAATTGAAAGTAAGAATAAGAAAATTAGCACGCCACTAAATTCTGCGAAAAAAACCGCACAAATAGCTATTTAACTGTTTTTCTATATACAGGGTGTTTCTTAATTGATGCAAAATTTTTTAAAGGATGATTTTTCGGAAAAATTAAGGGAAGTCTTTCATATAATTTTTTTTTCAAAACCCCTTCCTCTCCAAGTTACAGCCCTTTAAAGTTAAGGGAAAAAATGTTTTTATTTCATACATCCACAATCAAAGAATTTAGAAGAATGAAATTTGGTGGGTTAATTGTTCCTAATAAAATGACACTTTTTGACGAGTTTTGTAACCCTAAAATGTTATAAAGGGGTGAAAAAATCATCCCTTGTAATAGTTTGCATCAGAACTTTTTAATGCGTCGACATTTTTCTATTTCAAAAATTAATTTAAATGGAAGAATTCAATCTGCAACTTTTTTATCTCTTGATAAATATTTTTTTTGTGATCAAACTAACAATTTTAGGACAAAATTGTCCTAAAATTGTTAGTTTGATCACAAAAAAAATAAAAGAATGCTCTGACCCATTTGACATAAATTCACAGATTTGTTATTATTTGTTAAGAAAAATCAAGTAGGCGATTTTATTAGGAACAGTTATCTGCCAAATTTCATCCTTCTAAATCAGTGATTCCCAAACTTTTTTGTCCTACCGCCCCCTTTCCAGAAAAAATATATTTTATTTTTTATTTTAAAAGCAATTAATAGGATCACCAAGATTGACTATTTGCAATTGTTTTTTTTTTAAAATTTTAAAAGCAATTAATAGGATCACCAAGATTGACTATTTGCAATTGTTTTTTACTTTCTCCGTTACGAAGTACGAGAAAGTATTGTGATCGTGATTTTTTTTTGAACATTTTTTTTTACGGAAATATCCGTTTTGGGGTCCCTAGATGCCATTTCAACAAATTCTGGAAAAAAAAAATTGTGTCTGTGTGTGTGTGTGTCTGTGTGTGTGTGTGTGTCTGTGTGTGTGTGTGTCTGTGTGTGTGTCTGTGCGTGTGTCTGTGTGTGTGTGTGTGTGTGTCTGTCTGTGTGCGCTGTATCTCAAAAACTAATAGAGCAATTGATATGAAACTTTGAACATACGTCTTATTTGATAATTTGAAAAACTGAGAAGCTTTTGGTAAAATTTCGTACACCGGAAGTGGGTGTTTACCTTAACTGTTTTTTGTTTTTTGCCAATATTTTCTTAAATATGAAAAATATCACAAAAATATTTAAACAAAAATTGAAGACAACAAAGAAGTGCACATCTTTTGCTTGAAAATATTTTTCATAAAATCATTTTTATTCGAGAAAAAAATTTATTATTTTTTTAAATTTTTGGTTTATAATTATGAAACGATAATAGTTACAGCAAATTTATGTTAATAATAATTGTAGAGAATGCTAAAATGAACAACTTATATTGAATAAGTTTTTTTCGAAATCCCATCAGTTTTTGAGTAAACTGAGTTTTTGAATTTGAAGTATAATTTTTCCATCTTTCATGATTTTGACGTTTTAAACGTTAGTTTCATCCGAGTTTACACAACGCTCGATGTACATTTAAAATATGATTTCAATTGAAAATAAACCACGAAAACGTAAATATTAATGGCTATGATATCATCAAGTCGGAGAAAGTAACATGATGGCCACATCACCATTTTTTTTTATAAATTGGTTACCGCACTGAAAACCCACGTTTCACTAATCTTCCCTTCTTTCTTTTATATTATCACTGCCCCCTTATTCATCGTCCCCAAATGCACCAGTGGCCATCAGCGCCCCCCTGAATCGCTGCAGCACCCACTAGGGGGCGGTGGCGCCCACTTTGGGAATTACTGTTCTAAATTCTTCCATGGTGGATATATGAAATAAAAAAAACAATTGTTATCCCTTAACTTCAGAGGGCTGCAACTTGGAGAGGAAGGGATTTTGAACAAGAAAAATATACATTTTTGCTGAAAAATCACCCGCATCAATTTAGAAACACCCTGTATATTACAGTTACTGAGAAAATAGCCAAAAAATTGAATAACTTCCGATATCTCTCAAACTAATCAAGTTAGCTATGATATGTCAATGCTATTGTTATCATTTCAGAAAAAGAGGTCATAGCGTTAATAACAATTTTGTTTTCCAATTCTTACCGATAAAAAAAAACATCGAATTTGGGTCACCCGGTACGCATTAGAGGACCCACACTTCTCAAAATAGATATTTTTGACTTTAACTCACTACTTTTCTTATGATCACTTAACTCACGCGATGTTGGTAGCAGTGTTACCAAAATAATCTAGATTCGGCGGATTTTGAATCCGAATTGCGGAATAATTATCGTTTTAGCGGCTGGAGAATTTTCAGCTATAATGTCCCAAGGGCACTGATAATTTCGCGATAATTTTGACTAAACCCCGAAAGTGTGTTGCTTAGTAATTGCCCGACGCCGTCAGGCGGAGGGCAATTACTTAAAGCAACACACTTGAGGGAACTAGTCAAAATTATCTCGAATTTATCATTGCCCGAGGTACATTCGGTAAGATAAGTTCTTGAATTATGTACAAAACTTGAAAAGCTATTTATTAAAAGTACAATTTTCAATTCGTATTTTCTTACCTCACAAAAATGCTGGAACAGTTTCCATACGTATTTTTTACTTTTGACCGTGTTTTTTGGTGTTGTAATTAAATTATTAATTGCTTCATCGCATTCTGTCCCGAAGCGTGATTCAGACATGTTTATACGTTGACAGATCGATCGTAATTTTTTATTCAAGGGTATCTATGAATATGATATAAATCTGAACATCGACACCGACAGCGGGGGTCTTATCAGCCTAATTTTAACAAATCGCCCTGACGCGCGGGGTCTTACCGTTTCTCAGTGACATTGACGTTCTAAGTTTCTGTAGCGTGCGGCGTTCGACAAAAATGGACGAATCTGATTGGTTGTTTACTTATGAAAGAACTTATCTAGCGGAATTATGTTTGTTGAAAAAACTGGTAATTTAATTTAAATTTTAATTTTTTCCATGACAAAATATTATTCTTGAGTATAAAGAACTTAAGCTAACAATGCAAAATAGTCTCTTGTCACTTTGTTAAATTTTAATGTCAATAAATTGTTTTTCAAAGCCAGCTTCGATTTTTATTTAGTAAAATGGCTATTGAAATGGTTGATAAAACGAGTTTTCTTCAAATAACTTTTAATGCGTTAGGAATTAGGACAGGGTTGTTATTAGGAAACATGTTTGTTTTTTAATTCCGCATGGAATGACATAAAAATATACAGGGGCTCCAATTTAAAATAAGAAAAATAAAGCGCTTTAAAGTTTGAAATGTTTGACACTAAATTCTGGACACCCTGTACAATTCATATCGATCAAACTTGGTTAACGGGACTATCAGACCTTGTTTAATAAGTACCCTGTATGATTTTATTAACAAGGCACTATTTTTATTTTTTATTCATTTTTTAAAACAATAGTGCAAAACTGATTTTTTTTAGTTTTAATTTTTTTTTTGCTGATATCCCTGAATCGATTCCAATAAAATTATAGGAGTATGTAGGCAACCATAAAAGGTAGCCAAATAAGCAATAAAATACATAGCATGTAATTTAAAAATATACAGGGTGTTTCAGAGCTCCGGGAACGGTCAATCACGTGCTTATTTTAGAAAATTTCGAAAAATGTTTTATACAAAAGTTGTGTATAATAGTGAGCTGCACGCCCTAAAAATATTTAAATTTATACAGGGTGTCTCATAACAAAGTTGCAGACCAAACTTATGTTTTTTTTTAAATGGAACACCCTGTATTTTTTGTCATTTTTAAATTATATGGAGCAAATAAAGGTGAGTTACTTCAATACTCCCTATACCTTGTTTGCCGTTTTCGAAATATTTGAAGATTTGTTGAAATGCATGGTCTGGATGAAATTTTATTTTTGCTCCAGTGATTGACGTTGATCGATTAAAATCATTTCTATTGTTTGGTTGAAGGTTCGAACTATAGAGCCAATCATGATTTCATGCAAAAAATTATACTGTGTGATAAAAAAAATGCGGTGAGATGCAGGAGCCTGTATATTTCGATATCCACTTCCTGTTTTCGAAACGAGACAAGTTTGATAGAACGTTTACTAATTAAAGGAATATTCCATCGCTGCTTTTAAATATAGAATATTTCTAATTTAAAACGAAATCCGGTTAACCTTTTGCACCCGATGAAACGTAAATGCTCAATATGCCGGGTGTAGGGAAAATTACTGAATATAATTACATCGCCGGGGCGGTAACTGAATTACGCAGTTTATCTCCCGCCGGGTGGTTAATTGGTTCAATTAAATATAAAAGGCGGGAAGAAGTACAATGAATTATTTTAATAATCTTCGGTCTCAATTAAACGCCGAACCCCCCGTATGGACGTAATTGGAAAAGTTAGATTCCAGTTCCAGGGAATTAAAGCGATTGTTTCCATAATTGAAGGGCTCACGTCAGACCATTGTTAGGCTTTACATCTAATTAATATGTTCGACAATTTAGGACGGACTGTCTACATCCAGTTTTCGGATATAAAGAATTTAAAATGGACGCTTTGTGTAATTCCGAGCGTTTGCAGTATTCATATTGGGTTGATTGAATTTTAATGACGAATGGCATAAACGTTATGAATACGGTACAACCTCAGGCGGTTTGTTAAATTTGTAATTTTAGAGAAAATATGAGAGTTGAAATTTTTATTGTTTGCACAATAAATAATGAACTTTTAAATATAAAAAAAAACATTTATTAATCGTATCAGTCATAGGAATATTATTTATTTTACAATCAACTAAGTTAATTGTAAACATTCAATACTGTTTTCCCATCAGACCGGTTTCGACCTTTCAGGTCTCATGCGTGTAGTTATTCGTATATTCCTATGTCTGTCGGTGGTTATAGCACTCATAATCAGATTGGGTTTAGTACAACATTCAGGCAATAGATTCCGCCACTTTGGCGTTTCTAACTGTAAGATAATTGTGTTATTGATTATTAACAAACATGTTATTATTGATCTAGGATTAGGTGCAAATTAATTCTAGCGTCCTATAGTGTAAAGGTACAATCCTGAGCACCAGCTCTAATTCAATTGCACCAACAAGGAAACATGGGGAACCCGTAAATTAAAAAAACGCAAAACATTGCGTGGAAGTAAAGTTGTTCATCCATAGCACAAAACTATTTTCTGTTTCTGCCCAATTCCAGTCTGAGGAGGTGAAACCCTATGTTACCAAAGTGCAAATGAGTCTACTTGAATGCAAAAATTAATTTTTCCTAAAATCTAAAACGGGTAACTTTGCAGGGAATTCTAGATGTGAAAGTTGGTGCTAATGGTGTGAAATGGGAATTTGGCATTCTTTACATATTTTTTTTATCATCATAATCTGATGGATACAATCCTAAAATAATTTTCGAAAAAATCAAGCAGACGGCACTCGAGTTCGTCCGAGCGAACACCTGGAGGGAAACATTAAAACGCATTCTAAAAATTTAATATTTCAATATCGACAATTTAAAAGAAAACCGATAGACTAACCTGCGGCGAGTATTATGGTGGCTCCTGCTGGAATTCCAAGTCCTAAATTGAGTTCCCCTTTCTCTTCAATGAAAGCCACTGTGCCCATTATTAGAAATGTTATCCCGAACACTATCTGTAAAATAATAAATCTCTATAATCAATTATGTTTGTAATTGGTGCGTTTATGTGAACTGTTGACGTGGGAAATCGAAGGTTCACGATTTTGAGAATTTTATATCTTTTTCATTGAGAAATTAACTGCTAAAAGTGTTTGTTTTAATTTCATGAATATATTTTTTTATGAATTATGAAACATCGAGAGACTTCCCAGGGCTACAAAATACCTTAATCCGCCACTGATCACTAGTATTACATATACAGGGAGTACATGAACAAAACGGAACATAGAATTTTCAAACGTTAGTAAAAATTTCTGCATACAGTCATGCTGTTATTTATTATTTTTTGCACTCAGGAAACCCGAAAAACTGATAAAATAAAAATGATGATTTTCAGGAAAATAATGGTTGCCATGAATTGGCAAAAATTGTGTAAAAAAACTCACGAGAACACATCGAAAAATTTTGTAAAAAATTGTAATAATTTCGGCGGCGTGAAAAAATAATAAAAACAATTGCCATCGGCTTGAAACTTCCCAACTTTACTCTGAATATATCGGGTGTTATTATTCTGTAAAAAACATAAACCTCCCTTTTCTAAAATGTGTAAAAATCTCACGAGAATACTTCGAAAAATTTTGTAAAAAAATGTAATAATTTCGGCGGTGTGAAAAAATAATAAAAACAATTGCAATCGGCTTGAAACTTCCCTAGTTTACTCTGAATATATTGAGTATGGTTAAACATCCCTTTTTCAATTGTGTAAAAATCCCACGAGAACACTTCGAAAAATTTTGTAAAAAATTGTAATAATTTCGGCGGCGTGACAAAATAATAAAAACAATTGCCATCGGCTTGAAACTTCCCAAGTTTACTCTGAATATATTGGGTGTTATTATTCTGTAAAAAACATAAACCTCCCTTTTCTAAAATGTGTAAAAATCCCGCGAGAATACTTCGAAATTTTTTGTAGAAAATTGTAATAATTTCGGCGGCGTGGAAAAATAATAAAAACAATTGCCATCGGCTTGAAACTTCCCAAGTTTACTCTGAATATATTGAGTATGGTTAAACATCCCTATTTTCAATTGTGTAAAACTCCCACGAAAACACTTCGAAAATTTTTGTAAAAAATTGTAATAATTTCGGCGGCGTGAAAAAATAATAAAAACAATTGCCATCGGCTTGAAACTTCCCAAGTTTACTCTGAATATATTGGCTGTTATTAGTCTGTAAAAAAACATTAACCTCCCTTTTCTAAAATGTGTAAAAATCCCGCGAGAATACTTCGAAATTTTTTGTAGAAAATTCTAATCATTTCGGCGGCGTGAAAAAATAATAAAAACAATTGCCATCGGCTTGAAACTTCCCAAGTTTACTCTGAATATATTGGCTGTTATTAGTCTGTAAAAAACATAAACCTCCCCTTTTCTAAAATGTGTAAAAATCCCGCGAGAATACTTCGAAAATTTTTGTAAAAAAATGTAATAATTTCGGCGGTGTGAAAAAATAATAAAAACAATTGCAATCGGCTTGAAACTTCCCTAGTTTACTCTGAATATATTGAGTATGGTTAAACATCCCTTTTTCAATTGTGTAAAAATCCCGCGAGAACACTTCGAAAAACTTTGTAAAAAATTGTGATAATTTCGGCGGCGTG
The DNA here is from genome assembly GCA_910593695.2 of Ocypus olens. NCBI lineage: Eukaryota > Metazoa > Arthropoda > Insecta > Coleoptera > Staphylinidae > Ocypus > Ocypus olens. The sequence continues at coordinate 4,987,425 of OU343047.1, read as the reverse complement.
AAAAAATAATAAAAACAATTGCCATCAGCTTTAAGCTTCCCAAGTTTACTCTGAATATATTGGGTGTTATTATTCTGTAAAAAATATAAACCTCCCTTTTCTAAAATGTGTAAAAATCCCACGAGAACACTTCGAATTTTTTTTTTTAAATTGTAATAATTTTGGGCGGCTTGAAAAAATAATAAAAACAATTGCCATCGGCTTGAAACTTCCCAAGTTTACTCTGAATATATTGGGTGTTATTATTCTGCAAAAAACCATAAACATTCCTTTTCCAAAATATGTAAAAATTGCACGAGAACACTTCGAAAATTTTTGTAAAAAAATGTAATAATTTCGGCGGCGTGAAAAAATAATAAAAACAATTGCCATCGGCTTGAAACTTCCCAAGTTTACTCTGAATATATTAGGTATTGTTATTCTGTAAAAAATCATAAACAGCCCTTTTCTAAAATGTGTAAAAATCCCACGAGAACACTTCGAAAATTTTTGTAAAAAAATGTAATAATTTCGGCGGTGTGGAAAAATAATAAAAACAATTGCCACCGGCTTGAAACTTTCCTAGTTTACTCTGAATATATTGGGTATTGTTAAACATCCCTATTTTCAATTGTGTAATCCCACGAAAACACTTCGAAATTTTTTGTAAAAAATTGTAATAATTTCGGCGTCGTGAAAAAATAATAAAAACAATTGCCATCAGCTTGAAACTTCCCAAGTTTACTCTGAATATATTAGGTATTGTTATTCTGTAAAAAATCATAAACAGCCCTTTTCTAAAATGTGTAAAAATCCCACGAGAACACTTCGAAATTTTTTGTAAAAAATTGTAATAATTTCGGCGTCGTGAAAAAATAATAAAAACAATTGCCATCAGCTTGAAACTTCCCAAGTTTACTCTGAATATATTAGGTATTGTTATTCTGTAAAAAATCATAAACAGCCCTTTTCTAAAATGTGTAAAAATCCCACGAGAACACTTCGAAAATTTTTGTAAAAAATTGTAATAATTTCGGCGGCGTGAAAAAATAATAAAAACAATTGCCATCAGCTTGAAACTTCCCAAGTTTACTCTGAATATATTAGGTATTGTTATTCTGTAAAAAATCATAAACAGCCCTTTTCTAAAATGTGTAAAAATCCCACGAGAACACTTCGAAAATTTTTGTAAAAAATTGTAATAATTTCGGCGGCGTGAAGAAATAATAAAAACAATTGCCATCAGCTTGAAACTTCCCAAGTTTACTCTGAATATATTAGGTATTGTTATTCTGTAAAAAATCATAAACAGCCCTTTTCTAAAATGTGTAAAAATCCCACGAGAACTCTTCGAAAAATTTTGTAAAAAATTGTAATAATTTCGGCGGCGTGAAAAAATAATAAAAACAATTGCCATCAGCTTGAAACTTCCCAAGTTTACTCTGAATATATTAGGTATTGTTATTCTGTAAAAAATCATAAACAGCCCTTTTCTAAAATGTGTAAAAATCCCACGAGAACTCTTCGAAAAATTTTGTAAAAAATTGTAATAATTTCGGCGGCGTGAAGAAATAATAAAAACAATTGCCATCGGCTTGAAACTTCCCAAGTTTACTCTGAATATATTAGGTATTGTTATTCTGTAAAAAATCATAAACAGCCCTTTTCTAAAATGTGTAAAAATCCCACGAGAACACTTCGAAAATTTTTGTAAAAAAATGTAATAATTTCGGCGGTGTGGAAAAACAATAAAAACAATTGCCACCGGCTTGAAACTTTCCTAGTTTACTCTGAATATATTGGGTATTGTTAAACATCCCTATTTTCAATTGTGTAATCCCACGAAAACACTTCGAAATTTTTTGTAAAAAATTGTAATAATTTCGGCGTCGTGAAAAAATAATAAAAACAATTGCCATCAGCTTGAAACTTCCCAAGTTTACTCTGAATATATTAGGTATTGTTATTCTGTAAAAAATCATAAACAGCCCTTTTCTAAAATGTGTAAAAATCCCACGAGAACACTTCGAAATTTTTTGTAAAAAATTGTAATAATTTCGGCGTCGTGAAAAAATAATAAAAACAATTGCCATCAGCTTGAAACTTCCCAAGTTTACTCTGAATATATTAGGTATTGTTATTCTGTAAAAAATCATAAACAGCCCTTTTCTAAAATGTGTAAAAATCCCACGAGAACACTTCGAAAATTTTTGTAAAAAATTGTAATAATTTCGGCGGCGTGAAAAAATAATAAAAACAATTGCCATCAGCTTGAAACTTCCCAAGTTTACTCTGAATATATTAGGTATTGTTATTCTGTAAAAAATCATAAACAGCCCTTTTCTAAAATGTGTAAAAATCCCACGAGAACACTTCGAAAATTTTTGTAAAAAATTGTAATAATTTCGGCGGCGTGAAGAAATAATAAAAACAATTGCCATCAGCTTGAAACTTCCCAAGTTTACTCTGAATATATTAGGTATTGTTATTCTGTAAAAAATCATAAACAGCCCTTTTCTAAAATGTGTAAAAATCCCACGAGAACTCTTCGAAAAATTTTGTAAAAAATTGTAATAATTTCGGCGGCGTGAAAAAATAATAAAAACAATTGCCATCAGCTTGAAACTTCCCAAGTTTACTCTGAATATATTAGGTATTGTTATTCTGTAAAAAATCATAAACAGCCCTTTTCTAAAATGTGTAAAAATCCCACGAGAACTCTTCGAAAAATTTTGTAAAAAATTGTAATAATTTCGGCGGCGTGAAGAAATAATAAAAACAATTGCCATCGGCTTGAAACTTCCCAAGTTTACTCTGAATATATTAGGTATTGTTATTCTGTAAAAAATCATAAACAGCCCTTTTCTAAAATGTGTAAAAATCCCACGAGAACACTTCGAAAATTTTTGTAAAAAAATGTAATAATTTCGGCGGTGTGGAAAAATAATAAAAACAATTGCCACCGGCTTGAAACTTTCCTAGTTTACTCTGAATATATTGGGTATTGTTAAACATCCCTATTTTCAATTGTGTAATCCCACGAAAACACTTCGAAATTTTTTGTAAAAAATTGTAATAATTTCGGCGTCGTGAAAAAATAATAAAAACAATTGCCATCAGCTTGAAACTTCCCAAGTTTACTCTGAATATATTAGGTATTGTTATTCTGTAAAAAATCATAAACAGCCCTTTTCTAAAATGTGTAAAAATCCCACGAGAACACTTCGAAATTTTTTGTAAAAAATTGTAATAATTTCGGCGTCGTGAAAAAATAATAAAAACAATTGCCATCAGCTTGAAACTTCCCAAGTTTACTCTGAATATATTAGGTATTGTTATTCTGTAAAAAATCATAAACAGCCCTTTTCTAAAATGTGTAAAAATCCCACGAGAACACTTCGAAAATTTTTGTAAAAAATTGTAATAATTTCGGCGGCGTGGAGAAATAATAAAAACAATTGCCATCGGCTTGAAACTTCCCAAGTTTACTCTGAATATATTCAAAACATAAACCTCCCTTTTCTAAAATGTGAAAAATCCCACGAGAACACTTCGAAAAATTTTGCAAAAAAATGTAATAATTTCGGCGGCGTGGAAAAATAATAAAAACAATTGCCATCGGCTTGAAACTTCCCAAGTTCACTCTAAATATATTGGGTGTTATTATTCTGTAAAAAAACATAAACCTCCCTTTTCTAAAATGTGTAAAAATCCCACGAGAATACTGAAAATTTTTGTAAAAAATTGTAATAATTTCGGCGGCGTGAAAAAATAATAAAAACAATTGCCATCGACTTAAAAGTTTTCAAGTTCACTGAAATACATTCGGGGTTATGGTTTTGTAAAAAAAAACATGACCGTTTCTAGCCTAAATTTTGTAGAACATAGGAAGCAAAACATAGCAAAGAATTGGAAGCTGCGAAAACGTTGAAACTTAGAATGGAGTGCCAACAAAAACGCTGTGAAAACGATAAAGAAAGGAATTAAGTTTTAATAAAACAAAACTAAACAAAACAATATGTCATTTTTTTTTTAATTTAAACGTAGGTTGCTGTGTAAATGATTAGAATTTTTAAGTTTTCAAAAATTAAGTTGCTTTTTTTTGGCCTGAGATGCACGTTTATGTAACTAGCTCTAGGCAAATCAAATTGCTGATATAGTATCTTAAAATTTCCTATTGTTTCTTGCAGGTATGTTTGGTCGAGAGATCGGAATTGCAATTATCGATAATTAGGACGATTATGTAAGTAGTGATTTTTTTTTATTAACCTTTACCTTGCGAATGCCGTCATATTTGCGACAACAAAAAATATTTCTGTAGATCGTCATATTCGCGACAATAAAAATATTTGCGTAATATCGAATTGCACCCACGGGAAATTTTAAATTTCCGGCGCATGCACCATTTCGACGCAGCGATAGTTGCGACTATTTAAACCAGCTTGTTAGCCAAGGGTTAAATTGTCATAGCGTTATTTTATAATGTTAACAGTTCGAGTAGATATACAAATGAAGGAATTGGTGATTGAAGGTTTGATGCGCCTTAGGCTAAATCTTAACAGAAAATACATCGGGTAATTGTATCTGGAGCCTGTAAAATTGTGAAGCCTTAGGCTTGAGGGTGAACAAAGGGGTTGCATTGATAAAATAACTTGTTCTAATTTGGGTGTGCTGGTTCCATATATGACGTTATTTTTTCTACCTAAGCTACCGTTTTTATGCAATTCAACATTTTTCGAAATTTGCAATAACCCTTACCCGACTGGGCAATATCACACCCGACGGACTTAAAAAATGTCCATTTTTCAAACATCGATTTCTAGTGTTGGATTTTGCTCCGAAACTAAAAACATATCTGCAGCGTCAATGATGAGCGTTATTCGGATATAAAAACAAGTTACGTTAAAACGCTTATTGATGTGACTCGTCCTGAAAGGGTTAAAAAGTGCGATTTTATCATTTCCTCATAGTTATTTATGCAACAAGTTAGTATTACTAAATGTCAAACTGACATTTGAAGAACAAATAGATTATTTTAGTGTGCTGTGTAAGAAAACTTAAAACACTATAGAATATAAAAAAAATGCATCAAATACTAATCTCTAAGTATAGGACAGAAAAAGTGTAAGGATCAATAATCCCTTGAGGACCTTAATAGGGGTTTTAGGGCGTCTGGGGGACCTTTTTTTTTTCGTAGTGCTCGGTCCAAATCCGATATAATTAAATGTAAATTTGAGTGTACGAAACTTTCCGCGTAATCTGCAACGTGAATTATTGAAACAAATTATCATTTATAGTAGAAGGTGTTACACACACACACACACACAGAGTTTCATGCATTTATTTTATTTGTAAGCCGACGCCAGCGCCACGTTTAAATAAAGGAGAAAAACGAAGAATTAAAATAAGTTTACCACCTGCAGCACACGAAGTCGCAACACCGTGGCGAAAGGATAATACTCCGACGAAGTTCCTAAATCCACGCTCGGATCAACGTCTGCGGGTGCAACGGATTCCTTTAACTTTGACAATGCAACCTGAAAGTAAATATTAGTTAACAATTTACATTTCGGAAGATAATGGTTAGGTCGAGGGTGGTTTATTGATTCTAGAAGGGGAGGGGGTGATTCTCGGTTTTCAAGAATGATTATTTATACATCCGGTGTATTTACTGGAAGTTCGACGAATTTTTATAACTGAAAATAATGTATGGAGGCTGTTAATCGATTTTTACCCTTTGCGAGACGTCTATTCCATCGGCGGATGCATTAAGAAGACATGGTGTTTACATTTTAAATTTAGAAAGTGAATAATGCATTTCCGGAAATGGCAACGGGGACGTAGAGCCCGGCTAATCTTATTTTCGTCAAATATTTAAGGCGGTCTCGGAGGGCACCAGGACAAGACAAAAGCGTTTGCAGCATCCATAATACAAACGCTAATGTGTGTATTTAATCAGCTGTAACGATTTTAATAATATGAATAATAATAATTTTTATTACGGTAAACACCTTTTACATGAAATTAACAATAATAATTAACTTAAATACATGATATATACAAAAACATAAAGTTGAAAAACATGCACGTATTGAAATTATATAAATTTACTCTTAAAATAAAGTGATTTAAAATTAATTATGAATTAATGATGTCCTAATTTTAATTTATGTTTGAATTCGGAGATTGATCCTTTAAATAATAATAATATTAGTTTATTGGTGACAATACCAGGAGTTTACACAAGTCAGAACAAGATTTTGAGTTCAATAATACAAGCGACGTCGGGCACACAAAGTGCTCCTGATGTACATTTACGTCTTTTATTTACATATACTTATACTAGAAAATACAACGCTTGTGCAAGTAACGTTAAGAAAAAGGACGGAAAAACGTGCGCGCTTCCTTAATACTTGCGTTGATTCCGAGCGACGACCAGACCAATAGGATATTCGCGTCCATGTTAAAGATCGTTTAATCACCGGCCCACTTATTTCCGAGTTTAATATTAATTGCGCTTGTTAACTGGTTACGATTATTATTTAGTGGTAGGCAACCCATGCTGCTTCAAATTAACCTTTTTGAGATACCGAATTCTTCCATTTGGGGTTTGTCTAGAATTTCATCGTAATCAATGGCTGGTTATCACATTAGTAAACATAATTCATTTGGAGGGTGTCTTGAATTGGGTAGTGCAGTATGGGTAACTTTCTTATTATTAATTGATTTAACGTAAATAATTTGCTTTCTCAATTAGAATCACTTTTTAAGAAAGTTATGATTTTTTTTTAAATTAAAGATCCAGTAAAGCAAAAAACTTGGGCGAGGTTTAAAAATATACAGGGTGTTCAGAAAATTTCAAGAACTTGCCAATTTACGGATGTATCATTGATTTAATACAATTAATTTGTTTTTCTAATCCGAATCACCTTTTAAGAAAGTTGTGATTTTTCAAAATTAAAGATTCAAAAATATAAATACTCGGTTGAGGTTTAACAATGTGAAAAAATATACAGGATGCACAGAAAATATACAGATGTACATTTATTTAACACAATACATTTTTTTTTAGATGGAATCACGTTTTAAAAAAAGTTGAGATTTTTTTAAATTAAAGATGCATAAATACGAATTCTAGATGAGGTTTAGAAACAAGGAAAAAATATACAGGGTACTTAGAAAATTCAAAGAATATGCTGATCTACCGGTGTATCATAGAGTTAGCATAATTCATTTATTTTTTTCAATTCGAATCCCTTTTTAAGAACGTTGTGATTTTTTTTTAATTAAAGATGCAAAAATATAACAAATTCGGTTGAGGCTTAACAATGTGGAAAATATACTGGCTGCTCTGTAAATTCTGAGAACGTTACAATGTACAGATGTATCATTTATTTAACATAATTCATTGGTTTTTTATTTTAGTTGGAATTACATTAAAAAAAAATGATATTTTTTAAAATTAAAACTGCAAACATACGAATTCTAGATGAGGTTTAGAAACATGGAAAAAATATATAGGGTAAATTCAAAGAATATGCTGATCATAGAGTTAGCATAATTTATGGGTTTTTTAAATTCGAATCCCTTTTTAAGAACGTTGTGATTTTTTTTTAATTAAAGATTGAAAAATAACAAATTCGGTTGAGGTTTAACAATGTGGAAAATACACTGGGTGCTCAGAAAATTGTAAAAACTTTACAATTTACAGATGATCATTTTTTTTTCAGTTGGAATCTTATTTTAATAAAGTTGAGATTTTTGAAGTTAAAGATGCGTAAATACGAATTTTAGTTGAGGTTTAGAAACGTAGAAAAATATAGAAAATTCAGAGAACATGCTGATCTACAAATGTATCATAGATTTAGCATTATTAATAATTTATTTTTCAATTCGAATCCCTTTGTTCTTTTTTTTAATTAATGATGCAAAAACTTGGGTGAGGTTTAAAAATGTGGAAAAAATATTCAGACTTCTCAGAAAATTCTGCAAACCTGGTAATTTACAGGAGTATCATCGATTTAACATAATTCATTTATTTTCTTAATTAGAATCGGTTTTTAAGGAAGTTGTGATTTGTTTAAATTAAAGATGCAAAAATATAGAACCTTTGGTGAGGTTTAACAACGTGGAAAAATATACAGGATGCTCGGAAAATTCCAGAAACTTTCCATTTTATAGATGTACGATTGGTTTAACACAATTCATTTATATTTTCAATTTGAATCACTTTTTAAGAAAGTTGTGATTTTTTTAATTAAAGATGCGAAAAAGCAAAAACTCGGGTGGGGTTTAAAAATGTGGAAAAAATATACAGAGTATTCAGAAAATTCTGCTAATTAACCAATTTACAGATGTATCATTGATTTAACACAATTCGTTCGTTTTTTCAATTGGAATAATTTTTTAAGGAAGTTGTGATTTTTTCAAATTTAAGATAAACAATTAAGACAACTAAATTCCGTATTTTTTTACTACGATGATTTAAACGCTAAAATGCAGAGAATGTAGTGTATTAAAAAAAAATATTCATGTCAAGTCAACGAAAATTACCAAAATACGAAATTTTCCATGTTTACAGTCTGAAGTATTTAACGTGTTTTTGATTATGATCGTGTATTTTATTTTAAGAAAGTATTGAGAAATATTCAATGTTGAGTTAAACAAAATTGCCAAAATGCAGAATTCTCCAAATTCAAAAAGTCAACAAAATACCATTTTTCATTTTGCAAAATTGTCTAACTTCAGAACTCGTTATTTGCCCAAAATCTGAAATTTTCCAAGTTCACTGTTAACAAAATCTCTTTTTTTTAATCTTGTTAAATTACTTAACTTCCGAACGCGTTATTTGATTTTGATGATTTAATTTACTAAATGTGTTTTTTTTTAATTAAAAAAAAATCATGCAAAATCAACGCGACTTCGCAAATTCACAAGTTTTTTTGATCTTAGCATAGTTTAATAACATTCGGTTCTAATCTCGAGAGATTAATCATTTTTAGTATGGGTAAATTTATTATTATTATTAATCATAGAGATTTGGTCAAATAGACAAAGTTCTGTCGTTTTTTGTACTTACTTTGATTCTGTCGACGAAAAATATGAGCCCAGAAATTGCAAAAATGATACATCAAGATCTTTATTCAGACAAATTTTATCACACGTCACATTTTCATATATAAATAAATGAAGGGTGTTGGTCTGTCTGGACTATCGATCATCGGTTTTTCTGCCCCGAAAACAACATTTTTTAATAGATTAACAATTTATTGTTACAGAAGTTTCAAACTTGTAATTATTTTAATATTGCTATTTTTTTTTTTTAATATTATATTTCTTGGATTTGATGGTCTTATCGGCATGTGTTTATTAAACATTTTTTAGAAACGTTTATACACTCTTCTACAACAAAAATAAAATTAAAATATAAAAAAGAATCAAAGAAACCATTCCACACTGGACATTTAGAATCACATAAATTCGTAGATAGAATTATTGATAATACTGTTTTTTTGTAATTTTACATGTTACTTTACTATTACACAGTGGGACAAAAAAATCATATTTTCAATAATAACTAACGCATTAAATATTGCCTTGGAAAACAAAATGTACTTCTTATCTTTAAAAATTATATAATTATGTTGCATATGTTGTATTCAATTAATATATGATATATTAACACAAACGGTGGTGACAGATGACCTCGCAGTCGACGCCAAAAAAAAAATTATCTATAAAAATTGGGCTTTCACTGTTATTGTTAATTATTTAAAAATATTAATCATGTGAGTACAAAACTGGTTTTTTTTTGGCCCACTATGTATATTTCTTTTCGAGTTTTGTAGTTAACCTCAAATTGCATGTAACTGGATATGGGATTTAAATTATGAAAGAGATATAACTCTATCCGATTAACTTTAATCGAGGGAAGAATTACACCCGGCGATAGATCTGTGAGGAATATACGCTTAATACTCTCCAACAAAGGAAGTGATTTAATAGTCGGCGCTTCTTGTGTAATACTCCTCTTTGTTATAAAGGCCGAGCTTGTTAGTACCCGAATCACTGGCACTTCAAAGAAACTGAAATAATTGCTTCCGACATAAATGATTAAATTATAACGTATCCCGAACAGCATTAGTTAATTGCAGTCTCTATAATCATGTTCATTTTACATACATACATACATAGCTGGTTATTATTTTGTGATACAATTTCCTTAGGCTTCAAATTATAATGTCTAGTTACGGTGTGAACTGCCAGTAGACCGCAACGCGCCCGATCAAAACGCGAACTTTATCAGTGGTGCGTTCGGGTCCACCGGAAGTTCACACCGTAACCAAACATTATAAAACCGGGCATTAATCAGAGAAGGTTAAGACAATTCACTCCGCTGTTATAACGGTTCAATCTCATATTGGCCAGTTGACCGATTGGTATATTATAGAGTGCGTTCCTTTAATTATCATAATCTGTTGAAAACGGGAGGTTCGCAAGTTCTGGCGGTAAGCGTACGAGCCGAACGTCGACTTTCTCTACACTGGTAATAAACCACCCGATTTTTTTATCTCCGATTGTACTTGGGTTCCTCTTCAAGTTATTCAAATTGCCAGCACCGAGAAAATATTATTAAAATATTTATGCCCAGAGAAGGAATTCTTATAATGCAATTTCCTGAGCTTCCTGCAAAATAGATTTCTGCGGTGGCATTTCTTGTCTCATAGAAAACTGCCTGGGAAAATTCTATTATTTCACACAATATATTTTTATGGGTTGCTTCTTGAGTTATATAATTATACTCGTGTATTTTGCAAAACTTAATATAAGTACTTTCTGGTATTATTTATTTCATTCAAACTACTAGTTTCGGTTAATGTTATTAACCATTTTCAAAATGAAGAATCTTCTTTTCCTAATATTAGGTAAAACAATTATTTACACTTACAAACAATTTTATTTTATATTAAATTTATTATTGCAGTCATTTATAAATTAGATAAAGTAGATTGAATATATAAATATTCAATCTGTTCGTAACTCTGCAAAATTAAGATTAAAAGCAAATAATAATTTCAATTTTAATTAATAATTTATAATTAATCAAACGTTTCGTAATCTATCTTACAATGAATACAAAAAAGTGAGAAGTTACGTACATCCCTGGCTAATCCCACGATGAACATTGAATTACGCAATAAACGTTTTTCTTGGTTGCAGTAAAACCATTGTGACCACGGAATAATTGCGACTTTTAGAACGATCTGACGTTTTGTATGTCAATTCCTAACGTGTGTGGCAACTTAAATTTTTTTAAAATAAAAAATCATGGCCAACTTGAGGTTTTTTTTAATGAACATACGATACTTCGTTATACATGCTTTTTTATGGAATAAAACACTGCAGTTTCGGCTGCACAGCACAGTCAAACGAATAAATCAAAGTGTTGTACAAAGTAAAAAGTGATTTATTCCAAATCAGAAACTAGGCAAATTAGTGTACAATTCGCCTCATTTAAACAGCATTCGTGAATTATTCGCAGACCTTTCCGGCAATCGATTATTGTGACTAATTGATGAGCTTTCAGATCACGCCACAGATTTCACGACCAATAAATTTCCACGTTTCATTGCTTCATCAAATTATACCGGCTCAATCAACGCCGTGTGATTTCATGTAAATAATTTGTTTGATTTGATATATTACTGTAAACATGTTCACGATTAACTTTTATTAAAGCAAGCCGTGATATTTATTTATTACATTTGACTAACTTCAACATTAAGTTTGACAAATATATTTGCAGAATATGAAACAGCGTTACCTACATTGCAAATACTTTTTTTTCGCAAAAATATTTTTCACGTACGTACTGCTCCTGACTGCACTGTACACGCAGCCGTTTTTCGTTTTCCGCTACAAACTACAGTTGCTGAGAAAAAACAGAATAACTATCACAAGTTTTATATAAACTGGTGCCATCTACTGAGTCAGAAACACACGAAAGAGCTCTACCGTATCCCCTTAAGAAACGAAACATTTTTTTGCATGCGAATCGACTAATAATGCTTTTGTAATTTCAAGCGGACTAAATATATGAATATTTAACCTGTTCAACCTGTAAAAATGTTTCATAGCTTAATTTAAAAAAAAACAACTTTTTGCGATTTTGATCAGTATTTTAAAACCTTATAAACGTAAAACGTTCGTACTCCGTCCAGGAGAACGAGCATATCAGATAATTTATTATCGAACGTTCTGGGAGCATCAATTTACCTTACGATATTTCAATATCTCTATTGCATATCGAGCGAACGCAATCTAATATAAGGATTTACCTACACCATCTAGAAAATTTTGATATTTGGTATATGAATTACACACATAGTAATTTCCATTTCATGTTACCAGTCCATTCTACACTGCTAAGGGAAGAATAGTCGGAAAACGATTACACACATTCGTATTCCCTATTGCCTGTCCATCAGGGTGACTCATGGTACGGCCGAGGTATGGCTCATTTTTTTTAGATATGCTTCTAAGTCATATATATATTTGTTTCACTTCAACACGTATAACTTAGCAAGATAGATAAAGGCGGAACATTTAAACGCTGACGGGATTCATGGCTTACAGCAATAATTTGCATTTTACAACTTATCGGTATATCCAGAAAAAAATTACTTTAGCAGAAGTAGGTAGGATCGGTTGCACCTATCTGTATCACCACCTCTGCTACCTCGGCCGTACCATGAGTCACTCCGCGAGCCGCCACTGCTTGATAATGCAATAGTCCGAAAACGACCTGCACTTTGTTTCCCAATATAAGTGTGAAATTAAAGACCTGCACTTTGTTGGTAATAAGAGAACAACAATTAATAAGTGTGAAATTCTCTGTGGAACTCCATTATATTTATTTTTTTTGTTTCGCTTTTGTCTTTAATTTGCTTTTGTGATGCTAATTACCCACCTTTTCAGAAATATGGTGATTACAGCAATTATCCTTTATGTCAATTAAGTGCTACAAGGCTCCTGATGGATGCGAACGTGTACTAAGGGAATAAGCTAAACACTAATTAGTCATCATATAATCGATAGTTACTGCCGGTCATATGACACACACACACACATCAATAATAAAGGGATCTGTTTTGCAGATGAGATTAATTTACAAACCTATGTATTGAAAGGAAATACTAGTAGGCGTGGCATTCACATTCATAAATAAATTAATCTCTGATATAAAGTTAAACATATGAAAAAGATATGTTAAGTAACAGAAATAATAGAATAAGGTGGAACAGAATGGTCATCACATTGAATCGTTTCTTTAAGTACTCTTTCTTTATTTTTGCTTTTATGACTTCTCTTATTGTTTTCTTTTAAACAGAATTACTTAGCATATCTTCTCGCTTTCATTTGTCATTTGATGTGTAATTTCATAGCCTGCAAATTTAATATAAGAAATTAATTTATTTGTTAATTGATCTTCCCCAAAAATATTTTTTGCAAAAAAAACACATTTTTATAAAGATTTTTTTAAAGACAAGACTTTTTAACTAGCAAAAAATCCAATATGGATGCCGTATGAAAAGAAAAGTAGCGCTAATAACTTGAAAACAATAAATACAAGAAAACGTAATGTAGCCTGAATATATGAATAATCAACCTGTTCGTTAATCTGTAAGCAAAAAATTAAGTCTTACTAAGACTATAAACAAATAAAAATTTTGTTGATACCAAAAAATGTGTCTTAAAAAAAGTGCTAAAATGTCAAACATTGTACAACTTTAGAATCGGCCACATTCGGTGTTGTTACCTATTGAGAAATTTTAGTTAGCTTTCTTTGTTTTAAAGAAAAGTGAAAAAAATAATTAAAATTTTGGCTCAACAGTAAAATTCAATCATAATGTGCCATACATTATCGTAAACAGAAGAAAAACTTGCATTAAAAAAAATGTACAAATCCAATATGGCGGCCGTAAGAAAAACAGAAGGTGTCTATTGTTTCTCCGCCATCTTTAAAGCTATAATAAATCTATTGAAATATTTAGATTATCCATAAAAAAGCGCTCTTATAATATCTGAAGTAAAAATGTGCAGTATTAATACTTTTTGCAAAAGAAAAACTTTCTTTAAAAAAACGTACAAATCCAATATGGCGGCCTTAAGAAAAACAAAAGTTGTCTATTGTTTCTCCGCCATCTTTACAGCTATAATACACTTAATAAAGTATTTAAATTCTCCATAAAAGAAGCGCTCTTATAATTAAAAATGTGCGGTATTCACAGTTTTTGCAAAAAAACCCAATTGTCACGGACTTGAAACTTTTCAAAACTACTCAAATTAACTTTTGGTTTATTGTTCAACCGAAATCTAAAAGCACCCCTTTATCAGATTTCGAGATAATCACACGCGAACATAGCTTATAGTTGCAAAGTTGCCCGCTTTTTCGATGCTTTGAAAAAAATATAAAAACAATTGCCACCGACTTGAAACTTTCCAAATTTACTCAAAATAGATTCAGCTTTAAAATTCAACCAAAATCTACAACCACCCCTTTATTAGATTTCGAGATAATCACACGCGAACATAGCGTATAGTTGCATCAAAGTTGCCATCTTTTTCGATGCTTTGAAAAAAATATAAAAACAATTGCCAACGACTTGAAACTTCCTAAATTTACTCAAAATATATTCCGCTTTAAAATTCAACCAAAATCTACAACCACCCCTTTATTAGATTTTGAGATAATCACACGCGAACATAGCTTATAGTTGTACCAAAGCTTCTCGCTTTCCGATGCTTTAAAAAAATATAAAAACAATTGCCAACGACTTGCAACTTCCTAAATTTACTCAAAATAGATTCCGCTTTAGAGTTAAACCAAAATATAAAACCACCCCTTTATTAGATTTCGAGATAATCACACGCGAACATAGCTTATAGTTGTACCAAAGCTTCTCGCTTTCCGATGCTTTAAAAAAATATAAAAACAATTGCCAACGACTCGCAACTTCCTAAATTTACTCAAAATAGATTCCGCTTTAGAGTTAAACCAAAATCTAAAACCACCCCTTTATTAGATTTCGAGATAATCACACGTGAACATAGCGTATAGTTGCATCAAAGTTGCCATCTTTTTCGATGCTTTGAAAACAATATAAAAACAATTGCCAACGACTTGAAACTTCCTAAATTTACTCAAAATAGATTCCGCTTTAGAATTAAACCAAAATATAAAACCACCCCTTTATTAGATTTCGAGATAATCACACGTGAACATAGCGTATAGTTGCATCAAAGTTGCCATCTTTTTCGATGCTTTGAAAACAATATAAAAACAATTGCCAACGACTTGAAACTTCCTAAATTTACTCAAAATAGATTCCGCTTTAGAATTAAACCAAAATATAAAACCACCCCTTTATTAGATTTCGAGATAATCACACGCGAACATAGCGTATAGTTGCATCAAAGTTGCCATCTTTTTCGATGCTTTGAAACAAATATAAAAACAATTGCCAACGACTTGAAACTTCCTAAATTTACTCAAAATATATTCCGCTTTAAAATTCAACCAAAATCTAAAACCACCCCTTAGATTTCGAGATAATCAACCCCAAACACCTTCTGTTGTGTTTCGTAAGTCACGAATTTCCGTGGATGATAAAAAAAATATAAAAACAAATGCAATCGACTTGAAATTTTCAAAATGTGCTCAAAATGGATTCCGCTTTAGAATGAAACCAAAATCTAAAACCACCCCTTTATTAGATTTCAAGATAATCACACGCGAACATAGCTTATAGTTGTACCAAAGCTTCTCGCTTTCCGATGCTTTGAAAAAATATAAAAACAAATGCAATCGACTTGAAATTTTCAAAATTTGCCCAAAATAGATTCCGCTTTAAAATTCAACCAAAATTATCCGAGATAAGCACACGAGAAGATAGCTTAGAGTTGTAAAGAATAAACGGTGGTAATATATTCTTCACGTCCAAACGATAAATTTCATACGCATCTGCGTAAATTTAAATTATCAAGTAGATAAATATTTTACGTAAACACTAGAAACACGCCTGAAAAGTTTGCGGGGAGCTCATCCGCGATGTATATAAAGAATTCTCGGGGGCGTGATAACATTTACTCTTCCCCCATTTGAGACGGCCGGCAAACTTTTTTAATTTCGAATGAGACTGCAACTCCTATTTACCAACTCGAAATCCGATGGTACATTTTCATTTTTCTTTACGCATTAACGGCGGAGATGCGCGTCTCGTTTGAATATTACAATTTTCGAATTAAAATTCAAGTCGCCACCTTGGGCTCTGCTTTGTATTCACACCTTTTTCTTACTTAGATTTGTCAGGACATAATGCTTTTGTGCTGACGTGAAAATCTATGGAAGCTATTAAGTGTAAGTGTGGTTTAATTCCTGTAACCGTGATAATTTGTAATATATGGAGCGAAATAATGATGGGTGTGTACAATTGCGGCCGAAAAAAATGGGACACTTTTTTTTGTCTAGTGTGAATCAGCCTCTTTTTACTTTATATGGTTATTGACATTGGCATTTAATCATTTGGCGTTAAAGCCCAATTTACATGAATGAACTTAGCTCTAGATTACAAAGTTGTCTTAATTTTTTTTGGCCGCGACTGTACGTCACATTTTAACCTTCAATATTAAGATGTATGAATTATTTTTAAAATTAACGCACTCTATGCAGAAAAATTTAAGAAAGAAACCCACGCTCTAAATTATGACGTCTTACTTATTTTGGCCATGACTGTACGTCAAATTTTAACCTTCAATATTGAGACGTATAATTAATTTTAAAAACTTCCCAACACACTATATTTTGCCCACTCTGTACAGAAACGTGGATATATTTACGTCTAACTTTAAAAGCGTTGTCAATAAAAGCCGCGCGTTCATTTAGTATTTAAATTACGGACCGGATGAAGTCGACGGATTTGTAGATTAAAAATGGGGGAATTTGTTTGTTATTGTAAAGGGCGGTTTTTGTTCGGCATTCGGGAGTGTTCCAGAAAATTCGAAATATAGAGAGAACTTTTATAACTAACTTTCCGTCATGTTGGACACTAAAGTTCGCATATATCGAACGCGGAATTCGGTGGCCAGGAGAATTTAATAAATGGTATCGATATTCCCTTCTGACACGACTGACCCCGGAATTTCCATATTGCTCATTAAAACTTTCCGATTCGCTCAGAGCGTAGGAAAGTTTTAGGGTATTAATATTATGTTAATCGTAACGTTTGTTATCCAATCGAGTTTAATAATATAGTTGATTTATCATATATTTTTTTTAGCCGGAATTCTGGGTAATATACTTAGATAAATTCGAAATTAAATGAAGAAACGAATAATGTCAGAAGAACACAATGACGAACATTTCTCGGCCCGAAGGGGAATCGAACCCGCTCGACTCGTGATGCAGCGGCGGATGCTCGCGCACTGCCCAAAAATCAAAAACTATCTTAAACATTATTATTGTTATATTTGCCGCCGTTGGCATATTCCTATATCTGTCGGTAGTTATTCCATTCAGATTGGGTTTAGCCACTTTGGCGTTTCTAACTTTAACGATTAAATTTTAAATTTATAACTATTATTTATAAACTTTGCAATTACAAGTTACAAATAGTAAATTTTACAATTCAGTTTAATACCTTAAATTCTCTCTGCGTTTTAAATCAGGTTGTGGTTCGAGTGCAGTTTTTTTTTTTATATATAAAAACAATTCAACAGTGAAACGGACGTTTTAGACCAGGTGTAGTTAAAACTTTCTATTTTTACAAAAATAACATTTTTTTTTCCTCGGCAATCGAAAGCATTGCTGGCATTATTTTCTCGTAACTTTAAAATACTTCGGGCGGGATTCTTTAAAAGCCGCTGCATTCGCTTTAATTTCGATTCAGGATCAGCGCTGCATGTGAATCAATTAAAATCTAACTACATCCTAATTTCGTTATAAAGGGTGCATGCAAATTCCAACGACAAATGAGTGGAGCAGGTTCGTGAAATGTAGAGGAACATTTTTCATTCGGTTTGTCAGATGAGCTCAAATATTTTAGTGACATAGCAAAATTGGTCACGCAAACTAGATTTAAAATACACAATAAAAAAAAAATTATAACTACAGTTTATAGGTGAATTTAAAATTCACCAAATTGTCTATAATTTGGCGTATGAATCATCAAAATCGAACGACGCGTTTGGAAGTTACGAGACTTCACAAATCAAAATCGCGGATTTTAAATGTTCGAATTTTAACAAAAAATGCGATTTTTTCGTTTTGTGTTCAGTTTACGAAAACATTTCTTAGTTTGTAATAAAGAACACTAAATTGGCTATATTTTGGCGTGTGAATCATCAAAATCGAACAACACGTTTGAAAGTTATGAGACTACAAAAATAAAAATCGCGAATTTTAAATGTTCGAATTTTAACGAAAAATGCAATTTTTTTCGTTTTTTGTTAAGTTTACGAAAACATTTCTTAGCTCTTGTTAAAGAACACTACATTGACCATATTTTGGCGTTTGAATCATCAAAATCGAACAACGCGTTTGGAAGTGATGAGACTTTAAAAATCAAAATCACGAATTCTTAATGTGAATTTTAACAAAAAATCGATTTTCTTATTTTATGTTATATTTACGAAAACATTCCTTAGCTCGCATTAAAAACCACTAAATTGGCCATATTTTGGTGTTTGAATCATCAAAATCGAACGATTCGTTAGGAAGTGATGAGACTTCAAAAATCAAAATCACGAATTTTTTTTAACAAAAAATCGTTTTTTTTAATTTTCTGTTAGGTTTACGAAAACATTCCGTAGCTCGCATTAAAGACCATTGAATTGGCCATATTTTGGTGTTTGAATCATCAAAATCTAAGAACGCGTTTGGAAGTTACGAGACTTCAAAAATCAAAATTACGGATTTTAAATGTTCGAATTTTAACGAAAAATACGATTTTCTTGTTTTGTGCTAGGTTTACAAAAACATTTCTTAGAATATTTTAAAGTACACTAAATTGTCCATAATTTGGCGTTTGAATCATCAAAATCGAATAACGCGTTTGGAAGTTACGAGACTTCAAAAATCAAAATCACGAATTTTATTTGTTCGAATTTTAACAAAAAATCGATTATTTTTTTCTATTAGGTTTGCGAAAACATTTCTTGGCTCGCATTAAAGACCACTAAATTATCCATATTTTGGCGTTTGAATCATCAAAATCGAACAACGCGTTTGGTAGTTACGAGACTTCAAAAATTAAAATCACGAATTTTAAATGTTCGAATTTTAACAAAAAATCGATTTTTTTTTATTTTCTGTTAGGTTTACGAAAACATTCCTTGGCTCGCATTAAAGACCATTAAATTGGCCATATTTTGGAGTTTGAATCATCAAAATCGAACAATGCGTTTGGAAGTGATGAGATTTCAAAAATCAAAATCACTAATTTTTAATGTGAATTTTAACAAAAATCGAATTTCTTATTTTCTGTTAGATTTACGAAAACATTCCTTAGCTCGCATTAAAAACCACTAAATTGGCCATATTTTGGTGTTTAAATCATCAAAATCGAACAACGCGTTTGGAAGTGATGAGACTTTTAACAAAAATGCTATTTTTCGTTTTATGTTGGGTTTACGGATGTGATGAGACTTTAAAAATCAAAATCACGAATTTTAAATGTTCGAATTTTAACAAAAAATCGATTTTTTTTTTGTTAGGTTTGCGAAAACATTTCTTAGCTTATATTAAAGACCACTAAATTGGCCACATTTTCGCGTTAGAATCATCAGAGTCGAACAACGCGTTTGGAAGTTATGAAACTTCAAAAATAAAAATATACATCCTCACTAAAACCTTCCCTGACACAAAACTCCAATAACCATGCCCCACATTAAAAAGACATATTTGAAGAGAGACAACTAAAAATATTTTAATATATTTAATAAATAGTTCAATAATTAAAAAAATATTTAACCCTTACGTAACGGCGACTGCTATTTTCGCAAGAAAAAAAAACTCCGTCGTATTTGCGACAATAAAAATATTTCTTAGATCACAAGGGATGTAAAATTTTCAAAAGCATAAACAAAGCGCGTTTGTGGGAAATATTAGGGTAAACAGAGGGTAGTGGGCGGGCCCTATTCTACTCTCCAACCTTTCGAACACATCTTAGAGTTTCTCCGTTTCCGGCGCATCCACCATAAAATCAATTCATAAACGAGCTCATTTTAGTTATCCGTAAAGCGATGGTTGCAACTATTATAAACTTGCTCGTTAGCTCAGGGTTAAGTTTCCTATTCCGGGGCATATCTAATTCCCATAAACTATGTTAAGGGTGTTTAATAACGTCTCAGGAGGGACTGCTTGCCAAAAATTGCCTCTTGTAGAAATTGAAGGATCTTCAACGATTTAATTCAAGTTAATTAAAAATGCTACAACGTAAGATTCTTATAATTTGCTTTTCAAGTGCACAACCTACGCAATCTACGTTATCGTTATTTTCGGGCGTAATATAACAAGTGGTGCACTTATTATCAAGATATTTTTTATGAATGCCAACGATGGAAATGCGAAGCACTTTCGAAGATTGAGATTAACATGAGTGGCATTTATAAAAAAAAAATCTCGTTTATTAAGTGCACCACGAATTATATTTAGGAAGGTAATATAAGATAATATATAAATATGAGCGCGTCTGAATTAGGTTATGTGACAGGTCGATTCAAGCAGCTGATCAGATTTGCGTTGTATTGTCGCTGAAATAATGATGCTATTGGTGCGCTCAGATTAAATCTCGGCAGACGATTGAAATACATGATGTCAGGTGACAGATGAGTTGTATTCTCGATATATAAAATGAATATTGATTTAAAATTAAATTTGCCGGAATCGAGCGCGTCGCTTAATTTCATCGTTTAATTGAGATTTAGCGAATTAATAACTTTATATTTATGGTTTTAGAAATTAAACCATAAGATACAATCAAGTGGGATTATGGGCGTCGGCAGGGAAGGGCTGGTGAGGCTTATAGTGCGTAGGACAGTGCTTATTATTTTAAATCCCAAATGGGCGAAAATCTTGTCTAAAAGGTTTTCTCCAGATTATTTTTTGACGATTCTAAAAACCAATGGAAACTCTCAATTTCGGTCATGTGTGTGCGTTTCAGGCAATCACTGCATTATTTAACTCAGAAGAATCACTTGTGATTCTTTCCGGAAAGAATCTCATGTAGAAATTGTTTAACAATTGATTAACAACTATTGTTCAGCCGGTCCGTGGTCTGTTGCAATTCTGAGAAAAAACGACGAGCGCAAGGAGTAACGAGAAAAATAAACAACGGCAACGCCGATTTCCCGACTCGCCATATTATCTCGCCGTGTGTGCGCGCGCAAAAAAAACGATTCTGTTCACCCGTCGGCCCCAACCCTATCACTTTGCTACCAAGCGATACTAGTTCAGCCGCTAAATTTATTCAGATTTTTAGGGTTTAAATTCCCCCAGAAATGAATTTCCCACTACAAATTTCACAACGATTTAAATTTCCCGCCGCTAAATTCCTCCCAAGATTTATGGGTTTTAGGTTCGCAACCACGAGATCAATGCCACGTTTGGTCAAGAACGCTTCCGGTTGCGGCGTTAAAGTTGAGGTCACTGCTTGGTCCGGAGTCAAGGTCCTTTCCGGGGTCACTTTCGAGATTGCTTCCGGGATTACTTTCCGCCCCGTAACCGCTGTTTCCCTCTACTAAAAACTCTGCAAAACACTGCATAAACGAGAAATTTACCGACACACCTTCACCCGATAGACACCGACCGACACTACACGGAGAATAACGATAATTCCCGAATTGTCTTGTTTATATCGTGTGAGCCATAAAATTTTGTTTCAGAGTTGGCTGTGAGATAAATGAGGTATGTCACATCTTATTACGTCATGAGAGTTAAAAAAATGAATTAATCTGAGACATGACTGCTATGTTTCTCTCTCAGACATGGCCAACTCAGAAACAAAATTCTGTGGCTCACACCTTATTATCATCATTGGCCGTTACTTACGAGGCTATTAACGATATTTCCCGGTCAATAACGTTACTATCTATAGCAATGGATTTTCTCGTGATTGCCCTGTATAGCGTCTTCCCCGTCACGTATACATAATTATCATCCAAGGCAGTGGCGTAACTAGACGTGAAAACTTCGCAATGCGATGGAGGAGCCCCCGTAGAGCAAAATTATAATACAGCGGGGGCAATATGCAAATTTGATTTATCTCCCCAACGCTCATCAAAATTTACCTCATTCATATCAAGAAAAAAAATTGCGGGAAGGGGCAAAATGTAAAGTGTACTGACGTAACCTGATAAGGCGCAAACACGTCCGCGTAATTATTTTTCGAGAGTGTATTTTTCCTGCAATAAAAGATAATTTTATACTGACCAAAATCACCCACCTCGTATTATGTGGTTTATCTAATAAAAATTCTGTACATGTTCACTTTTTATCGAGCAAACTTTTGTGTTATAGTTTATGTTACATATTAAAAACAACAGATTTTATATGGTCCCTAAATGTTTATGTGAGCGATATAATTAGCGTCGGTAAAATGAACACTAAATGGAAGTTCATTAATTTTCTATTCTCATAATTAAACTTTTAACGGAAATCGATGTTATCTTTAAATACAGTAGGTTTGGTACATCAACGTCGCGGAATAATAATAAATAATAATAATAATAATAATAAATTCTTTAAAATTAATCCAATATTTACAAATCCTCTGAATTATATTTATGTACTTTAATAGTATTCACAAAGTGTCATTGTTCAACTTGGGAAATCGTTTTGAAACGTTTCTCTCGTTGAATAATGGAGCAATGTTGTGTAATATACTATAGCATTCACGTCATCCTAGTTAAAAAAATTAGTCTGTATCATCGATGATGCTATAGCACTCATTGTACATAACGTTTGAAATATTTTGACTACTCTTAAAAAATATGTCTAATCAACTAAATTAAAAAAAATTGCAGCTCAGTGAAATTTTTACTGCCTGCGAATGTTTATCTCATTCAATAATGGAGCATTTTCATAACATGTTGGATAATATACTATTATTTATTTACTAAAAAAATGTATCATCCGTTTTTGTGGCTGCTGCGGTTGTCAAATTTCATTACCAATTATGCATTTAATTATTGCAATAATCGGTTGTGGCAGAATAATAATAGTTATTTATGCAGCAAGTGAGTAAAGTAGTACTTTTCTTCACGAGTAGGAAAGATTGCCACATGAGCCGAAGGCAACTCTCGAGTTTCATACAGTTGTTTTTTTTACGTGCGTAACTTTAAATAAATTCGATAAAACCTAAATCAATTTTTATAAGTAATGTTTTTTTTTTTTAATGAAAAAAGTAATAATCATCAAGTTTTCTTGATCGGAAACGAATGTTTGACGTTTATCGACGGAACTCGCTGCGTGTTTCGAAGCGTTCATGACACACTTCGCTCAAACAATTTTATAGTAGCGTAAAAAAATGAGTGCACTTTTTTCACGCAAAAGCGTGAAAAATGAACCGTTATTGCACTTTTTTCACGCTTTTTGTAGGCTTCAGAAAACACATTTTATGAACCCAAATTAATGAAAAAAAAAACTGATCATTTTATAACGGACGTAAATAAAATAATAATTATTGACGGAAATCAATGATTTACTATAAAAAGAAATAAATTTAAAAAAAATGAAATTTGTACATACAAATATACATCTCCCAAACCAGCACTAATAAAAAAAAACAAGCTCCATTTACAGGGCTTAAAGGACAATTGATTAATATTTGATTAACATGATTACGCAAATTAAGAAACTTTTAATCAATTCCAATGATTACAAACGTTTTTAAAAAAATCACAAAAAATACGCATTAAACACAGAAAGTATGATTTTTAATCAACGTAAGTCAACATTTTCGTATTAAAAATGTAAGCGATTCTCTCGGGGCACTTGACATCCGCCGGAAAACGACTCCTTGTTTTATATTAAGTATTTCCAGCGAACGGAGCCGACTTTTAACGTTTAAAGCGATATTCGGGTTTTAGGCCGCCAAATATGGCGTACTCTTTTATTAAAGTTCGGCGCGAAAATTAGCATATCAGACGGGACCTAATTAAAATTCTCCAAAAACTCTGTCACATAAATTAATTAATAAATAAATTTCGCATCGTATTAAAAATACGCGATAAACATCAAAGAAGAGGTCAATTTTGATTAAATCAAATCCCAATTTGCCAATCAAAAATATACTTTGATAAATCCGTTATAATAATAATAATA
Organism: Ocypus olens; assembly: GCA_910593695.2. Classification (NCBI taxonomy): domain Eukaryota; kingdom Metazoa; phylum Arthropoda; class Insecta; order Coleoptera; family Staphylinidae; genus Ocypus; species Ocypus olens. The sequence continues at coordinate 4,963,064 of OU343047.1, read as the reverse complement.
ATGATAATAATTTATTTCCCAATAGATATACAATTATCCTATTACAGGGAAAAATTTATAAAAAGTATACAGGGTGTTACAAATTCGATGCATTAGCATTGCTACCTCGGTAACTATAAGAGATAGAGAGTTGATAAATGAATGCAAAGTTGCGCATTAATCCACCACAAGTTTTTTAAAAGGTAACTTCTTTCTTCCATTTTCTTAATTGTAAGACTTACGCTGCAATTATGCAGCTATAATTAATGTATGTTTAATCGTCAATTAAATGGCAGTAATTAATTATTAAATTAACTCCGCGGCAAGCGCTGCTGATGCATTCAGATTTACACCAATATCGAACCATCCCTGAATTTATAGCTTGCAGTTGTTTCCGATAATATAGTTCCGCCGGTTCAATTTAATTTAAAATCAATGTAACGCTGGTGGGTTGATTTATATGATTTAAACGTTATGCAGATATAAGCACTGAACCCTTACAAGTTGACCGTATAATGACTTCTTTATTTTTTGAGTAGATTTTCGAGAATAAATTAAGCAATTAAACTGCGCAGCCTATTAAAATTGAAGAAGGTAACAGGTGACGAACGAATTTAAGGAAAAATAAAAATGAACTTTCACAAACCACACGCGTCGAGGAACTTCGGAAATGTAATCTGGTGAGATATTTCAATGTCTTCACTTAAATTGAACACCCTGTATAATTGTAATCATCAAAATAATTAAGATTTTCTGACTACAGTAATATCATTGATATTCTTATCAGAAATATAGAATTAGTAAATAAATTGTGTAAATTTTACTTCGTACTTCGCAGTATCCGCGAACTCGTAACAAAATAATTAATTAAATTACGAGCTGAATGAAGTTAATGAAATCACTCAAACCGATTGCCGGTGCAATGTGAAGCGCTCAAAAGGAAATAAACAAGACGTTTTCTATTGATTATCACCGTCTTGTATACCTAATGTAATGTAGATGAATGCAATCAGGGAATGTAATTGTGCAATTATAAAATGCTTTCAGGAAGATAATGCAACGGCAAGGTAGCAATTAATTTTTGTTCCAACAATTCCAAGGGTAATTTTGCTAAAATAGTAGTTTTAATTTCCTCGATTTCCCCTTTGCATGGAAAGTAAAAAAAAAAATAAGTAAGGAGACGGTTGTGTAGAGAAACATATTAACACTTTTTCTCTAAAATAATTTGGGGAGCCAATATTTGAACATTGAGAATTTAACATGGAAATCCCTATGGTGCGTGAACCAATTCTACACCCTGTATTTTTTCTTCTGATGTAGGGACTTTATAAAAATTACAAGTCGATCACTATTATGTGGTTGGAGTTTTTTATTGAGTAACTATATTTGGAGTTCTTAGATCCATTATTGTATACATTCACATTAATTTAATTGATGAATTTGATGTATGTTTACGCAAATAAATAAAAATTATTTTATAAATAAAAAGGAATTTTTAACTCAGTGCCTCATCAATCCAAGTGATAACAAAATTAATTAAATTAACATCTCTATTTAACAAAATCGTAATAAGGATTATTTGTTCGTCAGTTTTAATATTGCATGCAGGGACGGCTCGTCATATAGAGCCAAGGAGCCATGGCACTACCTCTAGTTTTGAGCTCAGCAAGAATTTTTAATTAATCCTTAAAATTCTTTTTGAATGATGATGAGGTTACGTGGAGGAAGAATGGTGTTACAGATTTAGTGCATGTCTGGGACAAAATGTAAACATACGATAAATCGAAAGTACACATAAATCATATTTTCAGCTTGTTTGAAATTATGAACCTTTACTTTACAACTCAAACTAATCTTGGACTATGATTAATCGTTCTTTCTTTCTTCAAAAAATTGAATTACGTATTGTAAAAGTACCATCAACACGAGCCGCTACTGAGTGTCATTCTAACCAAGTGAATTGTTTTATTTGAATTATTTAAAATGTATGTACTGAATCTAAAGGTGTCCAAAAGGTGATCCCAACAAAGTTAATGGTTTTATTTGAATTCTTTTTCAAATTAGTTTCACTTTTTTGGACGATTAAAGCGAAAATAAAAAAAAAATATGTTCCTATTAAAAAAAAATTGGAAAATTATTTTGAACAATAGTGATTTTTGAGACTAATTTAAACCATTTTCTCACTAGAATATTCTGCATTTTTTATTATTAAAACTGCATTTTCGTTTTTTTTTTTGTCTAAATTTTCTTTATTTCGACCTAAATTTTCGATTTCGTTGTTAAAATTTTCGACTATTTGGTCCTCATTTTTTAGTTTTCCCGACGAATTTTTAGTTTTTAAATTAGTTTTGACCTGTATTTTCTATATTTTTGGTCAAAATATTTTAACTTTTGGCCTAAATATCCTTTATTTAGACCTAAATTTGCGATTTAATTGTTAAAATTTTCGACTTTTTGGCCCGCATTTTTAATTTTTACGCCGAATTTTTATTTTTTAGATTTTTGACCTGTATTTCCAATTATTTTGGGTCTAAATTTTTGATCGGTTGACCTAAATATTTTTATTATGACATAAATTTTCGGTTTTTTTTTTGTCTGTATTTTTGATTTTTCGAGCCGAATTTTTATTTATTAGATTTTTGACCTGTATTTTAGATTTTTTTGTCTAAATTTTTGATCTTTTGCACTAAATATTCTTTATTTTGACATAAATTTTCGATTTAATTGTTAAAAATTTGGATTTCTTGGTCCGCATTTTTTATTTTTCAAGCCGAATTTTTCATTCTAGTTCAAAATTTTTGATTTGATTTTGCTTAAAATATCTATAACTTGAATGCTATATTATATGAGAGATTTTTTTATTTTTTCCGGTATTTTCGAGTTTTGTTTGTTGAAATTTTCGATTTCTTAGTCTGCATTTATTATCTTTAGGCCCGAGTTTTCGATGTACTGTCTAAATTTTCGACTTTATGGCCAACATTACAGATTTTTATTATTTTTTTTAATCTTTTGACATAAATTTTTCTTTATTTTGGCCTAACTTTTCGATTTTATTGTTAAAATTTTCGATTTTTTGGCCCCCATTTTTGATTTTTCGTTTAGTCTGCATTTATTATCTTTAGGGCCGAGTTTTCGATGTTTTGTCTAAATTTTCGATATTGTGGATTTTTTTTATTCTTTTGCCCTAATTTTTTTTTTATTTGTCTGTTAAGATTTTTCTTTTCTTGATCCACTATTTTTATTTTTAGGTCAGAATTCTAGATTTTTGGTCTCAATTTTTTATCCAATATTTTAGATTTTTTAACTTGAATTATTGATTTTATTTCGTGAATTTTTTCATTTTTTGCTATTATTTTCGAATTTCTGGTCAGAAACTTATTTTTGGCGGCTGAAAGTGACAAATTATTTTGCTTCTACCTAAGTTTTCTATTTTTTGTCTGCGTTTTTCATTTTTTGATCAGGATTCTTGATTCTTTGGCCCATATTTTAGATTTCTGTATTTTCGATTTTTTGTTCCATTTTTTTTATTTTTATTTTTTATTTTGGACAAAATATTCGATCGGTTTGAAGAAATTTTCGATTTTTTTGTCTGCAATTTTTAACTTTTCGCTTGTTTTCGTTTAAATTTTTACCATTTTAGATCTATATTTTGTATTTTCGATTATTTTGGTTTTAATCTTTTGGTCGAAATTTTATTTATTTCGACTTAAATTTTCGATTCGTTTGTTAAAAATTTTGTTTTTTTGGTCTACCACTTTGATTTTTGGGTACGAATTTTAGATTTTTGGTCTTGATTTTTTATTTTTGTCCCATATTTTAGATTTTCTCAACTTGAATTATTGATTTTATTGTGCGAATTTTGTAAAATTTTTATATTTGCTATGATTTTCGAATTTCTCGGTGAACTTGCCTAAAAGAGTTATTTTTGGGCTGAAAATGGTAAATTATTTTTCTTTTGCTTGTATTTTCAATTTTTTGGTCTGCATTTTTATTTTTAAACCAGGATTTTTGATTTGGCCAATATTTTAGATCTTCGGCTGTTTTGTTCCAAATTTTTGATTTTTGGCCAAAATATTCGATTGGTCAAGGAAGATAAATGGATCAATGTATATTGTATAAGTGGCTCTACCATCAACATATTCCACGAGCCGCCACTGATTGCATGATATTATGAGTATATTGCATATGTATTATTCACCAAACGCTAAAAGCCGTTGGAAATTAATTATAATTAATTGAATTTGCTTACACAAGACCGCGTAAAGTCATTAACATTTTAATGATTTCTAGGTGGGACTAGTTGGAGAATAAACTAGTTATTCCATATGCGAGTTAGTTTCAAAGTCATAATTAAGTTTAAGGTAATACCGCCCATGTAATGAAACTATAAATTATAAGTTACACAAGGATTTGGGTCGGAGATTAGTTATTATTCGAATGAAATTACACCGGCCTGAACTGGTGCATGTATAACCATAAATTGAACTACTATTTTAGTAACCGTTGTAAAATTTTACGAGTGCGCTCGTTTTTATTAGTGCATGGTGTGCAGAAATGGAGACAGATATTCAGGCTGAAAGATCATAGGTCGATGGCAAATTAATGCACAGCGTCGGCTTGAAATTTTGTGGAGTAATTATGCCCCGATCATCAGAAAGTTGCGATCATTTAAAAAAACTAAATCCCAACTATAGAACCGATCATCGGTAAAAAAATTGAAATGTGATCATTTAAAAAACTAAATAAAAAATCCCAACTGTACAACCGATCATCGGTGGAAAATTTAATTACGATAATTTAAAAAATAAATAAAAAATCCTAACTCTATGTATGTACGTATTTATTGTCTATTCCTCGTATTTACATAACATGGCAAAATTATTGTACAAAAAAAAAATCAACTAAAATTCTGATCACACGTACAAACAATAAATGTGCATTACTATAGACTGTTCACGTTAAATATATAGCCGGTGTAAACACAACCACGCGATTGGTAGCTGCGCCCGTCATTTATAAAATGCACTTACAACAAAATGCACGGCGCGCTCTGCAATCGACGACGGGGAGAAAATGATTACATTCTATTTTGTAAAATTTCCGGTTCGAATGAATAAACAGAAATAATTACTACGTTTGAAAATTATTCAACTTTTGATTATATACTATTTTGTAAAATTATAATAATTTAAAAGATAACATTAACAGGGAATTACGCGCCCGCATCCAAGTTTCCAGGCTATTATACTCGCTTACATTTCTAGATTAGGTTCATTAAAATAATGTATTGTATTAGTTCAGAGCTTACACAATACAACAAGTTAAACATAATTTTCAAGGAATTTTCAAAACTATAGAAATGGAGATCGGATAACTCCAATACACAACTTCCATAACCACCCTTACATTTCAACAACGAATTTGAATAAACTACACTCGGCGCACAGTGGGGCAGAATACACATTTTTCCGGCCAAAATTCTGATCCAAACTGAGCTCTTGATCGCAGGAAAAATAATTTTAAAAATCCCATTAATAAATTGGGGTGGGTTTTAGGGAATGTATATAGAAATGAACGAGTAAAATGCCGAAAGTTATAAAACTGGGCCACCGCCGCGGCGTTAAAAAAAAAGTGCTACTCAAAAAATCGCGATTTTTCAAACCGTCGTAACTTGGTTTAATTTGGTGGAAAATCGATGAATCTTTCAGTTTGGGAAAGATTCAAGTTTTATGTTTAAGAATGTGTAGTTGATTTTGACCCCAAGTCCAACCCACCCCCCGTAACAAAGCGATGGAAAAAAAATGTTTTTTATGTAAAAAATTGTCCATTTTAGATTTTTTTACCATTCAGTCACGTTAAATGGTAAAACATTATTTTTTTAAATTATTTTATGTATGACAACTATTGACCAACTTAACAATATTTTATAAAGAGAGATACAATACATTTATTGAGACACTTTGACTAATAACTTCAACCAGAGGTGTTTCAGCCTTCAAGATTTTATATATTTCCATTTTTTTCTCCTAATTTTAATATGTGTACAGTAAGACACCATTCGTTTTAAATACCTGTAATTAAGCTTGTTACGACATCCAGACAATATTTATTTATTTTTTAATTTTTTTTTGCCTTGGCGATTAGCCGTTCGGCCACTATCGGAATTCTAGGTTATATTAGATAAATTCGAAATGAAATAAAGAAATGAATAACATCACATGAACACAACGACCGGATATTTTTCGATCAGAAAAATGTTTCGCCTGGCTGGAAATCGAACCCACTCGATTCGTGATGCAGCAGGCAGATGCTCGCGCTCTACCCACAACACCACCCATTTATTTATGTAATAAAATATTACATATTTAAAAAACAATTACATTTAAGAAAAATCACTACGGCTGCAAGCCATTTTCAAGGAATGTGATTTTTCTATTTTTTTTTTTAAATATTAAATCATGTTTCATCAAGTGATTAATGAGAATCAAGGTAAAAATATAATATTAATATTATATATCTAGTTACACACAAATTGACGATATTTGTAACCGAAGCACCACTTGAGTACATTAAAAAAAGGAATATGGGTAGCAAAGAAATTGGATTAAAGCCTTTTGCCCGTAAATAAAAATCCAATACACGACTTTTCCACATACATCAATTAAATTCACATCCGCTCGTCCGTTGTGGAGCAGTACAGGCGGAATTTTTTATTTGCTAACTTTTTAAAGGAAGTTTGCTTTTCATCTAGTTAAGTGGAACTATTAAAATTCTATGGTTTTCCATTACTTTCAACTCGAATTTAATACCCTCAGCTGGTACAAACATCGTGTGATCACTAATTATCGCATCACTAATATTATTGTACAGTTCAGCTTGTAACTGCCTTGAGGTACAATGTCTGATACGCAGTGCATTTAAACGTATAAATCAGTCATCTCTTGTGTTGTTGCCCTCTCACGACCTTGTCCTGCTCTTCCTGTGTATTCTCCGAATTTTCTTATTATTCTTGAAACCGTGGACTGCTGAATTCCCAATGCTGCAGCAACATATCTTTGATCTCGACCATCGTCAACTAAGGACACGACACGAACGATTTCGTCTCTTGTTAAATTTCTAGAATTGCGAGCAGTAGCTTCAACGTTAATTTTGAAATCAACAATACTCAAAATTTCAGATAAATAACCATATATAAAATTACTCTTACCACAAATTCAAGAAAATCGAAGGAATATTCGTTGTGTTGTATTGTTATGTTTATTATTCATAGAAACAGATATGTTATACACAATATACACAATAAACAAATGTCCTAACAGGAAGAACGTAGCTGATGCGATAATTTTTTTGCGGAGTTTAAATAAATAAATAAATAAGGTTTATATGCGGATTCTCCATTAGAAAAATATAAAATCAACCCATTTAGAGCCGAAATATTTTTTTAGCCACGAATCTATAATGTTTGGTATATATTTATTTAAAATATACCTACAAAAAAATTATCGTACAAGATTTTCTGTAAATCAAAGAATTTTGTAACTTATTAATTTAGATTGTCTACCGTTAGGTTGATCAGTAACATCTGGCGTTTAAAAGGATGGTGGCGCCATCTAATTTATTTTTTTGTAATGTTTGGTAATAAAACCTTTTTTTTGACTTATCCAATATCTGTTGATTTTTATGGATTAATAAATGTATTATTATTGATAAAAATCTATTTCCCTTAACAGGTACAAGTATCGTATGATCATATATTACATTTATAAAAATCTAGTTCTATTAATATTATCCTATTTCTAAATCCTGGCCATAAAATAAAATCCTACCGTACAAAAATAAATTGCCTCGTAACAGGGCAGCCGTATATCAAGTCTTCTGTGCCCCCCGGCTCGGCAAATTTGAATTATGGCAGTTTTTGCTTTCGCAAAAAGTTACCGTTGTCAAATTAAATGGAGCCATTGCAACCGAAAAGATTCAGATAAAATCGCATGCAATATTAAACTGCAGTCGTATTTCATCCCGCAATCTGTTCCGGATGCACAGTTATTATTATCGCTAACCGCAGACGTTACTGCTTGCATCATTCATTGATTTGTGTGTAACTTTGAAACTGTTCAAGTTTGCTTACAAGCATAGTGTTGTATTCTGGTAATCTCTAGCCTCCTGTAAGCTTCTGGTGTCGAGATTGTAATTGAAACCTACTTGGCATAGACTCAATACCGCCATTTTTCTAGTTTTTCATGCCTCTACTAATATGTAGTTCTGGACGTTCTAAGTACTCCTGCTTTTATTTATAAGACCACCAACACCACCGGAACTACCAACGGCACCTCGAACACCTTTTTTTATTCGTCGACAGCTGCGCTTACCTCCAAAAATTTCTGCGACTTTTGCGCAAAAATTTGTGTTTATTACGGATCTAATCTTGCATCTTGTTACTTAAATAAATTAATGAAGTCTATGCGATTAATAATCGCTATATATAATGCAATAAAGTCGTGTTGAGGCAGGTTTGAATAAATCGGAGCACGTTTCAATCTCTTTATCAACACTTCGATTTCTGTTGCTGTTTTTGAAGAGTGAGCTATCTTGTCGGGACAAGAACTTAAAGATTCGCTATTTCCATTTAATTTTCCCGCCAGTTTTTCACACCACTAAATTTCCCCAGATTTTTTAATTTAAATTCCCTAATATTTGAATTTTCCGCCACTGAATAATCCCAGATTTTTGTAGGTAGGCAGTCGTTTTAAATACCCCCAGATTTGAATTTCCCGCTACTTAATCCCTTTCCACATTTAATTTCCCGCCCTAAAATACCGCCAGTTTTTAATTGCGTACCACTAAATTTCCCCAGATTTTAGAAGTTATTTTAAGTGATTGATGGTTGAGGCGTTAACTTCGTGATACATTTTAGAACTTTAAATAAAACAGTTTCTTTGTTAATATCGCACTTTATGCTTTAGTGACTCCAGTTTCGGTCAAAGCTTATGATCGAAACTCGATGTTTTATTTCAAGTTATTTTACGTTTAAATTCCCCCAGATTTGAATTTCCACCACTAAATCCCCCAGTTTTTTTTTTAAACGGCAGTCATTTTAAATACCCTTAGATTTCAATTTTCCGCCACTAAATCCCCTCTCCAGATTTGAATTTCCCGCCCTAAAAATCCGCCAGTTTTTAATTTCGCACCACCAAATTTCCCCAGTTTTTAAAAGTCATTTTGAGTTTAAATTCCCCCAGAGTTGAATTTCCCGCCACAAAATCCCTCCCAGATTTTTTTAGGTTGGCGGTCGTTCTAAATACTCCCAGATTTGAGATTCCCGTCACTAAATCCCTTCCTCCAGATTTGAATTTCCCGTCACTAAATTCCCCCAATCTTTGCGGTAAAAGAATAAAAAGAAAGGAAAATGTAATCATTACATAATTCAGTAAATTAGAAATTTTTCAAGGAATTAAAGATGTAATTTCTATATCAAAAATTAGAAATATCACTGCAATTATGAAGAATTTCATTGAGGAAGGTAATCGTCTAGATCTTATTGGATCGTCTTTTTCCGATCTATAAAAGTTTATTTCTTTAATAATTCTAACAATCAAGAGTCAACACTTCCGAGATTGGGATTGGCTTCGTACCAGTTGTTTCCATCTATTGCGGCCTCTTTACATATTAATAATTAATAATTAATGTTATGTTATAAATCTTCGATTTAGTGATATAGTTGTTGGCAACATATAAAATGTTGTTTTATTAAATACGTTTACAAATATAGTAGTGAATTAGAACTTGTATAATAAATGAGGGTAATATTTTAAATTAAACTCTTGCTGTGTTTAATATTATTGTATCTAGTTGCCTGGCACGTGTTTCTAGAAATTACCACTTTAACTTTGTATATCACTAATTTATTCATTGGCTTTAGTTTTGCATACTCAACTTACCACATCGTATAAATTTTTGATAATGGCAAGTTGCGTTGCTCTAACTAATGTCAATGAATAAATTCAAATGTTACAGTGGTTTAAAATATAAGCAATAATAAAGATAATGTTTAAAATTATAATTAATAAAACATTCAGGCTGAAAGACCGCGGGTCGATAGCCGTTTAGCAGAAATAATTTTGTAAATTTTAAATGTATTATATTTGTTTAATATTGTACTTTCTGCAAATAAAGATGTTGTATATATAAAACATTCAATTTTATATTTACTAAATAAAAATCGAAGGTGTCTTTGAAAAACAATTTATTGACATTAAAATTTAACAAAGTCACAAGAGACTATTTTGACTTTAGTAATGTAAACGTTTAAAGGATTGTTAGCTTAAGTTCTTTATACTATAATATTTTGTCATGGAAAACATAATTCTTGAGTAAAAAGAGCTTAAGTTAACAATGCTTTAAACTTTTACATTACTAAAGTCAAAACAGTATCTTGCCACCTTGTTAAATTTTAATGTCAATTGATTGATTTTCAAAGCCACCTTCGATTTTTATTTAGTAAAATGTCTATTGAAATCGTTGATAAAACGATTTTACTGCAAATAACTTTTAATGCGTTAGGAATTGGGACAGGGTTGTTATTAGGAAAAATGTTTGTTTTTTTAATTCCGCATGGAATGACATAAAAATATACAGGGGCTCCAATTTAAAATAAGAAAAATAAAGTGCTTTAAAGTTTGAAATGTTTGACACTAAATTTTGGACACCCTGTATAATTCATATCGATCAAACTTGGTTTACGGGACTATCAGAACTAAGTACCTTGTATGATTCTATTAACAAGGCACTATGTTTATTTTTTATTCATTTTTTAAACCAACAGTGCTAAACAGATTTTTATAGTTTTAATTTTTTTGCTGATATCCCTGAATCGATTCCGATAAAATTATAGGAGTATGTAGGCAACCATAAAAGGCACCCAAATAAGCAATAAAATACATAACATGTAATTTAAAAAAATATATCATCATGACGTCACGCTTTTTTGGGACACCCTGCATAATCAAAAATATTTTCCTGAAATGCACCATAGGATACAAATATATTCTACAAAATATCGAAATTCTAACTTAATTAGTAACTGAGCTATAGAAGACGGGAGGTGAGATGCAGGACCCTGTATAGATGTAATTAATTGCACGCGATTCTAATGTCCATTTCCCTCATGTTAGTGGCGATTTTAGAAGAATGTTTCATAAATGCCGACATCAGCGCTTACTTCTCTTCATCGTGTTCATTCCATTCTTACGCGAGGTCATTTATTCTTTCTTACTAATTACCGAAAACAATTAATTTACTTCTTCTAGATTAGCACGATTAATCACGAGCCTTTTCGCGTTCCTTATCTGTGAGCGCCATTGATTTTTTTTTCTTAATTACTCCTTACCGTGAAATGTAAAGCGAGAGATAATTTATAATTTGCTTCATTTTCGTTACGACAAACACGAATTTTTAATAAATTCTTAAAACACTTTTTCGCCAGTTACTTTGGTCTAGGAAGATAAATCGTTGTTTCTTTAAAAAAAGGAGGGGGGCATATTGTATAAGTGGCTCTAGCATCAGCATGTTCCACGAGCCGCCACTGCTACAATATTGTTATTATTTTTAATAAACGTTTCAATTGTGTACATTTTATACAAAATAATATTTCAAATTTCACAGTTTACTTTACACAAAAAATTCGTTCGCTGTTCACCAAATTAAACGTGTTTATTTAAATAAAATAACAACTGCGGAATATTGGTTATTTGTCAATGTTCCATAAACTCATCAATCATCCTCCGCTGTAAATAGCACAATGTTTCAAATATTTTCTGTATTGAGTTGCAATATTTTGCATCTGCAGCTGCTGTCGTGAATTATTAACCAGACACTTTTGACGTGCATCAAAATTTTATACGATTGTGATTCATTAAATAATTACATTATTGTGTTACAAGGATACAAGTATTTACCATAGGGCCATAAAACTTCAAAAAGGTCTTCTAATTACGTCACATATTTAAAAAATCATAATCACTTTGGAAACGAATTTAACGTACCTCTTAAAAATTGTTACCATCCAGGGCTGGATGGTAATCTTTGTCGTACAATTCTTCCAACTTTGCAGGCAATAAATTTTCAGCAGCTTTGGCTGGTTTCGCGAGAATTCCTTCAAGAGTTATAGAAGGTTGCTCGTTGTTTATCACAACGAAAAAACTTTTGTTTAGTAAAAAAGCATGACGTAACCCCTAACAACCACGTCCACAAACTACTTCGTAAATTTTCTACAATAAGATCTCGTTGATGCCGGCTTGAAACGTCAAAATGACAGACATAACCGTTCCGTGATTGAATAGAAAAACTAGTGGGTTTATACCCCTCGGGGCTTCAAATATAACTCGAATATCTGCGATTTATAATAATAATCGCTGGCGCGCCCCGTCACCTAAATAACGTCATAATAATAATAATAATTTATTGCCCAACAGTTACCAATTACAGGACAATATTATAAGATAAGTAATAAGTATATATACAAATGAGGGAACAAAAATATCATGAAGTAATAGTAATTAGAGAAAGAATAGGTGAATATTTATTAGGTACAATTCTTAAAACTAATTAAAAACTAATGAAATATATCCGCGTAGACTTGATTGGCATTTGTACAGAGTATTTGATTGTGCAAAAGGACTAAGAAACGTGTTGTTTCGGCGAGACGAAGATCTCGGAACTTAATTAATTTGAGATAATATTCTTATTATATCAACAGCTATGTCACATTCCAATTTCACTCAAATAGATAATGCTTTTGGTCACATGTCTGCAGAGGGTGACACGATCATCAAGGCCTCTAACGGAAATTGTAGTTGGTTCAGGGATTATCCATTATTTTCCTAACAGAAATTCAAGTATGCATTCCAACTATGTAACAACTGCTGGGATCATTTTATAACGAACATTATTATGAATACGCGAATGCCCGACAATGATGTGTGCGTATCTGGTGTGGATCTATAAATCTGCTGCGTGATGTTTTTTTTTAATAATTCCTGCCTGTCTGCTGCAGGTGAATCGGTAATGTCCGAGAATAAATATTGTGTAATGTAAATGTATTGTGAACGCGGGTGTCATTTGTTAATAACCTCTCAATGTCCATCAATAATTATCTTGATATTCGATATTCTCTCAATGGGTTTATGGTTGACCTAGGTTTTCCGTGACCTAGGGCTTATTAAAGTCTAATAGGGGACCATTAAAAATAAAACAAATAACAGTACAAATTATCATTATTACTATATTAATAATATTAAACATTTTCTACTGCACGAGAAGTGCGTATTGTTAATGAAACAGTATTAAAAATGTATGATAATAATTACATTTTTATGGGCCCGGGGCCCTATCTATGTAGATCCGCCCCTGGGTTGACCATGACTGTTCATTAAAAGACGATCTCTGGAAGTTTAGTTGTACTTGCACATATAACAAGTTAACTATTGTTTTCTATTAAAAAAATATAGTTGCTTTATCCGATTTAATGATAATAAGGTTTTTAGTAATATTTTTTATATTTATTGATTTTCCTCGAAAATTAGTGAAATTTCGAAAAACTTGATTCTTTATAAACCGTGAATTTTGTCACTCTACAATTACCGTTAACGTAAATTTGATGCTATTGTCATTATTCCTTAATTACAGAATTTATTACGAAAATTTTGTTTAACCTTTTGTAGTTTTTCTAATATTCTATAGTTAAAAAATATCGGAAAACAACAAGACCCACTTTCACTGCATGAAATTTTACTAAAAGTTTTTCAGTTCTTCAATGTATCAAATAAAGCTTATCTTCAAATTATCCCCAAAAAATGTTTGATAGTTTTAGAAATGCAGCGCCTACAGATAGACACACGTACACTTTGTCTAGTGAATCGTGACAGATGGGTGTAAAGTTTGCGAGTGAGAAAGTATTCGAAGAGAACGAGATAACAAATCTTCACTGAATGCACTTTTTTTTCAAACACCTATAACTTGGTGTCGTAGGAACTTCATTCTTTGAGTCCTGCGTAGGGAATTGATCAAATTTTAATGCCTTTATGGTGGATCGAGTCGACAAAATTCAACTCCGTAGACATCGTCAAAGTTGTACAGGGTTTCCAGATTTTTTTCACAGGGTCGCTAGAGGGGGCGGAAGGGGTTACGCTTAATTTCGCATGCATGACTTCAAAGAAGACACTTCAAAGTTTTTCGCCCTCAAAGATTCATCAAAATCGATTAAAAATATGCCGAGTTATGGCGGTTTGAAAATGGTCCAAATTTGGTCCAATTTCGAGTGTTTCATTTTTTTTTCCTTCTATACCGAGTGTCTGGAACTTATTTTTATTATTTCTGAGGTGGATTCTAGTACAAACGTAAATTAAATGGATGATTAATTTACAATTTTTAATTCTCTAAAAAATATTCCTTTACGATTTTTCTCTAAAATGAATAGGGGAGCTAATAATTACACATATTTAATTTTACATGTTAAATCCCTATGTTCGCCCCTTACCCCAGACACTCGGTATATATTCTTGTAGCTGACATTGAAACGTTTAAAAAACACTACGATATTTGTTGCTTTTACACAAGCCATTTCCGAAATATGAAGCTTTAAATTTGACCAGGAACGCACAAAAATTCAAAATTAACCTTGGTAGTGGGTTTCAAGGTCATTATTAGGTCAAAAAAATATCAGCATCAAATGTCTCCCTTAACCTCTTCACGCCCAGGTCGCCACATGTGGCAACAAGCAAAAAAAGAAAACAAAAACATTGTACAAAAAAATGTACCTCTTTAGCGCCATCTATGGAATATTTTTTTCATATTTTTTTGCATAAATGGGTAAGTTTGTAACAGTGAAATCATATTTCGTAGAAAAAGGTAACAACAACAAAGAAGTAGTTTTTCATCAAACCTGGGATTAAATCAAAGCAGCATCGGTGCGAAGTGGTATACAGTGGCAAACAACTTTTGTCTAAAACATTTCATCATATTTTCCATATTTCTCAAGATATGATTTTTTTCCATATTTGCTGTGTCTTGAAATTTGAGATGGTCACTGCGCAATGAGCCGCGGCTCGGTAGACAAACTGTACTTCGCACGGAGGAAGTAACAGCCACATGCACTGCTGGATTTTCGTGTTGTTTACACTAGCCACGAATTATTTTTATGGAATGTAATAATAATTAAATACGTTCAGAGTAAAATAAGACAAAAGATTCGTTTACTAGCGTAAGTGCGGTGAGCGTAAATCCATTTGCATCGGACAAACTGGCAGGATGAATTCCGCTGGGACGCAGGAACATGGGAAAGCTATTATGGGCAGTAATGCATTTATTGGATGTGATTGCATTAGAAATGATTTCTGAACATTGCGAACATGCGAGCAGTAAAGGCAGGCATTTGAATTGTCGAGAGCCTCGAAGTAAAAAAAAAACACATTAAGGGGGTATTCTCGTTCAAAAATCGATTTTTCATCATTTCATCAAGGATGGTTGATGGGAATTCGGGTTAAGGAAGTGCGGATGATAGTGGGAATCGGTGTAGCCATCTATGGCATTCTGCCACAACCGATTGTTTGTAATAATCTTCATACATACATATGAAAGGACAACCACTTAAACATCCAAGGAGCCGCACGGCCATTTTTCATTCAAAAAAATTGACCGCACGGATGGGATTCGAACCCAAGACCACGAGGCCCAGAAGCAGGAACGCTACCCATTAGGCCACCGCGGCCCCATTTCATTTCTTAATGTCTCAAATTCGGGAAAGAAGAAGCGTGTGAACTTATTTATGGACGAGGAATATCTGATTAAATAAAAGTGAAATAAATAAAACGTTATTTTTGTTTCTGTTTCGTTTTTTTTATCAATTACTTGTCAAATTCTCGTCATTTGTAAACCGAGACTTCACAGACAAACAATTCTGGAGCACACAATTCACGTGCAAGTTTTCTAGTTTAATCAATAATCAATACTCCTGTTCTTTAATGTGTTTTAACAGCAATATTTCTTCCTTAATTTCATTTATTTAAAAAGAAAACACAATTTTAGTAGAATCGACAATGTTCAGATAATAGCATGAACTTAGAGAGTAACTGTTATGATCAAAGCATCAGACTTTATGTACTTCCTGGCGTGCACGTTAACGACCACAGTTGCATAACCCTTTTATAGTCCTTTATAATAAAATGCGATAATAAAGTTAATAAGGCGTAAAATTTGAACATAAAATATTCGTAGTTTTCTATAATTCATAAAAAAAATATCAGATGTTTATGATTTAAGTTATAATCAGGAAAATAAACACGCCCACAAAGGATGGGTAAGGGGCTCCTTTCTCTTAAAGTTAACCCTCTATTTAATTATTTATTTAAACAAAAAAGTTTTTACGTTAAATGGTTAAAGCAATAAGGCAAAATTATATTGTTAATATTTTATTTGGTTTAGTACTGACGTAATTTTATCAGTATTTTTGGCAGCAACACGATTATCAAAGAAATGAAGAAAGTATTTGAGTTCTTCAAACTTGTTTAGTGGCATAACATCGATAATTTGGCGACCACTAACTCTTGCCTTCTTCGGAACGGCAAAGGAAAATGGTACAAAGGTCTTGTTGTTGGGGTCTCAAGTTTACGATGTTGTAAAACGACCCAAAAATCTAGCGTGTGCCAAAATCGGTCGGTCCTTTTTACCTGCTTGTCAATACACATATTTAATGCGTGGGAACATGATTGCAATAATGAAATTCATAAGCAAATTATTATCAATAAGAATATCTGCTGTTCAATGAAAAAGGATTGATAATGAATGCAAAAAATAAATCATGATTTCCTGACAAAATACATAGATTTTGTGAAATAAATAAATAAATTTGTAATAATAATCGACAAATAATTATAATCAGTTTTAAAATCACACTAAATTTCCCATATGTTGACGTTTGAATAATCAAATCCGCGTTGTTCGCTACTAGAGCAACTTCAAAAATAAAAATCAAGATTTTAAAATTTCCCCGTAGGAGCCATAGGCTACTAGATCACGTAAACACTGATTATTTAAATTATGCCCTAATAAAAACATCATATGAGCCGTTCAGTGCACTCCACTTTTTGAAAAATCTTAAATTTAAGTGTCAAAGTACTTGGTATAGTCATAACTTTTTATATAAATATAATAACTTTCCTGAATGATAACGATTAACACCGACAAAAAAAAATGGCCATTGAATAATAAGTAATTTATTTCAGAGGCCATTTTGATTAAATCCATACTCTAATGTAAATCGTTTTAAAAACGCAATTTTTAAAAATGTGTCAATTTTTCCGTGAGTTGTGAATTTTTGAAAATTAACGTTTTAATTTGCCGAACACTTCAATAAAAAAATCGAAAAAAAATAAATACTCACATGATAAAATTGCTTAAAATGTTTAATATATTCACAAAACATCTATCTTTAAAATTAATTAGAATTTTTGAAAATGTGTCAATTTTTCCGTAAGTTACGAATGTTTTAAAAACTAACTTTTTTATTTGCCGAACACTTCAAGAAGAAAAAATAGAAAAAAAAATACTCACATGATAAAATTGCCTAAATTGTTTAATACATTCACAAGACATCCACCTTTAACATTAATTAAACTTTTTGAAAATGTGTCAATTTTTCCGCGAGTTATGAATTATTTGAAAATTACCATTTTAATTTGCCAAACTTTTCAATAAAAAAAAAAAAAAAATAAATAAATACTCACATTAAATACCTTTAACATTAATTAAAATTTTTGAAAATGTGTCAATTTTTCCGTAAGTTATGATTTTTTTTTAATTTAACGTTTTAACTTGCCGAACACTTCAACAAAAAAAAAATCGAAAAAAAATACTCACATGATAAAATTGCCCAAATTGTTTAATACATTCACAAGACATCCACCTTTAACATTAATTAAACTTTTTGAAAATTTGTCAATTTTTCCGTGAGTTATGAATTATTTGAAAATTACCATTTTAATTTGCCGAACTTTTCAATAAAAAAAAAACTCACATTAAATACCTTTAACATTGATTAAAATTTTTGAAAATGTGTCAATTTTTCCGTGAGTTATGAATTTTTGAAAATGAACATTTTAATTTCTCGAACACATCAATAAAAAAAATAAAATAAATACTCACATGATAAAATTGCTTAAAATGTTTATTATATTCACAAGACATCTACTTTCAACGTTAATTAAATTTGTTGAAAATGTGTCAATTTTACCGTGAGTTATTAATATTTTAAAAATTAACGTTAAATTTGTCGAACACTTCAATAAAAAAAAATGGCCATCATGTTACTTTATCCGATGGTATCATCATTTATATTTACACTTTCATGGTTTATTTTCAATTGAAATCATATTTTAAATGTACATCGAGCGTTGCGTAAAATCAGATGACGTTTAAAACGTCATAATTATGAAAAATTAAAATGACAAATTATATTTAAAAACGATTAAATTTAAGAAAAATCACGTGATATGTTCCACTTATTGAATTATTTATTCCGACTAGTTTCGGCTGCAAGCCATTTTCAAGGAATGAATAAGTGATTTTAAATATTAAATCATGTTTCACCAAGTGATCAATGAGAATCAAGTTGTTCTAATAGTCAGGGATTTCGGAAAAACGTATTCTTTATAAGTTGTTCATTTTAACATTCTCTATAATTATTATTCATATAAATTTGCTGTAACTTTTATCGTTTTAAAATTATAAACCAAAAATGAAAAAAAAATACAGTTTTTTCTCAAATAAAAATGATTTTATGGAAAAATATTTTCAAACAATAGCCATTTAAGGAAATAACATAGTAACCTTAATTTAAGAAAAACACTAACAAATAAAATGTACAATTTCTTTAATAAAGATGTAGTATATATATTTTCAAACAAAAGATATTTATTTCTTTGTTGTTTTCAATATTTACAATTCAACACCTTGTGTGATTATATTATAGGTCAAGGTTGAATTTTTTTTTTTATAAATAAATTTTAACTGCGTATAAAACTAGATCTTATAATATGGTATTTTAAAAGCAATATCGAAACCTTTAAAATAATATAAGAGATATTTATTCGCCGAGAGGCTTTGTAAAGGATTTCTTATAATGAAATATCTTGAGTTTTTTTTTTTCGCAAAATGGATTCCTGTGGTAGCATTTGCTGCCTTATCGGAAACTAGCTCGGCGAATTCCATTATTTCACAATATCTGAAATATTGGCAGATGTGAAATTGGTTGCAACTTGAGCTCGATTAAAGAAATTTATAACTATATCTATGTTCCACGTTAAATTTATTAAATACTATAATTCTTTTTTTATAATGATTTATATTTCTTTCCTATAATTCATTATTCAGCGTGAAGTTATTTCAATAAGTTGTTTGTTTTTATTGTTTATAAAACTTAATTTTTTAAATTCACTAACAGTTTAAATATTCATGCATTTCGTTTTTATTATATTTATATAATGCATAACAAGTGAGGTTTTCCAATTTCAATTTCCATTTCAATTTGCTACATTCGTATTCAACATAAAATCCATATTTCAGTTTCAAATTGAACTTTGCTTCTGTTTATTTGAGGTTTTTTTTTGCAGCAATAAATACATACAATTTTGTTTGTTTTGAATAGTTGTACTATTTCTAATATACAAATTGTTTTTTTTTTTATATAATTCAATATCTATCATGAAAATAATTAGAAAAAAGTACTTTTCAATAAGTAATTTATAAGTTTGTAGCCTTTTGTAGAACTCTTGTTTTCTGTTTATAAACTATCAAACTTGAATGAAAAACAATTATTGGCATCGGTTATAGAGGATCTTACAAAAACGCCATCTCGAATGAATTTTTAATAATTAATAATTATTTAATGAATTAATAAGTTATGTTTAATAATTACAAACCGTCAGAAAACCGTGATCGATATTTCTTATATATTTTTTTAAAGCCTTTCAGACATTAATAATACTCCTACTATTTAATTAAATAAGTACAAAATAATGTATTTAGTTTGTTTTACATTCGCTTTAAAGTAAACAATCCCTAGTTCTGTGTATATTCGCAATACAGTTATCTAATTGTTTTGTCGTTAGTTGAAATAAGCGCCTTAAGAGTCTAGTAGAGCGCATACATTGCGAAGACTTCCAAAAACAAATAAATAATGCATGTATATAGGTATAAGCATTAAACGAAACTCCGGCAATTCCATGAACGTCGTAAACCTTCTACAACAATTTACATAAATCAAATGCGAGTCCTTTATTTGCCTGCGAATTAATTGTTTTGAAATATTCGAAACATTCCTGAAATCTACAATCATTAGATTAATTTATAAGAAAAGAAAAACGCGCAAAAAAAATGTTTCTTAGGCGTTTCCAGTCGATTTAAGCACTATTTACGAAAAGCGTCGTTTTGCGTATATACAGTATTCGTTTATACAATACAGAGTGTATTTGAAATAACGAACAGGCTGGTAACCACAAAGAGATTATATTATTTTTAAACAATATTCGCAATTATTTTGCTTATAACTGTAACAAAAAGCCCGCAATTAATTATTAAAATTAATGAGTGAAAATACTAATTTTTAAACGGCATCGGCTTTAGATGTCGAATTACAACAAGCGCGTAGGAAATATCTGAGTGCTCTTTAAGCGTCAATGAACTTGAGGACTGTTTATCTTTCACAAAAAAAGAAAACGTTGCGATAACACTTCAAATTTCGGAGGCAAGAAATCGTATCTCGCGCTTTAAATAAACAAACACACATTCCATGCAGACCTAATTAAATGAGAAAAGCATCGGTTCTCAAAATGTTTAAAAAACCTCGAAAAATTAGGAAAATTAAAAAAAAAAATTCGAATAAATTTTGACGGAAATGGGTTCACAAATATTTTGTGTATGTGCCCTTAAATGCCTGTTATTTCAAATACACCCTGTATATTCCTATTATTTAAAATTAATCTAAGAACAGTAATTATCGTTAATGAGTCTAAAACATGATTATTTTACTATCGTCCACTCGAAAGTTGGCTAATTTGACTTTGAATGTTGGAGCGGATCCCCAGAGGCAAAGTTAAAACTAAGATTATCCGTCATGACATCCGCAGCCGTCCAACATCTTTCTTGCCCCATAAATAAGCAGTGGGATCCTGTGTTTTGTTCCCCGCAACTCCCCGATATTATAAATTCTGTTCTGAATAGTCCGATGTAATTCATGCCTCTTTCTTATGCAAGTTGGGACCTTAACGTTCAAAATTTACACGATATTTTGAGTACTCGTCTATAGGACGTATTTCACCAGAATGTATGGGGATGAAGAGATAAATAAGAAGAAGAGATAATAAAAAAGAGAAAAACGTCGAAAGTTGTTTAATTCAAAGTTACCTGGCAATGGACTACCACATAGTAACGGTCGCAACCATCATCTTCATAGATGGAGGGTCGATTAAACTGGAGAAAAGTTGCGCATTTTGAGACCAAATAATAATCCGAAAAATATTTACTTAATTTTTTATTTGTGAAATTTTTGAATTTCGTTACTATTTTTCACTTAAAAACCAGTAAAGCTAAACGTTTATAAAATCGCACATTTTAAGGCCCAATAAAAATACGAAAAAATTAACCTACATTTTTTTTTGGTTTTTCAGATATTCGAAAATAGCGAAATTTCGGAATTACGTTCTTAATTTTTCACCCAAAAATTAGTTAAATTAACTGGAAACGCCTAAAAAACGGTTGAATTAAATTTTTCTTCAAATTTTTTTGGTTTTTCAGATATTCGAAAATGGCGAAATTTCGGAATTACGTTCTTATTTTCTCACCAATAAATTAGTTAAATTAACTGGAAACGCCTAAAAATCGGTTAAATTAAATTTTTCTTCAACATTTTTTAGTTAAAAAAATTAGTTAAATTAACTGGAAACGCCTAAAAAACGGATACATTAAATTTTTCTTCAACATTTTTTAGTTAAAAAAATTAGTTAAATTAACCGGAAACGCCTAAAAATCGATTACATTAAATTTTTCTTCAACATTTTTTAGTTAAAAAAATTAGTTAAATTAACTGGAAACGCCTAAAAATTGGTTGAATTAAATTTTTCTTCAACATTTCTTTTGTTTTTCAAATATTCGAAAAGAGCGAAATTTCGGAATTACGTTCTTATTTTCTCACCAAAAAATTAGTTAAATTAACTGGAAACGCCTAAAAATCGGTTAAATTAAATTTTTCTTCAACATTTTTTAGTTAAAAAAATTAGTTAAATTAACTGGAAACGCCTAAAAATCGATTGCATTAAATTTTTCTTCAACATTTTTTAGTTAAAAAAAATTGTTAAATTAACTGGAAACGCCTAAAAATCGGTTGAATTAAATTTTTCTTCAAATTTTTTTTTGTTTTTCAGATATTCGAAAATGGCGAAATTTCGGAATTACGTTCTTATTTCCCACCAAAAAATTAGTTAAATTAACTGGAAACGCCTAAAAATCGGTTGAATTAAATTTTTCTTCAACATTTTTTAGCAAAAAAAAATAGTTAAATTAACTGAAAACGCCTAAAAATCGGTTGAATTAAATTTTTCTTCAACATTTTTCAGTTAAAAAAATTAGTTAAATTAACTGGAAACGCCTAAAAATCGGTTGAATTAAATTTTTCTTCAAAATTTTTTTGGTTTTTCAGATATTCGAAAATGGCGAAATTTCGGAATTACGTTCTTATTTCTCACCAAAAAATTAGTTAAATTAACTGGAAACGCCTAAAAATCGGTTGAATTAAATTTTTCTTCAACATTTTTTAGTTAAAAACTATAGTTAAATTAACTGGAAACGCCTAAAAATAGGTTGAATTAAATTTTTCTTCAACATTTTTTTTGTTTTTCAGATATTCGAAAAGAGCGAAATTTCGGAATTACGTTCCTATTTTCTCATCAAAAAATTAGTTAAATTAACTGGAAACGCCTAAAAATCGGTTAAATTAAATTTTTCTTCAACATTTTTAAGTTAAAAAAATTAGTTAAATTAACTGGAAACGCCTAAAAATTGGTTAAATTAAATTTTTCTTCAACATTTTTTAGTTAAAAAAATTAGTTAAATTAACTGGACACTCCTAAAAATCGGTTGAATTAAATTTTTCTTCAAAATTTTTTTGGTTTTTCAGATATTCCAAAATGGCGAAATTTAATAATAAACATTTTAATAATAAACATTTTATTCACTGATCATAAAACCATAATATAAATTACGTTCTTATTTCTCACCAAAAAATTAGTTAAATTAACTGGAAACGCCTAAAAATCGGTTGAATTAAATTTTTCTTCAAAATTTTTTTTGTTTTTCAGATATTCGAAAAGATCGAAATTTCGGAATTACGTTCTTATTTTCTCACCAAAAAATTAGTTAAATTAACTGGAAACGCCTAAAAATCGGTTGAATTAAATTTTTCTTCAACATTTTTTAGTTAAAAAATTAGTTAAATTAACTGGAAACGCCTAAAAATCGGTTGAATTAAATTTTTCTTCAACATTTTTTAGTTAAAAAAATTAGTTAAATTAACTGAAAACGCCTAAAAATCGGTTGAATTAAATTTTTCTTCAACATTTTTTTGTTTTTCAGATATTCGAAAATGGCGAAATTTCGGAATTACGTTCCTATTTCTCACCAAAAAATTAGTTAAATTAACTGGAAACGCCTAAAAATTGGTTGAATTAAATTTTTCTTCAACATTTTTTTTGTTTTTCAGATATTCGAAAAGAGCGAAATTTCGGAATTACGTTCTTATTTTCTCACCAAAAAATTAGTTAAATTAACTGGAAACGCCTAAAAATCGGTTGAATTAAATTTTTCTTCAACATTTTTTAGTTAAAAAATTAGTTAAATTAACTGGAAACGCCTAAAAATCGGTTGAATTAAATTTTTCTTCAACATTTTTTAGTTAAAAAAATTAGTTAAATTAACTGAAAACGCCTAAAAATCGGTTGAATTAAATTTTTCTTCAACATTTTTTTGTTTTTCAGATATTCGAAAATGGCGAAATTTCGGAATTACGTTCCTATTTCTCACCAAAAAATTAGTTAAATTAACTGGAAACGCCTAAAAATCGGTTATATTGAATTTTTCTTCAACATTTTTTAGTTAAAAAAATTAGTTAAATTAACTGGAAACGCCTAAAAATCGGTTGAATTACATTTTTCTTCAACATTTTTTTTGTTTTTCAGATATTCGAAAATGGCGAAATTTCGGAATTACGTTCTTATTTTCTCACCCAAAATTAGTTAAATTAACTGGAAACGCCTAAAAATCGGTTGAATTAAATTTTTCTTCAACATTTTTTTTGTTTTTCAGATATTCGAAAATGGCGAAATTTCGGAATTACGTTCCTATTTCTCACCAAAAAATTAGTTAAATTAACTGGAAACGCCTAAAAATCGGTTATATTAAATTTTTCTTCAACATTTTTTAGTTAAAAAAAATAGTTAAATTAACTGGAAACGCCTAAAAATCGGTTGAATTAAATTTTTCTTCAACATTTTTTTTGTTTTTCATATATTCGAAAATAGCGAAATTTCGGAATTAGGTTCTTATTTTCTCACCAAAAAAATTGTTAAATTCACTGGAAACGTCTAAAAAACGGTTGAATTAAATTTTTCTTCAAATATTTTTGGTTTTTCAGATATTCGAAAATGGCGAAATTTCGGAATTACGTTCTTATTTTCTCACCTAAAAATTAGTTAAATTAACTAGAAACGCCTAAAAAACGGTTGAATTAAATTTTTCTTCAATTTTTTTTTTGTTTTTTTCGAAGTCCAAGAACTCATTCTGAACACTATTTATCTATAATCTCTATAATGTTTTGGTTGGAAATACTTTTTAAATAAAGAAATAAGAAATGAAGAAATAACGTAGTTTTTCGGGATTTGACTAATTTATTTTATTTTCTGTACTAGTTTCGATTAATCTATGTAACCATCTTCAGTGGAAAACTGTAAAATTTATATGCAAGTGTTAATTATTAATATCAGGAAGTACTATATTTTTTCTTTATCTAACTTTCTATCCCCACAATATAAAAATAAATAAATTAAGGATGACCACTCACTAACGGCCGCAACAATCTTCTTTATAAACAGAAATGTATTTTTTATTATTAAAAAAAAAAACAAAAAATTTTAATTCAATTGTGCATAATTACAAGTAGCTTTATCTCGAAAGGTATAATCTGAATAAATTTCACTTTTATAAAGTAATAAAACGAAAATAACTTAATTCGAATAAAAACGAAAAACTTATAAAATTCGTTTTTATTTGAATTATTATTCAAAAATTTCACGAAGTGAAAGCCGCTTCCACAATTATTTAATTAAAAATAACTTATCTGTATTTAAAAAAAAAAATAGAAATTCCATTTAGTTTATTAACGTTATTCCACCCTCGACACAGATTGTATAACTAATTAACTATCACGTGCAAGAAGATTATAATTATGTTATGAAGCACTTACAGTTTCGGATTCCTCCATGGTTAGTTGGATAAAATTTAATGAGGGGGGGTGGTGGGTAGTTGCGAAAGTTGCGACTTTTCCGGGCCGAAGCACAAACGGCACGTCGACGCGGCGCAAAACCAAAACTGACTACAGGTGGGACGCCGGCCTGAGCTTTCGCACTGGCGAGTTGGCGCACTTTCGCGTGCCGTCATTTCAGACGCTCCGGCATGCACATCTTCCGCCCACGCAATTTGTATTTCGGTCTAAGTGCTTTTTTGTCAGGCGATGTAGAAAGCAAATATTGAAAGACGTGATGCTCTCCGCATCGACAGGTCGTGTACGTAATAACGGGCCGTCGAGACGGGCGTGAAGTTAGCAATAGATTTTGCCCGAATTTTCAAAACGTTTTTGACACCTCACTCGAAACATCCCCATTTCACCCTTAAAATACAAAATACGAGAGTACATGAGGTACAAAGCGGGCAACAGATTTCGGCAATAGATTTTAAAATTCAATTGTTTTTACCATAATATTGTGAAATTTTCAAAACCTTCTATAACCAGGGTTATATTGAATTGAATTTTTAAAATTTCAAGTGTGTGGCAATTTTTTTTCTAATTTCTGGACCACTTGAAAAAATTTCTTGTACGATTATCTGGAAATCTAGGGAAGGGATGTTTTCGGATTTTTACAGAATCATGAAGTAGAATGTATTTTAAGTGAATTTTGAAAATTTCAAGTGTGTGGCAATTGTTTTTCTATTTTATAAACCACTTGAAAAAAAGCGCAACTTTCGAAACAAGAAATTATAATTTCATGTGCGATTATCTGGAAATCTAGGAAAGGGGTGTTTTCGGATTTTTACAGAATCATGAGTAGAATGTATTTTAAGTGAATTTTGAAAGTTTCAAGTTTGTGGCAATTGTTTTTCTATTTTATAAACCACTTAAAAAAAAGCGCAACTTTCGAAACAAGAAATAATAATTTCTTGTGCGATTATCTGGAAATCTAGGGAAGGGATGTTTTCGGATTTTTACAGAATCATGAAGTAGAATGTATTTTAAGTGAATTTTGAAAATTTCAAGTTTGTGGCAAATGTTTTTCTATTTTATAAACCACTTGAAAAAAGCGCAGCTTTCGAAACAAGAAATAATAATTTCTGGTGCGATTATCTGGAAATCTAGGGACAGGGTGTCTTCGGATTTTTACAGAATCATGAGTAGAATGTATTTTAAGTGAATTTTGAAAGTTTCAAGTTTGTGGCAATTGTTTTTCCATTTTTTAAACCACTTGAAAAAAAGCGCAACTTTCGCAACAAGAAATAATAATTTCTGGTGCCATTATCTGGAAATCTAGGAATGGGGTGTTTTCGGTTTTTACAGAATCATGAAGTAGAATGTATTTTAAGTGAATTTTGAAAGTTTCAAGTTTGTGGCAATTGTTTTTCTATTTTATAAACCACTTAAAAAAAAGCGCAACTTTCGAAACAAGAAATAATAATTTCTTGTGCGATTATCTGGAAATCTAGGGAAGGGATGTTTTCGGATTTTTACAGAATCATGAAGTAGAATGTATTTTAAGTGAATTTTGAAAGTTTCAAGTTTGTGGCAATTGTTTTTCCATTTTTTAAACCACTTGAAAAAAAGCGCAACTTTCGCAACAAGAAATAATAATTTCTGGTGCCATTATCTGGAAATCTAGGAATGGGGTGTTTTCGGTTTTTACAGAATCATGAAGTAGAATGTATTTTAAGTGAATTTTGAAAGTTTCAAGTTTGTGGCAATTGTTTCTCTATTTTATAAACCACTTGAAAAAAGCGCAACTTTCGCAACAAGAAATAATAATTTCTTGTGCGATTATCTGGAAATCTAGGAACGGGGTGTTTTCGGTTTTTACAGAATCATGAAGCGGAATGTGTTTTAAGTGAATTTTGAAAGTTTCAAGTTTGTGGCAATTGTTTTTCCATTTTTTAAACCACTTGAAAAAAAGCGCAACTTTCGAAACAAGAACTAATAATTTCTGGTGCCATTATCTGGAAATCTAGGAATGGGGTGTTTTCGGTTTTTACAGAATCATGAAGTAGAATGTATTTTAAGTGAATTTTGAAAGTTTCAAGTTTGTGGCAATTGTTTCTCTATTTTATAAACCACTTGAAAAAAGCGCAACTTTTGGTACAAGAAATAATAATTTCTGGTGCGATTATCTGGAAATCTAGGGACAGGGTGTCTTCGGATTTTTACAGAATCATGAGTAGAATGTATTTTAAGTGAATTTTGAAAGTTTCAAGTTTGTGGCAATTGTTTTTCTATTTTATAAACCACTTGAAAAAAAAGCGCAACTTTCGAAACAAGAAATAATAATTTCTTGTGCGATTATCTGGAAATCTAGGGGCGGGGTGTTTTCGGATTTTTACAGAATCATGAAGTAGAATGTATTTTAAGTAAATTTTGAAAATTTTAAGTTTGTAGCAATTGTTTTTCTATTTTATAAACCACTTGAAAAAAAGCGCAACTTTCGCAACAAGAAATAATAATTTCTTGTGCGATTATCCGGAAATCTAGGGATGGGGTGTTTTCGGTTTTTACAGAATTATGAAGTAGAATGTATTTTAAGTGAATTTTGAAAGTTTCAAGTGTGTGGCAATTGTTTTTCTATTTTATAAACCACTTGAAAAAAGCGCAACTTTCGAAACAAGAAATAATAATTTCTTGTGCGATTATCTAGAAATCTAGGGACCGGGTGTTTTCGGATTTTTACAGAATCATGAAGTAGAATGTATTTTAAGTGAATTTTGAAAATTTCAAGTTTGTCGCAATTGTTTTTCTATTTTATAAACCACTTGAAAAAAAGCGCAACTTTCGCAACAAGAAATAATAATTTCTTGTGCGATTATCTGGAAATCTAGGGACCGGGTGTTTTCGGATTTTTTACAAAATCATGAAGTAGAATGTATTTTAAGTGAATTTTGAAAATTTCAAGTTTGTCGCAATTGTTTTTCTATTTTATAAACCACTTGAAAAAAAGCGCAACTTTCGCAACAAGAAATAATAATTTCTTGTGTGTTTATCTGGAAATCTAGGGACGGGGTGTTTTCGGATTTTTACAGAATTATGAAGTGGGATGTATTTTAAGTGAATTTTGAAAGTTTTAAGTTTGTGGCAATTGTTTTTCTATTTTATAAACCACTTGAAAAAAAAAACGCAACTTTCGCAACAAGAAATAATAATTTCTTGTGCGATTATCTGGAAATCCAGGATGGGATGTTTTCGGATTTTTACAGAATCATGAAGTAGAATGTGTTTTAAGTGAATTTTGAAAGTTTCAAGTTTGTGGCAATTGTTTTTCCATTTTATAAACCACTTGAAAAAAAGCGCAACTTTCGCAACAAGAAATAATAATTTCTTGTGCGATTATCTGGAAATCTAGGAACGGGGTGTTTTCGGTTTTTACAGAATCATGAAGCGGAATGTGTTTTAAG
Organism: Ocypus olens; assembly: GCA_910593695.2. Lineage (NCBI taxonomy): Eukaryota > Metazoa > Arthropoda > Insecta > Coleoptera > Staphylinidae > Ocypus > Ocypus olens. The sequence goes on along the minus strand of OU343047.1, from coordinate 4,934,063 downwards.
TGAATTTTGAAAGTCACAAGTTTGTGGCAATTGTTTTTCCATTTTTTAAACCACTTGAAAAAAAGCGCAACTTTCGAAACAAGAAATAATAATTTCTTGTGCGATTATCTGGAAATCTAGGAACGGGGTGTTTTCGGTTTTTACAGAATCATGAAGCGGAATGTGTTTTAAGTGAATTTTGAAAGTCACAAGTTTGTGGCAATTGTTTTTCCATTTTTTAAACCACTTGAAAAAAAGCGCAACTTTCGAAACAAGAAATAATAATTTCTTGTGCGATTATCTGGAAATCTAGGGGCGGGGTGTTTTTGGTTTTTACAGAATCATGAAGTAGAATGTATTTTAAGTTAATTTTGAAAGTTTCAAGTGTGTGGCAATTGTTTTTCTATTTTATAAACCACTTGAAAAAAAAGCGCAACTTTCGAAACAAAAAATAATAATTTCTTGTGCGATTATCTGGAAACCTAGGGACGGGGTGTTTTCGGGTTTTTACAGAATCATGAAGTAGAATGTATTTTAAGTGAATTGTGAAAGTTTCAAGTTTGTGGCAATTGTTTTTCTATTTTATAAACCACTTGTAAAAAGCGCAACTTTCGAAACAAGAAATAATAATTTCTTGTGCGATTATCTGGAAATCTAGGGAAGGGGTGTTTTCGGATTTTTACAGAATCATGAAGAGGAATGTATTTTAAGTAAATTTTGAAAGTTTCAAGTGTGTGGCAATTGTTTCTCTATTTTATAAACCACTTGAAAAAAAGCGCAACTTTCGAAACGAGAAATAATAATTTCTGGTGCGATTATCTGGAAATCTAGGGAAGGGGTGTTTTCGGATTTTTACAGAATCATGAAGTAGAATGTATTTTAAGTGAATTGTGAAAGTTTCAAGTTTGTGGCAATTGTTTTTCTATTTTATAAACCACTTGAAAAAAAGCGCAACTTTCAAAACAAGAAATAATCATTTCTGGTGCGATTATCTGGAAATCTAGGGAAGGGGTGTTTTCGGATTTTTACAGAATTATGAAGCAGAATGTATTTCAAGTGAATTTTAAAAGTTACTTTAAATTTTTAATCATTCGAAATTTTTTAGAAGTATGTATGTCTGAGGAAGCAATGGGAACGCATTTTTTAATTGACATTCCCTATTTCTTGATCCATGAAGTGAAAGAGCGCACGTTTTGTGGTATTATAGTATAAAAAAATATTATTTCGCATTAAAAAAATTTTATATAAAAAAAAAAAAAATTTTCCTCATGACCGAACAAAACTTGTGAGTTGGAATTCAGTCGAAAGGACGCCACAATGCACTGCAAATACGAGAAGCTTTTAGACACCGGATGATGCTAATCAACCCCACCTTGTGGCCTCCAGGAATTTAATTAAAATGCGGCGTAAAATATCAAAATATTCGATTAATAGGAAAGTGTGCTGATAACGTGAATATTGTTATTGCAGATAATCAGGAATGTGCAATAATTTCTATTAAAGAACAGGGCATGAATTACTGAAATTAATTCGTGTCTACAAGTTTTAATCCGAATGTAATCTGCGCTGTAACTTAATTCAGTACGTGTAAACATTTTGGTGGTTGCGCCGGGAGCGAACATTACTCCACTCATCGCAAATCTGTTATTGATGATGTCTAGTCGATTTTCAATTCGGTTTTACTTTCTCCGTTACGAAGTACGAGAAAATATTGTGATCGTGAATTTTTTTTGCGGGAATATTCGTTTTGTGGTCCCTAGAGGCGAATTCAAAAATTTCTCAGGAAAAAAAAAGTGTCTTTGTGTGTGTGGGTGTGTCTTTAGTTTTTGAGTAATCTGATTAATTATATTAGGCTTAAAGTGTAATGAAACTTGCAGAGGCATCGTAACGGAATTTATTTGTATGAAATATTAATTTTCAATTTCAAAAATTAAAAGAAATTTAAAGATCACGTTAAAGAACATGCATACAACATACGTTTCTATAACAATTATAATATTCCTATACACAGCTTTGTTTGAAAATACGCCGGAATATTGTGCAATAGCTTTATTTTATAAATTGCCTCAATATCTGAAAATAATTACGGCACTAAAAGAATTTAAAATAAAGTTAAATAATTACCTAATAGAAGCCGAAATATATTTTTTGTTGTCACTTAACCTACGCCAATCTTTTTGGCTACGTTGTATCATTTATTTAAACTGGAAATAAATATAAATAACTATTATACCATCAAATCGGAGAAAGTAACATGATGGCCACCATCTTTTTCTTGGAAAATGCCATGATAAGGTAAAATTGGTCGAGGATTTGAAACTTTGAAAATTTAAACTGAGTTTAGTGTAATAATTTTAATACAATCGTTTTTCTCGGTAATATACATGAATTTTTATTTACCATCATATATTAATATAAAGCTGATTTAAAGTTCTATTCAGTGACATAAAAATATCCAAGTTGTTCCATTTAAAAAAATGCAAATTTTTGTCTTAACTCTTAAATTAAAAGTCGAAATAAAAAAATAAGCACGCCACTGAATTCTGCGGAGAAGACCACACAAGTAATCGTTTAACTGTTTTTTTTTTGCATATTTCACAGGCGTATTTTAAAATAGTCAAAAATTTAATCAAGTTAGCCATGATCTGTTAATTCAAAAAAAACAGTCATATCTTGTACATCAGATTTGTTTTCTAACTCTTAAGGTTACCGAAACATCGAATTTGGGCCACCCTGTACCTAAAAAGAGGTTATTCATTTATTCATTTAGTTATTTTTAATTTTTAAAATTTAACTCACAGTTACAGATTATTATTTTAAAAGATGAACCCTATAAATAAAATATAGCCGAAGGTACAATAAATACACATCAGGCGTATTTACATTTCCATTATACAAGAACAGACATTCAAGGAAAAGTTTGTATAGAATGTCAAATATTGTTTCTGTTTACATAGGAAAATGTATATTTCAGATATGGAAATGTTATGAATAAATGCATGTGGCATATAAAAAAGAAAAGAAGAGGAGATTTTATGTGGTGGGAATTTAAATAGATTATTTAGTCAAGCATCAGGGCCCAGGAAGTATTGATAATTCCTTTCGCAGAGACCTACTATATTCATAGTGGCGAGGAAAACGCAAACATTTACATTCACTTCAGATGACGTCCTTTCATATTGAAATGTTTGCTTTAATCTCGGACTCTAATTGCTTGTAAATGCTTTAAAGTGAATAATTATTGCAACGGTAAATAAATTTCGATGCTTTCAGGTCATTAATAGACAGGTGTATAGAATATAAAACAGTGTTTTTCTTTCATCCCTGAAAATTAAAAACGGACGCTACCTTCCTGTCTATTATAACCATATTACTGCGTCATCGTATGCTGGTATTTGAAAGCACGAACCATTATTTTATGCAGAGTAAAATTAATTCCAGGAATGTAAAGCCTTGACAAAATCTGGTGTCACATTTGCACCACTGTGCGCCGATGTAAATATAGACACAGCATCGCGAAGTGATGATTCATCTTCAATTCGGTGATGCGGCCACACGTAGAATTCCTATCGCATTCTCTCACTCTGCGCAAACTTTACCCGCAGGTGTCACAACATTTTGCGAAGCGATGATTCATCTTCAATTAGGTGATGCGGCCACACGTAGATTTTCCATTGCGTTCTCTCACTCTGCGCAAACTTATCCCCTCACAGTGTCATGACATTTTGCGATGGCTCTAACAACAAATCAAACAATTTAAGGTTGAATCGCACGAATGGTGTTAACATCTCCGAGACGTCAAATCAATATTTGTGTGGTGTAAATAAGTATTGAACTCGAATGCACAACACGAGAAGAAAATAACCGATTGACGTTAACATTTTATCAAGCCACTACTCCAATCTGCACTCCGCCTTCTATTACTTTCAAATTCGACAAAGGCTACGCCTCACTAGAATTGATTAATGATATTGAAACTATTCCTTTGGCCCCTGTCTATAAGGGATGAATGGATTGAATACAGTCAGGGGAGTTATTGAATTTATTTCCAATACTTTTATGCGGAAAATTGCATTATTCGAGCTAATGGAAAATACCTGATATATGCTTAAAATGTATACATGTAATTCTAATTTTATACAAGCCCTGAGCTGGCCACATCGACTTGCATCCGAGGCCGAAAAAATTATACAAAAAAGTTAAAAATGCAGTACAATAGAGGTGATTTATAAATGATCATTCATTAAACATTAACTGTGGTGAAATTATCTGTTATTTGTTTGTGTATAATTTACTGTAATTTACTGTCGTACAAAGTTAATGTACATTTATTTCCTTTACCACTATGAAAAATTACGTTTCGTAATTCAAGCCAATTTTCATTAATATAGTACGTTTTTTTAAAACGGTTTACTGATATTCTCAATACGAAATATTTTCAAAGTTTCAAATTCCTAGTAATTGTTTTTGTATAATTTTTAACGCTCGAGAAATTCGCATTTTTTTATTTTTAAGAACTCTTACTTTGAAATCTAGTAAAAACTGTTTGCAGATTTGAACTAAATCTTAAAGTAGAAGTAATTTTTAGTAAATTAGCAATTGTTTTTGTATTTTTTTAACGTTTGAGAAATTTCCATTTTTATTTTTAAAATTTTTAGTTCTCTTGCGATTATTTTGAAATCTGGTAAAGAATGTTTGCAGATTTCATTTAATCCTAAAAGCAGAATCAATTTTAAGAAAACTTCCAAAGTTTCAAGTTTCCAGCAATTGTTTATGTATATTTTTTTAACGTTCGAAAAATTCGAAATTTTTGATTTATAATAACTTTAGTTCTTTTGCGATTATTTTGAAATCTAGTAAAAACAGTTTGCAGATTTTAACTGAATCTTAAAGTAGAAGTAATTTTGAGTAAATTTGCAAAGTTTCAAGTTTTTAGCAATTGTTTTTGTATTTTTTTTAACGTTCGAGAAATTTGCATTTTTTATTTTTAAAATTTTTAGTTCTCTTGCGATTATTTTGAAATCTAGTGAAAATGTGTGCAAATTTTAACTGAATCTTAAAGCAGACGTTATTTTGAGAAAATTTGCAAAGTTTCAAGTTGGTAGCAATTGTTTTTGTATATTTTTTAACGCTCGAGAAATTCGCATTTTTTGATTTTTAAAAACTTTAGTTCTCTTGCGATTATTTTGAAATCTGGTGAAGAATGTTTGCAGATTTTAACTAAATCTTAAAGCGGAAATAATTTTGAGTAAATTTGCAAATTTTCAAGTTTTTAGCAATTGTTTTTGTATATTTTTTTTAACGTTGATTTTTGATTTATTATAACTTTAGTTCTCTTGCGATTATTTTGAAATCTAGTAAAAACTGTTTGCAGATTTGAACTAAATCTTAAAGTAGAAGTAATTTTTAGTAAATTAGCAATTTTTTTAACGTTCGAGAAATATGCATTTTTCATTTTTAAAATTTTTAGTTCTCTTGCGATTATTTTGAAATCTGGTGAAGAATGTTTGCAGATTTTATTTAATTCTAAAAGCAGAATCAATTTTGAGAAAACTTCTAAAGTTTCTAGCAATTGTTTATGTATATTTTTTTAACGTTCGAAAAAATCGAAATTTTTGATTTATAATAAGTTTAGTTCTCTTGCGATTATTTTGAAATCCAGTAAAAACTGTTTGCAGATTTGAACTAAATCTTGAAGTAGAAGTAATTTTGAGTAAATTTGCAAAGTTTCAAGTTTCTAGCAATTGTTTTTGTATTTTTTTTAACGTTCGAGAAATTTGCATTTTTTATTTTTAAAATTTTTAGTTCTCTTGCGATTATTTTGAAATCTAGTGAAAATGTGTGCAAATTTTAACTGAATCTTAAAGCAGACGTTATTTTGAGAAAATTTGCAAAGTTTCAAGTTGGTAGCAATTGTTTTTGTATATTTTTTAACGCTCGAGAAATTCGCATTTTTTGATTTTTAAAAACTTTAGTTCTCTTGCGATTATTTTGAAATCTGGTGAAGAATGTTTGCAGATTTTAACTAAATCTTAAAGCGGAAATAATTTTGAGTAAATTTGCAAATTTTCAAGTTTTTAGCAATTGTTTTTGTATATTTTTTTTAACGTTGATTTTTGATTTATTATAACTTTAGTTCTCTTGCGATTATTTTGAAATCTAGTAAAAACTGTTTGCAGATTTGAACTAAATCTTAAAGTAGAAGTAATTTTTAGTAAATTAGCAATTTTTTTAACGTTCGAGAAATATGCATTTTTCATTTTTAAAATTTTTAGTTCTCTTGCGATTATTTTGAAATCTGGTGAAGAATGTTTGCAGATTTTATTTAATTCTAAAAGCAGAATCAATTTTGAGAAAACTTCTAAAGTTTCTAGCAATTGTTTATGTATATTTTTTTAACGTTCGAAAAAATCGAAATTTTTGATTTATAATAAGTTTAGTTCTCTTGCGATTATTTTGAAATCCAGTAAAAACTGTTTGCAGATTTGAACTAAATCTTGAAGTAGAAGTAATTTTGAGTAAATTTGCAAAGTTTCAAGTTTCTAGCAATTGTTTTTGTATTTTTTTAACGTTCGAGAAATTTGCATTTTTTATTTTGAAAATGTTTAGTTCTCTTGCGATTATTTTGAAATCTAGTGAAAAATGTGTGCAGATTTAAACTGAATCTTAAAGCGGAAGTCATTTTGAGCAAATTTGCAAAGTTTCAAATTTTTTGTATATTTTTTTAACGCTCGAGAAATTCACAATTTTCGATATTTAAAAACTTTAGTTCTCCTGCGTTTATTTTGAAATCTAGTGAAAACTGTTTGCAGATTTTAACTAAATCTTAAAGCAGAAGTTATTTTAAGGAAATTTGCAAAGTTTTAAGTGTCTAGCAATTGTTTTTGTATATTTGTTTAACGCTCGAGAAATTCCCAATTTTCGATTTCTAAAAACTTTAGTTCTCTTGCGATTATTTTGAAATCTAGTGAAAAATGTTTGCAGATTTTAACTGAATGAATCTTAAAGCGGAAGTCATTTTGAGCAAATTTGCAAAGTTTCAAATTTATTGTATATTTTTTTAACGCTCGAGAAATTTGCAATTTTCGATTTTTAAAAACTTTAGTTCTCCTGCGTTTATTTTGAAATCCAGTGAAGAATGTTTGCAGATTTTAACTGTATCTTAAAGCGGAAGTTACTTTGAGTAAATTTGCAAAGTTTCAATTTTTTTGTATATTTTATTAACACTCGAGAAATTCGCAATTTCCGATTTTTAAAAACTTTAGTTCTCCTACGTTAATTTTAAAATCTAGTGAAAAATGTTTGCAGATTTTAACTGAATCCTAAAGCGGAAGTCATTTTGAGTAAATTTGCAAAGTTTCAATTTTTTTTGGTATTTTTTTAACGCTCGAGAAATTCACAATTTTTGATTTTTAAAAACTTTAGCGTTCCTGCGTTTATTTTGAAATCTAGTAAAAAATGTTTGCAGATTTTAATTGAATCTTAAAGCGGAAGTCATTTTGAGTAAATTTGCAAAGTTTCAAATTTTTTGTATATTTTTTTAACGCTCGAAAAATTCACAATTTTTGATTTTTAAAAATTTTAGTTCTGCGTTTATTTTGAAATCTAGTGAAAAACGTTTGCAGATTTTAACTGAATCCTAAAGCGGAAGTCATTTTGAGTAAATTTGCAAAGCTTCAAATTTTTTGTATATATTTTTAACGCTCTAGATATTCGCAATTTTTGATTTTTAAAAACTTTAGTTCTCCTGCGTTTATTTTGAAATCTAGTGAAAAATGTTTGCAGATTTTAACTGAATCTTAAAGCGGAAGTCATTTTGAGTAAATTTGCAAAGCTTCAAATTTTTTGTATATATTTTTAACGCTCTAGATATTCGCAATTTTTGATTTTTAAAAACTTTAGTTCTCCTGCGTTTATTTTGAAATCTAGTGAAAAATGTTTGCAGATTTTAACTGAATCTTAAAGCGGAAGTCATTTTGAGTAAATTTGCAAAGTTTCAAATTTTTTGTATATTTTTTTAACGCTCGAAAAATTCACAATTTTTGATTTTTAATAACTTTAGCTCTCCTGCGTTTATTTTGAAATCAAGTGAAGAATGTTTGCAGATTTTAACTGAATCTTAAAGCAGACGTTATTTTGAGTAAATTTGCAAAGTTTTAAGTTTTTAGCAATTGTTTTTGTATATTTTTTTAACGCTCGAGAAATTCCCAATTTTTGATTTTTAAAAACTTTAGTTCTCTTGTGATTATTTTGGAATCTAGTAAAAAAATATTTGCAGATTTTAACTGAATCTTAAAGCAGTAGTCATTTTGAGTAAATTTGTTAATAAGTCTACGATGATTATTTCAAAAATTTTCAAAAAAGTCGATTTTTCAGACTTTGATCGGCTATAGCGGCTGAACGAAAACTCTAAATTGAACGCGGTTTTCAAATCTGTTTTCCTCGTGTGCTAATTAGTCGGATTCAATTAAAATTGGTGATTTTTAATTTTTGACGAAAACTTGAAAGTTTTGCTCAAAAAAATGCAACTTTTTTAATAATCATCGTAGACCATTTTTTGTAAAAACTAATCAGTGGATAAAATTTCCAACAAAAAAGGTACAATTTTCTTTTGGTGCACTCGATTGCACTCCAATAAAAATTAATAAAATTTTCTTTATAAACACTTAATACATATCTAATTTATAACATTGAAAAATGTTTAAATTTGCAGAGGTCGTTAAAGTCGACATGTTCTTGTCGCGGTCTTTAATAAAACAAAATATTTGTAACTCACTGTTTGTTAATTTTTTTTGTTCCTTCAGTTTCTTGGGAAATATTTAAATGCTTAAACGTCAAACGTACCATAGGTGACTTATAACTTTAAGAAAAATATTTACTGGAAAATTTTCCAGGATTTATTAAAACGCATTGTGGTGACTATAAGGCGACAAAGAGTTAATAGTAAAAATTAAATTCTTATACTTTTAGAATTTACTAAATACTTTTACTATAAGCAAGAACTTATTTTTTATGCATATGAGCAATGTTGGTCAGACTTTTACTGCCATGCAAATGGACATTTTAATAGTAATAGTTGAGAAAAATAAACGCAATAGTGGGAAACATGATTTTTTTTCGTTCGTTTAAAATAAATCAACAAATATAATCTCTCAAACTTTTAATAGAAGTAATAATACGAGTTAAATCATAAAATATATTATTTCACAAATACTGCTTAAAATTAAGCGTTAACATTAATAAAACCCCACCTCATACTTTAAATCACATTTCATCAGTCGTTATGCAACAACATAAATAATTATAGAATATCTACAAATGAATATACGTTAAATATATTTTTTTCACAAAATCTTCGTCTTCGAAATCTGCAGAACCTTGGCGCACTGCAGGAACCAGAATAGGCCGCTCAGCAGGAAAAACAGTTCGGTCGTCAGCAGGACGGCCTCGTCGATATCGGGAAAGTCGAGCCTTTGAATGGCCGTGACAAGGACCATGCACCGCAGGAGCTCAAACACGCAGGCATGGGGTTTGTTGTCGAATAGCATCCCGATGGTGGTGAGGGAGCCGATGATGTAGATCACAAAGCAGAGCACGGCGAACGGATTCATGCCCTGAAAATGGAATAAACACAAATATTTAATACGTGGAAAACTTTCGCGCTCGTGTTTAAATTGCTAAAACTTCAATTATATATCGTCGAGATTATGACCTATAATACAATGGAATTGTTCCATTAGCTGGTATCCTCTTTAGTGGAAACGTCTCCTTAGAGATTTTCCTGAGCCTTTCCACTTGAGTGGCTTAAATTGCTTATGCCAGCAATTAAGTTGCACAGTCAACTGGAGATGAGTTGTTCCCTCTTGGAACTTTTTCCTGCACAGTTTATGTTATGTAGATTTACAGCTCTATGAATATTAATGATGAGAGGTTCAATATGATCTTCGGTATTTACTAATTATCGGTAATAATTTGCATATTATTGATACACAACATGTTATGAAAGTGCTCCATTGTTCAAAAAGAGAAACATTTTAAACACTAGCTCTGGAGAAAATGATTTCTCGTGTTGAACTGCAGCAGGCGTTGCTGTGTAAATGAAAAACAACAAACAATTTATTTTCCGCACTAGTGGTGGAATGGATTTACTTTTCTTAATCTTGAGAAAAGTAAATCCTCTCATTTTCTTTCCGTACAAGTGATGCAAACGTTTACTTCCCCCTCTAAATTGAGTGAAGAAAGTGGGATTTTCGAAGGTGACGTTGGAAATTGTTATTTTTTTATTAAGTGCGTGAAATATGTGTTTTTTGTTGCGCATGAGAATGTCGTAAAAAGTTATTCGAATGCATCAATCAACACCTATTTTGTATATTTTTTTACTGTTGAAATAAAACTTGAAAAAAATAAAAACATCTTTTGAAGAAAAAATTAATTTAATCGTTTTTTAGGCGTTTCCAGTCGATTTAAGCACTATTTACGAAAAAAAGTCATTTTGCGTATCTCGGTTACTGAAAGTCCCTTAAAAATTTTTTATAGACAAATAGTGTTCAGAATGAGCGTTAGAGTTGAAAAAAAAAATTAAGAAAAATTTAATGTAATCGTTTTTAGACGTCGACCAGAAACACCTAAAAACGATTACATTAATTTTTTTATTTTTTTTTTTCAAATCTAACAGCTCACTATAAATTTTTTTAAATTAATGCAATATTTATGAAAAAAGTCATTTTGCGTATCTTAGTTACTGGAAATCCCACAAAATTGTTTTATAGACAAATAGTGTTCAAAATGAGCTCTTGTACTTGAAAAAAAAAATTTAAGAAAAATTTAATTCACTCGATTTGTAGACGTTTCCAGTCGATTTAAGCACTATTTACGAAAAAAAAGTCTCGATTCCTGGAAGTCCCTCAAATTTTTTTATAGACAAATAGTGTTCAGAATTAACAATTTTTTTTAATTTACCTAAATATTGAAAATTTTTATATTTTTTTCACAGTCAAATAATTCAATATTATTTTAGTATTAAAAAATGATATTTTTCTGCGTCCGTCATAAAAAAGTCACAGTTTTTTCATTAATTTGCGCTCATAATAGTTATTTATGCAACAAGTGAGCAAAGTACTACTTTTTTCACGAGTACTAGTGAAAAAAGTTGCTTACTCTCTAGTTTCATCCAAAAAGTTACGTCCGTAACTTTAAATAAATTCGATAAAACTTTAAATTATTGTTATACATCGTTGATTCGATATATTTGACTTGAACTTTACGTGTTTTGGTTTAAAAATGTGTTCAATTTGCGGCTAGAAAACTTTGAATAAATTTAACTGAAGAAAAATCGATGACTTAATCAACGAATTTGCTTTTTGAGAGCTTCAAAAATCACATATTTTATTAACGCAAATTAATGAAAAAAACTGAATTTTATAACGGAAGTAGAAACAATATATGATTCCTGAAGCATTCAAAAGGCACGAAAAAGCGTTTTTGCCGTAGCGGTTCATTTTTTAACGCTACTATAAAATTGTTTGCGCAAAGTGTGTCATGAACGCTTCTCACATGTCAATCAGTTCCGCTGATAAACGTCAAACTTTTATTTAAATCTGTTTAAATCTACGGACGTAGAAAAATATTGTACGAAACTTGTGAGTAAAGCAACTGTTTTCCACTCGTAGGAAAAGTATTGCTTTACTCACATGTTGGATACATAACTATTTTTATGTATAAAAAGTGTAAAAACTCATTAATAAATAACATATATTTTTTTGACGTGTGAACAAATGGTTGCCTTGGAATTTGTCCGGTTTTGGTAATTTTAATTGACTCAACATAAAAACTTCTTAGAACTACATCACCAAAATTAAAATAAAAGTGCATTCAACACCTATGCAAATTTTAATGATATAATTGTAAACCAAAAGTTTCAAAAGTTTGCAATAAATTTTTTATCAAAAAATTATTTTATGAAAAATATTCTCATTTGGTGTCTTTAATATTAGTTTAATTATTTTTGTGAAGAAAATCAATATATTCATTGATAATTTTCGTTGAAAATTCACATCACTTGTTCAGTATTAAAATAAAAACTTTTAATAGTCAAATAAAATAAGTTTAAAAGAGTTTTTTACTTTAACACTTAAGAAGTTGAAGAAAATCAAGTTTTTAATTTTGAAAAATTGCTTAACTTTCGAAGGCGTAATTTCATGTTGGTGATTTAAATGCCAAAATGTAGCGAATTTAAAGTATTTTAAAGAATATTAAAAAAAAATGTTAACGAAAATTGGAAAATTCCGTCAACAAAATTTTGAAAAATTGCTTAACTTCCGAAGACTTTATAAGATTTTAATGACTTAAATGTCGAAGTGTATTAAAAGTATAGAGAAATATTTGTCCGAAAATTGCAAAAATTTGGAATTTTTCAAGTTCAAGACAACAAAATCGCATTTTCGATTTTTAGAAATTGCCAAGATGTTGAACGCTTTCGTTGATTATGATGATTTCTATGTTAGACAGTAAAGGATTTATTGTATTTTTTAAAATTATCAAGAAATTCTTATATTGAATTTATGAAAATAACCAAAATCCGAAATTTTTCAAGTTGAAAGACAATAAAATCGCATTTTCGACTTTTAGAAATTGCTGACGTGTTGAACGCGTTTGTTGATTACTATGATCTGCATGTTAAGAAGTAAAGTATTTATTATATTGTAAAAAACATCAAGAAATTATCATATTGAATTTATGAAAATAACCAAAATTCCAAATTTTTTAAGTTGAAAGACATCAAGATCGTGTTTTTGATCTTGAAAAACTGCTTAACTTTTGAAGTCTTTTTTTCATTTTTATGATTTAGATGCCAAAATGTAGACTTTACAAAAGTGTAAAGGAATATTTATGTCAAGTAAACAAAAATTGACAAAATCCGAAATTTTTCAAGTTGAAAGACATCAAGATCGTGTTTTTAGTATTGAAAAATTGCTTTACTTCTGAAGACTTTATTTGATTTTTATGATTTAGATGCCAAAATGTAGACTTTACAAAAGTACAAAGGAATATTTATGTCATGGAAACGAAAATTGCCAAAATTCGGAATTTTTCAAGTTGAAAGACAACAAAATCACATTTTCGATTTTAAAAAATTGCTAAGATGTTGAACGCGTTTGTTGATTACGATGATTTGTATGTTAAAAAGTAAAGTATTTATTGTATTGTAAAAATATGAAGAAATTCTCATATTGAATTTATGAAAATAACCAAAATCCGAAATTTTTCAAGTTGAAAGACATCAAGATCGTGTTTTTTGGTATTGAAAAATTGCTTAACTCATTTGATTTTTATGATTTAAATGCCAAAATGTAGACTATACAAAAGTATAAAGGAATATTTATGTCAAGTAAACGAAAATTGCCAAAATTCGGAATTTTTCAAGTTGAAAGATAACAAAATCGCATTTTTTTGATTTTTAGAAATTGCTAAGATGTTGAACGCCTTTGTTGATTATGATGATTTGTATGTTAAAAAGTAAAGTATTTATTGTATTGTAAAAAATATCAAGAAATTCTCATATTGAATTTATGAAAATAACCAAAATCCGAAATTTTTCAAGTTGAAAGACATCAAGGTCGTATTTTTTTGGTATTGAAAAACTGCTTAACTTCTGAAGACTTTTTTTTTATTTTTATGATTTAAATGCCAAAATGTAGACTTTACAAAAGCATAAAGGAATATTTATGTCAAGTAAACGAAAATTGCCAAAATTCGAAATTTTTCAAGTCGATTTTTAGAAATTGCTGAGGTGTTGAACGCGTTTGTTGATTATTATGATTTGTATGTTAAGAAGTAAAGTATTTATTGTATTGTAGTAAATATCAAGAAATTCTCATGTTGAATCTATGAAAATGGCCAAAATCCGAAAAGACAACAAGATCGTGTTTTAAATATTATAAAATTGCTTAATTTGCTTTAATCCGTTATTTAACCATTTCACGCCCATGCTGCTTTTACTTTTTTGTTGTTGTTACCCTTTTCTACGAAGTGTTAGTCCACAATTTTACCCATTTATGCAAAAAATATGATAAAAATATTCCATAGATTGGTATTTTTTTTTGTAAAATATTTTTTTATTTTTTTTTATTTGTCGCCATCTGGGCGTGAAGAGGTTAAATGCTTAAATATAGCGAATTTAGTGTATTATTTTGAAAAATCGCGTTGCATAAGTTTAAAAATCGCACAATTTCCGATTTTTATCTAAAGTCACAATCTATCTAAATTAGTGTACTTTATTTTAATCATCGCAAAACGTCAAAATCGTACGTTCTCCAGTTTCGAATCCAAAGAAACGCGCTTTTGATTTTTTTTAATTGCACAACTTTCGATTTTGAAAATGTTTAAAAAGCCGATTTAGTATTCTTGGAAAACGTATTGAACATGTTTTTTTCTTCTGGAATGAATGCCAAGGCTTGGATCGTTTAAAGTTTTCAGAGTTCAAGTCCATATTGCACCACTTGCATTAAATCATAATAAGCCTTTGTGTAATTCCAAGAAATTCCGAAATGCCATAATATTTTTACCTTTTATTTTCTAATTAAACACCAAACACCAAAAAAACAGTAAAGAATATAACTGTGTTTAATTATTTAATTACGCAACTTCACATAACTCACAAATACATAATAATTTTATTTTCTAATGACAAAAACAAAAATCTTGTTTTTTATTTTTGAAAATTGTGCTTAACGAGTGGTGGTATTTGTTAAGCAATATGCCTAACCGGCCATCCTTCTCAAGATCCTTCGCAACTTTGTGGTAACAAACAACAAACTGTATTTACTTCCGTTTTCTATTTTAGATTTTGCTCCGCCAAAAACTACGTAATTAAAAAAAAAAGAACTTTTTGTGTGTTTCTTTCCAAGGTCAAAATATTTTAATAATCAATTGAATATTATTATTCAAATTTAAAAACAATTTGCAATTCTATCTACTCGAAAATATTATTATATTTTGAGAAGATTCCCACTAATTTGAAAAATATCTGCCTGTTTGCCTGAAGGCGCTGTATCTCAATTATTTTCAAATTAAACTGTAAAAGCCTTATTTGACAATCCGAAGAATTGAGAAGCTTTTGGTGGAGTTTCGTAGACAGAAAATTGGTGTTTATTCAAACGTTTTTACGATATTATTAACAAATAATTGAACATGTCGTATTAAGTTTTTTTTTTAAATAAATAAACCTTAATACGACATACAACAATGAAAATAGCAAGTTCAGCAAATATCGTCGAATACAAGAAACAGGTAAATATTTTTTTTTTGATTAAAAAAAAAAAATTAAAATTTTTAGAGTTGTGTCTGTGGTGGTAATGATAATAGTAATATTAAATTTATATTAACTTTACTTGTAGATAGTGCCAAAATGCATCATATATAACGATTTTATCACGAGTTTCTAAAGAAAATGAATAAATATGTAAAATAATTAAATCAGAGAAAGTGACATGGTACTCACACCAATATTTTTTTTAAGCAAAATTTGGTAGGAGATACGGCAGGACAGGATTATTATGCCCCTGGTTAACACACTCGGATCAGCGTTTGCGAAAGTCAAGCTGAACTTAAACAGGTGACCGGTACCATTCGTTATAGGAATTCAAATATTGCCGCTTCAGCGTTACAACATACCCTCAAATACGCAAACCTATATCTCTGACGGATCTCGCAATTGATGGCCAGTTTGGCGAATTGCCCAGCAAATACTACCACTATTCCATTTGATCATAGTCCGAAGTTGAACGGGTACAAATAAATTGAAAACTAAATCGCACGTTACGAGGAATCGATTTACCATTGTTCGGTCACATATCCATTTTGACTTAATCACGTGTCAAAAACAGTCGCGCAATTAAATGTAAATCTAGATCTGTATTATATTTACAACTCGATAAATTGTTATTAGTTATCCCGATTTCCACCGAACCGTAATCATAAATTCCATTAGTCACATAATCAAAACGTTTATTGCTGCACCGAATTTAAATTTAATTTGTAATTATCTGAGCCGCCGATAAATTTAATAAAGGTCATAATTTGCGACCGATGTATAAAATTAATTAAATGTATTATAGTTGAAGGGACGAAAAATTTAATCAATAATAATAATTTAATTTAAATATTTGATGTCCGCTCGTGGGTGTATTGAGTTAATAGAATTTTAGTTTTAATTTGATAACGTACTCAATTAACTGTAAAAAACGAAAATTTACATAAAAGGCAAGAGTGGCCTTAAACGATGCCATTCCCTTGCAAATTCATTCTTGACGCTGGAACACTGCGAAAATATAATTCCATTCATTTCCACTTTCATGAATAATGCAACAAATGGAGTGGGGGGAGGGGGTGGCACGAGAGGGTTGCTGGAAGTATGTTAAATGAACTTACCATGTGTCTGGCCGTGAGCTCCTGGAACCCGCAGACGACCACCCCGAAATGTACTAAAAGATATCCATTACACCACAGCGGCAGCTTTACGTCGTACTTTTCCCTCGCAACCACCTATAATCAAAAGAAACAAGGTCTTAGCACGAACTTTATCACTCCTGTTGGGGGTGTTTACTTTTATGCAAATTTAGGTTGTGAAATAACTGGAAGTTTTAAGTTGTATACATGTTCATTACAACCAATCTTCCAACTTTAAAATCCTACCGTAATTTTTTGTCATCTCATTTTTATCACAGTGAAGTTCGGATAATTTTCTTCCGGCAATTTTAAAGATATGTTATTAAGGATGTATCTGTCAAAATTTCAAGCATCTATCGACAAAATTTTGGAATTTACAGGATGATTTCTGGAAAAAGTGCATTTTCTGTCTTTAAACGCTGACATTTTTGTCACAGCAAACTTCGGATAATTTTCTTTAGGCGATTCTAAAGATATGTTTTTTAGGATGTATCTGTCAAAATTTCAAGCATCTGTCAGCAAAAATCTGGAATTAACAGGACGATTTCTAGAAAAAGTGCATTTTCGATCTTCAAAATTTGTTTTTAAGTGCTGCCATTTTTGCCACAGCCAACTTCGCATTATTTTCTTTAAGCAATTCTAAAGATATGTTATTTAGGATGTATCTGTCAAAATTTCAAGCATCTGCCAATAAAAATCTGAAATTTACAGAACGATTTCTGGAAAAAGTGCATTTTCAGTCTTCAAAATTTGTTTTTAAGTGCTGCCATTTTTGCCACAGCCAACTTCGGATTATTTTCTTTAAGCAATTCTAAAGATATGTTATTTAGGATGTATCTGTCAAAATTTCAAGCATCTGTCAATAAAAGTTTGGAATTTACAGGACGATTTCTGGAAAAAGTGCATTTTCGATCTTCAAAATTTGCTTTTAAGCGCTGCCATTTTTCTCACAGTAAAGTTCGGATAATTTTCTTTGAGCAATTCTAAAGATATGTTATTAAGGATGAATTTGTCAAAATTTCAAGCATTTGTCGACAAAAGTTTGGAATTTACAAGGCGATTTCTGGAAAAAGTGCATTTTCGATCTTCAAAATTTGTTTTTAAGTGCTACCATTTTTGTCACAGTGAAGTTCGGATAATTTTCTTTAAGCAATTCTAAAGATATATTATTAAGGATGTATTTGTCAGAATTTCAAGCATCTGTCAAGAAAAATCTGGAATTTACAGGACGATTTCTGGAAAAAGTGCATTTTCTGTCTTCAAAATTTGTCTTTAAGTGCTGACATTTTTGTCACAGCAAACTTCGGATAATTTTCTTTAGGCGATTCTAAAAATATGTTTTTTGGGATGTATCTGTCAAAATTTCAAGCAACTGTCAAAAAAATCTGGAATTTACAGGACAATTTCTGGAAAAAGTGCATTTTCTATCTTCAAAATTTGTCTTTAGTTGCTGCCATTTTTGTCACAGCAAAGTTCGGATAATTTTCTTTGGGCAATTGTAAAGATATGTTATTAAGGATGTATCTGTCAAAATTTCAAGCATCTGTCAACAAAATTCTGGAATTTACAGGACGATTTCCGGAAAAAGTGCATTTTTCGTCTTCAAAATTTGTTTTTAAGCGCTGTCATTTTCGTCACAGCAAAGTTCGGATAATTTTCATTAAAAAATTCTAAAGATATCTTATTAAGGATGTATCTGTCAAAATTTCAAGCATCTGTCAACAAAAATCAGGAATTTACAGGACGATTTTTGAAAAAAGTGCATTTTCGATCTTCAAAATTTGTCTTTAAGTGCTGCCATTTTTGTCACAGCAAAGTTCGGATGATTTTCTTTAAGCAATTCTAAAGATATGTTTTTTAGGATGTATCTGTCAAAATTTCAAGCATCTGTCGATAAAATTCTGGAATTTACAGCACGATTTCTGGAAAACAGTGCATTTTCTGTCTTCAAAATTTGTTTTTAAGTGCTGCCATTTTTGTCACAGCAAACTTTCGATAATTTTCTTTATGCAATTCTAAAGATATGTTATTAGGGATGTATCTGTCAAAATTTCAAGCATCTGTCAATAAAAATCTGGTATTTACAAGGCGATTTCTGGAAAAAGTGCATTTTCTGTCTTCAAAATTTGTCTTTAAGCGTTGTCATTTTTGTCACAGCAAAGTTCAGATTATTTTCTACAGTCAATTCTAAAAATATGTTATTTAGGTTGTATCTGTCAAAATTTCAAGCATTTGTCGATAAAAGTTTGGAATTTACAGGATGATTTCTGGAAAAGGTGCATTTTCTGTCTTCAAAATTTGTCTTTAAGCGCTGCCAT
This sequence comes from Ocypus olens, assembly GCA_910593695.2. Classification (NCBI taxonomy): domain Eukaryota; kingdom Metazoa; phylum Arthropoda; class Insecta; order Coleoptera; family Staphylinidae; genus Ocypus; species Ocypus olens. Next base: position 4,915,320 of record OU343047.1, on the reverse strand, counting down.
TTTTTTCACAGCATAGTTCGTATAATTTTCTTTAGGCGATTGCAAAGATATGTTACTTAGAATATATCTGTCAAAATTTCAAGCATCTGTTGACGAAAGTTTGGAATTTACAGGACGATTTCTGGAAAAAGTGCATTTTCGGTCTTCAAAGTTTGTCTTTAAGTGGTGCCATTTTTGTCACAGCAAAGTTCGGATGATTTTCATTGGGCGATTCTAAAGATATTTTATTAAAGATGTATCTGTCAAAATTTCAAGCGTCTGTCAACAAAAATTTGGAATTTACAGGACTATTTCTGGAAAAAGTGCATTTTCAGTCTTCAAAATTTGTCTTTATGTTCTGCCAGTTTTGTCACAGCAAACTTCGGATAATTTTCTTTGGGCGATTCTAAAGATATATTATTTAAGATATATCTGTCAAAATTTCAAGCATCTGCCAATAAAAGTTTGGAATTTACAGGACGATTTCTGGAAAAAAGTGCATTTTCGTCTTCAACATTTGTTTTTAAGTGCTGCCATTTCTGTCACAGTAAAGTTCGGATAATTTTCTTTAGGCGATTCTAAAGATATGTTATTTAGGATGTATCTGTAAAAATTTCAAGCATCTGTCGACAAAAGTTTGGAATTTGCAGCACGATTTCTGGAAAAAGTGCATTTTCGGTCTTCAAAATTTGTTTTTAAGCGCTGCCATTTTTGACGCAGCTAAGATTTGACAATTTTCTTTGGGCGATTCTCAAGATAAGTTATTTAGGATGTATCTGTCAAAATTTCAAGCATCTGTCTATAAAAGTCTGGAATTTACAGGGCGGTTTCTGGAAAAAGTGCATTTTCGGTCTTCAAAATTTCTCTTTAAGCGCTGCCATTTTTGTCACAGTGAAGTTCGGATAATTTTCTCTTAGCGATTCTAAAGATAAGTTATTTAGGATGTATCTGTCAAAATTTCAAGCATCTGTTGACAAAAGTTTGGGATTTACAGGACGATTCCTGGAAAAAGTGCATTTTCGATCTTCAAAATTTGTCTTTAAGCGCTGCCATTTTTGTCACAGCAAACTTCGGATAATTTTCTCTTAGCGATTCTAAAGATATGTTATTTAGGATGCATCTGTCAAAATTTCAAGCATTTGTCAATAAAAGTTTGGAATTTACAGGATGATTTACGGAAAAAGTGCATTTTCGGTCTTTAAAATTTGTTTTTAAGTGCTGCCATTTTTGCCACAGCCAACTTCGGATTATTTTCTTTAAGCTATTCTAAAGATATGTTATTTAGGATGTATCTGTCAAAATGTCAACCATCTGTCGATAAAAGTCTGGAATTTACAGTACGATTTCTGAAAAAAGTGCATTTTCCGTCTTCAAAATTTGTCTTTAAGTTCTGCTATTTTTGTCACAGCAAAGTTCGGTTCATTTTCTTTAGACGATTCTAAAGATATGTTTTTTATGATGTATCTGTTAAAATTTCAAGCATCTGTCAACAAAAGTCGTGAATTTACAGGGCGATTTTTTGGACTTCAAAATTTGTCTTTAATCGCCGATATGTTATTTTCGAGTAATAAAACAACCGATTAATCGATTTATCGGTTATTTATCGATTTATCGGTTATTTATCGATTAATCGATTATTTTGCACGGCCATAGTAGACAAGATTCTTATGCCAGGCTCACATGGACCAAATTAGAAAACAAAGTTTCTATTTATTTACGGTTATGCATTACAACAAATCAGAGAATCTTTTACTCGACCAAATTGTTTGAAAGAAAAACACGTCCCGCTCCATTTAAGTTTCTCATCCCCGACGTTTCGTATTAGACTTTATTGTCGAAGTATACCCCCGTAACATAACACGGGATTACATATTGATTTAAATATTTTCTTCCCCATTTCGGCGCGGGGGGATGATGCCGCCTGCATATTGGGTTTCGGGCTAAAGGAAATCGCTCGTCCGTTTAATATTTCCTGTTTGTCAGCCGTATCTGCGGAATTTAATCTTGTTTTCACTAGCGACGCTTAGTGCTCGATTGTTATTCGCATTTCCTTTTCATATTTTGAATTTTAAGGAGCTTAACCGAAGCTTCTGTTTAACATTACACTGAAAAAACGGGCTGACTTAGCGCGAAAGTGTAAATATTTATGTTTCCTCCGGTGTGTTTGTGGATTAATCTTGTAGAAGGCAATCCTTAATGCACGTATTTATGAGAGTAAGTGTTTCTTTTTGTTACAAAAATAATAATAATTATTTTTCTTTTTGTTACAAAAATAATATAATCGCGCAATTGATACAATAATGTTCATGAAATACACCAGATGAAATCACAGAATTTCATAAATTTATAGATCTCTAAAAAAATTCTATACCAATATGTTTATTGAGAGAGCAAATATCAACTACCGTAGATTGAGAGATCGCAAAGTCCAAACTTCAATAAATGAGATTGGTTTGCTTTATCTCGCTGACATGAAGAAGACGCCCTACACGAATTCTCGAACTTTGGACCGACGCACAGTGTGTCAGAATAAATATTTTTTGGCAAACAATTTAAAAATTTTGACAAATTGAGTTCGTGATTGCAGGAAAAATTATTTTTAAAAATCTCACTAATAAATTGTGGTGTTGTTCAGTGGCGGCTCGTGGAACATGTTGATGGTAGAGCCACTTATACAATATACCCCCCCCCCCCTCATTTTTTGAAGCAAGAAATAACGATTTATCTTCCCATACCAAAATAACTGGCGAAAAAGTGTTTAAGAATTAATTTAAAATTCTTGCTGACCTTGAAACTGCAGGTGGTCCCATGGCTCCTTGATTCTATATAACGAGCCGCCCCTGGTGTTGTTTAGGGATTGGAAATCGAAATTAAATTCTGAAACTTCCCGAATGTACGGAAAAATAGTGAAAAGTATATCTTAGATAAAATTGGTGTTTTTTAAGGTGGGGAAAACTTTAAATTAAAACCATTACGATCCTGCAACTTCACTCTCAAATCAATGAAAATCTCGTTCATTCTTAACAGGTGAACACTAAAAGGATTAATGTAGACATATTTCCAAGAACTATTAAAACATCGCGTTGCTTAGAGAGAGAGAGAGTAATTTGTTGAACATAAAAATTACAAAAGTATTCAGAAACTTGAAAAAAACTAAACGGTACACAAAAAATATGGTACCGGTATAGAGAACTTTGCATGAGTTACAGAACATTCCCGTTTCTCTTGAAATGCGAACTTTGCAGCAACAGAAAAGGTGACACAAATTTTGATGACTGAATGTGCACTTCTTCCAGAAATTACTTTGAAAAATCCACATTTCTTTTTTTCCTCACAAATGAATCTCGAATAATTTTCTGTAAATATCTAGCACAATAAATATTATTATTATTATTATTAATGTGTCGATACAATCGCTCAAAGAAAATTATCCGAACTATGCAGTAACATAAATGACTCCACTGGAAGGCAAATTTTGATGACCAAACATGCACTTTCTCCAGAAATTGCTTTACATTTCCTTCGAGAGATGGATGCTATTTTGACAGATTATTATCTATTAATCATGAGATGTATAAAAATACTTTGCTATGTAAACGCCTCTAGTATCATCATTAAAATATTCGTAAGTTAGTGGATGCTGCAAATGATAGCCAGACACGATCACATATAACAAAACGCTATGCAAACATTAACTCGCCCGGATTTTCCTCTGGAAACGTAAATAAATATTTTCTTACGAAAGAAAAAAAAATATACGAAAAGCAATTTAACATGTAAACATTTCCACTTCCTTGGGAATACCGATCTTATTTTTTTTATCTAGTTAGCAGTAACAGTAAATAAAGTAAATTTTGCTAAAAATTAGAAACACCTACTTGTTGCAAAAATATATTTCGTGTTTATTACATTTTTTCAAATTTTATATTTCATTGGGCTAAATATAAAAAAAAAACGTCAGAAGAAGTAGAGAAGAAAAAGGCTGGTTGATGGCTCATTCAAATTGAAGAATATTTTAGTATTTTAACATATAAATATTTTTTTCAGTTAAGATGTTTGTATATGTTTTATTCATCTACAACTAATTAGAAGTTTTTATTTTGATACTTCCATTTCATTTTCGGCTGAATAACTAAAATTGGGCTAAAAAAAAATTGATCGATATCAATTTTTAGATAAACAATTTATTTTTTAATATATCATTCAGTAATTATAAGTCTATTTTTCGTTATTATAGTTTACTTTTTGTAGACTGTTGGATAATAAAGACTTGTTATTATTATTATTATTATTATTATATCTACTGTTTTAATCTCAATTGTGGCTAAGGTGTATATATTTCTTAAAATTAATAACTGAACTTAATGAAAGGAGAATATAAGTTATCTCATATTACTAAATAATCTCCGCGAAATAATAATCGCGTTTGTTATTTTTAATTAAAAATTTTAATTAACTCCGCCGAGAAGTTTATTAACTCGGCACATCCCCAATCGTACTTTTTGTTGAATTAAACAAACGATTTATTATTTCTGAATTAAATGTGCTCCGTTTCGGAGCGAGCTCGAGATTTTATTTTGATCCCAACAATAATACTCTCAGGAAAGCTATAAAAGCAATACTACAGTTGATATCGAAAAAAAAAAAAATTACAGAAATAAAGATCTATATCCCAGGGGACATTGTAACGGCAATTCTACACGAGACGATGAAAATATTGAAAAGCTGAAGTGTTTTTTATAAATAAATATTATTGCTTAAAAGGTAATCATATTGTATAGGTAAAGTGTTTTAAATAATAATAAATATTATTGCTTGAAAGATAATCGAATGAATTTTCGTTCAAGATAATTTGAATAATAAGTTATTTTTTATCCAGACGGTAATCCTACATCAATCGTAACACAAAAATCAATAGATTTTGATTATTTCCAGTTGCTTCTGAGGTTTATTAATTTAATTTTGGTAGTTGTGATGTTTTGCAAAAATCGTAAAAAAATGTATTGCGATTTTTTCGAATTTATCCGTTCCAGTTACACATTATTGATGCAATGGGGAAAATTATTACTGAAAACATAAAAGAAGAATAAGTGTAACCTGACTCAGGGGCGGCTCGTTATATAGAGCCACGGAGCCATGGCACCACCAGTAGTTTCAAGCTCAGCAAGAATTTTTAACTTTTTAAATGTTAAACAACACCTGTAACAATGCGTGAAAGTTCCACATTAATTTCAAAAGATGGTTAAAATTTTGACAGACTATTTCTGAATAATGCGTCTTTACAAATTATCAAAGAATATCATCGCGAGTTTACCACAACAAAAATGCTTTCACTAAAAGATAAATTTTGATCACCAAAAAGGCATATTTTTCAGAAATTCACTTGAGAATTAAATAAATAAATAAATAAGGTTTATTTACGGATTCTCCATTACAAAAAAAAAATACATAATTAATTATTTCTTAAAACTAAAATATTGATTGATTACGCATTAACTATTTAACCTGATTAGTTTTAAGTTTTTGACAATCGACGCGTTTTAAATTTCATAATATTTCTTCGTGCGACATTGCGAAGAAATCTATATTAAAATTACACATTTCTTTCGACAGATGGTTGAAATTTTGACAGACCAATTTTGAATAATGTATCTTTATAGATTTCTTCAAAAAATAATCACAAGTTTGCCACAGCAAAAATGGTTGCACTAGAAAAGCAAATTTTGATAACAAAAAAGCGGATTTTTTAGAAATTAACATGGCAATTCTACTTTTATTGCTACAGATGGTTGAAACTTTGATAAACTAATTCGGAATAATGTGTCTTTACAAATTTACAAAAAAAATAATCGCAAATTTACCACAACAAAAATTATTGCACTAAGAAGCAAATTTTGATGACCAATAAGGAGCATTTTTCAGAAATTTGCATGCGAATTCCACATTTGGTTAAAATTTTGACAGACTAATTTTGAATAATGTGTCTTTACAAATTTCCAAAGAAAATCATTTTCTTCTAAATTTTCGATTTTTTTGTTACAATTTTCGAATTTTTGGCCAGCAATTTTGATTTTTAGGATCGAATTTTTGGTCAAAGTTTTTAATTTTTTATCCTATATTTTAGTTTTTTTTTAACCTAAATGATTGCTTTTTATACGCAACTTTTTTAATGTGTCTTTACAAATTTCCAAAGAAAATAATTTTCTTCTAAATTTTCGATTTTTTTGTTACAATTTTCGAATTTTTGGCCAGCAATTTTGATTTTTAGGATCGAATTTTTGGTCAAAGTTTTTAATTTTTTATCCTATATTTTAGTTTTTTTTAACCTAAATGATTGCTTTTTATACGCAACTTTTTTTAATGTGTCTTTACAAATTTCCAAAGAAAATAATTTTCTTCTAAATTTTCGATTTTTTTGTTACAATTTTCGAATTTTTTGCCAGCAATTTTGATTTTTAGGATCGAATTTTTGGTCAAAGTTTTTAATTTTTTATCCTATATTTTAGTTTTTTTAACCTAAATGATTGCTTTTTATACGCAACTTTTTTATTTTTTGTCGATATTTTCAAGTATTTTAAATTTTGTTTATATAATTTTGTATAATTTTCTCAGATTTGTATTATTTTTAGAGATATTTTTTGTATTATAAGGGGAAATTCCCGTAAATAAATATATTATATATTATTATTATTATAAGTACAGTTTCTGATTTCTTGCCCTTCATTTTTTGAATAATTTGAATAATTTTTTTTATGGGCGATTTTTTACTTTTTGGTTACTTTTTGACTGCCGTTTTTGTGTTTCTGGTCGGCAACTAATTTTGTGCTAAAGAGTTATTTTAGGCGCTGGAAATTACAAATTAATTTAGTTTTCCTTGATTTTTAAATTTTTTGGTTTGCATTTTTTATTTTTAGACCAGCATTTTTGATTTTTTTGACCTATATTGTAGATATTTGACCTGTATTTTTTATGTCTTCGTTCCAAATTTTAGAGTTTTTGCCCGAAATATTCTTAATTTTGGTTAAACTTTTTTTGTTGTTGAAATTTTCGGATTTTTGGTCTGCATTTTTTTAACCGCGAATTTTTGATATTTGTCTAAATTTTCGATTTTTTGTGCTTGTATTTTAGTTTTTTACCTTAATTAAGAGCTAATTCAGTAAGTGATTATTTTTTATGATTTTTCTAAACATTGAGTGCAATTTCCGTTCCCTCCAGTGGAGTTTTGAGTCAATTTCTGTTGTTTTCAGTAGCAATATTGCAATTATTTTTACAAGTAATGAAAAGTACACTCTTTCTGCATAGTTTTGGTAATTTTGGAGCTAATTTTACAAGTGATTAATTTTTTACAATTTTTAAAAACATTGAGTGCAAATAATTTCCTTCACTACAGAGCAAATTTTGAGTTTATTCCCTTGTTTTCTGCAGGAGAATGTCGCTGTTTTCAGGAAATTAAAAGTAGTATTTTTGAATAATGAATAATAATAATAATTGAAGTTTATTTGAAGCGAAACCTTCAAGTAATAATTTTTTTCTAATTTTTGAAGTGCAAATTTCCTTTGCTACAGATCAAATTTTGAGTTTTTTCCTATGTTTTCTGGGGCTAATCACCCCGAGTGCTGAAAATGACAATTTTCAATCTTCTTTCCATTTTTTATCGTTAAGCCCTGATTTTGAAATTTTGGTCTAAATTTTTAATCTTTTAGACTTTTTTTTTCTAAATTTTCGATTTGTTTGTTAAAATTTTCGATTTTTAGGTCCGCAATTTTGATTTTTAGGATCGAAGTTTTAGTCGAAGTTTTGAATTTTGTATCCTATATTTTAGTAATAGTATAGTAATAGTAATAGTAATTTATTCTTGTCAGTACCAATCGGTTTACATAAGTCAAAATAGTTCAAAATACATACATAGAATGATATACAATTGTTGACATTGAAAGACATTGGTCTGTAATAATAAAATTGTGACAATAAATTATAAAATAACACATAGATTTTTTTAACCTAAATGATTGATTTTTATTTTTTGTCGATATTTTCAAGATTTTTGGATGGTTTTTGATTTCTTGCCCTTGATTTTAGATTTTTTAACTTGAATTATTTTTTTTTACTTTTTTTTACGTTTTGACTAAAATCGATTAAATTTAATTTTTTTTCCAAAAATTTTTTTTTTTGGTTTTTTTTTTTTAATTCTGAACACTATTTGTCCGTAAAATTTTGTTGTGGGACTTCCAGGAACTGAGGTTTTCGAGTTTCTGGTCGGCAACTTATTTTAAGCTAGAGTTATTTTGGGGGCTGAAAATAGGGAATTATTTTCGTTTTCCTTGATTTTTCAATTTTTTGGTTTGAATTTTTTTATTTTTAGACCAGCATTTTTAAATTTGTTGGCCCATATTTTAGATCTATGGCCTGTATTTTTATTTCTTCGTTCCATTTTTTTTTTTTTGTTGAAATTTTCTGCATTTTTTTAACTGCGAATTTTCGAAATTTGTCTAAATTTTCGATCTTTTGGGCGTATATTTTAGTTCTTTGCTTTAATTAAGAGCGTATTTTTGATTGGTCTATACTTTAGATTTTTAACGTGTGTGATTGATTTTTATGTGCAAATTTTTGATTTTTTTGCCGGTATTTAATTTGTATAATTTGTCATTTTCATCTTTCATAATTTTGACGTTTCAAACGCCAGTATCATCCGATCTAATAAATTGTGAAAGTGGCTCTACCATCAACATGTTCCACGAGCCGCCACTGATCTGACTACTACAGTACGGCAAACATAAAGTGGCAAAATTGTGGGCGGTACCTCCGAACAACCGCGCTCTCGTTAGATCTCGTGAAGAGTTCGCGCGTCTGGTACATTCATTTTCAAAAGTGACAGTGCAATGGATTTTCAAAGTAAATTATTTCGTGGTTGTGCACTTGCTAGTCAATCTCGTGAGATGATAAGCAATGTATGGAAATTGGGAATTTATTTCGTTCCCCCCGTGTGTACTATCATTAGCCTTGGGCTCTTTCAAATGTTACTTGCTTATTACAGAGACTGTATTCGTCTGGCAGTACGCCTCTCTCTCTAAAGAGAGAGAGAGGTGTACTGCCGGACGAATCATCGAACTAAAGTTTGATATTCGCTTCGTGTCTGGGCGTTTGACCAAGTTAGATTTGCCGGCCTGTAACTAATAATTAACATGGACTGAATAAAATAAATCAAAACATTGATATAATTAAAAATCATTTTTTCGAAACGACAAACCGATTTATTTACAATTTATTAATTCTAAATGGATCAGAATCACCGATCCTGATCAAGATATAATTGAAACCAAAAAAAACCCAACCGTTACGAAATATATAAAAGTACAATAAACCCCCATTGTTATAGAAAAAAAGTCAACAAACAAAGATTTCAATCCCGAGGGAAATGGTAATGATCATTCTATACGGGAAGGCGATAAGATAAGGGAAATATTGAAAGAAAAACGTCCCCGGGGGGGATGGGACATTACTTATAAATCCGCAGGATCGATAGCAATAGAGAGATACAGGAAAGCAGGAGTCATTATTTTCCCAAGTGAAAATAAGTTCCTGACCTCTCGATCGCCCCCCTTCCCCCGCACGTCAGCTGCATGAGGAGCACTTACTTTAACTTTATCCTCCTCGAGGCCTAGACGTGGCTTCCCTGGCTCCCAGCTGGGACCGTAGAAAATTGTGGCGAGCTTGTGACTCCAACTCCTCATGCTCTTGAATTTCGCAGCGACGTAGGCGGTATAAAAGGTCTGAAAGGAAAAAAAAAGTGGACTTATTCATATTGAATGTAGACAGTTGTACGTGAAATATGAACAATTTTCTGCGTCTCGTCAATGTATTATTTTCTAGTTTTTCTATTCTGACAGAAGTACGTGAAATATTCGAAATAACAATTTATGTTTTATTTTGTAGTTGTTCTATTGTCGACGCGTGTATTCTGATTTTGCAACCGCGTCACGTGATAATTGATCCTGCCGTAGGTATGCCGATTTATTGCGGCGATAAAAACTGACCTGCAGATGTAATGGATTAAAGGACGGCTGGTTGTAGACCAATCCATAAATAATCTCCTCCTTCTCTCGCTCCTCGGCGAACGTACCGAAAATCCTATCCCAAATAATGAGGACGCCTCCATAATTTTTATCCAGGCAGTACAAATTGGAGCCTGCGGAATGAAATGAATCGGAAAATGAATTATCCCCGTTCCGCTGGCTATAAAGGGGCTTTGAAATTACCGTGATGGACCCTGTGATGTTTGGGCGTGTTGAAGATGTACTCTAGCGGCCCCAGAGTCTTCACGGCCTTCGTGTGGATCCAGAATTGGTAGAGCAAATTGAATTGTTGGTGGGTGATGAAGTGGGCCGGTGGCACCACCACCGCTAATGGTAGATAGAAAATCTGAAATTTAAAAAAATCACTTTTTATTGATTTATCGATTAATCCGTTAGGAATTTGGATAAAAACATGTTTATTTTTTAATTCTGCATAGAATGACATAAAAATATACAGGGACTACAATTTTAAATAAGAAAAATAAAGTGCTTTAAAGTTTGGAAAGTTTGACACTAAATTTTGGGCACCCTGTATAATTCATATCGATCAAACTTGGTTAACGGGACTATCAGACCTTATTTAATAAGTACCTTGTATGATTTTATTAACACGGCACTATTTTTATTTTTTATTCATTTTTTAAAACAACAGTGCAAAACTGATTTTTTTTTTAGTTTTAATTTTTTTTTGCTGATATCCCTGAATCGATTCCAATAAAATTATAGGAGTATGTAGGCAGCCATAAAATGTACCCAAATAAGCAATAAAATACATAGCATGTAATTTTAAAAAATACATCATCATGATGTCACGCTTTTTTGGGACACCCTGTATAATCAAAAATATTTTCCTGAAACGCATTCGAGGATGCAAATATATTCTGGAAAATATCAAAATTCCAACTTAATTAGTAAACGAGCTATAGAAGACGGGAGGTAAAATGCAGGACCCTGTATTAAGTTGCACTTTTTCCGAGCGCTTAAAAAATATAAAAACAACTGTCGGGCACTTAAAATTTTCTAAATTTACTCAAACCGTACATTAATCCGCAATACTCAAATTCTGCAAACATCCCTCCGCTACTTTTTAAGATAATATACAGTTTGTGTTAAACACTGCGGTTTAACATGTTTTTTATTTTCCACATTAAAATAATATTTACGATTCATTGAAACCTGTGAGAATTCATATTGTGTATACAACTGTATTTATTTTATTATTTATTCATTCAACTGCCTGCGGTGTATTTGTTAGGGGTGTTAAGTTGTTTTAACTGTTTTGTAACAACTAAACATATTTACACAGTTTCAATTCAATTGAATTCCTCTCGATTAGTCCGAACTAATCGAAATATTTCAATTTGTTTTAAACATGTTCTCATTGCGTCGAAACAGAAAATTTTATTCGAGATTATCGATTGAAACACACGAGCAGAATCCATTTGCAACATAAATCTGCATTAACTTCGTAATTTGTGTTTATCAACAGTGGAACCAGGAAAAGGGCGCGCGTTCGCCCTCAGGAACATAAAGTAGTTAAATTTGACGTGCGAAATGACAAATCAGTTTTTTTTTTATATGATAACGATAGGGGGATGTTGCTAAAAATTTGCGTCTAAAGATTTTTTCCGCAGAATAATAAAATCCCCGTATAAATATTTTGGTCCAATCCAGGACTTTCCAAACTGTTTATTTATTTGTTTAGCGTTTATAAAAATCTCTTAACTTTGTAATTCAAAGCTAGTACATCTTTCACCATATTTTCATCACAAAATGTCTAAAAGACCCTAAAATACTATCAACAGATCGTTGCACTGCTTGCTCATTAAAATGTAAGAAAACGAAGAATCGTTTATTCAAAATTAATTTGATTTTTGTTAATTCAACAATTTTTAATGGAGATATGAATTTTTGAAAATTTTAGTTTTATTTTTTTGAGCACATGATTGAAAATATCGCTGAAAAAATTCCTTAAAATAATATCCTCAATAGTTGAAAAATCGCTTATTCAAAATTAATTTGATTTTTGGAATTCAATAAATTTTAATGGAGATATGAATTTTTGAAAATTTTAGTTTTTTTTTGAGCACTTGAATGAAAACATCGCAGAAAAAATATAAAACGCGTAAAAAAAATCCTTAAAAAAATATCCTCAATGGTAGAAGAATCGCTTATTCAAAATTAATTTGGTTTTTGTTAATTCAATAATTTTTAATGGAGATATGAATTTTCGAAAATTTCAGTTTTATTTTTTTGAGCACTTGAACGCGTAGAAAAAATTCTTTCAAAGAATATCCTCAATGGTCGAAGTATCGCTTATTCAAAATTAATTTGATTTTTGTTAATTCAACAATTTTTAATGGAGGTATGAATTTTTGAAAATGTTAGTTTTATTTTTTTGAGCACTTGAATGAAAATATCGCAGAAAAAATATAAAACGCGTAGAAAAAATTCCTTCAAAAAATATCCTCAATGGTCGAAGAATCGCTTATTCAAAATTAATTTTGTTTTTGTAAATTCAACAATTTTTAATGGAGATGTGAATTTTTGAAAATTTTAGTTTTATTTTTTTGAGCACTTGAATGAAAACATCGCAGAAAAAATATAAAACGCGTAGAAAAAATTTCTTAAAAAATATCCTCAATGGTCGAAGTATCGCTTATTCAAAATTAATTTGGTTTTTGTAAATTCAACAATTTTTAATGGAGATATGAATTTTTGAAAATTTTAGTTTTATTTTTTTGAGCACTTGAATGAAAATATCCCAGAAAAAATATAAAGCGCGTAGAAAAAATTTCTTAAAATAATCTCCTCAATGGTTGAAGAATCGCTTATTCAAAATTATTTTGATTTTTGTAAATTCAACAATTTTTAATGGAGATATGGATTTTTGAAAATTTTAGTTTTATTTTTTTGAGCACTTGAATGAAAATATCGCAGAAAAAATATAAAACGCGTAGAAAAAATTCCTTAAAATAATATCCTTAATGGTCGAAGAATCACTTATTCAAAATAAATTTGATTTTTGTTAATTCAACAATTTTTAATGGAGATATGAATGTTTGAAAATTTTATTTTGATTTTTTTGCGCACTTGAATGAAAATATCACAGAAAACATATAAAACGCGTAGAAAAAATTCCTTAAATAATATCCTCGATGGTCGAAGAATCACTTATTCAAAATCAATTTGCTTTTTGTTAATTCAACAATTTTTAATGGAGATATGAATTTTTGAAAATGTTACTTTTATTTTTTTGAGCACTTGAATGAAAATACCGCAGAAAAAATATAAAACCCTCAGAAAAAATTCCTTAAAATAATATCCTCGATGGTCGAAGAATCACTTATTCAAAATCAATTTGTTTTTTGTTAATTGAACAATTTTTAAAGGAGATATGAATTTTTGAGAATTTTAGTTTTATTTTTTTGAGCACTTGAATGAAAATATCGCAGAAAAAATATAAAACGAGTAGAAAAAATTCCTTACAAAATTTCTTTAATGGTTGAAGAATCGCTTATTCAAAATTAATTTGGTTTTTGTAAATTCAACAATTTTTAATGGAGATAAGAATTTTTGAAAATTTTAGTTTTATTTTTTTGAGCACTTGAATGAAAATATCGCAGAAAAAATATAAAACGAGTAGAAAAAATTCCTTAAAAAATATCCTCAATGGTCGAATAATCACTTATTCAAAATTAATTTGATTTTTGTTAATTAAATAATTTTTAATGGAGATATGAATTTTTAAAAATTTTAGTTTTATTTTTTTGAGCACTTGGATGAAAAAATCCCAGGGAAAAATATAAAATGCGTAGAAAAAATTCCTTAAAATAATATCCTTAATGGTCGAAGTATCGCTTATTTAAAATCAATTTGGTTTTTGTTAATTCAACAATTTTTAATGGAGATATGAATTTTCGAAAATTTCAGTTTTATTTTTCAGATCGTTGCACTGCTTGCTCTTAGAAATGTAAGAAAACGCCGGATTTTTGCTTAAAAGAGAACACACCGAACTCATCCGTTATTTTTTTGTTGAATATTTATATATGCAGTGGCGTAACAAGGGTCTGAAACTTCCCGACGTGCGTGAGTGGGGCGATAGATGGGGGTCCTGTTAGCGGACAGCGCCGAGGCTGGAGACCCCATGATAATGTACTACCCGGTCCTCTCATTAAAATTTAATTAAGAGGGGCCTAAAAAGAAAAAAAATTGTACAGAAATTTTAAGTTACATTCAGTATATACATATTTAATCATTTATATTTTCAACTTCACTGGCTTCACTCTCAAAATTTTTTATTTTTTATTCTCCGCATATTGCCTCTCACATCATTTTAATTGCCTCTTATGGATATTTTGCAAATATTTTTGTTTCGTGAATTTTTTATAATTGTCCAAAGTATTGAGTGCATTTTTTTTCTCCCCTCAGTTCATGTTTGGAGTGTTCTCGTTTTGTTTCCACCCAAGATTTGGCAATTGTTTTAAGGGGAAATCGTTGATGCATTGTTTTTCTATGGATCTCAAGCTTTTGACGACAATTCGTTGTTTGGTGAATTTTTTATAATTTTACAAACTACTGAGTGCATTTTTTCTCCTCCCCCTAGTTCAAGTTCAGAGTGTTGTCGTTTTGTTTCCACCCAAGATTTGGCAATTGTTTTAAGGGGAAATCGTAAATGTATTGTTTTTCTATGGATCTCGAGCTTTTGACGACAATTCCTTGTTTGGTGAATTTTTTATAATTTTCCAAACTACTGAGTGCATTTTTTCTCCTCCCCCAACTTCAAGTTCAGAGTGTTGTCGTTTTGTTTCCACACAAGATTTGGCAATTGTTTTAAGGGGAAATCGTAAATGCATTGTTTTTCTATGGATCTCGAGCTTTTGACGACAATTCGTTGTTTGATGAATTTTTTATAATTTTCCAAACTACTGAGTGCATTTTTTCTCCTCCCCCAACTTCAAGTTCAGAGTGTTGTCGTTTTGTTTCCACACAAGATTTGGCAATTGTTTTAAGGGGAAATCGTAAATGCATTGTTTTTCTATGGATCTCGAGCTTTTGACGACAATTCGTTGTTTGATGAATTTTTTATAATTTTCCAAACTACTGAGTGCATTTTTTCTCCTCCCCCAAGTTCAAGTTCAGAGTGTTGTCGTATTGTTTCCACCCAAGATTTGGCAATTGTTTTAAGGGGAAATCGTAAATGCATTGTTTTTCTATGGATCTCGAGCTTTTGACGACAATTCCTTGTTTGGTGAATTTTTTATAATTTTCCAAACTACTGAGTGCATTTTTTCTCCTCCCCCAACTTCAAGTTCAGAGTGTTGTCGTTTTGTTTCCACCCAAGATTTGGCAATTGTTTTAAGGGGAAATCGTAAATGCATTGTTTTTCTATGGATCTCGAGCTTTTGACGACAATTTGTAGTTTAGCGATTTTTTTATAATTTTACAAACTACTGAGTGCATTTTTTCTCCTCCCCCAAGTTCAAGTTCAGAGTGTTGTCGTATTGTTTCCACCCAAGATTTGGCAATTGTTTTAAGGGGAAATCGTAAATGCATTGTTTTTCTATGGATCTCGAGCTTTTGACGACAATTTGTGGTTTAGTGAATTTTTTATAATTTTCCAAACTGCTGAGTGCATTTTTTCTCCTCCCCCAAGTTCAAGTTCAGAGTGTTGTCGTATTGTTTCCACCCAAGATTTGGCAATTGTTTTAAGGGGAAATCGTAAATGCATTGTTTTTCTATGGATCTCGAGCTTTTGACGACAATTTGTAGTTTAGTGATTTTTTTATAATTTTACAAACTACTGAGTGCATTTTTTCTCCTCCCCCAAGTTCAAGTTCAGAGTGTTGTCGTTTTGTTTCCACCCAAGATTTGGCAATTGTTTTAAGGGGAAATCGTAAATGCATTGTTTTTCTATGGATCTCGAGCTTTTGACGACAATTCCTTGTTTGGTGAATTTTTTATAATTTTCCAAACTACTGAGTGCATTTTTTCTCCTCCCCCAACTTCAAGTTCAGAGTGTTGTCGTATTGTTTCCACCCAAGATTTGGCAATTGTTTTAAGGGGAAATCGTAAATGCATTGTTTTTCTATGGATCTCGAGCTTTTGACGACAATTTGTAGTTTAGTGATTTTTTTATAATTTTACAAACTACTGAGTGCATTTTTTCTCCTCCCCCAAGTTCAAGTTCAGAGTGTTGTCGTTTTGTTTCCACCCAAGATTTGGCAATTGTTTTAAGGGGAAATCGTAAATGCATTATTTTTCTATGGATCTCGAGCTTTTGACGACAATTCCTTGTTTGGTGAATTTTTTATAATTTTCCAAACTACTGAGTGCATTTTTTCTCCTCCCCCAAGTTCAAGTTCAGAGTGTTGTCGTATTGTTTCCACCCAAGATTTGGCAATTGTTTTAAGGGGAAATCGTAAATGCATTGTTTTTCTATGGATCTCGAGCTTTTGACGACAATTTGTGGTTTAGTGAATTTTTTATAATTTTCCAAACTGCTGAGTGCATTTTTTCTCCTCCCCCAAGTTCAAGTTCAGAGTGTTGTCGTATTGTTTCCACCCAAGATTTGGCAATTGTTTTAAGGGGAAATCGTAAATGCATTGTTTTTCTATGGATCTCGAGCTTTTGACGACAATTTGTAGTTTAGTGATTTTTTTATAATTTTACAAACTACTGAGTGCATTTTTTCTCCTCCCCCAAGTTCAAGTTCAGAGTGTTGTCGTTTTGTTTCCACCCAAGATTTGGCAATTGTTTTAAGGGGAAATCGTAAATGCATTGTTTTTCTATGGATCTCGAGCTTTTGACGACAATTTGTAGTTTAGTGATTTTTTTATAATTTTACAAACTACTGAGTGCATTTTTTCTCCTCCCCCAAGTTCAAGTTCAGAGTGTTGTCGTTTTGTTTCCACCCAAGATTTGGCAATTGTTTTAAGGGGAAATCGTAAATGCATTATTTTTCTATGGATCTCGAGCTTTTGACGACAATTCCTTGTTTGGTGAATTTTTTATAATTTTCCAAACTACTGAGTGCATTTTTTCTCCTCCCCCAAGTTCAAGTTCAGAGTGTTGTCGTATTGTTTCCACCCAAGATTTGGCAATTGTTTTAAGGGGAAATCGTAAATGCATTGTTTTTCTATGGATCTCGAGCTTTTGACGACAATTCCTTGTTTGGTGAATTTTTTATAATTTTCCAAACTACTGAGTGCATTTTTTCTCCTCCCCCAACTTCAAGTTCAGAGTGTTGTCGTTTTGTTTCCACCCAAGATTTGGCAATTGTTTTAAGGGGAAATCGTAAATGCATTGTTTTTCTATGGATCTCGAGCTTTTGACGACAATTTGTAGTTTAGTGATTTTTTTATAATTTTACAAACTACTGAGTGCATTTTTTCTCCTCCCCCAAGTTCAAGTTCAGAGTGTTGTCGTATTGTTTCCACCCAAGATTTGGCAATTGTTTTAAGGGGAAATCGTAAATGCATTGTTTTTCTATGGATCTCGAGCTTTTGACGACAATTTGTGGTTTAGTGAATTTTTTATAATTTTCCAAACTGCTGAGTGCATTTTTTCTCCTCCCCCAAGTTCAAGTTCAGAGTGTTGTCGTATTGTTTCCACCCAAGATTTGGCAATTGTTTTAAGGGGAAATCGTAAATGCATTGTTTTTCTATGGATCTCGAGCTTTTGACGACAATTTGTAGTTTGGTGATTTTTTTATAATTTTCCAAACTACTGAGTGCATTTTCTCTCCTCCGGCAAGTTCAAGTTCAGAGTGTTGTCGTTTTGTTTCCACTCAAGATTTGGCAATTGTTTTAAGGGGAAATCGTAAATGCATTGTTTTTCTATGGATCTCGAGGTTTTGACGACAATTCGTAGCTTGGTGTAGTTTTTATAATTTTCCAAACTACGGAGTGCATTTTTTCTCCTCCCCCAAGTTCAAGTTTGGAGTGTTGTCGTTTTGTTTCCACCCAAGATTTGGCAATTGTTTTAGGGGGAAATCGCAAATGCATTGTTTTTCTATGGATCTTGAGCTTTTGACGACAATTCGTTGTTTGGTGAATTTTTTATAATTTTACAAACTACTGAGTGCATTTTTTCTCCTCCCCCAAGTTCAAGTTTGGAGTGTTGTCGTTTTGTTTCCACCCAAGATTTGGCAATTGTTTTAAGGGGAAATCGTAAATGCATTGTTTTTCTATGGATCTCGAGCTTTTGACGACAATTTGTGGTTTAGTGAATTTTTTATAATTTTCCAAACTGCTGAGTGCATTTTTTCTCCTCCCCCAAGTTCAAGTTCAGAGTGTTGTCGTATTGTTTCCACCCAAGATTTGGCAATTGTTTTAAGGGGAAATCGTAAATGCATTGTTTTTCTATGGATCTCGAGCTTTTGACGACAATTCCTTGTTTGGTGAATTTTTTATAATTTTCCAAACTACTGAGTGCATTTTTTCTCCTCCCCCAAGTTCAAGTTCAGAGTGTTGTCGTATTGTTTCCACCCAAGATTTGGCAATTGTTTTAAGGGGAAATCGTAAATGCATTGTTTTTCTATGGATCTCGAGCTTTTGACGACAATTTGTAGTTTAGTGATTTTTTTATAATTTTACAAACTACTGAGTGCATTTTTTCTCCTCCCCCAAGTTCAAGTTCAGAGTGTTGTCGTATTGTTTCCACCCAAGATTTGGCAATTGTTTTAAGGGGAAATCGTAAATGCATTGTTTTTCTATGGATCTCGAGCTTTTGACGACAATTTGTGGTTTAGTGAATTTTTTATAATTTTCCAAACTGCTGAGTGCATTTTTTCTCCTCCCCCAAGTTCAAGTTCAGAGTGTTGTCGTATTGTTTCCACCCAAGATTTGGCAATTGTTTTAAGGGGAAATCGTAAATGCATTGTTTTTCTATGGATCTCGAGCTTTTGACGACAATTTGTAGTTTAGTGATTTTTTTATAATTTTACAAACTACTGAGTGCATTTTTTCTCCTCCCCCAAGTTCAAGTTCAGAGTGTTGTCGTTTTGTTTCCACCCAAGATTTGGCAATAATTGTTTTAAGGGGAAATCGTAAATGCATTGTTTTTCTATGGATCTCGAGCTTTTGACGACAATTCCTTGTTTGGTGAATTTTTTATAATTTTCCAAACTACTGAGTGCATTTTTTCTCCTCCCCCAACTTCAAGTTCAGAGTGTTGTCGTATTGTTTCCACCCAAGATTTGGCAATTGTTTTAAGGGGAAATCGTAAATGCATTGTTTTTCTATGGATCTCGAGCTTTTGACGACAATTTGTAGTTTAGTGATTTTTTTATAATTTTACAAACTACTGAGTGCATTTTTTCTCCTCCCCCAAGTTCAAGTTCAGAGTGTTGTCGTTTTGTTTCCACCCAAGATTTGGCAATTGTTTTAAGGGGAAATCGTAAATGCATTGTTTTTCTATGGATCTCGAGCTTTTGACGACAATTCCTTGTTTGGTGAATTTTTTATAATTTTCCAAACTACTGAGTGCATTTTTTCTCCTCCCCCAACTTCAAGTTCAGAGTGTTGTCGTATTGTTTCCACCCAAGATTTGGCAATTGTTTTAAGGGGAAATCGTAAATGCATTGTTTTTCTATGGATCTCGAGCTTTTGACGACAATTTGTAGTTTAGTGATTTTTTTATAATTTTCCAAACTACTGAGTGCATTTTTTCTCCTCCCCCAACTTCAAGTTCAGAGTGTTGTCGTATTGTTTCCACCCAAGATTTGGCAATTGTTTTAAGGGGAAATCGTAAATGCATTGTTTTTCTATGGATCTCGAGCTTTTGACGACAATTCCTTGTTTGGTGAATTTTTTATAATTTTCCAAACTACTGAGTGCATTTTTTCTCCTCCCCCAACTTCAAGTTCAGAGTGTTGTCGTTTTGTTTCCACCCAAGATTTGGCAATTGTTTTAAGGGGAAATCGTAAATGCATTGTTTTTCTATGGATCTCGAGCTTTTGACGACAATTTGTAGTTTAGTGATTTTTTTATAATTTTACAAACTACTGAGTGCATTTTTTCTCCTCCCCCAAGTTCAAGTTCAGAGTGTTGTCGTATTGTTTCCACCCAAGATTTGGCAATTGTTTTAAGGGGAAATCGTAAATGCATTGTTTTTCTATGGATCTCGAGCTTTTGACGACAATTTGTGGTTTAGTGAATTTTTTATAATTTTCCAAACTGCTGAGTGCATTTTTTCTCCTCCCCCAAGTTCAAGTTCAGAGTGTTGTCGTATTGTTTCCACCCAAGATTTGGCAATTGTTTTAAGGGGAAATCGTAAATGCATTGTTTTTCTATGGATCTCGAGCTTTTGACGACAATTTGTGGTTTAGTGAATTTTTTATAATTTTCCAAACTGCTGAGTGCATTTTTTCTCCTCCGGCAAGTTCAAGTTCAGAGTGTTGTCGTTTTGTTTCCACCCAAGATTTGGCAATTGTTTTAGGGGGAAATCGCAAATGCATTGTTTTTCTATGGATCTTGAGCTTTTGACGACAATTCGTTGTTTGGTGAATTTTTTATAATTTTACAAACTACTGAGTGCATTTTTTCTCCTCCCCCAAGTTCAAGTTTGGAGTGTTGTCGTTTTGTTTCCACCCAAGATTTGGCAATTGTTTTAAGGGGAAATCGTAAATGCATTGTTTTTCTATGGATCTTGAGCTTTTGACGACAATTTGTAGTTTGGTGATTTTTTTATAATTTTCCAAACTACTGAGTGCATTTTCTCTCCTCCCCCAAGTTCAAGTTCAGAGTGTTGTCGTTTTGTTTCCACTCAAGATTTGGCAATTGTTTTAAGGGGAAATCGTAAATGCATTGTTTTTCTATGGATCTCGAGGTTTTGACGACAATTCGTAGCTTGGTGTAGTTTTTATAATTTTCCAAACTACGGAGTGCATTTTTTCTCCTCCCCCAAGTTCAAGTTTGGAGTGTTGTCGTTTTGTTTCCACCCAAGATTTGGCAATTGTTTTAAGGGGAAATCGTAAATGCATTGTTTTTCTATGGATCTTGAGCTTTTGACGACAATTTGTAGTTTGGTGATTTTTTTATAATTTTCCAAACTACTGAGTGCATTTTCTCTCCTCCCCCAAGTTCAAGTTCAGAGTGTTGTCGTTTTGTTTCCACTCAAGATTTGGCAATTGTTTTAAGGGGGAATCGTAAATGCATTGTTTTTCTATGGATCTTGAGCTTTTCACGACAATTTGAAGTTTGGTGAATTTTTAATAATTTTCCAAACTGCTGAGTGCATTTTTTCTCGTCCCCCAAGTTCAAGTTCAGAGTGTTGTCGTTTTGTTTCCACCCAAGATTTGGCAATTGTTTTAAGGGGAAATCGTTAATGCATTGTTTTTCTATGGATCTCGAGCTTTTGGCGACAATTTGTAGTTTGGTGAATTTTTTATAATTTTCCAAACTGCGGAGTGCATTTTTTCTCGTCCCCCAAGTTCAAGTTCAGAGTGTTGTCGTATTGTTTCCACCAAAGATTTGGCAATTGTTTTAAGGGGAAATCGTAAATGCATTGTTTTTCTATGGATCTCGAACTTTTGACGACAATTTGTAGTTTGGTGAATTTTTTATAATTTTCCAAAGTATTGAGTGCATTTTTTTTTCTGCTACCATTGCTTGTTAAATGGGCATAGATATTTCCACTTTTCAAAATAAAGACCTCAATTTAGTCAGGCGATACGCCGTCTGAGATACTAGCGTGACACCGCGTTGATGTCACGCCGTCCGGATGGACCACCAAGCTAGACACTGGTTCGATGATGCGTGTCGTGCTCAACGTGTTATAAACCTATTATTGTAGATTAATGACCTGCATTATGTATCCCTCATAAATCATCAATGATAAATTATGCTATGATATTTCAAGTTGTTATTATGAAATATATAAGTCATTTCGGAATAATGAAATGTTCACAGAACATATGTGTCACGTGAAAAGTAACGTATTATTAGTGAAAAGCGTATTATTCATTTTGCCACAGCTATTTATTACATCTGAAAATATTTCCAAGCGAAGCCACGTTTTGTAGCTTATCTCGCGCACTTCATTAATTTTCTAATAAACTCTCCCCGGCGTGGGATGATGTCGATTATTTTCGACTTTAGGAATAAAAACAACATTTAAATTATGTTTTTGAACTATTTTTACGTGGGATGATGTCGTTTATGTTTGACTTTTGGAATAAAACAACATCTAAATTTTGTGTTTGAACGTTTTTTTTTTACAATTAACACAAGATTTTGTAGCCGTGTTGTTACATGTATTTGTAACTGAGCTTTTACTTCAAAAGATAGCTTTGGAGGGCTACGAATTGTATCTTAACCACTTTTGGGATGAAAACACATTTGTGTACCTTTTAAAAAATGACGAACACATTGCAAACAAATTTGATTTAGCTCAATACTGCCATCTCATCAAGCTCTACAGTTGCGCATTTCCATGCAGATACCTCCTGTCCAGTCCTACTGGCGAGATATCAATTGTTTCTTAAAAGATTTGAAACTTCAAAATTAATTTGTCCCTGAAGACATCATCTTCTACATTTCTCGACTTTAATTACAAATTTTGCAATACTTTTTTTTAAATTTTTAATTCTGTACGCATTTCCAACGCATATATTACTTTCATTCTTTTTCCAACGTAATTGCAAAATTTCGATTTTTACGAGAACACTAGAGTGGTTATAGCATATTTGGGGGAGTTTCGAAGTATGTGAAAATCAACGGGACAACCCGGAAACTTGTTCGTATAGATACAAAACTAATAACTGTACATTTTGAGCTATATCAACCATGGCCTAACGGAGCCCTGGGCGTCTAAAATTTGAAGAAAAAAAAAATCGTTTTTTTTTTCTTTTTTTCATTTTAGCCCCCCTAATATTAAACGGTTCATCCTAATGGTCAAATGATATACTGTATCGACAGAGGATGTTAATGCAAATTCAAAACGAATTTATTTGTTAAAATCTAACTAAAATTGACAGAGTTGAGAATGTTTCAGTTATATCATACTTGTATATTTCGATGTTTTGTGACCTAATCCTTCATCGACGATAATTAGAAGATACGCGGCATTTCTGTCACTTATTTTACACTTGTCTAAAGCAGATGAGATCCCTTCACTGATAAATGCAATGCTTGTGGTTATGGTTCTATTTCCAAAATTACTCAAAATTCAATCGAGATTATGTTTTCCTGAAAAGGTAAATCCATACCAACGTCAAATTTTACATACACTTTATTTCAATAGCGCGCGAAACTATGAAAAATTGTAGTAATTTTAATAGTTTCAAATAAATACAAAAATAATTGCCATCGATTTGAAACTTTCTAAAATACCTCAAAATACATCCGAAATTATGATTTCGGAATAATCTGGATACACACCAAAACCAAATTTTGTGTACTTTTATTTGAACAGCGCACGAAATTATGGAAAATTGCAATTATTTTAATGCTCTCAAACAAATATATAAACAATTGTTGTCGACTTAAAATTTTCTAAAATTACTTAGAAATCATTTGATATTATTATTATTATTTAAAAAATCAGCAGATTTTATGTAATCAGTTATCATGAAAAATCGTGAAAAATTGTTATAATTTTGGTGGCTTTAAATAAATATACAGACAATTGCCATCAATTCGAAACTTTCCAAAATTACTCAAAAATCATTCGAAATTACAATTTGGGAAAATCTGGATACACACCTGAACCAAATTTTGTGATACTTCTATTCGAACAGCGCGTGAAATTATGAAAATTGCAATAATTTTAATGCTCTCAAAAAAAATACAAAAACAACTGTTGTGAACTCAAAATTTTCTAAAATTACTCAAAAATCATTAGAAATTATTATTATGTAAACAAATACTTACACACCATCACCAGGTTTTGTGATAATTTCTTGTAATCAGTGCGAATAATCGAAAAAAGATTGTTATAATTTTGGTGGCTTGAAATAAATATAAAAATAACTGCCAACGATTTAAAACCTTTCAAAATAACTGAAAATTTATTTGAAATTATGATTTTGGGAAAACCTGGATAAATATCAAAACCAAATTTTTACTTGAACAGCACGCGAAAAATTTTAATCATTTTAATGCTCTCAAGAATATACAAAAATAATTGTCAAATAAAAACTTAAAATTTTCCGAAATTACTCAAAAATCATTTGAGATTATTATTATGCGGAAAACTGCTTATACACCATTACCAGATTTTGTCATAATTTCATGTAATCACTGCGAAAAATCGCAAATAATTGTTATAATTTTGGTGGCTTGAAATAAAAATAAAAATCGATTTGAAACTTTCCTCGACATGAAGATTTTGGAAAAAGCTGGACACACACCTTGATCAAATTGTGTGATACAATTTTTTGAACAAAGCGCAAAATTATGAAAAATTATATTAATTCTAATGCTCTAAAAAATATTGTTTTTCTTTTACTTGAATTTTTCATTTTTTTGGTCGGTATTTTTTATTTCTAGACCGGGAGTTTTGATTTTTTAGCTCATATTTAAGATCTTTGGCCCGTTTTATTTTTCGATTTTAGACTAATTTTTTGGTCTTTTTAGATTAGATTAGATTTATTTGCAGTATGACATGATGATCACGTATTACAAATGTCAGAACTAAAATTAGGACAAATAAAAAATACAAATTAAAAAATATTAAAATTTACAGACCTTGACAATCATTTAAATGATTTTGTGATCATTCAGTCGAAATATTCTTTATTTTGGCCTAAATTTTCAATTTTCTGGTCCGTATTTTTTATTTTTAGGCTCGAATTTCTTATTTTTAGCCCTATAGTTTGAATTTGTAACCTGAATTATTGATTATTGTGTCTACATTTTTTATTTTTAAACCAGAGTTTGCGAGTTTTGGTCAAAATTTTTGATTTTTTGGTCCCGATTGTGGATTTTTTTAAGTATATATTTTTGACCTGTATTTTCGATTTTGTAGTCTAAATTCAAGATCTTCTGTCCTATATTTCCTTTATTTTGGCAGAAAATTTCGATTTGTTTGGTCTGCATTTTTTATTTTAAGGCCCGAGTCAAAATGTTTGATTTTTGACCACGATTGTTGATTTTTAATCTTTACCTCTATTTTAGATTTTTTACTTGCATTTTCGACTTTCCTTATTTTGGTCGAAATTTTGTTCAATTTGCTTAATCTGCGTTTTTGATTTTTAGTCCCGAATTTTCGACTTTGGTCTAAATTTGTTATTTTTTAGATTTTTTAACTTGAATGATTGATTTTGTTGGGTGATTTTACTTTTTATTTTCTGGCTATTATTTCCGAGTTTCTGGCCAGAAATTTACTTTGAGCTTATTATTTTGGGGGTGAAAATGGCAAATTAATTTTCCTTTACTCGAATTCTCAAGTTTTCGGTGTGCATTTTTTACTTTTAGTGAAGGGTTTTTGATTTTCCGGCCGATATTTTGGATCGGTGGCTTGTAGTTTCGTAAAACATTAATAACTTCGTCAATTTTAGTCCAATTTCAACAAATAAACACGTTTTGGATTCAAATTAACGTCGTCTATCGACATAATATATAATTTGGCCATTAGGGTGGACCGTTTAATAGTTGGGAGGACCTAAATGAAAAAAAGGGAACAAACCCACTTTTTCAAATTTTAGAGTGCTAGAGCTCGGTTACGCAATGTTCGATATGGCTCAAAATTTACGGTTATTAGTTTTTCATCTATACGAACAAGTTTCCGGGTTGTCCCGTTGATTTTCATATACTTCTAAAATAAGAACCACAAGAACCCCGTCATTTGTTAATTCCATTATTTATCGCGCGCGGGGGATTGTGAACGCTTAAAAAATGCGTCCGGGGAATCTTTATTAAGTAATATTAAAGTCCCCTTGTAAAGGAGCAAGAAAATCAATAAAGAACTTACAAATCCACACCATCCTTGAACTAAAGACTGGCGTAATCCGACGGCCATATTAAATTCTTCCGAGGAGTGATGGACCTGATGCTGGGCCCACAGAATTTGAACCTCTGAAAATAATGAAGTCATTTAGTCGTGTACGGGTGAAGGAGGGGGGCGCTCGGGGTTTTGATTACATTTAAATGCAAAAGACGCTAAGGTTTAATTTAAATATGCATAAGCTCGTTTCAATTTTGTTGCGGGCCATTAGGGCAAATGGGGGCCGGGGCGGGGCTGAAATAATCACGATATGGACAATTTGGGGAGCATCGAACGGAATGCGGGGAGAATGGAAGGGGATAGTTTCGAGAGGGAGCGAACGCTCTCGCGTAGAGGAAATTAGGGCACCGTAACGCAATTTTTAAATTGATTGTATGCCAAAGTTTTCTATTAGCTTGCGAAGTTTAATCAAGCTTTTCCAGGTAGGGTAATAAGTGATATCCTACTTCAAAGAGGTTTCTACAAGATTATATTAGGTTGTTCTGATAATCATAATAATTTGAAAATGTGACACAAGTTTTATTGAGTACGAAATAGAAATAAATTACTTATTGTAACAAGGTGTTGAATAGGGATTTACATGTAAAATTTGAATTGTGTTCATATTGACTCCCCTAATTATTTGACAGCATCGGTCTTCTTACATTATTTTTAAAGCTTTTTAAGCTGAATGATTTGGTACCTTACTCAATAGTTTCTGCGGAGTAATAATAATAATAATAATAGTAAAGAACTTTATTCTAACTAAGGATTACAAAGTTAGAAAGGGCCATCGACAATGTCCTTCAGCCTAAATCTGTGGAGTATTTACCAAGATATTTGCAAGAAACTTATTTTGAATTAAAAACAAAGGTTTGCCATGAAATCATAATGGCCGACATTTCATTTTGTTGTAAAAAGTGACAGTCGCTGTCACATTACGATTTACAACCGGTCGTGTATTCTACACAAGAAAAAGTATTTAGAAGTTAATGGTTTTACACAGGAACTATTTTAGAAGTGTTACGTGATTTGTTCAGTGTTGAAATTACGGAGAAGGCAATACCCGCAAAAGTATCATCAATGAGTACACAAATAATGTAAGTAAATAAATTTCATAAAATAATTGAAGGAGCCAATTGTAACACATTTCAAATTTAGAGTAAAGTAGTAATTATTCAATTGAATAGTACTTTCGCTGGTTATTGCCTTCTCCGGACATTCTTTCTTGTGTAGAAAGTGTAAATCGTAAATCGACACAAACGTCACTTTTTAGAACAAAATGAAATATCCGCCATTATAATTTCATGGCAAACCTGTTTTGAAAATAAATTGAATTTAGTAGCATCACTCAAACGAAGCTATTTTTCACAATATTTATTTGTACCTGAACCCATTTTTCATTTCTATAAAATGCACGAAAATCATATGATCATGTTTTTTTTGTTGGTGATGAAATTACTTCAACTGGACTATTTTTCACAACAATATCTTTATTACCCCCCATAAATACATCCATCTCGAGGGCCGGGGAAGAAATAACTGCGACGAGTAAGTGGAGTCGGCTGACAAATCTGCAGAATAAAACGAGAAGCGGCATGTTCTAAATGCCGAAACGAAAACAAATAGATTCCGTTGTGACTGCTTTAGTAATTTAAACAGGTTTACGTTAAACTCCACGTTGCCAAATTAATGTCGTGCTCGGAGTTTAGAGATGGTTCTCATTTACATTCGAGAATACGTTACACGAGCGAAAGAAAAACGTCCAACTGCAAATACGATAACTATGGCATCAGTACAACAGATTGAACTAGGACGTTCATTAAAACCCGTAAACTTCGAATATCCTGGAGCGTACCACTGGATTAATTTAAAATAGTATTCCCAAACGGATGAAGATAGAAAAGTGAAATTTTGAATTCACCTCTGTGAATATATTCTGCAGAGTAGCACGGATTTTTTTTTAAGTTAATGTCTTTACTTACACTTTTTTTACATAAGTATTTACATATATATTTAATTTTTTTTTTGTGCAGGTCCTTTTTTTATTCTTCCCTTTGTCCTCACCTCGGGATGTAGTGGAGTTGATTCCATCTCGGGCTAACGGTGTTAAGGGATGTATATATTCTTCTCTATAATATATTGCTTTCTACTGTAGTTTGTTGTTTAGGATTTATTCTTTTTATAACAATAGTTATAAACAATTTGAATACTAAAATGTTCTTAATTTAGAAAAAGGAATCCTTCGCACTCTAGGGTGAATTATTTGAAATTTATTATTCAAATAATATTTTTTCATATTTTCCAAACTATATTTGTAGTTCCACGAAAAAGTTAATAAAATTTTAATACTCGTCGTAGTGGGCGTTTTTATCTGGATGGATTTAAATACGAGAGGGGAATTGTATAGATTTATCTTTGGCGAAGGAAATCACTTTCGGCTTTTTCTCACCCAAAAATTTGTATACTAGAAAATTGTTGGACAAAATTACCCCAAAATCTTCTCTGGAACTAAAGCACTCGGACGGATTTATTTATTTATTTATTTATTTATTTATTTAATACACGGAAAACTCCTTAATTGGATGCAACAGTACAAAAGATAGTGTTGTAAGAAATTCATAATTCTTATTTTGAAAAAAACATTTATAAAAGTTTACCCCAGCGTTTTATATTTTTTACAAAATTTTTATTTCCATGAAGAATTTTTTTTCGGACGTAAAATTTCAAACCGTAAAATTCAAACCAAAATGCCAACAATTTTCACGTTGATCAAATATGAAATTACTGTAAAATTCAAAACAAAAAGCCAACACAGATTTAAATAGCAAATAATTTTTAATCGATAACAGTTTTTAAAATTAAAATCCAAAAAGAATTAGCAGAGTAATCTTCTCTGGAACAAAAGCAAGAGAAAGCACGCAAAGTATGAGGAGATTTGCAAGAAAATTCATAACTCCTATTTAAACAAACATTTAAAAAAATATATATAAATTTTTAGATTAGCTAATAGATGTAGAAATACATGTATCCCTTTATAAAATTTTGCCTTAACATTTTATATTTTTTATAAAATTTGAATTTTCATGAAGAATTTTTTTTCGGACGTAAAATTTCAAACCGTAAAATTCAAACCAAAATGCCAACACAGATTCAAATAGTGAATGATTGTTGATCGAAAACAGTTTTTAAAATTAAAATCCCAAAAAATTAACATTGTAATCTTCTCTGGAACAAAGTTTGAAACGATAGAATTGCAAGAAAATTCATCTCTTATTAAACATTTTAAAAAAACTATTTTTTTTTTAATTAGTTAATTAATGTAGAAGTATATATGTAATTTTTTAAATGTTTTTTTTTTTTTTTTCATAAACAATTTTCACGTTCAAATACCCGCCATTTTGAAACTGTCAAAGCGGAATGTTTTTACAAATGCAAAAAGTAATTAATTAATTAATAACTAATAGAAAATACATGGCAGAAAGACCGCTGGTCGATCGCCTTTGAAAATAAAAAAAAAATAAGTAAATTCCTTCATTCATTATTTTTTTACAATTTTTCAATTATTTGAACACAATTTTCGAATTTCAAATTTAAGTTTGTAGCGTTGCAGTTTTGTTTACACAGAGAATATCGCACTTGTTTCTATGGGAAATCAGAAATGCATAATTTTTTTAATGGATTTTGAGCTTTTTAAGTAAATTCCTTCATTGATTATTTTTTTTTACAATTTTTCAATTATTTGAACGCAATTTTCGAATTTCAAATTTGAGTTTGTAGCGTTGCAGTTTTGTTTACACCGAGAATATTGCACTTGTTTCTATGGGAAATCAGAAATGCATCATTTTCTTTATGAATTTTGAGCTTTTAAAGTAAATTCTTTCATTGATTATTTTTTTTAATTCTTCAAATATTTGAACATAATTTTCGGATTTAAAATTGAAGTTTGCAGTTTTGTTCATATATGTCAAACATGACAGCTGTCAAAATGGTATGATTTGAAAGACCTCTTTATTCTTCTATCGTTTTACTTGAAAGCGTTTTTGATATCACCGACGGTTTTTGCTAGAAATTGAAAAAATCCACCGAAAATGGTGGATTAATGGATTGTGTCAAAAGTGATGGCTGTCAAAATGTTAAGAATTGATTGGTGTTTCAATCCCAAGACGTTCTTACTTGACAATGTTTCTGATATCACGCTAATTTTTTGCTAAAAATTGAAAAATAGAATCATCGAAAACTACGTTTTAGAGCAAAAACACGAAATTAACGGATTGTGTCAAAAGTGACAGCTGTCAAAATGGTATCATTAGGAATATATTTTAATACCATAATTTTCTTGTTTGATAACATTTCCGATATCATGCACAGTTTTTGCTATAAATTGAAAAATAAAAAACACCGAAAACGGCGTTTTAAAGCGAAATTAATGGATTATGTCTAAAGTGACGGCTGCCAAAATGGTAACATTTAAAACTCCATAACGTTTTTATTTGACAATGTTGGAGATATCACGCTCAGTTTTTGCTAGAAACTCAAAAATTAAAAACATCGAAAACCACGTTTTGGAGCGAAACGCGAAATTCACGGATTGTGTCGAAAGTGACCGCTGT
Source organism: Ocypus olens (assembly GCA_910593695.2). Classification (NCBI taxonomy): domain Eukaryota; kingdom Metazoa; phylum Arthropoda; class Insecta; order Coleoptera; family Staphylinidae; genus Ocypus; species Ocypus olens. Next base: position 4,884,728 of record OU343047.1, on the reverse strand, counting down.
CAAAATGGTAACATTTGAAAGATGTTTTAATTCCACAACGTTCTTATTCGATAATGTTTCTGATAGCACGCTCAGTTTTTGCTAAAAATTGAAAAATAAAAAAAAAACGTCGAAAACTACGTTTTAGAGCGAAAACACGAAATTGACTGATTGTGTCAAAATTGACAGCTGTCAAAATGGTAACATTTGAAAGATGTTTTAATCACACAACGTTCCTATTCGATAATGTTTCTGATTGCACGCTTAGTTTTTGCTAAAAATTGAAAAATTAAAAAACATCGAAAACTACGTTTTAGAGCGAAAACACATAATTAACGGATTGTGGCAAAAGTGACAGCTGCCAGAATAGCATCATTTTAAAGGTGTTTTCATCCCATAACTTTTTATTCGTCAACGTTCCTGATTTCTAGATCAGTTTTTCCTAAAAACTAAAAAATAAAAAAAAACACCGAAAACTACGTTTCAAAGCGGAAACACGAAATTAATTAATTGTGTTTGAAGTGACAGCTGTCAAAAAGGAATAATTTGAAACTTCCTTATTTGACAATGTTTCTGATGTCACGCAAACTTTTCGCTAGAAATTGAAAAATCACCGAAAACAACGTTTTAGAGCGAAAACACGAAATTAACGGATTGTGTCAAAAATGACAGCTGTCAAAAATGGTAACATTTGAAAGATGTTTTAATCCCACAACGTTCTTATTCGATAATGTTTCTGACAGCACGCTCAGTTTTTGCTAAAAACTGAAAAATAAAAAAAACGCCGAAAACTACATTTTAGAGCGAAAACACAAAATTGACGGATTGTGTTAAAAGTGACAGCTGTTAAAATGGTAACATTTGAAAAGTTTTTAAATCCCACAACTTTCTCATTTGACAACGTTTCTGTTAAAAACGCTCAGTTTTTGTTAGAATCTGAAAAATGAAAACATCGAAAACTGCATTTCAAAGCGAAAACGCGGATTGTGTCTAAAGTGACAGCTGTCAACAAGGTGTCATTTGAAAGGTGTTTTACCACAACTTTCACAACGTTTTTAATATCACGTAAAGTATTTGCTGAAGAAAAAAAAAATACCGAAAACTACGTTTTAGAGCGAAAACGCGAAAGTAACGTATTATGCCGAAAGTGACAGCTGTCAAAATGGTAACATTTGAAAGGTACAACTTTCTTATGTTAAATTATGTTTCACAAAATGATGGATGAGCCAAAATTTCGTGGTTTTACAAAAAATTGAATGATTGAAAATTTCTCTTTCCTAATTGAAATCTAAGGATTTGTAGCTGGTAAGTTTGCCTTTCAATTATCTTTATGTAAACCTTGTGCATTTCCAGTAAATTTCTGGATATCCGGCGAACACACACTAAAACACACCTCGAACGTATTTCTGGAACATTCAACACACTCTAATTATGGAGTGGGTAATTGCTTCATTCGATAAGTAAACAAACGTTAATTAGACACGAAGTTTTCGTCCGCAATTCGCTTAAGCATTAGGTGCACTACTAGGAAAACGCCCGGTACAGGGAAAAATTAATTAAACCGCGATATTAAAATGAAAACAAAAAATTATTAATTAAAATCGGTATTAGACCCCGTTTACATTCTTGTGGAAAATCCTGCCGTGAGTAATAGTATGATATTTTAAAATTTGACAGTGAAGTGACTTATCCGATACTACAAGCGCCATCTCTTGAATGGATAAGGAACTAAAGAGTAATTACCCTCTCGTATTCAGTTGAATTAGTAGGATTTAAATTTACACTGTACTAATGTAACTAACTTTTTTTTATTATTGCAATTTGAATATATCTAGCTTTTCAAAATATATTTTTTTTTAAATTCAATGCAACGAAATGTAGCCTGAATATATGAATATTCAACCTGTTCGTAACTCTGCAAGCAAAATTAAGTCTTACTAAGACTATAAACAAATAACTTATTAAAACAACTACTTCTAATTTTTTTTTTTTTTGATGTAAAATAATTCGTACTTTCATCACAAATATTTTAAGTTTTAATGCTGATTATTCTGTAAACTCTAAAGTAAAAATAAACACATAATATAATCTCAATCTACATCCGATTAAAATATATTAAACTCAGTGTGCAGTGGCGGGTAAAGGAAAGGAAAAGACGCGGACGGCTGGGGCAAATGAAAGGAAAACATCTTAAGAAAATTGTTTTAAGACTTCAGTGCCAATTGTTAAAAATAAATGTTGGAAAAGGATAATCTAATTTACTTTGTTTTTTCATGGCGACTAGTTTGAACTTTTACAGCGACGTTTTCTATCTTAAAGTGTGAATTACTCGCTATCAAATTATCTAATGATACACGATACACCAGTTTTATAAAACAACTTTGAATAGAAAGAGATAATTTGATAAGAGAGTAATTCACACTTTAAGATAGAAAACGTCGCTGTAAAAGTTCAAACTAGTCGCCATGAAAAAAACGAAGAAAATTTGATTATCATTTTCTAACATTTATTTTTAATAATTGGCACTGAAGTCTTAAAATTCATTCTAATTTTATTTTTTATAATCCTTCTATTTGTTGTCTACAGTTTTTTTTAACATCTCCAAAACTTTACAAACCTTATAATCATGAGTAATCACATAAAACTACACAACTTCACCTCCATCATTAATAATAAAAAAAGAGGCTGAAAGACCGCGGGTCGATAGCCGTTTAGCAGAAATAATTTTGTAAATTTTAAATGTATTATATTTGTTTAATATTGTACTGTCTGCAAATAAAGATATTGTATATATAATAAAAAAATCAACCACACTGTCCTAGTAAATTTGGGGCACTCTGTTTAGTGAAATAAAAAGTTTGAATTATGAATAATTTCTGTATATTTCCGCCTACGGTGAAATATAAAACATGAAAAATTTAACGCGGCGGGCGTTCAAAGTTGTTTTATAAAACTGGTGTATCGTGTATCATGAACTTTGCGTATCAACTTTAAAGTAGGCACTTACCGTGACATGCCCTGTGCACCCAGTAATAACAGAAGTCGACGCCAATGGCAGCCAGATACCAAATGCTCGGATCGTTCCAGGGAACTTCTATCAACCGGAAGTTGTCGTATATGTACATGTACATGTAGCTTTCAGCTCCTCGGAACACAAGTCTGGAATATAATGATTAAATTATTGTTGATCCCGTTACGTACTACTAGTAGAAAGGGATGTACTTGAATTGGAGTGCATCTTCTTGTCTCTCTATCGAAGAGTCACAGGAATAATCGAGTTGGAATTTAGATATATCAAATTTGTATTAAATATATAGGTATACATTATCTTTATTAACAACCTTTTGCTTTCCACATAATTTTCATATAAACAAGATTGTCACATTTATTTAGAAACAAGATTGACAGATGGAACATAAAAATTAAGAAATTGCAGACATTTTCGAACATGACAATTGATGGACTTGATGTTTGGAACGTTATAATTGACGGATTGAACATGAAAATGAACAAATTGCAAAGATATTTTCGAACATGACAATCGACGAATTCGATGTTTGGAACATATTATAATTAACAGATTGCAAAGACATTTTCGTCTAGGACAGTCAACGGGTTAGAAGGTAATATTTATTTTAGAACATTATAATTGACAGATAGTACATGAAAATGAAATTTTAGAACATGTCAATCATCGAATTCTACGTTTACATTTATTTTGAAACATTGTAATCGACAGATTGAACATGAAAATTGACAAATTGCAAAGACAATCGATGGATTCGATGTTTAGCACATTTTAATTGACAGATGGAACATGAACATTAAGAAATTGCTGACATTTTCGAACATGACAATTGATGGACTCGATGTTTGGAACGTTATAATTGACGGAGTGAACATGAAAATGAACAAATTGCAAAGATATTTTCGAACATGAGATTCGACGAATTCGATGTTTGGAACATATTATAATTAACCGATTGCAAAGACATTTACGTCTATGACAGTCAACGGGTTAGATGGTAATATTTATTTTAGAACATTATAATTGACAAATGGTACATGAAAATGGAATTTTAGAACATGTCAATCAACGAATTCTACATTTACATTTATTTTGGAACATTGTCATCGACAAATTGAACATGAAAATTGACAAATTGCAAAGACAATCGATGAATTCGATATTTGGAACATTTTAATTGACAGATGAAATATGAAAATTAAGAAATTACCGACATTTTCAAACATAACAATTGATGGATTTAATGTTTGGAACGTTATAATTGACGAATTAAACATGAAAATTAACAAATTGCAAAGACAATCGATGGATTCGATGTTTGGAACATTTTAATTGACAGATGGAACATGAAAATTAAGAAATTGCAGACATTTTTGAACATAACAATTGATGGACTGGATGCTTGGAACGTTATAATTGACGGATTAAACATGGAAATTAACAAATTGCAATAACAATCGATGGATTGGATGTTTGGAACATTTTAATTGACGGATGGAATATGAAAATTAAAATATTGCAGACATTTTCGTACATGACTATTGACGGACTCGATGTTTGGAACTATATAATTGACGGATTGAACATGAAAATGAACAAATTGTAAAGATATTTTCGAACATGACAATCGAGGAATTCGATGTTTGGAATATATTATAATTAACAGATTGCAAAGACGTTTTCGTATATGACAGTCAACGGGTTAGATGGTAATATTTATTTTAGAACATTATAATAGACAGATGGTACATGAAAATGAAATTTTGGAAGATGTCAATCAACGAATTCTACGTTTACATTTATTTTGAAACATTGTAATCGACAGATTGAACATGAAAATTGACAAATTGCAAAGACAATCGATGGATTCGATGTTTGGAACAATTTAATTGACGGATTTCATGTGAAAATTAAAAAAAATTCAGACATTTTCGAACATGACAAAAGATGGACTCGATGTTTGGAACATTATAATTGACGGATTGAACATGAAAATGAACAAATTGCAAAGATATCTTCGAACATGACAATCGACGAATTTGATGTTCGCAACATATTAAAATTAAGAGATTGTAAAGACATTTTCGTACATGACTTTGTGTCATAACTCTTAAATTTAAAGTCAAAATAAGAAGACCACACAAATAACTATTTAACTGTTTTTTGCATATCTTACAGTTATTGAGAAAAAGACGTACTTTAAAATTGCCAAAAATTGAAATCTCCCAAACGAATCAAGTTAGCCATAATCTGTTAATGCAATTGTTATTATTTCAGAAAACGTGAAATCAGATTGCTTCTAACATTTAGGGTTTATTTATTGTTTATTCCTCGTGTGTGTTTACATAACATGGAAAATCATTATTGTACAAAAAAAATAAACAAAATTCTGGTTACCGCTATAAAATCATCGAATTTGGGCCACCCGGTACACTTCAAAACCCAAATCCTGATTTTTTATATCCGCACGAGTTATATAATAATTTTACGGATGAATTATAAATTCCCAGGTATTAACTCATGATTTTCTGTTATCTAGAAAAATCTTCACCTGTTCGATTATACCTGCGGGCACATCAAGATCAAATTGATTTGTTATTTCATGAGTGTGTGCAGGTGTATGTGGTATGAATAGATAATTACTAGGGCTGTAGGCTACAAGTTAGAACTAGTTAAGCCTCGAACAACTCAACCGGAGTTTGCGCAAGTCTTATCAATAAATGCGAAAACGGAAATTGCGGCACGAAACTATTATGCGGAAATTATCAAAGGGTCCTTGGTTTGATAACTTTTCACTTTGATATCGTTCAAGTTTGAAAGGTGAAACCGAAATTTACTGTATAAAGGTGGCTTTCGTACAGCAGGGCATCGGCGGGCTATTAAAAATGTTTTGTTTTTGTGTGTGAAAAATTTTTCCAGAAACCAAAACGGATATTTCCGTAAAAAAAATTTTTGAAAAAAAAATCACGATCACAATACTTTCTCGTACTTCGTAACGCAGAAAGTAAAAACAATAGGCATTTAGTATTTAATTTAAACACAGACACATACATGGTCACAAACTTTTTTTTAAGGAAATTGTTGAAATCTGCTCTGGAGATCTCAAAACGGATATTTCGGTTAAATTTTTTTGACAGAATTAACAATACAATTTCTCATAACGCAGAAAGTTGTGAACATATTACTTATTTACACTTTTGCAAATGTTTAATTTCATCACGAACTAAGCTCTATGAGACGAATGTATCCCGAATGCTTGTTGCGAAGCCACGATATCTTTCATCTAACTTTTTCCTCCGTTTGGATCCCATTAGATCCCGCATAATCCGTCCGAGAAGTTTGTGTTTTATACCTCGATATTTCATTTTCTATTCCTGACTTGTGACAAGAAGTTGTACATTTTATTCAGGAGAATATACGGTAATGAATTTTGTATGAGACGTCCATTTAATAAAATGAATAAAATGAAAATCTCTTATTTCATTGTAGACGAGTTACTAAAAAATTAAAGTAACATTTTCTTACTTCTTTGCAGTCTTTTAAAAATTGTAGATTTGCTATAGTTTTTATAAGACTTAAATTGTAGACCAAAAATATCGCATTGTTCACTGTAATAACTTAATAATTAAAATGGTGATGTGGGGCCATCATGTAACTTTCTCCGATTTAATGGCATAATAGTAATTTACGAAACAAGTAACGTTATGAAGGTTTTTACATTACGAGAGAAATGTAAAACCAAATAACGTTACATGTGTCGTAACACGGTTTATTTTATCCTATCTCTATTTTTTTCAATTAAAAAAAATTGATTAATGACAAACGTCAAAAAATGATAATGTTTGTATGTCAATATCTCCATAGCAACGAGTTGCGTTAAGATACATATAACAACACTAGTGTTGTTAAGAATTTTTTAACAACACTAGTGTTGTTAAAGGTACCTTAACGTTATTCGTTGCTAAAGAGTTATTGGCATGATAACATTATAGGATAAAATAAAAACGGTTTACGAAATTTTACCGAAAACTTTTCAGTTCTTCGGATTGTAAAATAAGACTTAAGTACCAAGTTTCATGTTTTTTTGCTGAATTAGTTTTTGAAATACAGGGCACCCAGCCACGCAGCACACACACACACGCACAGACACACGCACAGACACACACACAGACACACGCACAGACACACGCACAGACACACACACAGACACACGCACAGACACACGCACAGACACACACACAGCCACACGCACAGACACACACACAGACACACACATACATACACAGACACATACACAGACATACACAGCCAGACACACACAGGCATACACAGACACACACAACCAGACACAGACAAACAAACACACACACACACAGAGAGACGCATACATAGACACAAACTTTTTTTTTAAGGAAATTGTTGAAATCGGCTCTAGAGATCTCAAAACGAATATTTCCGTTAAAATTTTTTTTACAGAATTAACAAAACAATTTCTCATAACGGAGAAAGTTGTGAACATATTACTTATTTACACTTTTGCAAATGTTTAATTTCATCACGAACCAAAAATTAAGCAACGCAGCGTATAATACTGTGGGATGTTCTATACCTTCTGTAACCGGTAACCACAATGTCAGCATTAAACTGTTAAATTTAATACTTCAATTAAGGCAAGGTAAATATGGCCGCCGTTAAAATAGAGCGTGTACCTCTCCATTCCGCCCATTTTGTACAAAGGAAGCAGAGCAATAATTAATTGCAATTGCTATTGTGGGAGCCATCGTTTATATCACGTCGTAACTAGAACTCGGGGCCGTTACCCGTTTTGGGCGCCTCTTCTCACTAATTACAAGTTCAAACTAATTTATGTAATTGACAATATTGCAGGACTAACGGACCGGTCTATATCCGGCAGCGTGTAACTCGTCAGTAATTCACAACTAGTAATTATTTGTAAAATTAGCAGTTAAAGAAAAATTTCGCGAATTACCCTTGTTCGCTAACTATCGACCGATTTCGTTCTCCGGGGTGCCGTTTGCACTGTCTAGTCAAGAGGTTTTATAAGGGATTGTTAAATCATCCCATCGGGATCATATATTTGCGGTAATAATAGAATAGTATCTTCTGTAATAAGGTTAGAATGGAAATTCGATGCGAGCTGAATAAACCAAGAGCATCAGAATGTCCATTCTTACAGAGTAGCAGACTATACTTTCTCCACGACCAAACACAATAAACAAATAAAATAATGAACGCAAAGAACATATTTTGACGCTAATTGTTTTATTCGGAACGGCGCGCAGTGGTTCAGAATTCGAAAAAGCTGGCCAAAAGTCGAAAAATGCAAGTCAATATTTTGAGTTTAGTACAATATAGCCGTGTCCAGAGGGCTCCACTGGATGTGGAGTGAATATGATTGTATCTACTACAAAATACCTCGTTATCAGCGTTCATCCAATATGTCTTTAAAATTATGGATTACAATACAAAAACATGGCGAGAAGTAACTTTCTTGATGTGAAAGTGATTAACTGTTCGGCATACGCAAACGGGTCGATCCAGTTTTATCACGGCGATTTTTTTTTACGCAATGACTTGCCTTTATTATTATTTATGTATTCAGGTGTTATTTTTACGACGCCCAGTTTAATAGGATTATCAAACCAGTTTACCAGATAAACTGCAAGTTTACCATAATTAAGCGCTTGGTCATTTGAAATGATTGCTATCGGCTCTATTCGAGCAATTAAGTTTCATTAACGATAATCACCGTTGTATCAGAATTAGTGTAATTATACGGAACATAATCGATAGTAAATGAGATGAGGCGAGAATTTTTAATCGATTATTTTGCGAAATGACCAGACAGTTTTAATTCTAAATATATACAAAGTTGCAGTCCATATTGATATTCTAATTTATATTCAATAAATTCATTGTGAATAATTTGTATGTATTTAGATTTTTATTTTTATAAGTGAATCGTGTGTATGTGTGACGGTATGGCTCAGGCCCAGGGGCGGCTCGTTATATAGAGACACGGAGCCATGGCACTACCTGTTGTTTCAAACTCAAAAATGTTTTGCAATTAGAAAATTATTTTGAGCAATATAGTGATTTTTGAGACTAATTTACAATTTTCTTACTAAACTATTCTGCATTTTTTTATTATTAAGCCTGTATTTTCGATTTATTGGATGTACATTTTTGATCATATCTTTATTTTGACCTAAATTTTCGATTTAATTGTTACAATTCTCGACGTTTTGGTCCGCATTTTTGATTTTTCCCACATAATTTTTAATTTTTAGATTTTTGTATATTCAATTTTTGCCCTAACTTTTCTTTATTTTGACCTAAATTTTCGAATTAATTCTTTAAATTTTTGATTTTTTGGTCCTCATTTTTGATTTTGCGGGACGAATTTTTAATTGTAGTTCAAAATTTTTAAATTGATTTTGGTTAAAATGTCTATAACCTGAATATTTGATTTATGTGCGCGATTTTTTTTTTATTTTTTCCGCTATTTTCGAGTTTTGTTTGTTGAAATTTTCGATTTTTCAGTCTGCATTTATTATCTTTAGGCCCGAGTTTTCATGTACTGTCTAAATTTTCGACTTCCTGACCAACAGGACAGGTTTTTATTATTATTTTTTTAATCTTTTTTTTCCAACGAATTTTTAATTTTTAGATTTTTGACCTGGATTTTCAATTTTTTGATCTTTGCCCTAACTTTTCTTGATTTTTGACCTAAATTTTTGAATTAATTCTTTAAATTTTTGATTTTTTGGTCCTCATTTTTGATTTTGCGGCACGAATTTTTAATTCTAGTTCAAATTTTTTTAATTGATTTTGGTTCAAATATCCATAACCTGAATATTTGATTTATGTGTGCGATTTTCTTTTTTATTTTTTCCGGTATTTTCGAGTTTTGTTTGTTGAAATTTTCGATTTTTCAGTCTGCATTTATTATCTTTAGGCTCAAGTTTTCATGTACTGTCTAAATTTTCGACTTCCTGACCAACAGGATAGGTTTTTATTATTATTTTTTTAATCTTTCTTTTCCACCGAATTTTGAATTTTTAGATTATTTCAGGTTATTTTTTATTTTTTGCCGATTTTTTAAGTTGGTTCCAAATTTTTAATGTTTTGGCCAAAATATTCGAATTGTTTGTTGAAATTTTGGCTTTCTGGGTCTGCAGTTTTTATTTTTAGACCTGAGTTTTTGACCTTTTGTCCTAAATTTAGGCAAAATATTGAAAACTCGGGCCTAAAGACGAAAAATGCAAACAAAAAATCGAACATTTCAACAAACAAAACTTCAAAATACCGGAAAAAAAATCTCGCAAATAAATCAATAATTCTTTAATTTGGCCTACATTTTTGATTGGTTTGTTGAAATTTTCGATATTTCCGCATTTCAGATTTTCCGTTTTGGTCAAAATTTTTGATTTTTTGTCCTTCATTTTGGATTTTTTAACCTGAATTATTTATTTTTACGCGGAAATTTTTGATTTTTTTGCGGATTTTTTTTGGGGGGGGGGTCAAAGTTTTTTATTTTTGTCTTTTATTTTAGATTTTGCCACCTACATTTTTGAATTTTTCGACCTGTATTTTCAAGGGTTTTGTATTCATTTCAGATTATTTATTTAATTTTATATTTTTTTTTCGTCTATTTTAATTTAAAAATGAGGTTTATTTTTAGATTTTGAGGAAGTGGCTCTATCATCAACATATTCCACGAGCCGCCACTGCTCAGGCCTATGTCAAAAAAAGTTTGAATGAAACTAATAAATACAAATACAAATATTAATTATCAATGATTTGTTATAGCGCAGTGGTTCCCAAAATTTTTCCATTCTCGTCGCCCTTGCCGAATCCAAGTTGGCCTATGTCAAATTTTATTAAGTACACTTTGCAAAACTTTGCAAACCGAAAACGTAAATCAAATTTTTGTAATATTTCGCGACACTGTTATAGCGGATTATTCGAATAAATTCGATTGTTTGAGGATTACTCTTGAACGGATGATCGGTTTTGAAAAAATCTTCAAGAAACGTGTCGTACTAATTCAGTAGATTTGGATAAGGTGATGAAATAAAATTCGAAATTTAATTGTTTTCCGATTTAATTTCTTGATTTAATAGCCGTGTGTGACTGAATGGTTATTCCTTAGTTAAAAAAAAAAATTCTTGATCGAATGAAATTTTTTTTTTCGATTTTCTGAGCATGACTCTTAAATGAATGTTTGTTATGTAGGAAGCTTTTACTTCGTTATACAGGGAATAAAACACTTTTTGCTTTGTTTGTACAACACTTTGATCAAATTGTTACAGAAAAAAAAATAAAACGTGTTTTAATTGATTGATTGATGGTTGATGCGTTAACTTCCTGATACATTTTGGAACTTGAAATAAAACAGTTTCTTTGTTAACTGAAGGTGTGATATTAACAAAGAAACTGTTTTATTTCATATCTTAAATGAATGACTATATTTGGAAAGTTCTTCAAGAACTGTGTTGTTCTCGTCAAGTGGATTTAGATAACGAGAAAATTGAAAATCGGCATTCAATTATTTATTGGATGTTTTACCATAACATACGTTGATTTAAATATATCATGTATTTTCAACTCAAAGTTTTATTTAAAGTTTAAAAAAGTATTTTATTCCATATCTTAAAAAAATGACTCAATTCGGAAAGTTCTTCAAGGACTGTGTAGTTCTCGTCAAGTGGATTTTGTTAACGAGAAAATTGAAAATCGGCATTCAATTGCTTTTTTTTTTTAGATTTTTTTATCATAGCATACGTTGATTTAAATATATTATAGATTTTCGACTCAATGCCTCATCAATTGATTAGATTTGATTTGTATATTTATTTTTATTAGAAATAAAAGTTTTTTCGATGGTATAGCATTTTTATTATATAAATTCATATGCTGCCGTAAAAGTTTACTTCAACTTTCGTTCCCCATAATTGAATACCTCGAAGTTGCGCTTATACACGAAATCACACGGGAAATAAACTGGACGCGAATGATTCAGCAGAATTCCGTAAATGATCAATCAATGGTAATATAATTTATTTATGTATTCGACGCCATTTATCATTCATAACATTCATCCGCGAGCTCATTACATAGTTTTCTGCTAATGCATAATGCACGGCGTGTCGCCCGGAGTATAAATAGAAAGTAAAATGAAAAATTCAGATAAGTTTCGACACGCTATCAATATTTATACGAACGTAAAGTTTAAAAGGTTATGCATAAATATTATTTGTTTATTGATGGATTGTCACGCGGTGATCATTATATGTAATGTAATAAATGTAAAAATCTTAATACGGTAGCAACACACAACTTTACTCCACTTTAGTTTTTTCGAAATCTCTTTAATTTTTGAGTAAACTGACTTTTTGAATTTGAAGTATGATTTTTCCATCTTTTATAATTTTGACGTTTTAAACGTCAGTTTCATTCGATTCTACAAAACGGTGTATGTACATTTAAAACATGATTTGAATTGAAAATAAACCATAAAAGCGTAAATATAAATGATTTATTCTTCTGCGGACGCATTTTTTTCTCTACGGCTTTAGCCACTAATAAGAAAATATTAATAATGCGGCCAACCCCTATTTCTCTCTGGATACTATTCATATTCCGGCTAAACTTTTGCTGCTTCCGGCAGACAAATCTAACGACAATATAAATGTTTATAGCCCTTGCTGATGTCCTGTATAACAAACGTTATGGTCGACAAATCCACTACTGCAATAAAATCTTCCATTACTAAATCTCTGTACAGCAGTCAGAAAAAAGCTTTTAACTTATAAAAAGCTAGAATTTAACAACAAAACCAGTTTCAATCTCAACTACTGAGAGTTTCAATATCAAAACACTATGCGAAATAATACAATAAATAAATTAAGCCTCAACAAGTATGTGATAAAAGTATATCTCGCCAAGATAATAATTATAAGGACGCCTACATGAAAACCTCAATGAATATGTATATCAAGGTCGTGCAATCAATTTGGATTGAAAAAAGAACAGAATGCGGAAATTACCAGGCCAAACAAAGTGTGAATAGTATTCTACTTAATACTTAACTTAATTCCCGTTTTTTGACCTTAACCAATGGCATCTCGATAGATACAAAAAAGTAGGTTAAATAAATATTTTATTTTGGTTTATTTTTTCTCAGTTCTCAAAATATAGGGCAAAGATTGTCGCCAAAAAATACTACCGAGAAGTACAAGCCAACAAAACAAATTCCAAACACCCGATAAAAATAGGATAAAAGGTCCATTATGTAATACATAATACCCTAGGGCCATAAAACGTTTTCTCATTTAGAGAAACATTAATCGATGCAAAGGTAAAATTTCAAAAATCACAGATTTAATCATTCAGTAATTATCTAAAAAAAAACTAAGCATCCAAGTTTGTATGCACCATGGCTGTTATTGACGTTTATACCCCATGGGCCCTCGGGTATCTAAGCTTGTCGCCCTCGTTCAGCATAAACATCTTCACAGTGCCCTTGATATATAAATAACTATATTAATAGTCAAATGTACCTGCCTGTCGCATTGTCAAAAATGACAGATGTAATCTTTCAGTAATTGAATAGAAAAACCAATAAGACATAAAAGTTATGCACAATGGCCATTACTTGATGTTACACCAAAGGCTCTCGGGTAGGTAAGCTTGTCGCCCTCGTGTGAGCATAAACATCTTCACAATGCCCTTGGTTTATAAATAACTGTAATAATGGACAAATGTACTTGCCTGCCAGATTCTTGAATAATTCCATGGGCAATACTAGTAACGCTGTCGTTCAAGCGATGAATCGGTTCACGTTCCAGCCAAAGAATTATGTTTTCCAAAATCATGAAGACAATGAAATACGGCCATGCCTGGAAATAAATTATAATTTTAGAATACAATACAATTCGTTATACAATAATATGCGTATTTCAACGCATGAACAAATGTAGCAAATTATTAAAAATACAAAGTTAGCGTCAGTTTTGAAGAATACATGTACGAGGTGATCAAGAATTAGTGCTTGTCATTCAAATTTCCCGCCCAAACATAGTTGCCCTATGCCCATCCGCATGATTATTAGGTCATTGGAGGGTGGATATAATGCAATGTATGGATTTGTTCTGTTTTCCTGATCAGTAAAAAGTAAACCGTTACTATTATTAGTAATTAAAATATTTACCCATTAATAAATAGTTATTTAAGCAACAAGCAACGTAAGGACGTATTAACATTTGAGGTAGGCGAATACGAGCCGAGGCTCGTCGCCTGCCGAAAATGTTAATTGTTTCTAGAGGGTGGTTCATTATGTAATTTGATTAATCGTGATAAAATTAAAAATACACAACTCACAATAAAATTGGTGGAATTTTAAAAACCAATATTATTTCGAAAGAATGATATTTTGTGAACTAAATGTATAACAGCATTTCTTACTTATTTTAATTTTTTTAGACCGAGTGTTCAGCAAGTCCTTATTAAAAGAATAATATGGCGGGAATTTCAAAAACCAAAATTATTTCGAAAGGACAGCATTTCCCGAGCTAAATTAAATTTTCGTAGTTTCATCCTTGCGTTCTATATTTTTTTTTCGAATATCGACAAGCCTCAACCTAGAATTAAAAAAAAATCGCAGCTCGCAAGAAAATTTATGTTGGATTTTTAAAAACTAAAATTACTTTGAAAGAATGATGTTCCCTGAACTAAATACAATTTTTCTAGAATTTTATCTCCACGATTTATATTAAACAATTCAAAATTTAGAATTCAAAAAAATTCGCAACTCGCGAGAAAATTGTTGGATTTATAAAAATCAAAATTATTTTTAAATAATAATATTCCCTTAAGTAAATACAATTTTTCTAGAATTTAACTGCACGATTTATATTTATTTAAATTTGTTTCGTTGTAGATTCAACAATTAAAAATTTAAAATTCAAAAAAATTCACAACTCGCAAGAAAATGTTTGGATTTATAAAAATCAAAATTATTTTTCAAGAATAATATTCCCGAAAGTAAATACAATTTCTGTAGAATTTTACTGCACGATTTATATTTGTTTAATTTTTTTTCATTGTAGATTCAACAATTAAAAATTTAAAATTCAAAAAAATTCACAACTCCCAAGAAAATTTGTGTTTGGTTTTTAAGAAACAAAATTATTTTAAAAGAATGGGGCGCTTCCTGCACTAAATCAAATTTTTATATAATTTTACCTGCACGATTAATATTTATTTTAATTTTTTTCGTTTAGATTAGACAATTCAAATTGGAATTAAAAAAAAATCGCTACAGGTTAAAAAATGGGCGGATTTACAAAATCCAAATTGAATTTTAAAGAATGGCATTTGCTGCATCAAATTTAAATTTTGTAGAGTTTTAACCTGACATTTTATATTTCTGTGCGCTAACATATTAAAACTGAAATTAAAAAAGAAAATCATAAAAAATTGGTGAATTTTTAAAAATCTAAATTGTTTCGAAAGAATGATGTTTCTTGAACTGATCTTAGTTTTTGTGGAATTTTAATTTGGCGTTCTATATTTGTTTTAATTTATTATTCCACTGACAATAGCTGCATATTTAAAAACCAAAAATATTTTGAAAGATTAACGTCTTGTAACTTGAACTGAATTTTTGTAGGATTTTATCCCTGCGTTTCATATAAATTTTTAATTTTTTACATTCGAGTGTGCGGCATTGAAAATATACATTTTCAAAAATTCATAACTCGACTGAAAATTGCCGCACATTCAAAACCCACAATGATTTTGAAAGATCGACGTCTTGTGAAGTGTTTTGAATTTTTGTAAAAAAAATTCCCGCGTTTTATATTAATTTTTATTTTTTTGCGCTCCAGAGTTCGACATTGAAAAAAACGAAATTTTCAAAAATTCGTAACTCGACTGAAAGTTGTTGCATATTCAAAAACCAACATGATTTTGAAAAAGCGACGTCTTGTGAAGTGATTTGAATTTCCTGCGTTTTATATTATTTTTTTTTTGCGCTACAGAGTTCGACATTGTAAAAAAAAGAAATTTTCAAAAATCCATAACTCGACTGAAAGTTGTTTCATATTCAACAACCAACATGATTTTGAAAAAGCGACGTCTTGTGAAGCGATTTGAATTTCCCGCGTTTTATATTAATTTTTTTTTTGCGCTACAGAGTTCGACATTGTAAAAAAAAGAAATTTTCAAAAATCCATAACTCGACTGAAAGTTGTTTCATATTCAACAACCAACATGATTTTGAAAAATCGACGTCTTGTGAAGTGGTTTGAATTTTTGTAGAACTCTTTTCCCGCGTTTTATATTAATTTTTATTTTTTTGCGCTACAGAGTTCGACATTGAAAAAAAAAGAAATTTTCAAAAATTCGTAACTCGATTGAAAGTTGTTGCATATTCAAAAACCAACATGATTTTGAAAGATCAACGTCTTGTGAAGTGATTTGAATTTTTGTAGAACTCTGTTCCCGCGTTTTATATTAATTTTTATATTTTGCGCAACAGAGTTCGACATTGAAAAAAGAGAAATTTTCAAAAATTCGTAACTCGACTGAAAGTTGTTGCATATTCAAAAACCAACATGATTTTGAAAAATCGACGTCTTGTGAAGTGATTTGAATTTTTGTAGAACTCTGTTCCCGCGTTTTATATTAATTTTTATATTTTGCGCAACAGAGTTCGACATTGAAAAAAGAGAAATTTTCAAAAATTCGTAACTCGACTGAAAGTTGTTGCATATTCAAAAACCAACATGATTTTGAAAAATCGACGTTTTGTGAAGTGATTTGAATTTTTGTAGAACTCTTTTCCAGCGTTTTATATTAATTTTTCATTTTTCGCATTCGAATGTGCGACATTGAAAAAAAAAGAAATTTTCAAAAATTCGTAACTCTACTGAAAGTTGTTGCATATTCAAAAACCGACATGATTTTGAAAAATCGACGTCTTGTGAAGTGAACTGAATTTTTGTAGAATTTTATCCCTGCGTTTCATATTAATTTTTATTTTTTTGCACTCGAGTGTTTGTCATTGAAAAAAATACATTTTCAAAAATCCGTAACTTGACTAAAAATTGCTGCACATTCAAAAACCAAAATGATTTTGAAAGATCTACGTCTTGTGAAGTAAACTGAATTGTTGTGGAATTTTATGCCCGCCAATATTTCAAAACTTCAATTTAAAAAAATCCACAACTTCCAAGAAAATCGGTAGAATTTCAAGAACCAAAATTATTTTGAATGTTTTGTGTGCTAAATATAATTGTTGTCCGGCGTTTTCCTGAGCGAAATTTAATTTTTGTAGAGTTTTATCCTTGCGTTTTATATTTATTTCCATTTTTTTTATTCGAATGTCGACAAGCGGAAATGTAGAATTTTGGAAAATTCTCAAGGAAATTAGTGCAAATTATTTCGAAAAAATGGTGTTTTCTGAACTGGATTAAATTTTTGCGGAATTTTACCTAGACGATTTATATTTTTCAATTTTTTCGCCGTAGAGTCGACAATTTTAAATATAGAGTTAAAAAAAATCGTTAAAAATTTTTATATAATTTTTACATTTTTATAACCGTGAGTTAGCAATAAAGCTAAAATTAAAAAAAAAAAAATAAAAAGAAAATCGGTGGATTTTTGGAAATCAAATTTACTTCGAAAGAATGATACTTGTTAATCAGATTTTTTTTATTTTAGCTCGGTGATCTATTTTTATTTAAATTTATTTTTCGTTGTGATTTCAACATATAAATACTAAAAAAAAAACTCACAAGAAAATCGTTGGAATTTCAAAAATCACACGTAAGAAAAATCATTATAAAATCGGTGAATTTTT
Source organism: Ocypus olens (assembly GCA_910593695.2). Taxonomy (NCBI): domain Eukaryota; kingdom Metazoa; phylum Arthropoda; class Insecta; order Coleoptera; family Staphylinidae; genus Ocypus; species Ocypus olens. The sequence continues at coordinate 4,866,831 of OU343047.1, read as the reverse complement.
CAAAATCAAAATTATTTTGTATAGATTTGCGGGTACTGTATTGAATTTAAATTTTATACAATTTCAATCCGGCGTTTTACATTTATTATAACCGTGAGTTATAAATAAAGTTGAAATTAAAAAAAAAAAAAAATAACCCGAAAGTCGGTGGATTTTTGGAAATCAAATTTATTTCGAAAGAATGATGCTTGTTAATCAGAATTTTTTTTAAATTTTAGCTCGGTGATCTATTTTTATTAATTTATTTTTCGTTGTGTTTTCAGCAACATAAAAACTAAAATTAAAAAAAAACACAACTCACAAAAAAAAACCGTTGGAATTTCAAAAACCGCACTTATTTCGAAAGAACGGCGCTTCAGACTGATTATGAATAAAATTTTAAAGTTGTAAAATGTTTGTTGGGCAATAAAGTAAAAAAAAAAACTATAGTTATTGTAAACAGCCTGACTCTTTCTTGAGAGTTATAAATTATAATAATGTAAACAAGCAATTCAGTCGATGAAACATTGTTACAGATGAAGAATGGGTGATGCAGAGGTTGAGGCACTGAAACTTTGTTACAGATGAAGAATGGATGTGATGCAGAGGTTGGGGCACACTCAATTTCGTAAGGGTGCATTTGAAAGGATAGACATATTTATTTTCTAATGGACCAGACCAAGATATTTGTGGGTCCAATAATTTTTGCGACACGAATTGTGACGTGTGGGAGTATTTTATCCTGAAAATTATGAACGGGCGATGACGAAAAATGTCAATTCCGCACCAAATGCTTTGTATTTTAAACGTACATTTCTTCGTCTGAAGTCACAGTGCGTGAAACAGTTACAGCGAAAGCAAAATAACCGATTTGGAAATCAAATATTATTCAAAAAAACCATCCATGTATTTTTTTTTTATTCTCTTATTGTTTTTTTTTGTGTTGCTCCTCCACTAGTCTGTTGCGCCACGGAATGTCAAGGTAGCGGTTTATGGTGGTGATCATCATAAACTAGCTTAGTGTAATGTAACCTTTGGTGAAGGAGCAGGGAAAAGCAAAAAACAATAGTTAACAGTTTTTACGTTCTTCCAAATATGCGTTTACGTCACCCTAATTTTGTTTTAAATTATTTAAATTTACCAACAAAAAGGGTTCAATAAATGGAGGTATTGATTTACCAAGCATAACTTCTGGAGAGTCTTCGTGAAGCTGTTGTACCCCTGCGGGTGGGGGTTAGAATACACCCGCTGCCCACTCAGCAGGTCGTAAGAGGCGACCATTGAGTACCGGTTCAAAAAGAAATGACTCTGATTAGCGCTTTTTTGTACATCTTTGATGTTAACAGTCTGAATGACAACTACGAATGTTTAACGCTTCTTTGCACAATGATCAACATTTTTGACGTCAACAGTCTGAATGTTGAATCAGAGAATTTCGATTTGAAACACACCGTAAAATTTATATTTATAATTTTTAAAATAAGGTCACGTCTACGACACTTACCTGACGAAAGTATTTGGGAACTTCCTCCGGCGTCTCGAACGTAGTGTCCGCCGGATTCACCATGTAGAACATTCGCCCGAACCCCTTCAGGACCTCCCATGACTGGTACACGGTGAAGAAATCCTGTCCTTCGTTCTTCTTCAGGTCCAGAATGACCGAAACGACGGCACCGCTCCAATTCCCATTGGAATTCCAGTCGACCACGTTCATCTCGGCACTTCCCTTTGTAGCAGTCTTCTCCCTTTAAAGTACCTAATGTAGATTGTGTAATTCTCGCCGATACAGATAAATAACATTGGCACACGGAACGGTACTACTGTCAGGATTTAGTTTATTTCTGTTCGGGTATTTTAAGACCGTTGACGAGTACGCACTGTGTCTGAGAGACTCGCTGAGAATGAATTCTGAATTCGGATTCAGAAGTCGCGGTCCGGCGTTATATTTATACACCTTATCACATGGTAGGGCACTTAAGTGGGGCAAGTCGTTCGATTCATGTGTGATTTAGAAAGGTGTTTACCGATCGATGTTTACAAGCCGGCGAGGATAAGTAAAAAATCCATGAAAACTCATTAAATTATTTGTTTACACTCGGCAATTAAACGCGACGCGCATTCAACTGACAATTGGCACAAATTATCGGTATTTATATGTATAATTTTTGCGTAGTTCGTATATATTAATCGATGTATTTTATCTGGCTGCAATATTGGTGTCCGGGGGGAGAGTGTGATAGGACACTCAAAGGTCAGATAGAAGCGCTAAAGTTCATTCATGCGGTCACTTGTCTGGTGTTCATTTTTCAGTGGATACTTTGAGACTTTATCGTAATTTCTCATGTTTTTAATTAAGCATAAATTACTGCACTTATACATAAATATTTAATTTTTTTTTTTTTTTAATGGGCAGTAAAATGAACTAAAATCGTTTTCTTTGTAATGAGGTGTAATTTTTTTTTGTCGAGAATTACATTCTCTATCAAATATATAGGGTGTCCCACAAAAAAAAAAAACTATCTGTAAATTGCTGTAAACTGTGTCTTGTCTTCTTTTTATCAGTAAATATTATTTTTTATTTAAAATTTTTAAGATTATTTCTAAAATGAACTAAAATCGGTTTCTTAGTATTGATGTAATTTTTTTTTCTCGAAAATTACGTTCTCTATTAAATACAGGGGCGGCTCGTTATATAGAGCCAAGGAGGCATGACACTATCTGTAGATTTTTTAACCGTTGAGAACGGATAACGCGAAAACAAATTGCGGCACACGTTTTTTCTTCCCCAAAACGTGAATCATGAGAATCGCGCCTCAGACTTGGATCATTTAAAAATTGTATTCCTTTTATCAGTAAATATTAATTAAAATGACCATTTACATTACTTGCTGAAAACTGCTAGTGTCAAATATATATTATTATTATTACCATCAGTTCATTGGCTCAAGATTTGGAAGTTAAGCCTAGAAGAGCACTTTCACTTAAACTTCTTTTAAACTGGCAGAAAATATGAGTTTAATCCGGGTTAAAAGAATATCCGGCTTTATGAATTTCTGGCGACTCGAGTGTATCAATTTTTCTACCCTTCTCAAGATAATGCATTGCGGAATGTCCTCGTCCGAAGGAATAATCAAATCGTTCTCGTCGTTGCCGAAAAGAGTGCTGCAAAATTCGATTAAATCAAATTTGGGATTTCCGGTCGTATCGCCCTTTATTAATTCTCTTTCAATCTTTACGGGCTAATTCGTTAATCCCCTGCAGATTTCGTTATTTCCGATTTTGCGTTAAAATTTAATTACGTAACGTAACGTAGCTTGGCTTCTCGTTTAACATTGAAGATAAATGAAACACAGTTTTCTATGTTTTATATCATTTTTTTATAAAACACAATTTCTACAATAGTTTACGTCATTAAGAAGTAAAATATAAGAAAAAATGTGTTTAATTTACGCCTACAAATGAAGTTCCGCATGGTAACGGTCGGTACATCCTGTTTTACGAAAGCAAACTAAACTAAATGTATTTTTTTTATATAATATAAATGTACTAAACGTGTAAAAAAGTCCGTTATTTTTTTCAAACTCGTCAGAACTAAACTAAACAAAATCCTAAGCTCTTTGTGGTTGAAAAGTTTTTACAAAAAAAAATTACATATGTTATGACGCTTTATGTGTTTTTTATCTAAAAAAAAAGTTCTAAAAAAAATATTTTTTCTATGATGGGTGCAAAAGGTACTCCGTTGTGTCAGGCACTTAAAAAGATTGAGGTTAATTTAAGTAAACTTTTTACAATTTCTCTAATCGCTAAATGCAATTTTCTTCTCCAACAATTCAAGTTTTCAGTGTTGCAATTTTGTTTTTACTTATGATATGAGAGGTATGTTAAAACTTGGTTCATTGTGAAAAGATTTTAAAGTTTTGAAGACAATTCCAGCTGGGATTCATTTTCTACAATTTTTTTAATCGCTAACTGCAATTTTCTTCTCCGACAATTCAAGTTTTCAGTGTTGCAATTTAGTTTTCAGTTATGATTTGTCAAAGTTTTGGTAGTATGTTAAAACTGGGTTCGTTGTGGATGGATTTTAAAGTTTTGAAGACAATTCCAGCTGGGATTAATTTTCTACAATTTTTTGAATCGCTAAATGCAATTTTCTTCTCCAGCAATTCAAGTTTTCAGTGTTGCAATTTTGTTTTCAGTTATGATATGTCAATTGTTTTAATGGTATGTTAAAACTGCGTTCATTGTGGATACATTTTAAAGTTTTGAAGACAATTCCAGCTGGGATTAATTTTCTACAATTTTTTTAATCGCTAAATGCAATTTTCTTCTCCGGCAATTCAAGTTTTCAGTGTTGCAATTTTGTTTTCAGTTATGATATGTCAATTGTTTTAATGGTATGTTAAAACTGCGTTCATTGTGGATACATTTTAAAGTTTTGAAGACAATTCCAGCTGGGATTAATTTTCTACAATTTTTTTAATCGCTAACTGCAATTTTCTTCTCCGGAAATTCAAGTTTTCAGTGTTGCAATTTTGTTTTCAGTTATGATTTGTCAATTGTTTTGGTGGTATGTTAAAACTGGGTTCGTTGTGGATGGATTTTAAAGTTTTGAAGACAATTCCAGCTGGGATTAATTTTCCACAATTTTTTTAATCGCTAAATGCAATTTTCTTCTCCGACAATTCAAGTTTTCAGTGTTGCAATTTTGTTTTCAGTTATGATTCGTCAATTTTTTTGGTGGTATGTTAAAACTGGGTTCGTTGTGGATGGATTTTAAAATTTTAAAAACAATTCCAGCTGGGATTAATTTTCTACAATTTTCTTGATCGCTAAATGTAATTTTCTTCTCCGACTATTCAAGTTTTCAGTGTTGCAATTTAGTTTTTAGTTATGATTTGTCAATTGTTTTAGTGGTATGTTAAAACTGGGTTTATTTTGGATATATTTTAAAGTTTTGAAGACAATTCCAGCTGGGATTAATTTTCTACAATTTTTTTAATCACTAAATGCAATTTTCTTCTCCGGCAATTCAAGTTTTCAGTGTTGCAATTTTGTTTTCAGTTATGATTTGTCAATTGTTTTGGTGGTATGTTAAAACTGGGTTCGTTGTGGATAGATTTTCAAGTTTTGAAGACAATTCCAGCTGGGATTAATTTTCTACAATTTTTTTAATCGCTAAATGCAATTTTCTTCTCCGGCAATTCAAGTTTTCAGTGTTGCAATTTTGTTTTCAGTTATGATATGTCAATTGTTTTGGTGGTATGTTAAAACTGGGTTCATTGTGGATAGATTTTAAAATTTTGAAGACAATTCCAGCAGGGATTAATTTTCTGCAATTTTTTTAATCGCTAAATGCAATTTTCTTCTCCAGCAATTCAAGTTTTCAGTGTTGCAATTTTGTTTTCAGTTATGATATGTCGAATGTTTTAGTGGTGTGTTAAAACTGGGTTCGTTGTGGATAGATTTTAAAGTTTTGAAGACAATTCCAGCTGGGATTAATTTTCTACAATTTTTTTAATCGCTGAATGCAATTTTCTTCTCCGGCAATTCAAGTTTTCAGTGTTGCAATTTTGTTTTCAGTTATGATTTGTCAATTGTTTTGGTGGTATGTTAAAACTGCGTTCATTGTGGATACATTTTAAAGTTTTGAAGACAATTCCAGCTGGGATTAATTTTCCACAATTTTTTTAATCGCTAAATGCAATTTTGTTCTCCGGCAATTCAAGTTTTCAGTGTTGCAATTTTGTTTTTACTTTATGATATGAGTGGTATGTTAAAACTGGGTTCATTGTGAAAAGATTTTAAAGTTTTGAAGACAATTCCAGCTGAGATTAGTTTTCTACAATTTTTTAAATCGCTAAATGCAATTTTCTTCTCCAGCAATTCAAGTTTTCAATGTTGCAATTTTGTTTTCAGTTATGATTTGTCAATTGTTTTGGTGGTATGTTAAAACTGCGTTCATTGTGGATACATTTTAAAGTTTTGAAGACAATTCCAGCTGGGATTAATTTTCCACAATTTTTTTAATCGCTAAATGCAATTTTGTTCTCCGGCAATTCAAGTTTTCAGTGTTGCAATTTTGTTTTTACTTTATGATATGAGTGGTATGTTAAAACTGGGTTCATTGTGAAAAGATTTTAAAGTTTTGAAGACAATTCCAGCTGGGATTAATTTTCTACAATTTTTTAAATCGCTAAATGCAATTTTCTTCTCCGGCAATTCAAGTTTTCAGTGTTGCAATTTTGTTTTCAGTTATGATTTGTCAATTGTTTTGGTGGTATGTTAAAACTGCGTTCATTGTGGATACATTTTAAAGTTTTGAAGACAATTCCAGCTGGGATTAATTTTCCACAATTTTTTTAATCGCTAAATGCAATTTTGTTCTCCGGCAATTCAAGTTTTCAGTGTTGCAATTTTGTTTTTACTTTATGATATGAGTGGTATGTTAAAACTGGGTTCATTGTGAAAAGATTTTAAAGTTTTGAAGACAATTCCAGCTGAGATTAGTTTTCTACAATTTTTTAAATCGCTAAATGCAATTTTCTTCTCCGACAATTCAAGTTTTCAGTGTTGCAATTTTGTTTTTACTTATGATATGAGTGGTATGTTACAACTGGGTTCATTGTGAAAAGATTTTAAAGTTTTGAAGACAATTCCAGCTGAGATTAGTTTTCTACAATTTTTTTAATCGCTAAATGCAATTTTCTTCTCCAGCAATTCAAGTTTTCAATGTTGCAATTTTGTTTCTACTTATGATATGAGAGGTATGTTAAAACTTGGTTCATTGTGAAAAGATTTTAAAGTTTTGAAGACAATTCCAGCTGGGATTAATTTTCTACAATTTTTTTAATCGCTAACTGCAATTTTCTTCTCCGGAAATTCAAGTTTTCAGTGTTGCAATTTTGTTTTCAGTTATGATTTGTCAATTGTTTTGGTGGTATGTTAAAACTGGGTTCGTTGTGGATGGATTTTAAAGTTTTGAAGACAATTCCAGCTGGGATTAATTTTCCACAATTTTTTTAATCGCTAAATGCAATTTTCTTCTCCGACAATTCAAGTTTTCAGTGTTGCAATTTTGTTTTCAGTTATGATTCGTCAATTTTTTTGGTGGTATGTTAAAACTGGGTTCGTTGTGGATGGATTTTAAAATTTTAAAAACAATTCCAGCTGGGATTAATTTTCTACAATTTTCTTGATCGCTAAATGTAATTTTCTTCTCCGACTATTCAAGTTTTCAGTGTTGCAATTTAGTTTTTAGTTATGATTTGTCAATTGTTTTAGTGGTATGTTAAAACTGGGTTTATTTTGGATATATTTTAAAGTTTTGAAGACAATTCCAGCTGGGATTAATTTTCTACAATTTTTTTAATCACTAAATGCAATTTTCTTCTCCGGCAATTCAAGTTTTCAGTGTTGCAATTTTGTTTTCAGTTATGATTTGTCAATTGTTTTGGTGGTATGTTAAAACTGGGTTCGTTGTGGATAGATTTTCAAGTTTTGAAGACAATTCCAGCTGGGATTAATTTTCTACAATTTTTTTAATCGCTAAATGCAATTTTCTTCTCCGGCAATTCAAGTTTTCAGTGTTGCAATTTTGTTTTCAGTTATGATATGTCAATTGTTTTGGTGGTATGTTAAAACTGGGTTCATTGTGGATAGATTTTAAAATTTTGAAGACAATTCCAGCAGGGATTAATTTTCTGCAATTTTTTTAATCGCTAAATGCAATTTTCTTCTCCAGCAATTCAAGTTTTCAGTGTTGCAATTTTGTTTTCAGTTATGATATGTCGAATGTTTTAGTGGTGTGTTAAAACTGGGTTCGTTGTGGATAGATTTTAAAGTTTTGAAGACAATTCCAGCTGGGATTAATTTTCTACAATTTTTTTAATCGCTGAATGCAATTTTCTTCTCCGACAATTCAAGTTTTCAGTGTTGCAATTTTGTTTTTACTTATGATATGAGTGGTATGTTACAACTGGGTTCATTGTGAAAAGATTTTAAAGTTTTGAAGACAATTCCAGCTAAGATTAGTTTTCTACAATTTTTTTAATCGCTAAATGCAATTTTCTTCTCCAGCAATTCAAGTTTTCAGTGTTACAATTTTGTTTTCAGTTATGATTTGTCAATTGTTTTAGTGGTATGTTAAAACTGGGTTCGTTGTGGATGGATTTTAAAATTTTGAAGACAATTCCAGCTGAGATTAATTTTCTGCAATTTTTTTAATCGCGAATTGCTATTTTCAAGTGTTTCAGCTAATATGTTAATTACTTTAGTATGACATTAGTAAAAGATTAAAACAGTATTAATTTGAGCCATTGCTGTATAGTTAGTGTCATTTTTATGCAATTGCTGGCAGAAATGCGCCCGGAGAGGAAAAAAAACGAGCGCGATATGATATGCTCAAAGGTCAGATCCGAGCGCAGAAGTTCAGAAATATGGTCACTGAAATTGATTATGTCTACTGTTACGTTTTCAGCATATCAATTTCTTGGACTTTATCTCATCAATATTTAAAAGTCCGCAAACGCGATCGTAATTAATAAAATTGTTTACTGCAGTAATCTATAATTATTCGCGATAGTGTGAACTGCGCAGAAAAAAATCAATATAACAATCCATAACATATTAAAATAATTACAGACTAAATTCGTACACTAAGTAGGTTTGTAGATAATTAAATCAAATGTGTCGGAACACCTGATTTCTGGCCAAACTATAAACATTTCTTTGAAAATTAATAAGAAAAAGGCAGAAATCAAGTGTTCCGACACATTTGCCCAACCCTGTATACTGAGCACTTAAGTTTTTAGATATACTGATAATCTGAAGACAATTTATCAAGACAATACGTCCTCCTCCGATATAGTTTTTCTTATTTCATAGCCGCATTTTTAAACAAAAAACGAATTCGACCTTAAAATTATTTAACCAATCGTCTTAAGGTTGATACAAAGTTATTTTTATGAAAAAATTAAAAGGGCCTTAAATCATAGAAACATTTTGAAAAAATAAAAAAACGCGGCCTTTACCATAAATATTTCAGCAGCCAACTACAATAAAAAAGTTAGTTTAAAAAAAATCTCTACAAATAAAGCTTCAAAATGGGGAATAAAATTCAAATTTTTTGAAAAAAATTGCTTTAATCAATTGTTATATGTGGTACGTCCTCATATTCCTGCATGTTTCCGTTCTCGAGAGTGTATAATTTTTTTTTTAATCTAAACGTGATTACGGCGTGTCCACGTGCACTAGAAAGATGCATGTCGGGACTGTCAACTGCCAATAATCGGAGTCTGCAAAGAGCGATAAATTACAAGTTGAAATTTATTGCTCTATCCTCTTTGTTTGCACATAAAAATACATCCAGCTCGTTTCACGTTCGTGTTTACTTCAATAAGGCAAGAAGTATGTTAACGCCCATTTCAAATTGAGTACAAACACGAGCGGGAGTTTAGCCTTAATGGATGTATAGTCCGAACCGGGATAATATGACATGTGAGCGAAGTGCCTCTCTCCTTAGTCTAGAATTCATCGGTGCGAGGTTTATCGGCAAACAATAATATTTACATGTGTGGACGACCTCATTGCCTTGGCTCCGCCCACCGCTTCAGTCTTCGATCTCGCTTTAGAATTACCAGACACGCCACGTTTCATCACGTTTGCCTATAACAAGATGCTCAGATGGTCGAACGATCAAGTTCAACATGTAATAAATAAACTTAAGTTTATATATTAAAATATGTTAATTCAGTAAATAAACAAATATTCAACCATTACTGCCATAGGCTGAGCAATTGTATATAAAAGATGACTGACATTCCATTGCGTCTTGTAGTTGTAAATAGTTGTGTGCTATGAGCAATTAACGAAATCATTAATATACCATGGAATGTTGTGAAACATAATTTAGAACGTGTTTATCAAATAAATTTACTGTCAACGACACCTACTCTTCGGCTGCAGGTCAAGAACTAATCATTTAATTAATTCTCGGAAAAACGTAAAAAAACAAACAATAACTCTTTACCAATTACTTTTTAATTGGTTCGTGTAGGTTTAAACGATATAATCAATTAATTATTTTCTTTCATTTTGCAACTATAATCGCGTTTATTGGCCCTCATTAGCGGGCGTAAAGTGTCTGTTATGGCCCTAGGGCGTATAAATAATCAACGTTCACCTCGGTGGTAATTTCTGAGGAAAAAAATGATTTTGTTAGGTTAGAGCTGTTTTTACTTTCTCCTAAGTACGAGAAAGTATTATGATCGTGAATTTTTTTTCAAATTTCTTTTAGCGTAAATATGCCTAAATTTTTTATAGACAAAAACTTCAGGAAAATGTTCCAAAGACTTTTAGGTGTAAAATTAGTCGATAATCCGAAAATATGTCGTAAGTAGTTTATCAGAAATTTACACACAAAAGTTTTGAAAATTTAATTAAAAATTAATTCTGATTTTCATTTTTATTTCAAGGCAAATCCCAGGATGAATTTATATGAAACTTCGGGAAATATTCCAGAGGCTTGTAGATCTAAAATTAGTCGATAATCCAAAAATCCGTCATTGATAGTTTTCCCGGAATTTTCACTCAAACTTTTTGAAAACTTCAAAATAATAATTTTGAATTTTTTTATCATTCAGAGGCGAAACCGTAATTTTATTTTGATGAAACTTCAGGGTGGCATTCTAAGAACTCAGTGCTGCAAAATCAGGCAATAATCCAAAATTACGTCACCGGAATTTTCACTCAAACTTTTCGAAGACTTGAAAATAATAATTTTAATTTTTTTTATCATTTAGAGGCGAATCCGTACATTGATTCTTATGAAACTTTAGGATGATATTCTAAGGACTCATAGATGCAAAATTAGTCAACAATGCAAAATTACGTCATTGATAGTTTTCCCGGAATTTTCACTCAAACTTTTCAAAAACTTGAAAATAATCATTTTTAATTTTTTTTTATCATTCAGAGGCGAATCCGTAAACTGATTCTTATGAAACTTCAGGATGATATTCTAAGGACTCATAGATGCAAAATTAGTCAACAATCCAAAATTACGTCATTAATAGTTTCCCCGGAATTTTCACTCAAACTTTTCGAAAACTTGAAAATAATCATTTTTAATTTTTTTCATCATTCAGAAGCGAATCCGTGCATTGATTCTTATGAAACTTCAGGACGATATTCTAAGGACTTATAGATGCAAAATTAGCCTACAATCCAAAATTACGTCATTGATAGTTTTCCCGGAATTTTCACTCAAACTTTTCGAAAACTTGAAAATAATCATTTTTAATTTTTTTCATCATTCAGAAGCGAATCCGTGCATTGATTCTTATGAAACTTCAGGACGATATTCTAAGGACTTATAGATGCAAAATTAGCCTACAATCCAAAATTACGTCATTGATAGTTTTCCCGAAATTTTCACTCAAACTTTTCAAAAACTTGAAAATAATCATTTTTAATTTTTTTTTATCATTCAGAGGCGAATCCGTAAACTGATTCTTATGAAACTTCAGGATGATATTCTAAGGACTTATAGATGCAAAATTAGCCTACAATCCAAAATTACGTCATTGATAGTTTTCCCGGAATTTTCACTCAAACTTTTCAAAAACTTGAAAATAATCATTTTTAATTTTTTTTATCATTCAGAGGCGAATCCGTAAACTGATTCTTATGAAACTTCAGGATGATATTCTAAGGACTCATAGATGCAAAATTAGTCAATAATCCAAAATTACGTCATTGATAGTTTTCCCGGAATTTTCACTCAAACTTTTCGAAAACTTGAAAATAATCATTTTTAATTTTTTTCATCATTCAGAAGCGAATCCGTGCATTGATTCTTATGAAACTTCAGGACGATATTCTAAGGACTTATAGATGCAAAATTAGCCTACAATCCAAAATTACGTCATTGATAGTTTTCCCGGAATTTTCACTCAAACTTTTCAAAAACTTGAAAATAATCATTTTTAATTTTTTTTATCATTCAGAGGCGAATCCGTAAACTGATTCTTATGAAACTTCAGGATGATATTCTAAGGACTCATAGATGCAAAATTAGTCAATAATCCAAAATTACGTCATTGATAGTTTTCCCGGAATTTTCACTCAAACTTTTCGAAAACTTGAAAATAATCATTTTTAATTTTTTTCATCATTCAGAAGCGAATCCGTGCATTGATTCTTATGAAACTTCAGGACGATATTCTAAGGACTTATAGATGCAAAATTAGCCTACAATCCAAAATTACGTCATTGATAGTTTTCCCGGAATTTTCACTCAAACTTTTCAAAAACTTGAAAATAATCATTTTTAATTTTTTTTATCATTCAGAGGCGAATCCGTAAACTGATTCTTATGAAACTTCAGGATGATATTCTAAGGACTCATAGATGCAAAATTAGTCAATAATCCAAAATTACGTCATTGATAGTTTTCCCGGAATTTTCACTCAAACTTTTCGAAAACTTGAAAATAATCATTTTTAATTTTTTTCATCATTCAGAAGCGAATCCGTGCATTGATTCTTATGAAACTTCAGGACGATATTCTAAGGACTTATAGATGCAAAATTAGCCTACAATCCAAAATTACGTCATTGATAGTTTTCCCGGAATTTTCACTCAAACTTTTCAAAAACTTGAAAATAATCATTTTTAATTTTTTTTATCATTCAGAGGCGAATCCGTAAACTGATTCTTATGAAACTTCAGGATGATATTCTAAGGACTCATAGATGCAAAATTAGTCAATAATCCAAAATTACGTCATTGATAGTTTTCCCGGAATTTTCACTCAAACTTTTCGAAAACTTGAAAATAATCATTTTTAATTTTTTTCATCATTCAGAAGCGAATCCGTGCATTGATTCTTATGAAACTTCAGGACGATATTCTAAGGACTTATAGATGCAAAATTAGCCTACAATCCAAAATTACGTCATTGATAGTTTTCCCGGAATTTTCACTCAAACTTTTCAAAAACTTGAAAATAATCATTTTTAATTTTTTTTATCATTCAGAGGCGAATCCGTAAACTGATTCTTATGAAACTTCAGGATGATATTCTAAGGACTCATAGATGCAAAATTAGTCAATAATCCAAAATTACGCCATCAATAGTTTTCCCGGAATTTTCACTCAAACTTTTCGAAAACTTGAAAATAATCATTTTTTATTTTTTTCATCATTCAGAAGCGAATCCGTGCATTGATTCTTATGAAACTTCAGGACGATATTCTAAGGACTTATAGATGCAAAATTAGCCTACAATCCAAAATTACGTCATTGATAGTTTTCCCGGAATTTTCACTCAAACTTTTCGAAAACTTGAAAATAATCATTTTTAATTTTTTTCATCATTTAGAGGCGAATCCGTAAACTGATTCTTATGAAACTTCAGGACGATATTCTAAGGACTTATAGATGCAAAATTAGCCTACAATCCAAAATTAGGTCATTGATAGTTTTCCCGGAATTTTCACTCAAACTTTTCGAAAACTTGAAAATGATCATTTTTAATTTTTTTTATCATTCAGAGGCGAATCCGTGCATTCATTCTTATGAAACTTCAGGATGATATTCTAAGGACTCATAGATGCAAAATTAGTCAACAATCCAAAATTACGTCATTAATAGTTTCCCCGGAATTTTCACTCAAACTTTTCGAAAACTTGAAAATAATCATTTTTAATTTTTTTTATCATTCAGAGGCGAATCCGTAAACTGATTCTTATGAAACTTCAGGATGATATTCTAAGGACTCATAGATGCAAAATTAGTCAAAAATCCAAAATTACGTCATTGATAGTTTTCCCGGAATTTTCAATCAAACTTCTCAAAAACTTGAAAATTACCATTTTTAATTTTTTTTATTATTGAGAGGCGAATCCGTGCATTGATTCTTACGAAACTTCAGGATGATATTCTAAGGACTCATAGATGCAAAATTAGTCAAAAATCCAAAATTACGTCATTGATAGTTTTCCCGGAATTTTCACTCAAACTTCTCGAAAACTTGAAAATAATCATTTTCAATTTTTTTATTTTTTCCATTACGAAGTATGAGAAACTTCAGGATGATATTCTAAGGACTCATAGATGCAAAATTAGTCAAAAATCCAAAATTACGTCATTGATAGTTTTCCCGGAATTTTCACTCAAACTTCTCGAAAACTTGAAAATAATCATTTTAAATTTTTTTATTTTCTCCATTACGAAGTATGAGAAACTTCAGGATGATATTCTAAGGACTCATAGATGCAAAATTAGTCAAAAATCCAAAATTACGTCATTGATAGTTTTCCCGGAATTTTCACTCAAACTTCTCGAAAACTTGAAAATAATCATTTTCAATTTTTTTATTTTCTCCATTACGAAGTATGAGAAAGTATTGTGATCATAAAAATTTTTTCAAAATTTTTCTACGGAAACATCCGTTTTAGGGTCCCTAGATGTCATTTCAACAATTTTCTGTGTGTGTGTGTGTGCTGTGTCTCAAAAACCAATAGAGCAATTGATATGAAACTTTGAACAAAAGTCTTATTTGACAATCCGAAGAACTGAGCTTTTTTCGAAATCCCTTTAGTTTTTGAGTAACCTCTTTTCGATCCTAGTCTCCTGATAAAAATTGTGAAAAATATTCGAAATTAATCATTCCTGATGCAAATTATAAAATTTCTCGTAAATCGACTGTTCAGAATGTCTACCTAAAATAGATTTTGTGGTGGTGCTCCGTCGTGTTGGAACCACATCCTAAGTCATTGTGCAAGTGGCAAATCATCTAAAATTGCTTAAAAGTCATTTTGAAGAAAATTGGGGTAAAATTCATATGGATGCATTACCTCATGTCTAAATGTGTGCCAAATTCATGGCATTCTAATAAGCTAATACTGAAAATTTACCAGATTTTATAAAGATCAAAAAAATCATTAAGATTATTTATTTGATAGACATATATTTATTTGAACTTCTCTGTTTGCATTAATAATATTATGCCTTGAATTAATTCCAAAAATTAAGCACAGTTTACTGAGACTACCCTGTTATTATTATTATTTCTTAATTTTAATTATATTGTCGTTTTATATACACAGATTAAACTTGTTTATTATTTTATTTGTATGATATTGCTTTGTCTCTCTAAATTATAAATTATATATACAAACTCTTATTTCTATGTAAACTGTTTCTTTTAGTCTTAACATGAATTCAAATTCAAATTCTTTATTCGTAACTTCGCCACTGTTATGTGGATGTACTATTATTAACTATTATTATTATTTTTTATTTTTACTATTATTATTACCAACTTGAAAACTTGGCTACAACCAGGTTTTTTTATGTATTTCTTGTGAGTAGTTTATTATTAATCTCATGCCTTGTGTTAGTTTTCCCGAGACACCCTATTATTACCAACTTGAAGCCTTGAAACTTTACTTAAATATACTTGAACCATCGTGAATGCACGGAACGAATTTATGAATAAGAAAGATCTAGCGGTTTGGCTTCTGAAAATGTAATATTTCCGGGAATAAAATGAAATTCCTACAACTTCAGGAGTTTATTCATACAGAAAATTAATACCGCAGCCTTTTCTGCACATGTTCCTCTTCTTGCGATAATGCCAGCAGCGACACAAAAGACCAGAATTCCAGTCGAACGGATGCATCGCACAATACGAGTAATCGACCGCTGAAAAGCGCTCCATTACTCGTCAATACAAAATATAGACATCAGCAGAATTTTTATTTGCAATAACGAAAGTTGCATTAATTTAATAGGTGCAATAATAATTTTAGTTAATGGTATTACTACCGATATAGTGTTTCCCGCATTTTTAAACAAAAACCTTCGAATTTTACGTTAATATTATTTAAAAAGTCGTCCTTGGGTTGATACAGAACTATTTTTATGAAAAAATTAAAAACATTTTGAGAAAATAAAAACCGCAAATATTTCAGTAGCCAACTACAATAAAAAAAAAATCAATACAAAATATAGACATTAGGAAAATTTTTATATAGCACTAAATATTTGTAACAACGAATGTTACAATAATTTAAAAGGTGTAATTATAATTTATTTTTTATAAAAAATAAATAAATTTCTTCAAAACCATTTGAGTTATTTGAGCAATTCTATGTAGGTTGCGCCAAAGAAATTCACCATTATAAAAACCAGAAATGAGCTTATCTCACTCATAAAATATCGGTATGTATGTGTACCTGAAGACTAAGCAAAAAAATGCACTTTGCAAAAAACAAAATCGAAATTTTCGAAATTTGTAATTCCATTATGGTGGCTTTCATTTTGTTGCATCGGTATACCACGAATCACTATAGCGGCTTTCATATTTTTGCATCTATATACCATGAGCCACTATAGTGGCTCAGATTTAATTTTTTCAGTAACCTATTTTATTATGAATTTTACAGTCAAAATAAATAATTAGTGTAATTTCAAATATAAATAAAAGTTAGTGGCTGAATGGTTAACGCCAATTCAGCCACTAACGGTTATGTATTCAGTGATAGAAAATTAACTAATCTGTTTTAATAAGATGTTTGTTTTAAAACTTTGTAAGAGTAGATTTTGTAGAATAAGAATAAGAATTTATTAGTTTTTTGTCATTGTTACAAAAATATTAGACACATCATGATACAATATGAATTATAAATATGATTAATAAAATTTGATAAACGATTTACTGATAAATATTAGCTTTGATGAACAGGTTGAATATTTTTACATTTCATCTTTAATTCAACAACTTACACCGTAAATTACATTGTGCTGTAACCTAAATACTCCTAGATTTGTTATTATCATTTATTTTAATTGATTTTAATAAAACATGTATCGATTTAATTTCTAGTGACTTGCTTACCGGAAGTAATTAATACCGATTGAGCTGCGCCGGTTCAATACACCACATTTCAAAGACATCTAATTCACTTTTAATAAACGTTTCACGAACACATGCTGCTAGAACATTACATTCATTATCGCCGACATTGACCTAAAATAATTCTTTATTGTGCTGTTTTCGTTTAACAAATTTTAATTCATCCGTCAGATTAGTTTAATGGGAAATTTCCGATAATTAGAGAGAGTTTTGAAGACAAAACATCTAATGCGTACGAATGCCAAACTTATTATTATGTTGTTTACTTTTCATTCGTCATCCTTGAATCAATCATTGCATCGACCTTATTTCTAAACATTTTTTTATCTCTCTGTACACCTAATTGTTTCCAGAATTCACTATTCTTGGTCACTGTTCATTATTTTTGAGAATTTATTCATGATGAAATAAAAAAATACAGACATTATTAATGTTCGATTTTTCAGATTTTGAACGGTCGTAGCGGCTAAACGAAGAATCAAAATCGAACGCGGTTTTCAAATCTGTGCTCCTTGTGTGTAAATTAGTCGGATTTAATTAAAATTGGTGATTTTTAATTTTTAACGAAAACTTGAAAAACTACCCAAGGGTCCCCCCTTCTTACTTTTGCCCAAAAATTGCATTAAAAATTATTTCCTGAAGAAACCACTAGTTCGATTAGGGGTTTCTATACGTCGCCAGAAAGATCCCTTCGAGACGCTTCAGAAATTGTATTTACCTAAACACAAATGTCAATTTCAAGCCCATGACGCGTCAGCAAAGAAAACTCGAAAATGAAAAAAATCGAATAATCATCCTAGAACTTTTTTTTCATCAGAAGAACGAGTTAAATCGATTGGCGCTAAAAAAATCATCTTGAAAAAAAGTCACCATGAACGTTGGCGGCTCGTGGAACATGTTTATGGTAGAGCCACTTATACAATATAATTTTTTAAAGAAATAAAAATGATTTATCTTCCTGGACCAAAGTAACTGACGAAAGAGTATTTTAAGAATTCATTAAAAATTCTTGCTGAGTTCGAAACTACAGGTAGTGCCATGACTCCTTGGCTCTATATAACGAGCCGTCCCTGCTTGCAATTGAAATATTTTAAAACTTTAACTTCTTCTATTTTTGCCTCTTTAGTTCTAGTCCCTCACTCATAAACATGGCATATATCTTGTACGCCGCAATTTATAATTTTCTGAACTGCTCCTTAAACATTTTCTTATAATATTTTTTACAATCACAATTCACAATTTCACAAATAACTGTTGTGGTTGCAAGTTATTTTCAAAAATCGATCTAGTCAAGGCATACAATTACGCTACAATTAGTTACAGTGAATTTTTCAATTCAGCTTAAATATATCTTATATTTTACATATTGAGCCCGAGAGTTTAACAACTCTTTCGCGGCTCTCCCTGAATCACTCTAAAAGGGCCATTGTTGTAAAAATTTGTATGACAATGGGTTACTGCGGACACGTACACAATCTCCCGCAACCGCCACGAGTTTAAGCTATACCTCAGCCACTATTCCATAGTTATCGCATTTGCCAACCAGGGGGGGCGCAAAACTTTCATACAAAGAACGTACAGTAATAATACAGTGAGATCGAATAAAAAATTAGTCAAAGCAGGTCATGAACAAAAAGTCGCATGTATTAGAAATTTTAGATAATGGAATTGTCGTTCAGTTGACATCATTTTGACAGCTGTCACTTACCTTCAAACCGAACAATCTCGAGATCAAATGTTTAATTTAAGATTTTTTAGGATAAATTGCACTTTGTTGCGAAAATTATAGATACTTCAACTACTATTTTTTGGATGTTGATTTTAATTGATTTTAATTGAATTTTAATTTTTTGGATGTTGATTTTAATTGATTTTAATTGTATTTTAATTTAGTTTAATATTAATTTTCATGTTTTAGTTTTAAGTTATTATGAGGATGACTTGATATATTTATATCTTACACTTGGCGATATGACAACTGTATATATATTTATATTTTACATTTTATTCTGTCTTGCTATGTCTAAACTGTATATATTATATATATTTATATTTTAATCTGTCTCGTAACATCTTATATTGTATATATGTTTTATTTTATTTAATTTATTACTGTATTGAAATGGCTTCCGTTAATAAATACCAAATACCAAATAACCTATGTAGGTTGATAACATAAAATAAATATTATTATTATTATTATTATTACTATTTTAACAGCTGCTACTTGCACTCAAAATGCAACAATTACCTGTTGTTTCCACTCGAAATCAACGGTTTGCTTATTTTTTTTTTTTTATTTTTTAGCGTAATCGCCTTACAGCGCAAACATTTTCCAACAGAAATCATAAATAATGCAATAGTCTTTCACCAAACATCATTTTGATAGCTGTCACTTGCCCCAAACCCGAGCAATCGCCTCTTGTTTCCCACTCAAAATCGACGGGTTACAGAAATTTTCAATTTTCCAGCGTAATCGCCTTGAATCGCAAACATTTTACAACTAATGCAATTGTTTTTTAGTAAAAAATAATTTTGACAGCTGTTACATGTCCCAAAACCGGGCAATCGCCTGTTGCAATTTTCCATTCGAAGTCGAGGGTTTGCGTGATTTTTCAATTTTCTAATATAATACCCTTGCAGCGCAAACATTTTCTAATATAATACCCTTGCAGCGCAAACATTTTCCAACAGAAATCATAAATAATGCAATCGTCTTTCACCAAACATCATTTTGACAGCTGTCACTTGCCCTAAACTCGAGAAATCGCTTCTTGTTTCCTACTCAAAATCGACGGGTTACAGAAATTTTCAATTTTCTAGCGTAATCGCCTTGAATCGCAAACATTTTACAACTAATGCAATTGTTTTTTAGTAAAAAATAATTTTGACAGCTGTTACATGTCCCAAAACCGGGCAATCGCAAGTTGCAATTTTCCATTCGAAATCGACGGTTTGCGTGATTTTTCAATTTTCTAATGTAATAGCCTTGCAGCGCAAACATTTTCCAAGGGAAATCATAAATAATGCAATACTCTTTCACCAAACATAATTTTGACAGCTGTCACTTGCCCCAAACCCGAGCAATCGCCTCTTGTTTTCCACTCGAAATCGACGGGTTGCAGAAATTTTCAATTTTCTAGCGTAATCGCCTTGAATCGCAAACATTTTTCAACAAAATGCAATTGTCTTTCAGTAAACATAATTTTGACAGCTGTCCCAAAACCGGGCAATCGCCTCTTTTTCTTTTTCACTTAGCAGAAATGTTCAATTTTCTAGCGTAAACTCCGTCACGTAGCGCATATATTTTCAAGTAGAAATCGTAGATAATACAATTGTTTTTTTAGTTGGTACTATTTTGACAACTGTCACTTATCCCAAAACCGAGCATTCGCCTGTTTGCAATTTTCCCGTCGAAGTCGGCGGTTTGCGTAATTTTTCAATTTTCTAACCTTGCAGCTTCAACATTTTCCAATAAAATAATGCAATAGCCTTTCAGTAAACATCATTTTGACAGCTGTAACTTGCCCTAACACCGAGCAATCGCCTATTGTTTCCATTCGAAATCGATGGATTGCAGAAATTTTCAATTTCCCAGCGTAATCGCCTTACAGCGCAAACACAGAAATTATAAATAATGCAATTGTCTTTCAGTAAACATCATTTTGACAGCTGTCACTTACCCCAAAACCGAGAAATCGCCTGTTCTTTCACTTGAAGTCGACGGTTTGCGTAATTTTTAAATTTTCTAGCGTAGTCGCCTTGCAGCGCAAACTTTTTTCAACAGAAATCATAAATAATGCAATTGTCTTTCCCTTATTTTATAATTTTGGTAACAATGTAACTGTATCGTTTATAAATGCTGATTTAAACAAGTGTGTAAGGAGAACGAGTTCACAACTAGTTTTTATTATTAAGCGAGACATTGAACGCAATTAACATTGACTTTTTGACCATGGCCATGAATCCCTATTATACACATATATCTCTTGGACACAACTGTTGTTTTTTTTTTATGAATGTTTTTAATTAATATCTAGGTTAAACTGCGGATAGTACTTTTCCTTCATCCGGTATTATTGCCATTTATAGGACGTCGTTGCGATAATATTTATTAAACCTATATTACTGACACTGCATTAATGATAATAAACATCGTAATCATAACAGTTTTATTTATGATGATACTTAATAATAGTTATTTATTACACAAGTGTAAAATGTACGTAATTAGTCCCGCAAGAAAAAGTTTAATTTTCTTAAGGGACTACATGAGTATAATAAGGTATGAGCCAAAGAATTTTGTTTCTGAGTTGGCCATGCCTGAGAGAGAGAAACATAACAGTCATGTCTAAGATTAATTCATTTTTAATTGAACTAATCTAGTTTCATGATATACCTCATTTATCTCACAGTCAACTCTGGAACAAAATTTTGTGGCTCACACGATATAACATTTCATCCAACATAATCTGTAATTGCATTAAATATTGAAATAATGTTACTTAACTGTTTTTTGCCAATATTTTCTTAAATATGAAAAATATCACAAAAACATTGAAGACAACAAAGAAATGAACATCTTTTGCTTGAAAATATTTTTCATTAAATCATTTTTATTCGAGAAAAAAAATTATTATCTTTTTTAAATTTTTGGTTTATAATTATGAAACGATAATAGTTACAGCAAATTTATGTTAATAATAATTGTAGATAATGCCAAAATAAACAACTTATAAAGAATAAGTTTTTTTTTCGAAATCTCCTTAGTTTTTGAGTAAACTGAGAATTTGAATTTGAAGTATAATTTTTCCATCTTTCATAATTTTGACGTTTTAAACGTCAGTTTCATCCGAGTCTACAAAACGACGTACATTTAAAATATGATTTCAATTGAAAATAAACGACGAAAGCATAAATATAAATGATATCATCAAGTCGGCGAAAGTAACATGATCGCCACATCACCATTTTTGTTCTTGATTTTGAGAGATCTTTTCATTGTCGAACTGGAAGTATAAAAATGTTGACATCTTACATCAGAAATGTTTCGAGTAAATGACAATTGAAGGTGAGAACTTGATATTTAGAGTTTTTGCAAAATGACATTGTCGGTTTTACCGAATATAATCCATACTTTAGGCGCGCACTGTATAATAAATTAATTTTATAATAAATAAATAATTTAAAATAGATTAGATATCGTCTACGTTCGTAAATTTAATTTGGGATTTCTGTATAAACTGGGAAATTATATACCCTGTTCTTGTTATCTGCATAAACATTTCTTTATTTTCGTTAAACATAAACATCTATACAATGTAATGAAAATCCTTAGGGTAAAAATTTTATAATAAAGGAAATAAAATATGAATGAATTAACATGAGCTTTTGATAATTAGAGAAGAGAATAAAGTCCAATTATCAATACATTTTTGTTCGTAAAGTGCTTTTGGGATTTCCGAACATACCGGGCAATTAGGCCCTGTTCTTATTATCCGTAAATAATCATTATTTTTGTTAAAAATAATGGCATTGATCCTTACAATGTAATATATACTCGGAGATTCTTCTATTGTATAAAATATCTTTGTGTTATCAACCTTGTTACAAGAATGAATTTCTATATATTATAAATTAACGTAATAAATATCTTAAAACAAATCTCGACTTTATGGAGACTTGGACTTTTCGAGGCCATTAAAAAATAATTTTATATACTCGTATTTTAGTATCGTTATAATTATAATTATTAATTAACTATTCTCCCATCAAATCCAAGAAAGTAACATGATGGCATTAGGACCATAACCACTTTTAACCTAAATTTTCAAAAAAAATTGTCCAAATGTTAGAAAATCTAAAATGAAGGACAATTTTAGTTTTTACTTTCTTCGTTACGAAATACGAGAAAGTATTGTGATCGTGATTTTATTTCAAAATTTTTTTACGGAAATATTCGTTTTGGGGTCCCTAGATGCCATTTCAACAATTTCTGAAAAAAAAAATTGTGTCTGTGTGTGTGTCTGTGCGCGCTGTATCTCAAAAACTGATAGAGCAATTATTATGAAACTTTGAACATCCATCTTATTTGATAATCTGAAGAACTGAAAAGCTTTTGGTAAAATTTCGTACACCGAAAGTGGGCGTTTACCTCAACTGTTTTTTTGTTTTTTGCCAATATTTTCTTAAATATAAAAAATATCACAAAAACATTTAAATAAACTTTGAAGACAACAACGAAATGAACATCTTTTACTTGAAAATATTTTTCATTAAATCATTTTTATTCGAGAAAGAAATTTATTATTATTTTTTTTAATTTTTGGTTTATAATTATAGAACGATAATAGTTACAGCAAATTTATGTAGAGAATATTAAAATGAACAACTTATAAAGAATAAGTTTTTTTCGAAATCCCTTTATTTTTTTGAATAAACTGAGTTTTTGAATTTGAATCATAATTTTTCCATGTTTCATAATTTTGACGTTTTAAACGTCAGTTTCATCCGAATCTACAAACGTTTGATGTACATTTAAAATATAATTTCAATTGAAAATAAACCATGAAAACGTAAATATAAATGGCTACGATACCATCAAGTCGGAGAAAGTAACATGATGACCACATCACCATTTTTTAACCTGAATTATAGATTTTGTATGGACAAATTTTTTACTACTTTCGAGTTTCAGGTCGGCAATTTATTTTGAGCTAAATTGAGGCTGAAAATGACAATCTCTTGGCATTTCTTATTGTTAGACCTGAATTTTGATTTTTTTAATTGATTTTTGACCTGTATTTTCGATTTTTTCCGTCTAAATTTTTTATCCTTTGGCCTAAATTTTCGATTTATTTGTTAAATTGTTTGATTATATGCTCCGCGTTTTTTATTGGTCTAAATTTTTGCCCTGTATTTTAGATTTTTTCACCTGAATTATCGATTTGTACGCACAATTTTTTTTTGCCAGTAATTTCCAGTTTTTGACTTTTTGTCCTTCAATTTAAATTTTTTTAACGTGAATTATTGTTTTTTATTTGCGATTTTGTTTACTATTTTCGGAGTTTTTGGTCGGCAACTTATTGTTGTGTACTAAAGGATTATTTTTCTTTTGCTTGAATTTTCAGTTGGTCTGCATTTTTTTTTTGCCTGTATTTTCGATTTCTTTGCTCCGGAGTTTTTGGCTTAAATATTCTTTATTTTGGCCAAAATGTTCGATTAATTTATTGAAATTTTACAGTAATAGTAATTTGATTCATGTTTTGACAGAATATTTCACGCAATATTACAGAAATATAATTTGCATTAAGTTAAAATAGGGCAATTAATAAATCAAATACGTTTTCTATACTAAAGTATATAGGACACCTTCGGTTTTATTTTTGGCCTACATTTTTTATTTTTCGCCTCGGGTTTTGGATTTTTGGTCTAAATTTTCGATTTTTTGGCCTCTAATTTTGATTTTGCAGACTGAATTTTTGAAGTTTTTATGATTGGTCTATAATTTAGATTCTTATAAAGAATAAGTTTTTTTTTCGAAATCTCTTTAGTTTTTGAGTAAACTGAGTATTTGAATTTGAAGTATAACTTTTCAATCTTTCATAATTTTGACGTTTTAAACGTCAGTTTCATCCGAGTCTACAAAACGACGTACATTTAAAATATGATTTCAATTGAAAATAAACCACGAAAGCATAAATATAAATGATATCATAAAGTTATTTGCATTAAGTTAAAATAGGCCAATAAATAAATCAAATACGTTTTCTATACTAAAGTATATAGGACACCTTCGGTTTTATTTTTGGCCTACATTTTTTATTTTTCGCCTCGGGTTTTGGATTTTTGGTCTAAATTTTCGATTTTTTGGCCTCTAATTTAGATTTTGCAGACTGAATTTTTTATGTTTTTATGATTGGCCTATAATTTAGATTCTTAGTCTTAATTATTGATTTTTGATTTTTCGGCCGGTATTTTTGAGTTTTTTAGTCCAAGTAGTTTTTGGTTTTCTGCCCTATAATTTCGATTTTGCAGACTGGATTTCTGAATTTTTTGGACTGTAAATACTAATAAGGAATTACTTGATTTTCAAATATTTGTGAAAATGTTTGATTTTTTCAGAAATTCGTAATTTTTAAATAAAACGAGTAGTTTTTATAGCCAATTTAGTGTGCTAGGGCCTAATAATAATATTTTAGATTTCTTGGTATAACTTATTAATGTTTTTTTTTTGTCTACTCTTATGATTTTTACTTTCTATTAGAAAGTATTGTAATCGTGATTTCTTTGGAATTCGAAATTTCAGGGGATATATCCGTTTTGAGGTCCTCCGAGACGATTCCGACCATTTTTTTTAAATGTCCGTGTCCGCGTTTATACAAAATCGAGTTCTTGTACTACAATTTGAAACTCATGTTTGTAAAAATATTATTAATTAAAACAAACCAATTAAAATCAATTACATATTGTTTATCCTTAGTTGGTGAAATCCTTGAATAATAAAAATAATAGAATATGGATAACCTATTTAACATGCTCATAAGGTCACCTTATCAAAATATATGTATTATAATATAATCGATTGAAAATTTCAAATTAATTTAAAGCATGACGGTTGAATTAAATTATATGGAGCACAGTACAAGGAAGTAATATACAGTTTAAAATTTAAAAATAGATTTTCATGGACCAAAGGTGTTAATTATATACATTTTAAACACACCTTGCAATTGTGCACAGATAATCTACGTCAGTGTTATATTAGATTATGGAAGATATTTAATTACGGCTAATCACCATATTGCAAAATATTACAAAAAATGGTGATGTGGCCATCATGTTACTTTCTCCGACTTGACGGTATCATAGCCATTTATATTTACTTTTTCATTGTTTATTTTCAATTGAAATCATATTTTAAATGTACATCGAGCGTTCTGTAGACTCGGTTGAAACTGACGTTTAAAACGTCAAAATTATGAAGGATGGAAAAATTCTACTTAAAATTCAAAAACTGAGTTTACTCAAAAGCTAAAGGGATTTCGAAAAAACTTATTCTTCATAAGTTGTTCATTTTAGCATTTTATACAATTATTATTAACATTAATTTGCTGTAACTATTATCGTTTTATAATTATAAACCAAAAAATAAACTCGAATAAAAATGATTTTCTGAAAAATGTTTTCAAGCAAAAGATGTTCATTTCTTTGTTGTCTTCAAAGTTTGTTTAAATATTTTTGTGATATTTTTCATATTGATGAAAATATTGGCAAAAAAC
The DNA here is from genome assembly GCA_910593695.2 of Ocypus olens. Taxonomy (NCBI): domain Eukaryota; kingdom Metazoa; phylum Arthropoda; class Insecta; order Coleoptera; family Staphylinidae; genus Ocypus; species Ocypus olens. Next base: position 4,840,650 of record OU343047.1, on the reverse strand, counting down.
AAAAAACAGTTAAGGTAAACACCCACTTCCGGTGTACAAAATTTTACCAATTACCATTTTTTCAGTTCACCTGATTATCAAATAAGACGTATGTTCAAAGTTCCATATCAATTGCTCCATTAGTTGTTGAGATACAGCGCGCACACACAGACACACTCATACACACAGCCCGACACACACACACACACAGGACACACACACAGACACACACACAGACACAAAAAGAAAATTTCCAGAAATTGTTGAAATGGCATCTAGGGACCCCAAAACGGATATTTCCATAAAAAAAAAAATTGTAAAAAAAATCACGATCACAATACTTTCTCGTACTTCGTAACGGAGAAAGTAAAAACGGCCATGCTGCACTGCGTTTTCCTGTATGCCATGGGAATTGTATGCAATGCCAATTTCTTGATTTCTCCGTTCGAGCAAGCTAGAAATATCTCCACTTTCGCCCTAATCAATTAGAACTAATGAAATAAAGGGGAGCAAAAAACAGAATTATGGTATTTCAGTGGTTTATGAAATAAATATCAGCCTCTCCGAATAATATAATATTGATAATAATTTTCAAGATTTACTACGTCCATATAATTTGATTTTATCAACGATATTAATTGGATAAGTTAAGCCCCAAAACGTACAAAAAATTAACCAGCTTTCGTGTCGGTTTAATCTTCGGTAGATTACCCAGTGACTTATTGTATGATTATCTTGACCCCCACTAAATTAAACCCTTACATACGTACAGCCCTCAATTGCCCGATGGGGAAATTAGATATTTACACGAAGGGTCTGCTAGGTTTGTCAACGTCACCACCCTGTGTAACTTATTTTATTTAATACATTCACGCCAACGATTTTCTGCTTTGTAGGAATTAATTAAATAATTTACGATGTATAAAAGTTGAATCGCAAGATCCGTAACGAGTGCTTCATAGAGTAGTGGATAATATCATTTTACCTACTCCCACTCAGTGTTGCCAAGTCAGCGGAAAATACGCTAGATCTGGCGGATTTTTAATCCGAATTGCGGAATAACTTTCGTTTTAGCGGCTGGCGGGTTTTCTAACGGAATTATGTTGAATCATTGCGTAATTCAATTTAAATTTAAACTTTATTTTCAAACCATCTATTTTACAAGAGAAAAAAAAAGAAACAATAACTCACGAAAAAATTAACACATTTTCAAAAATTAAAGCTAGATGTTTTGTGAATATGCTAAAATATTTAAAGAACTCTTCTTATATCAAAACTTATTTTCTTTTCGATTTTTGTTTGGTGTTCAACAACTTAAAACATTAATTTTCAAAAATCCATAACTTACGGAAAAGGTGACACATTTAAAAAAAAATAAGTTAGTTTTAATGGTAGATGTTTTGTGAATATATAAAAAAATATATTTTCTTGTTCAAGTGTTCAACAACTTTAAATATTAATTTTCAAAAATTCATATGTTTTGTTCAAGTGTTCGACAACTTAAAATATTAATATGTTGGAGTAATAGATCCATTTTTTTTATCAGGTTATGTATTAGGGTTAATGAACGGGTACTTCCTGATATAGTAAGACTATAGTACTATATCAGGAAGTACCCGTTCATTAACCCTAATTAAAATATTAATCTACAAAAATTCTCAACTCACGCAAAAATAATTAAAACTCAAAGTTAATTTTAAAGGTAAATGTTTTATGATTGCATTAGAGTTTTTAAGGAATTCAATCATATCAGTATTATTTTTTTCTATTTTTTCTTTGTTCAAATATTCTTAAACTTAAAAAAAAAACATTTTTGAAAATGTATTACTCTCACAAAAATAGACACATTTTCAAAAATCAAAGATAGTTCTAAAGGCAGATGTTTTGTGAATTTACTAGAATTTTTGATAAATTCTATCATACCAGATTTTTTTTCGTTCGACAACTTCAAACGATAATTTAAAAAAAAATCACACAAAAATGAAATGGCAGCGCTTAAAAAAAAATTTTGAAGACCGAAAATGCACTTTTTCCAGAAATCGTTCTGTAAATTCCAGACTTTTATCGACAGATACTTGACATTTTGACAGATACATCCTAAATAACGTATCTTTAGAATCGTCAAGAAAAAGTTATCCATTTTTAAAAATCAAAGTTTTGAAGATAGTCAGTCGTTCTGTCAATTTATTAAAATATTTGTGGAACTCAATTTTGCTTTCGATTTTTGATTTGTTTAAAACATTCAAAATTGATAACTTGGAGAAAAGTGACATATTCTCAAAAATTAAAGTTAGTTCTAAAGGCAGATGTTTTGTGAATCAAAAAAAAAAAACAGATTTTTTGTTCAGGTCTTAAATAAAATGTTAATTTTCAAAAATTCATAACTCAAAAGCAGAAGTTGACTCCTTGTAAAAAGTCAAAGCTATTTTTTAAGGTAAATAAATGCATTATGATTGCATCAGAGTTTTTAAACAATTCAATCATATCGATATTTTTTTTTCTATTTTTTCTTTGATCAACAAATTCGACCAGTTAAAAAAAATAATTTTAAAAAATTTATAACTCACATAGAAATTGACACATTTTTGAAAACCAAAAATCAAGTTAATTCTTGTGAATATACTAAACATTTTGAGCAATTTCATTATGTAAGAATTTAGATTTTGTTTTTGTTCGAAAACTCATAATATTAATTTTCAAAAATTCATAAAAAAATTGGCAGACTTTCAAAAATGTAAGTTAGTTTTATAGGTAGTAAAATAATTTTTAACAATGTATAACTCAAGTAGAAATTGACACATTTTTAAAAATCAAAAAGTTCAAGTTAATTCTTGTGAATATACTAAAAATTTTGAGCAATTTCATTATGTAAGAATTTAGATTTTGTTTTTGTTCGAAAACTCATAATATTAATTTTCAAAAATTCATAAAAAAATTGGCAGACTTTCAAAAATGTAAGTTAGTTTTATAGGTAGTAAAATAATTTTTAACAATGTATAACTCACGTAGAAATTGACACATTTTTAAAAATCAAAAAGTTCAAGTTAATTCTTGTGAATATACTAAAAATTTTGAGCAATTTCATTATGTAAGAATTTAGATTTTAATCACTTGTTCGAAAACTGAAAATATTAATTTTCAAAAATTCATAAAGAAATTGGCAGACTTTCAAAAATTCAAGTTAGTTTTATAGGTAGTAAAGATTTTAAAAATGTTGTAAAATTATCTTATATCACTATTTATTTTTTTAGAGTAATAATAATAATAATAATAATAATAATAATAAATTTTATTAATGTTATACAATTATTTCAATTGTTTACATAAGTCAGTCTTATTTCATTAACACTAAACGTTAAAATAAATATTGAATAAACTAAAGTTAAATTGACATTACACATTCGCTTAACATATAAAATGTGATTGATTTATAAAAAAAAGAACATATTAAAATATATTAAAATTGAATGAAGTTTTTAAGGATTCAATCATATCGATATGATTTTTTTATAGATTTTCCTTGTTCAAATATTCGACCACTTAAAAAATTCATTTTTAAGAATTCATACCTCACGCAGAAATGTACAGATTTTCAAAAATCAAATTTTATAATAAAGGTGAATATATTAAAAAATCTGAGCAATTCCATCATATAAGTATTTTTTTTTAGATTTGTTCAATTACTCAACAACTTAAAACATTAATTTCCATCACATAAGTATTTTTTTTTAGATTTGTTTAATTATTCGACAACTTAAAATATTAATTTAGAAAAAATCATAACTCGGGGAGAAATTGGCAAATTTTCAAAAAATTAAGTTAGTCTTAAAGGTAGATTTTAAAATTTTTGTGGATTTTTATTATATCACTATTTTTTTTTTAAGTTTTTTGTTCGTGTTCTACTACTAAAAATAAAAATAAATTTTTAAGGAATTCAATCATATTTGTATTTATTTTTCTTCGGATTATTTTTTTTTGCCAAAATTGTGATAAAAAAAGTTATTTTTGTGAAGTGTATCTCTCTAATTAAAAAAAAAGATAATCATTTCACAAAAATAACTTTTTTTATCACAATTTTGGCGCGAAATTCAAATTTTTAAGGTGGTAAAAGTGGTTTTTAATTATTTTAACTATCTTCCACACTGTTTAAAATTCTGAAAAAAATGTATGTTATAGAATTTGGTAAAACACATTTACAGAAAAAAAAACTGAGACGGTCCTCGAATGCCTTCACTGCAAAAATGAATTTTGAAAACTTTCACTTCATTTTTCTATTTGAATTTGGCGCCAAAAAAATTGAAAAAAATACTGCGAGAAGAATTTTTTTTTTGTTTTGGGTAGACATGGTTTCAACTTGATTCGTGCTATAGAAAACGAGAAAAAAAAATAAAACGTAAAATTCACGTTTTCAGTCATATCTCGACAACGAATTGCCTCAGGAGGCTGAAATTTCGAGCAATGAACGGCATTTTTAATTATCTTTCCAGTCATCGTATTATTGATTTGCTTTGGGGGCACTTTTGACCATCTTATTCGGCTATACCCTTTTTATTGTTGACGATAGTTTCGGCAACTCAAAATTTATGTTATACCAACAAAGTAAAAGTGTTTTTATTATACTTTCACTTTCGATCGGCAATCTCTTGAGATTCTGATCTAAATATTTAAATCTCTCACCAATTTCTCCGAACTCTTCGATATTTGCAAATCACGTTCACCTCAGTAATCATTGATTTCGCATTCAAACACCAAACTAGACCATACATGGCGTAACACAAAATTAATTAGAGAAACTGGTGCGCATTTTCCTTCCGCGCCCGAACCGATTAAATTAAATTTCAAGAAATTCTTTCTTCGGGGCGTTCGGTACCCGAGAATTATAGGTAAATAGTCGCTTAAATATTTGCGCAGACCTGTCGTTATGTAATTAGAGTTGCGAAACGCAAAAATGATTGGATTTTCCAATACTCACATGCTGGTAGCACCGGTCGTTACGAGTGCAGCACCGAAACTGTTTTTACTTTATGTTCCAGATAAGATAATAACAATAAGTCAATATTTAACCGGGACATTATCACGAAACCACAGACAATAATAATATTTTCACCTTGTTTACGTATTTTAATTTTTGCGTGGACATATTTACTACACATTACATATCTGCATCTCTTATAACGAGGTTATCCTCAATTACTTATTTTTAGCTAATAATACTTGGATTGAAAGTGTTGCTTGGAAATCGCACACATTTTCATGTTGGGAAAGAAAACGTCCGCTTAAACGGCAGAGAAGGTATTAAAGCAAGCTCCTTTTAAGCAGGGCTTGAGATAAATACTATATATTTTATATATAGGTCCATTATGGAGATAAAGCTTAATTTAATTGTTTCGTAGAGGCCATTTGCAGAGTTAAGTAAATAAGTACACAAACAAATATACAATCATTTAAAAATCTATCTAGAAATCTAGAAATATCTAAGTGCGAATCTCTAAGGTTTATAATAATTATACCAAATTTAGCTTATTTCTGATATTTGAACTTTATTAGCATGAACTTTTCTATTAAATGCACTTTCCATCAACCATAACAGTTGTGATGTATTGCAACATTTAGGATTGTTTTAGTATTAGTAGCGACATCTATGGATCCGTGCTCTAGTGTATTTGTTTTTCACTATAAAGGTTTTTTTTTGTAACATATATAAAAAACGGCACAGTCGATTTTTACTCTGCAGTGTTCCCGGGGTTCGAATAAAGAAGTATTAGTTAGGTAGTGAGTTTTATTTAATTACAATATTACCACTCGAGACACTACAACAGTTCAGTTCGTTGAAGACATGGAGACATAACAGTATGATTTTTGTATCACTTGTCATTATAGAGCAGATGGCATTAAAAATCAATCTTGTTCTTTTATTGCTTGCTCATTAGCATATTTACCAATTGCATTAGAAAAACCGTTTGTGCCATTTCACACGTCCTTCGAAACCTCATCGTATTCTCGCAAAACAAACAATATAATGGTGGATGAATATTAATACTATCGGAACAAAAACAAAATAATTATGCACAAATAACAAAAAAACATATCTGTAACAAACGTAAAGCATTACATCATTAAAGGTAAACCGGGTCATTAGAGGATACTGTTTCCATTTTTACGCTCTGGTGCAACCAAAAGGAAACCTACATCATCTCCCGATTTGAATAATTATCACGTTCTATGGCAAGGCTTTTGAAAAAAAAAAGTAATTTATAATGAGGAAATGGTATTTTTATAAATTATAGCTGAATACATTTAAAAAGTTCTATTAATAAACGCCAATATGTGCCATGTGATATCGTGAGTTTTTTGATGAATATTAATGAAAGATTTGCATACGTTATTTAATACATTGTATGGTTATCATTTCAAGAATTTTTTAAAACCAATTGGTAATTGCTTCACGAGATTACACTCAAATAAACAACTTGGAAACAAATAAAAAATTGTTTCGCCACACTTTGGCTTCTTCATGCGAAGAAAACAGTGAGATCAGAAAGTCGAAAATAGTTGGCAACACATTTTCTAAAAATAGGGATAATAATTCACGTAATATTATGTTGGCTGCCTGGATCAGTGCAGTACAGAAAAGTATATTTTGACGTCTTGTGTTTTTTTGAGGTTACTTGTTTTTAAAACAAGTAACGTCAAAATAAATAAAATGCGCATGCACTGCATTGAAATAATTCAGGCGGCCAATATCAGATTACTTAAATTATTATAGGGATTTTCAGAAAACGTGTTGCCAACTATTTTCGACTTTTTGATCTCACTGTAGTACCCTTTGACCTTTGACTATATACTAATGGACGTCTATTTGCCATATGATCACTGCTCCAAAAGTTGTCCACGAGCTGGAGCCCGATATAAGTCCCACCCCGGAGCCGAAAAATGGAGGGGGATTGAGGATTTTTATAAAATATAAACCTTCAAAACCTTCTTTGATAATTAAGATCTAATATTGGCACAACATTTTAGATATATTGGCCTTAAAATAAATAAAAAATCAGGAATCAGGAGTTGTCTCAGAAATACCTACCAAAAATTGTGATAATGAGAAATGTGCATTAGCTACTATTTTTTTTTAGTTTTATTAAATACTTCGTAAATAATTTAGGTACTTTTATACAACTTTTTAAACGTGTGGAATAAATTAAAATTTGAAAATAAACAAATACATCATAAAATCAGCTTGTCTGTTTCAAATCCAGACATGAATGACCCTTTTGTACTTTATTATTATTATTATTTCTTTAATTAACGGTACATCAATTTTACAAATAATAAATTGTTTCTAAAACTATAACTAAAAAATAACCAGTTTTTGGGACAGAACAAACTAACAACTAAAGTTAACTACTTTTATTTGGAAATTATATTAAAACTGTTGTCTAATGTATAAATACTGAACTGAAAATAAAGGTATATTTAAAAAAATTATTGGTAGAAATTGAAAAAAAAAATTTTAATAAACTTATTTAATGTATCAAATGTTCAAAATGAACACCGTTCCTCTCCTGACAAAAAGTCAATCGGTAATAAAACCCATCTCTTACATTTTGAAACATTTCTGGTGGAATTTGTGCTCATTTTGAACATTTGATACATTAAATAAGTTTATTAAAAAAAAAATAATTTTTCAATTTCTTAAATAAAAAAACAATAAACTAAATATTTTTACATAGTCGTAAAGAGAATAAAAAGGGCTACAAATTTAGTGAAATAAAAAAAACGGTTTTCATTTTAAAAAAAATGGTGATGTGGCCATCATGTTACTTTCTCCGACTTGATGGTATCATTTATATTTACGTTTTCATGGTTCATTTTCAATTGAAATAATATTTTAAATGTACATCGAGCGTTGCGTAAACTTGGATGAAACTGACGTTTAAAACGTCAAAATTATGAAACGGAAAAAATATACTTCAAATTCAAAAACTCGGTTTACTCAAAAACTACGAGATTTCGAAAAAAACTTATTCTTTAGAAGTTGTTCATTTTGCTATTCTCTACATTATTATTCACACAAATTTGCTGTAACTATTATGGTTTCATAATTATAAACCAAAAATTGAAAAAAAATAATAAATTTTTTTCTCGAATAGCAATGATTTTATGAAAAATATTTTCAAGCAAAAGATGTTCATTTCTTTGTTGTCTTCAATGTTTGTTTAAATGTTTTTGTGATATTTTTCATATTTAAGAAAATGTTGACAAAAAACAAAAAACAGTTAAGGTAAACACCCACTTCCGGTGTACGAAATTTTACCAAAAGCTTTTCAGTTCTTCAGATTATCAAATAAGACGTATGTTGAAAGTTTCATATCAATTGCTCTATTAGTTTTTGAGATACAGCGCACACAGACAGACACACACACACACACACACACAGACAGACAGACAGACACACACACACACACACACACACAGACACAAAAAAATTTTTTCCAGAAATTGTTGAAATGGCATCTAGGGACCCCAAAACGGATATTTCCGTAAAAAAATTTTTTGAAAAAAAAATCACGATCACAATACTTTCTCGTACTTCGTAACGGAGAAAGTAAAAATATCTATGACGTATGACGTCATACTATTTTTGAAGACTCTAAAAAGTGCGGAATAAAAAACAAAAATCGACCTGTCCGAGGATTTTTTTTTCTGGAACTTCTCATTTCATAAATACCGAATTTGTTCCAGTTAGAGTTTACACCCTGTATACGTCTGGGATGCTGTTAAAAAAATCATCAAAATGATTCAAAGAAATATTTCTCATCATCGTGATTTAAATGATTTCCGGAAAAATTAGCCATGTTTTTAAATTTTTAATATAATCCATACGTCTGAAGTTGTATAAAATTTTGATCTAAATTAATTAAAAGGTATTTGAAAAAAATTTAAAAAATCTAGCATATAGTGCACATTTCTCATCATCGTAATTTGCAGAACTTTCCGGAAAAATTGGCAATGACAAAATTTTGAATTTCATTCATACGTCTGAAGTTTTCAGATAATTGCATGTAATTGCAGCGTGAAATTTAAAAAATCTAATCATTTTAGCGATTCGAAAAAAAAAATACAAAAACAATTGCAATCAATTTGAAAATTTCTGTATTTATTCAAAATTTATTCCAGATTATGATTCTGTGAGAAACTACAAAATCCCGCCCTTAAATTTTCGGACAATTTCATGTAATTGCAGCGTAAAGTTTGAAAACTCTAATCATTTTAACGATTCATAAAAAATACAAAAACAATTGCAATCGATTTGAAAATTTCTGTATTTATTCAAAATTTATTCCAGATTATGATTCTGTGAGAAACTACAAAATCCCACCCAAAAATTTTCGGATAATTTCATGTAATTGCAGTGCGAAGTTTGAAAATTCTAATCATTTTAACGATTCGAAATAAATACAAAAACAATTGCAATCGATTTAAAAATTTTTGTATTTATTCAAAATTCATTCGAAATTATGATTCTGCAAGAAACTATAAAATCCCACCCAGAAATTTTCGGATAATATCATGTAATTGCAGCGTGAAATTTGAAAATTCTAATCATTTTAATAATTCGAAAAGAATACAAAAAAAAATTGCAATCGATTTGAAAATTTCTGTATTTATTCAAAATTCATTCGAAATTATGATTCTGCGAGAAACTATAAAATCCCACCCATAAATTTTCGGATAATTTCATGTAATTGCAGTGTGAAGTTTGAAAATTCTAATCATTTTAACGATTCGAAAAAAATACAAAAACAATTGCAATCGATTTGAAAATTTCTGTATTTATTCAAAATTCATTCGAAATTATGATTCTGCAAGAAACTATAAAATCCCACCCAGAAATTTTCGGATAATTTCATGTAATTGCAGTGTGAAGTTTGAAAATCCTAATCATTTTAACGATTCGAAAAAAATACAAAAACAATTGCAATCGATTTGAAAATTTCTGTATTTATTCAAAATTCATTCCAAATTATGATTCTGTGAGAAACTACAAAATCCCGCCCTTAAATTTTCGGACAATTTCATGTAATTGCAGCGTAAAGTTTGAAAACTCTAATCATTTTAACGATTCATAAAAAATACAAAAACAATTGCAATCGATTTGAAAATTTCTGTATTTATTCAAAATTTATTCCAGATTATGATTCTGTGAGAAACTACAAAATCCCACCCAAAAATTTTCGGATAATTTCATGTAATTGCAGTGTGAAGTTTGAAAATTCTAATCATTTTAACGATTCGAAATAAATACAAAAACAATTGCAATCGATTTAAAAATTTTTGTATTTATTCAAAATTCATTCGAAATTATGATTCTGCAAGAAACTATAAAATCCCTCCCATAAATTTTCGGATAATTTCATGTAATTACAGCGTGAAATTTGAAAATTCTAATCATTTTAATAATTCGAAAAGAATACAAAAAAAATTGCAATCGATTTGAAAATTTCTGTATTTATTCAAAATTCATTCGAAATTATGATTCTGCAAGAAACTATAAAATCCCTCCCATAAATTTTCGGATAATTTCATGTAATTACAGCGTGAAATTTGAAAATTCTAATCATTTTAATAATTCGAAAAGAATACAAAAAAAATTGCAATCGATTTGAAAATTTCTGTATTTATTCAAAATTTATTCGAAATTATGATTCTGTAAGATACTACAAAATCCCACCCTTAAAAATTAAAAAATGTTATCTAAACTATTTAAGAGGTATTTGAAAAAAATTAAAAATCTCGTAGATAGTGCACATTTCTCATCATCATGATTTTTGATGGAAATTTCTGGGACTGATTCTTCTGATTTTTCATTTATTTTATAGCAAATATATCTAAACTGTTATGGAAATATTAGATCTAAATTGTTCTAATCTAAATTTGCTTTATTACTATTTTAAAATCGATTCATAAACAATTAATTGTTCTTCGTCACTACCCATTCTATTTTATTGATTTTGGCACATTTTTTTGAAACTTTAAGAACTCGTTTTGAAATTTCTATATCAAAAGTGACAAATAACCAATTGACAACTTTCAATGCAAAAATCGATTCATAAACAATTAATTGTTCTTCGTCACCACCCATTCTATTTAATTGATTTTGGCACATTTTTTTGAAACTTTAAAAACTCGTTTTGAAATTTCTATATCAAAAGTGACAAATAACCAATTGACAACTTTCAATGCAAAAATCGATTCATAAACAATTAATTGTTCTTCGTTACTACCCATTCTATTTTATTGATTTTGGCACATTTTTTTGAAACTTCAAAAACTTGTTTTGAAATTTCAATATCAAAAGTGACAAATAAACAATTGACAACTTTCAAGGCAAAGGTATTGCGACGATACGTCTGTTTTCGGGAGCGGTCGTAGGAAAAGATTTTTTTTTGGCATGTGATGCACGTCCATGTGGCCAGCTCTTGAAGACTTCAAGATATATCGGTTGAAATTATTCTGAACTAACTAATTGGGGATACATTAAACAGATTGAATTGCAGACAAATCACATGGATTTTTTTTTAGTTGTTTCTGACGTTACATAATTGAGTTAAGTTTACCTGCTAAAATTTCTACTCTGTTCATTGGTCAATTAAAAGAAACATTTGGAAAAGATTTTCGGTGCCCTAGTCCAGAATTCAACTGGATTAGAAACATCAATAGGCAATAGCTTGACAATCGTACAGCAGGATAAATATGCAGAACTGTTGGTTTTCCAGCAGAACACTATATAAAATTTGTGGTTATTTGTCCCCGTTTGTAATACCTGTTTTTATGAAAGAGCATTCTCCAATCTACTGTACATTAACAACAAGTACAGAAACAAACTTGATGTTGAAGCAGATTTAAGAATAAATCTCAATATGCAGCAACCCGTTTCTGCAAAGCAGCATCATCCGTCTCATGGAGAAAAATAAGAATTTTAATTTTAATTATTTGTTAGTTTCAATCAGTGACGGTTTGCGGCGTGACTCATGGTACGACCGAGGTGGTGGTAGGTGGTACCACCTATGCTACCTCGGCCGCACTATGAGTCACCCCGCGAGCCCTCACTGGTTTTAATTTTTTTTATAGCATAATTTTCTTTAAAAAGTGTTATATATATATATTCAAATCAATTTATAAATACAGCCGATTCCGATTTTGAAAGGGGTCCGCGAGTCTAAAAAGTTTTGGAACCGCTGTCGTAGTGAATGAAATAATTATAAAACACCGACTGTGACAAAATCGCATACTCGTCTTCGATCTGAAATTCCGTCAAATAATATCAATCTAATTAAGATTATTTCACCTTAATTTGCATGCATTAAATATGTCGTTATTAAGTGTAGCGTATCTGCTGACTTTGTTACAATCTTAAGTATATGCAAAGTTTATGATCGTGACTCTGCAAATATTAATGCTAACACTGTAGAAAAAAATTTCTCGGAATTAAATTATAATGCTAATGTATTCTAGTTTACTAGTTTGTCGAGACTCGGTTATTCAAATATTTATGTATAGTAAATATTCCATTTATGAGATTCAGTTAAAATGGGTGGGTGTCGTAAAAGTATACCTTTTTGGCATTTATTTTGAAAAAATTTTCACGATCACAATACTTTCTCGTACTCAACCAAAATTTCTCAACGTTATAACACACAATTTTACCCTAATTTAAACAATCTAGCATCTCTTAAGATAACCAAGATCCCATAGTGCACAGATCATATTCCCATACTAAATAACCCCACCTTGCAGTTAATACTGCAGTAATTAATTATAACAACGTATCGATCCAACAACATCAATAATGGACTCCTCTTCATCATAATTTAAATTAAACATTTACACGCGGCATATTTGCCGGTCGGGTTAATAATGTATTGAAAATTGCGGTTATGCACAAACAAATATTTCCATTCATCGAAACAAATTGTCATCCATTTTTAAACGCTCGGTTATGTTAATTATTTTCCGTTCAAAATAATTTATCGAGGTATCTCGACCTTGTTACACAATACATTTAAATGTGTTCTCTCGTAAAGGGCAGTATTATATAATTTAAAACATAAATATATAACCAGTTTGTGTGTCGTGTCGTAAGAAATTCGACCAGAATTTTTAATATCGGATCTGCTCCGCTTTAATACACACTAATTGTTTAATTACCTTGAACTCTAGAAAAAACGCAATTTATGGTGGATGGAACGTCTACAATGTTTACGTGATGTTAATTGAATATAAACAATATTTGCGTTTTAGAAATAATACAGTAATTACTTTCTTGGAAATAAACACAAACATTATGGTACTTACGAAAGAAATAACAGTAATTAATTTATTGGAAATAAATATTCCGCTGGATTTTGTTTACCATACCTCTCGTCTTATTCATGTTTACTAAGCCCTTCAATGGTCGCGTTCGTCAGACTAAACAGTAGCGACGGTTCGCGGGTTTTTTTTCTGGTACGGCCGAGATAACAAGGGTGGTAATACAGATAGGTAGGGTCGTACAAATTTAATTGCTGTTGGAATCAAGTGTTAAAGTTGCCGCTGAAATGGAGGTTACAAAAGTAGCGTTCATCAAATACCAACATTCAGCGTAAATCAAAATAAACATGTTGACAGTTGAAAATTCTGACCAACGCGCCCATTATCTTCGTCACTTCGGATCGAACGAGAGGTTTGCTTTTGTTTGGATTATTTTTCACCTTATTTAATTAAATCATCGTTGATCTCTAGCAATGAAAAATATTCCAGAATATCTTTGCAATCTACGCTTTAATTATATTTTGTTTACTCATTACAAGAATATGCTGCAACTTTATTGGAAATTGCAACTAAAGGCAATAAATTATACAATCATACATTCAAATTTGTTTACTGCATTCATTAAAGAGTTGTTTACATCAATTGCTAATCCATTTGAATTATATGTCCGTGCTGGTGTACCTAGAATGAATGGCACGACGCGGTCCAACACTATTTCCATTGTAAGTTTGATTGATGAATAAGTATCCTTTCATCCGTAATTGAAGGAGATTAATTACGTACATTTTGCTTCTGTAAGGGAATTGAGTCTATTCACAAGTTCATCACTTTTCAGTAACTTATTTTTAGGTGGCTTTTCATTTAAAACTGTTAATTTAAAAACAAACAAGCTGGGGTTTTATTAATGATCTTTCAAACCATAATGAGTGTTGTATTAATGAGTTGAAAATCAGAAATTAAAATTAAAATTTTTGCGTTATTAGTTATTTAACCAACAAGTGTGTTAATGATGGCGATTAATGATCGAGACATTTTCACGCACGAGCGCTTGCGCGAGTGCGTTAATTGTTGAGATCATTAATCGCCAATTAACACACGAATTGGTTACAAGATTTTTCCGTTGATCGTAACTTAGATCAACATTAGAAATTAGATAGAGAAAATCCAAACAAAACAAACAAATAAACTTGCTATTAAGCCCTTTGCAGCAATATCGGCAAAACATGGGAATAGCGCAGATACCGAATGACGTCCTACCTGTTACTCCTCGCACCAGGAAATAAATTCTACGTAAGTTTTTACTTTCTCCGTTACGAAGTACGAGAAAGTATTGTGATCGTGATTTTTTTTTCAAATTTTTTTTTTCGGAAATATCCGTTTTGGGGTCCCTAGATGCCATTTCAACAATTTCTGAAAAAAAAAATGTGTGTCTGTGTGTGTGTGTGTGTGTGTGTATGTCTGTCTGTCTGTGTGTGTGTGTGTCTTTTTGTGTGCGCTGTATCTCAAAAACTAATACAGCAATTGATATAGAACTTTCAACATATGTCTTATTTGATAATCTGAAGAACTGAAAAGCTTTTGGTAAAATTTCGTACACCGGAAGTGGGTGTTTACCTTAACTGTTTTTTTCTTTTTGCCAATATTTTCTTAAATATGAAAAATATCACAAAAACATTTAAACAAACATTGAAGACAACAAAGAAATGAACATCTTTTGCTTTAAAATATTTTTCATAAAATCATTTTTATTCGAGAAAAAAATTTATTAATTTTTTTCAATTTTTGGTTTATAATTATGAAACGATAGTAGTTACAGTAAATTTGTGTGAATAATAATTGTAGAGAATACCAAAATGAACAACTTCTAAAGAATAAGCTTTTTTCGAAATCTTGTTAGTTTTTGAGTAAACCGAGTTTTTGAATTTGAAGTATAATTTTTCCATGTTTCATAATTTTGACGTTTTAAACGTCAGTTTCATCCGAGATTACGCAACGCTCGATGTACATTTAAAATATAATTTCAATAAACCATAAAAACGTAAATATAAATGGCTATGATACCATCAAGTCGGAGAAAGTAACATGATGCCCACATCACCATTTTTTCGTAAAAATGTGTACTCTTTTCCGGAATCAAATTTAATGTTGCATTATTTGCAATGGCTAGTACTTTTGGCGGTGTTAATTTAAACTCGACACTATCCATAGTAGCAGACATTCACTCGATACACGCGTTTTATAAATTTGACGTTTCACACTTTGACATTATTGTATAACAAAATCGAAGGCGGTTCGCCTCTAATTTGTTTCTAACGCTGAGAATTGATATACTTTTGCATTTACATGTGAAACAAATTATAGATCGTTTTCTCGCTATTATCAGTTATATTTCCAGTAATTATGAGTAATTAGCCACTCATGAATTAGCTATTTAATGCTTAACTAGAAATCGTTCTTTTTTTTAGGAAATATGATTGATAGGAATTCGAGTTAGAGAATCGAGGATGATAGTAAATTGGCTTAGCCAGCTAGAGCATTCAGCCACCATCGATGTATAGTATTTAATAATTCATTTAAGTGAAATGAGGACAAACACTAAATATATCCAGGGACCCGCACGGCCATTTTTCGTGTTAAAAAAGTAAAAAAAAGTGACCGCCCGGACGGGACTCGAACCCGCACCAGCGGGGTCGGAGGCCGGACCTCTATCCACTAGACCACCGCGGCCCTAGAAATCGTTCATTAATGAAAAATCGTTTATTAATGAAAAATCGTTCATTAATATGGGTCATTAATGAACGATTTTTGATACATTTGGGTACATTAAAGTTAGCCGTTAACCAACGAGCAACGGAAAAATAAATTAATGAATTATTGTAGAGATGACTTAACTAAAAACATGATACAAAATGGGAACTAAACTAAAAATACACACCTACATACATACATATACATATTATTCACTTATGTGATGTAAAGGCGAATTATTGACGTCGATTTGGTCATTTAACAGAACACCGCGTTTATTGAATTTTCCATCGAATACATAAATAATAATCCGTAATCATTTGTGCGATTTGTTTATTTCCTAAAACTGTTTATCCGATTTATCTTTGAGTTTGTTTTAACATTCTGTTGGAATGTTTTTGATATTCAGTCACTCCGTATATTCAGGAAATATTTTAGGGACTTCGCCATGGACTTTTTTTTTACTTTCTCCGTTACGAAATACGATAAAGTATTGTGATTGTTATTTTTTCCATTGTGCTCATTGAATAATTATGAGTTTTCGGCGTTAAAATGTAAGATGTTCACTGCCCAATGTAACAACTCATTTTGTGATCCACTTAAAAATTCGTATTAAATAAATTTACGAAAACAATTATATTGCAAAAATATGATTACCTAAACACTGACGGATTCGCCGAATAAACGTAATCAAATTTGTCAATAAAATCAGTCCATGCCTAGACTTTTAAATCGGTTTAAATCGCGACGTGCGTCTTTATGTCGTTTGTAAAATTTGATTACGGATATTTGCATTCGGAATACAGAGGCCGTTGCAGAAATTGTACATAAACGTGCAGGTCGTATGAATAATTCAATCGATTAAATGAAGAATCGCGCGACGACAACTAGCACTTTGATGATTTTCGTCTGGAAATTGCTGACAATAGACTAAGGGGCCCCGCACACGGACAATTGTTCAACGACTAAACTATTTAGTTGAGTTGGATACATGTTACGATTCTCCACCAACTATTATTTAATCATAAGGGCTCACCAACTGCTTTTGACTAAAAAATCGGGCTGGACGATAGTTGGTGTGTGTGCGCACTTGCATTTACAGTAATGTCATTATATACCTCGACTAAACTATCGCTCAACTAATAATTGGCCGTGTGCGGGCCCGCTAATACCCCAAAACAAAAAACACAAAAAAATATGGTGCGCTCCGTGGCGAATTATTTCGGTGCCGATGCTGTATTCGATTGAATAAAATGTATCCGGTTTTGTGGCTATGTGTGTGCAAATGAATTGATTTAAATAATAAAAATTGGTTGAAATAAATTTAAAAAATATGAACAAATTAGAAACAACCTTACTTCAGTGGCGGCTCATCAGGTTTTGGTTTGGTGAGGCACAGATTTAATATTATCCACACATCTTTTTAAAAACTTATTTTCCTTCACTTACTTAAAACATTAGCCCCCCCACAACACCTTAATATACCGAATGTTAGCCACCAAACCTGGCCATAGCAAAATAGTGATTTTTGGTATTTTATTTAATTGTTATGCCATTGTCGCTTGTCCAAAATTGGTTCTATTTTTTACAACTTTACACTCTGAAAGATTTCCAAAAATCTAGAATTGGTGCGAATACGATTTTTTTAAGAAACCAATTTGGAATTAATTTTGAGTAATTTTGGAAAGTTTCAAGACTATAGTAATTATTTTCATCGTTATTTTAAGTCTCTAAAATTGGTTCAAATTTTTACAATTTTACGCACTGAGCATATTAAAATTTCCAAAAATCTAAATGGTGCAAATATAGTTGTTTTAAGAAATCAATTTGGAATTAATTTTGAGTTAATTTGGAAAGTTTGAAGTCGATAGCAATTGTTTTTATATTTATTTTGAGTCTCCAAAATTGGTTCTATTTTTTACAGCTTTACACACCGAGCATATCAAAATTTTAAAAATCCAGTAACGTTATGAATGTGGCATTTTAAGAAATCAATTTCGAATCAATTTTGAGCGATTTTGGAAAGTTTCAAGTCGATAACAATTGCTTTTATATTTATTTTGAATCTCCAAAATTGGTTAAATTGTTTTTTTTCAATTTTACACCACATCAAAATTTCAAAAATCTAGAAATGGTGCAAATGATGCGTTTTTTAAGAAACCAATTTGGAGTTAATTTTGAGTAATTTTGGAAAGTTTCAAGTCTATAGTAATTAGTTTCATCGTTATTTTGAGTCTCTAAAATTGGTTCAAATTTTTACAATTTTACACACTGAGCATATCAAAATTTCCAAAAATCCAGAAATTGCGCAAGAGAGTTTTTTTGAGAAATCAATTTGGAATTAATTTTATATAAATTTGGAAAGTTTCAAGTCTATAGCAATTATTTTTATATTAATAATTTTGGGTCTCCTAAATTAGAACAATTTTTTTTTAATTTTACACTTCCACCATATCCAAATTTCCAAAAATCTAGAAATGGTGCGAATACAGTTTTTCTAAGAAATCAATTTGAAATGAATTTTCAGTAATTTTGGAAAGTTTCAAGTCGATAGAAATTGTTTTTATATTTATTTTGGGTCTCCTAAATTGGTTAATTTTTTTTTTTCAATTTTACACTTCCACCATATCAAAATTTCCAAAAATTTAGAAATGTTCCGAATACAGTTTTTCTAAGAAATCAATTTGAAATGAATTTTGAGTAATTTTGGAAAGTTTTTAGTCGATAGCAATTGTTTTCATCTTTATTTTAAGTCTCCAAAATTGGTTCAAATTTTTACAATTTTACACACTGAGCATATCAAAATTTGAAAAAAATCTAAAAATGGCGCGAATATAGTTCTTTTAACAAATCAATTTGGAATGAATTTTGAGTCATTTTGGAAAGATTCAAGTCGATAGCAATTGTTTTTATATTTATTTTAGATCTTCAAAATTGGTTCAATTTTTTTTTCAATTTTACACTGACCGCATAAAAATTTCTAAAAATCTAGAAATGGTGCGAATATAGTTTTTTTAAAGAAATTAATTTGGAATTAATTTTGAGTAATTTTTGTAAAGTTTCAAGTCGATATAGGAAATTAATGGTGAGGCAATGCCTCACCTGCCTCCCCTGACGAGCCGCCACTGCCTTACTTGTTGCAGAAAGCATTAAATAAATTCAATAAAACGAAATATAGTCTGAATATATGAATATTCAACCTGTTCTTTGCTTGCAGAGTTACGAACAGGTTGAATATTCATATATTCAGGCTATATTTCGTTTTATTGAATTGAATTTAAAAAATATGAGTTTGGTCGTATTATAGGCAACCGCAGTTGCACCGATTGTAATCACAATCGTCGTTCCGAGATGTCGCGCCGCTTCAGTTTATGCGATAATTCCGCGCGGTAAAAAATCCCCGGTTATAGACTCTAGTTATTTGTGTCCCATGCCAGGTGATAGATAATAAAATGTATCTGGTTTTGTGGCAATGTTCGTTGCAAATGAATTGATTTAAATAATAAAAAATGGTTAAAACAAATTAAAAAATATGATTGTTTGGTCGTATTATAGGCAACCGTAGTTGCACCGATTGTAATCACCATCGTCGTCCCGAGATGTCGCGCCGGTACAGTTTACGCAATAATTCCGCGCGGTAAAAAATCCTCGGTTTAAGACTCTAGTTATTTGTGTACCTAGTTGGGATAGTCCCATGCCAGGTGATAGATTTTATTAAATAAAATGTATCCGGTTTTGTAGCTATAGTACATTCGTTGAGAGCTGACGGTGACTCATGCAATTTCGTACTAAGAATTGCTTTGCATTTTATATCTATCTTTTTCTATCATGTACGAAACAGTGTGTCTGCGTGTTAAAGAATAGAGCAGCGTGAACGTAGGTCTAAGCTCACGCATGACTCTTGCATCGTATTGGCACGCTTTATATAAACACGCGAGCGCTACGTCAAATAACATAACCGTAAAAAGTTTGTTTATATTGCGCTTAAGATTTCATTTCGATCGAGTTGTTAATACTTAATTAATTAATCATGCTCAGAAATAAATCGCGAAAAATTCAGTCTCAACATACGTTGATTAACGTGTTTAATTATTTTGAACGCAAATCGCCAAATGATAAACCGGTCTGAAAATATATAAGGTGGTGCGTGAGAATTTTTGAATATCCCGCTAATGAAAATCAGCGCGGCACCAAATTTTCTTACGGACATACGTTTACTTAAATCTTGAGTCATGCGATTTTAAGCGATGAGTCGCAGGCAGCTCTCAGCGGCCCGACTATATGTTCGTTTGCAAGTGAATTGATTGAAATAATAAAAAATGAAAATTAATTTAAAAATATTATTAGGTCGTATTATAGGCAACCGCAGTTGCACCGATTGTAATCGCCGTCGTCGTCCCGAGATGTCGCGCCGGTTCAGTTAACGCGATAATTCCGCGCGGTAAAAAATCCCCGGTTTAAGACTGTAGTTATTTGTGTACCTAGTTAAGGTTTTCTGGGTCGTGATCCCCGCCAGCCTTACCCACACGATCAGTGGCGGATTATTTCCTGTGGAGGCTTGAGGCGCAACTTGATTTTAAGGCCGCTGGTTTCTTTTTTTTTTACTGCAGCAAAAATAGTTCAAATAATTGACCAATCACAGGAAGAAGGGTAATAGGACGATGGTCAGCAGGAGTTGAGAGGTCATTATCGGATTTAGGAATACAGATTATGATACCCTGTCTCCGTTCGAATGGGAAATATTGTTTTGTGTAACAATGGTTATAAAATAAAACATTTTTAAAATGTGTTGACGGTAGTGACGGTTCGCGGGTTTTTTTCTGGTACGGCCGAGGAACAAGAGGTGGTAATACAGATAGGTGCGGTCTCTGCAACTGACCCTACCTATCTGTATTACCCCCTCTTGTTCCTTGGCCGTACCAGAAAAAAAACCCGCGAACCGGATGACGGATATCATATGGAAGATTATACCTGCCTGGGTGTCAGGAAATATTGTCATAGCCCGTGGCCGTGTTCTTCTTATCTAGAGGTAGCAATGTAAAGTAATCTTCTTCCTCTATAGTGTCATAAGGAGGGGGTTGGTTGGACAATTATAGTCGTTGACCTGATTCTAAAAATCATTGTCGAAATTAATGTCGTTCGTCTACTTGTAAGTACTGTCAAAACATGTCGCAAATATGTCGGCAATACTGCTGTCGACGGTCAGTAATGTGTTATTGGCAGGGTCAGTAATGTTGTAAATGCCATTTATTTTTTTTTTATATTTTGAAAGATTCTTTACTTCTTTCCATAATATTTTGCCTTCAGAGACATTAATATTAATCTCAATTAATCTATTTGAATTGTGCTACAATTCTGGCAAAATCCTAATAACGAGTAATATGTTATACACCCTGCCATCTAGGAGACATACGTGTGTATTTCCCAACAATCCTAATAACGAGTAATATGTTACACACCCTGCCATCTAGGAGACATACGTGTGTATTTCCCAAAAATTCTAATAACGAGTGATATGTTATACACCCTGCCATCTAGGAGACATACATGTGTATTTCCCAACAATCCTAATAACGACTAATATGTTATACACCGTGCCATCTAGGAGACATACATGTGTATTTCCCAACAATCCTAATAACGAGTAATATGTTATACACCCTGCCATCTAGGAGACATACGTGTGTATTTCCCAACAATCCTAATAACGAGTAATATGTTACACACCCTGCCATCTAGGAGACATACGTGTGTATTTCCCAAAAATTCTAATAACGAGTGATATGTTATACACCCTGCCATCTAGGAGACATACATGTGTATTTCCCAACAATCCTAATAACGAGTAATATGTTATACACCCTGCCATCTAGGAGACATACATGTGTATTTCCCAACAATCCTAATAACGAGTAATATGTTATACACCCTGCCATCTAGGAGACATACGTGTGTATTTCCCAACAATCCTAATAACGAGTAATATGTAATACACTCTGCCATCTAGGAGACATACGTGTGTATTTCCCAACAATCCTAATAACGAGTAATATGTTATACACCCTGCCATCTAGGAGACATACATGTGTATTTCCCAACAATCCTAATAACGAGTAATATGTTATACACCCTGCCATCTAGGAGACATACGTGTGTATTTCCCAACAATCCTAATAACGAGTAATATGTTACACACCCTGCCATCTAGGAGACATACGTGTGTATTTCCCAAAAATTCTAATAACGAGTGATATGTTATACACCCTGCCATCTAGGAGACATACGTGTGTATTTCCCAACAATCCTAATAACGAGTAATATGGTGTCCACACTGCCATCTAGGAGACATACGTGTATATTTCCCAACAATCCTAATAACGAATAATATGTTATACACCCTGCCATCTAGGAGATATACGTGTGTATTTTCCAACAATCCTTTTTTTTTGACAATGACACAGAAATGTCATAATAGTACGTCCTTTAAAGGACTAAATAATTGCTTGAAAATAGCATCAAATATACAAATGGACATCGCTGAAGAAAAACAGAAGTACCATCAATTGTCCACGTGAATTGGGTTTGAGTGGAAGATCATTCTGTGAAGTGAACTCCGCCCGTGCTCCTTTCGTTTGAAATTTTGAGTATGTTTTTTTGATCTTTAGTCATACTGTGAATTTTATTTTGTAAGAAAGGAGAACAAAGATGTAGTAAATAAATAAATAAATAATATGTTATACACCCTGCCATCTAGGAAATATACGTGTGTATTTCCCAAGAATCCTAATAACCAGTAATTTGATATACACCCTGCCATCACCCCAACACCTCTTTGGTTTGTGCTGCTGTCTTACGGAAGCAAGCGGCACTATTTGTAGATATGCAATTTCCAAACAGTGGTATTCAGAGGGTTGCATATATTATTTGCTAGGGTCCACACTTTTGGAAAAAAAAAATTCTCCCACTCTACACACTCATTCGTGTAGAGCCATCCCTTAATCACGTGTTACATTACGCAATGAACAACTTAAATTTCAAGAGAGGGGACGCCGGAAACTCGTAATTATTCAGTGAACATAATATAAATATGGACTCGGAATCGGTCGCGAAGTGATCATTCACCTTCAATTCGGTGATGCGGCCTCGCGCAGATTTGTTATCGCGTTCTCTCGCTTTCTCACTCTGCGCAAACTTTATCCCCACGCGTCTCTGTTTATTGCTCTATTAGCACATTGAAGTAGAATACAACGTTACGTAATATACAGTTCATTGTATTAGAAGTAATCGAGTAGAAGTACAGAAGTATGTTTGGTTGCCGACCTTGCAAGCCATAAAAGCGACTTCTACAGCGAATAAAACACGTTATTTTCTCTTCAAACGACAAAAGTGGATTAGAACATTCTCTGGCTATTATATTCACCGGCACTAATTACGACTAATAATAATCCACGACGCGCGAATTTATAATTGTTAGTACATGATTTATTTCATTTGATATGGTATGATGATGATGATGGTTTGTGGAGGGCGACCAAATGGTCGCAGCACTTAGACCATTCGTTGGTCCTTTGTGCCGCCTCCTCAAGCCAACCTAAACTTCTTGTGAAGTCAAGTAGTTGGCCGTGTGGAGTGTTGCCCAGTTGTGACCAATCTGGCCTTATATGGTATACTACGGCATTTTATAAATATTTGTCTTTTTTATTAAATATTTATTCAAAATTTAAATACCCCACAAAAAATGGGAGAATAAAGCAATGAATATTAAATAACATTTGGAAATGTCACCTTGTACTGTCTTCTTACAATTGTTTTTTAAGCAACAGTCACAGTTTAAGTAGCAATCGCAGTTTAAATAGCAGTGATTTTAAGTAGCAGTGATTTAAAGTACCAGTAATTTTAAGTAGTAGTAAGTTGCCGAATATTTGAACAAAGAAAAACTAGAAGAAAAATCATATCGATATGATTGAATTCCTTAAAAACTCTGATGCAATGATAATACAGTTACCTTTACCTATTGAAAATTAATATTTTCAGTTGTTAAAGACGAACAAAAAAAGTAAAATAATGAATAGTGATACAATAGAATTTCACATTTTTTAAACCTTTACTACCTTTAAAACTAACTTAAATTTTTGAAAGTCAATTTCTCTACCTTTTTATATTCTAGTCTATTTTAATCTTTTAATACTCTTTTATCTAATTTATGACAAGTTTCTATTTTTTAATACTCTTTTACTACTGTTACTGCTGTTATTTTAATTTTTTTTAACGTGTACATCCGCTAAATGTTATATTTAGGTTAAATAATTCCATGTATATACATTATATTGGTGGCAACGTAAATAAATAAATATCTATCTATCTATCTATCTATCTGTGTTATAAATTTTTGAAAATTAATGTTTTAAGTTGTTGGAGACTTTTTATATTCACAAAACATCTCCCTTTAAAACTGACTTTAATTTTTACAAAACAAAACAAAAATCGAAAGCAAAATTGAGCTCCATAAATATTTTAATAAATAGACAGAACGGCTAAATACCTTCATAACTTTGATTTTTGAAAATGTGTTCATTTTTGGGTGTTATGAATTTTTGAAAATTAAACAAATTAGAAACAACTTTACTTGTTGCAGAAAGCATTAGATAAATACGTATTAAAATGTATTTATTTTGAAAATTAAGTTGTTGAACGAAACAAATTCTGGTATGGTAGAATTTATCAAAAATTCTAGTACATATATTCGCAAAACATCTGCCTTTAGAATAATCTTAGATTTTTGAAAATGTGTCTATTTTTGCGTTATAAATTTTCAAAAATGTTTTTTTTTAAGTTTGTCGAATTTTTGAACAAAAAAAAAATAGAAAAAAAAATATTACTGATATGATTGAATTCCTTAAAAACTCTAATGCAATCATAATACATTTACCCTTGAAATTACCTTTGAGTTTTGAAAATGCGCCTATTTTTTACTTGAGTTAATAATAATACTTTATTCATGTTATTAGCGCAAGCCTTACATTCGTCAACAAAATGTGAATACAATAGCATTTAAAAGTATGTATATGCATGTATAGATTAAAATATAATATAAAATAAGCACAAATTGATAGAGATAGAATTATATACTAGAGTGTACACATTGAAATTAACCTCTTAATGATAATTTAAATACTGTCAGTGAATTTTTGTAGATTAATATTTAAAGTTGTCAAACACTTAAACAAAACAAAAATCGAAAACAAAATTGAGTTCCCTAAACGTTCCAGAACGACTACCTTTAAAATTAACTTTGATTTTTGTAAATGTGTTCATTTTTGGGTGTCATGAATTTTTTAAAATTAAGATTTCAAGTTGTCGAACTAAAAAAAAATACTGATATGATAGAATATCTCAAAAATTTTAATAAGTATATTCACAAAACATCGCGATGCGCTGGCTCAAGTTAATTCTAGTTCACCATCAGTGGCGGCTCGTGGACCATGTTTATGGTAGAGCCACTTATACAATATACCAATATCTTCAACAGCAAAAAAATTATCGTGTCAAAAATTTTCAAAAAAGTCGATTTTTTTAGACTTCGATCGACCGTAGTGTCTAAACGAAAACTCCAAATTGAACGCGGTTTTCAAATATGTACTCCTTGTGTGTTCATTAGTCGAATTCAATTGAAATTGGTGATTTTTAATTTTTGACGAAAACTTGAAAAAGAACAGTTACAGCCCTTCGAATTTTTGGTTAAAAATGCATTTTTTTAAATAATTATCGTGGACCATTGAAGTATACCTTCTTTTTCATCAGAAAAGCGAGAGAAATTGATTGGCGTTAAAAAATTTCAACTATCTTTAATAGCAAAAAAATTAGCGTGTCACCATGAACATTTTAGAAATATAGAAAATTTTAGATTTTTTCAGACTTTGATCGGCCATAGCGGCTAAACGAAAACTCCAAATTGAACGCGGTTTTCAAATCTATGCTCCTCGTGTGTAAATTAGTCGGATTCTATGAAAATTGGCGATTTAAAATTTTTGATGAAAACCTGAGAAACTACGCAAGGGTCCCCCCTTCTTACTTTTGCTCAAAAATTGGCTTTACACTAATTTGCTGAAGAAACTACTGGTTCGATTTTTGGTTTCTACACATCACTGGAAATATCTCTTTAAGACGCCTCGGAAAATGTACTTTTGCAAGAACAAATGCCAATTTGAAGCCCGTGACGCGTCAGCAAAGAAAACTCGAAAATGGAAAAAATCGAAAAAATCCCCTCTTTTAATAACCATCGTGGACCATTGAAGTATACCTTCTTTTTCATCAGAAAAGCGAGAGAAATTGATTGGCGTTAAAAAATTTCAACTGTCTTCAATAGCAAAAAAATTAGCGTGTCACCATGAACATTTTAGAAAATTAAAAAAAAAGTCGATTTTTTCAGGCTTTGATCGGCCGTAGCGGCTAAACGAAAACTCCAAATTGAACGCGGTTTTCAAATCTGTGCTCCTCGTGTGTGAATTAGTCGGATTCAATTAAAATTGGTGATTTTTAATTTTTGGCGAAAATCTGAAAATCTAGCCAATGGTACCCCCTTCTTACTTTTTCTCAAAAATTGGCTTTGAAATAATTTTCTGAAGAAACCACTGGTTCGATTTGGGGTTTCTACACATCACTGGAAAGATCCCTTCAACACGCCTCGGAAAATGTACTTTCGCAAGAACAAATGCCAATTTGAAGCCCGTGATGCGTCAGCAAAGAAAACACGAAAATGGAAAAAATCGAAAAAATCAATTTTTTTAATAATCATCGTGGATCATTGAAGTATACCTTCTTTTTCATCAGAAGAACGAGAGAAATTGATTGGAGTTAAAAAATTTCAACTGTCTTCAATAGCAAAAAAATTAGCGTGTCACCATGAACATTTTAGAAAATTTAAAAAAAAGTCGATTTTTCAGACTTTGATCGGCCGTAGCGGCTAAACGAAAACTCCAAATTGAACGCGGTTTTGAAATCTGTGCTCCTCGTGTGTAAGTTAGTCGGATTCTATTAAAATTGGCGATTTTATATTTTTGACGAAAACTTGAAAAATCATCCAAGGGTCCCCCCTTCTTACTTTTTTCAAAAAATTGGCTTTGAAATGATTTCCTAAAGAAACCAATGGTTCTATTCAGGGTTTCTACACATCACTAGAAAGATCCCTTCAAGACGCTTCGGAAAATGTACTTTCGCAAGAACAAATGTCAATTTGAAGCCCGTGACGCGTCAGCAAAGAAAACTCGAAAATGGATAAAATCGAAAAAATCAACTTTTTTAATAATCATCGTAGACCTTTATGTAATACCTTTTTTTTCATCAGAAGAACGAGATAAATCGATTGGAGTTAAAAAATTTCGTGTAAAAAAGTTTTCATTTTATTACCAGAATAACATACAATTAGGAAAAGCTGTCTAAGACGACAGTCTCTTCGCCTCAATCCATGCCCCCGGGAACGCAAGCAGACAACCTTAGAAGTCGAAAGCAGGTGCCAAACCTCTTCACCCCGAAATAGATTTTTTTTCTTAATTTTATGTCCATGAGTTATCGTAGACATTCAGAAATCCCTCACTTCCTTTTATGTTATAAAAATAGAGCCATCGGTAATTTTGTCGAGGGCACAACGTAGACAATGTGCGTGTTGCAGGGATGCAATCAGAACACCTAGCACAATAAAGGGATCGATGAAAGGGCGCCACGAAATCGTGGATCTATGATCAAAACGGTAAGGAATTCCAGGTAGGACCGCGTGACCTATTCATGGCGTTCCGTCATCGCGAATTTTATGGATGATGGCGAACGTGCAGGAAGGACATGACATAGCTGTCCACCTACACAATCACTACTTAGTAAATTAGATTGGAAAACAATTGAACGCGTTCTGGAATCCTATTTTTGTTAGATTAGTTTATTGGCTCTGTATAAATACTGCCCTACTTTATTTATTTATTTGTACTGATTACTTTTTGTGATCGTAACCTGTTTTTAAACATAATGGGAATGTGTAACATTTCAAACGTCTAATAATTGACTAAAGAATCATTTAAATTACTTACGCAAACCATATAATCACATGAAAAGATTGTGACATTTCAATACATCTTTAATTATTTATTCAGAAATACGTTGTTATTTTGTGAATCTTGAGGTTTTAAGGTTAATTTTTAAATCGTTCAGATCGTTGTTAGAGTGAAAGCAAATAAAGTTTATCCACTTGTAAACTTGTATCCACTAGCAAAGTTTTATCTACTTTATTATCCGGCTATTTTAAAAGCACATGAGTTCAATTATCGTAATTACTACAAAATCTTTTCGGAAGCTCACGAACTTCCCGAAAGTTTCCAGTAACACGATTGCGTAACAAACATTTGTATTTCTGTCGTGTGTAAAATAATCCAAACAGTGAGTGCAATGGATTTGGTGGACAGTGCGATGGTTGTGTGATTTGTGATGTGTCGCACACTCGGATGCGAGTGTTAAGTACTCTTTTCAATTAAAATTCATGGGAAGAACACTTGTGGGCGGCGCAGGGAGGGCATGTGGCGCCCATTAAACGCGATCGCTCGAGGAGAAAAAATTCGTCGTCGGCCAGAAACAGAAGAGGAATTAAAATGGTGTATAAAATAATGAAGAGTTACGAAGAGGGGGTTAAGTGGCTCCGCGTTTTACGACTTCGGGGTGGAATCCATTAAAATCGAGCGAGGACGGATTTGAGTGTGTCGAATGCGCGCCCCGTCTTCAGACGTTATTAAAGTTAATTAGTTATACGGCGGGGAATTATGTAAATTTCTCCGTTAATTATGTAAATCCACCCTGTAATCATTTTACCGTACAAAATGCGAGAATTATTTCAGACTCGAGATGACGAATTAATGGAAAACGGCTTCTGGTGTTCGCCGAGGCGGGTTAGTAATGGACTATTTGCGGCCGGAGTTGTATCATTTCGAGTATTACTTTTCCATCTTTTATGGAATTCTAAAAATAATTTATGATTTAATTAGGTGCGCGTAGAAATGTCACTGCTAAATATGTGTAGGACCTTGAAGTTGTTCTCTTTTCAACCGTTTATTCACCATTTATAATAGCTATTTGTCTATTAAGAGCGCAAAGTTACCAGTTGGCGTTTGAGAGAAAAGTTGACAGCAGTTGACAGGTGACAGTTGACAATAGACAGTTGCAGTTGACAGCTGATAGTTGACAGATGACAGTTGACATATGACAGATGACAGATGACGGATGACGGATGACAGATGACAGATGACAGATGACAGATGACAGATGACAGATGACAGATGACAGATGACAGATGACGGATGACGGATGACGGATGACGGATGACAGATGACAGATGACAGATGACAGATGACAGATGACAATCGACAGTTGCCAGCTGACAAGTGACAGGTGACAGCTAACAGTTGACAGCTGCCAGGTTTTACATATTTATAGATTTTTTTTTCAAAAACTAGTGGTACTTCGAAAATCATTATATACATTTTAGAATTTGAAAATCCAGTTATTTTAAGACATTTACAAATTATTGAAAATTCACATATGAGAGAATAATTCTAGAAAATGCATATCAAATTTGTACCAAAACTACTCTCTATAATCGTTAGTCTGAATTGCTTATAAGCCAAAGCCAAAAAAAAAAAATTCGTTCTTAAAAATCCGCCAATTTTCAAGTTCAAAGATTGTGAATTTTCCAATATTTTTTTGAATAAAAAACATTAACTGCAAATAATAAATTCTTAAAATATATATTCATTTGTCAAAATATCACTTTTTCAAATCAACTTGATTTTGAAAATTTACCAATTTTTAGGCGAGTTACGAATTTTATTTTATAGAATTTTGTTTTTCTAGGATTTTGAGCTTTGAAGAAATAAAGTTCGAAAAACCGATAAACCGCAGAGAATTAATTCTAGAAAAATTATATTTATTTACGAAAATATTAACCTTAAAAATCCAATTTTGAGTTCGAAAATTCGATATTTTCCACGAGAGGTACGAATTTTTAATAATTGTTCGCCAACATTTAAAAGAATAAAAAAAATATTTTAACCGCAACGAAGAATTCACCTTAAAGTACATTCAATTGCTAAAATACCACTCTTTGAAAGCAACTTTTGATTTTGAAATTTACCAATTTTTAGGCGAGTTACGAATTTTATTTTATAGAATTTTGTTTTTCTAGGATTTTAAGCTTTGAAGCAATAAAGTTCGAGAAACCGATAAACCGCAGAGAAATAATTCTAGAAAAATTATATTTATTTACGAAAATATTAACCTTAAAAATCCAATTTTGAGTTCGAAAATTCGATAATTTCCACGAGAGGTACGAATTTTTAATAATTGTTCGCCAACATTTAAAAGAATTTAAAAAAAATATTTTAACCGCAACGGAGAATTCACCTTAAAGTACATTCAATTGCCAAAATATCACTCTTTGAAAGCAACTTTTGATTTTGAAAATTTACCAATTTTTAGGCGAGTTACGAATTTTATTTTATAGAATTTTGTTTTTCTAGGATTTTAAGCTTTGAAGCAATAAAGTTCGAGAAACCGATAAACCGCAGAGAAATAATTCCAGAAAAATTATATTTATTTACGAAAATATTAACCTTAAAAATCCAATTTTGATTTCGAAAATTCGATAATTTCCATGAGAGGACGAATTTTTAATAATTGTTCGCCAACATTTAAAAGAATTAAAAAAATATATTTTAACCGCAACGAAGAATTCACCTTTAAGTACATTCAATTGCCAAAATATCATCACTCTTTGAAAGCAACTTTTGGTTTTGAAAATTTACCAATTTTTAGGCGAGTTGCGAATTTTTTTATTTTATTTTTGAAGAAAGAAATTTGAAGAAACTGATAAACTGCAGAGAATGAACTCGATAAAAATTATTAATATTTAACTACGCAAATATCACTTTAAAATCTAATTTTGTTTTTGAAAATGCGATAAATTTCATGTTTAATAATTTTTTCGATGTCCACTCACAAAAAAAAAATACCTATGTTAACCGCGTAGAATGTATCCTAAAAAAATACATTAAACTGCCAAAATATCACTCTTTCAAAGCAACTTTTGTTTTTAAAAATCCACCAATTTTTAGGCGAGTCATCAATTTGACAATTTTTTTTTTCGAAGATTAAAGCTTTGAAGAAAGAAATTTCGAGAAATTTGATAAAAATGGATTCGAAAAAAATTGAAAAAATAAAAATTATAAAAATATCACTCTTAAAAATCCAGTTTTGTTTAAGAAAACTCGATCATTTTGATGACAATTTTTGAAAATTTTATTTTTCGAAAATAAATATTAACCGCAAAGAATTTATACTAAAAGAATTGCCAAAATACCACTCTTTAAAAGGTACTTTTGGTTTTGAAATTTTACCAATTTTCAAGCGAGGTACGATTTTTTCAAAATTCATGATCGCTTTAACGTGCAATTATTGCTTCAAAAATTCATAACTTTTTTAATAATCAACGGATTTGAACTAAATAACAAAATTATTAAAGCTTAAGAATGTAAAAAGTGTAGTGTTATTAATAAAAACATGTATCGCCAGTTGAAATATTTTTTTTAGAATTTTTAAAATTCATGATCGCTTTAACGTGCAATTATTGCTTCAAAAATTCATAACTTTTTTAATAATCAACGGATTTGAACTAAATAACAAAATCATTAAAGTTAAAGAATGTAAGAAGCGTACTGTTACTAATAAAAACATGTATCGCCAGTTGAAATATTTTTTTAGAATTTTTGAAATTCATGATCGCTTTAACGTGCAATTATTGCTTCGAAAATTCATAACTTTTTTAATAATCAACGGATTTGAACTAAATAACAAAATTATTAAAGCTAAAGAATGTAAGAAGTGTATTGTTACTAATAAAAACACGTATCAGCAGTTGAAATATTTTTTTTAGAATTTTTAAAATTCATGATCGCTTTAACGTGCAATTATTGCTTCAAAAATTCATAACTTTTTTAATAATCAACGGATTTGAACTAAATAACAAAATCATTAAAGTTAAAGAATGTAAGAAGCGTACTGTTACTAATAAAAACATGTATCGCCAGTTGAAATATTTTTTTAGAATTTTTGAAATTCATGATCGCTTTAACGTGCAATTATTGCTTCGAAAATTCATAACTTCTTTAATAATCAACGGATTTGAACTACATAACAAAATCATTAAAGTTAAAGAATGTAAGAAGTGTATTGTTACTAATAAAAACATGTATCGACAGTTGAAATATTTTTTTTAGAATTTTTAAAATTCATGATCGCTTTAACGTGCAATTATTGCTTCGAAAATTCATAACTTTTTTAATAATCAACGGATTTGAACTAAATAACAAAATCATTAAAGTTAAAGAATGTAAGAAGTGTATTGTTACTAATAAAAACATGTATCGACAGTTGAAATATTTTTTTTAGAATTTTTAAAATTCATGATCGCTTTAACGTGCAATTATTGCTTCGAAAATTCATAACTTTTTTAATATCAACGGATTTGAACTACATAACAAAATCATTAAAGTTAAAGAATGTAAGAAGTGTATTGTTACTAATAAAAACATGTATCGGCAGTTGAATTTTTTTTTTTAGAATTTTTAAAATTCATGATCGCTTTAACGTGCAATTATTGCTTCGAAAATTCATAACTTTTTTAATAATCAACGGATTTGAACTAAATAACAAAATTATTAAAGCTAAAGAATGTAAGAAGTGTATTGTTGCTAATAAAAACATGTATCAGCAGTTGAAATATTTTTTTTAGAATTTTTAAAATTCATGATCGCTTTAACGTGCAATTATTGCTTCAAAAATTCATAACTTTTTTAATAATCAACGGATTTGAACTAAATAACAAAATCATTAAAGTTAAAGAATGTAAGAAGTGTATTGTTACTAATAAAAACATGTATCGCGAGTTGAAATATTTTTTTAGAATTTTTGAAATTCATAATCGCTTTAACGTGCAATTATTGCTTCAAAAATTCATAACTTTTTTAATAATCAACGGATTTGAACTAAATAACAAAATTATTAAAGTTAAAGAATGTAAGAAGTGTATTGTTACTAATAAAAACATGTATCGGCAGTTGAATTTTTTTTTTAGAATTTTTAAAATTCATGATCGCTTTAACGTGCAATTATTGCTTCGAAAATTCATAACTTTTTTAATAATCAACGGATTTGAACTAAATAACAAAATTATTAAAGTTAAAGAATGTAAGAAGTGTATTGTTACTAATAAAAACATGTATCGGCAGTTGAAATATTTTTTTTTAAATTTTTAAAATTCATGATCGCTTTAACGTGCAATTATTGCTTCAAAAATTCATAACTTTTTTAATAATCAACGGATTTGAACTAAATAATAAAATTATTAAAGCTAAAGAATGTAAGAAGTGTATTGTTACTAATAAAAACATGTATCGCGAGTTGAAATATTTTTTTAGAATTTTTGAAATTCATAATCGCTTTAACGTGCAATTATTGCTTCAAAAATTCATAACTTTTTTAATAATCAACGGATTTGAACTAAATAACAAAATTATTAAAGCTAAAGAATGTAAGAAGTGTATTGTTACTAATAAAAACATGTATCGCCAGTTGAAATATTTTTTTTTTAATTTTTGAAATTCATGATCGCTCTAACATGCAATTATTGCTTCAAAAATTCATTATTTTTTTTAATAATCGACGAATTTGAACTAAATTGAGCAATTGAGCTCAGTGCAGCATTTGCTGTTAATATTTTGTTTATATTTTTTTAGCTACTTCTTTATTTACATTTATCGATACGAATCTACAGGGTAAGACCATTAAAACCCACTAATAACCGTCGGCGCAAACAATGGAAAAGGAATAACTGATCCAGCGGTCGATCGCCGAGAGTAGAAAATTATTAAAGAACTAAAATCGCTATTAAAAAATAGGGGTCGGTAGTAGAAGTGTGAAAATTTAGGGTTGTATGTATTTTTTAATGCCGAATCATAAAAAAATAAAAATAAAAAATTTTGTCCAAAAAATAAAAATAAAAAATTTGCGGTGGACCACCCTTATCATTTAGGGGTATTAAAAATAGTTTACGTCCTATTCTCAGACCTGCTCAATATACACACAAAATTTCATAAAAATCGGTCAAGCCGTTTCGGAGGAGTTTTGTTACAAATACTGTGACACGAAAATTTTATATATTAGATAACGGAACATGCTTGTCTAGACGATTTTAAATAATATACAATGTATCAAGGGCCGAAAATAGGGTTGCTAAAAGTGAAGGGTTGTTAAAGCATTTTGGCATGAGTTACACTCGATATTTTTTCGCCTGCCTTAAGTAATAACAGTATTTCAGGAAATTTTATATCGCGCACCATTGAACTGTCACTGTCGAGAGTTTTGCATAGCCTACTCATATTCCGCGGAAGGTTGTCTAGATTATGCATATTATTTTTTCGGCCCTAGATACGCTTAATCGTAGTTTCGGTCCGATTTTTATGGCCGAAATATATGGCGAAAAATGTATTAACCGCACCGTTAGACTCCAAGAATGACCAATTAATGATTTGATTCTGCAAAAGAATTCGCAAATCTTGAAATTGTAAATCAAGGTGGCAGCGGCCTAAATTTGACGTTTAATCAACATATGCAGTACATAATCCGTCAGATAGGGACGATGACGAACAACCGGGAGAGTGAGTAAATGGGGATTTTTGTTGCGTGGGCGCCCCGGCCCGCTCGTCTGGGCAACGTAACGATCAGCCCTGACCGTCGCCTCCGAGCCCATTCAACAAAAGGGGTTGCTCGCTCGCTCGATAGGCCCACACACGAACCCCCACGCGCGCCGCTCTCTCGTTCAGGTACGGCAGGTGCGCTGCACCGCTTCTTCGTCGGCACGTCGAATTTCAATCGGAGCCCCTCTGATTACGCGCTCCGGCGATGGGTCCCCACCACGAGACTCGGTAGCGCCGAGGTCGCGTCAGTTCACAACGCGCGCCGCCGCTCAGATCAGTGCCCGACCGCGGTCGTGTGTGTGTGTACTCTGGTGCCCCGTTCTGCGACCGTTCGCCGCTCGCACAAATGAGTTCCTGAAATAACGCGACAAGAAAACCCCTCGCGATTCTCCACCACGCACACCCGATGGACATGAACGACTCCGAGGTGAAAGAGGTACGAGCGAGGAGGATCTTCGGCGACGTCCTCATCCTTGTAGTCGGTAAGCGCAAAATCGATTTTGAGGTTATAAACATTCATATTTAGAAAAATATGAATGAAAGTAATTGGTGGTTAATTAACCGTGGGTGTTGAGGGGCGAAGAGTGGAAATCGATACGCTCTTTCGGGCAGTTGGCACAATTTCCAAAAACTCCCACAATAGAAACCGGCGAGCGACACAGTTTCGGTCCCACTGGGATTAAATGATGCATTCTGCATTAAAGTTTTATTTTCACGTCCTGAAATCTACAGTAATTGGTGTATCCCGCGTTATTGATCACCCGCCCACCTGCGTTATTCAAAACAAAACAGGTGGAAGTAAGTCATATGCTAATTAGCCTTATTCCATCATCATTTATATTTGGATGTAGCCATGGTTAAACAATGCACTTATTGCTATTGTAACTATAAGCTAGATTTCCACAATATTTGATGAAATAAAACAGATTATTTTTTTTAAATATATAACGTTCAAATTTTACTCTGATAACATGCAATTTCTATGTCTTTTATAGTGGGCGCTAATTTACTGAACTGAAAAGGTAGCATTGTTATAACTGACTGAAATCTAAGTTTGAGTCAATAATTCTATGATCTGATAAAGTTGGCTACTAAAAGAAGCAGAATGCATCCTTGATCAAGGTTCGTGGCCGGTGGTGTAACTGCAATGAGGCAGATGAGGCATTGTCTGGTTCATACTAATTCCTCTACGTATTGTCATGCCTAAAGTTCATTTAACTATTTACGAAAATATTTTCAACTTTTTGGAAAACTATATCCCTCAATATACCTCTGTCGAGTACAAGAAGTCTGCAGTATCGGTGAATTTTATGACGTATCTGACCCTTACGCAAGCTAACTCATCAGCGGCGCACAGTGGGACAGAACCGCCAAAAAAGTGATCATTAGGCTGAATCATATTATGTTGGAAATATTAATGAAAATGGCCTAATACAATTCTAAAACATATTTTTAATAATTTTTAGTAATTAGCAACTTAGCAACCGTAATTGCGTTACTAAGTAACGGAAACGTCGAAAAATTAATTCGAGTTTTTCAAAAAAATTGTATTACATGCAGTTAACGTTAAACTTTTGGGTTGTTGACACAGGATGTAAATTTTACTTTTTGATCATCGGCACCTTTTTGTAGCCAATCACAAACATCAATTCGATTTTTTTTTTGAACTGCGATATCTAAAAAGTGGTATAAAATGGTATTGAATAACTTTCAGAAATTAAAGAGAATTTAATATAGTCTCGTTTTTTGTTATTGTTATTGTTGGCTGCGACCGCCTGCGACCACGTGACTCAGACAATAAAATGTATAGTGCGAATTCCGCTGCCCAAAACGGAAAGGACTAATAAAATTCCCTAACCTAGCGCAAACATGTAGTATATTAATTAATTCCAAAATGATCAAATTTCTGTTTTTCCTATTTCTTTGACATAACAAATCTGAAGAAATCGAATCGAAAATTATTGTTTGTCTAAATCGCTTAATTCCCCGTATGTGCATAATTAACTTCATATTTTCGTACAATTGGAAGTAATAATAATTATTTAAACAATTTCTTAATAATTTTCATGCAATTTGAACCGTTTCCGCCCTTGGTAACAACGAAAACCTCGATGATCACTTTTTTGGCCGTTCTGTCCCAGTGTGCGGCGGCTCGTGGATTTCCGTTGGCGAAGCAAAGACAAAGATGCCGCTCGTGCTGCACTATTTACTAGAGACGGGCAAAACTGCTACTTTTGAATCACGTTGCTACCTGTGATCGCTACTTTTTAATATCAGTGATTTTAAACTGTGACATCGCAGAAAAAAAATATATAAAAAAACGCAGGAAAAATTTTATAAAAAATAATCCTCAATGGCCGAAGTATCGCTTATTCAAAATCAATTTAGTTTTTGTAAATTCAACAATTTTCAATAGAGATGAGGATTTTTGAAAATTTTTATTTTAATTTTTTGAGCACCTGAACAGAAACATCGCAGAAAGAAATATAAAAAGAGCAGGAAAAATTCCATAAAAAATCATCCTCAATGGCCGAAGTATCGCTTATTCGAAATCAATTTGGTTTTTGTAAATTCGACAATTTTCAATAGAGATAAGGATTTTTGAAAATTTTTGTTTTCATTTTTTGAACACCTGCACAAAATCATCGCAGAAAAAAATATAAAAAGAGCAGGAAAAATACCATAAAAAATCATCCTTAATAGCCGAAGTATCACTTATTCAAAATCAATTTGGTTTTTGTAAATTCATCAATTTTTAATAAAGATATGGATTTTGGAAAATTTTATTTTAATTTTTTGAGCACCTGAACAAAAACATCGTAGAAAAAAATATAAAAAACGCCGGAAAAATTCTATAAAAAATCATCCTCAATGGCCAAAGTATCGCTTATTCAAAATCAATTTGGTTTTTGTAAATTCGACAATTTTCAATAGAGATAAGGTTTTTTGAAAATTTTTGTTTTAATTTTTTGAGCACTTGAACAAAAACATCGCAGAAAAAAAATTAAAATGAGCAGGAGAAATTCCATAAAAAATAATCCTCAATGGCCGAAGTATCGCTAATTCAAAATCAATTTGGTTTTTGTAAATTCAACAATTTTCAATAGAGATGAGGATTTTTGAAAATTTTAATTTTAATTTTTTGAGCACCTGAACAGAAACATCGCAGAAAAAAATATAAAAAGAGCAGGAAAAATTCTATAAAAAATCATCATCAATGGCCGAAGTATCTCTTATTCAAAATCAATTTGGTTTTTGTAAATTCAACAATTTTCAATACAGATATGGATTTTTGAAAATTTTCGTTTTAACTTTTTGAGCACTTTAACAAAAACATCGCAGAAAAAATATAAAAAGAGCAGAAAAAATTCCATAAAAAATCATCTCCAATGGCCGAAGTATCGCTTATTCAAAATCAATTTGTTTTTTGTAAATTCAACAATTTTCAATAGAGATATGAATTTTTGAAAATTTTTGTTTTAATTTTTTGAGCACCTGAACAAAAACATCGCAGGAAAAATTCCATTAAAAATCATCCTCAATGGCCGAAGTATCGCTTATTTCAAATCAATTTGATTTTGTAAATTCAACAGTTTTCAATAGAGATAAGGATTTTTGAAAAATGTTGTTTTAATTTTTTGAGCACTTGAATAAAAACATCGCAGAAAAAAATATAAAAAGAGCAGGAAAAATTCCATACAAAATATCCTCAATGGTCGAAGTATCGCTTATTCAAAATCAATTTGTTTTTTGTAAATTCAACAATTTTCAATAGAGATATGAATTTTTGAAAATTTTTGTTTTAATTTTTTGAGCACCTGAACAAAAACATCGCAGGAAAAATTCCATTAAAAATCATCCTCAATGGCCGAAGTATCGCTTATTTAAAATCAATTTGATTTTGTAAATTCAACAGTTTTCAATAGAGATAAGGATTTTTGAAAAATGTTGTTTTAATTTTTTGAGCACTTGAATAAAAACATCGCAGAAAAAAATATAAAAAGAGCAGGAAAAATTCCATACA
This sequence comes from Ocypus olens, assembly GCA_910593695.2. Lineage (NCBI taxonomy): Eukaryota > Metazoa > Arthropoda > Insecta > Coleoptera > Staphylinidae > Ocypus > Ocypus olens. Next base: position 4,801,806 of record OU343047.1, on the reverse strand, counting down.
AAATATCCTCAATGGTCGAAGTCTCGCTTATTCAAAATCAATTTGGTTTTTGTAAATTCAACAATTTTCAATAGAGATCAGGATTTTTGAAAATTTTAATTTTAATTTTTTGAGCACCTGAACAGAAACATCGCAGAAAAAAATATAAAAAGAGCAGGAAAAATTCTATAAAAAATCATCATCAATGGCCGAAGTATCTCTTATTCAAAATCAATTTGGTTTTTGTAAATTCAACAATTTTCAATACAGATATGGATTTTTGAAAATTTTCGTTTTAACTTTTTGAGCACTTTAACAAAAACATCGCAGAAAAAAATATAAAAAGAGCAGAAAAAATTCCATACAAAATCATCTCCAATGGCCGAAGTATCGCTTATTCAAAATCAATTTGTTCTTTGTAAATTCAACAATTTTCAATAGAGATATGAATTTTTGAAAATTTTTGTTTTAATTTTTTGAGCACCTGAACAAAAACATCGCAGGAAAAATTCCATTAAAAATCATCCTCAATGGCCGAAGTATCGCTTATTTAAAATCAATTTGATTTTGTAAATTCAACAGTTTTCAATAGAGATAAGGATTTTTGAAAAATGTTGTTTTAATTTTTTGAGCACTTGAATAAAAACATCGTAGAAAAAAATATAAAAAGAGCAGGAAAAATTCCATACAAAATATCCTCAATGGTCGAAGTCTCGCTTATTCAAAATCAATTTGGTTTTTGTAAATTCAACAATTTTCAATAGAGATATGGATTTTTGAAAATTTTAATTTTAATTTTTTGAACACCTGAACAAAAACATCGCAGAAAAAAATATAAAAAGAGCAGGAAAAATTCCATAAAAAATCATCCCTAATGGCTGAAGTATCGCTCATTCAAAATCAATTTGGTTTTTGTAAATTCAACAATTTTCAATAGAGATATGAATTTTTGAAAATTTTAATTTTAATTTTTTGAGCACCTGAACAAAAACATCGCAGAAAAAAATATAAAAAACGCAGGAAAAATTCCATAAAAAATTATCCCCAATGGCCGAAGTATCGCTTATTCAAAATCAATTTAGTTTTCGTAAATTTAACAATTATCAATAGAGATATGGATTTTTGAAAATTTTCGTTTAAATTTTTTGAACACTAACAAAAACATCGCAGAAAAAAATATAAAAAACGCCGGCAAAATTCTATAAAAAATCATCCTGAATGGCCAAAGTATCGCTTATTCAAAATCAATTTGGTTTTTGTAAATTCGACAATTTTCAATAGAAATATGGATTTTTGAAAATTTTCGTTTAAGTTTTTTGAGCACCTGAACAAAAACATCGCAGAAAAAAATATAAAAAGAGCAGGAAAAATTCCATAAAAAATCATCCTCAATGGCCGAAGTATCACTTATTTAAAATCAATTTGGTTTTTGTAAATTGAACAATTTTCAATAGAGATATGGATTTTTGAAACAAAAAATTAAATTTTTTGGGCACGTGATCAAAAACATCGTAGAAAAAAATATAAAAAGAGCAGGAAAAATTCCATAAAAAATCATCCCCAATGGCCGAAGTATCACTTATTCAAAATCAATTTGGTTTTGAACAATTTTCAATAGGGGTATGGTTTTTTGAAGATTTTCGCAGTTTGGTGAATTCTTTTAATTTTTTTTTTCAATTCGTGAAGTTTGCAATTTTACAATTGGTTTCGTGGTATTATTTCAAAATGTATATTTAGATATTCGCACTGAATCTTAAATAAAAATTAATTTTGGTTCATTTTGGGTTTACCATTTGTAGCAATTGTTTTTATATATTTGTTTTTCAGTTGATGAAAATCGTAATTTGAACATGAACGTAAGAGTAAATGGGAGTGTACAGTATTGAATGTAAAATAAACAATAGTGAAAAATCACAGGTACGTGAAATATACAGGGTTGGGCAAATGTGTGATTTCAGATTAAATTTCTGTTATTTTTTAATCACTTTAAATGTGTATTGTTTAGAAAATTATTTGCTTTAATTTATTTTATTAAATTTACCGCGGTTTTGTCTGGCAATATTGACGATTGGTGAAATTAAATTAATCTTACCGACCCATCCTACTGTCAACTCTTGTATGACATAAAAGGACCAATAAAGAATTTAAATTTAAATTTCAAAACGCGGAGGCGTTTTTTAAAAAAAACAATGAAGAGTAATCAACAAAAATATACGTTCGCGCGTGTCAATTGAGTGTAGCAGTTACTGATTTAAGTTGTAAAGGAGGATTATTTTTCGGTAAGTCATTTTTCATCTTTGCCACATTCGTTAGTAAAAAATACAGTCCATTTATCGCACATGTATAGTTTGATTTATTCTTTTCAGTGACGTATTTAGATTTTCTACAGCTACCCTATCTTTAAAATTATGTTTTTTTAGTGAGAGAGAGACAATCTTTATTCAGACAATAAAAACATAAATTAACAAAAGTAGAGTAATTCGAAATATACATCAAATATTTTTTAGTTTTCCTATTGATTGTCTTTTTCTTTGAATCGGCATATTCGTTTCTAATCGATGACCGATTTTTTTGGCAGTCGAAGATTTAAATTTCGTCGCTTGAAACGTCAATCAAGGAGGTCGGTTCCTCAATAATTAAAAAAATAATCGTTGATTCTGATTCGACACTCAATTCTGCATAGAAAAAAAATTATTCTACATTTTGTACGGACTATTTTGACTCTCCTGAAAAAGTTTAGGTACATTTTTCTTCGAAACTGTAAAAGATATCAACACGTTTTTTGTTTTGTTTTAAAGGTGGTATCGATACCTACCAATATGGCTGAGATTATTACCGTATGTTGAGTGGTGGGTTTTTTGAAAATATAAATAACTCATGTTTTTTTGATGTCATAATTCTGAATCCAATTATTTCTTTTTTAATTCCTCAGCCATAAGTGTCTATTTTGGAGTTAAGAACATGTATACAAAATTTCAGAGAATTCAGTCCGGTAGTTTTCTAGAAAAGTGTATCTAAAAATCACGTTTTTCTAATGGAAAACGGCTAAATAAAAATATTGGATCCAACCTAATTCATTATCAAGATAATTTTTCGAACCTCTTCGAAAAGTTTTCTCCCAATTTTATCATAACAATTTATTTAAATAACAAGGAATTTATGTTACTTTCTTCAGTAAATTCTTAATCTTTTTTTTTTCAACCATTAAAATGTAGACTTTCAAAATTCGTCGCGGTATTCTCAGTTTATTTATCGGAGACTATGTACCTCTTTGTAGCACCGGCGAAAACTTTCTGTTGGTTGATGAAACATATGTTGTTTCCTGAAAATTTCTTCTGAAGAAGTGAAACAAATTATTGTTAAAACGTGAATGACGAAAAGGATTATTTCCTGTAATTTTGCATTTTAGATACATCTTCCCTTACTTTTACGATACATGTGTGTATGACATGAAATAACACGAAATAACACAAAATAATATATTCTGTAACAAGGTTAGAATGGAAATTCGATGCGAGTGGAATATTCCAGGCGCGAGACGAGCGCGAGGAACCACGAGCATCAGAATTTCCATTCTTGCCGAGTAGCAGACTATACTTTCTCCATGACCAGATAAAAAAGACTAATAAAATAATGACCACAAAAAAACTTACGTTTTATTATTAAGTACGTTTGTGGTTATGTTTATAGAAGTTTGACAATTGTGATATCCAAGGCTAATTGTTTTATTCGGAACGGTGTGAGAATATTCATTCCATTACTTGTTATGGAATGAATTACATACAAAACGCATATGCGCATAGTGTTTTGTTCCATAACAAGAGTGAAAATGTGTACATTCTATAATCAAAATTGATTTCAGAATGCTTAAATTCTACAGTGGTCGTGGAGAAAGTTAATTTTCAATATTGTAAACATCTCGGAAAATCTAATTTACAAATTCCATTATAAGAAACTACTTAAAAGCGTAAAATCTTAACGACGGTGTACGTGTGCAATCTCGAAATCTCGAAACGCCAAACCGCCGAGGGAACTACTTTCCGAACAAAAAGTGTAATCTCCAATTAATTTCTGTTTGCACTAGATTAATCGATCAAGATAAGAACCTAATCGAATCCGGCGCAAGTGTACGCTCCAAACAAACATTAAATTACGATCGCAATATTTCAACTGAAAAGTATGTGATGAAGAGCATTTTCTTATTTTTTTTTAACTGGGTGCAGGTTTCCTCTTATATTTAGGTCACAAAATTTTAATCAAACTACACATCTCGAGTTTTTGCCGCGCTTTTGATGTAATTGCGTAGAACTGCGTTGCAACAACGTGGTCACAACGATCCTCTTCAAAAATTCAATTACGGATGGCTCTAGAACTACCGTTATCATGATTGTGACTATGAAAAAAGATTGTACGATCAAACGAATGTCGACTTTGTTTTGTAGATTACTACGCAACTAAAAAAAATATTATGCATTTAATAGATTATTTCCGATAAAGCTACGCGCACACTTATCGGAATCGGACGGACGGCACGCATCGTATAAAATTGCTTAACACAGTTGTAAACGAGTCATCCGTTCCATGCCGTACCGATAAATGCGCGTTGACTCGTTTACAACTGTGTTAAGCAATTTTTGCCGATGCGTGCCGTCCGTCCGATTCCGAAAAGTGTGCTCGTAGCTTTACTGGTGAAAAAAAAATACTTGAAATTCCTGAAATTTCTACCATTTTCAAATTTAGATAATTTTCAAATGGCCATAACTCGGCTTCTTCCTTGTGGATTGGAATCGCAGCCCGGCCGAAAGATTTTTCGGGGATCGAGAAGTATTCGGTCGGATCCATGGTTGTTGTGTATACGTCTGACATTATTCATTTGTTGATTTACTCATTCCAAATTAAATACATAAAATAATAATAACCTGGTCGTGACTGAATGGTTATGCCTAAGTAAAAAAAAAACTCGGCTTCTATCCAACCGATTTCGACGATCTTTCGAGAAATCAAAAGCAAAATGTGTCCTCTTTGAGAGGGTTTATCCCCCACTCAAAGAGAGGGCTCTATGCCCCTCCAAACGAAAAAATAAAAAGACCACAAAATGCACTTTCATAACTTTCTGCAAAATCGCCGTAGGAACTTCGTTTTTTGAGTCCTGCATAGGTAATTGAACACATTTCAATGCCCTTTTGGTGGATCGAGCCGACACATTTTTCAGCACACGTTGCCAAAGTAGGCCGCTTTTTTGCCCAGAAATGTGTTTTTTTTTTGTTCGGGGGTTGAAGGGTTCGAAAAGGGATCATTCCAATCTGAGTTTACTCCCTTAAAGTAGAGCCAAAATGGGATTGAATCATCAATTTTGGTTGAAAAGTCACTGAGTTATGTGCGAAGCTTTCTCGTCGAACATCCACAAGCCACAGATACGAGGAACATTTTTTTTTAGATTTTGTTTGAAGAGGATGTTTTTGCACCTCTTCCTTGATATCGTTTGGTTTCTCTGTCTTTACTGCTGCAGAACCGTTGTACTTATTTTACAAAACCTTTTGATAGCTGCAGGTTCCTAAACTTTATCCCAACGTCCCCTTTTCGTTGCTACCTCCTTCCGTTTTCCATCTCTGCCTTCCAATATTTCCTCTACGAAAGATAGATTTTGCTTTCTCTCACACCAAAAATTTCTTAGCACCTTAAAAATAACAACTAAATGTTGGGATACATGTATTTGTTATGAATAACTATCAATACGCATTAAACGCAAAATGCGAAATATATTTTTTTCGCATCTTATTAAATAATATAAACGTTGTTAAATCGTGTTTGATTGAGAAAGTTGTCTTATATTCGGCCGAATCATTTTCTCCACAGATGACGTCCAATCAAATGATAGCGGTTTCATTGCCCAACAGGTTTCAGCGAATGGCATGACGACGATTTTACTTTTTCAACAGTTGTAGTTGTTACAATAGTTACGATTCGTTTTTTGTCAGCCAACTGCCGCAATTCCCAAATTGAAAAATGATTCGTTATTATTTAAAACAAAGAGAAAAATCTTAAGATAATTATTTAATATGATGCGAAAAAGTAGTATTAAACTCGTGAACAAGTTGGCCATTGCCAACTTTCTCACTCGTTTGATAATATACTATTATTTTCTTTTAGTATTCTTACTTCAACTCTATCATTTGATTAAACCACAGTTTTAGCAACAAGAATTCTGATATTGGGCTGCCTCCGAAACAAAGTTATTAAAATACATTAAAAACATCTATCGTCATAAGTTGGGTTACCTGAAAAACAAAGTTATGAAAATACACTCTAATCTATCACAAATCAACTATCGTCATGATAAGTGAAAATAGCACCAGCACGCACTTCTGCGGCCTGAATATTGTTTATTTATTTATAAGCGCGAATTAAGTTTGAGTTACGTGATCGTATTTTTAAGGTCCACTGTACTTTGGTTTATCCGTCACGCTCTGGGAAAATTTGCAAAACACGCTCCTCGTTTGCGAGGAATTAATCAATAGAGCGGGAGAAACCATTCCGTGCAATTATTTTTCTTCCACGCGACAGCTGGATACTTTCACGTTGGACATGATAAAACTCGTCGACCGAGACGTAAAATTTCTCTTGCGTGTTTAATGTTTTGCGAAAATGAAAACAATGCGCTCGAGAAATTAACGGGATGTTGTTCGGTTGCGTGGAGAATTAGCATTGTCTTCGGGAAAGAGAAAACTTCCCAGAATTTGCTGTGCAATAATAAATGTATCAAAATGAACTGTTATTTTCGTCAGTATGAATCAAATTGATTCATTTAGTTACGGAGGTTAAGATGGCACTCGATGACAGCTACTGTCACTTTTTATAGAAAAATGAAATATCCGCCATTATGATTTCATGGCAAACCTTTATTTTTAATTTAAAATAGTTGTAAAGTTTTTTGCAAATATCTCGGTAAATATTCTGCAGAAACTATTGAATATGGTACCCAATCATTCAGCTTAAAAAGTTTTAAAAATAATATAGACCGATACTGTCAAATAATTAGGGGAGCCAATATTATCACATTTAAAATTTTACATGTAAATCCCTATGGCCCGTTTTGCAATTCAACACCCTTTTAGCAATATTTTGACAAAGTGTGAATATTTGTATAATAATCGCAATTTGTCTTTGCAGTTTTCTTTACGACCCTTTGAGTACAGCCCCTAGGTTAAATCAGAACTCGTGGAACTATTTAAAAAAGAAATTATTTTGAAATAATTTAAGAATCTCAACAAAAATATAATTGATGCAATCGCAGACTTTCGCTATAAAGAAACAAGTGTGGTTTGAAGCAGTAAACTCATGATGAGCCGGACAAAGAAATAACGAAATATCGTGAATCCCAGTGTCGTATGAATGGGCTCTTTTCAGTCGCCGTCGCTTCTCGCGGACAATTATGAAGGCGAGATGCAATTGAACTAAATTTCGAGCGACTTCGTGAATGATGAGGAAGTCCGTTTTAGTCACGGCGTCTTTCAACGAAAGTCGTTCTCTCGTTAATCATCATTACTCAAAACATGTCATGCCCTCCGGGAGAATCTAGTCGTATAATTGAGCCATAATCTGATGGTATTTGTATAGGTAATAGTTGGAGACGAGACAGGTGGATATTTGTTTGCTGTAGGTCATTTATTTTTATTAGTTTAGCTGTTTAGATTACCATTCACAGTTTATACAAAATTTGGGTCCATCGTCTATTCGTGCAGCATCGCCTCTTGTTTATTTTTTTAAATGATTGATCATTCATTGCATGCACACAAAAAAATCGCAAGCAATTAAAGAAAAATCTGCGGCATTATTTCTGGAAGTCGCTTAAAGCGAATGCTGATGTTCTTATTTAAAATCACTATAATTCACCCAGTGGCGGCTCGTGAAACATTTTATTGGTAGAGCCACTTGGCATACAAAAAATATATCCCCCCCGTCTTATTTTTGAAGAAATAATGAACGATTTGTCGTGTATTTTAATTTTGTCCCAGGTGGATACTAAATCTGTAATACAGTTTTTCGTCCACGTAACCTCACCCCAAACAAAAGACATGGAAAACAAAAAATACGTTTTTTTCTTTACACCCTTAAAGCTAATTGTTTTTTAAGTGTATATCTCGATTAAACTTTCTCATTCGTATTTATGAATTTTCAAAATTGTTATTACAACAAAGAGTGACTGCCTGAAGTAGCTTCTCAAATCCATCCAGAAATATTGTATTTTTGATATACTGGAAAATGATCGACGTATCCCCACTGGAAACAAAATGTCAGCACTTGAAACTTGATTTTTAGAAAAACGAAATTTGCATGTTGTGATTTAAAAAATTCCAAAAAAATAGTGACTGTTAGAATTAGCTTCAAATTTCCCAAATGCATCCAGAAATATTGTATTTTTATCATACTGGAAAATGATCGACATACCCCCACCGGAAACAAAATGTCAGCATTTGAAACTTGATTTTTAGAAAAACGAAATTTGCATGTTGTGATTTAAAAAATTCCAAAAAAATAGTGACTGTTAGAATTAGCTTCAAATTTCCCAAATCCATCCAGAAATATTGTATTTGTATTATACTGGAAAATGATCGACGTACCCCTATGCAAACAAAATGTGAACACTCGAAACTTGATTTTTAGAAAAATGAAATTTGCATCTTGTGATTTTAAAAATCTAAAAAAATAGTGACAGCCGGAATTAGCTTCAAACTTCTCAAATCCATCCAGAAATATAGTATTTCTAACATACTAGAAAATAATCGACATACCCCGACTAGAAACAAAATGTCAGCACGCGAAACTTGATTTTTAGAAAAATATAATTTGCATTTTGCGATTTAAAAAATTCTAAAAAAAAAGTGATTGCCAGAATTAGCTTCAAACTTCTCAAATCCATTAGAAATATTGTATTTTTGACAAACTGAAAAATGACAAAATGTCAACCATCAAAACTTGATTTTTAGGAAAAATAGAATATGTATCTTGTGATTTAAAAAATTCCAAAAAAGTAGATACTGCCATAATTAGGTTCAAAACTTCTCAAATCCATCCAGAAATAGAGTATTTTTAACATACTGGAAAATGATCGATATACCCCGACTGGAAACAAAATGTCAGCAGTCAAAACTTAATTTTTAGAAAAAACAGAAAAATATAATTTGCATTTTGCGATATAAAAAATTCTAAAAAAAAGTGATTGCCAGAATTAGCTTCAAACTTCTCAAATCCATCCAGAAATATTGTATTTTTGACATTCTGGAAAATACTCGACATATCCCACAATATTAGGGATACCTAATTATTTCATTTATGTACTTGATAGCAGTGGCGGCTCGTGGATGTTCGGTGGCGGGGTAACGGAAGAAAATTTGACCGAAACACCAACGAAATATCACTTTGCGCGAACGCGTGAGAGTATGATTCATGCTCAAAATATGAAGTCATGTTCCATAAGTAGTATTCTTATCTGTTAATCTTGCTCTAATTATTTCACAGAAGTTTGCACGCATATGTGCGTTTTGCACATACATTAATGGCGCTAATTTTGGTTGTGGTTTTTTTTCTTACTCCGAGATGATGATGTTTTCATCACTCGCGTGCTAGAAGAATAACAGTTTTGTTAACGTGCTTCCCGCAATCAACACCAAATACGTCTCATATGTTTGTAACGTAAAATAATTTTAGCGCTGATGAAACCTGCTCCGTGTAGGTGTACGGATGGTAAAACAATGTTTATTATAATATTTTTCAATTTCAATGAGCCCCTTCAAAAAATCGAATGGTTTCCCCAGAGATATTTTTTCTGCAGCCGTCCCGAAAATAAAACTTTCGGTATGATTTATTAAATCGAAAGTGCCACTTTACATAAATCGTACCGAAAGTAGTTATTTTCGGGACGATTTTGTTTCACTTTCGGAACGATTTCTTTACTTTCGGGACGCTTTTTGTTACTTTCGGGACGATTTTGCGTATAAATGTAGGCGGCCTTGACAAAAGCATCAACTCCATATTTAATTATGACAGCGCTTGTCATAAACATCCGTGTGTGTTTTTGCTTTTTTAACATAAAAAATATTGTCCACTTGAAAGAGCAGCAACCTGGGCCAGAGTGGAAGATCATCGTGGTAATGAACTCAGCCCGTTACAATGCAAAGTTAAATTCTTGATTAAACCATTTTATATCTTATTTAGAAATATTGTTCAAGGATTTGTAAGAAAGGGAAATAAATAAATGCATAAAAAATTGAACTTTTCTCTTTCTTCCAGGAACGTTGGAAATGTGTTTCTATATTTTGTAGTTTTGAAGAAATACGTGTTTGAAATCCGTTCCTTCATTTTGAATAATCTTTTTTTTCTCCATCTGATTTACCGGTTTGTAAAATATATCTTCTTTTTTTCTGATTCCATCTTTTTTTTGGCCAATGTGAGCTTGTCTACAGCCAATCCAATAATTACTCTATCCAGAATTTTGCCAAGGAATCCGTTAGTACAAGTGTATGACCAACTGGTTCGATCATATTCTTACATTGTTGCTCCTTCTTAAAACCTCAATTACTTACTCATGTGATTTTGATATCACTTTTAATGGTCAAATACTGGATGGGTTTAATTGAGGACATGTTAAAAGTGTATAATTTAGGAGGAACATCACAGATTATTTGAGATGCAGCAAACGGTTTAATTAAAATCAATAAAAAACATTACAAATAAAAGTTTAATTAATTGTCTGTATAAAATAATCTTAAGTCGAGCCAAATTTTAACGCATTGTCGACGATCACAAAAACCGCGACCTACTAAAATTGCCTCCACCGACAAAATTGGCAAAAAAAGGACTCTCCATAACATCAGTATTTACCACAATACTCGGCGGGTGGTGCCATTGTAATCTCATGTAGTATTTGTTTCGCATTCCTGTGTGAAATTTTATCCCATCCGACGAACAAACAGGGCGCCGGCTTTTAAATACTCCGAAAGGACATTTGTGAACGCGCGGCAAAGTGGTGTTCTTCAAACAAAAAGCCTTCAGCACAAGATCGATTGTATGCGCCCCTTTGTCTGCACGTACTGTAACTCGATGCCTCCGGACAGGTAAGTAATCAATTCTTGGAAAGTTCCGATCCAAGTTTCAATCCAACTTTAGAATAAAACGCCGCTGCTTTTCTTAGAAAACATATCCGCAATATTCAGTACTTTGGCGCATTCTACTCACGGAGTTAATTAAAATGCTAAGTAATCATTGTTCGGAAGTGATTATTTTAGCAATGATTTAAATAATGTAGTTATTGCTTTACCAATAATAATTTACAAGTATTCCCATTGGGGTCAAATATAGCTTCAAGAAGCAAGAATTGGGCGATTGTCAACAAAAAAATGCTAACCATGTTGGAAGCTCCATGTTGGAGTCCTTTTGAAAGGCAACCTTGGTTAGTATGGTAGATCCTGTTTGTAAGACTCGGTGAAAATATAATCAAGGTATCCTATAGCTCCACATGAGGATTTTGATGACTGAGTTAGCCTCATACTAAATAAGTGAGAGGAGGTAGCAGGGGCTGTTCGTTATGTAGAGCCAAGGAGCCATGCCACTACCTCTAATTTCAAACTAAACAATTTTTTTTTATTAATTCTAACAACACTGATTCCGTCATTTTAAACGTTAAAACGATGTCTGCGAAAGTTTCATGAGAAGATAAAAATCGCAATGCATTTATTTGAGAAGAATTTTAAATTGTAATTTTAATTTTTGTATTTTTATATTTTATATTTATATTTTATTTTATATTTTGTTTTATATTTTATATTCTAATTAATACTTTAATGTACAGGGTGAATCCCGTAAATATATTATGTATTATTATTAGATAACTCTTCAAGAAAATACCAGATTTGAAAAATTCTTCCAGAATTGTGTGTTGTGTTGTTATTATGAAAACCAGTGATAAGGTATTTTGAGTTTTTTGAAGGTTTATTAAGATTGGTGTATTTTGAGTAAATTTGAAAAGTTTCAAGAGTGTTACACTTGTTTTTATATTTTTTTTTCACTTGGATGAAGTGAAATTTAAAATCTTGAAAACCAGTAATGGGGTATTTTTGAGTTTTTTTGAGGATTATTAAGATTAATGTATTTTGAGTAAATTTCGAAAATTTTAAGTGTGTTGCAGTTGTTTTTATAATATATTTTTTTTCACTCGGAAGAAGTGCAAATTAAAAAAAAATCTTAAGCGCTGTTATCAGCCGATTATCTTGAAAACCTGTGATGGGGTATTTTGGGTTTTTTAGAGGATTATTATGATTAATGTATTTTGAGTCAATTTGGAAAATTTCAAGTGTGTTGCAGTTGTTTTTATAATATTTTTTTTCATTCGGAAGAAGTGCGAATTAAAAAAATTTTAAGCGCTGTTATCGGCCGATTATCTTGAAAACCACTGATGGGGTATTTTGAGTTTTTTTGAGGATTATTAAGATTAATGCATTTTGAGTAAATTTGAAAAATTTCAAGTGTGTTGCAGTTGTTTTTATAATTTTTTTTCTCACCCGAAAGAAGTGCGACTTAAAAAATCTTAAGCGCTGTTCTCGGTCCGTTATCTTGAAAACCAGTGATGGGCGATTTTGAATTTTTAGAGGGTTATTAAGGTTAATGTACTTTGAGTAAATTTGAAAAGTTTCAACTGTATTGCATTTGTTTTTATAATTTTTTTTTCACTCGAAAAAAGTGCGAATTAAAAAATCTCAAGCGCTGTTCTCGGTCGGTTATCCTGAAAACCATTGATGGGGCATTTTGAGTTTTTTTGCAGAATAATTAAGATTCATGTATTTTGAGTAAGTTTGGAAAGTTTCGAGTGTGTTACAGTTGTTTTTAAACGTTTTTTTCGCTCGAAGAATGTGTAACTTAAAAAAATCTTAAGCGGGGGTTCTCGATCGATTATCTTGAAAACCTGTGATTGGCTATTTTGAGTTTTTCAGAGGATTATCAAGACTAATATATTTTGAGTAAATTTGAAAAGTTTCAAGTGTGTTGCAGTTGTTTTTATATTTTTTTTCACTCGAAAGAAGTGCGAATTAAAAAAATCTTAAGCGTTGTTCTCGGTCGGTTATCTTGAAAACCTGTGATGGGGTATTTTGAGTTTTTTGGAGGATTATTAAGATTAATGCATTTTGAGTAAATTTGGAAAGTTTTAAGTGTTTTGCAGTTGTCTTTATATTTTTATTTTCACTCGGAAGAAATGCAACTTAAAAAAAATCTTAAGCGCTGTTCACGGTCAGTTATCTTGAAGACCAGTGATGGAATATTTTGAGTTATTTGTAGGATTATTATGATTATTGTATTTGAAGTAAATTTGGAAAATTTCAAGTATGTTGTAGTTGTTTTAATTTTTTTTTTTCACTCGGAAGAAGTGCAAATTAAAAAAATCTGAAGGACTGTTCTCGGTCGGTTATCTTGAAAACCTGTGATGGGATATTTTGAGTTATTTGGAGGATTATTAAGATTATTGTATTTTAAGTAAATTTAGAAAGTTTCAAGTATTTTACAGCTGTTTTTATATTTTTTTCGCGTCAACAAACAAATATTATAATTTTTCATAAATTTACATGAAAAATCGCAAAAGCAATCGACAGAATGTATTGAAATTTCTTACCAAATCACTCTTGAATTAATATTGAGTGATTTTGTGAAGTTTCAAGTGGATGGCAATTGTTTTTGATATATTTTTTTTTCGCGTCAACAAAATAATTATAATTTTTCATTAATTTACATGGTGTTTGCATGAAAAATCACAAACACTATTAACGGAATTTATTCTGCATTTTCACCAAATCATTCTTAAATTAATATTGAGTGATTTTGAGAAGTTTCAAGTGGGTAGTAATTGTTTTTATATTTTTTCGAGTCAATAAAGTACTCATCGGATGCAAATAGGAACAAAAAATTAATTTGTCTTTTATTGCTTTTCTGTTGTTTGTGGATAACTCTTGAACGGATGGCCTAATTTGGCAAATTCATCCATCGAATAGACGCAGATAAGACCATATAATTTATAGTTCAATTCATGAACTAGAGGAGAGATTTCGAAAATTATTTCAGCAAAGTGTTGTGCTCATTGGACAGTTAAGATCAAAAAATATTTTATTATTATTGAGGATAATTCTTAAACGAAACGTGTTAGCAAAGTATTGTTCTTATTCAAAAGACGTAGGTTAAAAAAATAAAATTGTTAAATTTTGAACTGATGATCAGATTTCTAATGTCATTTTTTTTCAAAAATTCATAACTTTGCTCCAAATCATCGAAACGACTCCAATTTTTAAGGCATTTGAAGGAGATTGATTAAATTTTTCTGAGTTTGTGGCGAAATTTCCCGCGAAATTTTGTCAAAGTTGGACAATTTTTTACATAAAAAACATTTTTTTTCCATCGCGTTGTTACGGGGGGTGGGTGGACTTGGGGTCAAAATCAACTACATATTCTTAAAAAAAAAACTTGAATCTTTTCCAAACTGAAAGATTCATCGATTTTCGACCAAATTGAACAAAGTTACGACGGTTTGAAAAATCTAGTATTTTCGAGAGCCGCTTTTTTTTGACGCCGAGTGTAGTGATAACATTAAGTTACTATTACGATATTATTATTTTAATATTCCACGTAATACCTGTAGTATTTCCTATCTACACGGATTTAACAAAACTGAACTAAAATAATTTCATGGTAAAAGATTAAATTATCATCATAATACAATTATTGTTAACCTTGCCGACTTGTATCAGATGCCCATTGTTATCTAGGTGAGTAAAAAAATCCCGGCAACATTTACATTCGTCCTCTGTTTGGCGTTAGGAATAGAAAATTGCATTTATCAGCGGGACGTGGGATTTACAAATAGACTTGTGTATAAATAAGTGGAACGTTATATAAACACGTACACGTACGGTGGTTATAGGCTACATGCAATGAATGATTATGATATACTTCTTATCCGCGAGCATATACATATATGCAAATGCAAATGAAACCCTAATGACTTTCTTACAACGTGCTCGATTTGTAAATAAACGTCCATCATAATTATTACATTTGCCAAAGTAAACGTAAACGTAAATGTACGTGCTGGTTTTATTTTACCCCGTTGCTTGTTCTTGTTATGCCAGATAGGTTTACAAACGTGAAAAATATTTTATATTATATTATATAATACTTACGTTTATTTTGTTATTGCGAAATTTTAGTTGTATTTTAATATATTTAAATTTACATTTAGTTTAATTTCAAGAGTATGTAGTATTACACAAAACTTAATTGTAAAATGATGATAATCGTTAAATGAATAAATAAATAAAGAGATGAAAGCAATCAAAAATGGCCAAAAAGTGCACTATATGAAATATGCCCCCTTAAAATTTAGGACATTTTACCATTATGTTACGATTAGGAAATTCATATGTTTTACTTCAGATATTGATTGCAATGATAACAACATTTTATTACAGTTTTAATTACTTTCCTTGAATGGAATGATCGCGATAACGCTCGTAATTGATTAAACGCAAATGTATCGCGCGATTGGATAAAATTACCGCCAAAAGGTATTATCAGAAACATGTGCTCGCTGTGTTTGCGGTAGTTAAAAGCTGGAATTCCACATGCCATGTAAATTGTATCAAACAAGAGAGCAGAAACACGAGCTATTATCAAATAACCAAAGAGATTGTGCGTTTTTTTCGCGCTCGTGTATGAATACGGATATCTCTCGACATGTATGTACGCTGCTGTAAACAATAAGGCAAATAGACAATGCCCGTCCAGTTTTGAGTTTCGCTGTTGATTGTGCAGTTACGTACAAAGGCAACAAAGTTACGGGACGAGAGAGGCCTTCGTGCACTAATGTATCTGGCCGTGAACACAAAAAAGAGTTTCCGCGGTCGATTTATACATGTTTTACTGACTCAGAAAATAAAGAATCTAGAGCCGTCCCAAAATCTGGTGTCACATTGATTGCGCCGTGGACGCGTTTAATTGTCTTCAACAATGTTAATCCGTAAGTATAGCTGTCCCAAAATGTCGTGACACATTGCGCAGTGAAGGCGTTTAATTATTTTCAACATGTGTTAATCCGTAAGTATAGCTGACCCAAAATGTCGTGACACATTGCACAGTGAAGGCGTTTTATTATTTTAAACATATGTTAATCCATAGGTATAGCTGACCCAAAATGTCGTGACACAATGCGCAGTGATTATCTTAAATTTCAAGAGGGAAGGGACGCCGTAAACTCGTAAATATTCAGTGAACATAATGTAAATATATTTGTTAAATTTGGTTCTCGTTTATCACGTGGTGAAATATTTAAGGTTGTGAAACCAACCAGGTGCCTCATTTCAATAACAATGCATAGACGCAGAATCGTTCGCGAAGTGATGATTCATCTTCATGATGCGGCCACGCGTAGATTTATTACCGCGTTCTCTCACTCCGCGCAAACTTCACCCCCAGATGACGTCAGATTTTGGGACGGCTTTATCAAACCATTGAGAGAGAGAGAGAATACATTTATTGAGACGCTTTTACAAATGACCTCAACAGGCAATTGACCAGACGTCTTTCAGCCTTCAAACTATTGATTTACCATCAACCAAATAATTCACATAAATGGTCTTCAGGAGTAATAGGATTATCGGATAGATCATAATAAATTTAGCTTTTCTTTATCAATTAATTAACAACAACGGCGACATAAACAATGCATTTACAAGTAATTTACATTGTTTAAATAATATTGTATAATTGAGACCTTATCATTTCCGAACATGTGCCAATTACCCACTTTTTAATAGGTTGGCAACGATACGCTAGTGCATTGAAATGCGTGTTATCTACGGGAATTTTTTCCGTAATACCAAAAACAATGGTTTTTGTTGTGGTTTAATTTCATCGAAACTGGCACGTAATTAAGTATTGTGAAAACAAACGAATATGTTAATTTATTTCGAGTATGAGAAAGCCCTATAATTTTGTAAAAAAAATTGCTTTGTAAATGCAAGCACCATAAAAAAACAGTGACGATTCGTGTATCGTAAAATGTGAGGTAAAACGGGCGTTCAATATAGGAAGCGACTGCGAGCGCTATGTAGAGTTGCACCGAGCACTCGAGGCGTATTGCGCAGTGACCATCTTAAATTCAATTGGCTTCGGAGATTTGCTGTCGCGTTTTCGGTATACTTTCTCACTCTTCGCAAACTTTACCCCTACACGCCTCGAGTGCTCGGTGATACTGTACATAATTTTCGCTAGCGATTGGTATTTATCCAGGGAGCGTAAAAAATTTACGCTACCGTTTTTAGCGCTACTAAAAACGTAACCTCAATTATGAAACAAAAAGGTACTGTTAAAATTGCAATGCACTGCAGCAGGGGCGGCTCGTTATATAGAGCCAAGGAGCCATGGCACTACCTGTAGTTTTAAGCTCAGCAAGAATTTTTAATTAATTTTTAAAACACTTATTTTGGTCGAGGAAGATAAATCGCTCTTCCTTTCTTCAAAAAAGAGGGGGGGATATATGCACTGCAGTATCATAAATTTCTTGATCTTAACTGCTGTTTATTAGCTGCAAGATATGTTACTTTCTCACTCTGCACAAGCTTTACCCCTACACGCCTCGAGTGGTCGGTGATACTGTACATAATTTTCGCTAGCGATTGGTATTTATCCAGCGAGCGTAAAAAATTTACGCTGCCGGTTTTAGCGCTACTAAAAACATAACCTCAATTATGAAACAAAAAGGTACTGTTAAAATTGCAATGCACTGCAGTATCACAAATTTCTTGATCTTAACTGCTGTTTATTAGCCGCAAGATATCGTTTCTAGTTATTTCTGTAACAAATTATTATTCGAGGTTATGTCGTCGGTTTCAGATGTTTTGCGCATGATTACAATTGACATTTACCGTTCAGTAAATTATTGTTATTTAGGCGTTTCGAGTTGAATTAAGCACTATTTTCGACAAAAGCCATTTTGCATATGAGCCGTTATATTTTTTAAAGTGGGACTAGTGCACTTTTGTATACAGGGTGTCTCCTCGTTTCGAGTGCGCCAAACGGAAACAGGAAGTAGAGATAATGTTATTCTAAACAGAATAAAAAAAAACAAATAACAGCGTCAATTACATCAAGTAAAATTACTGTCATCTTTACTAATTTTCGAGCAGCAACAAGCAACATTTTTAATAACACGAATGCAATGATCAATAATTTTTTTTTTATTTTATTAGGACATGAACAAAATTAATTTAAAGAGAAATAAAAAACAGCATTAAAGTTGCGCCCCCCAAGTGCACGAATACAACAATTTCTAAATTCTTTGACAGCGTTTATTACCCAATCTAGTAATTTTAACATTTTGTTTCATGTCTCCCCAGAAATAATAGTCCATAGGTGTAAAATCTGGAGATCGAGGTCCAATTCGTCTATCAGGAAATTTCTTAATAGTTTCTAATATTTTTTTGCATAATAGGATGGTGCACCATCGTGTCAGAACCACATCCTAAGTCATTGTGCAAGTGGGAAATCATCTAAAATTGTTTAAAATTCATGGAGATTATCAGAAAATTTAATGTTTAACTAATTTAGAATATTTCTTGCATATTGGGTTGGTGCTCCATCGTGTTGGAATCACATCCTAAGTCATTGTGCATCTAAAATTGCTTAAAATTCGTGGAAATTATCAGGAAATTGAATATTTAGCCAATTTCTAATATTTCTTGCTTAATGGAATGGCGCTCCATCGTGTTGGAACCACATCCTGAGTAATTGTGTAAGTGGAAAATCATCTAAAATTGCTTAAAATTCACGGAGATTATCAGGAAATTTAATGTTTAACTAATTTATAATATTTCTTGCATATTGGATTGGTGCTCCATCGTGTTGGAACCACATCCTAAGTCATTGTGCATCTAAAATTGCTTAAAATTCATGGAAATTATCAGGAAATTGAATTTTTAGCCAATTTCTAATATTTCTTGCTTAATGGAATGGCGCTCTATCGTGTTGGAACCACATCCTAAGTAATTATGCAAGTGGAAAATCACCTAAAATTGTTTAAAATTCATGGAGATTATCAGGAAATTTAATGTTTAACTAATTTAGAATATTTCTTGCATATTGGGTTGGTGCTCCATCGTGTTGGAACCACATCCTAAGTCATTGTGCATCTAAAATTGCTTAAAATTTATGGAAATTATTAGGAAATTGAATGTTTAGCCAATATCTAATATTCCTTGCATAATGGAATGGCGCTCCATCGTCTTGGAACCACATCTTAAGTCATTATGCAAGTAGAAAATCATCTAAAATTGCTTAAAATACATGGAAATTATAAGGAAATTCAATGTTTAGCAAATTTCTAATATTTCTTGCATATTGCGTTGGTGCTCTATCGTGTTACAACCACATTCTAAGTCATTGTTCAAGTGGAAAATCATCTAAAATTGTTTAAAATTCATGGAAATCTAATAAATTTTTAAAGATTTTATATCGATCGAAAAATCTTTAAAATTATTTATCTCGATAACGGTAAGAAATCGGACATATGTTTATTTAAAATATTCTGTTCAAAATAACATTATCCACTTCTTGTTTCCTTTTGGCACACTCAAAATGAGACACCCTGTATATCGAGATATATAGGGATTAACCTATGAACGAATTTAAAAATATTTAATATTTATATTTATTTTAATAAGTTTAACGAATTCGGGTGATCAACTATTTTAATAATCATCGTAGACCCTTATGTAATACCTTTTTCTTCATCACAAGAACGTTTTAAATCCATTGGAGTTAAAAAAAATTATCCACGAAAAAATGCAAAAAAGTTGGCAAGTCACCATGAAAATTTTGAAAAAACTTGATTTTTCACACTTTGAACGGCCGTAGCGGCTAAACGCAGAATCCAAATCGAACGCGGTTTTCAAATATGTACTCCTCTGGTGCAAATTAGTCTGATTCGATTAAAATTAGCGATTTTTTATTTTTGACGAAAAAGTGAAAAACCATAGAAAGGTCCCCCCTTCTTACTTTTGCTCAAAAATTGGTTTTGAAATGATTTCCTGAAGAAACCACTGGTTCGATTCTGGGTTTCTATACATCACTAGAAAGATCCCTTCAAGAAGCTTCAGAAAATGTACTTTCGCAAGAACAAATGCCAATTTGAAGCCCGTGACGCGTCAGCAAAGAAAACTCGAAAATGGAAAAAATCGAAAAAATCAACTCTTTTAATAATCATCGTAGACCCTTTTGTAATAACTTTTTCTTCATCAGAAGAACGAGCTAAACCGATTAGCGTTAAATTTTATCTAGGAAAAAATATTTCTATTCCGTCTTCTTTTTACTGGTGTTCTATGAATAGGTACAGACAAGGATGTATTTTGTTTCTCGAAATCGCCTTAAAAAGGGCGGTTTTCCTCTGTAATTCGATTCTTACATATCTTCATACACGTGCAATTCTTATTTTCAAACTTCTACCCCAATCGTCGATGGTGAAAAATTTGGAGTAAATAGTGTTTGCGGTGTAAACAAAGCATTTTGGAAACGAGATGTTCATCTCATTCGCAGGATTCACGAATAGACACGCGCCTGTGTATAAATAGACGCGCTGTTTAAATATACAGCAGGAAAATCTGCGGTTATTGTTTGCACCTGATCAAGCTTGCCGCTTAAAAAAAAAGTGTCATGTTTAGTTATGTCCACTGATAATTAAACTTACATTACTATTATTTATACACGAAATATTTGATGTACATTGAATAGAAAAAAAATATCTCCAGAGATTTCTGGCCCAAGCGTTGTTGTTGCAGGAGGCACTAATCTGAAAAGGTATTATTTGCTATTATTTTGATTTTATAGTGGAGCAGTGATTCATAGTAGTTATCAGAGAATCGAACCGAAATATACAAACATATTTATTATGCAGATAAGGCACAAAAGCAAAAGTTTATAATAAATAATTACAAACATAATTT
The DNA here is from genome assembly GCA_910593695.2 of Ocypus olens. NCBI lineage: Eukaryota > Metazoa > Arthropoda > Insecta > Coleoptera > Staphylinidae > Ocypus > Ocypus olens. Next base: position 4,780,795 of record OU343047.1, on the reverse strand, counting down.
TCTGCTCCAAAATATATTTTGATCTGGTTTTACAGTTATAGTATAATCGCGCAGACGTGACAGTGACTCATTCTTTTTCGATCTAATAATCGCGTCTAGATAAATATCTATACTCGTTCGCATGCTTAAGAAAAACGAAAAAATATGAAACGTATGTCGATATGTAAATTCAAGAGCTAAGTGCAACGTATGTCTTTTCTCATTCTATCTATTCTAACCTCAAAATTCACGTGCTTGTATCTGGTTTTGATCGTCTCCGATTTCGATTTAGTTAAGAGCAGAATCGATTGTATCCATTTCATTAATAAAAAGGTTAAATTTAATGATCAATTTCCAGTTGTCTTTACCGATTGCCGAAAAATGCACTCGCAAAGTTTCGTCGGGAAAATATTTGCACGCTCGAGAATTTTTAAATTTCCCGCCTAGACTGAATCGAATTATTTTTTGGACATACGTTTACTAGAAACTTAATTCAGGCAACATGGAGCGATGAGTCACTGTCACCTTTGCGCGATTGTACTATACGTTCCGAGTTCCTCTGCATTAGTATAGATATTACTGCAATTGTTGGTCTGCAACAGGACAATGTTAAAAAATCCTGAAAGCTAAGACTCTTAAATTGTGCCTTTAAAAAAAATCCAGGAAGTACCCATGTAATCAAGTATCATGTGCCATAACAAATGCATAGTGACATCTATTGAAAGCTCTCTTGATAATTGATTGCATTCGTTCCAAGGTGAGAAAATCTTCACAAGATACTATATAAGTTCTTAAATATCCCGCATCCTTTTGAGATGTGTTAATCTAGACGTATATAATACTGTAGATTATTATCTCTGTAGACTTCAGGCATAACCTTTCTTCAACTCCATTGATTAAAACCAAATTATGCGCTTCACACTCAATAACTCCATTGATTAAAATACCTTGGAAAAATGTTTGAGGGACGTTAAGTTAAATCAATCCACCGTGAATTTTCAAGAATCGTATCGAGGCTTCAATGTTCGGCCGATAATCGGATGACGAGATAAAGACCGTTCGACGTAGAATTCCGGTTCCTTTCGAAGGAGATTACGTCGCAACTGCGCGTTATTATCACATCGACCGCGAGGTAATAAAATTCGGTGGGATAGTAAAGACCGGAGGGATTTGACCCTTTCACGGCCGACGACGATTCGGGCGGCGGTCTTGGGAAAACAAGACGTCGTTTGTTGTTGGAGTGTCTGTCTGTTTGGACAGGAGACAGTCGGCCGAATTGATGGATAAGTAGTTTAATTGCGATTCTGTTGTAGGCAAACGCACACAAGAATCGTTAAATTATATGATGTAAATTCTTCTTACATTCGTAGTTGTGTTAAATACAATCTAATCTTGGAATTATTGTCAAGTTTGTAAATAATAAAGATATAGTGATAATATTTATTAAAGAGAATAGACTCGAGCCTGATTAAGGCGACCACCGCGTAATGCCAAAAATTTCGGTCAAAAAACACCGACCGCACTTTGGGAAGGAAACATTTGCCGGTGATTGAACACAAACATACATAGTAGAAGTATGATGATTAACTCTTTGCACTCGTATTGTGTAACATTTAAAAAAATTATACCCTTAGTTCATTAGCATTCCTGATGGTGAAGCGAGAAAAACACTTCAAAATGACTTCTTCAGGATGGATTCATTTCCAAGAGTTATTTGAGCCATCGACGGGAACGAAGGCCGGTTGTAAATCGTAATGTGACAGCTACTGTCACTTTTTAGAGAAACATGAAATAGCCGCCATTATGATTTCATGGCAAACCTTTGTTTTTAATTCAAAATCATTGTAAAGTTTTTTGCAAATATCTCGGTAAATACTCTGCAGAAACTATTGAGTAAGGTACCTTAAAAAGCTTTAAAAATAATGTAAGAAGACCGATACTGTCAAATAATTAGGGAAGCCAATATTAATACATTTAAAATTTTACATGTAAATCCCTATGGCATGCTTCGCAATTCAACACATTGTAGATTTTGGGAATTATTCTTACAAACCTGAAATTATACATACTCGCATGGATATTCATTCAAATTTAGCAAATTGGTACGTCTTCTGTATTAAAATGTACTGTTATAGCCAGTGGTGTATTGGTAAAATAAGAAGTAAGGGAACGCATGGTGGGAGCAAAGAATTAAGGGAACGCAAGTTTTTCGGAGATCATCTTATTTTAAGCAAACTATTGTTTTCCTTGTAAGCTTTTTTATTTTTGTTTATTCTTACTATACAAAATATTAATAGCACTAGTGCCTTAGGAACTATACAGTACATTTTAATATAGTAGAAGACGTAACCAATTTTCTAATTTTACATAACGCACATAATTTCCGGTTTGTGCGAATCAATTTGAGTATAATTTTCACACGGATGACTCTCGCTTATATTATTGTAGGAACGTCATGGGGGAGACGAGAGGCACGCACGCAACCCCCAGATACGATTCATTACGGTGGGCCGTTTACATCCCCCGGGGGTTTGTGTTTTGTTGTTGTTGCGAGAGGACGATTTACATTCCAACTTACACGTGTGTGGGTCCGTGCGATAATTTATATCCCGACAAGTAAAAAGGGGGTCGATTTCCGAAGGGTGACAAACCAAACACACAAAGGGCCGCGAATTTGCCACGCCGATTAAAAGTTTCAATCGTTTATCATAATCATTTCCGACAGAGGTGTGTGTGAATGTGTGTGGCGGTCAGGATTTGTTTATATTTTATATTCGTTAACAGATTATCAACTTTTAAAATAAATCACGAACCGAAATTTATTTCTAATCTTTATATATATATATATATATATATATATATATATATATATATATAAACAACATTTTTATTTCAGTAACTTTTACATATTTAAGTTATTTAGTTATTACTATTTGGTTGGTAAGTCACTGTCTGGGCTCTCGACCATCGGTCTTTCTGCCCCGTTTTAAGAAAAGAAAAGGAAAATTTAATTTTGTTTAAACTGTCCGGATGATGCGATCTAATGAATTGATGAAGTGCGCTTGTGGAATGTTTGTATTTTGAGAGGATGTTGGGGTTACGGGGAATGCAATATTTATTAAGAAGGGTTATGTTGGAGGGTTTAGTTGCGAATTTTTTACCAATGGGTAATATTCGTTGAGAAATATTACGAAATTTAAAACGCGTCGATTGTCAAAAGCTTAAAACTAAACAGGTTAAATAGTTCATAGGTAATCAATCAATATTTTACTTTAAGTAATAATTAATTATATATTTTTTTGTAATGGAGAATCCGTAAATAAACCTTATTTATTTATTTATTTATTCGTGTACACCGTGTGACTATAAAGTTTTAAGACTGATTTTATTGTGTCGAATTGAGTAGCTCTATCTACATGTGGCCAACGGTACTACGTAGTGGGAAGTTTTCCTAAAACTGGTGAAAATTTCATGAGTACATGTGTCTCCATTCCGTAGTTACAACGCGCGTTTTTTATTCTCGTCATGGAAACATCATTGAACCTGGTCAAAACGTCAATGCTGAGTTTTATAAAGGTGTTTGCTGAAGAGAATTGCGCGCGTTCGCCCTGAATTGTTCGCATCTAGAACTGGGTTCTGTTACAGGATAACGCGCCAGCCCATAACGCCATCATTGTTAGACAATTCTTGACCAGAAAAAAAGTTTCCGCGGGACTCGCCTGACTATTTCTTATTCTCAAAAATTAAGTTGCATTTAAAACGCCGTCATTTTGACAATATTTCTGACTATTTCTTATTCCCAAAAATTAAGTTGCATTTAAAACGCCGTCATTTTGACAGTATTTCGACCATTCAAAAAAACTGTGACGAAAAAAGACTTCGCTAAAGTCCAAAAACGATTAGTGGATCGCACCCAGCACTGTATTGTTGTGGGGGGGGGGGTACATTGAATAAAATAAAAGCAAATTTACATTCTGACTATTTATATTTTTTTTCTGACCTCAGTCTTAAAACTTTATAGCCACACCATGTATACGGACTATTTGTCATTATAATAGTAGATTATACGGTTAGATCAGAAAGTCGAAAATAGTTGGCAGGACATTTTCTGAAAATCCCTAAAATTATTTAAGTAATCTGATATTGGCTGCCTGAATTATTTGCATTTTTGACGTTACTTGTTTTAGAAACTATCTTTAAAACAAGTAACCTCAAAAAAACACAAGACGTCAAAATAGACAAAATTCTTGTGTACTGCACTGATCCAGGCAGCCAACATAATATTGCGTTTTCAGAAAATGTGGTGCCAACTATTTTCGACTTTCTGATCTCACTGTATATCAAGGGAGAGAAATGCGGTGCAAATTTGTATCCCTAGAGCGAAAGAGAGATACAACGCAGTTTTTACGTAAACTGACTATTAGAATTTGCAGTATAATTTGTCATTTTCATCTTTCATAAATTTGACGTTTTAAACGTCAGTTTTATCCGATTCTACAAAACGCTGTATGTACATTTAAAACATGATTTGAATTGAAAATAAACCATGGAAGATGTTGATGGTAGAGCCACTTTTACAATTTATTAGATCGGATGATACTGGCGTTTGAAACGTCAAAATTATTAAAGATGGAACAAATTGTACAAATAAAATACCGGCAAAAAATAAAAAATTGCACATAAAAATCAATCACACACGTTAAAAATCTAAAGTATTGACCAATAAAAAATACGCTCTTAATTAAAGTAAAAAAACTAAAATATACGCCCAAAAGATCGAAAATTTAGACAAAGTTCAAAAATTCGCGGTTAAAAAATGCAGAAAATTTCAACAAAAAAATTGGAACGGGGAAATGAAAAATACAGGCCATAGATCTAAAATATAAGCCAAAAAATCAAAAATGCTGGTCTAAAAATAAAAAATTCAAACGAAAAAATTGAAAAATCAAGGAAAACGAAAATAATTCGCCAAAATAACTCTTTAGCTCAAAATAAGTTGCCGACCAGAAACTCGAAAACCTCAGTCCCTGGAAGTCCCACAACAACATTTTATGGACAAATAGTGTTCAGAATGGTCTGTCTTGAAAAAAAAAACAAACAAAAAATTAAATTTAATCGATTTTAGTCAAAAAGTAACCAAAAAGTAAAAAAAATCGCCCATAAAAAATTATAATTCAAGTTAAAAAATCTAAAATCATAGGGCAAGAAATCAAAAAAACTTGAAAATATCTGCAAAAAAAAATAAAAAAAAATCGCGTATAAAAATCAATCAATCATTTTGGTTAAAAAAATCTAAAATATAGGATAAAAAATTAGAAACTTTGACCTAAAATTCGATCCTAAAAATCAAAATTGTGGACCAAAACTCCAAAAATTTTAACAAAAAAATCGAAAATTTAGAAGAAAATTATTTTTTTTGGAAATTTATAAAGACGCATTATTCAAAATTAGTCTGTCAAAATTTCAACCATCTGTTGTAATTAATGTGGAATTTCCATGCAAATAAAATCAAAATTGTGGACCAAAACTCAAAAAATTTTAACAAAAAAATCGAAAATTTAGAAGAAAAATTTTTTTTTGGAAATTTATAAAGACGCATTATTCAAAATTAGTCTGTCAAATTTTCAACCATCTGTTGTAATTAATGTGGAATTTCCATGCAAATTTCTAAAAAATGCGCCTTATTGGTCATCAAAATTAGCTTTTTAGTGCAACCATTCTTGTTGTGGTAAACTTGCGATGATTTTCTTTGAAAATTTGTAAAGATGCAGAATTAGTCAGTCAAAGTTTAAACCATCTGTTAAAATAAACGTGCAATCGCTACTTGTATTTTGAAAAAATCGACTTTCTTTTCCATTTATGAAAAAAACGTATTATTTCGTTCCAGTTCACGAGAACATATAAAAAAAGTTCGATAGGTTTTTTCCCAGTGTGGGATTTTTTTTGTGGGCTTCCAGCTCTGGCTTACATTCTTTTAGCCGCATGAGTTTCTTTCTTTCTGATGGAGTTTTTTCGGTGGACTTTTTTCGTTCGACTTTTTTCCGGTCGCCGATTTTGTTTTTGAGTTATTCCTAAAGAAAATAGCCATATTGTGATAAGTTGGGTGATTGTATCATTCCTACAACATCCCTATTTTTTTGGAAATGATGTAATTTAGTACTCTCGATTCACCTTACGGCGGATCCATAAAGTCCAATTATGTACGTGTTACATACAAAGCTTCATGTTCGACTGCTGCATTTTTTAACACTTTTAACCCTTTGCACTCGTATGTCGACTTGTTGTCACTACAATACGTTTTGTCACGAGTGCAAAGGGTTAAAATAAAAACTGGATCAATGTGTATATTTTAATCATAATGTGCATGTGTTGCCACACTAATGTCATTGGTTTTAAATTTAATATAAAACATGATTGATGGTGGATTATACTTACAAGAATTAATTATTAATTTTTCCTTGTTACAGTGGGAACCCCCATTCTCATTTTATTTATATGCGGGGCTGCGTACGAGAGAGGATTTTATTGTGATGACGAGAGCATCCGGCACCCCTACAAGGACTCCACTGTGCCCAGTTACTGGCTCTACATTTTTGGTCTGGGATGTAATATTATTTTGGTAAGTGATTAAACCATGTATGTACTTATGTACACTCTGTATCGTAATTATTCTCTATTTTTACTTTCTCCATTACGAAGTACGATTAAGTATTGTGATCGTGAAATTTTTTTACGGAAATATGCGTTTTAGGGTCCCTAGAAGCCATTTCAACAATTTCTGGAAAAAAAAAATTGCGAGTGCGTGTGTGTCTGTGCGGGCTGTATCTCAAAAACTAATAGACCAATTGATATGAAACTTTGAACATAAGTCTTATTTGATAATCCGAAGAACTGAAAAACTTTTGGTAAAATTTCGTACACCGGAAGTTGGCGTTTACCTTAACAGTTTTTTTGTTTTTCTCCAATATTTTTTTTAAATATGAAAAATATCACAAAAACATTTAAACAAATATTGAAGACAACAAAGAAATGAACATCTTTTGTCCATAAAATCATTTTTGTTCAAGAAAAAAAATTTTTTTTTTTTTTCATTTTCAGTTTATAATTATTTAACGATAATATTTACAGCAAATTTGTGTTAATAATAATTGTAGAGAATGCCAAAATGAACAACTTATAAAGAATAAGTTTTTTTCGAAATCCCTTTGGTTTTTGAGTAAACTGAGTTTTTGAATTTGAAGTGTAATTTTTCCATCTTTCATAATTTTGACGTTTTAAACGTCAGTTTCATTCGCTCGATGTACATTTAAAATATGATTTCAATTTTAAATAAACCAGTGTTATTCTATCAAACAGGAGAAAGTAACATGATGGCCACATCCAGGGGCGGCTCGTTATGTAGAACCAAGGAGCCACGACACTACCCGTAGTTTTAAGTTCAGCAAGAATTTTTAATTGATTCTTAAAACACTGATTCACCAGTTACTTTGGTCGTTCTTTCTTTCTTAAAAAAAAGGAGGGGTGTGGCTCTACCATCAGCATGTTCCATGAGCCGCCACTGGCCACATCACCATTTTTTGTTTGAATTAAAAAAAAATAGACGTTCGTAAAAGTAAAACACTTCTGTTTTGATGACACTAATCTTAAATCGAATGAATCATTTCTGTATATATTTCACACTGAGTCAGCGTTGATAACATGTGAATCAAGGATGGAAACTGTCCAAAAATCGCCAATTCGTGAATGTGTTGATTTTCAGAAACGGCTTGTTTACATAAGCATGTTTTGAATGAAAAAAAAAACTCGCTCAAGAATTTAATTTTCGAATTTGGAAAGTGACACGAGGTGAAAAATGTGTTATTGCGGAATCGAGGATTTATGGACGCGCTGCCAATGATACAGCGAATATTTATTAAACGTGTTTCAAATACAATTCAATATTATTTACGATGCGACAATAAAATTGCATTTTTTTTTTTTGGCCTGGGATGCATGTCCATGTGGCCAGCTCTAGAAATTGCAATTTAATTTCTTTAATAATTCAAGTCAATTTTTATCAAAATGACGAACTACTGCATTCTTCTGGAGGAATTTGCACCAGTAAACAAGTCATCATAAAATAGTTATTTCTGCAACAAGTGAGTAAAGTAGTACTTTTTTTCACGAGTAGGAAATATTGCCTATTGGCAATTCCTACAAGTGAAAAAAAATTGCTTTACTCTCGAGTTTCATACAAATTTTTTTCTACGTCCGTAACTTTAAATAAATTCGATAAAACCTTGATCAATTTTTATAAGTAATAATACTTTTCTTAAATGAAGAAAATAATAATCATCAAGTTTTCTTGATCGGAAACAGTTTACGATGGTATCTTCATTCGATATTTCTTTTGTAAATAAAAATTCTTCTAAATACAAGAAAACGAAATGTATGTTCTTGTATTTATCTAATGCTTTCTGCAACAAGTAAAGTTGTTTCTAATTTGTTTAAAAATTCTTCTTTTGCTTTTTTATATTCTTTATTGCTGTTCCTGTGATATACAATTCTAGAGGTTGGTGGTCTTGGACATTTATTGGCGGAACTCGCGGCGTGTTGCGAAGCGTTCATGACACAATTTTATAGTAGCGTTAAAAAATGAACCGCTACGGCACTTTTTTTCACGCAAAACAGTGAAAAAATGAACCGTTATGGCACTTTTTTTTCACGCTATTTGTAGGGTTCAGGAATCATATATTTTATGAATCCAAATTAATGAAAAAAAACTGTACATTTTATAACGGAGGTGGAAAAAATTATAATTATTGCTGCCGTTGCACGTCCCAGGTGAGATCGAAATGAAAAAACTTTTTTAATAAAAAAATTTGGATTTTACTTTACGTCACTCACGAACATGATTGGATTTCTTTATATGCAGTATAAGGTAGATTCAAATTTCAAACAAAACCTGTTTGGATACATTGGTGATTTATTTCGCAGAAAATTTAATACCATTGGGCAACGGTCCAGATGACTAAATCGAAATACCAAAGAAATGTGCAGATTCATGAGATAATATCTAAAATTAATATTGCCTTTCAAAACACCAACGATAGGTCACGTGAATAAAAATTAAAGCGATAACAGAACGCCGGTCTTAAAGTTCATTTACATTACTAATCGACGGTGACGGCGTCACATTTATTTTGAAACACGAAAAATACATTTATTTCGGGAGTTGGCGTGACATGTGTGTGTGTGTGTGTACACCTCATTGTTCGTGCAGCAAAGGTGGGTGCCGTTTTTGGGCATTCTTATAACATAATCGTGGAGGATAGAATGGAATGAAAGAAGAAGGTGTAACGGGGAGGAAGGAACGAGGAGGTCGGTCCCACGGTCGAGGACGACCTGAATTCACCGAGAGAAAGAGACCTGTTCTTCTCTTCACCGGCAAATGAAATATCCCTTGCTTCTTTCCGCTCCCGCATCGGAAGGCCGACGCTCGTTTTATAACGTTAGTTCAGCACTTATGTCATTTCCAATTTCGAACGTGATCGAATTCAACTTTCTCTCCCACTTTAGAAATCTAAATCTAAACGAAGTAGAAGAATTGGATACAATTTGGTTTTATCAAACTAGAATTTTAAGTAGTAACTGCAAACAGACCTTATGTTGTAGAGTTTCGTCAATAATTATGCAATTTATGCAGGGTGTTGAATTGCAAAACGGGATATAGGGATTTACATGTAAAATTTTAAATGTGTTAACCCTTTCAGCCCTGGATTTTTAAATTTGAAAAAAACAAATGTTTGTTAATTATTATTGATGGGGAGCTTCTTAAGACCATAAATACCAAATTTGAACTGATTTGATTGATTAGTATAGGAATTAATTAGTGAGGCTTTGTTGAAGTGACATCTAGTGATAAACAGTCATAGTAAGTAGAGACATGTAAATGTTGCGGTGGCAATTGCCACCACCAGGGCCGAAAGGGTTAATATTGGCTCCCCTAATTATTTGACAGTATCGGTCTTCTTACATTATTTTTAAAGCTTTTTAAGGTACCTTACTCAACAGTTTCTGCGGAGTATTTTCCGAGATATTTGTAAAAAACTTTAGCAATTATTTTGAATTAAAACAAAGGTTTGCCATGAAATCATAATGGCGGATATTTCATTTTGTTCTAAAAAGTGACGGTAGATGTCACATTACGATTTACACTTTCTTACACAAGAAAGAAATTTGCTGCCACAGCAAGTTGATCGTTAAGGTGTCTTGTGTTGTAGTATTTGTAAGTCTTCGAAATATTTTAAATTGTTAAATTATTACGCTTTGAATTTCAATTAGATGATTTTGTTGACTGGTTAATACCATAATACAAACTTATCATGAAAACCCTCAACGACAAACTTATACTCTGTTTACATTTTAATCATGGTGATGGTTGCGACCGTTACTACGTGGTAATTCATTATAGAAACACTGAATAAAACACTTACTAAGTTTTTTACCACAATTTATTTAATAAATTGTGGTAAACTTAGTAAGTGTTTCTGTTTACATTTTATTCCCGCCTCAATCGGGGTGTTTTTACTTTTTCCGTTACGAAGTACGAGAAAGTATCGTGATCGTGATTTTTTTTTCCAAAATTTTTTTTTTACGGAAATATCCGTTTTGGGATCCCTAGATGCCATTTCAACAATTTCGGTAAATTTTTTTTTGTGCTGTGTGTGTCTGTGCGCGCTGTATCTCAAAAACTAATGCTGCAATTAACATGAAACTTTAGACATAAGTCTTATTTGATAATCCGAAGAACTGAACAGCTTTTGGTAAAATTTCGTACACCGAAAGTGGGTGTTTACCTTAACCGTTTTTTGTTTTTCTCCGATAATTTTTTAAATATGAAAAGTACTATAAAAGCACTCAAACAAATCTCGAAGAAAGCAAAGAAATTAACATTTTTTGCTTGAAAATATTTTTCGTGAAATGTATGGTTTTTGAAAAATTAATTTTTTCTGTAATTTTTGATTTATAATTATAAAACGATAATACTTACAGCAAATGTATTTTAATAATAATTGTAGAGAATGCCAAAATGAACAACTTATAAAGAATAAGTATTTTTCGAAATCTCTTTGGTTTTTGAGTAAATTGGCTATTAGAATTTAAAGTATAATTTGTCATTTTCATCTACAATAATTTTGACGTTTTAACAATCAGTTTTTGATTTCCCGTTAAAACAATTGCCTTATCCTAGGCGTAAACAAAATCCCAACCTTAGAAATACGAAGAGTGGAAATGAAAAATGCGTTCGATTATTTGAAAAATTGTAAAAAATTAATCAACCAAGGAATTAGCTACAAAGTCTGAAGATCTACGGAAAAACAATCAGATTTTGATTTCCCGTTAAAACAATTGCCTCATCCTAGGCGCAAACAAAATCCCAACCATAGAAATACGAAGTGTGGAAATGAAAAATGTATTCGATTATTTGAAAAGTTGTAAAAAATTCAGCAGACGAGGAATTAGCTTCAAAGTCTGAAGATCTACGGAAAAACAATCAGTTTTTGATTTCCCGTTAAAACAATTGCCTCATCCTAGGCGCAAACAAAATCCCAACCTTAGAAATACGAAGTGTGGAAATGAAAAATGTTTTCGATTATTTGAAAAATTGTAAAAAATTCAGCAGACGAGGAATTAGCTTCAAAGTCTGAAGATCTACGGAAAAACAATCCGTTTTTGATTTCCCGTTAAAACAATTGCCTCATCCTAGGCGCAAACAAAATCCCAACCATAGAAATACGATGTGTGGAAATGAAAAATGCGTTCGATTATTTGAAAAATTGTAAAAAATTAATCAACCGAGGAATTAGCTTCAAAGTCTGAAGATCTACGGAAAAACAATCAGTTTTTGATTTCCCGTTAAAACAATTGCCTCATCCTAGGCGCAAACAAAATCCCAACCATAGAAATACGATGTGTGGAAATGAAAAATGCGTTCGATTATTTGAAAAATTGTAAAAAATTAATCAACCGAGGAATTAGCTTCAAAGTCTGAAGATCTACGGAAAAACAATCAGTTTTTGATTTCCCGTTAAAACAATTGCCTCATCCTAGGCGCAAACAAAATCCCAACCATAGAAATACGATGTGTGGAAATGAAAAATGCGTTCGATTATTTGAAAAATTGTAAAAAATTAATCAACCGAGGAATTAGCTTCAAAGTCTGAAGATCTACGGAAAAACAATCAGTTTTTGATTTCCCGTTAAAACAATTGCCTTATCCTAGGCGTAAACAAAATCCCAACCTTAGAAATACGAAGTGTGGAAATGAAAAATGCGTTCGATTATTTGAAAAATTGTAAAAAATTAATCAACCGAGGAATTAGCTTTAAAGTCTGAAGATCTACGGAAAAACAATCAGTTTTTGATTTCCCGTTAAAACAATTGCCTTATCCTAGGCGTAAACAAAATCCCAACCATAGAAATACGAAGTGTGGAAATGAAAAATGCGTTCGATTATTTGAAAAATTGTAAAAAATTAATCAACCGAGGAATTAGCTTCAAAGTCTGAAGATCTACGGAAAAACAATCAGTTTTTGATTTCCCGTTAAAACAATTGCCTTATCCTAGGCGCAAACAAAATCCCAACCATAGAAATACGATGTGTGGAAATGAAAAATGCGTTCGATTATTTGAAAAATTGTAAAAAATTAATCAAACGAGGAATTAGCTTCAAAGTCTGAAGATCTACGGAAAAACAATCAGTTTTTGATTTCCCGTTAAAACAATTGCCTTATCCTAGGCGTAAACAAAATCCCAACCATAGAAATACGAAGTGTGGAAATGAAAAATGCGTTCGATTATTTGAAAAATTGTAAAAAATTCAGCAGACGAGGAATTAGCTTTAAAGTCTAAAGATCTACGGAAAAACAATCAGTTTTTGATTTCCCGTTAAAACAATTGCCTTATCCTAGGTGTAAACAAAATCCCAACCTTAGAAATACGAAGTGTGGAAATGAAAAATGTATTCGATTATTTGAAAAGTTGTAAAAAATTCAGCAGATGAGGAATTAGCTTCAAAGTCTGAAGATCTACGGAAAAACAATCAGTTTTTGATTTCCTGTTAAAACAATTGCCTTATCCTAGGCGTAAACAAAATCCCAACCTTAGAAATACGAAGTGTGGAAATGAAAAATGTATTCGATTATTTGAAAAATTGTAAAAAAATCAGCAGACGAGGAATTCGCTTCAAAGTCTGAAGATCTACGGAAAAACAATCCGTTTTTGATTTCCCGTTAAAACAATTGCCTTATCCTAGGCGTAAACAAAATCCCAACCATAGAAATACGAAGTGTGGAAATGAAAAATGCGTTCAGTCTCATCTGATTTTACTAAACGCTCTATACACATTTAAATGTGATTTCAATTGAAAATAAACCATGAAAGTGTAAACATAAAGTACTGTACCATCAAATCGGAAAAAGTAACACCATTTTTTTATTTTTTTTTTTGCCATTATTTCAGAGTTTCGGATCGTATCTTAATTTGAGCTTGTGTTATTTTTGGGGCAAATTATTTCTAGACCAGAATTTTCGTGCTCGTATTTTATATTTTTTGCCTGTTTCTTCGATTTTTTTCCTTTAAATTCTTGATTTTTTTTCATAAATGGTCCCAATTTTAAAATGATCTGTTGAAATTTTCGATTTTTTTGGTCAGTATTTTGATTTTTAAGCTCGCCCTTTCGATTTTTGGTCTAAATTTTCGATTTTTTGCCACAATTGTTGAATTTTTATTTGTATTTTTGGATTTTTTCGGTCTAAATTTTTGATTTTATGTCCTAAGATTTCTTAATTTGGCCAAAATTTTCGATTTGTTTATTAAGATTTTCGATTTTTTAACTTTTTGGTCCGCATTTTTTTATTTTTATGCCTATGTTTTATCTTTTGGCCACATTTGTTAAATTTTGACCTGTATTTTCAATTTTTTGGTCCAAATGTTTGATCTTCTGTCCTAAGATTTCTTTATTTGGCTGAAATTTTCCATTTGTTTATTAAGATTTTCGATTTTTTTATCTGTATTTTTTATTTTTAGCCCCAAATTTTCGGTATTTGGTTCAAATTTTGTTTTTTTCGTCCTATATTTTAAATTTTTCAATTTTCAATTTTAGTTTCTGTTCGGAAACTTACTTTGAGCTACAGGGTTATTTTGAGGGTGAAAATGGCAAACAATTTTTTCTTTGCTTGAATTTTTTTTATCTGCATTTTTAGATCTCTGGCCTGTTTTTTTTTCAAAGTTTTGATTTTTGGCCTAAATATTCTTTATTCTGGCCTGCTTTTCTAATTTTTGTTTGTCCCAAATTTTCAGTATTTGGTCTAATATTTTGTTTTCTTGGCCCCATATTTTAGATTTTTTTATTATCAATTTGAGTTTCTGTTCAGAAACTTACTCTGAGCTACAGGGTTATTTTGAAGGTGAAAACGGCAAACTATTTTTCCTTTGCTTGAATTTTTTATCTGCATTTTTGGATCTCTGGCCTGTAACTTCGTTTTCTATTCCAAATTTTTGATTTTTGACCTAAATATTCTTTATTTTGGCGTGAAAATTTAGGTTGCGTGTTAAAAGTTTCGATTTTTTGGTCCGTATTTTTGATATTTAGGTCCTAATTGTTGGTTTCAGTTTTAGCTTTTTTGTGTTATACTCGTATTTTAAATTTTCTAATCTGAATTATTGATTTTTATGCGCGATTTTTTTGCCGGTATTTTCGAGTTTTTTGGTCGGTTTTTGATTTTTTGCCCTTTACCTTTTAACCTGAATTATTGTTTTTTATTTTATTTTTTTTTTTGCATTATTTTCGAGTTTCTGGTCGGAAACTTATTTTGAGCCAAAGAATTATTTTAGGGGCTAGCTAAATATTTTTTCTTTTACTTGAATTTACAATATTTTGGTCTGCATTTTTTTGGTCCATATTTTAGATCTTTACCTTTACCCGTTTTCGCCTCAATTTATTCCAAATTTTTAATTGTTTTGCCTAAATAATCTTTATTTTCACATTTTCGATGTGTTTGTTGAAATTTTCGATGTTTTAGTTTGCGTTTTTTTTTATGTTTAGGCCATAGTTTTCGATATTTGGATTTTTTGGGCCTATGTTTTAGTTTTATTGTTTAATTATTGATTTCTATCAGCGAATTTTTGATTGGCGAATATTTTAGATTTTTAACCTAAAGCGGCGGTTTTTTAATGTTTTGCCAGTATTTTCAAGGTTTTGGTCTAATCGTCAAATCGGAGAAAGTAACACGATGGCCACATCACCATTTTTTTACCCTTATATTGGCATGTTGTATTTTTGATAGTGATGATTGAAGTACTACCGTGGACAAAAAAAATGACACCCCTAATTTTATTAATGTAAATATGACTTTTCATTTGACAAACCGGCAAATGTCAATCTAAGCTCTGGCATAAAATCAAAGCATGTTGGGAGGCAATACCTTTTTAGATTTACTGTATTGCTAGTTATAACTGTCACTGTCAAATATTAAGGTTACATAAGTTAAATTCACAACACTAAAAAATAAGAAATACTAGACACATGACACATTTTTTTGTCCACGGTAGTATGTTGTTATCCTATAATTTCAATTCAATTTACATTTGAATGAGGAATATTATAAAATACAACATTGCACTACACATAACCAAAAAAAAATTGTCAGTAACTTTTTTACCGGCAACAAAAATGTCACCCTACTGCGGCGAGAATATACCTGCAATTTCTGTATATCACTAGACATTTATTTTTGCTGATAAGATGAAATCTATGTAAAGGTTTCTATCTTTAACGCTAGAATTGTTTTGAATATAATTTATGATATTTCTGTACTAAATTCAAGCATCCTCTGCATAATTGCATTTGTCAACCCCGCACTCGTACACATGTCACCGTGACATTTTATATTAGCATTAACTTTCTAAAAATACTTTGAGCGCCTAATAAGTAACAATTTAAATGGAACGAACGTCTCCGGTTTATTGGTATGAATAACGAGGTGAATAACTGTGGATGCTTAAACGCAAATAAATCCTTCGGCTGGTGCGGCGGAGCGTTAAACGCGAGTTAGTTAGTCTAGGGGGAGGAGGTCGAAGGGGTTGGGGCGGCGGAGATTCGCGTCTTTATTAATAGAAGCGCCTCCGAGTCTCGTCATTTCTTTTGGTATTTGCTATGGGATTAGGAAGACACAGGTTTTACGACGGACGTAAATAAAACGGACTGCGAGCGTGAGAGATCATCCGCGACTTTTGGCCAATGTACAAATCTTCGGCCTGCAGTGCGCTATAAAATGTCAAGATAACGTATTACGTTCGCAAATACATATATGCATATTGATTTACGGCGCATTCTAGTGGAACGCTAATGCGACAGGTCAAGTTCACTCGACAGGTGTCGAATGGCTAGAATTTGATTCTTGCTTTGGCGACGCAACGGGGCAATTGATGTTTTTTTTTGCCTACCCAAGTGACAAATTGTAATTCCGTGGAATACGTAATTGGATTATAATTAACGTTACAATCGCGTGACTACGGTTTTAATAAACACGGCGCAAGTTAGGTCATGGTTTTATTAAAGCAAAATTCGAATGCAACTGTTGGTTTGAATGGGTTCTTCCAATCTCAACATAAAATGCTGTCTAAAAAGTGGTGCAAAATGTGTAGGTCTTGTTGGAATACCTTGATGGCTTCTATCGTGTGAGCCACAAAATTTTGTTTCAAAGTTGGCGGATATTATTACGTCATGACACTAGATTAGTTCAATTGAATTATGGTTCTCTCTCTCTCTCTCAGACATGGCCAACTCAGCAATAAAATTATGTAGCTCACACCTTACAATACCTAGGTACAGGGGCGGCTCGTTATGTAGAGCCAAGGAGCCATGGCACTACCTCTAATTTCGAGGTCGGTAAGAAATTTTTCCGTTCTGCAACTGCATTTGGTGCCAAATAATTTCTGGCTCCGCTCATGCGCACGACGACGGCGTGCACTTGTCAGTCGTATTTCCGCGCCATCTACAATGAATGAAATTAGTTCATTACCGAATACGCCTTTTTGCTCATGTAGTATAGAGGGCACTTGAAGATTATCAATTTTAGCATTTGAAAATGTCTTTTTCGGCACTTTGCATAGTTGAAAATTGTCATTTTTGACACTTGAACGTTGTCTTTTACGACAGTTGAAAATGGTATTTTTTCAAAATTGAGAATTGTCATTTATGGCACTCGAAAATGATAATTTTTGATAGTTAAAAACTCGTTTTTGACACTTGGAAAATATATTTATACATGAATATGGTTATTTTGCACAGTTGTAAATAATAATTTTTGACATTTGAAAACTGTTTTTTTTTTGACACTTGAAAATGGGCATTTTTGACAGATGGTAATTGTATTTGTTGGCAGCTGAAAATTGCCATTTTTTGTCATTTTTCAAACTTGAAAATTTAATTTATTAAACTTTAATTCATGGAACTCGAAAATGATAATTTTTGACAGTTGAAATGATCGTTTTTGACAGTTGGAAAATGTTATTTTTTGCACTTAAAATTATCAATTTTGGTACTTGAAAATGTCTTTTTCGGCACTTGAAAATGGCCAGTTTGCACAATTGAAAATTGCCGTTTTGACACTTAAAAATGTCAATTTTACACTTTTGGTAATTGCCTTTTTTAACAGTTGAAAATTGCGACATTTGGCAATTAAATTTTTCATTTTTGGCACTTGAAAATTGTCGTTTTTGGCAGTTGACAATGGTATTTTTTAGACCATTTATGCCATTTGAAAATGGTAAATTTTGACAGTTGCAAAATGTCATTTTTGGGAACTTGAAGATTGTCAATTTTGGCACTTGAAAATGTATTTTTTTGCACTTGATGATTGTCAAGTTTGGCACTTGAAATGAAAATGACTTTTTGGCACTTTGTACAGTTGAAAATTGTCATTCTTGACACTTGAAAGTTGTCTTTTATGACAGTTGAAAATGGTCAGTTTTGAATCTTGAAAATTGTCATTTATGGCACTCGTAAATGATAATTTTTGACAGTTTAAAACTATCGTTCTTGACGCTTGGAGAATGTAATTTTTGGCCCTTGAAAATTGTGAATTTTGCACATGAAAATGGTTATTTTGCATAGTTAAAATGGTCGTTTTTGAAACTTAAAAATTTGAATTTATGGCACTCGAAAATGATAATTTTCGAAAGTTGAAATGATCGTTTTTGACAGTTGGAAAATGTCATTATTTGCACTTGAAAATCGTCAATTTTGGTACTTGAAAATGTATTTTTTGGCACTTGAAAATGGTCGGTTTGTACAGTTAAAAATTGCCTTTTTGACATCTAAAAACGTTCATTTTAGACTGTTGGTAATTGCCTTTTTTAACAGTTAAAAATTTTGACATTTGGTATTTAAAAATTTGCATTTTTGGCACCTGAAAATTGTCGTGTTTAGCAGTTGACAATGGTAATATTTGAACCATTTATGGCATTTGAAAATGATAATTTTTGGCTGTTGGAAAATGTCGTCAATTTTGGCACTTAATGATTGTCAAGTTTGGTCTTTTGAATATATCTTTTTCGGCACTTTGCACGGATGAAAATTATCATTTTTGACACTTGAAAATTGTCTTTTTTAACAACTGAAAAATGGTCATTTTTAAACCTTGAAAATTGTCATTTATAGCACTCAAAAATGATAATTTTTGACAGTTGAAAACTATCGTTTCTGACACTTGGAAAATGCCATTTTTGGGGCTTGAAAATTGTGAATTTGGACTTTTTTTGCACATGAAAATGGTTATTTTGCACAGTTAAAAATGGTCATTTTTGACAATTGAAAACTGTTTTTTTACACTTGAAAATGGGCATTTTTGGCAGTTAAAAATTATCGTTTTTGGCAGTTGAGAATGGTCATTTCTTAAACTTGAAAATTGTCATTTATGACACTCGAAAATGATCATTTTAGCACTCAAAAATGATAATTTTTGACAGTTGAAAACTAACGTTTCTGACACTTGGAAAATGCCATTTTTGGGGCTTGAAAATTGTGAATTTGGACTTTTTTTTGCACATGAAAATGGTTATTTTGCACAGTTAAAAATGGTCATTTTTGACAATTGAAAACTGTTTTTTTTACACTTGAAAATGGGCATTTTTGGCAGTTAAAAATTATCGTTTTTGGCAGTTGAGAATGGTCATTTCTTAAACTTGAAAATTGTCATTTATGACACTCGAAAATGATCATTTTTGACAGTTGAAATGATCGTTTTTGGCAGTTAGAAAATGTCATTTTTTGCATTTGAAAATTGTCAACTTTGGTACTTGAAAATGTCTTTTTTGGCCAGTTTGTAGTTGTTTTTTAGCACTTAAAAATGTTCGTTTTAGACTGTTGGTAATTACCTTTTTTAACAGTTGAAAATTGCGAAATTTGGCAATTAAAATTTTTCGTTTTTGACACCTGAAAATTGTCGTTTATCGGAGTTTACAATGGTAATATTTTGAACCATTCGAAAATGATAATTTTTGGCAGTTGGAAAATGTCATTGTAAATTTTGGCACTTAAAAAGGAGGTAATGTTACAAAATACAATTCGTCGTTTAATTGATTTTCGCGGACGAAGAACGATGTTACAGATTAAATGTGGGCTATTTTTCGTCTTTATTTAATTATTTTAGTGCCTCTGCAACAAGTAAACGTTTCTAATGGTCGATTTTTCTTTCCTCAGAAAGGAGGTGGTAAGATATATTGCGTATGCTAAGTGGTTCTACCATCAAAATTTTCCACGAGCCGCCACTGCCTAGGTATTGGAATGATGAATAGTTCTGCGGCCATTTCCAGTATATTTTTCCGTTTAATTGATGTTAATTAGTCGGGATGTTGACGATTGAGGTTCCAGAAAACGTTCAGCTGCAAACTGGATATTAACCAGATGAGGTGCGCATGCAATCTGACCGTTCTTCTTCTTCTTCTTTGGATCCGTCGGGGCGAGCGCCCTTTTTGGAATGATGACATGACGCTTCAACAATTGAGTTTGTAGACCCCTTGTAAATCCTAGGTTTTCGTGCCGGAACATTATCATATCTGTAGATAATAGAATTAAGACATCATCTACCTTCTACCTACATTTCTGTAGAAACATTGCAGTGTTTAGAAATAACATGAGACAATTCCAAATGTTATTTGTTGTGTACGAAGCTTCTACTTCGTTATACATGCTTTTATATGGAAGAAAAAAACACTTTTTACTTTGTTTATATAACACTGATTTATTTGTGAACATTAAATATTGTTCCCCCATAGAACACCTACAGACCGGTTTCGACCTTTCAGGTCTCATGAGTGTAGTTAGTTGCTGATGGGGAAACGGAGATTACTATTGGAACAATATTTAATGTTCACATTAATATTGTTATATTTGCCGCCGCTGGCAATGTCCATATCTTGTCGGTGTTAAAGCCACCCGGATTTCGTTCAGTACAGCATCCAGGCAATAGATTCCGCCACTTTGGCGTTGTTTCTACCTTTACTGATTTATTTGTTTGACTGCATGGCAAGCTGAGTTACCGAAACTGCAGTCAAACAAATAAATCAAAGTGTTGTACAAACTAAGTAAAAAGTGTTTTATGCTACCATATGTATAAAAATTATTTAGATAAAGGGTGGCTTTGTATTTCGGAACGTACGTTGCAGGTTTGATACGTCGCATCACGTCTTCGCCACCAGTTGTTCATATGACATAAAATCAACAACGTGCTGAACTAATCTAAGACCGTGATTTTGTTTATCATGACCATGCCTTATCTAAATATTTTTTATACATATGGTATAATCCCAAAAAAAAAAAATATAAATTGTATTATTATTTCACAACGTAAATGAAGACATCCACACATCCGAGAGAAACCGCTTCCACTTAATCTGCATTCGAAAATCTCGTTACAACCAACAATTTCACCTCGTGGGAGTGTCGCGCGTGTTAAGAAAAAACCTCAAGCAATTTCGCGTTGTGGGAGTGTTGCACGAAGTTTTTCTTCTCCCGAAGGCAGCATCAGCGGGAGGAAGTGATGGGCGGGACGGGCGAGTTCTGCACGGTTCTCTCGGGGCATGTAATCCTGCATAATCCTGCGGAGCGTTTCACTTAATTAATTTCGCGTCCGCCGCGCCGCTCGGCCGGCTTTCAAAATACTAGGAATTTGCGGCGAGCAAAATGCAAATCGCCAACAAAAGGGGGGAAAAAAACAAGTGTAGAAAGCGAACATCGAAACGAGCACCGGATAATTATATGAGACGTCTCGGTTCGTTTACTTATTGCAGTGTGGATAAATGTTTTCGCAGGCACGTCGGGAAGGATTCGTGTTTTCTTGGAGTCTTTGTGTGCTGGCTCGATATTGATTGAAAGGATTGAATGAAATGTTTGGTGCGGTTCAGTCAATCACCGCTGCAATTACACTATAAATGTCTTCACTGCGTACGAGGAAAAGGGAAGTAAGCGACTGTAAAATATTTTTATGGCCCAAACTTCAGGCAATAAAATTGGTGCCACAGTACTGCGAAGGGTTTAATTCATTTTGAAATTTCCCAGCCGAATGAATAATGAAGATTTCGCATCTTATCCCTTTCAGCCCTGGATTTTTAAATTTAAAAAAAAAATGTTTCTTAATTATTATTGATGGGGAGCTTCTTAAGACCATAAATACCAAATTTGAACTCATTTGCTTAATTAATATAGGAATTAATTATTGAGGCTTTGTTGAAGTGACATCTAGTGATAAACAGCAAAAATATGGATTGTCATAGTAAGTAGAGACATGTAAATGTTGCGGTGGCAATTGCCACCACCAGGGCCGAACGGGTTATTACATAATATGAACGTTGTTGAATCATTTTTGATTGAGAAAGCTGTCCATTACTCGGCCGAATCATTTACTCCACTGCTGACGTCCAATAAAATGACAGCTATTTCATTATTCAATAGATTTCAGCCAATGAAATGGCGACGATTATTCTTTCTCAATAGTGTAGTTGTTACTATGGTTACCATTTATTTGTGTAAACACGTATTCATAAACGTCAATTTCTCCAGCGTATGCCGCAATTTAACGAAATGAAAATACCCATAATAATATACTATTTTACCTTTCACGATTCGCTCAACGAACATTCACGATAATTGAAGGGTTTGGAATAAAACAGGTATAAGTGCATTTTTTTTTAAATTTGTGTAAAGTGCCGATTATCATAATTAAGTGTACAATTCAGATAAATCGACTGGAAACGCCTAAAGAACGATTAATTTAAAGTCCAAGAGTTCATTCTGAACACAATTTGTCTATAATTTTTTTTGGTAGGACTTTCAGGAACAGAGATACTCAAAATGAGGTTTTTCGCAAATAGTGCCTAAATCGACTGGCAACGCCTAAAAATCGATGAAATAAAATTTTTCTTCCAATTTTTTTTTTGTTTCTTTTTCAAGTCTAAGAGCTCATTCTGAACACTATTTGTCTGTAAATTTTTTTGGTAGGACTTTCAGGAACGGAGATACGCAAAATGAGTTTTTTCGCAAATAGTGCCTAAATCGACTGGCAACGCCTAGAAATCGATGAAATAAATTTTTTTTTTGTTTCTTTTTCAAGTCCACGAGCTCATTCTGAACACTATTTGTCCTTAAATTTTTTTGGTAGGACTTTCAGGAACGGAGATACACAAAATGAGTTTCTTCGCAAATAGTGCTTAAATCGACTGGAAACACCTAAAAATCGATGAAATAAAATGTTTCTTCAAAAATTTTTTTTGTTTCTTTTTCAAGTCTAAGAGCTCATTCTGAACGCTATTTGTCTATAATTTTTTTGGTAGGACTTTCAGAAACGGAGATACGCAAAATGAGTTTTTTCGCAAATAGTGCCTAAATCGACTGGCAACGCCTAAAAATCGATGAAATAAAATTTTTCTTCCAATTTTTTTTTTTGTTTCTTTTTCAAGTCTAAGAGCTCATTCTGAACACTATTTGTCTGTAAATTTTTTTGGTAGGACTTTCAGGAACGGAGATACGCAAAATGAGTTTTTTCGCAAATAGTGCCTAAATTGACTGGAAACGCCTAGAAATCGATGAAATAAAAAATTTTTTTGTTTCTTTTTCAAGTCTACGAGCTCATTCTGAACACTATTTGTCCTTAAATTTTTTTGGTAGGACTTTCAGGAACGGAGATACGCAAAATGAGTTTCTTCGCAAATAGTGCTTAAATCTACTGGAAACACCTAAAAATTGATGAAATAAAATTTTTCTCCAAAAAATTTTTTTGTTTCTTTTTCAAGTCCAAGAGCTCATTCTGAACGCTATTTGTCTAAAAAAAATTTTGGTAGGACTTTCAGGAACGGAGATACGCAAAATGAGTTTTTTCGCAAATAGTGCCTAAATCGACTGGCAACGCCTAAAAATTGATGAAATAAAATATTTCTTCAAAAAAATTTTTTGTTTCTTTTTCAAGTCCAAGAGCTCATTCTGAACACAATTTGTCTATAAATTTTTTTGGTAAGACTTTCAGGAACGGAGATACGCAAAATGAGTTTTTTCGAAAATAGTGCCTAAATCGACCGGAAGCGCCTAAAAATCGATGAAATAAAATTTTTCTTCAAAATTTTTGTTTTGTTTATTTTTCAAGTCTAAACACTATTTGTCTATACATTTTTTTTGTGGGACTTCCAGGAACTGGGATACGCAATGTGACTTTTTGCAAATAGCTCTTAAAAAAATGGGTTTTAGTGCCCAGTGCCAAGAAATAGCATAACCTCATCCTTGTTCATATAATTTTTTTTGTAATTTAAATAAATTAACTTTAGATTCAATTATCTCAAATCAAGCATTTATGCACTTATACCCGTTTTATTCCAAACCCCCCTTCAATTATTTCATTGATCATCTCTCCGATCATCGATTCCGTGGGTTGTCCTAATCATTAACGCAAGTTCTTCAGCCTCGTCATTCTTCTCCAGACATTACTTTTTCCAGGAATCTTTCGTTCGATAAAAGATGCAGCTCATCATTGATACGTTTTCTATTTGTGAGATTAATGCTTGTTTCATATTTACGGAAAGGTATTTTTCGCATCTTATTAAATAATATAGACGTTGTTAAATCGTTTTTGATTGAGAAAGTTGTCCATTATTCGGCCGAATCATTTTCTCCACAGGTGACGTCCAATCAAATGATAGCGGTTTCATTGCCCAACAGTTTAGTTGTTACTATGGTTACGATTCGTTTTTTGTCAGCGAACTGCCGCAATTTCCAAATAGAATAATTATTCGTTATAATTTAATATAAACAGGAAAATCTTTAGGTAATTATTTAATATGATGCGAAAAAGTATAGTATTAAACTCGTGACAAGTTGGCCATTGCCACTTGGGTAAATTGCAACACTCGCCTATGGCTCGTGTTGCAAACTTCAACCTCGTGGCAATGGCCAACTTTCTCACTCGTTTAATAATATACTATTTCAATATTGCCTCCACTTGAACCGTAGTTTTAATCACCAACTAACACCGACCAATCTGCCAAATTGCGTGTTTTCTAAAATCAAAAATTATGTTAAAACCCAATCGAACAGAATGTTGTAAAAGTTGAGAATTACTTTTTTGACATACAGGGCTTTGATTTCAAAAGGAATCACATTAAATAACTCTGGATCTGAAGTAGAAAAAAATAGTTGGCGTTGAATTCGATTATTTATCGATTAATCGATTATTTTGCACAGCCGTAGTGACCACTTCAGATCCAAAGTTATTCAGGGTGGCTCTTTTGAATTGAAAACCCTGTCTCAAGCAATTAAACATTATAAAACACTAAATCAAAGTATAGGTTTAAAAATTAAAATTCACTTGGTTTGTTTCACGATTAAACAAACAAAGTGAATTTTAATTTTTAAACCTATATTAACATAATGTTTCACCAAGTGATCAATGAGAAACAAGTATATGACTAAATTAAAGTATTTCTTTTTATTTTTCAGATGTTCATAAACGAATTTCGAAGATACAAACACAACAACAACCACTCGAAGGTCAAGATACTGGGGATAACGTTGGAATCGTGGTGGTGGGAGTTCTACCTGGCGTTCATGGTGTTCTGCTTCGGCGCCCTCTGTTCGCAGCTGATCACCGACTCGTTCAAGTACAGCATCGGAAGGCTGCGACCCCATTTCTACACGGTGTGCATGCCCAAGATCGAGGGCAAGTACACCTGCGACAACTACCCCAACAAGTACAAGTACATACAAAGCTACGAATGCACAAATACGGAGCTGAGGCACGATCATAGGAAGCTGAAAGAAATGAGGTAATATTTGTTTTCAACGACAGATTGTACGGTAAATAACATTAGTTAAATAAAACACACTTTTACTTAGTTAATATCACACTGTTTATTTATAGTGACTGCAGTTTCGATCAAACAATGATCATTATCAAACTATAAGTATAAATAAACAGTGTGATATTAACTAAGTAAAAGTGTGTTTTATTTAATTAAAAAATGTATCAGGAAGTAAGTGCCGCCAACCTCAATCAGTTAAATAACATTGGACCTGTATTGAATTGTAGCGAAGGCTTCGTTGGGTACCTACAAATTTGAATGGTTGTAGGCAGTTGCGGCTGGTGGGGTGATTCATGGTGGGGCCGGCGGAAGTCAAAAATTGGTCCTGATAATGCATCTATACCGCACTAATAGAATTCGATTCACTGAGTAAATGAGTCTATTGGATTTATATTTATCACCCAATAAAACAATACAGGGTGTTCTACAAGCTCTATGACAGATTTTGCCAGATGATAGCTCTCATAATTCTAAAAAAATTTTTGTTAATGAACAGGGGGGGTCCGATTCGTTTTTGTTTAAAAGTTACAAGCATTTAAAGAATCATAATTTTTAATAAAATGTCGACAAAACGTGAATTGGTTCGACGAAAGGTATTTTATAAATCATTTCTACAAGATTTCATTTTGTAAATAAAATGTTTTACGATTTTGTATTTGTATTTGATATGACGCTTGCATTCAAGCGGAGGGTGTACATTTCGAACAATTTTTATAGTCTCAAGTTTTGTGATTTTCATGTAAGTTAAATTTTTATTGTTAATTGTTAGTAAAGGTTAATTGTCACAGCAACTGTCATTTTTATTTATCAGCCTAGTTGTGATTGAAGCTGGTTGACGGGAAAAATTATGATTTTTTAAATGCTTGTAACTTTTAACCCTTTAACTGCGGCTGTCATCAATAAACGACTCGGGTAAACTTTACCGTAACTACGGCTGTCGTCAATAAGCGATTCATATATTTTTTGCTGTTCTTTTATGCCGTGAATCGCTTATTGACGACCACTAGTAACATGATACGTTGATTCAAATGGAATAAAATTTATCAAACTTTCAGTCTTTGTTTTTTTTGCGTTCAGGGAGCCAGTTTCTTGAAAACTTTTTAGTAGCTAAAGGGTTGAACAAAAACGAATCGGACCCCTGTTCATTAACAAAAAAAATTTAGAATTATGAGAGCTAGCATCTGGCAAAGTCTGTCATAGAGCTTGCAGAAATATTTAAACATCCCTACCAAATTTTATTATTTATTACCGTTTATTTACTTGTTACGATAATAAGTTTTGTTTCAGGTTATCATTCCCCTCTGGACATTCCTCCTTCTCGATGTACACAATGCTCTACTTTGCGGTAAGTGTTTTGCGGGGCCGGTCTCGATTATATTTCCCTCTTATCTCTTTATCACACGAATACCTTCGCCAATGAACGCAGATAAGGTGTCGCTATCACACCGCGTGAACTGTTTGCATTAAAAAAAAAATACCTGAATTTATTAAACAAAAGAAAATTGCATAATGATAAAGCTGTAATTAAAATGTTATCTAGTAAGGGAATAATCCACCTGAAAGTCTCGTTTCGTAAATACGACGATAATAGTGAATATAATTATTTTGCAGACACAACGAGGTTGAATAACCAGATATTCAGGCTGTTGAATTTAAATATAATTATCTTATAATAATTATTTAAAAGTGAAGGATATTTCAAAATATTTCAAGGCAAATAATAATCTTTTTTTTTAATTACATTTATTTAAATTCGAAGTAAGGCAGCCTCAATAAATGATGTCACAGGTGTGACATTTTGTTTTCCTAAAACTAAATTTAATGGTGCAGGGATTTAACAAGACTAACTAATAGCTATTATTACAACTAGGGAAATATATTCATATTTCCCTAGTTGTAATCAATAGTTTTTTTTCTGATTGATTGTTCTGTAAATGGGAAAATATTGGATTGTAAATTTTTAAATATATCAGATTGGTAACGTTGCTAAGGGCCTTGTTTGTAAATATCATAGTTGACTTGTTTTGATTTTTGCTTTGTTTCATAAATTGGTGAAATGTCAAACTATGTGTCAACGCAAGCGACGAAAGACCGTGAATGTTTCGTTCCGGTAAAATCCAAAGCTGTAAAATCCATAAAGGGTACCTTCCTAAGAAATCGGAGGTGTTGTCCTGAGAGCAATTAAAACAATTCTTGCGAGAAGCTCCTAATGACATTTTTTTGATGTCTATATTTCCCTAGGGAAATATAAATGTGTTATGGCATATCGTAACTAAGGCAATATTACTCGATATTGTTTCAATCAGAAAAAAACTTAACATCAATCATTCACCTATTCACTCCCTGACCCCATTAATTGCCGTTGCATTGCAATCCGGAGCCGGCACACATTCTTACACAAGTTGGGCTCAGCGCATACATTACAACACATTTTAATAACTAGAACATAATTATTCCATCAGAGTGTCATAGACCGTAACCATAGAGATAAAATCTTGTTCGCATCTTATTAAATAATATAAACGTTGTTAAATCGTTTTTGATTGAGAAAGTTGTCCATTATTCGGCCGAATCATTATCTCCACAGGTGACATCCAATCAAATGATAGCAATTTCATTGCCCAACAGGTGACGTCCAATCAAATGATAGCGGTTTCGTTGCCCAACAGTTTAGTTGTTACTATGGTTACGATTTGTGTTTTGTCAGCGAACTGCCGCAATTTCCAAATAGAAAAATTATTCGTTATAATTTAAAACAAACAGAAAACTCTTTAGGTAATTATTTAATATGATGCGAAAAAGTATAGCATTAAACTCGTGACAAGTTGGCCATTGCCACTCGTTTAATAATATACTATTATCCGTCATTTTTCCTATTTGTAGATTTACATCCAGGCGAGGGTGAGATCGATGCACAAGCAGCTGATGCACACCGTCCAGTACCTGGCCGTGCTGGCGGCCCTGCTGGTGGCGATGTCCAGGATATCGGACTACAAGCACCACTGGAGCGACGTCCTGTCCGGCCTCTCGATAGGCGCCCTGACCGCCGTCGTTGTTGTGAGTATTGCCCCGGCATACGTGTGTAGGACTTTGCGCGGATGACGGAACCGTCTGACTTTCTCACTTTACAGTCGATTGCTATCGCGAAGCTTTTCGAGGAAGACGAGTGCCAGTACGTGGCCATCCACTAACACAGTCTTGCATAGGTACATACATTTTATTTTACCGACAGGTGTTATTTGGGAATTCTGCAGCTTGTCAGTTTCATTTTACGTTTAGTGTGCAAAAGGTTGCGGGATTAGTATAGAAAGAAAATTGTAATTATTTGTTGAAACTCAAATACTCATACCTAAGTTTGATTTTATAATTTTGTTAATGCCTTTAGATGATTTTTTTTTAAAAGAAACACCCTCGCTACTGTGGCGCCATCTTATGACCGATGTGGAATAGATGCTGTTATTACTGCTATATTTGCTATGAGCTAGTCTACTAGTAGATAATACAGTTAAAAGATTTCAACTTTACTGGTTGCAATTATTTGTTAAAAGTCAAATACTCACGCCCAAGTTTGATTTGATTATTTTGTTAATGCCGTTAGATGATTACTTGAAAAAAAGATACACTCTCGCTACTGTGGCGCCATCTTGTGGCCGATGTGGAATAGATGCAGCTACTACTGCTGTATTTACTATGAGCTAGTCTACTAAAAATATTTCAACTTTACTGGTTCGGCTAGTTTATTATATTCGAGTGTAGATAGGGAACGATAAATTTGACTTTGTTTCTTGATTGATTAAAAGTTCAAACGCGTGATATTTACTTCTTGATCTCTATTTCGTCTAGAGAAGAATTCTATATGTCAAGACATTTATTATTTATGCAGAATAGCCAGAGCGGTTCCAAAAGGGATATTTCCTAAGAATTACCAGGCAAAATGTCTCATGCCCCATTGATTTCTACATTTGTACGTTTAGATGAAATCTCCTTCTAAAAAACTTGTGATAACAGTATCAATTTTGTTTATACTGGAGGCTTCTACTTCGTTATACATTTTATCTAATAAATAAAACACTGCTGCTTATACAAACAAAGCAACAGTGTTTTTGAGCCCGTTAGACTTTTTCCTGTGGGGTTATGTAAAAAGTCAAGTGTATGACTCAACTTTTGAAAATGAAGAACAATTATTGGCATCGGTTATAGCAGCAGTTAACACAATTTCCTCAGAAATGTTAGATAAAATTTTAAATTCAACTGTACAAAGAGCATACTTGTGTCTGAAAAATAATGGGAACTTATTTAAACACTTTTCGTTTTCCAACGCCTACTATAGTCTGTCCACGGTACACATAGAGTTGTAAAAACGCCCACAATCGCCTACGCATCATTCTTACTGGCCGATTCGAAAAATTGCGGGAAATCCGCACGTCCAAATCACGCAGTACGAATGCAAATGGTTGACGCGATCGTCAGCTGATTGCCTCTTTGCGATCGAGTACCTTTCTGCTTGTTTCATTATAATGGCTCTATCTCCATCAAAACGACGCCGTGCGAAGCATTTTTCAGTGTCCACCAAGGAATCTATACTTAATATTTTTAAGGTGTGTCAGGAAAATTATCCTGAACGCACCAAAGTTGAAAATGTGGTATTCATTCACCGCAAATGCAGGAGGTACGTTCTTAATTTCTAAATGTACTGGTTCCATGGGCTGTATTAATATATTTGTAGGTGTTTGTGTGGCCAGCGTTTATAAAATACTCGGCAAATAAATTTCAGCCTCCTAAAAACGTTCTACGAAACAATATACTAAGCAAAATGCAGAGCACGACCAAGACAAAAACTGAACTTTTACAGTTTGGACTGTTCCTAACAGGTGGCGCCACCAGCTCTAATTAAATTAACATAGTGTAAATCAGACTTTTGCTGAGAACAAATGGCGATTGCGGGCGTTTTTACAACTCTATGTGTACCGTGGACAGACTATAGTCTTGTCAATATTTCAGGATTTTCAACAACGGCTAGTAGAACAGTATTCGCTTTTTCTTCGTTGGATTGTTTTTTTACGAGATGAAAACGATTTTTTGAATGCCAAAATGTCTAAACATGGATTTCTCAGGTTGTCTTCATTCAGGATAATTATCAGAATACATCTGCTTAGCAGCTACACAATTTCTGTGGCACAAGATGTAACACGTCAACAAAATAACAAATTTTTCTTCGTTTGTGAAGTTTCCTCTTTCTATCGTTAAAATTTATTTGTAAGTGTTACACAAATAAATTTTAACGGTTTAACTTCTTATAAACAAAACAAACAACTTCTAAATCAGTTAGAACGTTTTTAACAATAATGTGACAGATCAAATAGAAACATTGCAATTGTTGCAATGCGTAATATTTAAACGCCTACTAGATTAAGAACCTACAAAATATTAAAATTTATTTTTCTCTATTTTTTTGGCTTTAGAAACATAATGTGTGATGCATTGTTAAATTTGTAATAAAAAATGCTACCGTGTACAAGGTGTTTCTACTTTTGTGGCCACATAAAAAAATTAAGTTTCTGGGAGATGAAACATCGGATAAAAAATTTGAAGACGCCATTTTGTAGAACTTAAAAAGTGACATTGACAAAGTGGCATTGGTTTTTTAATATCTTTTAAAATAAATATAAAAATTAGAAAAATCAAAAATCCGAATAATTGCATTTTTTGGAAAATTTCGATCATAAATTTCTGCGATCGGTATGTAAACATACTCTGAATAGTGCAACTTTTTTCTAGATTAAGCCACCCTGTATCTTTTACCATTTTCAAGATCCCCATGCTGTGCATTCTTATCTTGGACACGGTGTATATAGCTTGTGCTAAGCCGCCAGGTTGACCAACAATAGAGATTAATCGGAGCTGCACCTTTCCACTGCATTGATAAAACTCAGTTCTTTTAGTGGATAAGTTAAGCTTCCATCCACTCATCTGTCACACTAGCCGGTATAACCGTAGCCAAGGTTATACTAGAGAAATTTTCTAGACATGGCATTTGTTTTCCACCGACTTTCGAGCTCGGTTTGTGGTCATTCTAATTACAGTTCTAATAACAGTTCTCGTTTATTTTCCAGTATGTTAGCACTTCTGTGTTCAAGACGCGTTCCTTCCTGGGAATTGAATAAAGCCCGGGTAATTTCTTTACTAAAATGTTTTAAAAAAATCGTAACTAGTAGCCTAGTAGCTACTTGACACCTAAACAGTTTTTAATAGAATAGGTTGGGCAGAAATAACTACATATTTTACAAAAACTGGTTAATACTAAGAGAAATATATTAACTAACCTCTAGCATAAAAATATTATTTACATACATTCTAAAACACCTAATGGAATCCAAACCGATATTACACTTTGTAAAACTATCAAAAGTCAAGTAGAAAATGGTCAACTAAAATTCTACGCTGCTATTAGTCAATAAATTACATACAATCTAAAACACCTATTGGTATCCAAAACAATATTACAGTTTGTAAAACTAGCAAAAGTCAAGTTAATGCTGTAGAAAATGGTCAAATGGTCATTCTGTGCTGCTATTGGTCAATAATCTGTATCCTTAACCACTTCGCACCCTTGCTGCTTTGATTTAATCCAAGATTTGATGAAAAATTACTTTTTTGTTGTTAACTTTTTCTACGAAATATGATTTCACCGTCACAAACTTTCCCATTTATGCAGAAAAATATGAAAAAATATTCCATAGATGGCGCTAAAGAAGTAATTTTTTTCGTACAATGTTTTTGTATTCATTTTTTGCTTGTTGCCACATGTGGCGAACCTGGGCGTGAAGAGGTTAAATTATAAACACAAAAATGTTTTTAACTAACAATAATATTGAAGACATAGATTTCATACAGCCACATTATACATCCCAACCTACACTAACTTTTAATGAACATACAAAGTAACATTCAAAACTGAAGCAAATTACACATAACACCGGTACCAGAGACGAGTAGAGAGATCGCTAACGCCAATGCAAACAGGCGAGCTGACTTTTTCGTCCGTACACTAGCGACACCTAATAGGAGAAAATGGGAAACAGCCAACCGAAACAGTCGTGTGATCTTACTCCACTCATCTTTTACCATAAGGGCTCTATCACACCAGGCCACCATAGTGGATCCCGCCACCAAGTAAAGCACCCAACGGAGACACCAGGCAGCCGGCATCCTGGTTGTTCCACCAGTTCTGGCCGTACGTATTCGACTGGTGATGCAACCAAAGTGGTGGCGCCACCAGTCCGATACCAGGTGTGTTATGTTCCATTTCACTTAATACATTTGACTGGTGGCGCCACTGGTGGCGCCACCATGGTGGCCTGGTGTGATAGAGCCCTTAGTCTTCCTCTCTTACACCATCCCTTACCACGCCCGCTAAAATTTTCTTCCCTGAGCGTTTCACTCTTGCTCCACGAGCGTCTTTACGCCAATGAATAGATTGACATTAGATCACATGACTGTTTCCATTACCTGTTTCCGATTTTCTCCTATTAGGTTTGTATTCCATTGCCAATCTCTCTACTCATCTCTGCCGATACATAGAAATAACCCTCAGCAGCGCAAATCATTAAAACCGATGAACTTTTGTTACAGTCGAGGTTCGTGTCGAATTTATTCACGAAGGAGAGCTACAAGAAAATGGAGAGGATCACCGAACTAAACCCCATGAATAACGGCAACAGTGGCACGCTGAGCGCGTAGTCGCCCCCCCCACACTCTTATATACTCGTGAAACTTGCCAATCGATTTCTATTTGTGCTGTGTGTGTGTGTGTAAATGGCCTAATCCCCCTCCCCCTCCCCCCCGATCGTTTCAGTATTATGTCGAGGCAGCTGAAGTAGGCGGAGATACTCCCGTGCGGTACGTACTAATTTAGGTTATTTATTTTTGAGTCTTGACTACTTGGGTTGGTTAAGTTGTGTTTTGGGTTGAGGAAAAACATTTTATTATGTGATATTGTACATTTAGGGAAGAAATGAAGGCAATAATTTTCGCGACCGTCCGTCGGACGGAGGTCGTTTAATTTATTTTATAATGAGTACTTTTATATATAAATATATTCATGTAAATTTAAATTATTTAAACGTAAATAAATATAAATGTTAAATATACGATATTTGTTGTGTATTTTATTTCTGCAAATTGTTTAAATAAAACACACATTGTTTGTATCTTTTTCCTTTCATAGCAGCGGCGGCTCGTGAAGACAGAGATGACACTCGTGCTGCACTACTCACTCTTAACTTATAATCAATAACTAAAGAGTTAACCGGGTGCGGAAGCAAATATTTTGCCTAATTAAATAAAACACACTTTTACTTAGTTAATATCACACTGTTTTTTTATAGTGACTGCAGTTTTGATCAAACAATGATCATTATCAAACTATAAGTGCCGCCAATCTCAATCAGTTAAATATTTTGCCGCTGTTGTGGTAAAATTTTCTTCCATAGTCTCCTCGCTGAACATCCACGAGCCACCGCTGTTTCATAGTATTGCATCAAACTGTATAATTTATAATATTTTATTTACCCCCAGCACCTGTTCCGCAGGGAAATTGATCTTCAAAGTTTTGACTCAACTTGCCACCTGTAAATAATGTGTACGGCAGCGACTCCTTGCGGGGTATCACTGCACACCAGTGACAGCTCACTGGGTTAGTCATGGTAAGGCCAGAGGTAGCAGAGGTCTCGGCAATCTACCCTACCTATCTGTATTGCCACCTCGGCCGTACCATGAGTAACCCCACGAGCTGTCACTGGTGTACAGTGATATTTTGAATATGTGCTTGTTTTAGGATCTGGATCTGGATTATTCCGATGGGAGGGCAGAGAGGTCCGCTGCACGTAAGCCTCAATGGGCCCTTTGTATCTAATATCTAATAAACATTTAAAAGGGTAAATTTACAAAAATTACTTACACTAATTCTCGTGCAAAGTTTGGTACAGTCTCTTTCCTGGCCCCGAAATCTGGACACTCGGACAGCTGATATTCAGAGGCTCGGATGATGCCCTCCAGGGTTTTGAATTTGGTGGATAGAGTCATCGCGTCGGTCTTATTAACTGGTTTAATCGACGTTAACGCCTGCACCAATTTTAACTGTGGAGACGACTCGCTTTTCTCGTCGTCCTTCCATTGTTTTAGGTTAAGCTGCGATCATTATTTCTGATTACCCCCCACTCCCCCAAATAACATTAACAATATAAGACTATAAGAACATTTCACTTGTCGTGTATTGTTCGATTTTTTTCAGGCTTACTCAATCCCAGACTCCACTAACCTCTTTATCCTAATCTTTAATTCCTTCTCTGGCTTTACATTTAATACAAGACTCTACTAACATTTCTAAATTAATTCTGAATCCAAGATTGCACCAGCTTCAGCTTCCTGAACCTGTTCGCTACAGAAATATATGTGTGTGTATGCTCTCTTACCTTTCGGCATTGAGCTACAGAACTTATTCGCCTCAATGGTCACCCCGAGGTGATCACCTCGCGGCCAAGGAGGCAAACAGTTTACTCTCGTATTCGTCCAGCTCTCCTCGAGGACAGCCAGGCAGCGCCGGTCTTGTGGCTTGTCCCCTCCAGCTCCACCGAGCCTGCCGAGCCACCTTTTTGAAGTCATCGATTTTCCTAGCCCTCACTACTAAGAGCTACCTGACCTAAATTGACTCAATTTAGATAGCATATTACTAAATAAAGATTATTATTATTATTAATCTAGCCCAGAGGTCGCCAAAGTGGTCTATACAGACCCCCAGGGGTCTATTTAACAAAAGTAGGGGTCGATCTAAGCCAGGGGGTCGATCCCAAACGGAGGGTCGATTGGGGGTCGAAGGAAAAACAAGTGTAAAAAATTGAAAAAATGTAAGGAGATATAAACCTCAATTTTCATATTTTCCGCTAGTGAACATGAAACCTTTTTAAGTGGAAAGGTTTTATTTAGAGGAAATGTATGAATATATATTTGGATTCCGCGTTTGGAAAAAAATATTAAACTATTTTAGGTCACCGTCATTTATATCTTTATGTATAATTTTTTTTAACGAATATCATTATTACAGGAAATACAAGCCATAAATATCAATAATTCTTTTTACAGTCCCAAAGTAGCCAATACACAATTTTTTTACACCAGCGGATAGGCTATCAAGATTTGTTCAGTAGTTACAGCCAAAAGACAAAAATATGGTTGATTTTCGAGGGGCGAGTTCACAAAAAAATACTTTTGTGGGGGTTGATGGAGATTTCGAAAAATTATATAGGGGTCGATGATCAAAAAAGTTTGGCGACCCCTGATCTAGCCTAACCTGATCTAATCTGACTTGACCCTTCATTTAAATTAAATTACTTTATTTACGGTATACACTTTTTTACATAAAATAATAAAAACAATAAAAATAAACGCAGTTATTTACAAAAAATATACCGTGTGTCTGGGATAAGGGGCGAACATAGGGATTTAACATGTAAAATTAAATATGTGTAATTATTAGCTCCCCTATTCATTTTAGAGAAAAATCGTAAAGGAATATTTTTTAATCATGGTGATGGTTGTGACCGTTACTACGTGGTAATTCATTATAAAATCACTGAATAAAACATAGTAAGTGTTTTATTCAGTGAATATTTTTTAGAGAATTAAAAATTGTAAATGTATCATCCATTTAATTTACGTTTGTACCAGAATTACACCTCAAAAATAGTAAAAATAAGTTGAACAATGTATCATTTAATAAAAACCCTTGCCATGAGTTTGACAGATGTCATGTTATGATGAGAATAATTTTACTAGTCAGGTATAAATTCACGCATTATTATTATTATTAATTGCATTTTTTTAAAGTTTTTTTTTATCGAGGACATTTCACATTAATGACGGCTCTGCAAAGGAGGAAGTTTATAATGCACCGTCACGTTGCATTTGTAGGTACTAAAATTAGTGGGCCATGATTTTTTTGGTTTTCTAATAAATGTCTGACATTAGTTGTCACTTCAATCAGTCATTTCAGTTTTTGGGACAAAATATCCTGAAAAGATTGAAGTTCATGCATTGATTTGTATGACTAATTAATTTCTCACTTAACCCGTGGTGAAACATAATTATATATTTGATTAATTAAAACACTTGGTTTTGTTTCACTGATTTAAATCAGTGAAACAAAACCAAGTGTTACTTAATCAAATTGATTTGTAGACAAGAAGGTTCTCCGGGCACAAGTTTAAGTACTATTTCTTTAGAGCAAAAGTACTTCATCTTATCTATAAAAATTGGGCTTTTCACTGCTGTATTAATTATTTAAAAATATTAATAACTCACGAAGATATGACAGTACAAAACTACTTTTGGCCTTTTTTGGCCTGCAGTGTACTTTTAGGCCTTACTAGTTTTTTTTTATTAAATCGCGGAAATGTTATATCTGTCATTTTTGACATTTCAACTTTGCATCAACGTGATTCTTGTTCCTCTAAATGGGAGTTTGCAGTTGTGACGTAATTAGCAGGCATTTTCGTATAGCCCTTAGGGTATTACGTACTTAATTAACGTACCTTTTAATTCATTAATTTTGGAAATGATTTTTTATAAGTCAGTTTAGTAAACATAATGACACATTTGGCATATGTCCAGTGACGGTTCGCGGGGTTTTTTTCTGGTACGGCCGAGGAACAAGAGGTGGTAATACAGATAGGTGCGGTCACGCAGCCAGCCGTCTCTACAACTGACCCTACCTATCTGTATTACCACCTGTTCCTCGGCCGCACCAGAAAAAACCCGCGAACCGTCACTGTATATGTCTTATTAAATGTGACGAAAGATAAACCTGATATGAAGTAATTGTAATCCAATTTATAACGGCAAAAATCTCATTAATTTATATCGATTTTTATGACTATGTAAGTTTATTTTATACAATTTTGAAATTTCCCGAATAAAATTCTGAAATGAGCATTTTTTTAAATAAATTTATCCCTTAATATAAAGTGTTCGGTACAGCAGCAACTCTATAAATACTATTTGCAAATTTTTAGCACGTTCGCCACCACTGCTCTACAACATTCAATAGAAATATCTTTAGAACTGTTTTCATGATTTTTCCGACGAGTTCACGATGTCTGCTATGTCTGGCGGTGTACAGTATTACTCGAAAAATATTATTGATCATTACTTTCCGTTATTTAGCTTGAAATGCAATATTCTGACGAGTACTGCCAGGCGAGCGAATTTTCAACTTTGGCGCTTTAGAGCGACAACCAATCACTAAACGTCAAATTTGCGTAATTGTTCTGGAGCGCCAAAGCCTACTTTTTACAACTGAAAAACATATTTGTAAATAATGTAAGGCTTGTTCAGTACAATAACCTTCCGCGCATAACTTTCATGTAGACAAATCAAGGTTTGGCGGTCCTGACAATAAGGAATTGGGTCATTTCAAGAACTTGAGTATCGTACCCTGGAAATATCTGTACAACATTGACCGTTCGCGGGTTTTTTTCTGGTACGGCCGAGGAGCAAGAGGTGGTAATACAGATAGGTAGGGTCGGTTGCAGTGACCGCACCTATCTGTATTACCACCTCTTGTTCCTCGGCCGTACCAGAAAAAAACCCGCGGACCGTCACTGCTGTACAAACAGGTAGACAAGAACAGAACCGGGGGTGAAATCTAATAATAAAGTGATAAAACTTACCAAACGCCAATCATTTTAGCTGTCGATGCGCCTTAAACCCAAAATTAATTCAAAGCTTACCAAATCGTCAGAATTGTTCGGAAAGGTGGTAATTATCGTAAATCATTACGAGACAAAGTATTTTGCAAAAAAAATAAACATTGTTTACGACACCATTGTTTAATTTCCCCGGCCTACACTACATTTCCAGCATAATGGATTAACATTTTAATTCTTAATTTTGATTGTATAGGTACCTAAATTATGTCGTGTGTATATTTAATAACACGATCGATTGTATAACGCATTTTTCTATAGTTTCATAAAAGTTCTTTCAAATTCAAATATGTAGATGAGATGGCACCTTGAGATGCTCGGCAACGCCGCCCGATGTTTAAATCTCGGCGAGTGTCGGCCGGCGGCGGAAACGAGCCGAAAAAACAGAAAACAAACAAGAAGTAAACGGTCGTTGCCGCGATAAGCCGTGCTCCCCGATCCCGGCACTCCCACAGGAAAACCGTCGCCGCGGTTCCCCGCTCGCAGAAATCGCACCAACGAGGTAACAACCCGCGTTCCCTGCAACCGATTGAAATCCCGGCGTCGAGTGCACCTGCGAGTTAACCTGTTGCTTCACCTGTCGCGGGGGTGAAACGCCGCCATGAGGAAGTGACCGGTGGCGCGAGGGAGGTAAACGGCCCGTGAAAGTGTCGTGCGCGAGGAAGAAAGGATGAGCGCGTCTTGGAGGAAAGTGGAAAACGAAAACGGATTTCCGTTCTATGTCAAGTGAGTTCATTTATTTAGATTCTAATTGCGCATATTTCAATAATAAATAAACACCCGCATGCTCCGATTTCTTCGTAACGTCGGTGTTCGCGTGGTGTGGCAGGTGGATTTTAATGAGGAAACGGAGCGTGTCCGGTTTCCTTTGGTAGTGAAATTAACGATTTTTTTTTTTGTGAACGACAATTATAAAGATTTAATTTTATGCTCTTGAAGTCTACAAACTCCTATGCCATAAAAATAAGTCTACAAACACCCGAGGCAATTTATTAGGTTTAAAATGCCCACCCTTAAAAAATGCTAGTGACAGTTGTTGCTATTTGAAACAATTGCAAGATGTCTTGCTAGTTACGTTACGTCCACCGAATTACTAATCCATGTTTTCCCTTCTGGAACAGCGGTCTCCAAAGTGGGGTACGTGCGACGTAATCCGAGAGTACGGCTGAAATTAAAGATGAACAAATACTAGCTTCTATTTTTAATTACACAATCATAAACTCCTTGAACTCCAAATAAAAGAAAAACTGCAATGATGGCGCTTCAACCCTTTGCATTCATATTTATGTTTGAAACCACAATGGTAAAACATATTGTGGCGATATATAATATATAAATACCTGGGGTATTTCCATCACTTTTGTGTGATTTTATTTTCTGCATTGACGGGAACTAAAAATAAATACTGAAATAAATTTAATATTTCGTCTGTCTAGGGCAGTGATTCCCAAAGTGGGCGCTGCAGCGATTCAGGGGGGCGCTGATGGCCACAGGTGCATTTGGGAGGTGATGAATAACTGTAAGGGGGTGGTGATAGTATAAAAGAAAGAAGAGAAGATTTAGTGGAACGTGGGTTCAGTGCGGTAATCAATTTATTAACAAAAAGAAAAGAAACGAATTGCAAATAGTCAATCTTGGTGATTTAAGATTACTGCTGACGAAAATAGGGGGCGCTAAGTAATATTTTTTCTGGAAAGGGGGCGGTAGGACAAAAAGGTTTGGGAACCACTGGTCTAGGGGTACGCGATCAAAAAAGTTTGGAGACTGCTGTTTTAGACCACATACGTTTTGTGAAATAAAATGGGGAAAAAAATCTATTGGTTTTTGTATAATCAACATATCACAGTGCATTTGTACTAAGTCAGGAAAAGTGATTTAGATAGAGTTAAAATATGTTATAATATTTTTCCAGTGAAACAGAT
Source organism: Ocypus olens (assembly GCA_910593695.2). NCBI lineage: Eukaryota > Metazoa > Arthropoda > Insecta > Coleoptera > Staphylinidae > Ocypus > Ocypus olens. The sequence goes on along the minus strand of OU343047.1, from coordinate 4,740,744 downwards.
AGTAGTCGGCAATGGGATCACCCAAAATACTCGGACATAAAACAGCGCCTGGATGACTGCAACTACATCAAATACGCCAGTTACAGGGTGGCCTCCAAGTTCAGGGTGCTTCAACATGCCCTTTTCAGTGAGTAAACAAACATAAAAATTTGCCTAACCACTTCGCGCCCATGTAGCTTTGATTGAGCTATAGGATAATCCTGAAAAATCACTTTTTTCTTATTGTTACCTTTTTCTACAACATATTATTCCACTGTCACAAATTTACTCATTTATGCAAAGAAATATATTCCATAGATGGCGCGCTAAAGGTGTAATTTTTTTTTGTAAAATATTTTTGTTTTCATTTTATTGTTTGTCGACCTGGGCGTGAAGAGGTTAACTTTATCTTTCTCGGTGACACATTGAATTATTTTTAGTGAATGAAGTTCCTCTGACGGTCGTGAGTGGTGTTTTCGAAAAGCACAGACTGGGAGCGACCGAGAGTTCGCTTTGTCTGGAGAGCTATGACTTGGAGGCGATTCTCTCGGATATCTATTTTGCCGCGAATAAACACAGTCATACCAATACCGACGTCGACGTAGCCACCGAGTTGATGATGAATTTTCTCTACAATGTTTACGATAAGTAAGTTTTTTTTTTAATCAATTTCTTCGGCAATCGAGAAGTATTCGCTCGGGTCCGTGGTTGTTGTATATGTCTTACATTATTCATTCATTAATAACAGCCGTGTGTGACTGAATGGCTTGACCTAAGCCAAAAAAAATAAGTAATTTAGTAAGTAAAATAAGATCAAAAAGTCGACAATATTTTCTGCTAATTTTTTACAATGTGTGAATTTAAATTATCAATGCCTGCACTATATTTTGTAGGCATATTTTTCACTATGTCCATGACCTCTGTACCGTTATTGGATGTAAATATATTGTGCTATCTATTTTCTCGGTAATGTTTGTTTTATTGTCATCTAGCAATGAGTTTAACAAGCTCGCTGCTGAATTTACGAAATGGTCATTAAATACATTCACATCAATATCTGGCCCACAAGTTCTTGTATTTTCAGTCGGCGTTATTATTATCCTTAATTATGTGCCAGGCTGCTTGCTCTTTATTTGTGGAGTTCGCTTTTTTTTTGTTGTAGTGGCAGTGTCTGTCCTTTTTTACAGCTATTATACAACTAGGGAAACATGAATAGTATATTCAAATGTATTCATATTTCCCGTGTTGTAATCAATAGTTTTTTTTCTGATTGAAGAATATTGTTCTGTAAATGGGAAAATATTGGATTGTAAATTTTTGAATTTATCGGATTGGTAACGTTACTAAGGGCCTTGTTTGTAAATATCATGGTTGACTTGTTTTAGTATTTGCGTTGTTTCATAAATTGGTGAAATGTCAAACTATGTGTTAACGCAAGCGACGAAAGACCGTGAATGTTTGGTTCCCGTAAAATCCAAAGCTGTAAAATCCATAAAGGATACCCTCCTAAGAAATCGGAGGTGTTGTCCCGAGAGCAATTAAAACAATTCTTGCGAGAAGCTCCTAATGACAATTGTTTGATGTCTATATTTCCCTAGGAAAATATGAAGTACTCATATAAGTGTGTTATGACATATCGTAACTAAGGCAATATTACTCGATATTGTTTCAATCAGAAAAAATGTTAATATTATATTATTGTTTGCAGTATCTCAGAATAGGTTTATATACCGGTGACTGTTCCGCCATAGTATCGTAAATGTTTACTAACGATTTTACTTCTTTTGATTTATCTGACAGAAAATATGCGTTTTTTTTTGCATGTTTTCTGACTAATGCAGACAGAAAACAGTGCCATAAGAAATTCTCCACAACGGGATTAAACTGTGTACCAACATTCTTACTTTCATATATCTTTGCCCACAGCTCTACTTTTTCTAGGGATTTGTTGAACTTTTCAACATTCTTGTCCGAAAATAAATGTTTTCTATTTGTAAAAGAAGTAACCTCAAAAAACCACAAGATGTCAAAATAAACAAAATGCACTGCACTGGAGAATTCCAGACAGCCAACATTATATTATTATCCCCATTTTCAGAAATTGTGCTGCCAACTATTTTCGACTTTTTGATTTCATGTATGTTCATTAAAAAAAAACCTCAAGTGTGCCATGATTTTTTATTTTTAAAAATTTAAGGTGGTAACACATATTGAGGTTATGTTACTTGTGGCATGTTCCTACCGATAAATTCATTTGCCGTGACAAATGATGCAGAGAAGTCGTAGGAAAAAAAACTTTCGACTAGAAACGTTTTTTTGCTAGTTGCTGTAAACCATTGTGACCATGGAATAATTGTGACTTTTAGAAAGATCTGACGTTTTATCTGTCAATCCTAACATGTGTGCCAACTTGAATTTTAAAAAATAAAAAATCATGGCACATTTGAGGTTTTTTTTTAATGAACATACTTTACATGCATGTAACAGCTACCCAATAATAATAATAAACTTTATTCGAAAACAGGGAATAATACACGACATTACAATAAAATTACATATAGTTATCAAGACCTAATTATACTGTATTATTTTTAGAGAAAGGAAGGAGAACATTGAAGTATCCTCGGCGAAAGTAACGCTGGCCCTTCTAAGCAACACCAAACTCCCTGACCTGTACAAATTCCTATTCTCTCTCTGCGCCGACCACAATAACTGCGTGACGAGACTGAGGCTGCAATCCATGCTCGCGAAAATCAGCGCCGTCACCGTTTACCTCAACGAAAACTTATGTTTCGGTCACCACCTGGTGCACACTTCCGTGGAACATTGCTTTAATAATGTAAGTTGAATTATAGTGTTGATGCCCGACATAAGAATGGATTTCTTTATAATTCCAGAGTCCCGGGTTAGTCGGTGTGAGTGAGAGCGTGTTCACTTCATGGCTGGAACACGTGCCGCAATTTTTTTCCTGGCTGCCCGTACTGCATAGACTTAAAAGTTCTGAAACTGGTAAGTTATTACAATTCAAGTACCGTAATCAAAACGTCAAAAATAGTTGGCAGCCCTTAAACATAAGGTAACTGACAGAAGTTCAGTGGCGCCACAAAGGCGCACAAAACTATTTTTAAAACAATTGACAAAATGTACACTGCATTGCATCGGAGTATTCCAGACTGCCGATATAATTTTACATGAATTTTTATAGGGATTTTCAGAGAATGTACTGCCAACTATTTTTGCCTTTCTGATCTTTGGTATACAGGGTGCCCGGATTTCGTAGGGGCAACATGGACAACTTCTACATTTAAAGATATAGAGAGATGGTCAAATTAGCAAAAAGGTGCAGGTTCGAGGGCACATTGAGAATCCAACCCCAAATCCCACTTGTCATGGCTCACTCGTTCAAAATAAAAATTAAAACAAAACCTCCCAATTTCTTCAATTTCAGATTTTCTTTTAATTTTTATTGTGGAGGCCATGACAAGTGGGATTTGGGGGTGGATTCTCAATGATCCCTCCAACCCACACCTTTTTGCTAATTTGACCATTTCTCCACCTCTTCAAATGCAGAAGTTGCTCATGTTGTCCCTACGAAATCCAGGCACCCTGTATATGTTAATAATAATAATTGAAATTTATTCTGTATTAGAATTAACTAATTTTTTTGTTTTTAGTTTTATATCACGGCAAATGTTCAGTTTGTAAATTAAGCCCTTTGATGGGGCTGAGATACAGGTGTATCAAATGTCGGAATTACATCCAATGCCAAAGGTGCTTTTTAATGGGCAGGATGAGCCGTTCCCACAAATTGAGCCACACAATGAGGGAACATTGTGGTGAGGTAAGTTACTTAATTTCTATATACGGGGCAACAACCTCGTGGAACGTGATTTCATCATCATTCTTGTAGTCTTAAACGGGAGATGTTTACATTCATATCATAACTAATTGTCTTATTCATAACATTTTACAATATTTAGAATATATCACAATAAAATTTAAATTTAATATAAAACACCTGAATGATTACAGATTCAAAATGTATTACCAAGAATTTATTCCTAATACTATTTTATTATAGATTAGAGTCGGTGCATAACAAATTTGCTAAAGTTTTGACGTACAAATTAACACGTTAAGCGCCGCGTGCCACGCGTGTTTTGTTCCTGGGGTGTCGTGGTATACAATGTACCACCCTGAAACTTTTTTATTTTGTGCTGTGGTATCGTATAGATGTCACCGAAATTTCGTGAATATACATATACGTCAGACATAAACCTCAAAAAAGATAAAAAATAAATTTTGGGTTTTTGAGGCCAGATTTTCTGATACTATGGTGGCGCTAATTTGTTTGTTAAATTTTTGTACATATCATGCAAATGTTGTAGCATTAAATATATTAAAAAATATAAATGAATAAATTATTTATGTGATAACAATTTCTTTCTAGCCATATTTATTACGTTTAATTTGTTCTTGCAGTCTTCTAGAAGCTGGGGAGTCAATTACCTTGCTGAACGTTTATTCGGCCTAATAAAATGCACATACGGTGTAAATGATGGCTGTATGACCGATGTCAATATTATTGATGGAAAATCTTTCAGGTATTGACAATATTAAAATTTTATTTTGTTATATGCTGAGACTGTGATATTGGTGAAACCCTAAATTAACAGCGTTTCAAGATTGATATTTTTTACAGCAGGAACAAGGAATTACTTCTGAAACCTTCGCAGAACGAAGATATCTGCAATGTTCAGCCCTTGTCATCGCCTCTCTCCCAATTGCAAGTGATAATTAAGCAGCTGGAACTACAAAATAGGTAACAATAAATAAATTTGTATTATATTTTTCGAAAATTATAATTAGCGTGCCTTGGAAAAAAATGACAAATGTCAAACATGAATAATAAAGACCAATAAATAAGTACCTATGTTACAACTCAATGTAGAATACAATAAATAAGTAGTGTAAGTATTAATTCACTTGAGATTTAGATGTTCTGTGATTATTGTAAACATTAAGTAGAACGTCGAACTCTGCAAGTCCACGAAATTGTCAATCCACTCTTTTCAACTTTCTAAAGGCTCCATATCGTCTCAAATTTCCTTCTTACCTTCTAAATTTAGGTTCTGGTATTCGCCGCTCACCGTAGATGATAAATTCGTGCCGCAGCTCTTCGATTTCCATTACATAGAAAATAAATTTGTAACATATCTGTTAATTCGCTACTGAAACACACACTAATAACAAATGGTTGACATTACTTATACAATAAATGACAATTGTCGATTCGAATTTTTTTCAAGGCACACTACATTTATTACCAAAAAAATCATGCGAACAAGATTTATTATTATCGTTTTCTGACATAAATATTAACTTAAAACTAACATAACAGGCATAATTGGATTCAGAAAAACAATGTCTAATAATATAAAATTAGAAAAGTATATGCAGCCATTTAAAAATTAAAAGTTGACTATCATTTATCAATGAAGTTGATTTTGAAAACAATTATAATTACCCTCATTTTACAGTATTTAAACAGCCATTGACTTTATTTTTTAGTTCATTCAAATCGGTCAATAAATAACAGAGTTATGGCGTTGGGCGTTTTTTATCAAACGCACGGTATACAGGGTGTATTTGAAATAACGAACAGGCTCGTAACCACAAAGAGATTATATTATTTTTAAACAATATTCGCAATTGTTTTGTTTATAACTGTAACAAAGAGCCTGTAATTAATTATTAAAGTTAATGAGTGAAAATACGCAACATGTTGGGGGGCAGTGGTAATGTGACCTAATTTTTAAACGGCATCGGCTTTAGATATCGAATTACAACAAGCGCATAGAAAATATCTGAGTGCTCTTTAAGCATCAATGAATTTGAGGACTGTTTATCCTTTACAAAAAAAAACGTTGCGATAACACTTCAAATTTCGGAGGCAAGAAATCGTATCTCGCGTTTTAAATAAACAAACACACATTCCATGCAGACCTAATTAAATGAGAAAAGCATCGGTTCTCAAAATGTTTAAAGAACCTCGAAAAATTAGGAAAAATAAAAAAAAAAAAATTCGAATAAATTTTGACGGAAATGGGTTCACAAATATTTTGTGCCCTTAAATGCCTGTTCGTTATTTCAAATACACCCTGTATTTAAGGATAAACTCAGGATTTTTTGTTACAAAAATTATGCTACAATTTAAAAGATTTTTTTGCATAATTATTTGTAGACATTCAATACATCTGTCTACAAAATGCTATATATTTTTAGGTTATTGATGTAATGTATCATTTTTAGGCAATACATTATTAATATTATTAATGAGGATTTCTTAGATTGAATTTTTTTTTTAGGGAACTGCAGCAGATGTTAATACTCGGAATCCGCAGTGACAAAGAAATGAAGAGGTGCCTGGAAGAGCACAGGATACACGTCGAAGCGCAAATACAAAAGCTCAAAATACTAAAGGTAATTCATTAACCCCACATCAATGAAAAGACTATTCGTTAAACTTTTTTAGGACTACATGAACACCGACCGCACCCGAGTAAACAACACCCCTCCGGACATCCACTTGCTCGAATCCACACCCATGGTCGGTAATGGCAGGCCGAGCAGCGGACTCCTGGCGAGTGTCGACTTGTTCAGCCCCATCGTTCAGCAGCCGACCGAACAAATATTCAGCGAGAGATTCAAACCCCCGCCCTTCAATCTAGATAAATCCACCAAAGAAAAAGACGCTTTCCAGGAGAGCGTTAGTGTTCCGTACTCTATACAGGATTTGAGTACATGGATAGGAGGTACGGCTTTATTTGTTTTAATTAAAAAATAAATATAAGGTGGCAATAAAAATAACTTAAATTGACATAACACTGGTGTTATATTTTCGGCTGAGTAAATGATCTTTCATTTCAAATGGTAAATGGAATCCATTGTAATATAATTTGAGGTTAGGTTCTGCGATTACATCAAACATATTTTAATTGTTTTTACTCTTTCACAACGTTTATTAAACCTTTGCACTCGAGCGGCGCCGATACGGCGCCCAGGCGATTTGATGCGTCCACTCGAGCGGCGTTGCTACGGCGCCCGGGAGGTGTGGTGCATCCTTACCTAACGCAACCTTACCCGACCCTACCTAACCTAACCCAATGATTTTAAAGTACCTGTAACTCGTCTCGGGCAAACCTCGTCTCAAGTTGCTGGTTCGCCTTAGCGAAAAATGCTTCGAGTGCAAACGGTTAACACATTATTTTCTATTTCAACGTCTTTTCATCTTAAATCTGGCTTAATTTCTAATTTAAACAATTCCATTTAAATAACAGGTCAGCCGGCATCCTCGGGAAATTACCGCAGTAATTTTGATGATGGTTTGAAGGCGCCGAATCCTCCGATTCAGACCGACTTGGACGATGCGCTAGCCAAATTGCAACAGATATTAGCCAACAATTTTTCTTTGGATGGTAAGCATTAGTAACCGGTAACCAGTGCTTCATTTCTAAACTTTTAGTTACCAGAATGGGTGACAAATTGATTAATTTAATATAAATTTATTATTTTCTGTTCATTAATTTATCGATCAATAATCATAAATAACAGCTATAATTTAAATAATAATCGTAACCAAGTTGGTTCATCTAAAAATCAAATCAAAATAATAAAATGTCTGTTGGCTCAAAAGAGGTACCGGAACGCCGTTCCGGTGCGTTCCGCATAAAATCATTAGTCCTAATAATTTGTAAACACGATATAAAACGCAGCACCACTTTATATTGGCATAACCATAATATTGTGTGAGCCACAAAACATGTGGATGAAGAAGTCTAAACATCACCAACTTATTATTGTAGAGCGATTGTAATCGAATAACATTTCTCAGAGTCATTGGGAAGTTTAGATAACTGCCATTTGAAGCACGCCGTCACCGAAGTCGAGGGGATGCTGTCCTCGATCATCGACAATGTGGAGATTACCAAGAATTCATCGGCGCCATCGAACGTAAACAAAGAGGCCGATTATTTGATAGGAAGCAGCGGTTACATCACCACGAGCAGTTGAAACTGGCTTTAACTTCAAATCCGAAGAATTACAAGACTCGTTAGCTAGGTATGTAATGAAGACACTTATTAATTCGACAGATATAAATTTTAAAAAATTATTCATCGTTATTACAAAAAATACGTTAAATTAGATAATAATAAGACTGCAAATTAAAAAAAAAATAATTGTGTGAATGAACAAGAAATATTTACTCGACAATTGTTCATGTTAAATTAGACAATATTAAGACTGCAGATTAAAAAAAATATATTAATTGTTATGTGAATGAACAAAGAATATTTACTCAACAATCGTGCATGTTTAATTAGACAATATTAAGACTGCAGATCGTAAAGGGTGTTTATTTAAATCTGCAGGATATAAAAGAATTATGGGAATTATTCATTTCAAGTGTATTTAAAATACATTTTCATTGCTCGCAATAACTAGACAATTCGATCGTGACCAAAAATGCTTTACATTTTAGAGAGATATATTTATAGAAGTAAATGTTTTTTTATATTGAAATAATTTTATTATATTGGTAATAATTTAATTGATTATCTAAAGGTGTTTTTTTTCTCTCTGCTCTTAAAATCCTCGTTCCTTTAATCCAAAATGTTACGGAAATATCAGTGTTGAAAAACTGTGAGGTTAAGGTGCTGATAACTGGCATGCTGGAGGTGTTAATGAAGAGCTAGAGGATAGTTTTGTGCAGAATTATCCATGGCTGTATCAAGAAGGCTTTGGATTCTGTGGGAGACACTTTCGGGAACTGGAAGACGGGCCAAACATGGAAAGATCAGTGTGATACACTAGTGTTGACAAGTTGTGAAGTTAAGGCGCTGATAACTGACATGCTGGAGGTGATAATGAAGTGCTAGAGGATGTTTTTGTGTGGAATTATATAACAGTTTTCCGTGGTTGTATCAAGAAGGCTGTGGGAGACATAATCGGGAACTGGAAGGTGAATCAAAACAGAACTGATGCTGAAGTTGACCACCAGGAGGTGATAATTGTGTTAGGAGACTTAACCCAGGTTTTCGGAAGAGCATTGAGGCACAATACGGAATGCAATGAAATGGTTGACGACCAGGAGCAATCTATCAACAAAGCAATAAGGGGGCTTTATGTAATTATCCTCTGTGGTAGAAGCCTTTGAACCGTGGTATACCTGTATGTGTTTCAAGCCGCCTTGATATACCCCTTGGCGTGAAGAGTGTCCTTGCACATCCTAATGTTAATATTATATAAGGTGCTACTAAATTATATCATCGTTAGTGGCTGAAAGGTCAAACCTAGACCAAAAAAAAAAGGGGGGGCTTGGCTGCAAAGTTGCAAAGAAAGTTGGGCGACAAGATAAACAAGAGTATGGGTTTCAGTGTAGAAGAAACGCAATGGTAAACGTGCACAAAAATCATGCGAAACAATTTGCACAAAATCACATTAAAAAAAAATAAACGTTTAATAAATATGAATTATATTTAACTATAATAGCGAATATTACATTTATTTATATGAACAGTATAAAAGCCATTAGAACAAATTAATCATTAACAATGAAAATAATAATAAAACATAACATATTAAGTGCACGGGTTTTTATGCATATATTTTTTTTTATATATATTAGAAGTATAAATAAACTCTGATTTAATCTCTTTAACAACGCGGGCATCGTACCTGGAAAAATAAATTGTCGTCGATCCGAGTTCATTAAGTATTAATTATTGCACGATTCTCCTATTAATTCATTTATTTTTTAAAAGCACCGGTTAGTTGCGTTTAGAAGAGTTGATTAGGTATTTGCAGCAGTGCGTTAGTAGGTGCTTCTCGCCGGCGGTGTCGTGCACCGTCGCCATTTCCCTGGTGTAGATGTCGAGGCCGTACTGACCCTCCTCCGGGAAGCTGATGTTGAAGGTGACTATGTCCTCGGTGGTGGCGTGCGACACGAATTTCGACAGCCTCTTCTCCTCGACGCCGTTTTTGTGCAACGTCGCCATAAAGTCCGTTAGCTGTCGCGACATTCTGAATTGGATTTCTAATTCCCGGCCGGCAAACACCAATGCGTCCTAAAAATAAATCATCATTAATAATAATTATAAATAAATGTTAAAAGTTGAAATTCTGTTATAATGAAGGTTACAATAGTTAGTAACTATAATACCCTAGGCACACGGAGCTATTTAATGATCATTAAGTCATAATGATCATTAACTTCGCCATGTGTCACATCAACATAATACTAATGATCATTAATAACGTTATATAAACTTATGATCATAAGAATCGGCAACGACGTTTAAAACAGGTCATCGCCGGTAATCGTGTAACATCGCCAGTCATTTGAAAAATATCGCTGTCATGAATGACAGTTCGCGATCAGCTGATATTACTTTACTTTTAGAAATATGCGAACGTGGAAACTTTTTCTTTGTTGTTTCTGTATATTGTACCCGTGAGTTCCTCGTAGTTTTCCTACACTTTTTCTTTCCTTATAACTCTTTGTTGTGAAATCACATACATTTGGGCGAATACAATTGGTTGATATAAAAATCAGCACGTGTTAGGGGGCGTTGTTTAATGTAACCCATCAATTAAATCCAACCTTTTAAATAATTATGAAATTTTTTTATATAAAACCAAACACCTGTATATTTATTTTGAAGGTTCTCACTATTAAAATATCATACGGATATTTCATTAGATTGTTTATGCTGGAGGCTTCTACTTCATTATACATTTTAAATATAATAAAGCACTTTTAATTTTGTTTTATATAACTTATATATTTATTTTTGTGACTTCATGTTTGAAAATGGTAATTGTACTTACCGAAACTTAAGTCACAAAAATAAATATATAAGTTATACAAAACAAAGTTAAAAGTGTTTTATTACAATATTTCATTAGAGGCGCCATCCAGTGGTCAGGCCCGGGACTTTTTGACCCATGTGGTAGTTGCATGGATATGAATGGCAATGAGTATCAGTTTTTCCAAATTTTGATACCAATAGTTCTGATATTACGATTTTTTTTTAAATTCATTTTTGGCTATCGCCTGGTCTTAGTATAATAACCATTAGCCAATTACGAAATGATATTGCATGTATAATGTTGGAGGCAAATTGGGTAATTTTTCACTTACTTGATGTGTGATGGGAACCAATCCAAACAGCCTGGTGCCTTTCGTAGGACCCCATTCTCCACTAGCGCAGTCCGGCAAGGGCACCATAACCGTTTGCAACTCCTCACAGCAAATTTTGAACTTGCAGACGCTCTTAAACTTCATCGGCTCACCCGTCAGATACTCCTTGGGGGTGACTGCATTCGCAAAAATGTCTAGCAGAAAGGCCCCGCTGCAGGGAGCGTGCACCCTAAACGCCACTGTGTTGCCAACGACTGACTGAAAACCAATTTAAAACTTATTTCTATGTAAAATTAATACAAGGGTAAATCGCTAATGTCAGCGTACCTTATACCGTTTGAAAACGAGCGCATGTTTTGCCAGCAGACGGCAGCACATGTATGGTTGCCATATAGGCTGCGTGACATCTAGGGAGCTCCGCCAGTTGTCCGAGAAACACAGAATGAAGAGGGATTTTGTCCTTGCAGTATATCGCTCGTTATACTGAGGAAGGCTTCATGGCATAAATTGATACATATGCTGCCATCTGCTGGCAAAACATGCGCTCGTAATTTAAAACTGACATTTGCAATTTAAATATTGAGAAAGAGAGAGAGAGACAATACTATGGAGACACTTTTACAAATGACCTCAACAGGTCATTTCAGCCTATTCTTAAATATTGACTTACCCTCTTGTATAAAATCGATTGATAAAAATAAAACAATAATTAGCAGTAAAGATGACGTTTCGGATCGTTACTGTGTGTGGAAATTAATAATTAAACTGAATTGAAAAATTCTCTTAATTAATTATTTGTGATCAAAACATTCTGCACTATTAATAACTATTAACCTGCATGACAAATCTCTTCAGTGACACTCCTTCGAAACTGTCCCCATCACTGTCGTAGAACTTGAGGTTGTAGTGGAATATGAGGCTTCCCTGCATATGATTTGGCATCGCTATTCTAACAGTGGCTGCACCTGAAAAACCAGAACGATTAGCTTAAAAAAAACACAGAATAAAGGGGGGAAAAAAAGCACTGAGTTATTCATCGGCTGACCTGTAGAATCCGTAAACATGACGGCTTTGGTATTGGTATCTGAGAAGTAGAGTCCGTATCTGAAGAAGAGGGACCTGACGAACGGAAGCTCTTCGAATTCCTGCAGGGTGATGGGCTGCTTCAGGAGCTGCCAATCGGACTGCAGGGGAAAGAACTCGTAGATGAACTCCTTCGGGTCAGTCAGAAAGTAGTGGTCGTCGTATTCATATCTGTAAGGATATGAGAAATAAATGCCAGAGTACTGTCTTCATTGCCCTTCAATTCTACAGAATATTAGAATATTCTTAAAAAAAAAAAAAAAAAAAATTAGCTCTTTTTGCTAAGCACTATAAATTTTACAATATTGTATATCTGGTCAGACTAAATTTTACCGTAATAATTGATTCAAATACACCACACCAAATGTTGCTGCAGGTGTTGATCCGTGGAAGGCAGAACAAGATTTGGTCAATGCGTTGATCAATTGAGAAAAATTTGTAGTGTTGTAAGAAATTGTAGAGGCTTTTACTTTGTGACACATTTTTATAAATCAAAAACATAAGTAACTTTGTTAATAGCTCACATGTCATTATCAAAATTTTAATTATAGTCTGTCCACGGTACACATGGAGTTGTAAAAACGCCCACAATCGCCAACGCATCATTCTTACTGGCCGATTCGAAAAATTGCGGGAAATCCGCACGTCCAAATCACGCAGTACGAATGCAAATGGTTGACGCGATCGTCAGCTGTTAGCGTCTGTTTGCGATCGAGTACCTTTCTGCTTGTTTCATTATTATGGCTTCATCTCCATCAAAACGACGCCGTGCGAAGCATTTTTCAGTGTCCACCAAGGAATCTATACTTAATTTCGATATAAAGAAAACACTTAAATCTATACTTAATATTTTTAAGGTGTCAGGAAAATTATGCTGAACGCACCAAAGTTGAAAATGTGGTATTCACCGCAAATGCAGGAGGTACGTTCTTAATTTCTAAATGTACTGGTTCCATGGGCTATATCAATATATTTGTAGGTGTTTGTGTGGCCAGCGTTTATAACATACTCAGGGGAACATCAATCGGCAAATAAATTTCAGCCTCCTAAAAACGTTCTACGAAACAATATACTAAGCAAAATGCAGAGCACAACCAAGACAAAAACTGAACTTTTACAGTTTGGACTGTTCCTAATAGGTGGCGCCACTAGCTCTGTTTAAATAAATTTACATAGTGTAAATCAGACTTTTGCTCAGAACAAATGGCGATTGTGGAGGTTTTTACAACTCTATGTGTACCGTGGACAGACTATAGAGATGAGAATGACAAGTTTAATTGCTACTAAACTAAGTATAACTAAAGTGCGTTACTTGTTGTCTTATTTCTAGGATTATAGCATTTGCGATTCTCTATTTCCAAAAGACATTTGCACTGGTGCCAATATGGAAAAATAAAATATGTTAATTAAACTTTCTCTACGCCACCGACACATACCTTAAACTATCCGATTTTGTCTTGTTGCCCGCTTTTGGGGCCTCCTTCGCATTGACAAGATGCCTTGCTCCCCAATTGCACTGCACGAAACGCCACGCTCCCGCCACGTACACCGAATTCCACGAATTCCTAAATCGGTTGTCCTCAAAACGGACACCGGGCTGATATCCAGCTGACTTTGAGTACCCCTTGATGACCACACAATGTAATCCAGCATAACTAAAAAAAAAATCAAATGTAATTTAAAAAGTCTTTATTTTCATATTTCTAAATCATCTTCATCCCAAGCAATTAAAATATTTCACTTTTATTTGTCAGGATGATCTGATTGGTTTTAGGCTTCAAATAGGCTTCGTACTATATACACAACCATGTACTATGAGATCAAAGAGTTGAAAATAGTTGGCGGTATATTTTCTAAAAATAGCGATAGTAATTCAATTTATATTATGTTGGCTGTCTGGAAATCTCCAGTGCAGTGTATTTTGTTTATTTTGACATCTTGTGGCTTTTTGAGGTTATTTGTATTATATTATATTGGCTGCCTTGAATTCTCCAGTGCAGTGCACGTGCGTTATGACTTCTTGTGATTTTTTAGAGTACTTGTAATAGTAAAATAACTAAAATAAAATTACTTGTAATTGTAAAATAGACAAAATTGGCAGGTATAAACACAAAACTATTTTTAAAACAAATAACCTTAAAAAGCCACAAGATGTCAAAATAAATAAAATGCACTGCACTGAAGAATTCCAGACAGCCAACATTATATTGAGTTACCATCCCTATTTTTACAAAATGTATTGCCAACATATTATTACTTGAATTATTATCCCTATTTTTAGAAATAATAATATTACTTGATTATAGGGATTTTCAGAAAATGTGCTGCCAACTATTTCGACTTTTTGATCTCGCGGTACATATAGCGGGCATAGGCAACTATGGCCCCAGGCTATGCTACTTAGAATAATTATTTTATTCACCTGAAAATGTAGATTTTTTATTCTTTCGCATATTTCGAAACACCAATAGATCAAATAGGTTTTTTTTTTGGTATTAATAATTTCTGGCTGGTAATTTTAGAATGTACACAAATAGGTGATTATTTTTTACCTGCATAATCTCTTGAAGAGCACATGGTAACTCTCTGTGCCATTTTTTATACCCCTCAACAGCCCCATCGGAGAATCGCCCCTTAAATTCTCGTCAAACGACATCGTATTCAAGTTTTTCACCGTGATCCACCTGAATATCGTTCTGGCCTTCTCTATATCCGAGCCGCATCTGCCCACCAGTTGTCTGACTAAGTCGGTGAACGATTTTTGGTCTTCTTGCGCCACCTACAATAAAACGAAACAAAATCAAGCGCACGGTCAAGATTCATTAAAAAAAAAGTACTTTATTAAAACGGCTTTTAAAGAAGAACAATTTATACTATAATAAACAAGGGCGTTTACTGCCAACTAGTATAGGGGGGGTAATTAAAAAAAAGAAATATATTTTTTTTATGAAATATTTGAGGAAAATTAAAAATTACTCCTAGCAACACTACTACCACGACACTCCCGTCTCCAGTGCAGGAGATAGAATCTATCCTTTTCCAACGTTTTAAAGCGTTGGAAAAATTTACCGGTTATATTATTTGTTTGGAATATGGAATATCGGTAATTTTTAACAATGAAAATTAGAAATGAAAAATTCTTAGGGGGGGTAATTACCCAATTACCCCCCCTTTGAAACCGCCACTGATAATAAAACACTTGTAACTTTATTCGATGGTTTCCCGAATTACTGAGTATTAATATAATTAAATAAATGATAATTGAAGTTGCTCCGTTTTGATTTAGCTATATACGGAGCAACTTCTATTATTATTTATTTAACTTGTAACTTTGTTTTGTTTAACTTGGATATTTATTTTTGTGACTTAAGTTTCAGTAAGTTTCACTTCATGTATGAAAATGGTAAGCGTACTGACCGAAACTTAAGTCACAAAAATAAATATACAAGTTGTACAAAACAAAGTTAAACGAGTTTTATTATAGTATTCAAAATTGTATAACAAAGTAAAGTATGTTCATTAAAAAAAAACCTCAAGTGTGCCATGATTTTTTATTTTTACAAGTTAAGTTGGTAACACATATTGAGGTTATGTTACTTGCGGCGTGTTCCCACTGATAAATTAATTTGCTGTGATAAACAACGCAGAGAAGACGTAGGTTCACCTTCCAAAATTCCTTGGGCTGTGTTAATAGCATCTTGAGTTCGTTTAACTGGTCTACCACTTCCTGGTTTACGGAGAATACTACCCGTTTCATGAAATAATACAACAGATCGTGATAAGGTATTTTTAAATTCATCATAAATAATAAGAACTTTAGGAAATTCTTCCTGAAACTCTGCCATAGGTGCGTCGAATGAATACACCCAATTTCCGTCCCATTTTGGAAATAACTTTCAACTAGAAACGTTTTTGCTGGTTGCTGTAAACCATTGTGACCATGGAATAATTATGACTTTTAGAACAATCTGACGTTTTGTATGTCAATTCCTAACATGTGTGCCAACTTAAATTTTAAAAAATAAAACATCATGGCACACTTGATGTTTTTTTTTAATGAACATACGATAGAAACCTCCAGCATAAACAATTGAACAATTTATGATTGATGGTGGAAGCCATTACTTAATACATGAAAAGGGGTTTTGTCCCCTTGCAGTATCTCGCTCATTATACTGAGGAAGGCTTTATGACATAAATTGATACAGAGGATGAGTTTTTGGTTCAGTACCTCACTCGTGGTACATTTTGATTCAGGAACTTTTCAATAAAATGCACACATGTTTTTTTATTTTTTATTTTTGCAATTATTGTTTCAACCCTTGCAGGGTCATTATCAAACAGTCACCGTCTTTTATTTTTGCAACTGTTTGATAATGACTGTAGGGGTCGAAATTATAGTCGCAAAAATAGAGAACGTGTGTGAGACCAACAAAGCGTATTTTATTGAGAACGATTTAATAATAATAATAATAATAATAATAATAAGTTTATTAACGGATATACCATTTATAAAAATTTACAGTAACAAAAAATAGTAATACAAAAGGAAAAATTATAATACAGACTAATTTAACTTAAACTAATTATGATTAGGACAGTACATAAACTTAAGTGTACGGACAAAATGTGGGTATGAGCTTGAAAAGAGGTTAAAATTTGGATTTAAGGAAATTGAGTTAGCATTGCGCATTAAACGGGATAAAGGATTGTTGAAGCTGTAGTTGGTATTATGGAAAGGTACGCGAAACAATGGCGGATGACGCACAGAACGACTATCTGTTTTTACATAAAAGCGAACTTGAGAGAGTAGCTGCGGACATTGAATTAAACCACAGATGATTTTAAATATAGTTGACATATCCATATAAAATCTCCTACAACAGAGATGTTCGATATTTAAGCTCGACCTGAGTTCGTTAAGATCTAAATTATTTACATTGCCAATCTTAAATAAATATGATATCAGAAACTTGTTCTGTACTGTTTCAATTTGTTTAACGAATGTAGTTTGAAACGGAGACCATATACAAGAAGCATATTCTAAGTTAGAACGGACAAATGAAACGAATAAGATTTTAAAGGAATATGGTGATAATTCCCTAGACATTCGTTTAATAAAACCCAACAATTTGGCGGCGCGGTTGCAAATGTAACGTATATGTTCCTCGAAACTTAATTTATGATTGAATATAACCCCAAGATCTTTTATGGAGGTAACCTTTTCAAGCACATAATTATCAATAATGTAATTAGAATCGTGCGGCAATTTCTTCCGAGAAAAGGTAATTGATTTACATTTATCAGTATTGAAATACAATTTATTTAAATGGCACCAGTTGTTAACAGCAGTAAGATCATTTTGTAGTAACAAACAATCATTTACAGTTACTATTTCTTTGTAGAGTTTCAAATCATCCGCGAATAACAGAAAATTCGAGCTACTTATGCTAGAGGCAATATCATTAATAAATACAAGAAACAGTAAAGGGCCACAATGCGAACCTTGTGGAACCCCCGAAGGGACTTCAATTATATCAGAAATATGGTTCTTAATTTTCACACATTGACTGCGGCCTATTAAAAAACTTTTAATCCATTCAATGACTGAGTCGTGAAATCCTAGGGCTTTTAATTTTGATAGTAGAATGGTGTGATCAACCCTATCAAAAGCTTTAGAAAAATCTGTATAAACAGATTTTAATTTGAATAAAATCAAATGGCATTTGAAAAATATTGATCAGATGAAATACCAACATCGTAACGGTGAAAAATGTATACTTACAGATATAGCGATTTGGTCCACATTTGCGAACTCACTGGGATCGCTGTAGATTTGAAATTTGGAAAGTGCTGGGGGAGCCGGTGTCGGCGCCTGACTTGGGTACGGAGCTAGTTCCTCTGTATTGTCCTCTAGGTAGAGTGATTCCGCCATCATGTACTCGCTTCGCTTTTCATTTATCAGTTCCAGCATCTCGTGACTCTGTTTTTCCACAAGAGCAGCCGTCGCAGCTCTGTAATTAAAAAAAATGTTTTTGAGACGTCTTAAAATAAGTATGGTATAAATTCTAAGGTTTAAAACAAGTTGACGACAAAATTCAATCAACACATTGAACAATTGTAGTGTGAATCAAATTGTATTCATTCGACGGTCTATGTGTTGATAATTAATTTTGAAGTAAAACTCCTAGATGAAGAAAATGGAATGTTATTTTTTTTATATCGGAATAAGATACCATTGCGATGGAAGTACCTATAAGGCATGGTGTGAAGTTTATGTGTCGGTTATTGTGGTCTGACGTTTAAATGTCACTGTCACTTTTGATATTTAACCCTTTAACTGCGGCTGTCGTCAATAAGCGACTCGGGTAAACTTTACCGTAACTACGGCTGTCGTCAATAAGCGATTCACATATTTTTTGCCGTTCTTTTATGCCGTGAATCGCTTATTGACGACCACTAGTAACATGATACGTTGGTTCAAATGGAATAAAATTTATCAAATTTTCAGTCTTTGTTTTTTTGCGTTCAGGCAGCCAGTTTCTTGAAAACTTTTTAGTAGCTAAAGGGTTAAAGACGAACAGACGAATGCAGAGGGACTGGGCGGACGTTAATTGTAATTGGCTAATAAGTATATAATATAGCGATGTACATAAGTGGTAATAGTACATGTTACACATTTATGTACAACATTTAACATTTATATAAGCTTTATATATTCGTAATGGGTCGCTTACGATTGGTGAAAACAGTTCGGTAATTCATCAATTACAAAGTGGGAGTAGGTAAATAAATTTTTTGTAAAATAAAAATTTCTGCATGCAGTCATGCTGCTATTAATTTTTTTGCATTCATAAAACCCGATAAATGATAATTTTTACGAAAATAATCGTTGCCATGAAAGTAAAAAATAAATGGTGAGCAGTTGATCCGTTTCCTTTTTATGAATGAAAATAAAAATAATAGCATGAATCCATACAGAACATTTGGTAGCAAACACATCTTGCACTTCACGAAAACTGCCACCACTTCACAATTTGCACTTTTTCTTGAATACAATACATTTTTAATGAAAAAACTTGTAAACAGTTATGAAGTATTTAATCAATTTGACAGAAGCCAACGGATCAACAGCGCATCATTTTTTTCAAATTTCATGGCAACCATTATTTTCGTGGAAATTATCATCTTTATTTTATCATTTCTTCGGGTTTTTGTAAATGCAAAAAAATAAATAATAGCATGACTGCGTGCAGAAATTATTTACGTTTCCTCTGAAATGATCATGGAAGATAATATTCCAATAAAAAGATATTAACATTGAAAATCCTATGTTCCGTTTTCCTCATCTATAGAAATTAGAGTAGAAAAGAAAGGTCATCACTTAAATTAATGAAATTCGTTTTCCCAAAATATTTACCTACTGGTACGCCACTGTATTGTTTACTACATACTATCACCCTGTTTAGGTAAAGTATGTGGTAATCCAGTAGAGTAGAAAAGAAAGGTCATCACTTGAGAATTAATGAAATATTTACCCCACTGTATTGTTTACCACATCTTAAAAAGACTAGGGAACCTCTGTAGTAGTGTATTGTAATGGTACTAGTGTTAAGTAATTCTACCAAAGCGACATTTAAATATAACAGATTTAAAAATTCACTGGCACAAAGGAGGTATTTAGGGCCAGAATAGACCAGCGCTAATTTTTATGAATATTTTTGTTTACTTGTTTATTCTCTCCGGATAAAACAACTATTAATGTATCATTTATATAAAAAAAAACACTATCTTAAATCAATGTTACAATAGTAGTAGTAACATTTTTTCTTTATAATTTTAATTTATTTTTATGAATCGATGGTTAGTTACTTATACTAATTATGTTCATGCATTCAACATTATGTAGTTTATAAATTGAATTAAGGTATCTATCATATTTATTACCGACACATACATAGGATTACAAATAGGTTTACATTATGGACTATTATACGTCTCTGTCTGGGCTATAGACCATGGGTCTTTCTGCCATGCTATCTATAATTTTCGATTAAATAATTAATTCGTTCGTAAATTAGAAACTAACCTCTACCAGCGTAAAATTCTCACTTGGCATTTTTACAATATCCTCCATTCGAATCATGCTTTACTATTTTGCAGGGCAAGTCCCAATTAAAGCCGACGTATTAATAAGTAATGCAACAGCAGGACGAATAAATTTCCATGGTTTTGCCACCGTAAATTGTGAACCTGTTTGATCAATATCATCAGAACTTTCTCCTGTTAAAAAACTCGCTCTGCTCTCTTCGAACGGCTCAACGATTCCATAAATTGCGGACGTTTCTCATAATCCTTTAATGACATTTTCCAACAAATACTTAAGGATTAATTATTTAAACAAACAAACTATTCGCTATTACAAAAGTGTGGAATTGTTAATATTTTTATTAAATGATTAATAAGAGTAAATGAAAAATTTGGTAGTGGTAGTGATTGTATTTGTTTGGGTCAGACTAACTGACTATTGACTGTAAGGTTTCTTGATAATGTGAATTTATCTAATGCCTATAATTGATCCTGTTACTTTATAGCAGCGATTTCCAATCATTTTTGAATTGCGTAACTCTGGATAGTTTATTTTGGCAAATTGTATCCCTTATTTTAACCCTTTCGGCCCCGGTGGTGGCAATCGCCACCGCAACATTTACATGTCTCTACTTACTATGACAATCCATATTTTTGTTGTTTATCACTAGATGTCACTTCAACAAAGCCTCACCAATTAATTCCTATACTAATTAATCAAATCAGTTCAAATTTGGTATGTATGTCTTAAGAAGTTCCCCATCAATAATAATTAACAAAAAATTTTTTTTTTCAAATTTAAAAATCCAGGGTTAAAGAAAAAAAACAGTTAACATTGGTACTGTTATAGTAATTGACGGCCAGGGCAAGCACAATAATAAACTCTGCTTGGTGAGGATTTGTAAAAAGTATTGGGTATTTTAATCAACTCTTTGATTTCTTAGTTTAGTAGATGAACAAAACGGGACATAGGATTTTCAATGTTAATTTCATTATATTGGAAAATTATCTTCCCTGATCATTTTAGAGGAAACATGGAAATACATTTTTTGTAGAGTAAAAATTTCTGCATGCAGTCATGCTATCATTTATTTCTTTGCATTTACAAAAACCCGAAGAATAATAAAATAAAAATGATAACTTTCACAAAAATAATGGTTGCCATGAAATTAAAAAAAAAAAATGATGTGCTGTTGATCTGTTGGCTTCTGTCAGATTGATTGAATACTTCATAACTGTTTACAAGTTTTTTCATTAAAAGTGTATTGTATTCAAGAAAAAGTGCAAATTGTGAAGTGGTGGCAGTTTTCGTGAAGTGCAGGATATGTTCGCCATCAAATGTTCCGCATGGATTCATGATAAGGTTTCTATTTTCTCTCATAAAAACCAAACAGTACAACTGAGCACCATTTTTTTTTAATTTCATGGCAGCCATTATTTGCGTGAAAATTATAATTTTTATTTTATTACTTTTTCGGGTTTTTTGAATGCAAAAAAAATAAGTAACAGCATGACTGCATGCACAATGTTTTTTTTACATGTTTACTCTAAAATGTTCAGAGAAGATGATATTCCAATATATAGTTATTTAAGAAACAAGGAACGTAAGGACGCCTCAGCTCGTGTTCGCCAGCCGAAAATGTTAATTGTCATATTGAATACTTGTTGTGCTACTTTCTTGATGGAACCATATTTTCAAGTTGGGTAAAGTAAAACGCTTGTTTTGTTCCATAATTTTAATTTCAGTTGCCTGACACTGTTAATTGTCATTACGTTCCGTGTTGCTTATTAATTTTAATTTAAAAATTACTTTTAAATTTAATTAATGCTAATTCAATTTAGAACTTAGAACCGTGAAACTATATCAGTGTCGGTTAAATAAGCGCGGAAAATTATACTCAATTTGCATGCTTAGCCCGGCCACAGAATATTTAATGGGGATTGTAAAAATTAAACTCGATAAGCGTTTGCAGACAATTAACTCTGCACAGTGTAATAAAATGCACTGGAGAAATTTCTAATAACAATAATTAAATTCGCTGTCCGGTTAATGTAACGCTGAATTATTGCAGCTTGAGAGGGGCGTGTGTGTGTGTCTCATTTTATGATTCTGCTTTCACAAATTTCACATAATTACTTGAATGTAAAGAATGTAACAGGCCTTATAGAATTAGAATTTCCTTTATTGTGTTACTTCTATACGTACTATAGATATATTTGTCAAGAGTAAAATACTAACGAAACATAAAAGTATTAACAAAAATGAAAATACATACAGGGTTGGGATAAAGTATGGAACCAAGTAAATATCTTTAAAACAAAAAGGGCTAAATTTATGAAACTTTGCACACATAACGCATCTGATGCCATATTTTTTGTTACTACTGTACTTCTAGTTTCACCGGAAATACCCTCAACTTTTTTAGTTCAAATGGGACACCCTGTATATTTTTACATTTTCAAACAGACGCCATTTCAACAATTACAATGATATAGGGTTTGGACTTGTTTTTTTTAAAAATAAATTAAATAATAAAAATGAAATTTGTGAATTTCATAACAATTTTGTTCAACCCTTGAAAATTTTGATTTATAAAAATTATAATTGCTCTCAGGGAATGTTGTATTAAAAATATTGCATGCATCTTGTGGAGATCTCTATCAATCCCCAAAACTAACCATCACTAACAAAGTAATTTTTTCACGTTCAGTTAGTTCACCCAAAATTGAACAGCAATGTTAATATTTCACATGGATACTATCTGTCAGTTACAGAAAACGTAAAAAACACGAAATTGTTTTATCAGAAAACAGTGTAAAAAGATTTAAAAAGCCAACTCGATGTAGAATTATTTTATTTAATATTTAAAAAACTACAAGTCGCACACCCACCAAACCATACATCATTGCAATGGTTGGAAAAGTATCTATTCGAAAATGTGAAAATATACAGGGTGTCCCATTTAAATTTAAAAAGTTGACGGTATTTCCGGTGAAACCGGAAGTACAGTAGTAACAAAAAATATGGCATCAGATGCGTTATGTGTGCAAAGTTTCATAAATTTAGCCCTTTTTGTTTTAAATATATTTACTTGGTTCCATACTTTATCCCAACCCTGTATAACTTATACGTTGATACAAACAGTAATTAAAATTGAACGTTCCTTGTGTTCGATAAAAAAAAACGCCCAACGCCATAACTCTTCCAAGAAAATTCATTTATCTGCAAGGATTTCGAACGTTTCAAAACTCACCTTTCGTGCTCCAACATTTTTCTCGTGAGGGACTCCTTCTTCTTGTCTCGCCTCAGGGTCATGTTTTTCTCCAGGTTGTCCTTGTCCTGCTGATGCCTCAACGTGAGGACGTTTTGATCGTCTCTTTTCTTCTTGGCCAGCATCTCCCTCTCGAATTTGTTCGTTAACCTTTGGAGTTCCTTTTCCCATTCGTCCTAAAAAAAAATGATTAATTTTGTTAAAAGTACAATTAACCGTATTCATCAACAAAATCCAACAAAAACTACAAATTCCCGTAAAAAGGAAGTCTATTTTTAATATTTGTATTTTATTTCTTTTTTTTGATTAACGAATTCTGACTAGATAAATGTGTATAAAAGACATTTAAAGTTTTGATTCAAAAAACCTGGCAGGAGTTCACTTGCAGAAAGAAGTAATATATGTTGTATTCAAGAGTCCTAAAATTGTGACAATTTTTATATAAAACTCCCTTCTTTGTTAATATTACTTATTTATTTTATGATTTCTTTCTGGTGTAGTAACTGAGTACAGTTGAACTTATCAAATCATATTTTTCTTTACATGAATAATATAAGGACTTAAAATAAGATAAGCTAATAATTATTTATTTTGACTATAAAATTCATGATCAAATAAGTAACTAAAAAAATTTAATCTGACCCACTTTAGCGGCTCATGGTCGTTAAAGGGTTAACAGCTGAACAGTTTCTAACAAAAAGAATTGTATTTCAAGCAGAGATGGGAGAAATAAAACATTTTGTAAGTCGACTCATTGAAGAGAGTGTCTGTTGAAAAAGAAGACACTTTAAAGTTTTTCGCCCTCAAAGATTTGAAAATAGTTATGGCGGTTTGAAAATGGTCGAAATTTCACGAATTTCAGGTGTTTATTTTTTTCCCCACCAGTGTATATTATTAATAATAATAACTTTTCCCCAAAAAATATTGAGACATCACGATATTAACTGCCCACCTTGATTCAAATAAAGGGTTAGCTCCATTTTCGGCACTTTTTTGCGATCCCAATCCAAGAAGGTGACTAATTCTTATTGCTAAGAAATAAAAAATGACATTTCGTCATACCTAAACAATGTTTTAAAGCTTGATACGAAGGGTGGGCCTTATCCAATGATCCAATCAGTTGATAACGAAACCAAGTTTTACATATCTAATTTTTAAAAGCAGCAAAGCTAACATTATCTATTATTTCCTAAATTTTGAATTGTGTTGCATTGTATGTTGAATTTTTTTTTTGTGCATTATTTTAAGAGAGTTGATATGCGGTGAAGTTCATGCTAAGTGCATTTATTAATGTATGTATGAAACCATTGTGTACCCATGTTCAATGACTACTAAATAAATGGACATTTAGCCATGCATACCAATTATAGTCTGCACAGCATGAATTATTAATAATGTCAATACAGAGATAATTAATAACAAACCATTACAATGTATTAGAGAAAGAAAGTGTTTAAAGAAACAATTATGTAACGGATCAATTGGAAAGTTAGTTACACAATTCTTTTTTTTTTGTGCAAATGTTAATGGTTACAATTCACATCGTAAATTTTTTCGTATTCATGTAATTTTAGCAAATAAATATGATGTCATTAGTCTGTTGCAAATGTAAAGATTTCCTTTTAGACTAGAAATAGGTAATGATAATATTAATTTATTAAATGTATAGTATAATAGCAATATAAATACAGTACGCGCCTAAAGTATGGAATAAATTCAGTAAAACCGAAATAAATATTTTTGGAAAAAATTCCTCGAACAAGTCGATTTTCTTTGGTAAAAATACACATTTTTGCATGGTAGTAGATTTTCAGTCGTTTTGAGTAATGATGTCAACCGTTTTGTTTTTTAGTGACAACCCCCTATTTTTTCATTGTCGAACCGGCAGTATAAAAATGTTGCCATCTTACATAAGAAATTTTTTGAGTAAAAGGCAAGAACCCGATATCAAATCAAATCACTTTATTCACTTAGGCCACATATTATACATTACAATGAGCAAAAATTAATCTTTGTATGGTGGATGTGAGCGTCATATAATTATACAATATAAATACAAAACACAAATTTTTCGGACATTTACAACTTTATTATATTTTTTACAATATTTTAGAGTTTTTGCAAAATGACCTTGTTCCAGTGCTTGTAGCAAGATCGATGGGTAACTGAATCGACTAGTGAAGTGACTCTTGTTGAAATGAGTGACTACTCTGGACATCAGACATGATTATTGTTATAGAGTGAAAAATTATTCCATAATCAATAGGAATTGAAAATGTGTTATTGTAATTATATCTATACTTAATTATCATATTGAGATTAATTTCTGAATTAAAAAAATCCTTAAAAATATTGCAAATAACCTCAAAATCTTTATTTAATCCTTTCATAATGACATTCATGATGTTCGAGTGACATTTAATTGGGACAGACAAGCAGAAAGATTGCAGTTTGATAGCTGAGGAGTAGAAATACTGTATTAATTATCATGCAACATTCTGTGAATATAGATATTTTATGTAACGTATTTATATTTTATAAATTGTTAACTGCGCACAGTTTTCTTCTCCTGCTATGCCTCTTCATCGCTTAGGGCCTCCGGGACTTGTTTTTGAGCTACCTTCCCCATTTCTGCATATTCTCCACGATTTTTAAATATGTAAATTAATTGTAGTGGGTTTATGTGTTGTATGTTTTTTATTTTATTTTTGGCCTCTCTTACTCGTCCATGTGGTCAGCTCTTGGCGGTTTATTGTTTATGTTTATGATTTATTCCATTTTGACTTTAGAATTAATTCATTCCTAAGATGTAACCATTATTAATATTTAACCTCTACCAACAAATAATTCTTAAGCTACGAGCATACTTGTCAACGCACATTTATCCGTTCCATGCCGTACCGACAAATGTGCGTTGACTCGTTTAAAACTGTGTTAAACAATTTTTGCCGATGCGTGCCGTCCGTCTGATTCCGACAAGTGTGCGCGTAGCTTTACACTTCTTTACCAATCCATGAATGTAGCATTCATTATTGGAAATAAATACCATTAGTAGTACATGTAAAAATGGTTGTTAATAAAGATATATAAGTGCATTATTAATAGCTAATAGCAACAATTAAAATAGTAATATACAATTCAGACAACTGCTTTTAATTGGCAATTAAAACAGTTTGTTATGCAATTTAATTTAATTGAAAGTGATGGCTCACACTATTGATTTTTGTTTGTTTAATTGCTCCTTATTGCGACCGCATTGTACAATTTTTTTTTTTTTTTTTTGTATAAATGCCTGATTGCGGATCGTAAAACGGTTGGGTAAACCTTGCGAACCGTCACAGTTATGTAATTCTGTGGCAATGTAACGTGCACAGTTGCACGAAGGAAGACAGTTAGGTGGGCTTTTTAATTGCATCATTATGGAAAATCCATTCGACTCGATCTCTTTCTTTCTGCGCTAATTAGCTTAAAATTAAAGAGGGATGTAATTAAAGGGGGAATCGGTACATATAAATTCTAACAGTCGATACATGGTAATCTTAATTAAAATTTTGCATTATTGAAACTGTGAAATTAAAATGTAAGAGGTGATACATGATAATACGAATTGAATTTTTAGATTATTGAAGCAGAAAAATTAAATTATGAAACTATACTCTGTTCACATTTCATTCTCACCGCAGTCGGGGTGTTTTTTTTTATCCTTATATCGGCATGTTGTATTTTTGATAGAAATGATTGAACCTATAATTTCTATCAAATGTCAAATTCTTGTAAAATTACCATTTTGTATCTTTGTTTTTAGAAATATCGTTTAAGCATTGTAATAAAGGAAAATGAAATGAATATTGTGGCTAAATGCCAAAACTAATTTCACAAGAATTACAAGAAGCCATTATATACATCAGTGATGGCGAACCTTTTGAGATCGGTGTGTCAAAAATCGAAACATAATATTCATGGCGTGTCACACATCACAAAAGTAAAGACTAAAAAAAATTGGAATATTTAAAAATGTTGTATTAATTAATTATAATTTTGTTAATTGGTAATTATTATTAACGTAAGTAATAATATTATTATTGATAATCATCTTTGGCCGTTATGAAAGACAAATATTTGAATTATGAAATTGTTTATCTTTGAAGATGCGTGTCACCATAAACGAGCTCGCGTGTCGGCACTCACACGTGTGTCATAGGTTCGCCATCACTGGCCTACGTCTTCAAATTTTCTTAGAATTTTGGCAATCGAAGTTTGATATCTAATAGCCCATTCCCCCACCTACTTATACTATCGCAATACTTTTACGTGTGAATGAGGGGCATTATAAAATGCAACATTGCACTACACATAACCAAAAAAATGCAATGACATAACCAAATTGTTAGTAACTTTTTTACCACCAACAAAAATGGCACCCAAACGAAGCCTACTGTGACAAGAATAAAATGTGAACAGAGTAAGTAATTTTGATTAAATCTTCATCTTTAGGTTTAAAAGACTGAAACTGTGAAATTAAATTAAAAACAAGAAATTTGTTAAAGTAATAGGATAATGATAATACCATAAATTTGGTTTTCATTTTTAGGGCTGAAATAAACTGGTGAATCGGATGTTAGAAACATTACTGTAATTTAATGTTTTCAATAAAAAAAAATTGTCTCTCTTCATCTTTTTAATACATTTTTGAGAGCAAATTCTCCAACAAATGATGAGCTGGAGACTGACAAATAAACGAAATGTATTAAAGCGAAAGAATGGGATTGGAATTGTATCAAATCATCGGTAAAATCTTTCAAGGAAATGTTTAAAACTTATTATCTTCTCATTCAATGCAATATTACCATTCAAGCGTTTAGAATTGTCTGGATTATCATGATTTCTAAATCTGGACAAAAAAAAGAACCGAAGAAATTATTTCATACAATCGCATAAGCCTGCGCGTGAACCTTTCGAGAGAATGTGTAGCAAAGATTAAAACAAGAATCTCATAAAAATAAATTCATGCCAATGCAGTAATTAAAGGGTTTCAATATGTTCATTATAGTTTGCATTTATAATGAGCACAGCTGGTCTTTGCAAAGCAAATAAATGTCTGTGCGGATTCTTGAAAATTACAGGAACCTGTTGAAACTGAATGGTGGTATCTTTTTAACTTCTCACTTTTGTAAAAATCGTTGAATCTTTCAATTCAGCTTAAATTCTTTAATACTCACCCTTATTTCATCCTGAATTCGTTTCTCTTCTTCCTCTCTGTTTCGTTTGAATTTCCTGTACAAAATGTCTTCTTCTTTCCGATGTTTCATTTCCAGACGTCTTTGTTCATCTCTGTCCTGAAAAAAATAAACTATTGAAATTTCGCATGGTTGGAAATACTAAACAAGGTAATATTGTAACGTTAAACGTTTCCTCCATACAGTGGAAATTTGGGTATTTTTACAATTTTACAATAATGAGTAATGTTTTTCCGTAAATATTGAGTCCAAAAGTTGGGTACATTAGAACATACCTACAGGGTGTTGACTTGGCGGACGCAACATAGGATATCGCATGTTAATTTTGAAGTGTTCAAATATTGGCTCCCCTATTTATTATGGAGACAAAATGTATTTAACTTTTTTGTAAAAGGAAAAATTCTGAATTTATTAATGTTCACATTTAACACGTTACGTTTCTCTAAGTTGAAATAATTAGAAAAAGTAATCTGATTTTATAAAAATAATGACATGCCATGGAATTGAAACAACAATTGCTTGATATCCTGCACAATATATTGCTGTCATTTGATTAAAGTAAACGTTTTCGAAATTATTTACACCTCTCTCTTAATTCTTGATTGCACTCATACTTAAAAGAAATACATTTGTGTTTCTTTAAAACCTTAAAAATATTTGTATGGTTTATATTCAACTGGACTCATATTTTTCTCGTATTCAAGTCCGCATTTTCTTCTACGGACAGCAAAATATCTAATTCCTTTTGATTTTGTCTTGCTGGATTCTTATTTTCTTGTATGTCCTTATTTTTACACTTGCAGTTATTGAAAACTGTTCCTCAAGCTTCAAACTTGCTTACCAATCGTTGAACAGTGAATTCATCAGGTATCGGTCTATCTGGAAACTGGATATCGCAATCGCAAAGATCCTTAAAACTATGGCCTGCATAATGCCACTTAATTAGGAGGATTTTTTCTTGTGTAGTGTAAATCATTTCGAAAATGTTTACCTTCCTCAAATGACAGCGACATGTTGATATCTGCAATTGTTGTTTCAATCCCATGGCATACCATTATTTTTTATAAAATCACATTACTTTTTCTTAATTATTTCAACTTAGAGAAACGTAAAGTGCTAAGTGTGAACATTATTAAATTCAGAATTTTTCCCTCTACAAAAAAGTTTAATACATTTTGTCTCTAAAATAAATAGGGGAGCCAATATTTGACCACTTCAAAATTAACATGCGATTTCCTATGTTGCGTCCACCAAGTCAACACCCGGTATATCGGGCATAATACAAATTCAAATGTTTTGAAGGTTTTTGGCATAGTGTTTTCGAAAGGATAAGACACATTTCACTTGAGGTACGTTGGCATTCCCTTGTCGGTGGTTATGCCACTCGAATTGGGATTAGTACAACAATTAGGTAATAGATTCCGCCACTTCGTCGTTTCTACCTTTAAATTGCTATGTATACAAAAATATCGTTGTGGTAATTTTAACAGGCTGTTACTTCACTAAAACGTATTCTATAATTCCTGCGAAAAAAAAAATTGCACGGCTTAGAAAATATCAAAAAAGTCCGAGTCGTTTCATGATTATGCTATACGTCATTTTTAATGGCAGATCAAATCGGCTTTGTGTGTACATGATTTAAATGAATTACAACCAACTAATCGCGCATGCGGTTACTTTCTTCTTGGAATGTCCAACATTCGCAGGAAATGGGCTCGGAAAAGTGGCATTCGAATCGGTTCCGGCGTCGGTTCTGGCGACGTGACGAATTCCGACCCCGCGGCGAGGATTTTCTATGGAAATCGAGTGCGCGTTCCAATTTGTGATCGCCGCGATTTCAATTGATAATTCGATAGACATTCTGTTTGTGCTTGCTATTCACGCATTTAAATTGCTTCGATTACACATCACAATGCGAATACGTTGATTGTAATATAGAAGAAAATGAATAAAAATGATTGGTGCCAGCTTTTATCTTGTCTGTCCCGTGAACACGTGGATAGATTTAATTAATGCACCCCTTTTGTAACACTGTAGAGGTCGATACCAAGCGAATTTGCATGTTTTTAAAGAGTAACTTACTTTATGTCTTAATTTGGAATGTCAAACAATGAATATATTTGTTCAAGTGATTTTTATTTTTAAACTAAGATTATTATTATTATTATTTGTTTTCATTCACTTTGCTTGCAAAAAAATCAATAAACAACAGATCAATGGAAATTTTGACCGCACATGCCAAGTTCTATCTTGCAGCGATCTTCGCACCCAGGATGCAGCAGAGTCGGAAAACAATTTTATAGACTCTACCAGTGACGGTTCGCGGGGTTTTTTCTGGTACGGCCGAGGAACAAGAGGTGGTAATACAGATAGGTGCGGTCACGCAGCCAGCCGTCTCTGCAACTGACCCTACCTATCTGTATTACCACCTCTTGTTCCTCGGCCGTACCAGAGAAAAACCCGTGAACCGTCACTGATTTATAATTCCGTTGTGCAAAAGGGAAGAGGTGCATGCATACACCTCCATAACTATAATTTTTCATTTTATTTATATTTGTTCAAATCGGATTAATAACAGCCGATTTGTCCCACTTAACAACACGCGTGACATGTGTTAACGATTTATAACACAAAAATCAACTCGTGCCGAACTACAACAGCGCCATACTTGGTATCTCCATAACAACGCGTGACATTTGTTAACAATTTACAACATCAAAATCATCTCGTGCCGAGTTACAATACGCGAGTGACAGGTGTCGCGCCTTAATTATTATTACAGCGCCTAATTAATTTTCAGCAGTGTTTGACAAATGGGAAAGGAAAGTGGTGGGTAGGTAGGATGTTTGGTCCGTGTGTGCGTAGACGACGCAACGCAACGCACATGCACACCTTCGATTGGGCCAAGGGGACAGGACACGGCCATCCCACGTTATTACGCCGAGCTGAGGTTGCGGCTGTGACTTAATCACACTGCCAGGTAAGGAAGTGCTCATTCTGACGTAACGGCTGGCTAATCACCGGTGTCGGCGAGGAGATAATTCGAGTGCGCACGCTACTGGAACGCAAATTGGAACTTGTCCGTATTAGTCTGTCCGGCGACAGTTTCGCCACCACGTGGATGCGGGTGCCTCTTCGCAATCGATAAAAACAAGCGCTTTTTCGACAATGTGTTTCCAACGACCCCCGAGGCGGGTTATAGTCGGCCCAAGCCAATTGAAATCAAAAATATCAATCTGCCAGTGACGGTTCGCGGGTTTTGTGTCTGGTACGGCCGAGGTAACAAGGGTGGCAATACAGATAGGTAGGGTCAGTTGCAGAGACGGCTGGCTGCGTGACCGCACCTATCTGTATTACCACCTCTTGTTCGTCGGCCGTACTAGAAAAAAACCCGCATCTGCCGCCGGGGAGTATAATTACTAGTTGGATCTCATTTAGTGATGAGCAAGTCTGTAGGGTAAGGGTGAAAGGGAGACTGAAATATTCCCAAGTTTTTGACAGTTTTCTTCATTTTGGGGGCCACGCAGATCTAGGAAGCATCGCCTGGATCCGTATTGTACACCAGAGATGAGTACAGAGATTGACAACGGAATACAAATTGGCGAGCCGGTTTTTTCGTCCCTACGCTAGCGACACCTAATAGGAGAAAATCGGAAACAGGTAACCGAAACAGTCATGTGAGCTTATTAATATGTCAACGTCAATGTATTAATCGGCGTAAAAACACTCGTGGAGCTCCGGGAAGAAAATTTTAGCGGGCGTGGTGAGGGATGGTGTAAGAGACGAAGACTTATGGTAAAAATTGAGTGGAGTAAGATCACATGACAGTTTCGGTTACCTGTTTCGGATTTTCTTCTATTAGGTGTCGCTAGCGTATGGACGAAAAAAGTCAGCGCGCGTGTTTGCATTGGCGTTAGTGATCTCTCTACTCATCTCTGTGTACACACAGAATTGAATCCAAGGAACCCTTCAGCTTGACATTACTAAAACAGCGCGGAGAAATTCGTTAATTTTCCCTCTTCTGCAATTACCTCTTGAAATTAAAAATGCCTAAAATAAACTAATCTTAACTGAAAGCCGAAATGAAAGAAAAACTTCACTCGTCCCTAATGGCCAAGCTCAACAAATACACTAATGCCACCGTAACTGTTCACATTACAATGCGGATACGTGCGACACGGCGACCGTTTTTCTCGTGATGATCCAAGAGGAAGGAAAGCGATCTCCTCTGCGTCCGGCGAGTGCAGCTAGCTAATGACATTAATCGAAGTCGTCGTCAAATGCAAATGCAGATGCAAGCAGGAGCGGTATGTAATGATAACGGACGCGATTATTAGCATAAACCGGAATGGACGGGAATGCGCGTATCGAAAATTGCCGGAAAACAATGCGAACGCAAAATAAAGAGAAACCAGCCGACCGAACGGAGCATAACGAGACCTAGTCATGGTCGACGGCCACCACGAAATAGACAAGAACAAAGGATGACTTTAGCGCGGCGGCGTTAAAAATATTTATTAAAACCGACAACCAACAGGTGATCATTAAAAAAGACCAACGCGTTGCATCAATAGCATTTAAAACTAGTTTTTCAAGCTTAAGTTGCTGTATGTGAAATTGTGTTCTTTATGTGAAATAGTGAAATGTAAAATTAAGAAAATTAACTGGTGACGAACTCCGCTGCGCTGCGCCGTCGTCCGTGCGTGGCCTATTAAATTTGAGCAAAGTTATCGGTGACGAACGACGGCTCCGCTGCGCTGCGCCGTTGTCTTTGCGCATCCCTTTAAAATTCAGCAAAGTAACTGGTGACGAACGACAAAAAATAAGTTAAAACTGAAGGCATAAAGACTCCCGACTCCTAACCTAAACCCGCGACTTTAAGCATGTCATGTCAATGTTATTAAATCTGAAAATTGTGTACAATCATAACCTTGTTTCAGATATGTCAGTGAATGTCATGTCTGACGCATAGCTGATAGGTTCCTAACCTAAACCCACGACTTTAAGCATGTCATGTCAATGTCATTAAATCTGAAAATTGTGTGCAATCATAACCTTGTTTCAGGTATGTCAGTGAATGTCATGTCTGACGCATAGCTGATAGGTTCCTAACCTACACCCACGACTTTAAGCATGTCATGTCAATGTCATTAAATCTGAAAATTTTCAATCTGACAGAAACTTGAAAACAGGTGGAAACAATGAGGTCAATCTTTGAAAAATCGTGTCCCGTTAAGGGAGCAACAAATCAAAAAATGTTCCAACATAAATATTGTAGGGGAACACGTTGCGAATACACCTGAGCTTTGACTGACTCTTAGAGTCAAAACTGAAGGCATGAAGACTCCCGAAAAATAATCTTGAATCGCCGCGGGGGCCCCAGAGATGAAATACTTGTCACGTGGTGCCCCTTCAGGCGAAAGGTATCTTTGGTGAAAAATTCAGCCGAATCCGTGTCATGCGATTTTAACTCAAATTTCCGATGGTTTACTCATAAAAAATGAAAAATATGATGTCTTGACACAAAAAAATTCTCGCGAACGATTAGAAAACATCAAAAAACAATGAGAGTAACTGTTGTAGAGGGGTCTTTTGCGGAGAGGATAGAATAGTTTTAAATTGTCCAGGATGTACAGGAAAGGCTTTGAGAAGGGCTTTCCGGTGGTGTAATGAGAAGAAAACCACCCCCAACTTCAATAAAAAAATTCTAGAGCGGCCATTTTTAATCCCACGCAAAAAATTTAAACGGCATGTCATTTGGAATTTTATTATTATTTCCGATCGGAGAAAAAAAATGTTGTGCCCTGCTGCTCAATTTCGCTTCTCCCTTCCGTATACATCGTCATCAAACTAAAAATCGGATCGAAAAACTTTATTGGGATCTTTAATACGGATTCAATCGACGACTGATTTGCCGTCGTCAGATTTTTAATTTTCGAAAAAAAAAAAATCGCAAAATTCTTGGAAAAATTCCCGGAAAACAATCGAAAATTGGCCGTAGATCGTAAACGGTGCGCCCCACAAAAAATATGGCCCCCATCTTTGCGACGCAAAATAAAATTCCAAATGGTATGGCGTTTAAATTTTTTGCGTGGGATTAAAAATGGCCGCTCTAGAATTTTTTTATTGAAGTTGGGGGTGGTTTTCTTTGAATAACTCTTCAAGGGTTGGAGATATCAAAAATTCGTAAGAGACATAAAATATAGAGGAGCCATCGTTCTATAAAACTCTACAAAAATCAAGTCGCTACTGTAAAGGGGGCGCGGCCCCGCTCGCTGAAGCACGAAAAAAGCGACCTCTGCAGAGAAAGGGTTGTAGCTCGCGAACGCAGAACACGGAAGTGACCGTTGTGCCCCCATGTATTTGGGATTTTTTGAGCCGTATCCGAACGTTCCAACTCGAAAACCCAAAAAGCCTTAGCATTTTTGGCGTAAACCTCTGCATCGCGAAAAATCAATTTTCAAAAATTCACCCCCGAGTCCAGGGGTGAGTTGGAAAATTGCGGTTTTCACGGGACCCTAGAGGACGTTTTTGGCTTTCAGGAAAAAAATAAATTTTTTTTGTGGAGTTGGCAACACTTTTTTTGAGGGGGTAGTTCTAGGAGGTTGTAATTTTAATAGTATTTGTCTTGAATTATTTTTGATTTTTCATAAAAATTTTAAATCGATATCTGTAGGGGTTTAGAAAATATTTGAAAAAAAACTAAAAAAAAATCAATTAATAACAATCAAAATTTATGCTGGAGGCTTCTACTACATCATGTGAGCCACAAAATTTTGTTTCAGAGTTGGCTGCGAGATAAAAGAGGTATGTCGCATATTATTACGTCATGAGATTATTGAATTAGATTTAAAAAAATGAATGACTGCTATGTTTCTCTCTCTCAGAAATAAAATTCTGTGGCTCACACCTTACATTTTGAATAATATCGTGTCAGCCGCAAAATTTTGATTCAAAGTTGGTTGAAGTATGTCGCATATTATTGCGTAGTTTAATTGAATTAGATTTAAAAAAATTGAATTAATCTCAGACATCACTGCTGTTTCTCTCTCTCTCTCTCTCTCTCGGGCATGGCCAATTCCGCAACAAAATTCAGTTGCTCCCACCCTATAATAAAACACTTTTTACTTTGTGTTGTATAACATGGATATTTATTCTTCTATAGGGGTTTAGAAAATATTTGAAAAAAACTAAAAAAAAATAATTAATACCAATCAAAATCACCTTTGTTAGTGCTGGAGGCTTCTACTACATCATGTGAGCCACAAAAATTTGTTTCAGAGTTGGCTGTGAGATAAATGAGGTATGTCGCATATTATTACGCCATGAGACTACTGAATTAGATTTAAAAAAAATGAATGACTGCTATGTTTCTCTCTCTCAGAAATAAAATTCTGTGGCTCGCACCTTACATTTTGAATAATATCGTGTGAGCCACAAAATTTTGATTCAAAGTTGGCTGAGGTATGTCGCATATTATTGCGTAGTTTAATTAAATTAGATTTAAAAAAATTGAATTAATCTCAGACATCACTGCTGTTTCTCTCTCTCTCTCTCTCTCTCTCGGGCATGGCCAGCTCCGCAACAAAATGCAGTTGCTCTCACCACTTTTTACTTTGTTTTGTATAACATGGATATTTATTCTTGCGACTTAAGTTTTCGGTAACAAATTTCGGGATATTTAAGCGGCAACTAATGATGCGCCCGAACACGATAGCTCAGCAGCTATTCAAAATATCAACAGAAGGAAAACTGTAGGTTATTCCTGAGATTTCTTGCTACAAAAGTATGGTCAACTAAATGATAATTAAAAAAACAGAAAAATTAGGGGAAACTTTTAATCAAATCAAATTAGTTTCAGACATCACTGCTGTTTCTCTCTCTCTCTCTC
Source organism: Ocypus olens (assembly GCA_910593695.2). Taxonomy (NCBI): domain Eukaryota; kingdom Metazoa; phylum Arthropoda; class Insecta; order Coleoptera; family Staphylinidae; genus Ocypus; species Ocypus olens. Next base: position 4,703,991 of record OU343047.1, on the reverse strand, counting down.
TCGGGCATGGTCAATTCCGCAACAAAATTCAGTTGCTCTCACCTTATAATAAAACACTTTTTACTTTGTGTTGTATAACATGGATATTTATTCTTGCGAGTTAAGTTTTCGGTGACAAATTTCGGGATATTCACGCGGCAACTAACGATGCGCCCGAACACGATAGCTCAGCAGCTATTCAAAATATCAACAGAAGGAAAACGGTGGGTTATTCCGGAGATTTCTTGCTACAAAAGTATGGTCAACTAAATGATAATTAAAAAAACAGAAAATGAGGGGGAACTTTTAATCAAATCAAATCAGTTTATTTGTGATAATGGAGTATAAAAATTTTACACAAGTCAGAAAACATTTAGATTTTTAGATATCGAAATTGGCCAAACGCGCGTGATTCCTCGACACCTGTGCAAAAAAAAAATAATGAACACGGGTGGTTTGTTTGGCTCAAAAAGTATTTAAGGCAAATCAAAATCTCAAATTGCATGATAACCGTTAGATGCAGAAGAAAATTGAAGAAATCGGCGTTGCCAAAAATACACAGAATCAGTTGGATTTTAATTTTTTTGTTCAGTGTAATTGATAAATTTATATTTAAAAAAAGACCGCAACGGTAAATTTTCTTGCGGGACTCGAACCCGCAACATTCGCACCGTAGCGGGAGCCTCGGAGCGCCGCTGGAATTATGTCGTAATGTTTTTTTGACATTGACTAATCGAAGGTATGCGCGACCAACAACTCAACACTAATTAATGCTGCCAACGCGGAAAAACGTAAAGAAAAATGTGCACTTTTACATAACCTGATCTGCATTGACCGTTACGGAATCGCATTAACGGCCCATGCGAGAGAACTATCGCCGTTTTGCATTTCGGAACAAATGTCAATTGTAATTAAAAATTTCGAAAAAACGTAAATTCCAAGGACATCACGCTGCAGTTTATTATTTATTGCACTTTTGATCTCTTACTAATTTGAAATCTAACAGGATATGAGGATGTGTTGTTTAATAATTATGAAACCTTGAAAATAGCTATGCAACGTAGAAATCAAACCTTAACACCAGTGACGGTTCGCGGGGTGTTTTCTGGTACGGTCGAGGAACAAGGTGGTAATACAGATAGTCGTCTCTGCAACCGACCCTACCTATCTGTATTGCCACCCTTGTTACCTCGGCCGTACCAGAAAAAAACCCGCGAACCGTCACTGCTTAACACAGACCTCACAAGTATTTGAAAAGTTGATATTCATATTGAGTTTGATGAAAATTATGAACAGACTGCTATCACATCACGTGCTGCCACGGCGTGATTTTTAAACCGTGATATGCTTGGAAGCGCACTTTCATCACGTGACGGCGTGATGGGGTTTAGGTACGGACGCTGAACCGCAATAATTATTCGTTTTGCATTACACATGGAAAGTGATGGTAGTTCTTCGGATTGAGAAGAAGAACTTGATGCCGTGGTTGCGTACGTAAAATATCCAAACGGCTTTTAATTCAAAGAGTGTCAATATTTTTACGTGGACATCAGTGACGGTTCGCGGGGTTTTTTCTGGTACGGTGAAGGAACAAGAGGTGGTAATACAGATACGTAGGGTCAGTTGCAGAGACCGCACCTATCTGTATTACCACCTCTTGTTCCTCCGCCGTACCAGAAAAAACCCCGCGAACCGTCACTGGTGGACATTGAATCTTTAAAAACTTCAAAGGCACTAAATAAAATATTCAAGAATCATTCAAAGTTATTTTTATTTTCTCCGTTACGAAGCACGAGAAAGTATTGTGGTTACTATTATTTTGAATTAAAAACAAAGGTTTGCCATGAAATCATAATGGCCGATATTTAATTTTGTTCTAAAAAGTGACGGTAGATGTCACATTACGATTTACAATCGGCCGAGTATTTATGATTAAATCGTTTTACTCGCAGTTTTTCATCTGCACAAGGTGGCCTGGCCCGAGAAGATTATCAAAATATTCGTTTTTTTTTGTCTCGTTTCGGAACGCGATTAAATTCTTATCACTAATTCACGGCGCACGGTGTACCTGTTGATATCAACTTAGTCTGAGGCCGCCGCCGGTCGCATCAACGTGTGTTCCGGTTCGGAATATTTATTTTTCGAGGTTTTAGTGCCCGTTGTGTTGTGTTGTGATACATCTTCAGGATCTGTGTATGTGTGTCGGTGTTTGTGTTTTTCCACTCCATTCCACCCCGTCAACTCAAGGGAAGCAAAGGAGCATCATCTAGGTTACATCTTAACCGCCACGAAAGGATTTTCCTTTATGTAAGTTTGAATTTTCATTCACCGAAAATGAAGTTAATTATTGTTTGAGTAGCTTCAGAAAATTTCAAGTGTCTGGCAATTGTTTTTATATTTTTTTAAGCGCATGAGAAAAAGTGCAAATTTAGATGATTACAAATTTTCTTCTCGTGGAATTATCTCGAAATGTAGTGAAGGGATGTTTGCAGATTTTGACAGTAATATGTTGTTTGAGTAAATTTAGAAAATTTCTAGTGTCTGGCAATTGTTTTTATGTTTTTTTAAGCGCTCGACTAAAAGTGCAAATTTAAATAATTACAAATTTTATTCTCGTAGAATTATCTCGAAATGTAGTGAAGGGATGTTTGCAGATTTTTACAGTAATATGTTGTTTGAGTAAATTTAGAAAATTTAAAGCGTCTGGCAATTGTTCTTATATTTTTTTAAGCGCTCGAAAAAAGTGCAAATTTAGATAATTACAAATTTTCTTCTCGTGGAATTGGCTCGAAATGTAGTGAAGGGATGTTTGCTGATTTTGACAGTAATATGTTGTTTGAGTAAATTTAGAAAATTTCAAGCGTCTCGCAATTGTTTTTATATTTTTTTAAGCGCTCGAAAAAAAGTGCAACTTTAGATGATTACAAATTTTGTTCTCGTGGAATTGGCTCGAAATGTAGTGAAGGGATGTTTGCAGATTTTGACAGTAATATGTTGTTTGAGTAAATTTAGAAAATTACAAGCGTCTCGCAATTGTTTTTATATTTTTTTAAGCGCTCGAGAAAAAGTGCAACTTTGGATGATTACAAATTTTCTTCTCGTGCGTGGAATTATGTTTGCAGATTTTGACAGTAATATGTTGTTTGAGTAAATTTAGAAAATTTCAAACGTCTGGCAATTGTTTTTATATTTTTTTAAGCGCTCGAAAAAAGTGCAACTTTAGATGATTACAAATTTTGTTCTCGTGGAATTGGCTCGAAATGTAGTGAAGGGATGTTTGCAGATTTTGACAGTAATATGTTGTTTGAGTAAATTTAGAAAATTTCAAGCGTCTGGCAATTGTTTTTATATTTTTTTAAGCGCTCGAAAAAAGTGCAACTTTAGATAATTACAAATTTTGTTCTCGTGGAATTATCACGAAATGTAGTGAAGGGATGTTTGCAGATTTTGACAGTAATATGTTGTTTGAGTAAATTTAGAAAATTTCAAGCGTCTGGCAATTGTTTTTATATTTTTTTAAGCGCTCGAGAAAAAGTGCAACTTTAGATAATTACAAATTTTCTTCTCGTGGAATTATCTCGAAATGTAATGAAGGGATGTTTGCAGATTTTGACAGTAATATGTTGTTTGAGTAAATTTAGAAAATTTCGAGTGTCTGGCAATTGTTTTTATATTTTTTTAAGCGCTCGAGAAAAAGTGCAACTTTAGATAATTACAAATTTTTTTCTCGTGGAATTATTTCGAAATGTAGTGAAGGGATGTTTGCAGATTTTGACAGTAATATGTTGTTTGAGTAAATTTAGAAAATTTCAAGCGTCTGGCAATTATTTTTATATTTTTTAAGCGCTTGAGAAAAAGTGCAATTTTAGATGATTACAAATTTTCTTCTCGTGGAATTGGCTCGAAATGTAGTGAAGGGATGTTTGCAGATTTTGACAGTAATATGTTGTTTGAGTAAATTTAGAAAATTTAAAGCGTCTGGCAATTGTTTTTATATTTTTTTAAGCGCTCGAGAAAAAGTGCAACTTTAGATGATTACAAATTTTTTTCTCGTGGAATTATTTCGAAATGTAGTGAAGGGATGTTTGCAGATTTTGACAGTAATATGTTGTTTGAGTAAATTTAGAAAATTTCAAGCGTCTCGCAATTGTTTTTATATTTTTTAAGCGCTCGAAAAAAGTGCAAATTTAGATAATTACAAATTTTTTTCTCGTGGAGTTATCTCGAAATCTAGTGAAGGGATGTTTGCAGATTTTGACAGTAATATGTTGTTTGAGTAAATTTAGAAAATTTCAAGCGTCTGGCAATTGTTTTTATATTTTTTTAAGCGCTCGAGAAAAAGTGCAACTTTAGATGATTACAAATTTTTTTCTCGTGGAGTTATCTCGAAATCTAGTGAAGGGATGTTTGCAGATTTTGACAGTAATATGTTCTTTGAGTAAATTTAGAAAATTTCAAGTGTCTACCAATTGTTTTTATATTTTTTTAAGCGCTCGAGAAAAAGTGCAACTTTAGATAATTACAAATTTTTTTCTCGTGGAATTATTTCGAAATGTAGTGAAGGGATGTTTGCAGATTTTGACAGTAATATGTTGTTTGAGTAAATTTAGAAAATTTCAAGCGTCTCGCAATTGTTTTTATATTTTTTAAGCGCTCGAAAAAAGTGCAAATTTAGATAATTACAAATTTTTTTCTCGTGGAGTTATCTCGAAATCTAGTGAAGGGATGTTTGCAGATTTTGACAGTAATATGTTGTTTGAGTAAATTTAGAAAATTTCAAGCGTCTGGCAATTGTTTTTATATTTTTTTAAGCGCTCGAGAAAAAGTGCAACTTTAGATGATTACAAATTTTCTTCTCGTGGAATTATCTCGAAATGTAATGAAGGGATGTTTGCAGATTTTGACAGTAATATATTGTTTGAGTAAATTTAGAAAATTTCAAGCGTCTCGCAATTGTTTTTATATTTTTTTAAGCGCTCGAGAAAAAGTGCAAATTTAGATGATTACAAATTTTGTTCTCGTGGAATTATCTCGAAACGAAGTGAAGGGATGTTTGCAGATTTTGACAGTAATATGTTGTTTGAGTAAATTTAGAAAATTTCAAGCGTCTGGCAATTGTTTTTATATTTTTTTAAGCGCTCGAGAAAAAGTGCAACTTTAGATAATTACAAATTTTCTTCTCGTGGAATTATCTCGAAAAGTAGTGAAGGGATGTTTGCAGATTTTTACAGTAATATGTTGTTTGAGTAAATTTAGAAAATTTCAAGTGTCTGGAAATTGTTTTTTATATTTTTTAAGCGCTTGAGAATAAAGTGCAACTTTAGATGATTACAAATTTTGTTCTCGTGAAATTATCTCGAAACGTAGTGAAGTGATGTTTGCAGATTTTGACAGTAATATGTTGTTTGAGTAAATTTAGAAAATTTCAAGCGTCTGGCAATTGTTTTTATATTTTTTAAGCGCTTGAGAAAAAGTGCAACTTTGGAAAATTACAAATTTTGTTCTCGTGGAATTATCTCGAAATGTAGTGAAGGGATGTTTGCAGATTTTGACAGTAGTATGTTGTTTGAGTAAATTTAGAAAATTTCGAGTGTCTGTCAATTGTTTTTATATTTTTTTAAGCGCTTGAAAAAAGTGCAACTTTAGATGATTACAAATTTTGTTCTCGTGGAATTAATTCGAAATGCAGTGAAGGGATGTTTGCAGATTTTGACAGTGATATGTTGTTTGAGTAAATTTAGAAAATTTCAAGTGTCTGGCAGTTGTTTTTATATTTTTTTAATCGCTCGAAAAAAAGTGCAACTTTAGATAATTACAAATTTTGTTCTTGTGGAATTATCTCGAAACGTAGTGAAGGGATGTTTGCAGATTTTGACAGTAATATGTTGTTTGAGTAAATTTAGAAAATTTAAAGCGTCTGGCAATTGTTTTTATATTTTTTTAAGCGCATGAGAAAAAGTGCAAATTTAGATGATTACAAATTTTCTTCTCGTGGAATTATCTTGAAATGTAGTGAAGGGATGTTTGCTGATTTTGACAGTAGTATGTTGTTTGAGTAAATTTAGAAAATTTCAAGTGTCTGGCAATTGTTTTTATATTTTTTTAAGCGCTTGAGAAAAAGTGCAAATTTAGATAATTACAAATTTTCTTCTCGTGGAATTGGCTCGAAATGTAGTGAAGGGATGTTTGCAGATTTTGACAGTAATATGTTGTTTGAGTAAATTTAGAAAATTTCAAGCGTCTGGCAATTATTTTTATATTTTTTAAGCGCTTGAGAAAAAGTGCAATTTTAGATGATTACAAATTTTCTTCTCGTGGAATTGGCTCGAAATGTAGTGAAGGGATGTTTGCAGATTTTGACAGTAATATGTTGTTTGAGTAAATTTAGAAAATTTCAAGCGTCTGGCAATTGTTTTTATATTTTTTTAAGCGCTTGAGAAAAAGTGCAAATTTAGATAATTATAAATTTTGTTCTCGTGGAATTATCTCAAAATGTAGTGAAGGAATGTTTGCAGATTTTGACAGTAATATGTTGTTTGAGTAAATTTTGAAAATTTCAAGCGTCTGGCAATTGTTTTTATATTTTTTTAAGCGCTTGAGAAAAAGTGCAAATTTAGATAATTACAAATTTTCTTCTCGTGGAATTGTCTCGAAATGTAGTGAAGGGATGTTTGCAGATTTTGACAGTAATATGTTGTTTGAGTAAATTTAGAAAATTTCAAGCGTCTGGCAATTGTTTTTATATTTTTTTAAGCGATCGAGAAAAAGTGCAAATTTAGATGATTACAAATTTTGTTCTCGTGGAATTATCTTGAAATCTAGTGAAGGGATGTTTGCTGATTTTGACTGTAATATGTTGTTTGAGTAAATTTAGAAAATTTCAAGCGTCTGGCAATTGTTTTTATATTTTTTTAAGCGCTTGAGAAAAAGTGCAAATTTAGATAATTACAAATTTTCATCTCGTGGAATTGGCTCGAAATGTAGTGAAGGGGTGTTTGCAGATTTTGACAGTAATATGTTGTTTGAGTAAATTTAGAAAATTTCAAGTGTCTGGCAATTGTTTTTATATTTTTTTAAGCGCTCGAGAAAAAGTGCAACTTTAGATGATTACAAATTTTCTTCTCGTGGAATTATCTCGAAATGTAGTGAAGGGATGTTTGCAGATTTTGACAGTAATATGTTGTTTGAGTAAATTTAGAAAATTTCAAGCGTCTGGCAATTGTTTTTATATTTTTTTAAGCGATCGAGAAAAAGTGCAAATTTAGATGATTACAAATTTTGTTCTCGTGGAATTATCTTGAAATCTAGTGAAGGGATGTTTGCTGATTTTGACTGTAATATGTTGTTTGAGTAAATTTAGAAAATTTCAAGCGTCTCGCAATTGTTTTTATATTTTTTTAAGCGCTTGAGAAAAAGTGCAAATTTAGATAATTACAAATTTTCATCTCGTGGAATTGGCTCGAAATGTAGTGAAGGGGTGTTTGCAGATTTTGACAGTAATATGTTGTTTGAGTAAATTTAGAAAATTTCAAGTGTCTGGCAATTGTTTTTATATTTTTTTAAGCGCTCGAGAAAAAGTGCAACTTTAGATGATTACAAATTTTCTTCTCGTGGAATTATCTCGAAATGTAGTGAAGGGATGTTTGCAGATTTTGACAGTAATATGTTGTTTGAGTAAATTTAGAAAATTTCAAGCGTCTGGCAATTGTTTTTATATTTTTTTTAGGCGCTCGAGAAAAAGTGCAATTTTAGATGATTACAAATTCTCTTCTCGTGGAATTATCTCGAAATGTAGTGAAGGGATGTTTGCAGATTTTGACAGTGATATGTTGTTTGAGTAAATTTATAAAATTTCAAGTGTCTGGCAATTGTTTTTATATTTTTTTAAGCGCTTGAGAAAAAGTGCAATTTTAGATGATTACAAATTTTTTTCTCGTGGAATTATCTCGAAATGTAGTGAAGGGATGTTTGCTGATTTTGACAGTAATATGTTGTTTGAGTAAATTTAGAAAATTTCAAGCGTCTGGCAATTGTTTTTATATTTTTTTAAGCGCTTGAAAAAAGTGCAAATTTTGTTCTCGAGGAATTAGTTCGAAATGTAGTGAAGGGATGTTTGCAGATTTTGACAGTAATATGTTGTTTGAGTAAATTTAGAAAATTTCAAGCGTCTCGCAATTGTTTTTATATTTTTTTAAGCGCTCGAAAAAAAGTGCAACTTTTGATGATTACAAATTTTTTTCTCGTGGAATTATCTCGAAATGTAGTGAAGGGATGTTTGCAGACTTTGACAGTAATATGTTGTTTGAGTAAATTTAGAAAATTTCAAGTGTCTGGCAATTGTTTTTATATTTTTTAAGCGCTCGAGAAAAAGAGCAACTTTAGATGATTACAAATTTTGTTCTCGTGGAATTATCTTGAAATGTAGTGAAGGGATGTTTGCAGATTTTGACAGTATCGTGGAGTAATATGTTGTTTACGTAAATTCAATAAACCAACACAGTTAGAAATTATGACACAACTGTAAAATGCAATTTAACAATTATTTACATAACCGAATCGAAAGACTAGAAACCTCCATACGATTTACCACATTACCACCGCACATCGAAACGTACGAATTTCTCGTTTTCAACACACTGACACGGATACGTGCCGAGCGCGCGAGGCTCGCATTCCTGATTGAATCCCAAAAATGGGATCGCCGGATTTTACGGCATCCTCGAAAGCGCCGGCACTCTCCGAATAATCCCACTTTTGGCCACCATCTGCCATAGTTATTCCTCCTCGCCGGCGAGCGGCGGAGAGTTAAGTTATTCGTGAAATTCCATTAGAATGCGTCCTTGGAAGCGGCCTCGTGGAAAAGAGATCCATATAGGCGTCGTCATCGGCTCTCGGCGGCGGTTACCCAACAACGCGGCAAAATCAACATAAAGTATCATCGGTTCGTAAATGGACATTATGCCGCTGTTGGGTAATAGTGGCCTTAAAAGTGTTTGAAAGTGTGGATGTTGAACTAAATAGTATACAATGTATCAAGGGCCGAAAATAGTCTTTAGCAACACGAGCGAGCGAGGGTTGCTAAAAGTGAAGGGTTGCTAAAGCATTTTGGCATGAGTTACACTCGATATTTTTCGCTGGCCTTAGGTAAAAACAGTGTTTGAGGAAATTTTATATCGCACACCATTGAACTGTCACTGTCAGAGTTTTGCATAGCCTACTCATATTCCGCGGAAGGTTGTCTAGATTATGCATATTATTTTTTCGGCCCTAGATACGCTAAATCGTAGTTTCGGCCCGATTTTTATGGCCGAAAAATATGGTTTGACGATTCAAATTGTTGCTATGATATGTTCACTAGCAAGGACTCTATATCGCACGGAGAAATGTTAATAAAGAGTCGTCGGCAAAAAAAACACGGTTGTCAACCCCACTACCCCGTAAGATCATTTCGAATGAACGAAATAATTTCAAGTAACAACCTATTCTCAATGTATACACGTGAGTACGATATTGTATCCCACATGGTTCGAAGATGAATGAACAAGAGCGGCGTCGTGATGTTATTGCGCACTTTTATGACGCGCGCGCGATCTTTCGCGGTGTTTTTATGGCGCCGGTGCCATAAAAGTGCGCCCATTGATAGAGCGGCGGCGGCGGCGGTGGGCGGAGGATAGACTGTAATTAAGACGGGCTGAAAGTAAAACCAGCTGGAACCTGGAAAACCTTCATTAAAATGCCACCGAAAGCGTGGGCTGCGAATAGACTGAATGAACACGGTCACGACGGCCACGAGGTCCATTCACGGGCGGTGACGTTTCGAGGAGGGTCAAACACTATCGCCGATGATAGTGCGAAATTGGTTATGTTCACTTCTACCAGTGCTATTAACACGTTCGCTGCCACCACAATTGAGATTGCACATACGCACTAGCGCGTCGGTGGCAGCGAACGTGTTAACGTTTAATAATCCTAATTTTACTCACCACTGTACTAAGGACTCTTCAAAATAAGTGAGGTATTCAAGGCATGCCATCTGCAACTGTCACTTTTTAGAACAAAATGAAATATCCGCCATTATAATTTCATGGCAAACCTTTCATTCAAAATAAGTTTTTTGTAAACATCTTGGTAAATACTCCGCAGATTTGGGCTGAAGGACATGGCCCTTTCTAACTTTGTAATCCTTAGTTGGAATAAAGTTCTTTATTATTATTATTATTACTCCGCAGAAACTATTGAGTAAGGTACCAAATCATTCAGCTTAAAAAGCTTTAAAAATAATATACGAGGACCGATAACACATTTCATATTACATGTAAATCCCCATCGCCCTCTTTGCAATTCAACACCCGAACATTTCGAGCATCTAATTGCTTAAATGTCTGCTGAAATATCGACCCTTTTTGGGGCTACATGATGTGCAAAATCCGGCCGTCCAACCTTCTCGTGGTGTACATCGGGTAACGCTAATGCCGGCGGTAAGATGGCGCTCCTCATGTCAATTTTAAATAAATTATCAATATTTTGTGTTGCGATCCGTCTGCCCTTCGTCAAAAGAACAAAATTTATTCGTCGGAATCTTCGAAGAGTATGAATTTCAATGCGAATTAAAAAAAAAATCAGAAAAAATTCATGGAAATACTGTACCCAATTACCTATATGACCATTTTTTCCAAGGCCATTAGAGGTCTTTTGCATGCAGAAGTTTTAAAATCGATTTTAACCGTACAGCACTCCTTGTAACCCGGTTTTTGACATTTGCATCATTTTTGCCCCTTAAAAATCTACAAAAATATGCATCAAGACATATTTATATTACGCCGCGGCATCTTGAAAAATCGATTTTTCAACTTTTTTAAACCCTTAAATGCCCGATTTTTTACGAAAAATAGCAGAAAAAAATGTTACATAAACTTTTTTATTATTGCATAAAATTTGTATGTGTATGTTGCATTGTATGTTGCCAAACAAATGGCTACATTGAATGTTTAAATTTACTTAAACAGGATGCGATTAATTAGTATAAAATATTTAACAGTTGTTATTTTTATTTAGACAAAGCGCAACACAACATTTTTCGCGTATTATGTGGCTAAAACCCTTTTAGTTTGGATGTGTGCATCTTATTTTATTTTCTACGGGGACAATTTTTTTTCCGCATCAAGATCAATTTGGACATTGACTTGTTCAAATTGATCTTGTCGAATATCTTGATCCGAAATAAATTTTTCCAGGAAAATCGTTGCTAATTTGACAAATCGTTACAAATTCGACAAAATAGTCATACATAATGTACCTTCAGCCAGGCGCGCACCCAGGGGTGTGGCTATCGATCTTGAGCCCCCGAGTCAATTTGAAGCGCGTGACGCGTTAGCAAAGAAAACTCGAAAATGGAAAAAATCGAAAAAATCAACTTTTTTAATAGTCATCGTAGACAGCAGCTACAATAAAATAAAGCCAAGCAATAATAATCAATATGTTACTACGTGATTTCATTGAAGCTCAAAAGTATGTCTTCCCTTAATTACAAGATAATCCTTCAGGAACACCCTGGTGTTAATTTCAAAGTTGCATTTTTGGAATTCCGATGAAGCAATTGAAAAATGTTTGCTACAAAAATAAGACTTTCTGAAGTCACTTCAAGCAGATGGTACTACTCGACTCCATAAAGATGCTCAAATATTTCCTTCCTCAATTGCTAGATAATCTTACTTAAGCGTCATACTGATCATTTCAAAGTTACTTTTTTTAGTTCGTTTAAAGATAATTGAAAAACAATGTCAAGAAATATTTTTTTTTTTGACAAAAGTCGATTTTTTCAGAATTTGTGTGTCAATTAATCGGTTTTAATTAATCGGTTTTAATTAAAATTGCCGATTTGAAATTTTTGACGAAAACCTGAAAAATCATCCAAGGGTCCCTAATAATTTCCTGAAGAAACCACTGCTTCGATTCGTGGTTTCTATACATCAATGGAAAGATCTCTTCAAAACGCTTCAGAAAATGTACTTTCGCAAGAACAAATGTCAATTTGAAGTCTGTGACGCGTCCGCAAAGAAAACTCGAAAATGGAAAAAATCGAAAAAATCCATTGTCTTAATAATCATCGTGGATCTTTATGTAATACCATTTTCTTCATCAGAAGAACGAAATAAATCAATTGGCGTTAAAAAATTGCATCTTGAAAAAATTGGAAAAAAGTTAGCAAGTCACCATGGAAAATTTTGAAAAAAGTCGATTTTTTCAAATTTGAACGGCCGTAGCGGCTGAACGAAGAATCCAATTTGAACGCGGATTTCAAATCCGTGTTCGTTGTGTGTCAATTGGTCGGTTCTAATTAAAATTGGCGATTCAAAATTTTTGACGAAAACCTGAAAAATCATCCAAGGGTCCCCCCTTCTTACTTTTGCTCAAAAATCGTATTTGAAATGATTTCCTGAAAAAACCACCGGTTCGATTCAGGGTTTCTATACATCAATGGAAAGATCCCTTCAAAACGCTTCAGAAAATGTATTTTCGCAAGAACGAATGTCAATTTAAAGCCCGTGACGCGTCAGCAAAGAAAACTCGAAAATGGAAAAAATCGAAAAAATCAATTTTCTTAATAATCATCGTAGACCTTTATGTAATACCATTTTCTTCATCAGAAGAACGAAATAAATTGATTGGCGTTAAAAAATTTCATCTTGAAAAAATTGGAAAAAAGTTAGCAAGTCACCATGGAAAATTTTGAAAAAAGTCGATTTTTTCAAATTTGAACGGCCGTAGCGGCTCAACGAAGAATCCAATTTGAACGCGGATTTCAAATCCGTGTTCGTTGTGTGTCAATTAATCGGTTTTAATTAAAATTGCCGATTTGAAATTTTTGACGAAAACCTGAAAAATCATCCAAGGGTCCCCCCTTCTTATTTTTTCCAAAAAATTGCATTTGAAATGATTTCCTGAAAAAAACACCGGTTCGATTCGGGGTTTCTATACATCGCCATAAAGATCCCTTCAAGAGCCTTCAGAAAATGTACTTGCGCAAGAACAAATGTGAATTTGAAACGCGTGACGCGTCAGCAAAGAAAACTCGAAAATGGAAAAAAATTTAAAAAATCAACTTTTTTAATAATAATCGTAGACCTCCATGTTATACCTTTTTTTATTTATTTTATTTTTATTTATACCTAAATCGATAGGCTTTGAAAAAATTCACCTAGCACAAATTGCAAAATAGTTGGCAACATTATGGAGAATTTTGAAAAAAGTAGATTTTTCTGGCATTGAACGGCCGTAGCGGCTAAACGAAGAATCCAAATCGAACGCGGCTTCATTAAAATTAATGTTAGATAATGCATCTTCACAGGGCTGAAGGGCATGGTCGATGACCCTTTCTAACTTTATAATCCTTAGTTGGAATAAAGTGCTTTATTATTATTATTATGTATCTTCACAAAAACCCAACCAAATTACTCCCATTCGCGATTTAGCAGATCATTGAAAGTTCGACAGATTAATCTTCGCAAAAACCCAATTATCGTCACCAGAACAAAAATGGCGCTTCTTTTTGGCTACAGTCAAAAACAGAAACACTACCAGAAAATTGAAAGTGGACGATTTACGAAGATTGACAAAGTGCGCGTTTGGTTCAATAAGTTTGAGAAACACTGATATACAGGGTGTTCAGGGGCCAATTCCAGGGGTGTAGGCCTTTTTCTGACCTCGGATTCGGATTCAGCGGTGAAAAATACATAAGCATACACATGTCTGATCTGCAGATCCGGACTTTTTTTTTGTGGGGCTGTGTTATAGCGTCGTCTGTCACGAATACAAAAAAATAATTCAGATAAAACTTTCTTATTTTTTCCCGGAGTATTCAAATCCGTACAAAAAAAATGGGGGTTCCCATTTAACTTTTCTATTTCTCACCCCTACCCCCTAGGCGGTTGAGGGTAGTGGGACATTTTCAAATCTGAGATTTTTAAAACTGATTTTTAAATCTGAGGTTTTCAAAACCGACATTTTCAAAACTGAGATTTTCAAAATTAAAATTTACAAATCAGGTTTTCAAAACCGAGATTTTCAAAACTGAGATTTTTGAATCTGAGATTTTCAAATCTGAGATACTCCGAATTTCCGGCCCTTCCATTTTCAACGAAATTAATTTATAGAATACGTGTTTAATGATATACAGGGTGTTCAGGGGCCAATTCCAGGGGTGTAGGCCTTTTTCTCACGAATACAAAAAAAAAATTCAGATAAAACTTTCTTATTTTTTCCCGGAGTATTCAAATCCGTACAAAAAAATGGGGGTTCCCATTAAACTTTTCTATTTCTCACCCCCTACCCCCTAGAGGGTTGAGGGTAGTGGGTCGAGTTTCGTATCATTAGATGCCCCCCTCCGAGGCGAACAAATTTTAATTATAACTTTTTTTTATTCGATGTGTAGTTTTCGAGATATTTCAATGTCTTCACTTAAATTGAACAGCCTGTATATCAGTGTTTCTCAAACTTTTTGGACCAATCTTCGTAAATCGCCCACTTTTACTTTTCTCTTAGTGTTTCTGCTTTGACTGTAGCCAAAAAGAAGCGCCATTTTTGTTCTGGTGACGATAATTGGGTTTTTAAGAAGATTAACTATCGGACTTTCAATGATCTGCTAAATCGTGAAAGGGAGTAATTTGGTTGGGTTTTTGTGTAGTTTTCGAGATATTTCAATGTCTTCACTGAAATTAAACACCCTGTATACGATAAATTATTTGTTGATTCGTAATGCATTATGGAACTAGTACTATTATTATAATATTAATAAACGTTTAACGTAAAGTGAGCATAATAGATGATGATACGATAAAAAGGTATTACAAACCACGCCCACTAACAATACTACGCCACGCCTACTATACTATAGCTTTTTTTTTCATGTTACTCGATTAATTGCACCTTATTATAATCGGAACAGTGCCCGGCGATCGCCTTCTCAATATTCATGCGAGCATTATAAAAAGGTGTTATTTCACGGCGCGCACACGGAGGAGCACCAATTGGGCGTTGCGAAAAGAAAGTCGACCACCGGCAATTAGATCGGAATGGAAGCGGCGGTCCCATTTGTGGAACGGGTCGCGTCAGGAAAACATGCAAATTCCCCGCCACTTTATGATCGATGCACGCGAACTCAAATTAGGTTATCTCGCGGAAGAATTGCGCAGAAGTTGGTATGTGCACGTAGAAAGTGCAGAAGAAATTATAAATTATGTTATTATTTTGTGATTAGAGAGGTTTCGCGCTTCAATCTTAGACAGTACTAATCGGTGACGGTTCGCGGGGTTTTTTCTGGTACGGCCGAGGAACGAGGTGGTAATACAGATAGGTGACCCTACCTATCTGTATTACCACCTCTTGTTCCTCGGCCGTACCAGAAAAAACCCCGCGAACCGTCACTGAAAGCCACCCTTTATCTAAATAATTTTTATACATATGGTAGTACTAAATACAGTTTATTGAACACAAGGCGGGATTCAGTTTTGAGTTCTACGGTTTCTGTCATGAACGAAAGTTGTTACATATCGGCCCAAGATTGGTACCACAGGGTTCTACATTTGGATTTTTTAGATCTTGAAAATTTGAACATTTAAGCTTAAAATTTTACGATATTTTTGAGTTCAAAATAAAAGTGTACTAAAAGTTAATATTGTTATAACATTTGACACAATAATTTCCTAACCAAAAGCCACGTCTTGATAACCTTCATGTAAAATTCGCAAAAATCGCACCACCAAAAAGTGTGCATTCATTTATGAAACGGCCGATACGTATTTAATGTACACAACACCAACGGATTGAAATTATCTCATCAAATACTCCTTTTCTGGCGGAGAGATCCGAGAGTGTGCAAATTAATGCGATTACCACACCGTAACGTTTCGATCTCAATTATTACAAAAGAGGGATTCAAGACTATCGAGAAACGCTTTACTTGTTAGGAGTGTGGCAGCGACGCGAGGCTGTTGTGTTCGTTCCGATGGACCTAATTAATTAAGCAACCAATTAAAACGGCTGCGAGATCCCGGCGATTGAGCAATTTGGTCACGCCGAGAAACGATAGGTACGACATCAAATAATAATTAATAATTACGAGATTACGGCGCTGAATGCGAACTTCTTATACTGGCATTAACACATAGCGGAAACATCATGTGCATTCTCTTTCCTATATGAAGATCACGGGGGAAGAACGGTTTATGTCCATTTTTCACCAAAATGGCGATTGGAACGCCATCTGTTGCATTTTTAGGATTACTAAACATTGACAAATTAACGAGGAAAATCGGTTCTCCCCGAGAGTTATTAAACTATGAGGATGGACCGTGTATACTTGCTTCTGAAAGTTCTCAAACATTTAAATTCGTTTTTCTCAGAATCAGCTGTCATGGACATGTACCGTTCTTCCCCCTTTATCTTCATATGCCGTTGCCTGTCAATTTTTAGTGCGAGTGTATAAAAATTAGCCAAAGCTGGCCATGAGCCAAATTACGTACGTCTTTTCCTAAAATTATTAAAACCGTGGTCTTTCTAATTTTCTTACTAAAAACACTGTTTTTCTTGATAAACATAACTTTTGGCGCAGTCGGTACGATCGTGATTTTTTGTGACTAAAAATGTTTTCAAAGCAAATCAAAGGTTTTTTTTAGAATCTTATTTTAGAAATGGAGTCAAGCAGTGGCGGCTCGTGGAACATATTAATGGTAGAGCCACTTATACAATATACTCCCCTTCCCCCCTCCTTATTTGAAGAAAGAAAGAACGATTTATCTTCCTAGACCGATCGAATATTTTGGCAAAACAGCCCAAGACCTAAAATATCGGCCAAAAAAATCAAAAATCCTGGTTTAAAAATAAAAATGCAGACCAAAAAATTGAACATACAAGCAAAAAAAATAATAATTTGCCACTTTCAGCCCCAAAATAACTCTTGGCTTAAAATAAGTTCCAACGAGAAATTCAAAAATAAAAATTAAAAAAAAATCATACAATAAAATCAATAATTCAAGTTAATAAAATCTAAAATATGGGACAAAAAATAAAAAACTAAGACCAAAAATCTAAAATATGGGACAAAAAATAAAAAATTAAGACCAAAAATCTAAAATTCGGACCCAAAAATCAAAGAGGTAGACCAAAAAAATCAAAATTTTTAACAAACGAATCGAAAATTTAAGTCGAAATAAAGAAAATTTCGCCCAAAAGACCTAAAATCGAAACTAAAACAATTTAAAGTACAAAATAAATGCCAAAAAAGTAGGGCCTAGAGAGGTGAAAATTTAGACAAAACATCGAAAACTCTGGCGTATGCAGACAAAAAATCGAAAATTTCTACAAACCAATCGAAATTTTTCCTCAAAATAAAAAAAATATTTAGACCAAAAAATAAAGAATTCTACAATATATCCCAAAACGGTAAAAATTTAGACAAAACATCGAAAACGGGCGTAAACATAAAAATTGCAGACAAAAAAAAACGAAAATTTCTACAAACCAATCGAATATTTTGGTCAAAATCAGGAAAAATAAAAGGAATTGGAACAAAAAAATCGGAAATACAGAAATCTAAAATATGGACCAAAGAATCGAGAATCCTGATCTAAAAATAAAACACGCAGACAAAAAATTAAAAACTCGGGTAGGAGCAAAATAATTTGCCAAAAATAAGTTTCTAATCAGAAATTCGAAAATAATAGCCAAAAAACAAAAAAAAAACTCACGAAATGAAATCAATTATCTAAAATATTGGATAAAAAATAGCCTAAAAATATAAAATATCCGATACAAAATTTAGACCAAATATCTAAAATTCCGGCATACAAATAAAAATGGTGGACCAAGGAAAGAAAATTTTTAACAGACAAATAAATAAATTTTTAGGGCAAAAGATAAAAGAAAATAAAAATCTACAATGTTGACCAAAAAATCGAAAATTTGGACAAAACATCGAAAACTAAAGATAATAAACGCAGACTAAACGAAAAATCAAAAATGCGGAAAATTTTGACAATAAAATCGAAAAGTTAGGTCAAAATAAAGAAAAATTTCAGTCAAAAGATTTAAAAATAATAATAAAAATTTGTAATGTTGGCCAGAAAGTCGAAAATTTAGGCATTGCATAAAAAAATGCAGGCTAAAAAATCGAAAATCTCAACAAACAAAACTCGAAAATATCGGAAAAAATTAAAAAAAAAACCTCGCATTTAAATCAATAATTCAGGTTATAGATATTTTAATCAAAATCAAATCAAAATCAATTTCGGCCCGAAAAATCAGACATGCGGACCAAACATGAACAATTAAATCGAAAATTTAGGTCAAAATAAAGAATATTTAGAATATAAAAAAAAATCGAAAATACCAAGATAAAATATTTTGACCAAAAATATCGAAAATACAGGTCAAAAATAATTTAAAAATTAAAAATTCGTCGGGAAAAATAAAAAATGCGGACCAAACAGTCGAAAATTTTGCCAATTAAATCGAAAATTTATGCCGAAATAAATAATGTTTGTGCCAAATAATCAAAAATTTAGACAAAAAAAATGTACAGGTCAAAAATCTAAAAATTAAAAATTCGTCTTGAAAAATCAAAAATTCGTTGGGAAAAATAAAAAATGCGGACCAAACAGTCGAAAATTTTGCCAATTAAATCGAAAATTTATGCCGAAATAAATAATGTTTGTGCCAAATAATCAAAAATTTAGACAAAAAAAAATGTACAAGTCAAAAATCTAAAAATTAAAAATTCGTCTTGAAAAATCAAAAATTCGTCGGGAAAAATAAAAAATGCGGACCAAACAGTCGAAAATTTTACCAATTAAATCGAAAATTTAGGCCAAAATAAATAATGTTTGTGCCAAATAATCAAAAATTTAGACAAAAAAAAATGTACAAGTCAAAAATCTAAAAATTAAAAATTCGTCTTGAAAAAATCAAAAATATGGGCCAAAAAAACATCGAAAATTTTAACAATTAAATCGAAAATTTATGTCCAAATAAAGAATATTTAGGTCAAAAAACCAAAAATTTAGACCCAAAAGAATAGAAAATACCGGTCAAAAATCTTAAACAAAAAAATTAGAAAAAAGTAGAAAATTTAAATAATTAAATCAAAATAAAGAATATTTAGGCCAAATGATCAAAAATTTAGGCAAAAGAAATCAAAAATACAGGCTTAATAAAAAAAAAAAGCATAATATTCTAGTAATAAAATGGTTTAAATTAGTCTCAAAAATTACATCAAAGTAATTTTTCAATTTTTTTTTTAATGGCAAAACATTTTTTTTTATTTTCGCTTTAATTGTTCAAAAATGAGAAATTAATTTAAAAAAGAATTTAAATAAAACCATTAATTTTGTTGGGATCACCTTATTGTTTCACCTTGTGTGCCGGCAGTTTCGACAACTTAAGATTTAGTAGATACATTTTGAATAATTCAAATAAAACAATTAATTTGGAGAGTATGACTCTCAGTAGCGGCTCGTGGAACATGTTGATGCTACTTATACAATATGGGGAGGCCTCCGCCTCCTTTTTTGAAGAAATAAAGAACGATTCATCTTCATGGTCCAAGGTTATTTTGAGTTGTAAAGTAAAGGTTCATAATTTCAAACAAGCTGAAAATATGATTTATGTGTACTTTAGATTTATCGTGCGTTTACATTTTGTCCCAGACATGCACTAAATCTATAACACCATTCTTCGTCCACGTAACCTCACCGTCAATTGTCCACGTGAATTGGGTCTGAGTGGAAGATCATTTTGTGAAGTGAACTCCGCCCGTGCTCCTTTCGTTTGAAATTTTGAGTATGTTTTTTGATCTTTAGTCATACTGAGAATTTTATTTTGTAAGAAAGGAGAACAAAGATATAGTAAATAAATAAAAATAAATAAATAAAATACACACGGAAAACAAAAAAAAAGGTTTCATTAAAGTTGTGTAGGCGTTGTTTAACATTTAAATTGGCGAAAAATTGTTTTAAGAATCAATTAAAAATTCTTGCTGAGCTTGAAATTAGAGGTAGTGCCATGGCTCCGTGGCTCTATATAACGAGCCGCCCCTGGAGTCAAGCTTGAAAACTGTCAATGGCAACATTCGTAGGACACGCGGGAGCAAACGCCCGCTGCAACAGCGCAATTCTTAGTATTCTATGCAGTTGCATAAACGGCGGAGGAGTCGGACTTTAATGACGATCCCGAATTGAGGAAAGAGCTGTAGCAGTTTCAGCGGACTTATAAAAAAAAAAAAAGAATTTATCAGACACGCCATTGTATAGAACTTAATTATTATTATTTTTTTTTTTTTTTTAAAGGAAGGATGGTTGATGGGATTTCGGGTTAAGGAGAGTGAATGATATTAGGGAAATTGGCGTAAGCTACTTGGCTATTCTGCCACAACCGATTCTTTGTAATAAATTCATTTGATAATGAATGGGACATACACTAGACATCCATGGACCCGTACGGCCATTTTTCATTCCGAAAAAGTGACTGGGATTCGAACCCACGATCACGAGGCCCAGAAGCAGGAGCGCTACCCACTAGGCCACCGCGGCCCCTCTTAATTATGTTTTCATTATTTCTTGATTGATTAGAATAAGAAATTGCATAAAAAGGTGGACACCGGGCCGATCAAATAGTATTCAGAATGAGCTCCTAGACTAGAAAAAAATTTCTGAAGACAATTTTTATTTAAGCATTTCCAGTCGATTTAAGCACTATTTACGACTAAAGTCATCTCCGTTCCTGAAAGTCCCACAAAAAAAAATTATAGACAAATTGTGCAGAATTGTCTCTTGGACTAGGAAAAAAATTTCTGAAAAAAAAGTCTTATTTGAGGCATGTCTAGTCGTACCTTTCAGCGAACGGAAGATTTTTGAGGTTATACAGTAATATTTACCGGCTACTTGCGTTATAACCACAAACATCAACACCATTCGCATTTGTATCATCCGAACGCGAATGAATGTTCTGTATTCCAAAGAAAAGAAAAAAAATACAAAAGGGCACCGAGCTCTTTGAATGGAGCACGTCCCTGGCACTACGAACATTGCTGTATGCAATGCACCGGTATTTCATAACTTACTACGTGTTGGTATTAAATTATTACGGCGCAATTCGTATTCTGTTGTGTGTGTTGTGTTGTGTTGTTGTTGCCGTTTGGCCCGGAGGAGTCGGTTATGTGGCGTAACGAACGACGGGAGGCGTACCGAATGCACTGCGGCAAAAGCGCGATGCGTGAATCCTCTTGGGGCCCTAACGGGGACGTAAAATACGCACGTCGTTACTTATTTTCGGCGTTAATTAAACCCTCCAAACCTTTGACTGTATACTTATGGACTGCTAGCGCCGCTTCATGTGTGTACAATTTTCCCTCCGAAATCGAAATTTTATTGCTGCAACGTTTCAACGTCTGCAAAGCACTAGTTGACTTCAACTATCCGAACTTTGCCTTTCGGTTACCGGCAAAACAGGCAGCTGTAAACAAATAAACCGCAAACAGGGTATCCCGCGAGGATCCAATTTTCCCTCCAAAACTAAAGTTTTGTTGCTGCGACGTTCCAACGATTAATTACACGGATTGGAATGGAGGCTCTTTCGCGGGTGATCAACCTCCGAGTCGTTCGGAAGAGAGTGAAAGTGCCGCGACCGATTCCCCTCGAAACGAGAGAAATTCGGTGTAACGCACTCGTGCAGACGCAGACCGGCGAAACCGCGCTAGTTTCAACCCCGAGGCGACGGCGTTGCATAACCGAACCGAAAAAAAAAACACTTTTACAAATTAATCATATCCTTTCGCGTGTGAAAGAAACGCAATCTTAATTACTAGATTGTGGTCGGCTTCGGCCGATTGATTAAACCATATTTGGTGTTGATAAAATAAGGTTTGTTAAATACCATAGCTTATTAGAATGTATACAACGCTTATGCATTAGTGAGGCTGAGAATAAGTGTGTGCGGTTCTTTAGCGCTTGCGTAGATTCCGAGCAACGACGAATAAAAAGATGTTCGCGTCAATGTTATAAAACCGCTGATCGTGTACCGATGTAGCCAGCGGATATTCGTAGAGGAGGCTAAAGGTACGCGCACACTTGTCAGAATAGGACGGACGGCACGCATCGGAAAAATTGCTTAACACAGTTGTAAACGAGTCATTCATTCCATGCCATGCCGATAAATATGCGTTAACTCGTTTACAACTGTGTTAAGCAATTTTATCCGATGCGTGCCGTCCGTCCGATTCCGACAAGTGTACGCGTAGCTTAAGACGGAGATGCCGCTAGTGCTGCACTGATTACTCTTATAGAGGAAGCAAATATTTTGCTGCTGTTTCGATCGGATTTTCTTCCGTTGCCTCCTCGCCTAACATCCATGCGCATTTATTTCCGACCCACAAAATGTTTCACCACGCATCGAGGACCAAATTCAACAAATGAGGGCGAACTCAACATTGGGCGAATGTGTACTCCTAAAATATCACACTTACCAGATAACAGTCGATGGGTTTCTCGATGTTCGTCTTGTAGGCTTTTTGTATTTCGGTCTGTTTGAGGGCGTGTGCGATGTGGAGGGCGCTGGCGTCGAACCTGCCATATTGGTATCCGGGGGAGTCGTTGTGGTTGTTTTGGGGGTACGAGTTCGGACTGTAGTTGTGCCGGTCGTACGCCGTCGGTGATAATTGGGACGCGGCCTGTGAACCGTTCACGTGCGTCCTTATATTTAAAGCTGAAAATTGAAAAGAATACCGAATTAACGAATCGCACTGTACTATTAGTGGTAATAAAAATCACTATCCTACCGACTGCGCCAAAAAAAATTGATCGAAAATTATGTATATCAAGGGGAGATTACAATCAAAACAGAAGTGGCCGTTGTGCCCCCATGTATTTGGGATTTTTTGAGCCGTATCCGAACGTTCCAACGCGAAAACCCAAAAAGCCTTAGCATTTGGCGTAAACCTCTGCATCGCGAAACATCGATTTTCAAAAATTCACCCCCGAGTCCAGGAGTGAGTTGGAAAATTGCGGTTTTCACGGGACTCTAGAGGACGTTTTCGGCTTTCAGGAAAAAAATAAATATTGTAAAAAAAAAAAAATTGTGGAGTTGGCAACACTTTTTTGAGGGGGTTAAAATTTTAATAGTATTTGTCTTGAATTATTTTTGATTTTTCATAAAAATTTCAAATCGATATCTATAAGCGTTTAGAAAATATTTGAAAAAAACGTGATTTTCGCCTTACGCGTTTAGTACGATTCAAAAATGTAGTGACGCATAAAGAACGTTTACCCAGCTGAAAATTTAACACCGGCTTACGAAAAACCCGGCCTCAAAAAATCCACCGCGTGGGTTTTAAATATACAAACTACTACTGAAAGAATTCGTATTTTTACTCTTCACGTTCGATCGTAAATCACTTACGTAACTGGCGTGACCTTTAGTAAAAACCGCTCTCTCATTAATTTCAAGTAAATAATTGCATTTTCTCGAAACGGACTCGACAGATGTGCAATGTTTAGTGCTGTCAATCAAAAATGCTGTCGGGTGTAAAGTTACCGTTTGGTTTCTGCTAAAACAAAGGTTTATAAACGACGTTCTTGATCCACGATAATATACGTAATCATTGAATCATTAAATGGCTAAAGTTTTGCACGCCACGGGCCAGTTTTGCCAACTGGAGGGAAAATTCCCGTTTTGAACTCATACGATGGAAAAGGGGGAAAATATCATGAAAACTGTTTTAAAATACTACATTCATCATTTACAACTGAATTATAACTTAACACATTGGCTGCCAACAAGTTTTTTTCTAAAATGTCAAAAAAGGTTTTCTCTGTTTTTAAGTTTTATTTCATAAAATGAGTAGGAATACGCTTATTTAATTCATTTGGATGCATTTTTTAGACGAAATTACGGAAAATTACCAGTGACTGACGTGCCCCCATCGGAATACTTCAGTGTCAGTCACCGGTGACTGACAAATCGGTCAACGTGTTAAGTGGGTATTCTCGTTTAGAACTCAATTAAAGACAACAAGGAAGTTAACATCTTTTGTTTGAAAATATTTTTCATAAAAAAAAAAAAAATTATTTTTTTCATTTTTGGTTTATAATTATGAAACGATAATAGTTACGGTAAATTTATGTTAATAATAATTGTAGAGAATGCCAAAATGAACAACTTATAAACAATAAGTTTTTTTCGAAATCTCTTTGGTTTTTAAGTAAACTGAGTTTTTGAATTTGAAGTATAATTTTTCTTTCTTTCATAATGCGCGCTGTATCTCAAAAACGAATAAAGCAATTGATATGAAACTTTTAAGATAAGTCTTACTTGATAATCTGAAGAACTGAAAAGCTTTTGGTAAAATTTCGTACACCGGAAGTGGGTGTTTACCTTAACCGTTTTTTGTTTTTTTCCAATATTTTCTTAAATATTAAAAATATCACAGAAACATTTAAACAAACATTGAAGGCAACAAAGAAATGAACATCTTTTGCTTGAAAATATAAAACCAAAGATAATAAACGCAGACTAAACGAAAAATCAAAAATGCGGAAAATTTTGACAATAAAATCGAAAAGTTAGGTCAAAATAAAGAAAAATTTCAGTTAAAAGGTTTAAAAAGAATAATAAAAATTTGTAGTATTGGCCAGAAAGTCGAAAATTTAGACGTTGCATAAAAAAATGCAGACTAAAAAATCGAAAATTTCAACAAACAAAACTCGAAAATATCGGAAAAAAATAAAAAAATCTCGCATATAAATCAATAATTCAGATTATAGATATTTTAATCAAAATCAAATCAAAATCAATTTCGGCCCGAAAAATCAGACATTCAAATTTTGAACAATTAAATCAAAAATTTAGGTCAAAATAAAGAATATTTAGTATATTAAAAAAAAATCGAAAATACCAAGATAAAATATTTTGACCAAAAATATCGAAAATACAGGTCAAAAATAATTTAAAAATTAAAAATTCGTCGGGAAAAATAAAAAATGCGGACCAAACAGTCGAAAATTTTACCAATTAAATCGAAAATTTAGGCCAAAATAAATAATGTTTGGGCCAAATAATCAAAAATTTCGACAAAAAAAAGTGTACAGGTCAAAAATCTAAAAATTAAACAAAAATCAAAAATACGGGCCAAAAAAACATCGAAAATTTTAACAATTAAATCAAAAATTTAGACCAAAATAAATAATGTTTGGGCCAAATAATCAAAAATTTCGACAAAAAAAAGTGTATAGGTCAAAAATCTAAAAATTAAACAAAAATCAAAAATACGGGCCAAAAAAACATCGAAAATTTTAACAATTAAATCAAAAATTTAGACCAAAATAAATAATGTTTGGGCCAAATAATCAAAAATTTAGACAAAAAAAAGTGTACAGGTCAAAAATCTAAAAATTCAACAAAAATCAAAAATACGGGCCAAAAAAACATCGAAAATTTTAACAATTAAATCGAAAATTTATGTCCAAATAAAGAATATTTAAGTCAAAAAACCAAAAATTTAGACCCAAAAGAATAGAAAATACCGGCCAAAAATCTGAAACATAAAAATTTGGCGGGAAAATCAAAAATGCGGGCCAAAAAGTAGAAAATTTAAACAATTAAATCAAACATTTAGTTCAAAATAAAGAATATTTAGGCCAAATGATCAAAAATTTAGACAAAAGAAATCGAAAATACAGGCTTAATAAAAAAAAGAGCATAATATTCTAGTAATAAAATGGTTTAAATTAGTCTCAAAAATTACATCAAAGTAATTTTCCAATTTTTTTTTAATGGCAAAACATTTTTTTTTATTTTCGCTTTAATTGTTCAAAAATGAGAAATTAATTTGAAAAAAAATTTAAATAAAACCATTAATTTTGTTGGGATCACCTTGAGTTTAGAACTCAATTAAAGACAACAAGGAAGTTAACATCTTTTGTTTGAAAATATTTTTCATAAAATCGTTGTTATTCGAGAAAATTTTTTTTTTCTTTTTTTCATTTTTGGTTTATAATTATGAAACGATAATAGTTACAGCAAATTTATATTAATAATAATTGTAGAGAATGCCAAAATGAACAACTTATAAACAATAAGTTTTTTTCGAAATCTTTGGTTTTTAAAGAAACTGAGTTTTTGAATTTGAAGTATAATTTTTCTTTCTTTCATAATGCGCGCTGTATCTCAATAACTAATAAAGCAATTGATATGAAACTTTTAAGATAAGTCTTATTTGATAATCCGAAGAACTGAAAAGCTTTTGGTAAAATTTCGTACACCGGAAGTGTGTGTTTACCTTAACCGTTTTTTGTTTTTTTTCCAATATCTTCTTAAATATGAAAAATATCACAGAAACATTTAAACAAACATTGAAGGCAACAAAGAAATGAACATCTTTTGCTTGAAAATATTTTTCATAAAATCATTTTTATTCGAGAAAAAAATTTATTTTATTTTTTTAATTTTTGGTTTATAATTATAAAACGATGATAGTTACAGCGAATGTATGTTAATAATAATTGTAGAGAGTGCTGAAATGAACAACTTATAAAGAATACGTTTTTTTCGAAATCCCCTTAGTTTTTGAGTATACTGAGTTTTTGAATTTGCAGGATAATTTTTCCATCTTTCATAATTTTGACGTTTTAAACGTCAGTTTCATCCCCTCGATGTACATTTAAAATATGATTTAAATTGAAAATAAACTAATAAATGATAACATCAAATCGGAGAAAGTAACATGATGGCCACATCACCATTTTGACTTGTGTAAAAATTATCCGTAATTTCTAGCGCCAATAAAGTATTCTATTCTATTCTATTCTATTCTATTCTAAGAATGCAAATAAATTTCGGTCCGAACGCACTCGACTCGATGATTTCAAAAAGAAATTTAAATTGCGGATTTACTGTTTTTTTTTTTACCGACAATTGTCCGAGGACGTTCACCGTTTACTCGCGTATCCGCGAATCGGAGAAATGGGACTTTCTAGATATCGCGCACTCGTGGTAAACAAATGCGCTCGCCCACGAACGCCTTGTTTTGTTTCCGTGACGCTCGCACTTAACCAACCCGACCGACTTTTTGACAGCCGTCAACGACCCAGGTTATTCTCTTTTGATGCAACTGAAATAATAACGGAGATTCTTGTATAGTTAATATTTCCATCCATTCATAAGGTGTGAGCCACAGAATTTTGTTTCTGAGTTGGCCATGCCTGAGAGAGAGAGAGAAACATCGCAGTCATGTCTGAGATTAATTCATTTTTTTTTAAATCTAATTCAATTGAACTAACATACCTCATTTATCTCGCAGCCAACTCTGAAACAAAGTTTTGTGGCTCACACGATACAAACACAGTTGCCTTGGTATTTTAGTTGCATCAACTTATCAGGCGCAAGAATTTGATACACTTCGATCAGCGGATCTTTGCGTGCACGTCATGGACAGCTGAACAATATTTTCATGCGTTTACTCCCTCTACGATTGAATTAGTCTTATTGCGTGTTTCATAAGTCGTCCAAGGCTGAGAACACTCAGTTTTCGGTGATGACGCACACGCAAAGATCCGTTGATCCAACTATATCTGGCATTCTATGAATCGTTGCAATAATTGTGAAAAACGTATTCAATTTCGTTTGCTTTGTACGGTTTTTCCTTTTTGTTTTTTTCTTATAACTTCTTCTAGTCTTTGCGGTGCGTGGTAATTCCGAACGAGTAACGGTTTGCGGGAGAATGATGCGAGCAGCTCTCACACGAATGAACGTGTGGCGAAATTAATGATCGCGTTCTTTCTAATTGCGGCCGACCGAACGACGGTTGCGTTTCAATTGTTTCAGCTCGGCTCGCCGCGCCCCATTAATTGCTCATCTTTTCACGGCGAAAAATTAATCATCGCCTTTTCCTTTATTTTATTGCAAACACTCATTTGATTTGACCTTGAATTTTTTTTTTGAAATATATAAACAATTGAATAGTGCTGGCTATAGTTCATCCGGTGAGAGCTGACGGTGACTCGTGCATTTTCGTACTAAGAATTGCTTTGCATTTTATTTATATTCTTCTATCATGTACGAAACAGTATGAAATAAAAGACGAAACATGTTAAAGAATAGGGCAGCGTAAACGTAGGTCTAAGCTCACGCATGACTCTTGCATCGCATTGGCACGCTTCATATAAACACACAAAACACGCGAGCGCTACGTCAAATAACATAACCGTAAAAAGTTTGCGCGAGAATTTTTAAATATCCCGCCAATGAAAATTAACGCGGCACCAAATTTTCTTGCGGACATACTTGATTCATGCGATTTTAGGCGATGAGTCACAGGCAGCTCTCAGCGGCCCGACTATACCTGAAGCCAGATAGAGAAGTGCTTACCAGAACGATGTCTCTGTATTATTTGTCGTTATACTCGGCTCAATTATTTCTCAATTTGCGCCGATCCTAGACGCCTGGTTTGCGTAACTCCGCGGTACCAATTAGCCAGCCTGGGAGGAGCGCGTTGCGAAACGAAACGTCGCGTAATACGGGCATTGTATTCCGCGGCTTCTTCAATGAAAGCGATCGTCCTCTCCCCTGTTCACCAATTATCTCCGGCCCATTGTTTCATTGGCACCGTGCAAACACAATTGCGGAGGAAAAAGAATCGCCGTTGCCATGAAACAGCATCGATTGCGCACGCGCGCTTTAAAAAAACTCCAGATGTGTGCAGTTGTTACTCGCGGTGTTTTTCTCATACCGATCAACTTTTTTCAAAAACTAGATTTGTTAAAAAAAAAAACATGGCGCAGCTTGAGCTGTTGTCATCATCTGTCTAGCAGTGCCTCACCTTTTATGCTGCACAATCCTTCTTATTAAAGTCCAATGAATTTTTGTAAACGCAAAATTTCGTTACTTTCAATTCTTACTAAAGACACCGTTCCTCTCGTGAACATAATTTTTATCAGGAATTTTTGAAGCAATTGGTAGAATCATGAATTTTAATACTACCACTTACGGTACAATTCAATAATTCCGTTGTCTCTCTAATTTCCTTTCTAACGACTGTTTTTCTCGTGAACATATTTTTTATCAGGAATTTTTGGCGCAATCGGTAGGATCGTGAGTTTTATTACTCCGCGTACGATTCAATAATTCCGTTCCCTTTCTAATTAATTATTAATTAATATATACTAAACTCCTCACTAAAACCCTCCCTGACTCCTATAACTAGCCCCCCTAATAAAAAAAAAGCCGAAGATAACATAATAAGAAGGCGGAAAGACCTCCTAGTCGATAGCCTATTGAAGTATTGTGATATTATAACGTAAAGCAACACTAAAAATTGTAAATATGTCTTCAAATAAAGATGTTTGTATTGTATATATACCAGTGGCGGCTCGTGGAACAAGTTGATGGTAGAGCCACTTTTATAATTTATTGTATCGTATGATACTGGCGTTTGAAACGTCAAAATGATGAAAGATGGAAATGACAAATTATACAAATTAAATACAGGCAAAAAAATTAAAAATTTGCACATAAAAATCAATCACGTTAAAAATCCAAAGTATAGACCAATAAAAAATACGTTACTAATTAAGATAAAAAAACTAAAAATATAAGCACAAAAAATCGAAAATTTCAACAAAAGTTTAACCAAAACAAAGAAAAACTCCAAAATTTGGAACGAAGAAATGAAAAATACGGATCAAAGATTTAAAATATGGGCCAAAAAAATCAAAAATGCTGGCCTAAAAATAAAAAATGCAAACCACAAAATTGAAAAATCAAGGAAAACAAAAATAATTTGTCATTTTCAGCCCCCAAAATAACTCTTGAAAACCAAAAGTTAAGCACAAAAAATCTAAAACTTACACAAATATCAAAAATCCGCGGTTAAAGAAATGCAGACCAAAAATCCAAAAATTTCAATTAAAAAAAAATCCAAAAGTTTAACCAAAATAAAAAATATTCCGGGCAAAAATTCTAAAATTTGGAACGAAGCAATGAAAAATACGGGTACAATATCTAAAATATAGGCAAAAAAATCAAAAATTTTGGTCTAAAAATACGAAATGCAAACCAAAAATTTGAAAAATCAGGGAAAACAAAAATAATTTGTCATTTTCAGCCCCCAAAATAACTATTAAAAACCAAAAGTTAAGCACAAAAAATCTAAAACTTACACAAATATCAAAAATCCACGGTTAAAGAAATGCAGACCAAAAATCCAAAAATTTCAATTAAAAAAAATCAAAAAGTTTAACCAAAATAAAAAATATTCTGGGCAAAATCTCTAAAATTTGGAACGAAGCAATGAAAAATAGGGGTAAAATATAGGCCAAAAAAATCAAAAATTTTGGTCTAAAAATACAAAATGCAAACCAAAAAATTGAAAAATCAAGGAAAACAAAAATAATTTGTCATTTTCAGCCCCCAAAATAACTATTAAAAACCAAAAGTTAAGCACAAAAATCTAAAACTTACACAAATATCAAAAATCCACGGTTAAAGAAATGCAAACCAAAAATCCAAAAATTTCAATTAAAAAAAATCAAAAAGTTTAACCAAAATAAAAAATATTCTGGGCAAAATCTCTAAAATTTGGAGCGAAGCAATGAAAAATACGGGTAAAATATCTAAAATATAGGCCAAAAAAATCAAAAATTTTGGTCTAAAAATACAAAATGCAAACCAAAAAATTGAAAAATCAAGGAAAACAAAAATAATTTGTCATTTTCAGCCCCCAAAATAACTATTAAAAACCAAAAGTTAAGCACAAAAAATCTAAAACTTACACAAATATCAAAAATCCACGGTTAAGGAAATGCACACCAAAAATCCAAAAATTTCAATTAAAAAAAATCCAAAAGTTTAACCAAAATAAAAAATATTCCGGGCAAAAACTCTAAAATTTGGAACGAAGCAATGAAAAATACGGGTCAAATATCTAAAATATAGGCAAAAAAAAAATCAAAAATTTTGGTCTAAAAATACAAAATGCAAACCAAAAAATTGAAACATCAAGAAAAACAAAAATAATTTGTCATTTTCAGCCCCCAAAATAACCCTTCAAAATTAAAAGATAAACACAAAAAATCGAAAATTTAGACAAATATCAAAAATGCAGACCGAAAATTTCAACAAAAAATCAAAAAGTTTAACTAAAATAAAGAATATTCAGGGCGATGACTCTAAAATTTGGAACGAAGAAATGAAAAACAGGTCAAAGATCTAAAATATAGGCCAAAAAAATCAAAAATGCAAACCAAAAAATTGAAAAATCAAGGAAAACGAAAATAATTTGCCATTTTCAGCTCCCAAAATAACTCTTTGGCTCAAAATAAGTTGCAGATCAGAAACTCGAAAACGGTAGTCAAAATTACTAAAAAAATTTAAAAAAATCGCCCACAAGGAATATTAATTCAAGTTAAAAAATCTAAAATGGAGGGTAAGAAATCAGAAACTGTACTTAAAAATATCGGCAAAAAAATTAAAAAAAGTCGCGCATAAAAATCATCAACTTAGGTTGAAAAAATCTAAAATATAAGATAAAAAATTAAAAACTTCGACCAAAAATTCGATCCCAAGTATGAAAATTTCTGACAAAAAAATCGAAAATTTTAACAAATTTCGTCACCAGTTAATTTTCTTAATTTTATATTTCACTATTTCACTATTTCACATAAAGAACAGAATTTCACGTACAGCAACTTAAGCTTGAAAAACTAGTTATTGTCTAAATTAGAGCCTCGGAAGAGTATTTAAGGTGAAAAATACATCGAAATAGAAAAGAATTTGTTAATAAACATTGTGAGTAAATATCAATTCAAATATATGTAATGCAGTCGCAGAACCTAACCTCAAATTGTGCGTTCCGTTTACCGTTTGAAAGATCGTTTACACAGCCGAAAATATAATACCAGTGTTATGTCAATTTAAGCCGGGGTTTAGATATTTATTTCCACAATCGCTGGAGTTAATCTAAAGCTCGGTTCGTTTTTAATCATCATCACCACGCGTTTTCCATTCACCTACCAAATAAAGTCACGCTAAACACGCCTCACAATTAACACCTGTTATTTTCTTTTTTGCTTTTCGTCATCCAACTCTCGACTCTCCATCGCGCATTTGGAACGGCTAATTAGTAAATAAAGTTGTAGATGAATGACTGGAAATATATTTGTAATAATTTATTGTAATTATTGTAAATTTGATTTACTTCCAGCGGTTATTTAAAAATTACAAATAATTGTCAATTGAAGATTTCTTCTTGAAGTTTACTATTTTTGTTGCAAAATTGAATTTTTATGTTTACATGATTGTTCATCAAATATTGTTATAGTTTCATCTTCTGACCTATTTTCTACATTATAAAATATACGAAATAAAAAGTACGAGAAAGTTTTGTGATCGTGATTTTTTTTCAAAATTTTTTTTTACGGAAATATCCGTTTTGAGTTCCCTAGATGCCATTTCAACAATTTCTGGATGTTTTTTACTTTCTCCGTTACGAAGTACGAGAAAGTATTGTGATCGTGATTTTTTTTTCAAAAATTTTTTTTACGGAAATATCCGTTTTGGGGTCCCTAGATGCCATTTCAACAATTTCTGGACATTTTTTTTACTTTCTCCGTTACGAAGTACGAGAAAGTATTGTGATCGTGATTTTTTATTCAAAAAATTTTTTTACGGAAATATCGGTTTTGGGATCCCTAGATGTCATTTCAACAATTTTTGGAATTTTTTTACTTTCTCCGTTACGAAGTACGAGAAAGTATTGTGATCGTGATTTTTTTTCAAAATTTTTTTTTACGGAAATATCCGTTTTGGGGTCCCTAGATGCCATTTCAACAATTTCTGGATTTTTTTTTACTTTCTCCGTTATGAAGTATGAGAAAGTATTGTGATCGTGATTTTTTTTCAAAATTTTTTTTACGGAAATATCTGTTTTGGGCTCCCTAGATGCCATTTCAACAATTTCTGGATTTTTTTTACTTTCTCTGTTACGAAGTACGAGAAAGTATTGTGATCGTGATTTTTTTTTCAAAAATTTTTTTTACGGAAATATCCGTTTTGGGGTCGCTAGATGCCATTTCAACAATTTCTGGAAAAAAAATAAAGCAATTGATACGAAACTTTGAACATACGTCTTATTTGATAATCTGAAGAACCGAAAAGCTTTTGGTAAAATTTCGTACACCGGAAGTGGGTGTTTACCTTAATCGTTTTTTGTTTTTTGACAAAATTTTCTTAAATATTTTTTGTTTTTCTCTGAAAATTTTTTAAATATGAAAAGTACTATAAAAGCACTCACACAAATCTTGAAGAAAGCAAAGAAATGAACAGTTTTTGCTTGAAAATATTTTTCGTGAAATGTATGGTTTTTGAAAAATAATAGCAATTATTTTTTTTTGTAATTTTTGGTTTAAAATTATGAAACGATAATACTTACAGCAAATGTATGTTAATAATAATTGTAGAGAATGCCAAAACGAACAACTTATATAGAATAAGTATTTTTCGAAATATCTTTGGTTTTTGAGTAAATTGACTATTAGAATTTGAAGTATAATTTGTCATTTTCATCTTTCATAATTTTGACGTTTTAAACGTCAGTCTCATCTGATTTTACTAAACGCTCTATGCACATTTAAAATGTGATTTTAATTGAAAATAAACCATGAAAGTGTGAACATAAAGTACTGTACCATCAAATCGGAAAAAGTTTTTTACTTTTTATTTTTTTTGCCATTATTTTCGAGTTTCGGATCTTATCTTAATTTGAGCTTGTGTTATTTTTGGGGCAAATTATTTTTAGACCAGAATTTTCGTGCTCGTATTTTATATTTTTTGCCTGTTTCTTCTTTTTTCCTTTAAATTCTTGATTTTTTTTTCATATATGGTCCCAATTTTAAAATGATCTGTTGAAATTTTCGACTTTTTTGGTCAGTATTTTGATTTTTAAGCTCGTGCTTTCGATTTTTGGTCTAAATTTTCGATTTCTTGCCACAATTGTTGAAGTTTTATTTGTATTTTGGATTTTTTTGGTCTAAATTTTTGATTTCATGTCCTAAGATTTCTTAATTTGGCCAAAATTTTCGACTTGTTTATTAAGATTTCCGATTTTTTAACTTTTTGGTCTGCATTTTTTTATTTTTAGGCACATGTTTTCAATCTTTTGGCCACATTTGTTAAATTTTGACCTGTATTTTCGATTTTTTTGGTCCAACTTTTGATCTTCTGCCCTAAGATTTCTTTATTTGGCTGAAATTTTCCATTTGTTTATTAAGATTTTCGATTTTTTAATCTATATTTTTTATTTTTAGCCCCAAATTTTCGGTATTTGGTCCAAATTTTGTTTTTTTCGTCCTATATTTTAAATTTTTCAATTTTCAATTTTAGTTTCTGTTCGGAAACTTACTTTGAGCTACAGGGTTATTTTGAGGGTGAAAATGGCAAACAATATTTTCTTTGCTTGAATTTTTTTATCTGCATTTTTAGAGCCTGTAATTTTTTTTTTCAAAGTTTTGATTTTTGGCCTAAATATTCTTTATTTTGGCCTGCTTTTTTAAATTTTTTTTGTCCCAAATTTTCAGTATTTGGTCTAATTTTTTGTTTCCTTGGCCCATATTTTAGATTTTTTATTTTCAATTTGAGTTTCTGTTCAGAAACTTACTCTGAGATACAGGGTTATTTTGAAGATGAAAACGGCAAACTATTTTTCCTTTACTTGAATTTTTTATCTGCATTTTTGGATCTCTGGCCTGTAACTTCGTTTTCTATTCCAAATTTTTGATTTTTGACCTAAATATTCTTTATTTTGGCGTGAAAATTTAGGTTGCGTGTTAAAAGTTTCGATTTTTTTGGTCCGTATTTTTGATATTTAGGTCCTAATTGTTGGTTTAAGTTTTAGCTTTTTTGTGTTATACTCGTATTTTAAATTTTCTAATCTGAGTGATTGATTTTTATGCGCGATTTTTTTGTCGGTATTTTCGAGTTTTTTTGGTCGGTTTTTGATTTTTTGCCTTTTACTTTTTAACCTGAATTATTGTTTTTTATTTTATTTTTTTTTGCATTATTTTCGAGTTTCTGGTCGGAAACTTATTTTGAGCCAAAGAATTATTTTAGGGGCTAGCTAAATATTTTTACTTTCTCCGTTACGAAGTACGAGAAAGTATTGTGATGCCATTTCAACAATTTCTGGAAAAAAAATTTTTGTGTCTGTGTGTGTCTGTCTGTGTGCGCTGTATCTCAAAAACCAATAGAGCAATTGATATGAAACTTTGAACATACGTCTTATTTGATAATCCGAAGAACTGAAAAGCTTTTGGTAAAATTTCGTACACCGGAAGTGGGTGTTTACCTTAACTGTTTTTTGTTTTTTGCCAATATTTTCTTAAATATAAAAAATATCACAAAAACATTTAAACAAACATCGAAGACAACAAAGAAATTAATCGCTTTTGCTTGAAAATATTTTTCATAAAATCATTGCTATTAGAGAAAAAAAAAATATTATTTTTTTTAAATTTTTGGTTTATAATTATGAAACGATAATAGTTACAGCAATTTTATGTGAATAATAATTGTAGAGAATGCTAAAATGAACAACTTCTAAAGAATACGTTTTTTTCTAAATCTCGTTAGTTTTCGAGTAAACCTAGTTTTTGAATTTGAAGTATAATTTTTCCATCTTTCATGATTTTGACGTTTTAAACGTCAGTTTCATCCGAGTTTACGCAACGCTCGATCTACATTTAAAATATGATTTCAATTAAAAATAAACCCTCGAAAACGTAAATATAAAGTCGGAGAAAGTAACATGATGGCCACATCACCATTTTTTCTTTTACTTGAATTTACAATATTTTGGTCTGCATTTTTTTGGTCCATATTTTAGATCTTTACCTTTACCTGTTTTCGCCTCAATTTATTCTAAATTTTTAATTGTTTTGCCTAAATAATTGTTATTTTGGACAACATTTTCGATGTGTTTGTTGAAATATTCGATGTTTTAGTTTGTGTTTTTTTTTTATGTTAAGGCCATAGTTTTCGATATTTGGATTTTTTTGGGCCTATGTTTTAGTTTTATTGTTTAATTATTGATTTCAATCAGCGAATATTTTAGATTTTTAACCAAAAGCAGCGATTTTTTAATGTTTTGCCAGTATTTTCAAGGTATTGGTCTAATAGTCAAATCGGAGAAAGTAACATGATGGCCACATCACCATTTTTGGTGTCCAAAAGAGGACTTGCCTTTAAATAATTCTTCGAAGTGTTTAGAATACTATAGAAAAGGTTTCATGTAGATATTCAAAGCATTGTTTGAGTTATAGCGTTCGTAGCGAAGGAAGATTTTTGGAAGCGCACGTGGACTATCGAACCGGAACGCACTTTAAACGCGTTTTTCTCGAAACTTAGGTTACAGTAGGATAACCCCTTAACAGCATTCGTTGGATTTCATTATATAATTTGTATGCAATGTGTGTGTGAACAAACCGAGATTAAGTATTACGTGAGAAGATCGCTCCTGTATTTTTTTTCTTTCCACACCCGGTGGGTTACTCTCGGCTAAATAAGCAATACGCAATTGTCACTTTGTTTTATCAAGGAGAGACTTTTACTCATGAATTTTACACAATGCTTTAACGTTATAAATTGTGCGGGTACCTTCAGCGTCGAAGGTGCCGCGTCCGGGGCACCTGATCTGCTCGTTGACGAAATTACTGGACTTGGGCACGTTCAGCGCCGAACGGATGCCCACGGAGGAGCCGTCCAGGTGCCCGGGCCCGATCTTCGGCACGTGGCTGCTGCAGTACACCTCCTTGTCCTCCTGCCGGTGCTGGTTGTTGTAGTAGGTCTTGAGCGTCAGCTTGGTGCCGCAGATAGCGCACTTGAAGCAGCCGCTGTGGAAGAAAGTGAAGTCCTTCAGGGGCCCGACCCTGTCCACCTGGTAGACGGTCTCCTGGCACCTGAGACACGTACTCTCGTAGAAGTTGGGCCTGTACATCATCTTGTACGAGTTTTGCAGCATACTGACTAATCGTTTATTTATAGCGACACGTTGCGCGCCTCACTCGCCGTTGCAGTCTCCCGAATTATCGTTCACTCCGACATCGCGAGAAACGATCGCACCGCGCGCGATCTTCAGCCGTCACCGCGAGCGCGCCTCCGCGATCCAATTTTGCAATGTTTGTTTATTTTTTTTTCGGGGGGGGTGTCGTTGGTGGTGTTGGTGGTGGCGCTCTCACACACCAACAACCGCGGCCATGTTGCGTTCGGAACTGCGGACGGCGGACCGTCGGCGCCCAGTCCTTCCCTCTCCATGTCCCCCGTTCACCTGTGCGTTGTGCTTCAGGTGAAAACGGAGGCTAG
The DNA here is from genome assembly GCA_910593695.2 of Ocypus olens. Lineage (NCBI taxonomy): Eukaryota > Metazoa > Arthropoda > Insecta > Coleoptera > Staphylinidae > Ocypus > Ocypus olens. The sequence continues at coordinate 4,666,620 of OU343047.1, read as the reverse complement.
CGCGAGCGCGCGGCCTGCCCGCATTCCGGAAAATCGCCAGAATGTCTCTCGGTTTTCACCTGACACACGGGAGAGACAACTCTAGAAGAATCCGCTTCCGCCCACGTCCGAAATCGCCGCCCCCCTTTTATGGTCGCGAGCGCGCAATAAATGTCGGGCGCGAGACGTTTCGTCACACGACGCCTCGACATTCACAAATGCCAAATTTCGACACCCCCTCACACCTTTCCCTAGACCTTTAAATTAGAAGGAGGCAACTCTTTTCGTAGACATACAATGCGGTTCGATTCACGTACAGTTTTGGGAAATGATTTCAATTTTTGGGGGAGAATAAGATTTGAGATCAGTGACGGCTCGCGGGATGATTCATGGTACGGCCGAGGTAGGGTCGGTTGCAGAGATCTATATAACCACCTCTGCTACCTCAGTACCATGAGTCACCCCGCGAGCCGTGAGGGTCGGTTGCAGAGATCTGTACAACTACCTCTGTTACCTCGGCCGTACCATGAGTCACCCCGCGAGCCGTCACTATTTGAGACTCACCTAACCATCTTAAATAAATAAATTTTAAGTTCAGCGCTAAAATAATGCGCAACTTGATGCAAAAATTATATCTTTTCTACTTATTGTTACATCAAAAACTGCTTAACAATGAACGTTAATGTTGGTTTTTACTCATTGTTAAACTATTTTTGGTGAAATTTCACTTGTCGCGATTACTTAGCATGACAGGTGTCGACATAAAATTGTGAAATTGCCGTTAACGATAATTCGATAATAACGTAGGAAATTGTCGCTATAGTACATGGTGTGTTTGGACCGGCGGTTCCCAACCTGAGGGTAATTACCCCCTGAGGGGTAAAATGGGATTTTCTGAGGAGTAAAGAAGGCTAGAATTGATCATCATCAGTCACAAAACCAAATTTATTAACGACGCCGCTAAAGCCTCTTCACACTTCAGTGACGGTTCGCGGGGTTTTTTCTGGTACGGCCGAGGAACAAGAGGTGGCAATACAGATAGGTAGGGTCAGTTGCAGAGACCGCACCTATATCTGTATTACCACCTCTTGTTCCTCGGCCGTACCAGAAAAAACCCCGCGAACCGTCACTGCCACACTTTGACAGGCGTTTGAATGAGGTGGTTTGAAATTTGCGCCCTGTTGATTAGCACGACCAGCCGCTTGGTGGGTTAGGCCGGCTCCACATAAGACGCGTTACAAGCAAACAAGCCATAGCTTACATACACGGCTTTCATTTTAACTCTGAACATGGGATCGCCAGCGCCCATGTTCAATCGTTGAACAATCACCTCAACGCATTAGGCAACCATACTTACTCAGTTTTATTTAATTGTCAAAATTGTGTTATTAATAAAAATGTATTACACATTAATAATAATAATAAATTGTCTTTATTGCGAGAAAAAAAATAAGGTACAAGAAATATCATGGCAGAGTAGGCGAAGTTCAGTGAGGTAGTAACCTCTTACTGCTCTTCCACTTAACCTACTAATTTACTAAACTAAAACTAAAACTAAATTAAATTACATTAAATGTACATTTGCTTGTAATTGTTTGTATTGATAACAATGTAAGGTCGGGGTAAAATCAGTTTTCCTAATGGGTCACAGGGAGACAATATTGAAAAGGTTAGGACCAGGGGGTACGATTTGTTGGTGCCATATCCCAGTACTACGATCAAACGTATGGTGGCGCTGTCTTCGGTTTTTTAACAGTTCTCCTAAAAACCGTGCCTACATTTTATGGTTTGCATATTGGCTTTGTTTTGTAAACATAACAACATAATTATCCAGTACACGTGTTTCGTTCGTTCTACTGTTCTGTGCAGTTTTTTGTGTTTAATTAAAGACAACATTGATTTAATTTAGTGATTGTATTATTTAATTGGTAAGCACAAGTAGATTTTTTTTTAAATCAACTTATTATAGGTACATTACTGTCACTTATAAAATAGAATTGTTGTTGTGTGCCTGGATGTAACGATAGGATGTTGTGCAGAATGGAGTTTTGCTTCAAGTTAAGAAAGATTATGGGTCACTAATATTTCAAATCCAGAGTTAAAATTAAAACGCCACAAAGATATTTATCAAGTATAATATTTTAATGTTGTTTATACTGGAAGCTTCTACTTCGTTATACATTTTATATAATAAATAAAATTAGTTGTGGTTTGAACATGGTTCATTTTTCAATACAGTTTAAATAAAATATCATTACTTTGTAACTAACTATTTGACCATAGTTTGGGCAATTTTAAGTTGCTTTATGGAAGAAATAGTAAATTAGAATTACGAAGCTGCCGAAACTAAAGTCATGAAAATGAAAATAAAATCTCGAACTTTTACGAAATACAAATAGTGTATTATAAAAATATTTTAAAATTAGCGCCATTTTATCCCAACCAATAAAATCCACGATCAAATAGTAGGTGGCGCTAAATTTGGTACTAACACTTTTCCCCAATTCTTTTGCTTGAGTTGGCAATCTTAATTTATAGTTTATCTATGGTTAGGACCCACTGGTCTATACGGTCACGTTCTCTCTCTCTCTCTAAAATCTCCCCCCTATGTCGTTTTCCAGTTGGTTGGTGTCGGTGACGGTTCGCGGGTTTTGTTCTGGTACGGCCGAGATAGCAGAGATGGTAATAGAGATAGATGCAGTCACGCAGCCAGCCGTCTCTGCAACCGACCCTACCTATCTGTATTGTCACCCTTGCTACCTCGGCCGTACCAGAAATAACCCGCGAACCGTCACTGGTCGGTGTCCATCGGCGGCGGCTGGCGGCGTGACTCATAGTACGGCCAACGGAAGTCAGGACAACGCATTTCTACTGCTCCAATAGAATTCGACTCACTGTGTGAACGAGTCAACCGACCTGCTCTCATTTTTATTGCCACCTCTACTACCGTGGTCGTGCCAAGAGCAGTGGCGGTTCGCGCGGTTTTTTCTGGTACGGCCGAGGAACAAGAGGTGGTAATACAGATAGGTGCGGTCACGCAGCCATCCGTCTCTGCAACCGACCCTACTTATCTGTATTACCACCTCTTGTTCCTCGGCCGTACCAGAAAAAACCCCGCGAACCGTCACTGGCCAAGACTCATGCCGCCGGCCGTCACTGGTGTCCACTGATGCCAACCTTGTAAAAGTACTTAACTCGGCTTTGAAAAGTCGATGTAATAAGCATCAACAATTTGCAAACTGTCATCAACAAGGACAGATGACATTGTTGGTGCGGCGAAGAATACGGTCGCACCAGGACTACCAACTCGCTGATTTCTATCGTTTCATTTTTCATGTTTGGTAATAGGGGGCACCAAGCAAGATTCTCGTGTAGAAAGGGGCGTGGTTCAAAACTCATAGGCACATAGCATGGCACAATCTTTGACTATATACATATGGACTGCTATACACAGAACACATACCTTAATTAACCTATACCTCATTTAATAACCAGGCGAACTAAACGCGAAACCCACATTTACACTATAAAAAATCACCAGAAAAGTAACCAGAAATATTTTGGCGGTAAAAATAAATTTATTCAAAATATTGTACTACAACATTTATTCAAAAATTATACCAACCCATATATTAATTCTAGTGAAACTTTCTTGATTATATAGTCAATAATTTAGTATGTACTATAAAAATATTATTTAAAATATGTATACTTTAAATTCTAATAATCTTTATCATGAGTATGCAAAAATTAATGGATTTAAAAAAAGTATTCACTATAAGTTGTTTATTTTGGCATTCTCTATAACTATTATCAATAAATTATTAATTAAATAAATTATGATTTTATAATTATAGACCAAATTATTTTTTCGAAAAATTGATTCTTTGAAAAAGAAAACAAGATGTTATTTTGTTATCTTTAATATTTATTTAAATGTTTTTGCAATATTTTTCTTATTAAAAAAATTATCTGCAAGAACAACAACAGCTAAGGTAATCACCTACCTCGGGGTGTACAAAATTTTACCTTTTCTGCTCTTCGGATTATCAAATAAAACGTACAAAGCTTCATGGAAATTGCTGTATTCATTTTATACAGCGCACACAGCAGACACATACACATACTTACAAACAAATATTTTCCCATACTTCGTAACGGAGAAAGTAAAAATACATATAATTCTGCAAGGTTTGAAATAAATACTAGATTATCGGAAAGTAGAATTTTATTAAATTAAGTAAATTTGCCATTTATGTATAATTCTCCGCACACCATATTTCACAATTTTACTGTGAACATCTTCGGTCACCGGACGTCCTCCAAGACATTTAGGACTTGTTAAAGCTCCAATCTCCTTATACTCCCTAATTGTGCGATACACCGCACTTATAGCCAATCCTAAAAATAATGCATGTTTACGATTTGATTCCAATTGCAACAACTTTCTCTACACTTACCTAATGAATCGACAATTTTTTGTACAACGGCAGTAGGTTTTAAACCCTCTTGTATCAAAACTTTATATAAGTTCAATATGGACTGCTTTTCCACTACGGTTAAAGCTCCCAAATCCAAACTCTTCCGTTTCTTGGGGGGCGTAATCGAAGACGAACTGGTGCCGGGTACAGCATCCATAGTTATAAACAAAATAACTTTCCAAGAAAATCACGGGATTAGCTTTTAAAAGAACTGAATTTTTACACCACCAACCGGAGAAATAACTGGTAGAAAACACAAAAACTGAACGAAACACACGGAACCGGTAAGACGCAAGTAACAGTGATGGATCAGCTGATCATAACAACCGCCATTACTATTTTCAGCAACTTTGGCCTGTGTAAAAACGGCGGCCTTTTGGCCAATCACAACAACGTATTTTGGTGGCAATAATTTGATTTAGTCCGCCTGGTTATTAAATGAGGTATAGTCCACCTCCATGATCACTGCTCAAATATATGTCCGCGAGCTAGAGCCCGATATAAGTCCCGCCCCGGAGCCGAAAATGGAGGGTAATTTAAAAACTGGAAAGCACAATCCTTACAATTTATAAAGTAATTGATCTTACAATCCAGAAAATACAGTGAAATTATATTAAGGTTATACAACTGGGTATAATTAATTCGGGTAATGTAAAAATAGTTCTATTTATTGTCTTTTAAGCAATTTTGTTTTCGTTAGGTTGGCAGCATTTTTGGTTAAAGATCTTCAACAAAGCAATATATCGCCATGGTGTTAATAAATTTCACAGTATCACAATATTGAAGCGATTAAAACACGAGAAACTACACTGCCAAGTCGAGTCAAATGTCATAGACACAAAACGGCTACCAATTTAGTAACATACCTCAACCAGTTAGGGTCCCGCCGCGCCACCCTTGCTTGGAGACACACTTGAAGTGGCGTTAGCAGTCCATTAGTATAAAGTCAAAGGGCACAATAGTATACTTTTTCTTATGTAGAATACACCGCCGATTGTAAATCGTAATGCGACACCAACGTCACTTTTTAGAACAAAATTAAAAATCCGCCATTATGATTCCATGGCAAACCGTTATTTTTAATTCTAAATAATAGAATACTCTGCAGAAACCATTAAGTAAGGCACCAAATAATTCTGCTTAAAAAGCTTAAAAAAATAATGTAAGATGACCGATGCTGTCAAATAATTAGGGGAGCCAATATTAGCAATATTTCAAATTTTACATGTAAATCCCCATGGCCCGTTTTGCAATTCAACACCCTGTTACAATCAGTGGCGGTTTCAAAGGGGGGAGTAATCGGGTAATTACTAAGAATTTTTCGCTTATAAATTTTCATTGTTAAAAATTACCGATATTCCATATTCCAAACAAATAATATAACCGGTAAATTTTTCCAACACTTTAAAACGTAGGAAAAGGATAGATTCTATCTCCTGCACTGGAGACGGGAGTGTCGTGGTAGTAGTGTTGCTAGGAGTAATTTTTAATTTTCCTCAAATATTTCATAAAAAAAATATATATTTCTTTTTTTTAATTACCCCCCCTAGACTAGTTGGCAGGAAACGCCCTTGGTTACAATACGCACATTTCAAATTTTACATGTAAATCCCTCTAGCCCGCTTCGCAATTCAACACCCTGCATAAGTATTAATATAAAAATATAACATTTTAAAAACGTATAAATAAAATAAATACAATAAACACAAATCGTTGCAAATTATTGTAAATAAAACTGAAAGTATTCCGTACTGAAAATACCCCGGATTAAAATAAAGAGGCGTTACAACATAACGCGCCGTCCGCATGATTTTAGCGCATGTGTATTGTTTGGTATCACAAACCGCAAAATTACCTAAACGTTTTAAGCGAATATAAACATGAAATTATTGTTGAATTAAATATGGACAGAAATAAACTTTTGTTACCGGATTTTATTACAAACCGGCAACAGCGCGTTTACATGACAGTTCTTCAATGTTTACGTTTCCGCGACTCGCCGAGTGTTTTGTGATTTATGAAGCAACAATCCAAGTACTAACTTAATGTGAATATTGGGACCGGACGTATTTAAATAATAATCAACATCAACACGAGGGCGTGTTTATTTTTTAAGGCGGCGAAGAGGTGAGTTGCAAAACGTAAACATAACCTCTCCTTTAAACTTTTTTCAATCGAACAATGAAGTAAATGAGATTCTGCATCTAACAGCCAACGTAGTTTTATTCTGAGATCCTTAACCCTTTCGCTGCTGTAGACTCATATTTACATTCCGATTTTGCATCAACATGTTTCTTCATTTTTCGCGAAAAGTTACTTTCTAGTTCTTTAACGTTCCACAAACAACAAGCATACTGTTAACAGATATATAAGTTGCCTTGTTCTGTTAGATGCTGTTGCTGTTAAGATATATATAACGTTCCAGGCCAATCTAAAGCCGCACCGCAGACATTGACCGTTTCGTAACGCCACAGCGAAAGGGTTAAAGGAAAAGCATTATTTCTACTACAGGTCTGTTTGTACTAAGCCTATCGTGTTCAAATATTACATTAAACCTTCTGCTGAGACCCTTCCAGTGAACATTCGGGTGCGGCACCTATTTTTTACATGAGAATATAACTCTGGAATTAAAACTACAATATTTAGTAGTTACTGAATGTTTATATCATATTTTTAGTGTTTTTTTTTTTTCATCACTCAGCATACATTCGCACTCGGAGCCCGGAGAACAACTCGAGGGATAAAATAATAAAAATGAAATACAATTCTTTTAACACGTTCGCTGCCACCGACGCGCTAGTGCGTAAATGCAATCCCAATTGCGGTGGCAGCGAACGTGTTAAGTTAACTCACCACCCATTTAGAGTATATCGGGAAACGATAAAGTAAGAATGGAATAACAAGTTAAATATGTTATTAGGATAGAAAAATGGCGGACGTCCGTGATATTCTGGAGCTGGAGCAGCCGGCCACTCCGGAGGTCACGCGCGAGAGCATCCTGGGCGCCGACAAGAACAAGAAGAGGAACTCCAACGCTCAAAAGATGCCCAAAAGGCCGGAGGGAATGCACAGGGAGGTCTTCGCCCTGCTTTACAACGACAATAAGGACGCACCGCCGCTATTTCCATCGGATACCAGTAAGTAAATTTCTTTTTAACACGTTCGCTGCCACCGACGCGCTAGTGCATCCAATTTTATACTTGCGGACGTGCAATCCCAATTGTAGAGGCAGCGAACGTGTTAAAACAAACAAGAATACATCTTCATCACCAGTAAGTAAACTTTTTTTAAACGCGCAACAATACAACTTTTTGTTTGACAAGGTAACGGGTACAAGCAGACGAAAATCAAATTGGGAATGAGGAAGCCCAGGAAGTGGGAATGGATGCCCTTCACGAACCCGGCGAGGGCGGACAGCACTGTGTTCTATCACTGGCGGCGACCTTGCGACGATATCAAGGAGTATCCCTTTGCAAAATTTAATAAGGTATAATTGAATATTTTTTTTAAATTAATTTCCCAGAGGATTTACAATCTACTTATACTCGGTGTTTTTTTATTGGTCAACCAGATCTGGTGATTTTCTTTATATAATGTTGGATATCTGGTTGAATACTCTGATTGTAATTCTGACTTTTACTTTCAATAGTATACAGGGTGCCCGTTTTTCGAGCGGCACCATGGGGATTTCAGTTATCTTAAGAGATACGAGGTTGGTTAAATTAGGGCTAAGTTGTGTATTATAACGTTGATTAATAATCTGTTGAGAAATTTGAGTTACCTTTTTTGACAACAAATGTTATGTCGAGATGAATTACTAAAAGGTACGAATAAAATGTGTTTTTGATAATTCATCCAAGCTCGCGGTATATTTGGGTAGATAATTTATCGAATGAAATAATAATAAGGATCAGGAAAAGTTATGGTTTATTACAAGCTGAATAGTTTGGTTTGCTACAAGAGTAATTGTAAAAATTAAAACTTAATGACAGTGACGTAACGATCTGAACATCATGTTTTTATAACCTTAAAAGCTACTCACCTAATTATCGTTTTTCTGTTATCGCATCTATTATTATGTGGTAAATTATCATTGAAATTGAATCTTTTGGAATAATTATATCTCTTTGATTTTCAGATTGTGGACATACCAAGTTACACGGACAAAGAATACAACCAGCATTTGATAGTGGACGGATGGTCAAAAGAAGAAACCGATCATTTGATGGATCTAGCGAGGAGATTCGATCTGCGTTTTATCATCATGGCCGATAGGTACGATGCAGAGACGTACAGCAAGAGGACCGTGGAGGAAATTAAGGATAGGTACTACAAGATTTGTGGCCAATTAGCCAAGGTAGGAAGTACCCGTTGGGAAAAGGAAAATAGCGCTTTAATTGGTTCGATTTTAGTTGGGCAATAAAAAAGTCTACACGTACGATGCGGATCACGAGAAGCGGAGAAAGGAGCAGCTGAAGAGGTTGTACGAAAGAACTACCGAACAGGTAATTGTACTTCCTATAGTCTATTTTTTGTAAGATTGCAAACAGGGAAGGATAGGGCAAATATGACCAGGAGCCGCTAAAAATGTCCAGAGTAGGCGGCATGGCCCTTGGGTTTATTGCGGTCGGTAATAATCACCAGGCGGTCGTAAAAATGTCAAACTTGCGGGCACGTGCTCACCGGATCGAATTTTAAATTTTTGGCCCAAGCAGGTAGTGAGCCCCTTTTTGGGGTGTATTATAATAAGCCGTGCATTCATGTCTAACTGGTTGATCGCCCCAAGATGAAGATGAAATAATTAAGAAATAGAATACTTTTCCTTTTAATGATCGGTAATATTTGACGCATTAGGGATATTATAGATGAAAATTAAATTGTCCTTATTTTAAGCCAATAAAGGTATGGTTGTAGATAAAGTATAGTACATAACTCGAGTTATAAAGTAATTACGCACTAGTGAAATAGTGTAATACAAAAAATATGTTAATTATTAATAAATTTACAGGGTGCTGTAAAAATTCGTTTCATATTCATTTTCATTTTTTGCTCTCGAGTGCTCGTCATTGATAAAAATACATTTTCAAAAATTCCTAACTCGACTGAAAATTGCTGCAGATTCAAAAGCCAAAATTATTTTGAAAGATCGACGTCTTGTGAAGTGAATTGAATTTTTGTAGTATTTTATCCCTGCGTTTCATATTAATGTTGCATTCGAAATTGCGACATTGAAAAAAATACATTTTCAAAAATTCATAACTCGACTAAAAATTGCTGCATATTCAAAAACCAAAATTATTTTGAAAGATCAACGTCGTGTAGAGTGATTTGAATTTTTGTAGCATTTTATCCCTTCGTTTCATATTAATTTTTAATTTTTGCGCTCGAGAGTTCGACATTGAAGAAAATACATTTTCAAAAATTCGTAACTCGACTGAAAATTGCTGCAGATTCAAAAGCCAAAATTATTTTGAAAGATCGACGTCTTGTGAAGTGAATTGAATTTTTGTAGTATTTTATCCCTGCGTTTCATATTAATGTTGCATTCGAAATTGCGACATTGAAAAAAATACATTTTCAAAAATTCATAACTCGACTAAAAGTTGCTGCATATTCAAAAACCAAAATTATTTTGAAAGATCAACGTCGTGTAGAGTGATTTGAATTTTTGTAGCATTTTATCCCTTCGTTTCATATTAATTTTTAATTTTTGCGCTCGAGAGTTCGACATTGAAGAAAATACATTTTCAGAAATTCATAACTCGACTGAAAATTGCTGCACATTCAAAAACCAAAATTATGTTAAAAGCTCGACGGCTCGTGAAGTAATCTGAATTTTTGTAGGATTTTATCCTTCTGTTTTATATTAATTTTTAATTTTTTGCACTCGAGTGTTCGTTATTGAAAAAAATACATTTTCAAAAAGATTAAGATTACTTTATTTCATAGAAATGTATATTTCAGTTATTTTGTATTTTTCAAGGGCGATGTCCCGCTAATAAATGTATTAATATTATTATTAATTCGAGTAAGAAAAATTTACATGTTGGGATTAAAATAATTCTACAAGCTTTATTACTCGTGGAATTCTCTTCAAAATTTCCAAAACTGCTTAGAAATAATTCATTTTTCACATACTAGATAATTATTTTGATATTTTGAAGCTATAAACAATATGGCGACAGTCGAAACTTGAATACGCGGAAGTGAAATTTACATCTTGAAATAAGGAAAATTCTAAAAATATAATAAAAACACTTTTACTTTGTTGGTATAACACGGATTTTTATTGTTGACTATAGTTTCAGCAACTCAACTTGCCATTATCAAAACATAAAGTAAAAGTGTTTTTATTATATTTACAATATGTATAACAAAGTAGACGCCTCCACCATAAACAATAAATCCTAAGAAAAAAATATCGCTTTTGGAATTATTTTCAAAATTTCCAAAACTACTTAGTAATGATACATTTTTAATACATTAGGAAACAATTGATAAAATTTTTAGCTAGAAATAAAACGGCGACTTTTGAAGCTTGAATTCGAGAAAGCGAAATTTACATCTGGGATGATTGATGGTTTGTGGAGGGCGACCAAGTGGTCGCAGCGCTTAGACCATTCGTTGGTCCTTTGTGCCGCCTCCTGGGCCCTACTCCTCAAGCCAACCTAAACTTCTTGTGAAGTCAAGTAGTTGGCCGTGTGGAGTGTTGTCCAGTTGTGACCAATCTGGCCACTCCTCTCCGAAAACGGACCACCTAAGTTGTTTGAGTGACTCGCATTCACACATGATGTGTCTTAGTGTCTCCTCTTCTTGCTCGCATTTCCGACATAGGGGGTCTTTTACCACCCCTATGTTGTGGAGGTGCTTTTTTAGTTTGCAGTGCCCAGTAAGTGTACCGACTAGTAACCGCAAGCTACTTCTTGGTAATTCAATGTATTTCCTGCTCAGCTTCGGTATTGGTGAGTGGATGAATTTTTTGGCGACCACATATTTGTCAGTCTGTAGCCATTCCTTTTTGTGTACATCTGGGGATTATAAATATAATAAAAACATTATCAATCGTGGAATTTTCTTAAAAATTTCTAAAACAAATTAGAAAATAATGCTTTTTTGACATTCTAGAAAACAATTCATATTTTTAAGTTAGAAACCAAATGGAGACATTCGAAACTTGATTTAAATTTCGCACCAATATTTGTCACCAGATTCACATATGTTAATGGTGTAAATCAGTCTTCTAGTGTTTGCAATCTTAAGAAAAATAGAGTATAGATTATGCGAAGTTGGTGTTAACACGTTGACTGCCACGGCCTTGGGAACTGTATTGAACAACTACGAGTATTCGTGTTAATTGAATTTTACTTTTAATTAGATCGAAGAGGAACAGTTCCTCCTGGGCGAACTCAAGAAGATCGAGGCCAGGAAGAAGGAGCGCGAGCGCAAGACCCAAGACCTGCAGAAACTGATCAGCCAGGCCGACAGCCAGGGGGAGACGCCCAGAAAGCTCGACAAGAAGCTGCCCAAGAAGAAGCTGAGCAACCCGTCGAGGCCCTCAAGGGTGGACACCACGGTAACATCGATCACGCTTTACTTTATTCAGATTTCCATTCCGCGTGGGCGACATCTAATGCAAAGATCATCTTTTTCCTACTAAACAGCACATTTTGCAGGCTGTCGAGACAGCCGGCATCAAGTTCCCCGACTACAAGAACAGCGGCGTGTCCCTCAGGTCGCAGCGCATGAAGCTGCCCGCCAACGTCGGCCAGAAGAAGACCAAGGGCATCGAGCAGATGCTGCAAGAGTTAGGAATGGGTAAGCGGAACGTATTAAATTGACCTTATTGATTATAGGGTGTGAGCCACAGAATTTTGTTGCCAAGTTGGCCATGCCCGAGAGAGAAAAACATAGCAGTCATGTCTGAGATTAATTCATTTTTTTAAATCTCATGACGTAATAATATGCGACATACCTCATTTATCTCACAGCCAACTCTGAAACAAAATTTTGTGGCTCACACGATAGCATGAACCCTTTCAGCCCTGGATTTTTAAATTTGAAAAAAAAATGTTTGTTAATTATTATTGATGGGGAGCTTCTTAAGGCCAATAAATACCAAATTTGAACTCATTTGCATAATTAGTATAGGAATTAATTAGGCCCACTTGCACCATTGTAATTAAGCTATGCCTAAAGTATTCTTAAAATTTAAGCAACATTTAAGTGTGTATTTTGCTTGCACCATACTTTAAGCACAGCTTAAGCAAGACTCTAAATAAGTCGTCGTCATGGACCGCTTAAAATTTAAGTCTGCATACATAACCTTCAATTCGTTCCGTCAGTGGTCCCTTGTGACAGATATTTATGCACAATAAATTATTTTCAATAACAAAACTCCTAGTATATTTAAAATGGCACTAGAAGAATTAAACTTTGGAATGGACAATATTTTTGAAGACGATTTAGACCTCATGGATATTATTAATTTCATTTATCCACTAGTTTGGAAGAGAGCTGATCATTCTCATGATTTGGACGAATTGTCGTTCTTTCGGTGTTTTCGTTAACTTTGTTAAAATTACTTGACCTGACTGAAAATACTGGCTAATAATGACATAACCTCTCTTTTTACGCATCGAGATTTCTTTACGTGTGCCTTTGCCTTCAAAACTATTTAATTGAGCATTGAATTCTTAATAATTATGGCGAGTTTCACTATTTCCCTGTTCATACAGCAACGCTGTTTATGTAAAAAGACTCGCACGCACTATATGTCAAAATCAGCTGAGAAAAGGACACCTATGTCGCCAACGTTAAAAAGTGAAAATCGCAAGATTTTACAATGTTGCAACACTTTGAGCTTGCTTACTAAAGCAATTGTATTAATACCAATGGTGCATGACGCTTTCATTTAAGCACTACCTACTTTACAAAGTTAGACTTAACGAAAAAATGGTGCAAGTGGGCCTTAGTGAGGCTTTGTTGAAGTGACATCTAGTGATAAACAGTAATAGTAAGCAGAGACAGGTAAATGTTGGGGTGGCAATTGCCACCATCGGGGCCGAAAGGGTTAATAATCTCTCCTTAAATGTTATGCTTCGTACACACTTGCACCAGAAGCCGCGGCACATTTCGTGTGTACGATGCATTATATTTTGATTACACATTCTATTTAACTGAAATTAAATGAAATCCCTATTTGTGTGATTTTAGAATTAAATCCGACACCCTCTGAAGAAATCTGCCAGAGCTTCAACGAGCTTCGCAGCGACATGGTCCTGCTGATGGAACTGAAGTCGGCATTGGGGACGTGCGAATTCGAACTTCAATCCTTACGGCACCAGTATGAGGCTCTCAATCCTGGAAAGGTAATTGGCGTTTTTTTTTTTTGGTTAAACACGTTCTTTTATTTGTATTGCATTATTTTTCAGACCTTAACCATCCCTCCGCAGCTCTTAACCTCGACGACCAATGATTCCGAAGGAATGAAAGTCGGTTCTGGGGAGATCATCGATGTCGTCGGGTCGCCCGGGACCCCGAATGTAATATAGTTTAATTTTACAATCTCATAAGTATTAATATGATTTCATAAATATTTATTATCATCGCAATTATCTCGAGTAGCAGTTTGTAATGATAAAATGTCTTTAGGTGTTTGTTGAATTTATATCTGTTATCCCTTCAAAAATCTCGGGAGCAGTGGCAGTTCATGAATTTACATAACTGCTCGGGATGCACTACTTACTCTTAGGAAGAATCTTCACAAAAAGCTAAGGGAAGATTCTGAAAACCGAAATAATAATTACTGGCAAAGGCTTTATGAACAAGTAGACGAAAATTGCTGCCGACTGTCCAACAAAATTATAACAGGAAAGTTCAATAAATCAGCGATGCCGCTGATAACATCAGTCCCGGGAGAACCTAAAGAGGTAATAAAACATCTGTTGTCGAGTGCATAAGGTAACCAATTCGTACAGGCGATAAGAGAATGAAAACGTTGCTGTTGTTTACCGAGGAAGAGTTACCGAGATGGCGCCAGGATAAGCGAATACAAATGTTGGTTCATATTCACAGGCGAAGTGTTGGTTACCAAGATGGCGCCAGGATAACCGAATACAAATATTGGTTCATATTCACAGACGAGGTGTTGTTTAGCATTTTGGTTATCCACACTTTTCCGTATACACAGCATTTGGGATAAAATATCCGAATAGCATTTTGAGCAGCTCCTATAATTATTTGGAAGATAACAGTAAACAATATCAAGTTCTCCAGCATTTAAATTTAGAAAATATTTACTCCATTGCAAAATTCTTGATTTTGGTGAAAAATGAACCACAAAATTAATTATTTGATTAATTAAAACACTTGGTTTTATCAAGGAGATCTCCTTGAGAATGACACAAGGTCGAAACTAGTCGGAGAGAAAAATAAAATCAGTGAAACAAAACCAAGTGTTTTAATTAATCAAATATATAATTATGTTTCACCACGGGTTCAGTGAGAAATTAATTAATCATACAAAATTAATTGTTTGAGACCAGAAGCCGACATTTTAATATTTTTGGAAAATCAAGATAGCCGGGCTATTTATTTTTGATGGAAGTAGGTTAAAATAACAATGAAGTTAAAAGAAGAGATTGCATCAATCAATCATCTGTCGCAAGATTTAAAACAATGAAAATAAGATAGAGGGAGATGGCATGAAAATATTTTGTCACAGTGACAGTTCCTGAGCTTTTGGAGGTTAAGAGAGAGTTAACTGCCATTCGGTGCACTTAGAAAGGAGACAGAATTTTGAAAAGGGTCCCCCCGATTAAGATAAGCAAAATGCCCCCGGATTCGGAATTCCTAATTAACCAAATAATGTTGTATCTTGAAGTAAGAATTATCCGCGGACATGGTTTATATGGTCCCCACCCTTCCCCTCACCCCACCTAGGGTCAAAAAGGGTTATTTTTTGTTTTAATTTTTTATCTGACCGTGTGTTTAACCCTTTAGCTACTAAAAAGTTTTCAAGAAACTGGCTGCCTGAACGCAAAAAAACAAAGACTGAAAATTTGATAAATTTTATTCCATTTGAACCAACGTATCATGTTACTAGTGGTCGTCAATAAGCGATTCACGGCAAAAAATATGTGAATCGCTTATTGACGACAGCCATAGTTACGGTAAAGTTTACCTGAGTCGCTTATTGACGACAGCCGCAGTTAAAGGGTTAATTCAAAATTCTGAAAAAATTCATCAAGGTAGGTTACCAAGAGACCTATCAATAGAATTTTTTTCAAGGTCATTTGGTGTCTTGGAAAAAATGAAAAAAACAAATTTTTATTTTTTGAGGTAGAAATCGTTGAGGTGCACGCCATTTTTTTTTCACTATTTCATAAAAGTTGATTAATGTTACCTCTGACAGGAAACTTTTAATACATTTCAAGTGGTGCGTCATCCCCAAAAATCCAATTTTCCGCTATTTTTTTCGGTTTTTTCAATTTTCCAGGAAAGGGTTAAGGTTTAGCCAAAACACTAACAAATACTTTTTTGTGGCATTTTGCAATACAAACATTTTGGTATTTTAATTTTTTTTCTATCTTTAATAGTAAAAAAGTTATAACCAATTTAATTTTTTTTTCCTACTTTTTTCAAT
Source organism: Ocypus olens (assembly GCA_910593695.2). Taxonomy (NCBI): domain Eukaryota; kingdom Metazoa; phylum Arthropoda; class Insecta; order Coleoptera; family Staphylinidae; genus Ocypus; species Ocypus olens. The sequence goes on along the minus strand of OU343047.1, from coordinate 4,650,516 downwards.
TTTCCAGGTAAGGGTTAAGGTTTGGCCAAAACACTAACAAATACTTTTTTGTGGCATTTTGCAATACAAACATTTTGGTTTTTTAATTTTTTTTCTATCTTTAATAGTAAAAAAGTTATAACCAATTTAAATTTTTTTTCCTACTTTTTTCAATTTTCCAGGTAAGGGTTAAGGTTTAGCCAAAACACTAACAAATACTTTTTTGTGGCATTTTGCAATACAAACATTTTGGTATTTTAATTTTTTTTCTATCTTTAATAGTAAAAAAGTTATAACCAATTTTAATTTTTTTCCTACTTTTTTCAATTTTCCAGGTAAGGGTTAAGGTTTAGCCAAAACACTAATACTTTTTTATGGCATTTTGCAATACAAACATTTTGGTTTTTAAATTTTTTTTTATCTTTAGTAGTAAAAAAGTTATAACCAATTTAAATTTTTTTTCCTACTTTTTTCAATTTTCCAGGTAAAGGTTAAGGTTTAGCCAAAACACTAACAAATACTTTTTTGTGGCATTTTGCAATACAAACATTTTGGTTTTTTAATTTTTTTTCTATCTTGAATAGTAAAAAGTTATAACCAATTTAAATTTTTTTTCCCACTTGATTTTTCAATTTTTATTGATTAAAAATGTAGATTACATATATAGGGTGTTTCAGACCACCCGTTCACCCCAAATATCTCCTGAAATACGAATCGGATTGAGATTAAAAGAAATATATTCAAAAATGTTTTTTGAGCCCTATCATGTGTGAAATGTGAACCGCCCCTCCCTCCCCCCTGTGTCGGGGAGGGGGGTAACTTTGAAATCTTAAATGGGAACCCCTATTTTTTATTGAAGATTTCGCTTCTATGCTAAAAAATATTGGGTTTTTATCCGAAAAAAAAATTTCGATGAGCGAAAGATGGCGCTATATTCGGCAAAAACATTTATTGAATTAAATTGATTTCTCGCATCAAATGATAGATTACGACATTTTTTACGTAGTCATCTTTTAAATAAAGCGTTGATTGAAGTCATTCGTAAATTTATGTCAGAAATAAGCAAAAAAAAAAATTCGTAGAAACGAATAAAAATCAATTTAATTATCAAACTCCATTCCATTATTTTTTTATTGTGGTAATGTATGAATGTTTGTAACGACAAACAGGATTTTTTTAATTAAAAAAAATTTTTTTTTGCTAATCGTAAAAAATGTTTCGAATGAAAACCTAATATATTTTAGAGTAGAAGCCAAATCTGCTATAAAAAAGCTCTACTCACTAGGCCACCGCAGCCCCTATTACACATATCGTGCGACTTATCTTCCGTAGCCTCTGTCGAATGATAAGTTAAGAAAATGATGAAGAACAAAAGCCGACAGAATACGGTCAATTTTGTCAGAAAAGGTCATACTTTATCATAAATAATTTATTCCTTAATAATATTTATTATTGGATAACATCTTTGTACAGTTTTCTCAAAATACAAAATAATACTTTTCACAAGTAAAAAAGAGAGGTTTGCGTTTGCTGCGGGGAATAGTAGGTACAAATTTGCTTCGGTAAAATCGGCGCGTACATTAAAAAGGTCGGTTCGGGTTGTCGGTTGTCGTCTGACGAAAATTATTACAATTAATAAGGAGATTAGAATGTACTTGGCGGTCACAGTCGGTGCAGTGTCTGCGCGACCGGGAGGACACCGCCCCCCCAACGCGCTCTGGGTTTACCAGTAGGTCTCGCTGAACGTCCTCGGCCGCTTCCTCGACTGTGTCTGTTCTTCCGCGTCCAGCGACGAGTGGTCCCTTTTCTTTTGCAAGTTCTAAAACACAATCGAAAGCATAAATGATTGGTCGTTCTTGTAAAAAAATGATAATTATAAATTTAACCCTTGTACGCAATAGTAAAATGTACGGATATTTACGCGGATCTTGTTAATGCAACAAATCCAGAATTAATGTATCCAACTTGGTGTTTGCTTGTTTTGTCAAACATTTTTATTCAGTTCGTAAATTAAAAATATTAAACAATTCCGTGCTAAATTAAATGCTTAAGAAATTATTTAAGTAAATCTGTCAATCGGAGTATATTTTAATAAATGAATGATAGTACGTATCATTTATTTTTGTTTCTAGTACGGCAATTTAATTTTTCAATGGCAAATATATGGAATGAACCATTTGTTAGAAATCCAATTTATTTTGACATCTTGTGGTTTTTTGAGGTTTTGTGTTTATATCTGCCAATTTTGTCTATTTTTAAGCCGAGTAACCTCAAAAAACCACAATATGTCAAAATAAACAAAACTCACATGCTCTACACTGGAGAATTCAATATTACTTGAGAAATTATAGGGATTTTCAGAAAATATGTTGCCGACTATTTTCGACTTTGTGATCTTACAGCATATTAGTGAAACAGCCAGAACAAAGGTAATAATCACTCTTGGAATAACCAAAAAGGTAATTATTTACCTACGGGAAGCACTTTCTAAATGGGCTCATCCGACGCGTTTTTTGCAAGCAAAACAACTTTTTCCAAAGGCAAAATCGGCGCTTATCGTTTATTAAAAAGTTATTAATAAAAAAAAGTTGTATTGTTTATACTGGAGGCTTCTACTTCGTCATACATTTAATATAATAAATAAAACACTGTTGCTTTGTTTGTATAACTTTTGAAAAAAAAAAGTTATAAAAACAAAGCAACAGAGTTTTATTAATTATAAAAAAGTTTTACCTGTTTTTTACTGTATCTTCAAAAATATAGATTCAAGAGAAAAATGTTTACGACCGTCTACTACACGCTCATGGAATTTGTGCCAATTGGCTTGTACAAGCAAATCGTAGCGTGTAAACGAATGCATGAGGTTTGCGCAAGTCAAAAAGTTTGGCTCGAATAAAATCTGACGCGCTAGAAAATTTGCTGCATGCCTAGAGCATGCGCACGGGTAACTGCCGCGACAGACACACTTTTCAAGATGCGGTTGACAATCTGTGCAAGGGAAACTGAACGTGTAAACGCCAACACATGTTCAGTTCATTTGTGCAGTTTGCTTGCGCAAATTGCACGAGCGTGTCGACGGGCCCTTTCAGACAAAGACTGAAGCTCCGCTCCTAACCTAACCTAACATCATCCATTGAAGTGTCTGTCAAAACAGAGTTTTAGTTAGGTTAGGTTGGGTTAGGTTAGGGCAGTGATTCCCAAAGTGGGCGCTGCAGCGGTTCAATCATCCATTGAAGTGTCTGTCAAAACAGAGTTTTAGTTAGGTTGGGTTGGGTTAGGTTAGGGCAGTGATTCCCAAAGTGGGCGCTGCAGCGGTTCAGGGGGGCGCCGATGGCCACAGGTGCATTTGGGAGGCGATGAATAACTGTAAGGGGGTGGTGATAGTATAAAAGAAAGAAGAGAAGATTTTGGGGAACGTGGGTTCAGTGCGGTAATCAATTTATTAACAAAAAAAAAAGAAACGAATTGCAAATAGTCAATCTTGGTGATTTAAGATTACTGCTGACGAAAATAGGGGGCGCTAAGTAATATTTTTTCTGGAAAGGGGGCGGTAGGACAAAAAGGTTTGGGAACCACTGGGTTAGGAGCTTCAGTTTTCAACTGAAACATTTTTCTCTAAAATCAATATTTTCGAAGATGACAGTGAAAAAAACAGATAAAACTTGTTTGTTATTAATTTTTAATGAAACAATGAGCGCCGATTTTGTCTAAGGAAAAGGTGGTTTGTCTTGCAAAAACGCGTTTAGAAGGTGCTTCCCATAGATAAATAATTACCACCAAAAATTCCATACATTCAACACGCTGACCGCTTTGTCAGTCACCAGTGACTGACACTGAAGTATGCTTTGTTAGTCACCAGTGACTGACACCGAAGTATGCTTTGTCAGTCACCGGTGACTGACACTGGAGTATTCCAATGGGGCCAAGCCAGTCGCTGATGACTGACAGCAAGTACCTACTTTAACCTCTTCAGGGACAAATTAATTTTGAAGTTTCAAATCTTTCAAGAAACAATTGATATCCCGCCAGTAGAACCGGACAGGAGGTATCTGCATGGAAATGCGCGACTGTAGCAGCTTTCAGAGCTTGACACGAGATGGCAGTATTGGGCTAAATCAAATTCGTTTGAAATGTGTTCGTCATTTTTTAAAACGTACACAAATGTGTTTCTGTCCCTGAACGGGTTAAACTTACTATTTAGCGCTGTCGGTCACGAGTTAAATTAAATAAGCATATTCTTACTCATTTTATAAAATAAAACTTAAAAACGAAGAAGACTTTTTTGACATTCTACAAAAAAAAACTTGTTGGCAGCCAATGCGTTAAAAATGGTTTAATCTGATGGAATGACCTTGAAATCATAAATATTATCGAACAGTTTCCATCGATCACTGATAATAAAACTATTACGAAAACAAGATTGTTTAGAACTAATAACTCTTTTTTTTTTATAATAAAACACTTTTAACTTTGTTTTGTATAACTTATACAGTGCGTTTTTTTTTAGATGCACCATAGGGATTTACGTGTTAAAATTTGTATGCCTGTTAATGGTTTTCCTATTGCAAATTTCAGTATAATTTTTGGTACACTTTAAGTTTGCATTGTCTTTCACAACTTCTAATAGTTTTTATAAAAAAAAATCGTAAATTTTAAAGAAAGTTAAGAAAATATTTTTCGATTTTTCGGTGCTTAATTATTATTTGTTTCATTAATAGGCGCGTTTGTTGACAATCAACAATAAATAACTTACAAAAGTAATAAATACGTATTAGAATATGAAATACAACTTAATAAAAAAATATTGCTCTGGAAAATATTTAAATTTATACTAATAATATAATAAATATTCAAATTGTTCAAAAAAACGAAATATAAATTTATTTAATACTCTCTGCAATAAGTAAGGTTGTTTCTATTTTATTCAAATTGTTTGCCGTAACAAGCTAAACAGTAACCTAGCCTATCTTGAAAATGTCTTTTCACATTTTGCAATTGCCTAACAGTTATTCCATTAGAGGCTTCGATTATTCGATCTGTTAGTTCTTGCAAATCTCATGGCCTGTTTCTAATGTTATCAAACACTTTTGTTGCGATATATCCCCAATAAAAGAAGTCCAGTGGACTCAAATTACAACTTCTTGCAGGCCATTTAAAAGGTCCAAAACGACGAATCCAATTATTTGGAAATTGGCTGTTGATTGTCATGTTGTCATGTCGGTAGATAATTCTGCCGTTTACTGGAATTTGTTGAACAGGAGTTCAGTAAATGTAAATATTTTATATTAGTTAACGATCCCTCGATAATAAATAGCCCAATAATATGGGGGTGCGAAATGTCCAAGCAAATCTTACTATGGCAGTTGTTTGTTCTCAATCGACAACAAACACGCCTACTGATAAAAATAAAATAATATTTAAAAACAAAACTAGTCAAATATTTTCTTGAATTTCTTTCAAATTTAAGTTTTTTTTATTATAAAAACTATTAGAAGTTGTTAAAGACAATGCAAACTTCCAGCATACCAAAAATGATACTGGAATTCGCTATAGGAAAACCATTAACAGGCATACAAATTTTAACATGTAAATCCCTATGGTGCAAATATAGAAAAACGCACTGTATATTTATTTTTGTGACTTAAGTTTCGGTAATACAATTACCATTTTTTTTTCATCGAGTAAACCTTCTTCGTAACATCTACTTATCTTGTTTACGTAACTGCATGATTAAAAGCGCCATAAAAAAATCATAAGTAAACATCACTTTGGTCACATGATGATATGAATCACGTGCACACAAACAATTGCAATTTATTTATATTTTCTCGTTCGCTACTTTAGAAAATTAATATGATTGAATCAAATTTCAGAATCCTAATAGCTAAATTTGGAAACGTCCTTAATCATTCACTACATTTGACTGGGTCTGCCACTTTCGGCCGACGAAACTGTATTTCACCCCCTCAAGTGTGCGGGCAATGATTTTTTCCCGGAGATGCGATAAGCTCCACCCACAACTTGTCATGTATAATCTGAAAGACACATTTTTTTTAAGTGTTTCCTGTCTAAAGGCAACACAGTGCTAAAAAAATCGGACCTCCCCTTTCTGAAGGATCCTGTTCGGCAAACTTCGTAATATGCAGTGGGGATGGACGGAAGTTGAATTAATATAAATGTGTCGGACGGAAGTTCGGCACCCCATTTGACTGTTTGTGCCTTACAAACAGGGTTCGGAAAATATCCGATATATATCAACTTCTTGATATTTATTCTTGATCATTAATATTAATGTTTATTTGACTTATTAATTATATAATGCACATACTTTATTTATATTGTATTTATTTATTGCAAACAAACACAGTTGCTTACAAGATAGTAAAAAAATTACATTTAAAATGTCAAAATATTTGACATCAAATTGAAAATAATTTTAAATGAAGACTTTTTTGCTCTTCACTATGTTTTCAGGGATAAATTGAAGCATTTTCAAAGTGAGGACCTTTTTTTGTTTTTTTGCTCACACTTACTTTTTCATTTTTAAGTCACTTCAAAAATCAACTCTTTTCGACAAAAAAGAGTCATTTCGCCCATCTCTAGTTTAAATTAAAGCAAATGCTTACTATTCATATTGCTGCAACTGGGAATATTTGAGAAACGGGGGAATTTTTTGGTATTGTGCGTTTCATAAATATCCATGATATATATCCGATGATATATATCGTCCGAACCCTGCTTACAAATTTAAAATTTGCATTATTTCTACTCTAAAAATTGAATGCACCAACTACCAGATTAACGCTCAACCGTTCGCATCTATAGTCGTTGTGGCTATATTACTATTCATAATTGGTGCAGCCATCTAGTGGTCTGAAAATGAATCGTTTAACAAGAGAACGTGCAGCATGACTTTTTTGACAGCTACGCCATTTAAATGTAAAATAATGTGTTAACTTGTGGCAACCTCATTTATTGCAGATTTATTAAATACAAATAATAAAGACGAAATTTTTGTCATTATCATATGTAAAATAATATGCTTCATCGCTGCGGTAAATTTAATAAATATCCAGAATATATGGATGCTGAACCTTTAATCCAATTCAATGGTGTGGATAAAGCAATACTATTAACCTCTTCACGCCTAGGTTCGACACATGTGGCAACAAGCAAAAAATGAATACAAAAAAATTACTTCTTAAGCTCCATCTATGGAATATTTTTTCATATCTTTTTGCATAAATGGGAAAGTTTGTGACAGTGAAATCATATTTCGTAGAAACAGTTAACAACAACAAAGAAGTAATTTTTCATAAAACCTGGGATTAAATCAAAGCAGCATGGGCGCGAAGTGGTTAAGCGCCAAAGTGCTGCAGTTCGGTAAATGTGGACAATTCGTTTCTAAAATGCATAACCATTCGACTGACCCTGATAGGTGTACTACAAACAACGCACACATAAAATACTGTGCGAGGCATTTTGCACCGTTACACTATAACGATTCTAGTTATTCAGCATTGAACTTTGACTAATGTCATGCTTAATTAACAACTAACCTGCGACACTAAATATTTCTTCGCTTCATTAAAAAGTTCATTATTTCACCAATTAACGGCCTCATCAATCAAATACAATCTGCGGATGCCCTTAAACTTAAAATGCAATCATTTAAACAAATACAAACCAAACACTATTCAACAACGGCTCGTGGATCTTCATAGAGACGAAGAAAATATTCCACTGTTTTCATCAAACTTCCACAAACCGCGTAGATATTCCACTGTTTTGGTCAAATTTTCTTCCATAACCTCTTCACCGAACTTCCACAAACAGCGTAGATATTGTAATGTTTTGGACAAATTTTCTTCCATAACCTCTTCACCGAACTTCCACGAGCCGCTTTGAATAGCATAAGAATTACCACTTGCCAATTATCAGACTTTACTACGAAGATAAGGCTTGATAAGAGTAAATAAACTTAAAATGCAATCATTTAAACAAATACAAACTAAACACTATTCAACAACGGCTCGTGGATCTTCATAGAGACGAAGAAAATATTCCACTGTTTTCATCAACCTTCCACAAACCGCGTAGATATTCCACTGTTTTGGTCAAATTTTCTTCTATAACCTCTTCACCGAACTTCCACAAACAGCGTAGATATTCCACTGTTTTGGTCAAATTTTCTTCCATAACCTCTTCACCGAACTTCCACAAACCGCGTAGATATTCCAATGTTTTGGTCAAATTTTCTTCCTCAACCTCTTCACCGAACTTCCACGAGCCGCTTTGAATAGCATAAGAATTACCGCTTGCCAATTATCAGACTTTACTACGAAGATAAGGCTTGATAAGAGTAAACCCGGTCCAAAGTTCTCGGTGACGGCAAAACACCAATTTATCTTTAGCGTAGTAAACAAACTAATTCAATTGTTATGTTTTAAATTATCTTCTCGATTTATATTTTATTAACCCAGATATGCACGGCATTAAATTTAAAGAAAAATAAATTATGCTTTTTTTAAATCGAGTAATTTGGATATAAGAAACGCAGAAATACATTTATTTTTATATAAAAATCAATTAATCTTCACCAAAATCATTTGTTCAGAGAAAAAACTGTAGATGGCTCTGATAATGTTGTGCTCATAATTTTAGGACGGAATTTAAAATTGCCGTCCTACCAGTGACGGTTCGCGGGTTTTTTTCTGGTACTCTAGAGGTGATAATACAGATAAGTAGGGTCAGTTGCAGAGACGGCTGGCATGACCGCACCTATCTGTATTACCACCTCTTGTTCCTCGGCCGGAAAACACCCCGCGAACCGTCACTGCGTCCTACATATAGGGCTACGGGATAATCTGGGTTAAGAGTAATGTGTACAATGCATTCAACATTTTTAATTTTAAATACACAATAGAATACAGGTTAATCCCAATTTGTTTACTTTTAATTTTATTCATAACCAAATTATTTTTTAATCCTCATCTTAAATTTCATGAAGAATAATCTGTACAATTAATTCAACACTTTTAATTTCAAATACACAATACAATGCAGGTTAATCCCAATTTGTTTACTTTTAATTTTATTCGTAACCAAATAATCTTTTAACCCTCATCTTAAATTTCTCTCGAAAGTCCAGAAGGCGTGTGTACACAACACCTCGATTGTCATAAACATTGATTAACCATTTCTTGGAAAATCAATAACACCCATGCATGCACACCTAAACTATCCAAATAAAGACTCACCTTTTTCTCCCAGTGCTGGTGCAGGTACCTTAACAGTATGCTAGTCTTTTCTGTAACGATAACTGCAAACACGGTGTTGTTAGTCTTTAGCGGGGGGGTGGGTGGTGAGAGTGCGCGCGTGTTTGTCGGGTAATACCTTGTTCGGAGGGGTACTCCTTGGTGGGCACGTACACGGAGGGCCTCTTCACCGGAGACCTGTTGTTGCTGTCGGCGTGGAACTTGGTGAAGTTACTCTCGTCGAAAGAGGGCAGCCCCTTCAGAAACTCAGCGACTGACTGCAAGTTGTGTAAGGGTGAGACGGGGGGGGCCAACGGGGCAAGCAAAGATTCTCGGGGGGGGTGGGGGTGCTATTTAGTGGGCTCACCATTATTCGCAGGGGCGGTTCTCCCTGAAAACCACCGCGCTGGTAAATATGCGTGTATTTGTCAAAATCAGGTTGAATCGTTAATTGCCCGTAAGTTGGTACCTCGGAAAACAGTGCAAGCAACTTAAACGCGCATTAATTCTATTGAGTATTAATTTAACAACTATGCGATCTATTGAGTATTAATTTAACAACTATGCGATCTATTGAGTATTAATTTAATCTAATGCGTGAACGGATTATTTTATTGATAACTAAGACTAATGAATTATTACGAAATCCTGTTTTAAAATTATTGATGAAAACCGGCAACGCCGCTGAAATTATTTCTATAATTTATTTCCAGTGATTTGTGTTTCATTCACAGATTGATAATTCTAATCTGTGGTTTCATTTAAATTCAAGCAAGAGTATTAATTCAAGGCAATTTAAAATTGTATGTACATTAATTTCAACCGAGAACATTTGTTGGTATCTCTTGTAAACAATATATATTTTTCGTTGTTTGGTATTTGTTTTTGACACATGAGTAGTGTAAACGTTGGAATCCAGTTTTAGAGCAGATTTCACAAGTTTTGCAATTCGAAACAATCCAGTCTTGTCCGCAGGTGAGTCCCGTTAACGATTTCATTGTCCAATTGTTAAAATCAACGCGTGCGATCGCTTGGATTTACAAGAATCTAACCTAAAACGGGTGCAAAGTTTGATAACGCAAGATCGGTAATAACAACGAAGCAGGCCTTGAAAAAGGGGTGCATCGCCATTGCTTTAAGTTTGGAGACAAATTACGGTTTTAAGGAGCCAAGATATTTGTAATGTTGCGTTCGGGGATTCCCAAGCTTATGTGCCTGTTGTGAAAGTGCTATTTATAACTATTACTGTCTTGATGAAATGTTTGCATCATCTTTATCTCAGTGATGCGCACAGGAAAGTGTTAAGTGTTTCAAGTTTTTGTTGGGTATTTATTATATTACAAATATGTTTTATTGATTGAAGTAAGACAGGCATTTGAAAGTCGTTTACCACCAAGGGCCACATTAAGTATTACACACAAGCCGCGGGCCGCATTACCAAAAAAAAACTACAATTGAAATCAAACAAAAAATAATTATTTTTACCTTTTATATAATTTTTTTTTTAAATATTTGATACCAACCTTGCCGGGCCGCAGACAACTTGTAAGCGGGCCACGTGTTTGACATGCCTGACGTAAGATGTCATCATAAAAGTTATCCCTATTAATAGGGTATAATAATAATATGCCAGAAATGGCTTCTCGAAGGATCATTGTTTTAATAGCTATTATTACAACTAGGGAAATATGAATAGTATATTTCCCGAGGTTGGCTCCGCCCTCGGGATGTATAGACAACCAAGGGAAATGTATTCATATTTCCCGTGTTGTAATCAATAGTTTTTTTCTGATCGAAGGATCATTTTTTAATAGCTATTATTACAACTAGGGAAATATGAATAGTATATTTCCCGAGGTTGGCTCCGCCCTCGGGATGTATAGACAACCAAGGGAAATGTATTCATATTTCCCGTGTTGTAATCAATAGTTTTTTTCTGATTGACAGAATATTGTTCTGTAAATGGGAAAATATTGGATTGTAAATTTTTTAATTTATCGGATTGGTAACGTTGTTAACGGCCTTGATTGTAAATATCAGGGTTGACTTGTTTTGGTAGTTGCGTTGTTTCATAAATTGGTGAAATGTCAAACTATGTGTCAACACAAGCGACGAAAGACCGTGAATGTTTGGTTCCCGTAAAATCCATAAAGGATACCTTCCTAAGAAATCGGAGGTGTTGTCCCGAGAGCAATTAAAACAACGAGTCTTACAAAAAATTCCTGGAAAAGTTCAGTAAAAAAAAAATAAAGGGATTTTTCAAAGAAAATTACAAACAAAAAATTCCTGAATACTGGCCTTCAAAAAATAAACCTAAAAAAAATTTCCCGAAGATCAAGTTCTGAAAAGAAATTTCTGGGAAAAATAGTCTTCAAAAAAAATTCCTGGAAAAATTCAGTAAAAAAAATAAAGGGATTTTTCAAAGAAAATTACAAACAAAAAATTCCTGAAAACTGGCCTTCAAAAAATAAACCTAAAAAAAAAATTCCCGAAGATCAAGTTCTGAAAAGAAATTTCTGGGAAAAATTTGTCTTCAAAAAAAAATCCTGGAAAAATTCAGTAAAAAAAAATTAAGGGATTTTTCAAAGAAAATTACAAACAAAAAATTCCTGAAAACTGCCCTTCAAAAAATAAACCTAAAAAAAAAAATCCCGAAGATCAAGTTCTGACAAGAAATTTCTGGGAAAAATTTGTCTTCAAAAAAAATTCCTGGAAAAATTCAGTAAAAAAAAATAAAGGGATTTTTCAAAGAAAATTACAAACAAAAAAATTCTGAAAACTGGCCTTCAAAAAATAAACCTAAAAAAAATTCCCGAAGATCAAGTTCTGAAAAGAAATTTCTGGGAAAAATAGTCTTCAAAAAAAATTCCTAAGCGAAAATTCCTGGAAAAATTCAGTAAAAAAAAAATTATCGAGCGAAATTTTAAAGAGAAAATTAGAAAAACAAGTCTTTAAAAAACTTCCTAGAGGATTCCTAAAAAGATCTTCAAAAAAAATCCCGAAAAACGAGTCTTAAAAAAAATCCTGGAGAAGTTCAGTAAAAAAATAGAGGGATTTTTAAAAGAAAAACAAACAAAAAAATTCTTGAAAAACTGGACTTAAAAAAAATCCGAAAAAAATTTTCCTGAAGAAGATTTCTGAAAATCAAGTTCTAAAAAGAAATTTCTAAAAAAAAGTTCGGTAAACCTGCAGGAGAGCTACTTCACCTCCGATTTCGATGAAACTTTCTGAAAATGTTCGTCTCAGCGAGCTCATTATGGGAAAAATAATAAGTGGCGGTCGGAATTGTTTGACCTTGAAATCGGCGTTTGTTTGTTTTTATGGTAAACCTGCAGGTTTACCATTTGCAACAATTAACTTGCATAAGACGAACATTTTCACAAAGTTTCATCGAAATCGGAGGTGAAGTAGCTCTCCTGCAGGTTTACCAAAAGTTCTAAAAAGAAATTTCTAAAAAAAAGTCTTCGAAAAAATTCTTAGAAAAAGTTCATAAAAAAAAAATTCTCAAATTTTTTTCATTGACCCAAAAAGTCAAACTAATTTTTTAATTTACCCCCAAAAATTTTAACCTGATCGGATTTTTGAAAAAGTTTTGAGCCCATTTTTGGCCATTTTTAACTGCAGAAAATCAGAATTTGGCGATTTTGTGCCAATATGGCGAAAATTCTGATTTTCTGCAGTTAAAAAATGCTCAAAAATGGGTTCAAAACTTTTTCAAAAATCCGATCAGTTTAAAATTTTTGGAGCGTAAATTAAAAAAGCAGTAATTTTGTTCCAGGAGTTTTTTCAAAGGCCGGTTTTTCCGGAACTTCTTTTTTCGGGAATTTTTCCATAATTTTCTTTTAAAAATCTCTTCCGGTATTTTTTTTTTACTGAATATTTCCAGGACTTTTTGGTAAAGATTTTGTTTGAAGACTTGTTTTTCAGGAATTTTTCTTGTGGATTTGACCAGGATTGTTTTCTTTTCTTGTAAAAGGGTTTTTTAGGCAATTTTGTGCCAAAATGGCCAAAATCCTGATTTTCTGTTCAAATTGTCAATTTTTCTCCAAAGTTCACATTTATTTTTTTTCTATAATTTTCTTTTAAAAAATTTTTTTAGTATTTTTTTTACTTAATATTTAATAAATTGATTATTAAATAAATTGCGAGAAGCTCCTAATGACAATTGTTTGATGTCTATATTTCCCTAGGGAAATATGAGCACTTCATATTTCCCTAGGGAAATATAAGTGTGTTATGACATATCGTAACTAAGGCAATATCACTCAATATTGTTTCAATCAGAAAAAAAATTAATAACAACATAAATCACCAAACTGTAAGTATATATTTAACAATTACATCAAAATTAAAAATTATAACATAAAGTGCGTCCCTCCTTGTGTTCGATGAACGCACTTTAACGACAATAGTATACAGTGCGATCGAATAAAATTAGTCATAGCCGGCCATGAGCCAAAATACATACATCTTTTCACAGGACTTACAAGAATATTCACACACACAACTACAAAGACGATGAAATTGATTGTTAATTTCGTGGATAGTTGTTGTGTACATAAAATATTGTTTTCAAAAGATTAAGTAACATTGCAAAATTACAACTTCCAAAAATCGTCCGCGGGTGCCCCCGGAGGCGTTCCGCAACCAATTATCTTTATAACCTCTTGCGATAACCGGCACCCAGCGTGTATACAATCCTCCGGTGGACGCTCGAGTATGTACGCCGCCAAGAAACCGGCCACGAAGGAATCCCCGGCGCCCGTAGTGTCCACGATCTCGTTCTCCTTGACCTTCGGCACGGAAAAACTGATCATCTTATTCTCACCGTACCAGCAATAGACCGGTTCGGAGCCGTTCGTGACCACGACGCACTTCCTCGGATTGTCCTTCGTCAATTGCCTCGCCAAGTCCTCCACTTTATCGTCCCCCCGGATGAGATTCGTGAGGGCCTTGAACTCCTGCCGGTTTCCGAACACTATGTCGCTGAACTTGACGAAGTTCGCCACCTCCTTCGTTTCATTCTGTATGATGTACTCGGCGCAGAGGTTGAAGGCCACCTTTTTCGCGTGGTCGGCGCAGTACTTTAAAAGTCGGGAGGCCGTTCCCGTTTTGTGGGATAAAAAGAAGGCTTCCACGTATAGTAAATCCATTGAATTCAGGAGCTCCCGGTTTGCTTCGAGGTTATTGATCGAGTAATATGCGGCCGCTCCGATGTTTCCGACCATGGAACGGTTTTCCTTGAACGCCAGGGATATCACCAAACCCGTCAGGTGACCTTGGCCTATTACTTCGTATCTGGAATAATAAGTTAAAAATGAATGTAGCAACAAGTTATTTAAAAATTTATTGTTTTTTTAAAAAGAAGGTTTATTGATGGGAATTTTTGTTTAGAACCGGAACCGATTTGGTAATTATATATAAATCAATTTGTAAATGAATTGGACAAACGGCGGAAATTTCTCGTTCAGAAAAATATGGCATGAGTGGGAATCGAACTCACAGGCTTTGGATGTAAAAGCAGGCGTTCTATTGCCTAAACCACCAATTTTTTTTTGTCTCATGTTTATTGCCACAGTTTGTGTAATATAATTTATAATATAAGGGAAAAATAGCATTCTCTTTCGATATATACTATATACTATTTATACTATTTTTTTCACAAACGGAATATTTTAAGAGTAAAACGTTAGTTTCTAAAACCTAACCTAAAAAAGAAAGCTGTCAGCTGTGACAGTAAAAAAATAAATAATGCAAGAGAAATGATTACTCCTCCCCCTAGGGAGGGAAATGTTATTTCTCTCACAACTTTGGCGGCAGAGAAATCGACATTCTCTCCCGTTTGTGAAAAAATATTGTTTCTACATCAGAACACCTACAGATAGGTTTCGATCTTTCAGATCTCGTCAGCAACACGGATTCCATTCAGATTGGGTTTAGTACAACATTCAGGCAATAGATTCCGCCACTTTGCCCTTTCTAACTTTAACGGTGTTTGGAATATTTATATTCCAATAGTAATTTCCATTTCCCCATTGGCAACTAACTGCGCTAATGAGACTTGACAGATCGTAACTGGTCTGTAGGTGTTCTGATGGGGAAACAATATTTAATTATAAACAATACTGGCACGACTCGAGTTACAACCTTTGTAAATCACTATTAACCCTTTCAGCCCTGGATTTTTAAATTTGAAAAAAAAAATGTTTTTGGTAGAAACGCCAAAGTGGCGGAATCTATTGCCTGAATGCTGTACTGAACCAAATCCGGGTGGCTTTAACACCGACAAGATATGGACATTGCCAGCGGCGGCAAATATAACAATATTAATGTGAACATTAAATATTAAATCTGATGGGGGAACAATATTTAAAAATGTTTTTGTTAATTATTATTGACGGGGAGCTTTTTAAGACCATAAATACCAAATTTGAACTGATTTGATGAATTAGTGAGGCTTTCTTGAAGTGACATCTAGTGATAAACAGCAAAAATATGTAAGTAGAGACATGTAAATGTTGCGGTGGCAATTGCCACCACCAGGGGAGAAAGGGTTAAGTGCTGCCACCTGCAATGATTAAATATAGTTGTGTTAGTATTGTTTATAATATAAATTTAACATTGTGTTTGCGGTTATTACTCAATAATCAAAAGTACGCGAGAAGGGACCCCCCAACATAGTAACAGTCGCAACGATCGTCTTTGGTAAATATAGTTTTCAGCAGGGATCGTTGAATTATTATAAGCAAAAGCTGATATCATGTGATGTTACAATGAATCACATTACTTGAAAGTTTTGTTAGCGCAAACATTATCCATCAGTGAATCATTTCTATTATTTATTATAACATTTACAGTCCAGAAGTCAACAAGATAAATATGTTGATGCATTATTGTCGTCATTTGTAAACGAAATGCGATTGGCAAGTTTGAATGTGTATAAAGGGAGAGAAATGAAAATTGGGTAATGCTAGATTTCATTTATTTCCAAAGAAAATAAGAATGTAAAAATTAATAAATGTAATTGACAATTTGGACAGAAAATCAGGATTTTGCCTAAAAAAAAACCCTTTTATAAAAAAACAATCCTGGTCAAATCCTCAAGAAAATTGTCAGAATAAAAATTGCAGAAAAAAAAAATTCCCGAAAATAAAAGTTCCCGAAAAAAATACAGAAAAACAAGTCTTCAAAAAAAAATACTTAGCAAAAAGTCCTGGAAATATTCAGTAAAAAAAATACTGAAAGAGATTTTTAAAAGAAAATTATGGAAAAAAAAATAAATGTAAACTGGACGAAAAATTGACAATTTGGACAGCGAATCAGGATTTTGGCCATGTTGGCACAAAATTGCCTAAAAAACCCTTTTAAAAAAAAACAATCCTGGTTAAATCCTCAAGAAAACTGTCAGAATAAAAATTACAGAAAAAAAATTCCGAAAAAAAAGTTCCAGAAAAGAAATTCACAAAAAAAAGTCTTTAAAAAAATACCCAAGCAAAAAGTTCTGGAAATATTCAGTAAAAATAATACTGGGGAGATTTTTAAAAGAAAATTTATAGAAAAAAATTAATGCAAACTAAAATTGACAATTTGGACCGAAAATCAGGATTTTGGTCATATTGGCACAAAATTGCCTGAAAAACCCCTTCTAGAAAAAAACAATCGTGGTCAAATCCTCAAGAAAACTGTCCGAATAAAAATTACAGAAAAAAAATTCCCAAAAAAAAGCTCCAGAAAAAAAATTCCTGAAAAACAAGTCTCAAAAATAAATTACTAAGCAAAAAGTTTTGGAAATATTCAGTAAAAATAACACTGAAAGAGGTTTTTAAAAGAAAATTATGGAAAAAAACAAATGTAAACTAAAATTGACAATTTGGACAGAAAATCAGGATTTTGGCCATATTGGCACAAAATTGCCTGAAAAATCCTGGTCAAATCTTCAAGAAAAATGTCAGAATAAAAATTCCTGAAAAAAAATTCCCGAAGTAAAAAATTCCTGAAAACAAGTCTTCAAAAAAAAATCTTAAGCAAAAAGTCCTAGAAATATTCAGTAAAAAAAAAAATACTGAAGAGATTTTTAAAAGAAAATTATGGAAAAAAAAATTCCAGAAAAAATATACGTGAAAAAACAGTCTTCAAAAAAATTCCTGGAAAATTTTTTTGGAAAAACAAGTCCCGAAAAAAAATTCCTGAAAAACAAGTCTTCAAAAAAATTCCTAGAAAAATTCCTCAAAAAATTTCTACTTTTTTTTTTGTCGACCCAAAAAATTTTTTCATTTACCCCCCAAAAATTTTAACCTGATCGGATTTTTGAAAGATGTTTGAACCAATTTTTCATTTTTGGGCATTTTTAACTGCAGATAATCAAAAAATTAGTTTGACTTTTTGGGTTAATAAAAAAATTTGAGGAACTTTTTCTAGGAATTTTTTTTCGAAGACTTTTTTTTCAGAAATTTCTCATCAGAACATGATTTTCAGAAATCTTCTTTGGGAAATTTTTTTCAGGAATGTTTTGTTCTTAATTTTCTTTTAAAAATCCTTTTGAGTATTTTTTTTTACTGAATTTTTGCTTGGGAATTTTTTGTAAGACTCGTTTTTTTCGGGAATTTTTTTTTCTGGAACTTTTTTTTTCGTTATTTCTTATTCAGGAATTGAAAAAAAAATTCGAGAAAAAAAATACGTGAAAAACTAGTCTTCGAAAAAATTCCTGGAAAAAAATTTCGGAAAAACAAGTCCCGAAAAGAAATTCCTGAAAAACAACTCTTTAAAAAAAAATTCCTGGAAAAATTTCTACTTTTTTTGTCGACCCAAAAAGTTAAACTAATTTTTTAATTTACCCCCCAAAAATTTCAACCTGATCGGATTTTTGGAAAATGTTTGAGTACATTTTTCATTTTTGGGCATTTTTAACTGCAGATAATCAAAAAAATAGTTTGACTTTTTGGGTCAATAAAAAAAATTGAGGAACTTTTTCTATGAATTTCTATTTGGGAATTTTTTTTCGAAGACTTTTTTTATCAGAAATTTCTTATCAGAACTTGATCTTCTTCGGGAAATTTTTTCTTCTTAATTTTCTTTTAAAAATCCCTTTGAGTATTTTTTTTAACTGAATTTTGCTTGGGAATTTTTTGTCAGGCTCGTTTTTCAGGAATTTTTTTTCGTTAATTTTTATTCAGGAATTGAATTTCTGACATTTTTCTTGAGGATTTGAATCGATTGGTCAGTAATTTTTTCAAGGAATTTTTTTTCTAGGTTTTTTTTTTTAGCAAAAAATCGCCATTTTATTTTAAGAATTGAATTAAAGAATGTCATAATCCAAAAACTAAGTAAACCTTAAAAATTAATAAAATCCAGCAAAGCAACTTGGAATAGTGACAAAATCATAGCATTTTTTAAGGGACCAAAAAATGTGAAATTCTTAGTTGTGATTTTAAAATTACTTAATAAAATCCACTATATCTATCGATCAATTTTTAAACAAATTATTTCTATGTAAATATTTTTATTAAAATGAAAATCTAAATATTTCTAAAAATTGTTTATACTGGAGGCTTCTATTTCGTTATACATTTTATATAATTTTTTTATTTAATTCTACAAATTGCTGAACAAAAATTCGAAGATTTTGGATTAGTAAATAAATTATTTGACAAATTTCACTTCTTCATGAACATTTTTCTCCAGTTGTACATTTCAATGTTGGCTCTAGTATTCATTCATTTTTACCTCCTCCGGTAGCACATTAATGCCCGCTTGCACCATTTTTTTTTTTTTTTTGTTAAGTCTAACCTTGTAAAGTCGGACTTATAATTTTAAGTCTTGCGCGATGGGAATTAATACAATTGTGAGCCAATTTACGCGACATCAATTGCTGAATTGGAAACAGAATTTGCCGAGCCCCGGTTTTCATTACAGTACCTTGTTTCGAGCCCCGCGGCCTGTATGAAGTTCCTTAAGACCTCTCCATTCGCGTCCGCTCCAATCGCTCCGAACATCACCATTCTGTGGTCCTCCCTTAAAAGCCATTTCATTAATCGCAACGTACTCTGAACGCATCCTCCGGGCGTGCATGACATTTCGAATCTATAAACAGAAAGTGATGCCACCTTTATAAACAAACAGTAACAAACTGTTCTACATAATGTAATTTCTGTTGTTGCGATATATATAATAATATACAATACAATTGAAGTATAATTTATTTTTCAATTTTTTTTAGTCATCTCACAGCAGAAATTAAATCTGTTCAGTTTAATGGGAATTATTTCAAAATCTAAAGGTGGGGTGTTTTCAGATTTTTGTAGAATCTTAGAGAGTAACATATTTTAAGTAAATTTGGAAAATTTTGAAGTGATGGCAATTGTTTTTCAATTTTTTTTAGTCACTTATGAGAATGTGCAACTACAGAAATTGACTCTGCTCGGTTCAACGGGAATTATTTCAAAATCTAGAGATGGTGTGTTTTCAGATTTTTGTAGAATCTTAGAGAGTAACATTTTTAAGTGAATTTGGAAAATTTCGAAGTGAAAGCAATTGTTTTTTCAATTATTTTTAGTCACTTATGAGAATGTGCAAGTGCAGAAATTGACTCTGCTCGTTTTAACTCGGTCTTTAATTTTAATTTGAATGTTTTCCATTCTCGTTTACCATTTATACATATACATTTAGTTATTTAGGTGTTAAAAGGGGGATATGCAGTCTTTAAGGGTGGAGACAAGATGTTTAAGTTGGGGTTTCTAGGGATGCATCGTTGGTTAAGGATTTCCTCGATTTCCTCATTACACGCGAAAAACAGGATATCGGAAGGGTTATGTAGAGGATTTTGAGGGTGTCTTGTTATTACTATCAAGAATTATTATCGTTTCTTATTATCAAATCAAATGTTTCATTTACTTGCAGCAGTTTGTTTCGGTAGTAAATGCCAATTTTTTTTTTAATGAAAAACAATCTGTTTTAACGAGAGAGAAATGTTAACGCTTGATTACTCGTGAGTGATTGGGTTTTCGTTTCGTTACCTATTTTTCACCTCGTCCAGCAGTTCCTTGACCTCCAGACTCGGAACCTCCTTGGTGTCCTCCACATTCAGGTTATGTCTACGAAATATTTCAACGTCATCGATCAGCACGATGCAATCCAGCAGGGGATTTCCGAAGCCGCCGACGACCACCATCTTCCTTTGATCTCTCGCTTCTCCACACTAGTAAGAATATTCGGGATGGTCTACTTCGAGTTGCAGGGTTGTGTAATCAATATTCTGCCACCTATAACACAAGTTAACCTAGAAAAACTGACCTTGTAATAATGATGTGTGATTTATTGTAAGCATGGAAATTCCGGCCAACATTGAGTAAATGTCTCACCTTGTTGCTTCCACTGGCATTGCACTTATTGTAAATCGGGGGTTCTTATTATTTTCTCGCTTAAACTCCTCAAATGTAAGACAAGTATCGTGCGGCATTTGTTAATTCAAAACCATCAGATTTTCACCTTTCACAAATGATACATTTCGATTCGGGAACTTTTCAGTAAAATGCACTTTGTTTGTATCACACGTATTTTACTGTGTTTGATAATGACCCTATAAGGGTCGAAACTAGTCGCGATAGATAAAAAAACGTGTGTGATACTTACTTTCAGGGTCGTTATCAAACAGGCAGTAAAAAAAAGGGTGTGATCTTAACCAGTGATGGGCCCCAACGGGTAGGTTAATAATACCGACAGATGGAGGATGTATACCCATTGGGGAATATTTTATTATATATATTTAATATGTTTTTATTTCAACTTTACAATTGTTTTTTTTTTTATTTTTAAATAGCCCACTACAATTCGTTGGAGTATCTTAAATGAACAAAATGGCAATACTTTGGTATACAGGGTGCCCGGATTTCGTAGGGTCAACATGGGCAACTTCTGCATTTGAGGGGATAGAGAGATGGTCAAATTAGCAAAAAGTTGCGGGTTCGAGGACTCGTTGAGATTTCACCCCCCAAATCCCTCTTGTGATGGCCTCCACAATAAAAATTAAAAGAAAATCTGAAATTGAAGAAATTGGTTTTGTTTGAATTCTTATTTTGAACAAGTGAGTCATGACAAGTGGGATTTGGGGGGTGGATTCTCAACGAGCCCTCGAACCTGCACCTTTTTGCTAATTTGACCATCTCTCTATCTCTTCAAATGCAGAAGTTGCCCATGTTGACCCTACGAAATCCGGGCACCCTGTATACCACCGGGTACATGGTATTTACCCAAATTGAATATACCCATTGGGTATATACCGGGTATTTTCCAATCACTGATCTTAACAAAGTGCATTTTATTAAAAAGTTCCCAAAACTACGATTTCCTTTAAAGATTTGTCGACACGTCAATAATTTCCATTTTTATAATGATTTACTATTTGTAATTTTTTGTATTTTTTGATGTAGGGTTACCAACCAAGGTGTTAACGTTGCATTAATCGACGTGTCTTGTTAATTTTGGATACCATGAGTCAATTGGAGAGTAACCTGATGGTGCACCAGCTGCCGTCCGACTGTTACCCGCCCACCGACAGCGACGATGAATCGTTCGTGGTGCTGGAGAGATCCCTGGCCCCCGATCTGGCCGAGGAGCAGGAGAGGAAGAACGTGATCGTGCTGTCGCCCGAGGTCATCGATCAGTCGATCGAGGTCGCCGCCGACATGCTGACCTACGTGACGTCCCTCTCGCCGACCCCGAACATGCCCCAGCTGCAGAGCCCCAAGATGTCGGCCAGCCTCACCACCATTTCGTCGGATCTGAGCCAGGACGAGATTCAAGTGAAGGTCCTGACTCTCATTCAGGAAAATACCGATTTGAAAAGTACGTTATATTAAATATTCCGTATTTTAGGACCCAAAAATTATCACCGCAGCCGGGGTGTTTTTTGTCGTTATATTGGCATGTTGTTTTTTTTGACAGTGATGATTGAAGTATGCTGTTAACCTATAATTGGCATGTTGTTTTTTTGACAGTGATGATTAAAGTATGCTGTTAACCTATAATTGGCATGTTGTCTTTTTGACAGTTTTGATTGAAGTATGTCGTTAATCTATAATTTCAATAAAATTTTACATGTGAATGAGGGATATAAAATACAACATTGCACTACACATAACCAAAAAAATGCAATGACATAACAAAATTGTTAGTTACTTTTTTGCTACCAACAAAAATGTCACCCTAACAAAGCCTACTGCGGCGAGAATAAAATTTGAACAGAGTATACGGGTGCTCCGTAACATCCAACAAATTGCATTTGCATCCGGCGCGGATGTAAATGATCACAGCGCCCGGCCGAGTGCGGGAATGCGAAATGACTCTTTTTTGTGAACTTTATCCATAAAATAAATAAACTCGAAAAATTTCTTATGTGAGATGGCAATATTTTTATACTGCCAGTTCGACAATGAAAAGATCCGTCAAAATCGAGAACAAAAATGGGGGGTTGTCATTTAAAAACAAAATGGCTGACGTCATTACTCAAAAACAAATGACGACTGAAAATCGACTTTCATGCGAAAATGTGTATTTTTATAAAAGAAAATCGACCTGTTCGAGGATTTTTTCCAAAAATATTTTATTGAATATATTCCATACTTTAGGCGCTCACTGTATAATATGTAATAATACCGAATTCCAGACACCCTGCTTCAAAATAATTTGGTAATGAAGAACCAGAAAGAAACCCTGATTCAGTGGAAGGAGAACGTCGACAAGGTCCAGGAGTCTCACAAGAAGAAATTTACGGAAGCGAAGGGCTACATCAAAGAGGTGAGCTCGATTTTCTTTGCGGATTAATTATTCGTTATATCGCAAAAAGAAAATACGCGCCTTGATCTCCTTTGCGGATTAATTATTGCACAATTTCATTAATTACTCTCTTCCAGTTGCAAAAAGAAAATACACGCCTGATCGATTTGCTCCGGCAGCAGAGCGGGAGTTTCGTGGCCCTGCCAGATCCGGCGTTGAATGAAACAATTAAGGAACAAGAGGAGACCATTAAGAAACTTAACGCGGACTTGGAACAGCGCACGGAGGCCTTGAGAGAGATGACAATGAGCCTTGATGATGCTCGAGAAGCGGTGAGTAAATTGATGAATCATCAAGAAATATTATTTTGACCTCGTGTGATGAATTCATAATCCGTTTCTCTTCTACACATCGGGTGTGGAGGTTATGAATTATTCAAAAATAGTTCATTTTATTATAAGTGACTGCGTTAACCCCTCAACGCATGGTTTTTTTGGTATAGTTGATAATAAATGTATGGTTGTATGTGAATGCAAAAAAAATATTTAAAAAAATTTTTTGATTGTCGAAATAGTCAAAAATATATATATTTTTTTTTAAACAGTAAAAGATACCTTTTTTATAGTTGATAATAAATATATAGGTATATGTGATTGTAAAAAAAATATTTTTGATAAAAATGGTAAAAAATATAATTTTTTTTTCAGAAAAACTAAAAAAAATTGTTCTAAAAATATTACTAATTTATAGTAGATAATAGATATATATATTCATATGTGAATGCAAAAACATTATTTTTGGTAGTCGCTATAGTCAAAATGAGGATAAGATTATTGTTATCGACTAAATATTTTCCATTCAGGATTATAATTCTATGAAAAAATGAAGATTTTGAGATAAATTCATGTGAACAGAGCATAATTTCTTGAAAATCTGTCATTAATTTGGTGCTTTAAAAAAAACATAGAAACAATTGCCAACGACTTGAAACTTTCCAAATTTACTCAAAATACATTCAGGATTATAATTCCGTGAAAAACTGGAAACACCCCATTCACAGATTTTGAGATAAATTCATGTGAACAGAACGTAATTTCTTGAAAATCTGTCATTATTTTGGTGCTTTAAAAAAAACATAGAAACAATTGCCATCGACTTGAAACTTTCCAAATTTACTCAAAATACATTCAGGATTATAATTCCGTGAAAAACTGGAAACACCCCATTCACAGATTTTGAGATAAATTCATGTGAACAGAACGTAATTTCTTGAAAATCTGTCATTATTTTGGTGCTTTAAAAAAAACATAGAAACAATTGCCAACGACTTGAAACTTTCCAAATTTACTCAAAATACATTCAGGATTATAATTCCGTGAAAAACTGGAAACACCCCATTCACAGATTTTGAGATAAATTCATGTGAACAGAACGTAATTTCTTGAAAATCTGTCATTATCTTGGTGCCCAAAAAAAAACTTACAAACAATTGCCAACGACTTGAAACTTTCCAAATTTACTCAAAATACATTCAGGATTATAATTCCGTGAAAAATTGGAAACACCCCATTCACAGATTTTGAGATAAATTCATGTGAACAGAACGTAATTTCTTGAAAATCTGTCATTATTTTGGTGCTTTAAAAAAAATATAGAAACAATTGCCAACGACTTGAAACTTTCCAAATTTACTCAAAATACATTCAGGATTATAATTCCGTGAAAAATTGGAAACACCCCATTCACAGATTTTGAGATAAATTCATGTGAACAGAACGTAATTTCTTGAAAATCTGTCATTATTTTGGTGCTTTAAAAAAAACATAGAAACAATTGCCAACGACTTGAAACTTTCCAAATTTACTCAAAATACATTCAGGATTATAATTCCGTGAAAAACTGGAAACACCCCATTCACAGATTTTGAGATAAATTCATGTGAACTGAACGTAATTTCTTGAAAATCTGTCATTATTTTGGTGCCCAAAAAAAACATAGAAACAATTGCCAACGACTTGAAACTTTCCAAATTTACTCAAAATACATTCAGGATTATAATTCCGTGAAAAATTGGAAACACCCCATTCACAGATTTTGAGATAAATTCATGTGAACAGAACGTAATTTCTTGAAAATCTGTCAATATTTTGGTGCCCCAAAAAAAACATACAAACAATTGCCAACGACTTGAAACTTTCCAAATTTACTCAAAACACATCAAGGATTATAATTCCATGAAAAATTGGAAACGCCCCATTCACAGATTTTGAGATAAATTCATGTGAACAGAACGTAATTTCTTGAAAATCTGTCATTATTTTGGTGCCCAAAAAAAACATACAAACAATTGCCATCGACTTGAAACTTTCCAAATTTACTCAAAATACATTCAGGATTATAATTCCGTGAAAAATTGGAAACACCCCATTCACAGATTTTGAGATAAATTCATGTGAATAGAACGTAATTTCTTGAAAATCTGTCATTAATTTGGTGCTAAAAAAAAAACATACAAACAATTGCCAACGACTTGAAACTTTCCAAATTTACTCAAAATACATTCAGGATTATAATTCCGTGAAAAATTGGAAACACCCCATTCACAGATTTTGAGATAAATTCATGTGAACAGAACGTAATTTCTTGAAAATCTGTCATTATTTTGGTGCTTTAAAAAAAACATAGAAACAATTGCCAACGACTTGAAACTTTCCAAATTTACTCAAAATACATTCAGGATTATAATTCCGTGAAAAACTGGAAACACCCCATTCACAGATTTTGAGATAAATTCATGTGAACTGAACGTAATTTCTTGAAAATCTGTCATTATTTTGGTGCCCAAAAAAAACATAGAAACAATTGCCAACGACTTGAAACTTTCCAAATTTACTCAAAATACATTCAGGATTATAATTCCGTGAAAAATTGGAAACACCCCATTCACAGATTTTGAGATAAATTCATGTGAACAGAACGTAATTTCTTGAAAATCTGTCAATATTTTGGTGCCCCAAAAAAAACATACAAACAATTGCCAACGACTTGAAACTTTCCAAATTTACTCAAAACACATCAAGGATTATAATTCCATGAAAAATTGGAAACGCCCCATTCACAGATTTTGAGATAAATTCATGTGAACAGAACGTAATTTCTTGAAAATCTGTCATTATTTTGGTGCCCAAAAAAAAACATACAAACAATTGCCAACGACTTCAAACTTTCCAAATTTACTCAAAATACATTCAGGATTATAATTCCGTGAAAAACTGGAAACACCCCATTCACAGATTTTGAGATAAATTCATTTGAACGGGACGTAATTTCTTGAAAATCTGTCATTAATTTGGTGCTTAAAAAAAAAATACAAACAATTGCCAACGACTTGAAACTTTCAAAATTTACTCAAAATACATTCAGGATTATAATTCCGTGAAAAATTGGAAACACCCCATTCACAGATTTTGAGATAAATTCATGTGAATAGAACGTAATTTCTTGAAAATCTGTCATTAATTTGGTGCTAAAAAAAAAACATACAAACAATTGCCAACGACTTGAAACTTTCCAAATTTACTCAAAATACATTCAGGATTATAATTCCGTGAAAAATTGGAAACACCCCATTCACAGATTTTGAGATAAATTCATGTGAACAGAACGTAATTTCTTGAAAATCTGTCATTATTTTGGTGCTTTAAAAAAAACATAGAAACAATTGCCAACGACTTGAAACTTTCAAAATTTACTCAAAATACATTCAGGATTATAATTCCGTGAAAAACTGGAAACACCCCATTCACAGATTTTGAGATAAATTCATTTGAACGGGACGTAATTTCTTGAAAATCTGTCATTAATTTGGTGCTTAAAAAAAAAATACAAACAATTGCCAACGACTTGAAACTTTCAAAATTTACTCAAAATACATTCAGGATTATAATTCCGTGAAAAACTGGAAACACCCCATTCACAGATTTTGAGATAAATTCATGTGAACAGAACGTAATTTCTTGAAAATCTGTCATTATTTTGGTGCCCAAAAAAAAACAATTGCCAACGACTTGAAACTTTCCAAATTTACTCAAAATTCTTTCATAAGGGGTTTTAAGGGAAGGGGGCAGTATTTCAATGCGTTTCTTCTTAGGACTAAGCAACGCAACATAAGCACTCACGTTTCAACTCGTTCGAATAGATTCGCCGCTGCGATAAATCATAAACCAACATAACAACGACCCGCCACTCAAGGTCACGCGATTTTCCAAAGTTTAGGCTCCTTTCTCATAAATTTGTAGCACTGCCCGAGCCCAACTCATTGGTGAATAATAAAGTAAACTAAATGTTGTGTCCATGCAAAATTTTGCCGGTCGCATGCCCGAGTGCGTTAAGGGGTTAATACATAATTTACTACTTTTAGAAAATTGTGACTTTTGTTTTATTTGATGGATAATTACAATTTTGTAAATATACAGTGCTGAAAATTAGGAATGTTATTAATTTAAAAAAAAAACATTCAGGCCAAGAAACAGCTGTCCGAACAGGAACTCCAGTTCGACAAGAAGAAGGAGACCCTCCTGGAACAAATCACGGCGCTGAAGGTGATCAACGAGGGGCTGGTGGCCAACGTGTGCAACACTGAAGAACTGGACAAGCTGAGGAGCCAGCTGATGGCCGCGCAAGTCGCCCTGACCGACTTGAAGCAGGCCAAGAAGGCCACCGACGCCGAGAACGAGGCCAAGCGGAAGGAGATCAACAAGCTGGAATCGTTGTTGCTCAAGATGAACGAAAACGCCGAACGCACAGAGGTTTTAGAGCAACAGGTAATAATAATTATCGTCGTTATTAATATTCCATCATTGAAGAGTACATTATTTTCACTTAAAACAATATCACATGCAGGGTGTTTCAGAGCTCTGGGAACGGTCAATCACGTGGTTATTTTTCAAAATTTCGAAAAATGTTTTATACAAAAGTTGTGTATAATAGTGAGCTGCACGTCCTAAAAATATTTAAATTTATACAGGGTGTCTCGTAACAAAGTTACAGACCAAACTTATGTTTTTTTTAATGGAACACCCTGTATTTTTTGTCATTTTTGAATTATATGGAGCAAATAAAGGTGAGTTACTTCAATACTCCCTATACCTATTGTTTGCCGTTTTCGAAATATTTGAAGATTTGTTGAAATGCATGGTGTGGGTGAAATTTTATTTTTGCCCCAGTGATTGACGTTGAACGATTAAAATCATTTCCATTATTTGGTTGAAGGTTCTAACTATAGAGCCAACCATGATTTCATGCAAAAAATTATACAGGGTGATAAAAAAATGCGGTAGAAAAACCGAACTTATAAAGTTAAATAACTTCGTTTTTTCAAATGGCACACCCTGTATTTAGTAACGTATTCTTAAGTAGAATCCAATTATCTTTCAGATTGTATAAGGGTTCCCTGTTCCTAATCTCAATAGTTTTCTTGTATTCGGCGATTATCATATCAGGAATCATTATTATAATCTGAAAGATTATTGGATTCTACTTGAGAATACGTTACTAAATACAGGGTGTGCCATTTGAAAAAACGAAGTTATTCAACTTATAAGTTGGGTTTTTCTACCGCATTTTTTTATTACCCTGTATAATTTTTTGTATGAAATCATGGTTGGCTCTATAGTGCGAACCTTCAACCAAATAATAGAGATAATTTTAATCGTTCAACGTCAATCACTGGGGCAGAAATAAAATTTCACCCAGACCATGCATTTCAACAAATCTTCAAATATTTCGAAAACGGCAAACAATAGGTATAAGGAGTATTGATGTAACTCACCTTAATTTGCTCCATATAATTCAAAAATGAAAAAAAATACAGGGTGTTCCATTTAAAAAACATAAGTTTGGTCTGTAACTTTGTTATGAGACACCCTGTATAAATTTAAATATTTTTAGGGCATGCAGCTCGCTATTATACACAACTTTTGTATAAAACATTTTTCGAAATTTTGAAAAATTAGCATGTGGTTGACCGTTCCCAGAGCTCTGAAACACCCTGTATATTCTTGAAGTGGCGTGACGGCTTTTCTTCGATTTATACAATTGTCGTGGTTGTAAATAGAACCTGTACTCTGTTCATATTTTATTCTCGCCACAGCAGGCTTTGGGATGACATTTTTGTTGGTAGTAAAAAAAGTTACTAACAGTTTGGTTATGTCGTTGAATTTTGTTGATTATGTCATTGCATTTTTTTTTTGGTTGTCATTGCAATTTTTTGGTTATGTGTAGGGCAATGTTGTATTTTTAACACGTTGACCGCTTTGTTAGTCACCGGTGACTGACACTGAAGTATTCCAATGGGGCCTTGTCAGTCACCGATGACTGGCAGTGCGTACCAACTACTACCCGTAATTTCCCCTAAAAAATGCATCAAAATGAATTAAATAAGCATATTCTTACTCATCTTATAAAATAAAACTTAAAAGCAAAGGACACTTTTTTTGACATTTTACAAAAAACACTTGTTGGCAGCCAATGTGTTAATAACCCTCATCCACATATTATAGGTTAACATCATACCTCAATCATTACTATCAAAAATAACATACATTGTCGTTGAATTTTGTTGATTATGTCATTGCATTTTTTTGGTTATGTGTAGGGCAATGTTGTATTTTTAACACGTTGACCGCTTTGTTAGTTACCGGTGACTGACACTGAAGTATTCCAATGGGGCCTTGTCAGTCACCGATGACTGACAGTGCGTACCAACTACTACCCGTAATTTCCCCTAAAAAATGCATCAAAATGAATTAAATAAGCATATTCTTACTCATCTTATAAAATATAACTTAAAAGCAAAGGACACTTTTTTTGACATTTTACAAAAAAACTTGTTGGCAGCCAATGTGTTAATAACCCTCATCCACATATTATAGGTTAACATCATACCTCAATCGTTACTATCAAAAATAACATACCAACATAAGGACAAAAAACACCCTGACTGCAGCAAGAATTTCTTCAGTAAGAATTGCACACCATTCGGCAAACAATATTTGAATCTAACTTCCTTAAAGGATTATTTTTCTGTTCGTTGTGCATGAGAATGATTCTATCTATTTCTATCTACAATCGGCGTAATTTTTAAAAATCACCCACCGTATCCACAGTTATCACTATACAAGGCGGACTTTGAAGCGGAACGCGACTGCAAGAACAAGGCGATAATCGACAAGAACCAGCTGATGGAGGACCTGCAGAACACGCAGCGCCGCAACGACGAGCTCCTCAAGGAGGTCGAAACCCTGCGGCTGAAGTGCACCTTCGTGGAGGTCAGCGGCCACAAGGCGTCCGCCCCGCCGCCCCAGAGGCAGCCCTCGACCGTGAGTATTGACGAGAAGTACGCACGGCAACGGTGAATAGGAAGGTGTTTCTTCTGTTTCTTTTAGACGCCATCGCCCCCACCGATGATGTACACGTGCCCTCTGTGCATGGCGAAGTACAGGTCTTTGCGCACTCTCGAGGAGCACGTCGAGAGTTGCATCAATAACAGTGGGCACTGATGTGAGCCATTTTTTTTTTTTTTTGTCGGGTCTCCGATTCTGTAGGGCGGCACGATTGCACAGAGGGAATTCTCGAGGAGTCATGTGAAATGGCAACTTTTTTTACTGAATTAGGAGACGAGTTGTCTGAATATTTAAAATTGTTGATTAGTTTTGTCGGTTAGCGAATTCACGAGAGATGTTTATATTTAATCATGACTAGCATATACAGGGTGTAGATCAGTGGTTCCCAAACTTCTTTGCCCTACCGCCCCCTTTCCAGAAAAATTATTACTTAGCGCCCCCTGGAACTTATATTTTTTTTTAAATATATATGTATTAATGTTTCTATTTTTTTCGCAAAATATAGTAAAGAATTGTGTAAAATAGAAACATTGAACTTTGAAATTATGAAACTATTTATTGAATCATTTGCAGTTACTTTCATCAGTTCTTCTTGTAACTGCGGAAATTCTTCTGTGTTTACACGCCATCAGCGCCCCCCTGAATTGCTGCAGCACCCACCAGGGGGCGGTGGCGCCCACTTTGGGAACCACTGGTGTAGATGAACAAAACGGAACATGGGATTTTCAGTGTTAATATCTTTACATTGGAGTATAATCATTTTAGAGGAAATATGTACACACATTTCTGAAAAAACGACTATCCCTCAGTAACCGCTACTAGTCAGCTTCCGCTATATTAGGGAACATCATTCCGCTCTAAATCCAAAAGATGGCGCCACTACTATCCCGATGGTCCAGGTTTAATACGATCATCCAGTAAACGTAGATCACTACTGATATTGAAATCATCCATCAACCCCTATTATTACCCCACCCGTTACACACATTTCTGTATGCAGTAATGCTATTATTTATTTTTTTGTATTTTCAAAAACACGAAATCATTTTCATGAAAATAATGGTTGCCATGAAATTCAAAAAAAATAATTATTCACTGTTGATCTGTTTGTTCCGTTTAGTTCATCTACACCCTGTATAATAAAACACTTGTTTTTGGGAGCTTTGCTACAAAGTAAAAGAGTTTTATTATAACGGGTCTATCAAATTGAGTGTTTTTTTTTAAATTCTTGAATAAAACACAATTTGCGTTGATTTCAAAAAACTTTATTGCTTATAAGTATAATGTACGGCATTTATATAAGAAAAATTATCCGCCAAATGTCCACTGATTTATCTGCAATTATATTTGCAAGTGTTGTCGGTCAATTTTTCAGCAGTTCTTGTTGCTTCTTTTAGGACTATACTCCGCCCACCTCTTCGGCCTTCAAGCTCACTTCATAATTACCAGACGTGCCAAATATCTCCAGACTCGACTATACAGGACGGCAAACGTAACTTGCCGTCACGCAGTGGCAAAATTGTGGGCGGAACCTTCGAAGGGCGCTCTCGATAGATTTCGTGAAGAATTGGCGCGCCTGTTACATTCATTTTCAAAAGTGACAGTGCATTAATTGTGCGGAGGAGAGCGCCCGATTGAGTTGTAAATGAATAACGCACGCCGGCTGTAGAGAGAGAGCTTTCGCTTGCTCTCTGCACGTCTGGCCAACTTACATTTGCCGTCCTGTACATCCGTTTCCAAAAAAGCAATCGAGAGAATTATAAAAACTTATGGGTTTTTAATTTTTTTTTAACAAAATACAGTGTGACCTCTTTAATCCGAACTAATAAATACGCAGGTTGATCCGGATTATCGAAATGTTCGGATTATCGAACAGTAAACAGAGAGGTTCTTAGATAATATGAAATCGGGGGATTCACTCATTTACGTAGCAGAATGCATAAATCTTCGGGATTCCCTCATCATTTAGGTAACAGAAAACATGAAACCAAGTGATTCACTCGCTGTTCGGATTAACGAGGCGTTGTTCGGATTATGGCTCCGAGTTGTCGCTGTTCGGATTACCGGAGGTTCGGATTAGAGCATGTTCCGATTAAAGAGGTCATACAGGGTGTTTCAGAGCTCTGGGAACGGTCAATCACGTGCTTATTTTTCAAAATTTCGAAAAATATTTTATACAAAAGTTGTGTATAATAGTGAGCTGCACGCCCTAAAAATATTTAAATTTGTACAGGGTGTCTCATAACAAAGTTACAGACCAAACTTATGTTTTTTTAAATGGAACACCCTGTATTTTTTGTCATTTTTGAATTATATGGAGCAAATAAAGATGAGTTCCTTCAATACTCCCTATACCTATTGTTTGGCGTTTTCGAAATATTTGAAGATTTGTTGAAATGCAAGGTCTGTGTGAAATTTTATTTTTGCCCCAGTGATTAACGTTGAACGATTAAAATCATTTCTATTATTTAGTTGAAGATTCGAACTATAGAGCCAACCATGATTTCATACAAAAAATTATACAGGGTGATTAAAAAAATGCCGTAGAAAAACCCAACTTATAAAATTAAATAACTTCGTTTTTTCAAATGGCACACCCTGTATTTAGTAACGTAATCTTAAGTAGAATCCAATTATCTTTCATATTGTATAAGGGTTCCCTGTTCCTAATCTCAATAGTTTTCTTGTATTCTGCGATTATTATATCAGGAATAATTATTATAATTTGGAAGATAATTGGATTCTACTTGAGAATACGTTACTAAATACAGGGTGTGCCATTTGAAAAAACGAAGTTATTCAACTTTATAAGTTGGGTTTTTCTACCGCATTTTTTTTATCACCCTGTATAATTTTTTGTATGAAATCATGGTTGGCTCTATAGTTCGAACCTTCAAGCAAATAATTAAAATGATTTTAATAATCGTGCAACGTCAATCACTGGGGCAAAAATAAAATTTCACCCAGACCATGCATTTCAGCAAATCTTCAAATATTTCGAAAACGGCAAATAATAGGTATAGGGAGTATAAAAGGAACTCACCTTTATTTGCTCCATATAATTCAAAAATGACAAAAAATACAGGGTGTTCCATTTAAAAAAAAAAACATAAGTTTGGTCTGTAACTTTGTTATGAGACACCCTGTATAAATTTAAATATTTTTAGGGCGTGCAGCTCACTATTATACACAACTTTTGTATAAAACATTTTTCGAAATTTTGAAAAATGAGCACGTGATTGACCGTTTCCAGAGCTCTGAAACACCCTGTATATCATTAATACAGAACGTTTTCTGTTACAAATAAATTCTCTTAACCCTTTCGGCCCTGGCGGTGGCAATCGCCACCACAACATTTACATGTCTCTACTCACTATGACAATCCATATTTTTGCTGTTTATCACTAGATGTCACTTCAACAAAGCTTCGCTAATTAAGCAAATAAGTTCAAATTTGGTATTTATGGTCTTAAGAAGCTCCCCATCAATAATAATTAAAAATTTAAAAATCCAGGGCTGAAAGGGTTAAGTAACTAATATTGCCTCTAAATATCACTAAAGCCCATAACGTTTGTTGTACTCGCTTGAGTACAATGGGAATGAATGGGTTAATAAAAACAAATATTAAGCGGCCCTTACACGTTCATTAATACTGACATTACTTTATCAGAATGACATTAATAATGATCGTGTAACGTAATGTTGGAATGACGGGGGGCGAATGATGCGAATCCGGATTTTCTGATCTCGGCACATAATTTACTGTCATTACTGGTAATGTCATTATTAATGACCGTGTAAGGGCCGCATAAGAATGGTTTATTTATTTTTTCGAAAAGTCGGGCGTTTTTTATTAGCAATAATATAGTGCGATCAATTACTATTAATAACTAAACTACATTTTTCCATTTCAGTACTCATGCCCCAGGTGTAGTTTCGGTTTCAGCAACTTTAGGGCCTTGGAAAACCACGTGTACAGGTGCATCGAATTGGATGCATTGCCGTGAATTAAATATGTATCTTGTATATTTTTATTCAAAAAAAAAACTAGTAGTTATATTTTATCATACTAACGTTACTGTTTAATGTTACTGTTGTATTTGTTATTAACCTCAATTTATTATGACTTTTATTTAGTCACATGCACCCGCACACCCGTTTTCAATTTACACTTTAACGATTTTTTTTTTGGTTGAATCTGGATTTTTGTTTATTTCAAACGATTTATTTTAGACTGTATGAAGTGAAAAGATGTGTGCTCAAATTGGGTTATAAAAGTTAAACTGTATGAAGTG
Organism: Ocypus olens; assembly: GCA_910593695.2. Classification (NCBI taxonomy): domain Eukaryota; kingdom Metazoa; phylum Arthropoda; class Insecta; order Coleoptera; family Staphylinidae; genus Ocypus; species Ocypus olens. Next base: position 4,615,812 of record OU343047.1, on the reverse strand, counting down.
AAAAGAGGGTTTAAATTGGGTTATAAAAGAATTGAGTTTGCTGTCTCGACACGAGTGGTTTGGAAATTTATGGGGTGTGCGGGGGTGCGGTGTTTTGTATTCTCTATGTTTATACGTAAAATAATTATAACGTGATATAATATGTATATTAATAAAATTTTAAGATGAGTCTAAAATTTTGTTAATAGAATTTACACTAAATCAAGGAGGCGAAAGGGGCCGCGGTGGTCTAGTGGGTAGAGGTCCGGCCTCTGGACCCCGTTGGTGCGGATTCGAGTCCCGTCCGGACGGTCACTTTTTCAACACGAAAAATGGCCGTACGGGTCCCTGGGTGTCTAGTGTTTGTCCCCATTTCATTTAACCCGTTTTTTCCCGAATTACTTTTATTCTAATTTACAGGTATTGGTTAAATACTAATGATTAAAGCATAATGTAATAATATATCTAGTTTTTTTTAATGCACATGTGTGTAGAATAAGTGCACAACGCAAAAAAACTCGTGCGACCACACGTGTTCCTATAATTCGGGAATAAATCTAATGTTCCATTTTTGGAACACTGGGAAAAAACGGGTTAAATATGAATATTATTACTATAAATTGGTTGTGGCTGAATGCCCTAGCTGGCTAAGCCAAGTCCCCATCATCCCCGATTCCCTAACCCAAACTCCTGTCAATCATCTTTCCTTTTATAAAAAAAAAAGAAAGGAGGCGGAAACAACAGCGGCACATAGAAGTTCGGCATAGGAGACTTCGTTAGAAAATGGCAACCCAATAATTCCTTTGTTAGAGTGAGTAGTGCAACCAAGAGGTTGTCATGGAGACATTATTAGCCTCTACAATGAGCGCGATCATCAGACAAAACAGTTGGGAGTATTTTCTGATATCACACTGTTGATCGTGAATGTCAATCATCTTTCCTGTTATAAAAAAAAGGAGGCGGAAACAACAGCGGCTCATGGAAGTTCGGCGTAGGAGGCTTTGTTATAAAATGGCAGCCCAATACTTACTTCCTTTGTTAGAGTGAGTAGTGCATCCAAGAGGTTGTCATGGTGACATTATTAGCCTCTACAATGAGCGCGTTCATCACACAAAACAGTTGGGAGTATTTTCTGGTGATCGCACTGTCGATCGTGAACAAGTTCGTCCAGCGGTCGCCATTTTCCCAACCGTACAAATTGGACCGATTGGTGTTGGAATTAAGCGTTGGGGTTGTCGAAGTCTTACGATAAAAATATAATTTATCATGTACCTGAAATTGAGGAAATGCTCGAATTGCTAATAGGTATACTCTGGTCGCGCTATGAAGGCGTCTGAGGTGATTAACGAAGAGTCTATTTATCGGCTTTTATTTATAAATCGGTGGTTCTTGAAAGGTTACAGATTATTTTGGAAATAAATATGCATGCAACCCGCTTATTGAGATAATTAGGCATTCGAGGCGCAAATGAGGGCGGCCTAAGTTAATCACCTCATATGCCATCATAGTGCGGCCAGACTTTAAGAAAGTAAATAGCTTAATTTAAATTATATTAAAAGTACACTGCAATCAGAATGACTTCGGCGTTCATCAAATACCAACATTCAGCATAAATGAAAATAAATATGTTGACAGTTGAAAATTCTGACAAACGCGCCCAATAATTCATGAACTGACAGTTTGCAAATTGATCCGCTAGACTTTTGTTCTTTCCTGCTACTGCAATTGTTTTAAAAAAAAAATTGCGATGTAATTATGTCACTTCCTCTGATGTAATGACACATTTTTTTTTCCCCAAAAATCATTGAAATCCGCCCTTGGCAACTCAAAACTGATATTTTTGTTAAAAATAAATTCTCCATACTTTGTATGAAGAAAGTAATAACAACTATAAGAGATTTCATCATTGATTTTCTCTGTAAAGTATTATCAAATGTGTTTGAGAATGCCGGAAGAAATAGTGCAGAGTTTTTCCTTTGCTTTTCACTATTTGTCAATTGTATTTCACTATTTCTCAAATGACTTTCACGTTGTCATTTTACAGAGTTTTTCTATTGCTTTTCACTATTTGTCAAATGGATATCCCTATTTGGCACATGACTTTCACATTTTTCAAATATATTTCACTATTTATCAAGCAGTTTCGCTTTACATCAAAACAATTTCCTTATATGTCAAATATATTTCCCTGTCAGTCATAATGGAAGAAAATAATTTACGGCGCAGGTAGTCCAAAATCAGTAATGAAGTAAGAGGCCTGATAATAAGGCAAATGAATACTGGCTTAAGTAGTGTACAAGTCAACGTGCAGTTTTTTTTTTTTAACCGCTTGCAGCCCATTTCTAAATCCTATGGAAGAAATGTTTTCTGTTTAGAAAAACTCAATTAGACGAGCTGGGTCTCAAAATGAAGATCAACTGTATGCCGCAGTTCACGAAGCTTCAAATAACATCACAGCGGAACATTGTAATAATTTTATACACCAAATGGAAACATATTTGAGTGATTGTTTGGAAAAAAATGAAATTTTATCCTAAAAGTATAAACATGTTTGTTGATAAAATATGTATTATGTACTTTATTTAAAATAATTAATAATAAACTGATTTGTTATTACGAAAATATACAACAGAGGGAAAAGCATTTGACATATCGTGAAAGTCATTTGATAAATAGGGAAGGAAAGCTTTTGATATAAAATTGACAAGCGTGAAATTGATTTGACAAATAGGGAAATTCATTTGATGAATAGTGAAAAGCAATAGAAAAACTCTGTATTGTCAAAAGGTTTCTTTATTTGTCAAATGATTTTCCTCGTTATGCAAATCATTTTCCCATTTTCATTTTAATAAATTTCTAATTTTATTTGATATTTTATTATAACTTCTTCTATTTCTATCGGCCATGGTCAATTTCTATTTGTGTGAATTAATTTGACAAATGGGGAAATGCATTTGACAAATGGTGAAACGCAAATGATAAAAGGTGAATATCAATTGAAAAACTGTAATAATATTAAAGAAAAAAAAAGCTATCCTTTCATGATCTGGAAACTTCCACCACCTAAGTCAAGTGCAGTAGCGACCATTTGCCGCATCCATTATTAAATTGTCAGGGTATTGTATAGGACAAACTGATTGAGATTTATAATTGCTTCAAAATGACACATTAGATAAGAGGAGTCGAGCATGTAGAACATGGAAGCTTTATTATTTCATAAATTTGATCAAACGGAAGCTTGTCGCTGCAAAAGACTTGGTTTCAAGGAATTCAACCTGCCGTGTCATTAGTTCCAGTTACCATTAACTATATCAGTGGTTCCCAAACTTTTTACTTTGTCCGTTACGAAGTACGAGAAAGTATTGTGATCGTGATTTTTTTTTTCAAAATTTTTTTTTACGGAAATATCCGTTTTGGGGTCCCTAGATGCCATTTCAACAATTTTTGGAAAAAAAAATTGTGTGTGCGTGTGTGTGTGTCTGTATGTGTGTGTATGTGTGTGTGTGTGTGTCTGGGCGCGCTGTATCTCAAAAACTAATAGAGCAATTGGTATGAAACTTTGAACATACGTCTTATTTGATAATCCGGAGAACTGAAAAGCTTTTGGTAAAATTTCGTACACCGGAAGTGGGAGTTTACCTTAACTGTTTTTTGCCAATATTTTCTTAAATATACAAAATATCACAAAAATATTTAAACAAACATCGAAGACAACAAAGAAATGAACATCTTTTGCTTGAAAATATTTTTCATAAAATCATTGCTATTCGAGAAAAAAAAAATTATTTTTGAATTTTTGGTTTATAATTATAAAACGATAATAGTTACAGCAAATTTATGTGAATAATAATTGTAGAGAATGTCAAAATGAACAACTTCTAAAGAATAAGTTTTTTTCGAAATCTCGTTGGTTTTTGAGTAAACCGACTTTTTGAATTTGAAGTATAATTTTTCCATCTTTCATGATTTTGACGTTTTAAACGTCAGTTTCATCCGAGTTAACGCAACGCTCGATGTACATTTAAAATATGATTTCAATTGAAAATAAACCCATGAAAACGTAAATATAAAGTCGGAGAAAGTAACATGATGGCCACATCACCATTTTTGTCCTACCGCCCCCTTTCCAGAAAAAATATTACTTAGCGCCCCCTATTTTCGTCAGCAGTAATCTTAAATCACCAAGATTGACTATTTGCAATTCGTTTCTTGTTTTTTGTTAATAAATTGATTACCGCACTGAACCCACGTTCCACTAAATCTTCTTTCTTTTATACTATCACCACCCCCTTACAGTTATTCATCGCCTCCCAAATGCATCTGTGGCAATCAGCGCCCCCCTGAAGCGCTGCTGCGCCCACCAGGGGGCGGTGGCGCCCACTTTGGGAATCACTGAACTATATTGCTGTCTGAAGGCAACGAAAAGTATAGTGTATTTTTCATCCATCTATACCCTGTGCGAGATATAGGAAGAGCTATGGAATGCGCGTGGAATGTGCCGATGGTCGTTACCAGTGGCGCAGCATAAATTCAGTAATATTATCGTTTTAATTATTAATAAAATCTCTTTAAGTATTTTTTTGAATATCACAATATATAATTAAACTTAAAACATATTTAAATATGTTTATCGTTTAAATTATTTGTAAATAATGGGCATAAACGACAAACTTTATAATTCCCGTTTCGAAAGACGTCTACGTTCATGGAAAAGCGGAGCGATAACTTTTGGTTGAGTGGTACAGCGGTCGGACCATGTGTTCAGCGAGATATGAACGAACTATCACAAAAAATATATTGGTCCACAGCTTATACCCTCGAACACACGGTAAACAGAGCGGCCCATTGAAAATAACATGCCAAAAAAAAAATTATTTTCTATTTCATCGCTGCGCTCACCATTTTAAACTCGCATACTATTTACATTCTTTAAATTCCATAGCTCTCTGTATATAACCAACAGACTTTAATGTCCATTCCATTTTGATGTATGTATATTTCTTTTAGTGTATGCAATTATTGAAACAGTTATTAACGCCATCTGTTGGTTTTAAATCTTGTACAGGAAAACTTCTAATAATTTTCTTAAAATAGTGGGCCTTTCCTAGACTGTTTGTTGTTTCTTCAATGGCTCGGACAGTACTTATCCCTTCTCTACGTGGTCACTGCGGAGAATAGTATATTATGGGTCATTCCATGCTATTTCAACAAAAGGTTGTGCTGCACCATTTTAATTTTTTTTTATATTTTGCACAGTTATTTATACATGTTTCTGGAGTTCAAAACTAATTTAAGAAAAATAAAAATTCTTGCCATGTGGCAGCAATGTCCCCGGATGGAGCATGAAACATGTACATTTTTGTAAATGCAAGCGTTTGCGCAAAGTGGCATAACTTTCTTTCCAATTGTGCAAATTTAAAATTTTTAAAAACTCTTAACTCAAATTAAAGTGCCGAAGAGTTTAGTGTAATTTTTATTCATTATTTGTTTTATTTTTTCAAATATAATGGCCGTCAAAGTTTAGCATTGAAATTTGCATTTTTTTCATTTTTCGGCCTTGCTTTGGACTGAGAAGGGGGCAATACACTCAAACCAAAATTAGTTTGCAAGTACAACGGTAACAATAGATTTTATCTGAGGCAAAAAATCTAAAGTGTTTTAAACCCTTCTAATTTTTTTTCGCTGGAGAAAATTGGCATTTTCAAGAAAATCCGTATTTTTCTAAAGCTGTATCTCCAGTGGGGCACACAGTAAAAATCTGAAATTTATAATACCAATGCTTCTATCCGGGAGCAATACCATTACAAAATTTGGTAACTTTGTTTTGCCTAGTAATAAAAATATTTAAGTTCAAATTTGTAATAATTTTTATGCAATCGGATTAAAAAATGAACTTTAAATATTAGAAGCCGGTACTAAAATGGAACTCACCAGTACTAGCAGTGATTATAATACACTTGTGAATATTATAATCTCTGGTACTAGGCATTAAAGTACTTACCAAGGGTTTCCGTACAACGAGGTGATTGGCGACTCATTAATGCAAATCATAATCCTGGTGATGAAATTTAAAAAAAAGGTACCATGGATCCTGAATAGAAACTTATTATTATTATTCAAAATGATTAAAGAATAAAATTGAATAAAACCATAAAAGTCATTAGACAATTGTCTTAAATTTGCGGCTGTTGGGAGTCAAGCTGCTGATTACGTTCTAGAATTTCTGTGTTAATCATTTTATTACAATTCTGTTAATCCTTTTATTACTATTGAATTTAATTTAAACTATAATATTAATGAAAGGGCACTTTAGTGCTGAGGTAAATGTATTTTTTATGCAATCGAAAATACTCTATTTTCAGATTTAAAATTGTAATTACTTACGTTTTTCATCTAAAGATGTTCTAGCGTTTCAGTGGTAGAACTTGCAGATGTAATTATAGGATATGTTGATATTTGTTTAACGCAAGATCAGTAAATTCTTAAGGTTGGATTAGCATCGCGCGCATGGTTTAAACAATCACAGAAATTCTAGAACGTAATCAGCAGCTTGACTCCCGACAGCCGCAAATTTAAAACAATTGTCTAATAAATTTTACGGCTTTATTAAATTTTATTCTTTAATCATTTTGAATAATAATACGTCTATATTTAGGGTCCACGGTACCTTTTTAAATTTCATCACCAGGACTATGACGCATTAATGAGTCGCCAATCATCTCGTTGTACGGAAACCCTTGGTAGGTATTTTAATGCCTAGTACCAGTGATTATAATATTTACAAGTGTATTATAATCACTGCTAGTACTGGTGAGTTCCATTTTAGTGTCGGCTTCTAATATTTAAAGTTCGATTTTTACTCCGATTGCATAAAAATTATTACAAATTTGAACATAAATATTTTTGTTACTAGGCAAAACAAAGCTACCAAATTTTATAATGGTGTTGCTCCCGGATAGAAGCATTGGTAGTATAAATTTCAGATTTTTACTATGTACCCCACTGGAGATACAGCTTTAGACAAATACAGATTTTGTTGAAAATGTCTAATTTCACCAGCAAAAAAAAATTAGAAGGGTTTAAAACACTTCAGATTTTTTGCCACAGGTAAAATCTATTGTTACCATTCTACTTGCAAACTAAATTTGGTTTGATTATATTGCCCCCTTCCCAGTCGAAAACAGGATCGAATAATGAAAAAAATGCAAATCTTGATGGTAAATTTGAGGGCCAATAAATTTGAAAAACATATCAAATTATGAAAGAAAATTAAACCAAAATATTCACCACTTTAATCTGCGTTAGGAGATTTTCTAATTTTTAAATTTGCTCAATTCGAAAAATTGTTATACCACTTTGCGCAAATGCTTGTAATCACAATAATGTACATGTTTCAAGCTCCATCTGGGAACATATCTGCCACGCGGCAACATTTTATTTTTTTCTAAAATTAGTTTTGTACTCTAGATACATGTATAAATATCTGTGCAAAATATAAAACAAAATAAAAATGGTGCAGCACAACCTTTTGTTGAAATAGCATGGAATGACCCTTATGTATCAAGTTTTAGTCACGAGTGCGTAGAGAGTTTTGCGTACAATACTTTTTTATGAGCCGAAATAATTGTGCAAAACTTATGTTATATTTGAACCTCCTTATGTCAACTTCGGTCTGTGTTTAAAGAAGCCACGTATAATGAAAGCATATTTAACCCTTTGCACTCGAACCAGCAACTCGAAACGATTTCGGCTATATTAGGGAAGTATTTCAGATACTTCAAAATCCTTGGGTCCGGTTAGGTAGGGTTGGGAACTTCGCAAATTATGGGTTGATGCTTTGCTTGTAAAGAACAGGCAGGAAAGTGGGCCCGAGTTGCCGAAGTATGCTCGCATTTGCATTCTCCACGTTGCTGATGAATACATCGAGAAATATTTTTTTTTGCTTTCCGGTTTTTAAATTACGCTCCATTTTCGGACTTATATCGGGCTCCAGCTCGTGGACAACTTTTGGAGCAGTGATCATATGGGAAATGGAGGGGGAATAGCAGTCCATTAGTATATAGTCAAAGGTTTAAATCACTTTGAAAAACATTTCAGTTTTGGAATAATTTAAATGTGCAATTTAAATAATTTCCGTCAAATCAAGTAAAACACGTAAGTCCGACAACGCCGCCGAGCAGCTGTCTTTTGTCCTGATAATGTTGACGGTTGGACAGCCGCATCAATCTACTAGCATCGCGCCATAAACAGAAGCCAGAGAAAAAACAGCTCCAAACCAGAATGCCCCGTTACACCACCGCCGCACTTCCCCGACGATGAGCAATAACCGCGAAGGAGACGCCGCGACACCAGAACTGCACACCCACCACGTAGCCGGCGCGGTCGTAAAGAGGGCACTGACTCGGACCGCCGTCCACACAAGCACACCCAAAACCATGGACGGATTCAACGAGCAGACCTACCTCCAGGCTCTGGACAACGACAGCGGCTACGTCTCCCACAATCACGAGTCGAACCTGGAGAACTTCCAGGAGAACGTCATCGTGGAGAATCCCGTCTACGTCAGCGAGGACACCCTCCTGGAGGAGCCCAAGGGCCAGAATAATCCGGAGACCACGGAGACCGTGTACCAGGAGTTCACGAACGTCTATTACCTCAATTCCATACTCGATTCGTCGGCGGCGTCGGTGCAGATGAACTACAGCGGCCTGCAGGACAGCAGCGCCTCGTCGACGAGCCTGACGATCTCCCCCGAGCTCGATCCCCTGGAAACCATTGTGACGACGAAAGAACAGTTGAATTTGTTTCCTTTGCATCGCGTTCGCGAGTCCGCTTTTTTAATCGACAACGACTCGAACGGCGAGAATGATCCTAACCTTCTAAACACACCGAACGAAACGGATTTTTCAAATGCTAAAATTTTAAACAAATCAAATGCTTTACAGACAATTCCGAACTTTTTAAATAATTCGTACGCCCCATCACTGATTACAAAATCGTATTCTCCAAACAAACAAGAATCGAAGGTTTTAAATAATTCGAATATTTCGCGAGGTGCTAGAATTTTGCAAAGCTCGAACAAACCCAACATTTCGAATAATTTCTCGGTTAACAAAGGCAGCACGCCGGTGCGTAAGCGGAAAAGATCGCTCTCGAAGACGCCGCAGAAGCGCATCAAGAGTTTGAACGGTGACCACAGCCCCGATATGTTTTCGGACGACGAGACGCCGGCGCCGCCAGTCGTAAAGGAGGCGGCGAAGGTGGCGGGCGAGCGGTACATTTTGGAGTGTGATAGGTGCTTGGTGAGACGTGTCGGGGAGTCCTTGGGTGGTGTGCTGCCGCCTCCTAGTTTTACGTCGTTCGAATTGTCCGTGGGGGAGATGCTGGAGAAGATCAAGGCGAACAGTGCGTATTTTTGGGATGGGGAGAAGGTGGACGGCGCGAAGGGACGCTCGCTGTTGGTGAACACGGACCTGCGGGGATGTTTGAGTAAAAAGTGGCCGGACGATTTGGAAGATCGGTATCATGGGTTGCAGTGAGTATATTTATTTTGAATTCTAATGATTATTTAATGTGGTTAAATGCCTTAAATTCCTCGGTGAGAAGGAGGATTGGAAAAGTTTACAATGTTGCAATTTAATGTTTCTCGGATAGAAAAATTTATCATCGAGTGTTTAATGTGTATTGTAAGACCAGGTGTGAGCCACAGAATTTTGTTTCTGAGTTGGCCATGCCTGAGAGAGAAAGAGAAACATAGCAGTCATGTCTGAGATTGATTTATTTTTTTTTTCTGATTGAAACAATATTGAGTGATATTGCTTTGGTTACGATATGTCATAACACATTTATATTTCCCTAGGAAAATATGAAGTGCTCATATTTCCCTAGGGAAATATAGACATCAAACAATTGTCATTGGGAGCTTCTCGCAAGAATTGTTTTAATTGCTCTCGGGACAACACCTCCGATTTCTTAGGAAGGTATCCTTTATGGATTTTGCAGCTTTGGATTTTACCGGAACCAAACATTCACGGTTTTTCATCACTTGCGTTAACACACAGTTTGACATTTCACCAATTTATGAAACAACGCAAATACCAAAACAAGTCAACCATGATATTTACAAACAAGGCCCTTAGCAACGTTACCAATCCGATAAATTCAAAAATTTACAATCCAATATTTTCCCATTTACAGAACAATATTCTTTCAATCAGAAAAAAAAACTATTGATTACAACACGGGAAATATGAATGAATACATTTCCCTTGGTTGTAACTAGCCAACCTCGGGAAATATACTATTCATATTTTCCTAGTTGTAATAATAGCTATAAATTCCTCGGTGAGAACGATGGTTGGAATAGTTTCCAATGTTGCAATTTAATTTTTCTTGGCTAGAAATATTTATCATCGAGTGTTTAATGTGTATTGTAAGATATGAGCCACAGAATTTTGTTTCCGAGTTGGCCATGCCTGAGAGAGAGAGAGAAACATAGCAGTCATGTCTGAGATTAATTCATTTTTTTAAATCTCTCTCTTTAAATAATATGCGACATACCTCATTTATCTCACAGCCAACTCTGAAATAAAATTCTGTGGCTCACACGATATATACATTAATAAAATAAAGAATCAAGTGATATTAAAGTTTGTAAATTAAACTTTAATATGTCGTGTATAATTTGTGAGAACGTAATTGGTTCCAATGCATTATGAAATTTGTGTGTATGTTTTTCGGATCAAGGCTACCGCTTATGTTGTTTATAAACAAACTGGATAAATGAAGTACTCAAAGCCATCTCTAAATTATCCAATAACATAAATAAGTGTCGTAAACGAGGTTATTTAAGAAATATGTACGGTGTGTTTCAAAAGGAAATTAATCATAGTCATCGTATGTCTACGATTAAATATTCGTAGTTGTCATTCAGACAGTTAATAATGTCAAAAATGTTGAGTGTTAATCGGGACACGCGCATTTCAATTCACAGCCGACTGCGATTAATTTCTTGTTGAAACACACTGTATAACATACAGTTGTGTTGGATATGTGAAACTTGTTATTGCACATAACAGTAAGTGATATCAGGGCTTGAGCATTGTGGGTATGAAATTTATTCGTTTTTTATTTTATTTTTGCAGCTTCAATCGAAGTAAACTATCCGAGGAACTCGAATCGCTATGCTCGAAGTACTCGCAAAGGTACGTCGGGTCCGAGACCCAGTCGAGCTGCACCGTCTTCGACGTGCGCGTGAGCAGTCCCTCGAAGCGAAAGTCGAGCCGGCTCAGGTGGGCCGTAAAGTCGCCCGGCCGCAGGCTGAGCCACCTGGCCAGGAGGAGGATCACGTTCTCCAGCGCGAACTTGCAAGGGGGCGCGTCCGTCGTCGGGGGTGGCACGCGACAGGTTATGATGGACGCAAGGTAATTACGATTTTCAGAATCTATTTAACTCAAGAAGGTACAGGACAGCAAACGTAACTTGCCGTTGCGCAGTGGCAAAGTTGTGGGCGGAACCTTTGAAGGGCGCTTTCGATAGATTTCGTGAAGAGTTCGCGGGCCTGGTACATTCATTTTCAAAAGTGACAGTCCATTAATTATTATATAGAGTTGTAAATTAATAGCGCACGCGAAGAATATGTGCTTGCTTATTGCAGAGACTGTACTCGGCCGGCTGTGGAGAGAGAGAGAGCTTTCGCTTGCTCTCTGCGTGTCTGGCCAACTAACATTTGCCGTCCTGTAACATCGGTATAAGTTGTAAATTCAATTGAAGAAAATATCCTTTTCTAACATATTTTGTATAGGGCGGATCGGGATTAAGGGCATGGCAAGTGGGGGGAGAGGGGGGACCGTAAAAAATCTTGCAAATTTTCAGTATAAATTAATTAGATTGCCATGAATTTAAACAAAAATATTTGAACAGGTTAATGTTTATTTGACAGTTTATGCAAAAATAATAGAACAACCTGTCACTTGCTGTCAGTTGCAAGTAAAATGACTATTATTTTTACCATTTTTTGAGAAGTGACAAAACATTTTTAACCCGAGAGACACGATCATCGTCGAACAGATTTATCGTTTATCAGATCATTGTCTGGGGGGGGCTCAATCCCGATAGCCACCCCCTGGGTGCGCGTCTGAAAGTGAGTATATCTCTGAATGAAAGTTTTCTAAATTTTCTAAATCTTTCCACTGCCACTCCTCATCAAAAACTAAAACAAACAAACGGTATACAGGGTGTCTCAGACATGACTCCCCAGGCCTATAACTTTCTTATTTTTAAAGATAATTCAGATAAAGATTTTCAGAATCTATTTAACTCGAGAAGGTACCATCGGTATAAGTTGTAAATTCAATTGAAGAAAATACCCTTTTCTAACATATTTTGTATTTGGGCGGCCCGTTGGTGTAGCGAGCGCTTGTGCCGGCTGCACCGCGGCCGTGTGGGTTCGATTCCCAGCTCGGACGAAAGACTTTTCCATCGAGAAGTATTCTGTCGGGTTCATGATTGTTGTGTATACGTCTGACATTATTCATTTGTTCATTTATTCATTTAATTTATAACTTAAAAATATATATAACATAGATGATGGCTAATGGTCAAGCACCAAAGCCAGGCATAACGCCGAAAAAAAGAATATTTTGTATTGGTCGGAGCGAGATTCAGGACATGGCAAGTGGTGGGGAGAGGGGGGACCGTAAAAATCTCACAAATTTTCAGTATAAATTAATTAGATTGCCATGAATTTAAACAAAAATATTTGAACAGGTTAATGTTTATTTGACAGTTTATGCAAAAATAATAGAACAACGTGTCACTTGCTGTCAGTTATAATGGCGGCTCGTTATATAGAGCCAAGGAGCCATGGCACTATCTCTAATTTCGAGGTCGGCAAGAATTTTCAATTACTTCTTAAAACATTTTGAGCAATAGAGTGATTTTTGAGACTAATTTAAACCATTTTTTTCTTACTAGAATATTCTGCATTTTTTATTATTAACCCTGTATTTTCGTTATTTTTGGATCTAAATATTCTTTATTTTGACCTAAATTTTCGATTTCATTGTTAAAATTTTCGTTTTTTTATTTTTTCGGGCCGTATTATTCATTTTTAGATTTTTTACCTGTTTTTTTCGATTTTTTTGGTCTAAATTTTTTATCTTTATTCATTTTTAGATTTTTACCTGCTTTTTTCGATTTTTTTGGTCTAAATTTTTTATCTTTTGCCTGCTTTTTTATTTTTTGCCGGGCAAAAGATAAAAATTTAGACCAAAAAAATCGAAAAAAACAGGTAAAAAATCTAAAAATGAATAAAGGTAAAAAATTTAGGCCAAAAAAAATTGAAAAAAGCAGGTTAAAAAGGCAAAAATATCCTTTATTTTGAACCAATTTTTTTTATTTAATTGTTTAAATTTTCGATTTTTTAATTTGTAGATTTTTTTGGTCTAAATTTTTGATCGTTTGGCCTAAATATTCTTTATTTTGACCTAAATTTTCGATGAAATCGTAAAAAATTTCGACTTTTCAGTCCGCTTTTTTGATTTCTTAAATATTTTAACCTGAATTATTGATGTGAGAATTTTTTTGAGTTTTGTTTGTTGGCATTTTCAATTTTTTTGGTCCGCATCTATTATTATGATTATCATTTTGTTTTGTTTATTAACTTTTTTGTTCTCTTGGACCACCATTTTTATTTTTAGGCTCTAATTTTAGATTTTTGTACTAAATTTTAATTTTTAGATTTTTTTAACTTAAATTATTGATTTGAGTTTTTAAATACTCAATATTATTTTCAAATTTCTGGTCAGAAATTAATTTTTGGGGGCTGAAAGTGGTAAATTATTTTGCTTCCACGAAAATTTTCGATTTTAGTTGTCTGCATTTTTTATCTTTACGACCGATGTTCGATGTTTTTTTCTAAATCTTCACATTTTTATGCCATATCGTAGATTTTTACTTTTTTCGGCCTATATTTTGTATTTTCGATTTTTTCGGTGTTTGGTCTTTTGGCCGAAATTTTTGTTTATTTTGACATAAATTTTCGATTTGTTTGTTAAAATTTTCGATTTGTTTGTTAAAATTTTCGATTTGTTTGTTAAAAATTTTAATTTTTTAGTCCACCACTTAGATTTTTAGGTACGAATTTTAGATTTTTGGTCTTAATTTTTTATTTTTTGTCACATATTTGATATTTTCTTTACTAGAATTAATGATTTTATTCTGTGGTTTTGTAATTTGTTTTGCTATTATTTTCGAATTTCTCGAAATTATTTTAAGCTAAAAAGTGTTATTTTTAGTCCAAGATTTTTGATTATTGGCCGATATTTTAGATCTTTGGCTGTTTTGTTCCATTTTTTTTTTGCCAAAATATTCGAATGGTTTATTGAAATTTAGGATTTCTTGGTTTGCATTTTTTATTTTTGGCCTGGGTTTTCGACCTTTTTTTCCTAAATTTAGACAAAACGTCGAAAACCCGGGCCTGAAGATGTAAAATGCAGACTAAAATATCCAAAATTTCAACAAACGAATCGAATATTTTGGCCGAAAAATCCAAAATTTAGAACAAAATAGCTGAAGATCTAAAATATCGGCCAAAAAATCAAAAATCCTGGTCCAAAAATAAAAATGCATTCCAAAAATCTTGAAAATACAGGCAAAAGGAAAATAATTTTCAACGAACAAAACTCGAAAATTCTCGCATATAAATGAATCATTCTTTATTTTGGCCGACATTTTTTATTTGTTTGTTACAATTTTCAATATTTCCGCATTTTAAAGCCCGTCGTTTTGGTCAATTTTTTTGATATTTTTGTCTTACATTTTAGATTTTTTAACCTGAATGATTGATTTTTAGGAGGGTATTTTTAATTTTTTTTTGCGGAATTTTTTCGGTCTAAGTTTTTGATTTTTTGTTCTTTGTTTTAGATTTTGCAACCTAAATTTTTGAATTTTTTGACCTGTATTTTCAAGGGTTTTTGTTTTAATTTCAGGTTATTTATTTAATTTTATATTGTTTGTTTTCGTGGGTTTTAATTTAAATTTAAGATAATTGGATTCTACTTAAGAATACGTTACTAAATACAGGGTGTGCCATTTGAAAAAACGAAGTTATTTAACTTTATAAGTTCGGTTTTTCTGCCGCATTTTTTTTCATCACCCTGTATAATTTTTTGTATGAAATCATGGTTGGCTCTATAGTTCGAACCTTCAACCAAACAATAGAAATGATTTTAATCGTTCAACGTCAATCACTGTTGCAAAAATAAAATTTCACCCGGACCATGCATTTCAACAAATCTTCAAATATTTCGAAAACGGCAAACAATAGGTATAGGGAGTATTGAAGTAACTCACCTTTATTTGCTCCATATAATTCAAAAATGACAAAAAATACAGGGTGTTCCATTTAAAAAAAACATAAGTTTGGGTAACTTTGTTATAAGACATCCTGTATAAATTTAAATATTTTTAGGGCATGCAGCTCACTATTATACACAAAAAAAAATTTGTATAAAACATTTTTCGAAATTTTGAAAAATAAGCTCGTGATTGACCGTTCCCAGAGCTCTGAAACACCCTGCATATTTTTAAATGGGAGCAAATTCTCTTTAAAATTATAAGAATAAAATTTTCAAAAATTTCTGCTCATATTTCGACATTTGAAAAAAAAGTTGAACATCACTGTCAAAATATGAGCAGATATTTTTGAAAATTTTATCCTTATAATTTTAAAGAGAATTTGCTCCCATTTAAAAATATATATGGTTTTCTATATTTATCTTTAAAAATAAGAAAGTTATAGGCCTGGGGAGCCATGTCTGAGACACCCTGTATATTTAACATATTTTGCAATTACTAATGTTACCCCACGTGACGAAATACATTGATCTAACCTGCAATAATGAAGTACGCAACTTGTAAAATTTAAGATATAGACGTGTTAATGCATTTAATTCCAGGCGATACGAGTTACTTACAAGAAAAAGCCCGAGGAAAAACAAGACCCCCAGAAAAACCCCGAGGAAGAGCCCCAGGAAAGCCGTACGCACGCCGAACAGCTCGGCGAAAAAGAGGCTGTTCCGTGCGGCCCAGGCTCAGGAGGAATCCAAGCCGGGGCCTTCGGGGGCCGCGTTCAGGGCGTCCGCCACGAAACGCGCCCTCTTCCAAAGTCCCGACAAAAAACTGGCCTCCTTCAAAAGCAGAAATATACCGAGTAAGCACACCAAACATTCAATAAAAGCTTCTGAATTTAAATTTCAACGATTACACTTTTTTTATTGATTTTATAAAATGTACACTTAGGAAAAATATACCAAGTAAATTTTCAATAAAAACAGTGATGAGTGTCGTGAATTTAAATTTCAACACTTACACTTCTTTTATTGATTTTATAAAATGTACACTTAGCAAAAATATAGTGAGTAAATTTTCAATAAAAACAGTGATGAGCGTCGTGAATTTAAATTTCAATGCTTGGTTTTATAAAATGTACAGTGAAAGTGGCACTGTTTGAGTTTTCTTACGCGATCTTATTGAAGGCACATCGAATCCCGCCACGAGTCCCTGGAAGAAGAAGACGACGCCGAAACGCGCCCTCTTCTGCTCCCCGTCGAAAATCTCCCCCGCGAACAAGAGGAAGCGGCAGGAGGGCGACGATTTCATGCCGACGAAAATAGCCAGGAGTTTGTCCCTGCAGAACGATCCGACGAACGGCTCCTCCAGCGTGGGAGTTGCAAGGCTGAAGGTTAGCAGGAGCGAGTCCACGATAAATTCTAATCCGGTGGTCGAGCTGAGCGCGAACCATAAAAAGGTAACGTAAACGGACGTTTTCCAATTAATTTCACTCTCGAGGATTTTAACCACTTCGTACCCATGTAGCTTTGGTTGGGCTATAGGATAATCCTGAAAAATTACTTTTTTCTTGTTGTTACCTTTTTCCACGACATATTATTCCACTGTAACAAATTTACTCATTTATGCATAGAAATATGAAAAAAAATCCATAGATGGCGCTAAAGGTTTACAGCCTTATTAATAGAATCACCCTTAGTAGAGTTTTAACAAGCCACTAGTTAGTGGCCATTAAGACCGTACTAAGATATCACTAATGTCCTACATTAATAGAACAATATTTAGACGCCATTAGTTAGTTGCGTGCTAACAAGGAAAATCATGTGGCAACATCGCTTTTGGCGCGCCAACTTGTCTTATCTAACCTATAAATTGTTTCATTGAGAGGTTTTTTTTTTTAAACTTGAATAGGCGTGCAAAACAAACGTCTGATTAATTTAATTTGCGATATTTAACACTAAATGCACGTAAGAAGTATGTGAACATTAATAACATTAATCAAATGCTTAATTATGTAATTATTATCCAACTTTCCTGCGATACAGTTACATGCACCACTCTTGTCTTTATTGCAAGATGTTAATTTTCTTTTGTTTTCTATAATGTTAATTTCCTCTCGGACCGAATGCAATAGCAATTCTTTTTCATAGATTCAATTTATTTGTTAATTCTTTTTCATACTCATTCCAGTTTTGGGATCTACAACATTTTCTCTAAGCAAATTATTATTTTTTATTTATAAAACATTGTAAACGCACTCCAAGACAAGTTTAAGCACAATACTAACATTTTGGCTAGTATCCATTACTTACATACACAACATACACAAATATAACTATAATAACGATTTCAAACGTCACGCGGTTTGAATTATAGGTTATGTTTAATGGTGTTGTTGGCGTTTAAACATGGAGTACAATGATACTAAATAGTTAGTGGAATACTAAATTTAGTGAGCCACTAAAATGTTCTATTAATACGGACATGTTAGTAGCATTCTTAGTACGGTCTTAATTCTGTGTACTAACATCTATTAATAAGGCTGTTAATTTTTATTTTGTAAAATATTTTTTTCATTTTTTTGTTTGTCGCCACATGTGGCGACCTGGGCGTGAAGAGGTTAATATTTACAAGTCAATAAAAGGAAATATTGCCTGTGAATTGTTTGTTTTTTTTTTTTTTTTGGCATAGGTTTGACCATTCATCCACTAACGATGTGTGAATTGTTTGTTTATATATTTTGAGCTTTTCCTCGTTTGATTATTTTTTTACATCTTTTGAAATTTTTACACGCAATTTTCGATCGAGTTTTGATTCCAAGTTTACAGCATTGTCGTTTTGTTTCTACTTAGGATATGGCAATTGTTTTTACTGAAAATCAAAAATGCATTACTTGTTTATGTATTTTGTGCTTTTAGAGCAAATTCCTGGTTTGATAAATTTTTTACAATCTTTAAAATCATTAAATGTAATTTTTGAATTTCCAATTCCAGTTTAGAGTGTTGACGTTTCGTTTTTACCTAGGATATGGCAATTGTTTTTACTGCAAATTATAGGTGCATTGTTTGCTTATGTATTTTGAGCTTTCGGACACTAAATTCCTCGTTTGATTATTTTTTTACAATTTTTGAAATCGTTAAATGCTATTTTTGAATTCCTAATTCAAGTTTGGAGCGTTGACGTTTTGTTTTTACCTAGGATATGGCAATTGTTTTTACTGCAAATTATAGGTGCATTGTTTGCTTATGTATTTTGAGCTTTCGGACACTAAATTCCTCGTTTGATTATTTTTTTACAATTTTTGAAATCGTTAAATGCAATTTTTGAATTCCCAATTCAAGTTGGGAGCGTTGACGTTTTGTTTTTACCTAGGATTTGGCAATTGTTTTTACTGCAAATTAAAGATGCATTGTTTGCTTATGTATTTTGAGCTTTCGGACACTAATTTCCTCGTTTGATTATTTTTTTACAATTTTTGAAATCGTTAAATGCAATTTTTGAATTTCCAATTCAAGTTTGGAGCATTGACGTTTTGTTTATATCTAGGATTTGGCAATTGTTTTTACTGCAGATTATAGATGCATTGTTTGCTTATGTATTTTGAGCTTTCGGACACTAAATTCCTCGTTTGATTATTTTTTTACAATTCTTGAAATCGTTAAATGCAATTTTTGTGTTTCGATTCCGAGTTTAGAGCGTTGTCATTTTGTTTCCACCTAGGATTTGGCAGTTGTTTTTACTGAAAATCAAAAATGCAAACCTAAGAAAAATAAATCCCGAGTATAAATTTTTTGGCCGCTTGTGTATGATAATTAATTTAAAGCCAAATATTGATTTCACTTCACCTTTTATTTCACAGAAATTACAATGGGCAGTGTACGAAGCGCTGCGCAGCCAAAACGTGGGCGTCAGCCACCCGCAGTTCAAACAGTTTGCGACGGTCCTCGCTCGCGTCACCAGGAAGCTGCTGCCCAACCCGGCGACGACGGTCAAGACCGAGGGCACCAGCGAGAGGATGCTGCGCGTCGCCAAGCAGCACGTTTTCGCCGCCACGAAGGGCAGGAGCGTCGACGAAATCATCCAGGCTCACGAGGCGAGCCGTTCGAGGGTGATCAAACCGTCGGGGTACGTCAGCAAGGAAGCGGCGATGGACGTCTCGATAGCTAGAAGCAGGGACAGCGTGTTTCAGGACAAGGTCAACACGTTAAACAGCGACGCGCAGTCGAACCGGCTGATCGGCAGGCCCGAGAATAGAATCGAGCGGGTCAAGAAAATAATTAACTTTGACGAGGACGGTAGCAGGTACTCTTTTAGATAGCGGTTTATGTTTTTTTTTTAACTTGTGAATAACAGATTATATTTTTATTGATGTTTTTTTTTTGCAAGTTGAATAAATTTTATCTTGTACCTGCGTTAATTTTTGTAGCTTATATCGCTCTGGGGCGAGTAGCGGCCGGTCAGGGCTCTCTCCGGAAGCATGGGGCTTCTGTATGATCTTTCGAGGGTGATTGGAAGCACGATCGGGTCCCTGTATTTCACGTAGTACTGCGGGAATTGCAGGTACATCCTAAAAAATAATAATTTTAATCAATTTTACTTTGATTTGGAATCGGGGCCTAAAACTATTTCATGAAAGTAAAGATTTAGTGCTTTATAAATGGGCGCGTTCGTCAGACTTAAACAGTTTATTTTATTTATTTTATTTATCTCAATCAACGGAACAAAGTCCAATTACAGATTATAAGATATAGAAAAATATACATAGAAAATTAACAAAATATTCATTGGGTGTTTACTACCAACCGTTGGGGTATTTTCTGATGAATGCACTGTTGATCGTGAACAAGTTCGTCCAGCGGTCGCCGTTTTACCAATCGTACAAATTAGACTGATTGGTGTTGGAATCAAGTGTTGAAGTTGCCGCCGAAATGGAGGTTACAAAAGTAGCGTTCATCAAATACCAATATTCAGCGTAAATTGAAATATAGTACACTCGCGCAGAGGTGACAGTGACTCATGCTTTTTCGATCTAATCATCGCTCTGGATAAATATCTATACTCGTTAGCATGCTTAAGAAAAACGAAATGCATATGTCGATATGTAAATTCAAGGGCTAAATGCAACGTATGACTTTTCTCATTCTATCTATTCTAACCTCAAAGTTCATGTGCTTGTATCTCCGATTTCGATTTAGTTAAGAGCAGAATCGATTGTATCCATTTCATTAACAAAAAGATTAAATTTAATGCCAATTTCCAGTTGTCTTTACCGATTGCCGCAAAATGCACTCGCAAAGTTTCGTCAGGAAAACATTTGCACGCTCGATAATTTTTAAATTTCCCGCCCAGACTGAATCGAATTATTTTATGGACATACGTTTACCAGAAACTTAATTCAGGCAACATGGAGCGATGAGTCACTGTCACCTCTGCGCGATTGTACTATAAACATGTTGACAGTTGAAAATTCTGACGAACGCGCCCAACGTTAACGTACGTTGTTGGATCCGGTGGACATTGATAAAGGAAGTCCTTGTCTTTGAAGTAAACTAATGGATGCAGCCGTCCCGAATGATCCTTATACTGATCACGGTGCATCTGTGCAATCTAAAATAATTTCATTTAATTCCCGTGAGATCAAAAAGTCGAAAATAGTTGGCAGCCCTTAAAACTCCAGACAACTTTGTTTATCTCTATAAAAATAATAACTACAATATTTTATTGTTATAAACAACTGCAATTGTTTGACTTTAATCTTTTTCACGGCTAACTATTTTTTCTTTACAATAAAGCTTCAAAATGACTGTAACTCACTTATTTTTAGAAATAACTATGTCATATGTCATATCGGATTAAAGAGAAAAAAATTGTCTTTCGAATGAGGTCATAACAGCCTAATTCCCGTGAGATCAAAAAATCGAAAATAGTTGGCAGCCCTTAAAACTCCAGACAACTTTGTTTATCTCTATAAAAATAATAACTACAATATCTTATTGTTATAAACAACTGCAATTGTTTGACTTGAATCTTTTTCATGGCTAACTATTTTTTTGATTTATAATAAAACTTAAAAATGACTGTAACTCATTTTTAGAAATAACTATGTCATATGTGATATCGGATTAAAGAGAAAAAAAATGTCTTTCGAATGATGTCATAGCCAACTATGGTTTCCATTAAAAAAAATGTAAGTTTGCGTCATATCTCGAAAAATAATGGCGTTAAAATTATTCTGAATTTATTTTATTAAACTGCATAAAATAATCTACAACTTTGTTATACACAACTTCAATTGTTTTACTTTAATCTTTTTCATGGCCAACTATTTTTTCTTTATAATAAAACTTAGAAATGACTGTAACTCACTTATGTTTAGAAATAACTATGTCATACGTGATATCGGATTCAAGAGAAAAAAATTGTCTTTCGAATGAGGTCATAGCCAACTACGGTTTCCATAAAAAAAATGTAAGTTTGCGTCATATCTCGAGAAATAATCGCGTTAAAATTATTCTGAATTCATTTTATTAAGCTGCGTAAAATGATCTACAACTTTGTCCTTTACAACTTTTTTCTATCTGTCATAATAACCGAGATATATTCATTTGAAAAAATTTTACATTTTTCAAAATATCTAGTTACCCTTCACTTTTTTGAAAACTTTGAAAGTGTTATTTTATTGGGCTCGTAAAACTGCACTTCTTTGCCCATTTAACCGTTTCTTTATCTCTTATAGTTTCTGTAATCCCCATAGAGAACATCGAAAAAACTCACCCTGTATATTCAACCTGTTCATAATCCCCACAAAATTGAGTCTTAGAAAAACAAAAACAAATAACCACTTTCCCGGGTAATGTTGAATGTATTGTTTTTCGAGGAAAGGTTGCCGTAACTACATGAAAACGAAAATTATTTGTGGTTTTAAAAAGAACCCATTTCGAGACGCCTCGTTAGAGGGTGATGTTGACAAAACGCAGGAGACCGTGCTACATCAGACGAAGATGAAAACTCCAGAAAATGTTCAGTGTGAGACATTAAATTCACTCGAAAAACAAAAGTCGAACATAGTTTCCCAATAATATCTAAGGTTATCTCAGATCCAAGAATGATATTATGTTCCTTATTAAAAAATGCCTTTATATCGTTTTAATTGTCTTGTCTAGCTTTACTGGTTTTTGAGTAAGAAAATAAAAACGAAATTTCAAAATATCTCAAAAACGTGAAGTTCATTGTTTTTCAGTTTATTATTGGTCCCCAAAATGTTGCAACTTTACCCTTTATCTCTCCATCTCATCAAATAACTGTCATCCCCACATATATTCTGTCGAAATGCGGACACCCTGTAAATACAGGGTGTTTCACAGCTCTGGAAACGGTCAATCACGTGCTTATTTTTCAAAATTTCAAAAAAAAAATTATACAAAAGTTGTGTATAATAGTAAGCTGCACGCCCTGAAAATATTTAAATTTCTACAGGGTGTCTCATAACAAAGTTACAGACCAAACTTATGTTTTTTCAAATGGAACACCCTGTATTTTTTGTCATTTTTGAATTATTTGGAGCAAATAAAAGTGAGTTCCTTCAATGCTCCCTATACCTATCGTTTGCCGTTTTCGAAATATTTGAAGATTTGTTGAAATGCACGGTCTGGGTGAAATTTTATTTCTGCCCCAGTGATTGACGTTGAACGATTAAAATCATTTTAATTATTTGCTTGAAGGTTCGAACTATAGAGCCAACCATGATTTCATACAAAAAATTATACAGGGTGATAAAAAAAATGCGGTAGAAAAACCCAACTTATAAAGTTGAATAACTTCGTTTCTCAAATGGCACACCCTGTATTTAGTAATGTATTCTCAAGTAGAATTCAATTATCTTTCAGATTATAATAATTATTCTTGATATGATAATCGCCGAATACAAGAAAACTATTGAGATTAGTAACAGGGATCCCTTATACAATCTGAAAGATAATTGGATTCTACTTAAGAATACGTTACTAAATACAGGGTGTGCCATTTGAAAAAACGAAGTTATTCAACTATAAGTTCGGTTTTTCTACCGCATTTTTTTTATCACCCTGTATAATTTTTTGTATGAAATCATGGTTCGCTCTATGGTTCGAACCTTCAACCAAATAATAGAAATGATTTTAATCGTTCAACGTTAATCACTGGGCCAAAAATAAAATTTCACCCAGACCATGCATTTCAACAAATCTTCAAATATTTCGTAAACAGCAAACAATAGGTATAGGAAGTATTGAAGTAACTCACCTTTATTTGCTCCATATAATTCAAAAATGATAAAAAATACTGGGTGTTCCCAGTAAGTTTGGTCTGTAACTTTGTTATGAGACACCCTGTATAAATTTAAATATTTTTAGGGCGTGCAGCTCACTATTATACACAACTTTTGTATAAAATATTTTTCGAAATTTTCAAAAATAAGGACGTGATTGACCGTTCCCAGAGCATTGAATCATCCTGTATAAATGTAAATCTGCTAAAAATTTGTATTCAATGAGGGTGTTCCTTAAAAAAAAATGCAACTTTATGTCATAACTCTTAAATTAAGAGTCAAAATAGAAAAATAAGTATAGGTTTTCTAACTTAACATTGTGGTAACAGAAAGTTTTAATGCATACCTTTCGTTAGTACTTTAGAATTGAATGGTACATGTTGAGCAAATTGTAAGCTATTTTTAGACAAACTTCCTACCTTATAAAAATCGTCGACTTCTTGCTGCCGTCCAGGATCGAGCATCGTGAACTTGGGCCTGGGCAAGGTCAAATATTTCTCGGTCATTTTCGTGCTGGCGATCGCTATGTCCGGCCTGGGGGAATACGGAGTGCTCATGAAGCCCCACTCGTAAGGAGGCATCTGCAACAATTAAACTTGAGAAAACCTCGCTCGTCTCGATTCCTGCGACTCACCTGAAACTTGGACAAATTTTCATTCCGGTAATTTTGAAAATAGTTAACGGTGTCGTTGGAACCGTACCCGCTTTTAATCGGTGTATGCGTCCCCATGAAGGGGACCTTGATAGCCGGCGGGAAGTAGGTAATCTTCATATCCGATAAATTTATGTCCCCCATTTTTACAATAAGGTACCAGTAATTTTAAAGCGATTAAAATTGATGCTTCAAATTCGACAGTCGGGTAAATAAACGCTTCGCTTGTTTCTAACAATTGGGATTTTAAGAGGCCTGCTTAAGTTCTCAATGTTTAAGCAGCGTAAGTTCAATCAGCCCTCACAGATGGTGCTGCAGAGTGTAAAGCAAATTTTGGTTCCCACCGCGAAAATTAAAAAGGGCCCCTAGATCCTTTCACCCATGGAAATTCGGGAATGTATAATTTTCCACATTCCGTCACCCCCGCCCGCAGCTTGGTGCCCCACGCTACGACACTATACCTCATTTAATAACCAGGCGGACTAAAACCGAAAGTCACATTTACGCTATAAAAAGTAACCAGAAATGTTTTGGCGGTAAAATTCAAATTATTTAAAATTCATATTGAAGTTTGAATCCATCTTTACTGGGTGTATTTTAATAAGGGAAGACGAAATTATACTCTCCAGTATTGTAAAATTTTATTTCTCCAAAATAATAAATAAATAAATAAAATAAAATTTTACAATACTGGAGAGTATAATTTCGTCTTCCCTTATTATTTAAAATTCGTTTACCCATAACATTCATTCAATAATTTTAACAATACATAAGCAAACTTTTGGAAAATTTTCTTTCTAATTTTGCGAAATACCGTACTGCTAGCCTGTCCTAAATATTATACATGTTTATGATTTGATTACTTGCACTACCCTTACCTAATGAATCGACAATTTTATGTACAACGACAGTAGATTTTAACGCCTCTTGTATTAAAAGGTTGTATACGTTAATTCTGGATTGTTTTTAATTAATGCTCTCAAATCCAACCTTTTCCGTTTCTTGGAGGTAGAAAATGACTCCGAACTAGTGCTGGGCATCTATCCATACTTAAAAATGAAATATCTATTTCCTAGAAGATCGCAGGATGAGTTTTTGATAGAACCGATTCTTACACTTTCAACGGGAGGAATAACTGGTTGAAAACACAAAAACTGACGCGAAATACGTGGAACCGGTGGGACACAAGTAAACGATAACAGATCAGCTGATCATAACAGCGGCCATTGTCGTTTTAGTAATTTTGGCCTGTGTAAAAACGGCGCCCGTTTAGCCAATCACAACAACGTATTTTCGCGGCTATAATTTGATTTAGTCCGCCTGGTTATTAAATGAGGTATAGTGTAAAGTAACAAGCTCAGTAAACATATGAAAATTTAGGTAAGTCTGGTAACTACTTAATAGTGACGGTTCGCGGGGTTTTTTCTGGTACGGCCGAGGTAGCAGAGGTGGCAGTACGGATAGGTATTGTCGGTTGCAGAAGCGGTTGACTGCGTGACCGCACCTATCTGTATTGGTCCTCGGCCGTACCAGAAAAAAACCCCGCGAACCGTCACTGCTACTTAACACCATTATATTTTATTTTTTGCATGATTTACAAAATGTATTTAAAGTTATAATCACTGAATTATAAATTGTTGTAAAAAACATAGTAAAACAGTGATTATATTATGAATTACCGCACAGTAACGGTTGCAACCATCATCATGATTATTTAAAGTTACTCTCAATCAGTGACGGTTCGCGGGTTTTTTTTCTGGTACGGCCGAGGAATACAGATAGGTAGGGTCAGTTGCAGAGACCGCACCTATCTGTATTATCACCTCTTGTTCCTCGACCGTTCCAGAAAAAACCCCGCGAACCGTCACTGCTCTCAATACTTAAGCTAATGAGTTGAGAGAGAGAGACACTTTTACGAATGACCTCAAGACCTCAACAAGCAATTCACCAGAGGTCTTTCAGCCTGCAATGAGTTGAATTTATTAAAAAAGAACATACAGTGCCCAATTTAAAAAAAAAATCCTTGCGATAAGGATTGAGCGTAAATCCGGCAACATCGCAATTAATCTTAGGTTAGTTCAGCAGGTGACATTGACAGCTCCAACACTTTTTCATTGTGTAAATAATTAAACGTAAATTTTCCGTAAACCACCTTACTTTCGCATCTCAAACGAGCCGCAATACCCACGAGAACTTCCACCGAAACAAATTAATAAACGCGATGATTCAACGCGCTCCAATTTCCGGCCCCTTCTAAAAATAACCCTCGGAATGCTCGGCGTAACGGCATTTGCGCGGATTCCGCGAGCAGTAACCCGGTTTTAAGGAACGAAAAAAAGGGAAGAGAAACCGACCGGCGACAATAATATAATGGTAATGGACAAGTACTACCACCAGGTTGACCCGCGGGTGGAGCTGTGGGAGAAGATCAGCAAGCTCCACCTCAGCTACCTCGAGATGGAGGAGAGCCCGCAGAAGCTGGAGCACCGCAACAAGCTAGAAGGTCAGTCTGAGAAAACCGCCTCCCCCACCCCCCTACTGTGAACAAACGCGCTCACCCGCTCGTTTTAAGATTGCATCAACGAGTACCTCTGCCTGGTGCCGCACAGCCAGAAGTTCGAGCTGGCGTGCACCGCCGAAGTGCTGTTCAGGTCGGCGAGCGGCAACAAGGACTTCAGCGGGTATCGGGCCGCCCTCGGTTTCGACGCCGTCGGGAGGTACGCCGCCAACTTGATCACGAAGCCGTGGAGGAGGGAATACAGACAGATAAAGGTACGGTATATCTTTGACCTGAAATGCATTATTTTAGATCTTTGCTGCTAAAATTGTAAAATCGTTTGACGTTAATAATAATAAATTTTTATTAATAGAGGTTTACGTTAAAAAATCTGAATTTTGTGTGTTTTTTTTAGATGTATTCCGGGTTCTACAAGCACGAAATCGAGTCGAATTTAGTGGGAGTCGAGTTGATGTTCGAAGCGATGGGTTATAGACAGGTCGGAAGGGAAATTTTAAATCTGGAAGGCCCCATATGTCCGGATCAAGCTATACGTGTGTCTTTGGATTCATTGATGGCCTACGTTGAATGTCAGGTAAATCTTCGTTACTGTTTTTTTTTTTTACTTTCTCAGTTACGAAATACGAGAGTTTAAAATTAAACACAGATTTTAAATTTAAAATTATATTTTCCCATTACTATCGAATATAACATTCAGCTACAATTACAATTTCAATTACAGAAATATAGCATGTGTCTCACGAAAAAGGCCCCAAGCTCTAGCGACTTTATTTTTGACTTAAATTTAAAAAAAAACAAATATGATATTAAATCGCATCTCGGTTGCTACAATTTGCTTGTAACGGATTTTTTTAGAGAGCGGCCATCTTGCCTTCATGACGTCATCGACCATTTTTTTAAATGGCACCAAAAAAAAATGTTTTATAGAGAATTTTTTGTGCTATTCAACGATGTAATCATTTCATAGGTTTGCATTACATTTTCTTTGAGAAAAATGCAAAACTAAAACAAAAAAAAGTTTGCCATGGATTTTTTGTTGATTATTTAAAAGAAAGTAAATTACAAGAAATGGTGTACCACGAAATGCAAAACTAAAAACCAAACTGAAAATTAGGTAATTTACTAATTATTGATGTAAATTGCAGAAAAAATCACAAAAATGGTGATGTGGCCATCATGTTACTTTCTCCGTCTAGATTTTATTATTTATATTTACACTTTCATGGTTTATTTTCAATTTAAATCATATACATCGAGCGTTTTGTAGACTCGGATGAAACTGACGTTTAAAACGTCAAAATCATGAAAGATGGAAAAATTATACTTCAAATTCAAAAACTCAGTTTACTCAAAAACCAAAGGGATTTCGAAAATAACTTATTCTTTATAAGTTGTTCATTTTAGCATTCTCTACAATTATTATTAACATAAATTTGCTGTAACTATTATCGTTTTATAATTAGAAAACAAAAATTAAAAACAAATAAATAAATTTTTTTCTCGAATAAAAATGATTTTATGAAAAATATTTTCAAGCTAAAGATGTTCATTTATTTGCAGTCTTCAATGTTTGTTTAAATGTTTTTGTGATATTTTTCATACCTAAGAAAATATTGGCAAAAAACAAAAAACAGCTAAGGTAAACACCCACTTCCGGCGTACGAAATTTTACCAAAAGCTTTTCAGTTCTTTGCATTATCAAATAAGACTTGTGTTCAAAGTTTCATATCAACTGCTTTATTAGTTTTTGAGATACAGCGCGCACAGGCAGATTTCCCGGCGCATCCACCACCAAATAAAAATTTCTTCAATTTTAATGATTTTATAATAAATCAAACGCTGAGAATGTAATTAACATTGGCCTATAGATGTACTGTCAATCCACAATTTCAATTATTTTTTCTCGACTCCACGGGAACTCTCTTTTTAAAATGACAAGAATTCAAAGTCCAATATGGCATTGTTTGACGCGTTTTAAATTTAATTTTTTAACAACAACGTGTAGATAAGAGTCTACTTAAACGATTAAACGCATTAAATTTTGGGTAAAATTGTTTATAACTTTTTTATGATTTTTTTTTCTCGGATCCACCCGAACTGTACATATAATTTAGCAAACTTTCAAAGTCCAATATGGCACTGTTTGACGCGTTTTAAATTTAATTTTTTAACAACAACGTGTGGATAAGAGTCTACTTAAGCGATTTAAAGCATTAAATTTTGGGTAAAATTGTTTATAACTTTTTTATGAATTTTTTTTCTCGGGTCCACCCGAACTGTACATATAATTCAGCAAACTTTCAAAGTCCAATATGGCACTGTTTGACGCGTTTTAAATTTAATTTTTTAGCAACAACGTGTAGATAAGAGTCTGCTTAAGCGATTTAAAGCATTAAATTTTGGGTATAATTGTTTATAACTTTTTTATGATTTTTTTTTCTCGGGTCCACCCGAACTGTACATATAATTTAGCAAACTTTCAAAGTCCAATATGGCACTGTTTGACGCGTTTTAAATTTAATTTTTTAACAACAACGTGTAGATAAGAGTCTACTTAAGCGATTTAAAGCATTAAATTTTGGGTAAAATTGTTTATAACTTTTTTATGAATTTTTTTTCTCGGGTCCACCCGGACTGTACATATAATTCAGCAAACTTTCAAAGTCCAATATGGCACTGTTTGACGCGTTTTAAATTTAATTTTTTAACAACAACGTGTAGATAAGAGTCTACTTAAGCGATTTAAAGCATTAAATTTTGGGTAAAATTGTTTATAACTTTTTTATGAATTTTTTTTCTCGGGTCCACCCGAACTGTACATATAATTCAGCACATTTTCAAAGTCCAATAAGGCACTGTTTGACGCGTTTTAAATTAAATTTTTTAACAACAACGTGTAGATAAGAGCCTACTTAAACGATTTAACGCATTAAATTTTGGGTAAAATTGTTTATAACTTTTTTATGAATTTTTTTTCTCGGGTCCACCCGGACTGTACATATAATTCAGCACATTTTCAAAGTCCAATAAGGCACTGTTTGACGCGTTTTAAATTTAATTTTTTAACAACAACGTGTAGATAAGAGTCTACTTAAGCGATTTAAAGCATTAAATTTTGGGTAAAATTGTTTATAACTTTTTTATGAATTTTTTTTCTCGGGTCCACCCGAACTGTACATATAATTCAGCACATTTTCAAAGTCCAATAAGGCACTGTTTGACGCGTTTTAAATTTAATTTTTTAACAACAACGTGTAGATAAGAGTCTACTTAAGCGATTTAAAGCATTAAATTTTGGGTAAAATTGTTTATAACTTTTTTATGAATTTTTTTTCTCGGGTCCACCCGGACTGTACATATAATTCAGCAAACTTTCAAAGTCCAATATGGCACTGTTTGACGCGTTTTAAATTTAATTTTTTAACAACAACGTGTAGATAAGAGTCTACTTAAGCGATTTAAAGCATTAAATTTTGGGTAAAATTGTTTATAACTTTTTTATGAATTTTTTTTCTCGGGTCCACCCGAACTGTACATATAATTCAGCACATTTTCAAAGTCCAATAAGGCACTGTTTGACGCGTTTTAAATTAAATTTTTTAACAACAACGTGTAGATAAGAGCCTACTTAAACGATTTAACGCATTAAATTTTGGGTAAAATTGTTTATAACTTTTTTATGAATTTTTTTTCTCGGGTCCACCCGGACTGTACATATAATTTAGCAAACTTTCAAAGTCCAATATGGCACTGTTTGACGCGTTTTAAATTTAATTTTTTAACAACAACGTGTAGATAAGAGTCTACTTAAACGATTACACGCATTAAATTTTGGGTAAAATTGTTTATAACTTTTTTATGAATTTTTTTTCTCGGGTCCACCCGAACTGTACATATAATTTACCAAACTTTCAAAGTCCAATATGGCACTGTTTGACGCGTTTTAAATTTAATTTTTTAACAACAACGTGTAGATAAGAGCCTACTTAAACGATTTAACGCATTAAATTTTGGGTAAAATTGTTTATAACTTTTTTATGAATTTTTTTTCTCGGGTCCACCCGAACTGTACATATAATTCAGCACATTTTCAAAGTCCAATAAGGCACTGTTTGACGCGTTTTAAATTTAATTTTTTAACAACAACGTGTAGATAAGAGTCTACTTAAGCGATTTAAAGCATTAAATTTTGGGTAAAATTGTTTATAACTTTTTTATGAATTTTTTTTCTCGGGTCCACCCGAACTGTACATATAATTCAGCACATTTTCAAAGTCCAATAAGGCACTGTTTGACGCGTTTTAAATTTAATTTTTTAACAACAACGTGTAGATAAGAGTCTACTTAAGCGATTTAAAGCATTAAATTTTGGGTAAAATTGTTTATAACTTTTTTATGAATTTTTTTTCTCGGGTCCACCCGGACTGTACATATAATTCAGCAAACTTTCAAAGTCCAATATGGCACTGTTTGACGCGTTTTAAATTTAATTTTTTAACAACAACGTGTAGATAAGAGTCTACTTAAGCGATTTAAAGCATTAAATTTTGGGTAAAATTGTTTATAACTTTTTTATGAATTTTTTTTCTCGGGTCCACCCGAACTGTACATATAATTTAGAAAACTTTCAAAGTCCAATATGGCACTGTTTGACTCGTTTTAAATTTAATTTTTTAACAACAACGTGTAGATAAGAGTCTACTTAAGCGATTTAAAGCATTGCATTTTGGGTAAAGTTGTTTATAACTTTTTTATGAATTTTTTTTCTCGGGTCCACCCGAACTGTACATATAATTTAGCAAAGTTTCAAAGTCCAATATGGCACTGTTTGACGCGTTTTAAATTTAATTTTTTAACAACAACGTGTAGATAAGAGTCTACTTAAGCGATTTAAAGCATTAAATTTTGGGTAAAATTGTTTATAACTTTTTTATGAATTTTTTTTCTCGGGTCCACCCGGACTGTACATATAATTTAGCAAAGTTTCAAAGTCCAATATGGCACTGTTTGACGCGTTTTAAATTTAATTTTTTAACAACAACGTGTAGATAAGAGTCTACTTAAGCGATTTAAAGCATTAAATTTTGGGTAAAATTGTTTATAACTTTTTTATGAATTTTTTTTCTCGGGTCCACCCGAACTGTACATATAATTCAGCACATTTTCAAAGTCCAATAAGGCACTGTTTGACGCGTTTTAAATTAAATTTTTTAACAACAACGTGTAGATAAGAGCCTACTTAAACGATTTAACGCATTAAATTTTGGGTAAAATTGTTTATAACTTTTTTATGAATTTTTTTTCTCGGGTCCACCCGGACTGTACATATAATTTAGCAAACTTTCAAAGTCCAATATGGCACTGTTTGACGCGTTTTAAATTTAATTTTTTAACAACAACGTGTAGATAAGAGTCTACTTAAACGATTACACGCATTAAATTTTGGGTAAAATTGTTTATAACTTTTTTATGAATTTTTTTTCTCGGGTCCACCCGAACTGTACATATAATTTACCAAACTTTCAAAGTCCAATATGGCACTGTTTGACGCGTTTTAAATTTAATTTTTTAACAACAACGTGTAGATAAGAGCCTACTTAAACGATTTAACGCATTAAATTTTGGGTAAAATTGTTTATAACTTTTTTATGAATTTTTTTTCTCGGGTCCACCCGAACTGTACATATAATTCAGCACATTTTCAAAGTCCAATAAGGCACTGTTTGACGCGTTTTAAATTTAATTTTTTAACAACAACGTGTAGATAAGAGTCTACTTAAGCGATTTAAAGCATTAAATTTTGGGTAAAATTGTTTATAACTTTTTTATGAATTTTTTTTCTCGGGTCCACCCGAACTGTACATATAATTCAGCACATTTTCAAAGTCCAATAAGGCACTGTTTGACGCGTTTTAAATTTAATTTTTTAACAACAACGTGTAGATAAGAGTCTACTTAAGCGATTTAAAGCATTAAATTTTGGGTAAAATTGTTTATAACTTTTTTATGAATTTTTTTTCTCGGGTCCACCCGGACTGTACATATAATTCAGCAAACTTTCAAAGTCCAATATGGCACTGTTTGACGCGTTTTAAATTTAATTTTTTAACAACAACGTGTAGATAAGAGTCTACTTAAGCGATTTAAAGCATTAAATTTTGGGTAAAATTGTTTATAACTTTTTTATGAATTTTTTTTCTCGGGTCCACCCGAACTGTACATATAATTTAGAAAACTTTCAAAGTCCAATATGGCACTGTTTGACTCGTTTTAAATTTAATTTTTTAACAACAACGTGTAGATAAGAGTCTACTTAAGCGATTTAAAGCATTGCATTTTGGGTAAAGTTGTTTATAACTTTTTTATGAATTTTTTTTCTCGGGTCCACCCGAACTGTACATATAATTTAGCAAAGTTTCAAAGTCCAATATGGCACTGTTTGACGCGTTTTAAATTTAATTTTTTAACAACAACGTGTAGATAAGAGTCTACTTAAGCGATTTAAAGCATTAAATTTTGGGTAAAATTGTTTATAACTTTTTTATGAATTTTTTTTCTCGGGTCCACCCGGACTGTACATATAATTTAGCAAAGTTTCAAAGTCCAATATGGCACTGTTTGACGCGTTTTAAATTTAATTTTTTAACAACAACGTGTAGATAAGAGTCTACTTAAGCGATTTAAAGCATTAAATTTTGGGTAAAATTGTTTATAACTTTTTTATGAATTTTTTTTCTCGGGTCCACCCGAACTGTACATATAATTCAGCACATTTTCAAAGTCCAATAAGGCACTGTTTGACGCGTTTTAAATTTAATTTTTTAACAACAACGTGTAGATAAGAGTCTACTTAAGCGATTTAAAGCATTAAATTTTGGGTAAAATTGTTTATAACTTTTTTATGAATTTTTTTTCTCGGGTCCACCCGAACTGTACATATAATTTAGAAAACTTTCAAAGTCCAATATGGCACTGTTTGACTCGTTTTAAATTTAATTTTTTAACAACAACGTGTAGATAAGAGTCTACTTAAGCGATTTAAAGCATTGCATTTTGGGTAAAGTTGTTTATAACTTTTTTATGAATTTTTTTTCTCGGGTCCACCCGAACTGTACATATAATTTAGCAAAGTTTCAAAGTCCAATATGGCACTGTTTGACGCGTTTTAAATTTAATTTTTTAACAACAACGTGTAGATAAGAGTCTACTTAAGCGATTTAAAGCATTAAATTTTGGGTAAAATTGTTTATAACTTTTTTATGAATTTTTTTTCTCGGGTCCACCCGGACTGTACATATAATTCAGCAAACTTTCAAAGTCCAATAAGGCACTGTTTGACGTGTTTTAAATTAAATTTTTTAACAACAACGTGTAGATAAGAGCCTACTTAAACGATTTAACGCATTAAATTTTGGGTAAAATTGTTTATAACTTTTTTATGAATTTTTTTTCTCGGGTCCACCCGAACTGTACATATAATTTAGAAAACTTTCAAAGTCCAATATGGCACTGTTTGACTCGTTTTAAATTTAATTTTTTAACAACAACGTGTAGATAAGAGTCTACTTAAGCGATTTAAAGCATTGCATTTTGGGTAAAGTTGTTTATAACTTTTTTATGAATTTTTTTTCTCGGGTCCACCCGAACTGTACATATAATTTAGCAAAGTTTCAAAGTCCAATATGGCACTGTTTGACGCGTTTTAAATTTAATTTTTTAACAACAACGTGTAGATAAGAGTCTACTTAAGCGATTTAAAGCATTAAATTTTGGGTAAAATTGTTTATAACTTTTTTATGAATTTTTTTTCTCGGGTCCACCCGGACTGTACATATAATTTAGCAAAGTTTCAAAGTCCAATATGGCACTGTTTGACGCGTTTTAAATTTAATTTTTTAACAACAACGTGTAGATAAGAGTCTACTTAAGCGATTTAAAGCATTAAATTTGGGGTAAAATTGTTTATAACTTTCTCGTACTTCGTAACGGAGAAAATAAAAAAGTTGGCCATGGATTTTTTATTGAATATTAAAAAGAAAGTAAATTACAAGAAATGGTCTACCACGAAATGCAAAACTAAAAACTAAACTGAAAACTAGGTAATTTATTGATTTTTAATATAAATTGTAGAAAAAATCACAAAAAAAAATCCGTGGCCAACTTTTTTACTTTCTCCGTTACGAAGAACGAGAAAGTATTGTGATCGTGATTTTTTTTCAAAAAATTTTTTTACGGAAATATCCGTTTTGGGGACCCTAGATGCCATTTCAACAATTTCTGGAATTTTTTTTTTTGGGTCTGTGTGTGTGTGTGGTTCTGTGTGCCTGTGTCTGGCTGTGTGCGCTGTATCTCAAAAACTAATGGAGCAATTGATATGAAACTTTGAACATACGTCTTATTTGATAATCCGAAGAACTGAAAAGCTTTTGGTAAAATTTCGTACACCGGAAGTGGGTGTTTACCTTAACTGTTTTTTGTTTTTTGCCAATATTTTCTTAAATATGAAAAATACCACAAAAACATTTAAACAGACTTTAAAGACAACAAAGAAATTAACAACTTTTCCTTGAAAACATTTTTCATAAAATCATTGCTATTCGAGAAAAAAATGTATTAATTTTTTTTTAATTTTTGGTTTATAATTATAAAACGATAATAGTTACAGCAAATTTATGTTAATAATAATTGTGGAGAATGCGAAAATGAACAACTTCTAAAGAATAAGTTTTTTTCGAAATCTCGTTAGTTCTTGAGTAAACCGAGTTTTTTTAATTTGAAGTATAATTTTTCCATCATTCATGATTTTGACGTTTTAAACGTCAGTTTCATCCGCAACGCTCGATGAACATTTAAAATATGATTTCAATTGAAAATAAACCATGGAAGGGCCATAAATAGCTATAATACCATAAAGTCGGAGAAAGTAACATGATGGCCATCACCATTTTTTTTAATTGCTTTTTAATTCCCTCCTGGAAAAGATTGACAGTTTTTTTTAACCCCTTAAGCTCCATAATTTATTCTTGTGCTTATTGCAAGTGAACAAAAATATCAAAATCCAACGACTTCTTGCCGATTTCCTCAAGTTCACTGTTTCTATCTAAATTTAGATTCTGATGATGATTCTGTTTAATTCACATGATTTTTCACAGATATTAAAAGCCGTATGGGAAGAAGTCTCATCGGTTTTCAAAGTAAACTGGCTGGACGTGTTAAAGTTCCGTGAGGCCCACCTCTGCAGCCCCAAACAGCTGGTGAGCTCCCTCATCTACATGTCCCACCAGCGGCAGTACCAAGAGAAAACTCCCAACTACCAGCCCGACCCGATGTGCAACCCGAAGATGCACATGCAACACATCTCCCACCACCACCACCACCACCAGCATCAGCCACCCCTCTATTCAGTCATGCCGCCCGCGCACATCCCGGCCCCCTGCATGTACCCGATGAACGGCTGTTGCGGCAGCGGCGGCCCGTACATGCAGTATCCCCCCCAATACCCTCCACCTCCCTACATGCCCGTCAATTGCGTACCCATGAAACCCCAATTCGTGACCCCTCACTACAAATACAACACCGCCGTTCCGACCGCACAGCTGATCGAGCTGGACCACACGTACGACACCCCGGACGCCCCCCAGCAGAGGCGGTACGATAACGTGGCGGAAATCAACAAGAAAATGCGACAGTTGTACGTGAGCGATCGCAAGACGCCGACGAGCGAACCGAAAATCTCCGACCGCGACGACGGATCCGGCACGTTCGAGTCCTGGGATTACGTCTACCGAAATTTGGAGAGCCAGGGCTATTCGAAAGACCTGGGCGAGCGCGGGGACATCCTCTCGCAGTCGCTCGACCTGGAAGACCGCAGGAACAACACGATCAAAACGGCGAAGAAGGTCGACACGCGCGAAAGGAAGAAATCGGATCACAACTCGTACGATAATCTCCAGCCCCCCAAAACGATGCCAAAGCCCGAGAAAAAGATGCCGCCGCCGGCGGCGGCGCCGACTCCCGGACCTTCGAACCCGATCAAGCTGCAGGAGGTTAAGAGGAAGAACGAAATCACCAAGCCCGGAGCAAGCCCCTCGGTGGACTGGCATTGCAGCGCGTGCACTTACTTAAATACGTCCTCCAAAGATATTTGCGAAATGTGCAGCAAGAGCAGGAACGGGAAAGTGGAGGAGCTCCAGGCCGGGGGCACCGAGTGCAATAAGTGCACCTACGTTAATAACAAAGAGGAGAAAATTTGCGTCGTTTGCTGTGCGAGCCTTGATAAAAACCCCACGTATATTTAATTGCCGATGTAATTTTGTTGTATACTAGCTGTTAATGGAATTGTATATACCTATATTTATATTTAATCGTTTTTAACAATGAGTAACGCTTTAATTTCCTTATTTGTTTATATAATAAAATAGTATTTCTAGATTGTTTATTTGTTTGGTAAATGCAATTATTACAGTGCGATTCGAGGTTAATGTTGGTTCACGTCATGCTGTCCATGGAATAACAAGAAGCGACAAGGCATGTTGATAAGTTAGAATCGATAAGCGCCATCTGTGAATAGCGGCATAAACTAACACCAACCATGCACACAACAGATATAGTACAATCGCGCAGAGGTGACAGTGACTCATGCTTTTTCGATCTAATCATCGCGTCTGGATTAATATCTATACTCGTTGGCATGCTTAAGAAAAACGAAATGAAATACGAAAAGTATTTCGATATGTAAATTCAAGGGCTAAGTGCAACGTATGTCTTTTCTCATTCTATCTATTTTAACCTCAAAATTCACGTGCTTGTATCTGGTTTTGACCGCCTCCGATTTTAATTTAGTTAAGAGCAGAATTGATTGTTTCCATTTCATTAATAAAAGGGTTAAATTTAATGACCAATTTCCAGTTGTCTTTACCGATTGCCGAAAAATGCACTCGCAAAGTTTCGTCGGGAAAATATTTGCTCGCTCGAGAATTTTTAAATTTCCCGCCTAGACTGAAGCGAATTATTTTATGGACATACGTTTACTACAAACTTAATTCAAGCAACATGGAGCGATGAGTCACTGGCACCTCTGCGCTATTGTACTATAGATAAATTTTACCGGAAAAACGTCTTATAGTGTTAGCAACACACACAATTTACAGAAATCCATCGAATTTTTATGGTGGCACCATCCAATATTAGCGGCGTAAAGCTCGATTTCTTATTATACTCATGTGGAATTCCTCATTAGTCCATTATGAAAATTACCCGTAAACTTTTTTCTTGCGGGACTAATTACGTACATTCCACATTCGTATAATAAATAACTGTTGCGTTAACATAGAATAAGTTTAAACACTAACCTATTGTATCAATTTGATCTATGAATCATTTCCTTCATATAAATGGTTAATTTTAATTGCGCTACTTTAGTATTACTCTGTCACTTGTCTTAAACACTCGTAATGTTGGTTTAATGTAAACTCTACCTTTAAGAAATAAAATTGTTTTTAAAAAAACGACAAAAGTTATTTTTTATTTACCCAATAAAGTAATTACAAACCCATCCAAAAAATGTGCAATTTGTAACTGGACACTAAGTAACAAGAGGTATTTGTGACCGTCACGAGAAACCGCCTTCCAAGAAAAGGTAGTCGACCACACCATCATCTTCTGAAGATACGACCAAACTCCCAAACAAACGGCCCTTTTAAGGGCCATGAAAACTAATTACTTCTATTGATTCTATTTCATTTCAAAAATCGATCGAAAATTTCCGGTTCAGAATGTGTACCCTAAATTAATTTTGATAAAGTTTCAAGATTTGTAACAGGAGACTAGGAACGCAAAGAGGTATTTTACTCTTCAAAAATCGATCGAAAATTTCCGGTTCAGAATGTCTACCCTAAATTAATTTTGATAAATTTTCAAGATTTGTATCAGGAGACTAGGAACGCAAAGAGGTATTTTACTCCTCAAAAATCGATCGAAAATTTCCGGTTCAGAATGTCTACCCTAAATTAATTTTGATAAATTTTCAAGATTTGTATCAGGAGACTAGGAACGCAAAGAGGTATTTTACTCTTCAAAAATCGATCGAAAATTTCCGGTTCAGAATGTCTACCCTAAATTAATTTTGATAAATTTTCAAGATTTGTATCAGGAGACTAGGAACGCAAAGAGGTATTTTACTCCTCAAAAATCGATCGAAAATTTCCGGTTCAGAATGTCTACCCTAAATTAATTTTGATAAATTTTCAAGATTTGTAACAGGAGACTAGGAACGCAAAGAGGTATTTTACTCTTCAAAAATCGATCGAAAATTTCCGGTTCAGAATGTCTACCCTAAATTAATTTTGATAAATTTTCAAGATTTGTATCAGGAGACTAGGAACGCAAAGAGGTATTTTACTCCTCAAAAATCGATCGAAAATTTCCGGTTCAGAATGTCTACCCTAAATTAATTTTGATAAATTTTCAAGATTTGTATCAGGAGACTAGGAACGCAAAGAGGTATTTTACTCTTCAAAAATCGATCGAAAATTTCCGGTTCAGAATGTGTACCCTAAATTAATTTTGATAAATTTTCAAGATTTGTATCAGGAGACTAGGAACGCAAAGAGGTATTTTACTCCTCAAAAATCGATCGAAAATTTCCGGTTCAGAATGTCTACCCTAAATTAATTTTGATAAATTTTCAAGATTTGTATCAGGAGACTAGGAACGCAAAGAGGTATTTTACTCTTCAAAAATCGATCGAAAATTTCCGGTTCAGAATGTGTACCCTAAATTAATTTTGATAAATTTTCAAGATTTGTATCAGGAGACTAGGAACGCAAAGAGGTATTTTACTCCTCAAAAATCGATCGAAAATTTCCGGTTCAGAATGTCTACCCTAAATTAATTTTGATAAATTTTCAAGATTTGTATCAGGAGACTAGGAACGCAAAGAGGTATTTTACTCTTCAAAAATCGATCGAAAATTTCCGGTTCAGAATGTCTACCCTAAATTAATTTTGATAAATTTTCAAGATTTGTATCAGGAGACTAGGAACGCAAAGAGGTATTTTACTCTTCAAAAATCGATCGAAAATTTCCGGTTCAGAATGTCTACCCTAAATTAATTTTGATAAATTTTCAAGATTTGTAACAGGAGACTAGGAACGCAAAGAGGTATTTTACTCCTCAAAAATCGATCGAAAATTTCCGGTTCAGAATGTCTACCCTAAATTAATTTTGATAAATTTTCAAGATTTGTATCAGGAGACTAGGAACGCAAAGAGGTATTTTACTCTTCAAAAATCGATCGAAAATTTCCGGTTCAGAATGTGTACCCTAAATTAATTTTGATAAATTTTCAAGATTTGTATCAGGAGACTAGGAACGCAAAGAGGTATTTTACTCCTCAAAAATCGATCGAAAATTTCCGGTTCAGAATGTCTACCCTAAATTAATTTTGATAAATTTTCAAGATTTGTATCAGGAGACTAGGAACGCAAAGAGGTATTTTACTCTTCAAAAATCGATCGAAAATTTCCGGTTCAGAATGTCTACCCTAAATTAATTTTGATAAATTTTCAAGATTTGTATCAGGAGACTAGGAACGCAAAGAGGTATTTTACTCCTCAAAAATAGATCGAAAATTTCCGGTTCAGAATGTCTACCCTAAATTAATTTTGATAAATTTTCAAGATTTGTATCAGGAGACTAGGAACGCAAAGAGGTATTTTACTCTTCAAAAATCGATCGAAAATTTCCGGTTCAGAATGTCTACCCTAAATTAATTTTGATAAATTTTCAAGATTTGTATCAGGAGACTAGGAACGCAAAGAGGTATTTTACTCTTCAAAAATCGATCGAAAATTTCCGGTTCAGAATGTCTACCCTAAATTAATTTTGATAAATTTTCAAGATTTGTATCAGGAGACTAGGAACGCAAAGAGGTATTTTACTCTTCAAAAATCGATCGAAAATTTCCGGTTCAGAATGTGTACCCTAAATTAATTTTGATAAATTTTCAAGATTTGTATCAGGAGACTAGGAACGCAAAGAGGTATTTTACTCTTCAAAAATCGATCGAAAATTTCCGGTTCAGAATGTGTACCCTAAATTAATTTT
This sequence comes from Ocypus olens, assembly GCA_910593695.2. NCBI lineage: Eukaryota > Metazoa > Arthropoda > Insecta > Coleoptera > Staphylinidae > Ocypus > Ocypus olens. Next base: position 4,574,901 of record OU343047.1, on the reverse strand, counting down.
GATAAATTTTCAAGATTTGTATCAGGAGACTAGGAACGCAAAGAGGTATTTTACTCTTCAAAAATCGATCGAAAATTTCCGGTTCAGAATGTGTACCCTAAATTAATTTTGATAAATTTTCAAGATTTGTATCAGGAGACTAGGAACGCAAAGAGGTATTTTACTCTTCAAAAATCGATCGAAAATTTCCGGTTCAGAATGTGTACCCTAAATTAATTTTGATAAATTTTCAAGATTTGTATCAGGAGACTAGGAACGCAAAGAGGTATTTTACTCTTCAAAAATCGATCGAAAATTTCCGGTTCAGAATGTGTACCCTAAATTAATTTTGATAAATTTTCAAGATTTGTATCAGGAGACTAGGAACGCAAAGAGGTATTTTACTCTTCAAAAATCGATCGAAAATTTCCGGTTCAGAATGTGTACCCTAAATTAATTTTGATAAATTTTCAAGATTTGTATCAGGAGACTAGGAACGCAAAGAGGTATTTTACTCTTCAAAAATCGATCGAAAATTTCCGGTTCAGAATGTGTACCCTAAATTAATTTTGATAAATTTTCAAGATTTGTATCAGGAGACTAGGAACGCAAAGAGGTATTTTACTCTTCAAAAATCGATCGAAAATTTCCGGTTCAGAATGTCTACCCTAAATTAATTTTGATAAATTTTCAAGATTTGTATCAGGAGACTAGGAACGCAAAGAGGTATTTTACTCTTCAAAAATCGATCGAAAATTTCCGGTTCAGAATGTCTACCCTAAATTAATTTTGATAAATTTTCAAGATTTGTATCAGGAGACTAGGAACGAAAAGAGGTATTTTACTCTTCAAAAATCGATCGAAAATTTCCGGTTCAGAATGTGTACCCTAAATTAATTTTGATAAATTTTCAAGATTTGTAACAGGAGACTAGGAACGAAAAGAGGTATTTTACTCTTCAAAAATCGATCGAAAATTTCCGGTTCAGAATGTGTACCCTAAATTAATTTTGATAAATTTTCAAGATTTGTAACAGGAGACTAGGAACGCAAAGAGGTATTTTACTCTTCAAAAATCGATCGAAAATTTCCGGTTCAGAATGTCTACCCTAAATTAATTTTGATAAATTTTCAAGATTTGTATCAGGAGACTAGGAACGCAAAGAGGTATTTTACTCTTCAAAAATCGATCGAAAATTTCCGGTTCAGAATGTGTACCCTAAATTAATTTTGATAAATTTTCAAGATTTGTAACAGGAGACTAGGAACGCAAAGAGGTATTTTACTCTTCAAAAATCGATCGAAAATTTCCGGTTCAGAATGTCTACCCTAAATTAATTTTGATAAATTTTCAAGATTTGTATCAGGAGACTAGGAACGCAAAGAGGTATTTTACTCTTCAAAAATCGATCGAAAATTTCCGGTTCAGAATGTGTACCCTAAATTAATTTTGATAAATTTTCAAGATTTGTATCAGGAGACTAGGAACGCAAAGAGGTATTTTACTCTTCAAAAATCGATCGAAAATTTCCGGTTCAGAATGTGTACCCTAAATTAATTTTGATAAATTTTCAAGATTTGTATCAGGAGACTAGGAACGCAAAGAGGTATTTTACTCTTCAAAAATCGATCGAAAATTTCCGGTTCAGAATGTCTACCCTAAATTAATTTTGATAAATTTTCAAGATTTGTATCAGGAGACTAGGAACGAAAAGAGGTATTTTACTCTTCAAAAATCGATCGAAAATTTCCGGTTCAGAATGTGTACCCTAAATTAATTTTGATAAATTTTCAAGATTTGTATCAGGAGACTAGGAACGCAAAGAGGTATTTTACTCTTCAAAAATCGATCGAAAATTTCCGGTTCAGAATGTGTACCCTAAATTAATTTTGATAAATTTTCAAGATTTGTATCAGGAGACTAGGAACGCAAAGAGGTATTTTACTCTTCAAAAATCGATCGAAAATTTCCGGTTCAGAATGTCTACCCTAAATTAATTTTGATAAATTTTCAAGATTTGTATCAGGAGACTAGAAAAGCAAAGAGGTATTTTACTCTTCAAAAATCGATCGAAAATTTCCGGTTCAGAATGTCTACCCTAAATTAATTTTGATAAATTTTCAAGATTTGTATCAGGAGACTAGGAACGAAAAGAGGTATTTTACTCTTCAAAAATCGATCGAAAATTTCCGGTTCAGAATGTGTACCCTAAATTAATTTTGATAAATTTTCAAGATTTGTATCAGGAGACTAGAAAAGCAAAGAGGTATTTTACTCTTCAAAAATCGATCGAAAATTTCCGGTTCAGAATGTCTACCCTAAATTAATTTTGATAAATTTTCAAGATTTGTATCAGGAGACTAGGAACGCAAAGAGGTATTTTACTCTTCAAAAATCGATCGAAAATTTCCGGTTCAGAATGTCTACCCTAAATTAATTTTGATAAATTTTCAAGATTTGTATCAGGAGACTAGGAACGCAAAGAGGTATTTTACTCTTCAAAAATCGATCGAAAATTTCCGGTTCAGAATGTCTACCCTAAATTAATTTTGATAAATTTTCAAGATTTGTATCAGGAGACTAGAAAAGCAAAGAGGTATTTTACTCTTCAAAAATCGATCGAAAATTTCCGGTTCAGAATGTCTACCCTAAATTAATTTTGATAAATTTTCAAGATTTGTATCAGGAGACTAGGAACGCAAAGAGGTATTTTACTCTTCAAAAATCGATCGAAAATTTCCGGTTCAGAATGTCTACCCTAAATTAATTTTGATAAATTTTCAAGATTTGTATCAGGAGACTAGGAACGAAAAGAGGTATTTTACTCTTCAAAAATCGATCGAAAATTTCCGGTTCAGAATGTCTACCCTAAATTAATTTTGATAAATTTTCAAGATTTGTAACAGGAGACTAGGAACGCAAAGAGGTATTTTACTCTTCAAAAATCGATCGAAAATTTCCGGTTCAGAATGTCTACCCTAAATTAATTTTGATAAATTTTCAAGATTTGTATCAGGAGACTAGGAACGCAAAGAGGTATTTTACTCTTCAAAAATCGATCGAAAATTTCCGGTTCAGAATGTCTACCCTAAATTAATTTTGATAAATTTTCAAGATTTGTATCAGGAGACTAGGAACGCAAAGAGGTATTTTACTCTTCAAAAATCGATCGAAAATTTCCGGTTCAGAATGTCTACCCTAAATTAATTTTGATAAATTTTCAAGATTTGTATCAGGAGACTAGGAACGCAAAGAGGTATTTTACTCTTCAAAAATCGATCGAAAATTTCCGGTTCAGAATGTCTACCCTAAATTAATTTTGATAAATTTTCAAGATTTGTATCAGGAGACTAGGAACGCAAAGAGGTATTTTACTCTTCAAAAATCGATCGAAAATTTCCGGTTCAGAATGTGTACCCTAAATTAATTTTGATAAATTTTCAAGATTTGTAACAGGAGACTAGGAACGCAAAGAGGTATTTTACTCTTCAAAAATCGATCGAAAATTTCCGGTTCAGAATGTCTACCCTAAATTAATTTTGATAAATTTTCAAGATTTGTAACAGGAGACTAGGAACGCAAAGAGGTATTTTACTCTTCAAAAATCGATCGAAAATTTCCGGTTCAGAATGTCTACCCTAAATTAATTTTGATAAATTTTCAAGATTTGTATCAGGAGACTAGGAACGAAAAGAGGTATTTTACTCCTCAAAAATCGATCGAAAATTTCCGGTTCAGAATGTCTACCCTAAATTAATTTTGATAAATTTTCAAGATTTGTATCAGGAGACTAGGAACGAAAAGAGGTATTTTACTCCTCAAAAATCGATCGAAAATTTCCGGTTCAGAATGTCTACCCTAAATTAATTTTGATAAATTTTCAAGATTTGTATCAGGAGACTAGGAACGCAAAGAGGTATTTTACTCTTCAAAAATCGATCGAAAATTTCCGGTTCAGAATGTGTACCCTAAATTAATTTTGATAAATTTTCAAGATTTGTATCAGGAGACCAGGAACGAGAAGAGGAATTTTGCTGGTAATATTTAATTTCAAAAATCGATCGAAAATTTCCGGATTTGTATCAGGAGACTAGGAACAAGAAGAGGAATTTTCGAAAAAAATGTTTTTGGTCATTTGATGATTTCACTCTGGAAAAAAAACCGATAATTTAAATTGAAAATAAACCATGAAAACGTAAATATGAATGATACCATCGCCGCATCACCATTTTTTTCGTTTCGATGTTTGCGAGGCAAAATAAAACAACGTATGCATTACAAATATTTTGTTTTTATTTTATCATCATAAAAATAATCATAAATTATTCGTACACACCGACAGACTGTATGCAAGTATGCATGTTTATTAACAAAATAAAAATAATCAATCTAAAAAAAGAATCGATCATTTCGATCTCTTTTTGGCAATATGTACAAATTGTATATAATTCACTTACATCTCCTTCCTTCCTTCCACTGTCTTTCTCTCTAGCTCTCTTTCAACTAAAACTCGATCATTCTTTATACACAAGAAAAGACAACACAACAACGAAACAATTGTACAAAAAAAAAATTAAAAATCAACCCGTCGCTCGAGATGCAACACAAAACTCATCTTAAAATTTTGTTCGGAAATGTTTATTGTGAAATTAACAATTAACAATTTTGTTCAGAGCCAACATGGAAAATTATTATTGTGTGAAATAGACGGAGATTATTTTAATTGTTATTGTATACAAAAAAATAAAACAAAGAATTTTTTTTATCCCATCTGTATACAGGGTGTATTTGAAATAAGGTACAGGCTCGTAACCACAAAGAGATTATATTATTTTTAAACAATATTCGCAATTATTTTGTTTATAACTGTAACAAAAAGCCCGCAATTAATTATTAAAGTTAATGAGTGAAAATACGCAACAGTGGTAATGTGACCTCATTTTTAAACGGCATTGGCTTTAGATATCGAATTACAACAAGCGCGTAGAAAATATCTGAGTTCGGCTCTTTAAGCGTCAATGAACTTGAGGACTGTTTATCTTTTACAAAAAAAAAAAACGTTGCGATAACACTACAAATTTCGGAGGCAAGAAATCGTATCTCGCGTTTTAAATAAACAAACACACATTCCATGCAGACCTTAAATGAGAAAAGTATCGGTTCTCAAAATGTTTAAAACACCTCGAAAAATTAGGAAAATTCAAAATTTTTTTTTCGAATAAATTTTGACGGAAATATTTTGTGCCCTTAAATGCCTGTTCGTTATTTCAAATACACCCTGTATTTAATTATTAACCAGTTAGCCGTGTGTCGAGTATACCCATCATGAACAAATTGGCAATATTTTGTGTAATGTTGAGTAAGTACTTGTCATATTGCCATTTCTTCATGATAAAAAAATAAGCAAAAAAAGAAGAAATGGCAATCTTTTGTGTTACTCGAAATAACATAAAATATTACCATTTTTCATGAAGAGTATACTCGTCAAGCACAGCCGACTGGTTAATGGTGTTTAAAATTGGTAAACCTTGAGATGGACTTTATATTGCATTTCGAACTACGAAACAGGAAGGGAGAATAGGAAAATCAACACTGGAATGGATAAAGCCGTAAAGTATGTACAAAAATCGTAGAGCGCACACAATATATATATGGATTAAAAATTAAGTGGGGGGGATAACTGTCAGAATCACAGATTAATGAAAAACAGTTGAACGTTGATCACTTTCAGTCGAATTCGGTGCATTCATCGGAGGTAGTCCGGGCGGGCAGGAGGAAGCTGTTTTTCTGCGCACGATATTCCCTAATTAAAATCAATTAGTTTCTTCTCAGTTTTTTTTTTTTGTACTTATCGATATTTATATATATATACTGTATCATTACAAAAGGAAGCATTCGCTCGTGAAACGGAGCAACTTTACAGTACAGTAAATATTTACATAAAATACTTTACAAATAACAATCTTTGGTTACATTAAAAAGTAAAAATTAATTAATAGATAATAATAAACAAAACATAAATAACATCGAGGGAGTGATGAATTAAACTAGACGATTAACACCTAAAATTATAAACACATACATCATATATGCAGTATAACAGGTTTTAAATAATAATACTAAAATGTAATTGAGGCGTTCATTACCATAATCGTCCATTCCACATTTTAATTTTTTCGAAAAGTTATTTTAGCGTTAACCCATTTTTAGTTTTATTCACAATTCATTAGAAAATGACTTCAGTTTCCTTGATAATTTGATATTACATTGCCGAAAGTAAGGGAAAGTAAACTATGCTGTGTAGTAAGATAGGGTACAGTGACGGCTCGCGAGGTGGTAATACAATCTGTATTGCCACCTCTGCTACGAGTCACCCCGCGAGCCATCACTCGACGACAGTGATGTTAACAAACGTTTCCTTCAATAGCCTCCTCCGTCAAACTTTCATAAACCACCACTGAACGTTTTATCCATTCGTCGTTCATGCCATACCTCGCAATTTTTAATCCTCAAACATCAAATTATTTAGTGAGTGCACAATCGTTTGTGTTACTAATGCCAGTAACTAAGGTAGGGTATGTTAATGTTGTGTCACCATGACAACCGCTCATGTCACACTACTTTTGTTTTGGACAATTGCTTTCAGAAAAAAATTCTAGATTAGCTATGGAAACAATGGGGTACAATTATGATCGTCAACGCCTCAATTGTATGAGATCTTCCGGTCGAAACAATTTCTCCACATCGTTTACGTTCCCGCTCTTGGATAAAACACTCTCAGTCGAAATTTTGATTGTTTTTTTTTTCGTGGGGCCGCGGTCCCGCGGATTGCATTGATTTAAATATAACTAATCGTAAATCAGTCTGCGCGAAAGTAATCTTAAAAAAATAAAAAACAGTCTTAAACAACTAAAATCTCACATCTAATATTGTCCTTTTAAAATTATAGACATACGTACATTCTTGTATTTTTTTTTTTTTGCTGTTTTTGCTACACACGTTTTTTGGAGCGCTTTTGTTTTTTCAATATACAGAATCTAGATACAATGGTTTCAATATAATTACAAATCGTCCTGTACACACTAGAAATACCACCTCCTGGGGGTGTATCAGCCAAACCGCTCCTTCACCAGGAACATGAGCTTCTTCTTGCCCTTGTAGGCGACCTTCATGTTCTCTATCAGCTGCGTGAATTGCGCGTGCCCGTCGTGCGCCAGTATGAACGTGTCCCTGGCTTTCGTGAGGAAGTCTATGAAGTCCCCGTAGTGGCGGGGGGAGATGTGCGTGAGCCGCGAGTGCGTGGTGTTGATGTACGCGGCCACGGCCGCCTCCAGGAGCTGCCGCAGGGGGGGCCTGTCGTACGAGAGGGGCTTTATGCCGGAGGTGCACCCGCGCCCCCTGTGCGGGTGCGAGTGGTGCTTTCCGGTGTCCAGGGGGGCCGGGTGCGGGCAGGAGATGCCCGGCGCCGTCATGCTGCACCTCCTCAGGATGTCCGAGAGCACGGTGGCGCATTGCACGTTCTTCACCAGCAGCGGGATCATGTTCGTAAGCTCCGATTTGCCCAGAGAGTGGCTCAGGGCGCACGCCCAATGTATATCGTTTATTGCTGGATGGGTGTCCTGTAAAAAGTAACGTTTAAAATTAAACTTCCACTTTGACTTTCTGTTCTCTAAACACCAGCGACATCTCGCGGGGAATCATGGTACGGTCCAGGTAGCAGAGGTGGTAATACAGATCTCTGCAACCGACCCTACCTGCTATACCTCGGCCGTACCATGAGTCGTCACTGCTTCGAACTCCATTCGAATGATTCGCCGCGAATTTTGTGATAATGTACGCGAGCTTAAGAAATTCATTTACCTGGTTGTAGGCCAAGTGGACGTTCTTCATGGCGAGCATTGCCAGCTTGTAGGCTCTCGTGGGGTAGCCCCTGTGTTCCATGTACCTGGCGATGGTGAACAGCTGTGACGAGGTCATGATATGCGAGGCAGCGTCCACCACGATCTGGTACGCTGTTTCGAATGCAAGCGCCTCGTTCTCACAAAGCGTCAGTGCATTCAAGGCACAGTTTGGAGGGTCCTGAGACACAGAAAAGCAATCGTTAACAATTGAGATAACTCAATAATTTAATATATTTTAACAAAGTATTTACACTTTTTTTGTAACGTTAACTGAAAATATCAAAATTGCACTTTTTTCAAATTTTCCACCTCCAATTTTTTCAATTTTCGAAAACACATAACTGTCAAACGCGTTGTTCGGTGTCAATAATTTATACGTCAAAATGTAGCAAATTTAGCCTACTTTAACACAGTGTTTACGCTTTTTTGTTACATTAACTTAACATGTCAAAATTGCACTTTTTTCAAATTTTCCACCTCCAATTTTTTCAATTTTTGAAAACACATAACTGTCAAATGCGTTGTTCGGTATCAATAATTTATACGTCAAAATGTAGCGAATTTAGTCTACTTTAAGACAGTGTTTACGCTTTTTCGTTACGTTAACTTAACTTGTCAAAATTGCACTTTTTTCAAATTTTCCACCTCCAATTTTTTCAATTTTTGAAAACACACAACTGCCAAACGCATTGTTCGGTGTCAATAATTTACACGTCAAAATGTAGCAAATTTAGTCTACTTTAACACAGTGTTTACGCTTTTTTGTTACGTTAACTTAACATGTCAAAACTGCACTTTTTTCAAATTTTCCACCTCCAATTTTTTCAATTTTTGAAAATACATAACTGTCAAACGCGTTGTTCGGTATCAATAATTTACACGTCAAAAAGTAGAAAATTAAGTCTACTTTAACACAGTGTTTACGCTTTTTTGTTACGTTAACTGAACATGTCAAAATTGCACTTTTTTCAAATTTTCCACCTCCAATTTTTTCAATTTTAGAAAACACATAACTGCCAAACGCATTGTTCGGTGTCAATAATTTATACGTCAAAATGTAGCAAATTTAGTCTACTTTAACACAGTGTTTACGCTTTTTTGTTACGTTAACTTAACATGTCAAAATTGCACTTTTTTCAAATTTTCCACCTCCAATTTTTTCAATTTTTGAAAACAAATAACTGCCAAACGCATTGTTCGGTGTCAATACTTTATACGTCAAAATGTGGCAAATTTAGTCTACTTTAACACAGTGTTTACGCTTTTTTGTTACGTTAACTTAACATGTCAAAATTGCACTTTTTTCAAATTTTCCACCTCCAATTTTTTCAATTTTCGAAAACACATAATTGCCAAACGCGTTGTTCGGTGTCAATAATTTACACGTTAAAATGTAGCAAATTTAGTCTACTTTAACACAGTGTTTACGCTTTTTTGTTACGTTAACTTAACATGTCAAAATTGCACTTTTTTCAAATTTTCCACCTCCAATTTTTTCAATTTTTAAAAACACATAACTGCTAAACGCATTGTTCGGTGTCAATAATTTACACGTCAAAATGTAGCAAATTTAGTCTACTTTAACACAGTGTTTACGCATTTTTGTTACGTTAACTTAACATGTCAAAATTGCACTTTTTTCAAATTTTCCACCTCCAATTTTTTCAATTTTCGAAAACACATAATTGCCAAACGCGTTGTTCGGTGTCAATAATTTACACGTTAAAATGTAGCAAATTTAGTCTACTTTAACACAGTGTTTACGCTTTTTTGTTACGTTAACTTAACATGTCAAAATTGCACTTTTTTCAAATTTTCCACCTCCAATTTTTTCAATTTTTGAAAACACATAACTGTCAAACGCGTTGTTCGGTGTCAATAATTTATACGTCAAAATGTAGAAAATTTAGTCTACTTTAACACAGTGTTTACGCTTTTTTGTTACGTTAACTTAACATGTCAAAATTGCACTTTTTTCAAATTTTCCACCTCCAATTTTTTCAATTTTTAAAACACACAACTGCCAAACGCATTGTTCGGTGTCAATAATTTACACGTCAAAATGTGGCAAATTTAGTCTACTTTAACACGGTGTTTACGCTTTTTTGTTACGTTAACTTAACATGTTAAAATTGCACTTTTTTCAAATTTTCCACCTCCAATTTTTTCAATTTTTAAAACACACAACTGCCAAACGCATTGTTCGGTGTCAATAATTTACACGTCAAAATGTGGCAAATTTAGTCTACTTTAACACGGTGTTTACGCTTTTTTGTTACGTTAACTTAACATGTTAAAATTGCACTTTTTTCAAATTTTCCACCTCCAATTTTTTCAATTTTTGAAAACACATAACTGCCAAACGCATTGTTCGGTGTCAATGATTTACACGTCAAAATGTAGCAAATTTATTCTACTTTAACACAGTGTTTACGGTTTTTTGTTACGTTAACTTAACATGTTAAAATTGCACTTTTTTCAAATTTTCCACCTCCAATTTTTTCAATTTTCGAAAACACATAACTGTCAAACGCGTTGTTCGGTGTCAATAATTTATACGTCAAAATGTAGAAAATTTAGTCTACTTTAACACAGTGTTTACGCTTTTTTGTTACGTTAACTTAACATGTCAAAATTGCACTTTTTTCAAATTTTCCACCTCCAATTTTTTCAATTTTTAAAACACACAACTGCCAAACGCATTGTTCGGTGTCAATAATTTACACGTCAAAATGTGGCAAATTTAGTCTACTTTAACACGGTGTTTACGCTTTTTTGTTACGTTAACTTAACATGTTAAAATTGCACTTTTTTCAAATTTTCCACCTCCAATTTTTTCAATTTTTAAAACACACAACTGCCAAACGCATTGTTCGGTGTCAATAATTTACACGTCAAAATGTGGCAAATTTAGTCTACTTTAACACGGTGTTTACGCTTTTTTGTTACGTTAACTTAACATGTTAAAATTGCACTTTTTTCAAATTTTCCACCTCCAATTTTTTCAATTTTTGAAAACACATAACTGCCAAACGCATTGTTCGGTGTCAATGATTTACACGTCAAAATGTAGCAAATTTATTCTACTTTAACACAGTGTTTACGGTTTTTTGTTACGTTAACTTAACATGTTAAAATTGCACTTTTTTCAAATTTTCCACCTCCAATTTTTTCAATTTTCGAAAACACATAACTGTCAAACGCGTTGTTCGGTGTCAATAATTTATACGTCAAAATGTAGCAAATTTAGCCTACTTTAACACAGTGTTTACGCTTTTTTGTTACATTAACTTAACATGTCAAAATTGCACTTTTTTCAAATTTTCCACCTCCAATTTTTTCAATTTTTGAAAACACATAACTGTCAAATGCGTTGTTCGGTATCAATAATTTATACGTCAAAATGTAGCGAATTTAGTCTACTTTAAGACAGTGTTTACGCTTTTTCGTTACGTTAACTTAACTTGTCAAAATTGCACTTTTTTCAAATTTTCCACCTCCAATTTTTTCAATTTTTGAAAACACACAACTGCCAAACGCATTGTTCGGTGTCAATAATTTACACGTCAAAATGTAGCAAATTTAGTCTACTTTAACACAGTGTTTACGCTTTTTTGTTACGTTAACTTAACATGTCAAAACTGCACTTTTTTCAAATTTTCCACCTCCAATTTTTTCAATTTTTGAAAATACATAACTGTCAAACGCGTTGTTCGGTATCAATAATTTACACGTCAAAAAGTAGAAAATTAAGTCTACTTTAACACAGTGTTTACGCTTTTTTGTTACGTTAACTGAACATGTCAAAATTGCACTTTTTTCAAATTTTCCACCTCCAATTTTTTCAATTTTAGAAAACACATAACTGCCAAACGCATTGTTCGGTGTCAATAATTTATACGTCAAAATGTAGCAAATTTAGTCTACTTTAACACAGTGTTTACGCTTTTTTGTTACGTTAACTTAACATGTCAAAATTGCACTTTTTTCAAATTTTCCACCTCCAATTTTTTCAATTTTTAAAAACACATAACTGCTAAACGCATTGTTCGGTGTCAATAATTTACACGTCAAAATGTAGCAAATTTAGTCTACTTTAACACAGTGTTTACGCATTTTTGTTACGTTAACTTAACATGTCAAAATTGCACTTTTTTCAAATTTTCCACCTCCAATTTTTTCAATTTTCGAAAACACATAATTGCCAAACGCGTTGTTCGGTGTCAATAATTTACACGTTAAAATGTAGCAAATTTAGTCTACTTTAACACAGTGTTTACGCTTTTTTGTTACGTTAACTTAACATGTCAAAATTGCACTTTTTTCAAATTTTCCACCTCCAATTTTTTCAATTTTTGAAAACACATAACTGTCAAACGCGTTGTTCGGTGTCAATAATTTATACGTCAAAATGTAGAAAATTTAGTCTACTTTAACACAGTGTTTACGCTTTTTTGTTACGTTAACTTAACATGTTAAAATTGCACTTTTTTCAAATTTTCCACCTCCAATTTTTTCAATTTTTAAAACACACAACTGCCAAACGCATTGTTCGGTGTCAATAATTTACACGTCAAAATGTGGCAAATTTAGTCTACTTTAACACGGTGTTTACGCTTTTTTGTTACGTTAACTTAACATGTCAAAATTGCACTTTTTTCAAATTTTCCACCTCCAATTTTTTCAATTTTTGAAAACACATAACTGTCAAACGCATTGTTCGGTGTCAATAATTTATACGTCAAAATGTAGCAAATTTAGTCTACTTTAACACAGTGTTTACGCTTTTTTGTTACGTTAACTTAACATGTCAAAATTGCACTTTTTTCAAATTTTCCACCTCCAATTTTTTCAATTTTTAAAAACACATAACTGCTAAACGCATTGTTCGGTGTCAATAATTTACACGTCAAAATGTAGCAAATTTAGTCTACTTTAACACAGTGTTTACGCATTTTTGTTACGTTAACTTAACATGTCAAAATTGCACTTTTTTCAAATTTTCCACCTCCAATTTTTTTCAATTTTTGAAAACACATAACTGCCAAACGCATTGTTCGGTGTCAATGATTTATACGTCAAAATGTAGCAAATTTAGTCTACTTTAACACAGTGTTTACGCTTTTTTGTTACGTTAACTTAACATGTCAAAATTGCACTTTTTTCAAATTTTCCACCTCCAATTTTTTCAATTTTTAAAAACACATAACTGCTAAACGCATTGTTCGGTGTCAATAATTTACACGTCAAAATGTAGCAAATTTAGCCTACTTTAACACAGTGTTTACGCTTTTTGTTACGTTAACTTAACATGTCAAAATTGCACTTTTTTCAAATTTTCCACCTCCAATTTTTTTCAATTTTTGAAAACACATAACTGCCAAACGCATTGTTCGGTGTCAATGATTTATACGTCAAAATGTAGCAAATTTAGTCTACTTTAACACAGTGTTTACGCATTTTTGTTACGTTAACTTAACATGTCAAAATTGCACTTTTTTCAAATTTTCCACCTCCAATTTTTTCAATTTTCGAAAACACATAATTGCCAAACGCGTTGTTCGGTGTCAATAATTTACACGTTAAAATGTAGCAAATTTAGTCTACTTTAACACAGTGTTTACGCTTTTTTGTTACGTTAACTTAACATGTCAAAATTGCACTTTTTTCAAATTTTCCACCTCCAATTTTTTCAATTTTTGAAAACACATAACTGTCAAACGCGTTGTTCGGTGTCAATAATTTATACGTCAAAATGTAGAAAATTTAGTCTACTTTAACACAGTGTTTACGCTTTTTTGTTACGTTAACTTAACATGTCAAAATTGCACTTTTTTCAAATTTTCCACCTCCAATTTTTTCAATTTTTAAAACACACAACTGCCAAACGCATTGTTCGGTGTCAATAATTTACACGTCAAAATGTGGCAAATTTAGTCTACTTTAACACGGTGTTTACGCTTTTTTGTTACGTTAACTTAACATGTTAAAATTGCACTTTTTTCAAATTTTCCACCTCCAATTTTTTCAATTTTTAAAACACACAACTGCCAAACGCATTGTTCGGTGTCAATAATTTACACGTCAAAATGTGGCAAATTTAGTCTACTTTAACACGGTGTTTACGCTTTTTTGTTACGTTAACTTAACATGTTAAAATTGCACTTTTTTCAAATTTTCCACCTCCAATTTTTTCAATTTTTGAAAACACATAACTGCCAAACGCATTGTTCGGTGTCAATGATTTACACGTCAAAATGTAGCAAATTTATTCTACTTTAACACAGTGTTTACGGTTTTTTGTTACGTTAACTTAACATGTTAAAATTGCACTTTTTTCAAATTTTCCACCTCCAATTTTTTCAATTTTCGAAAACACATAACTGTCAAACGCGTTGTTCGGTGTCAATAATTTATACGTCAAAATGTAGCAAATTTAGCCTACTTTAACACAGTGTTTACGCTTTTTGTTACGTTAACTTAACATGTCAAAATTGCACTTTTTTCAAATTTTCCACCTCCAATTTTTTCAATTTTTGAAAACACATAACTGTCAAACGCGTTGTTCGGTATCAATAATTTATACGTCAAAATGTAGCGAATTTAGTCTACTTTAACACAGTGTTTACGCTTTTTTGTTACGTTAACTTAACATGTCAAAACTGCACTTTTTTCAAATTTTCCACCTCCAATTTTTTCAATTTTTGAAAACACATAACTGCCAAACGCGTTGTTCGGTGTCAATAATTTACACGTCAAAATGTAGCAAATTTAGTCTACTTTAACACAGTGTTTACGCTTTTTTGTTACGTTAACTTAACATGTCAAAACTGCACTTTTTTCAAATTTTCCACCTCCAATTTTTTCAATTTTTGAAAATACATAACTGTCAAACGCGTTGTTCGGTATCAATAATTTACACGTCAAAAAGTAGAAAATTAAGTCTACTTTAACACAGTGTTTACGCTTTTTTGTTACGTTAACTGAACATGTCAAAATTGCACTTTTTTCAAATTTTCCACCTCCAATTTTTTCAATTTTTGAAGACACATAACTGCCAAACGCGTTGTTCGGTGTCAATAATTTACACGTCAAAATGTGGCAAATTTAGTCTACTTTAACACAGTGTTTACGCTTTTTTGTTACGTTAACTTAACATGTCAAAATTGCACTTTTTTCAAATTTTCCACCTCCAATTTTTTCAATTTTAGAAAACACATAACTGCCAAACGCATTGTTCGGTGTCAATAATTTATACGTCAAAATGTAGCAAATTTAGTCTACTTTAACACAGTGTTTACGCTTTTTTGTTACGTTAACTTAACATGTCAAAATTGCACTTTTTTCAAATTTTCCACCTCCAATTTTTTCAATTTTTGAAAACACACAACTGCCAAACGCATTGTTCGGTGTCAATAATTTACACGTCAAAATGTGGCAAATTTAGTCTACTTTAACACAGTGTTTACGCTTTTTTGTTACGTTAACTTAACATGTCAAAATTGCACTTTTTTCAAATTTTCCACCTCCAATTTTTTCAATTTTTGAAAACACACAACTGCCAAACGCATTGTTCGGTGTCAATAATTTACACGTCAAAATGTGGCAAATTTAGTCTACTTTAACACAGTGTTTACGCTTTTTTGTTACGTTAACTTAACATGTCAAAACTGCACTTTTTTCAAATTTTCCACCTCCAATTTTTTAATTTTTGAAAACACATAACTGCCAAATGCATTGTTCGGTGTCAATAATTTACACGTCAAAATGTAGCAAATTTAGTCTACTTTAACACAGTGTTTACGCTTTTTCGTTACGTTAACTTAACATGTCAAAATTGCACTTTTTTCAAATTTTCCACCTCCAATTTTTTCAATTTTTGAAAACACATAACTGTCAAACGCGTTGTTCGGTGTCAATAATTTACACGTCAAAATGTAGCAAATTTAGTCTACTTTAACACAGTGTTTACGCTTTTTTGTTACGTTAACTTAACATGTCAAAATTGCACTTTTTTCAAATTTTCCACCTCCAATTTTTTCAATTTTCGAAAACACATAACTGTCAAACGCGTTGTTCGATCTCAATGATTTATATGTCAAAATGTAGCAAATTTAGTCTACTTTAACACAGTGTTTACGCTTTTTTGTTACGTTAACTTAACTTGTCAAAATTGCACTTTTTTCAAATTTTCCACCTCCAATTTTCGAAAACACATGACTGTCAAACGCGTTGTTCGGTGTCAATAATTTACACGTCAAAATGTAGCAAATTTAGTCTACTTTAACACAGTGTTTACGCTTTTTTGTTACGTTAACTTAACATGTCAAAATTGCACTTTTTTCAAATTTTCCACCTCCAATTTTTTCAATTTTCGAAAACACATGACTGTCAAACGCATTGTTCGGTGTCAATAATTTACACGTCAAAATGTAGCAAATTTAGTCTACTTTAACACAGTGTTTACGCTTTTTTGTTACGTTAACTTAACATGTCAAAATTGCACTTTTTTCAAATTTTCCACCTCCAATTTTTTCAATTTTTGAAAACACAACTGTCAAACGCGTTGTTCGGTATCAATAATTTATACGTCAAAATGTAGCGAATTTAGTCTACTTTAACACAGTGTTTACGCTTTTTTGTTACGTTAACTTAACATGTCAAAACTGCACTTTTTTCAAATTTTCCACCTCCAATTTTTTCAATTTTTGAAAACACATAACTGCCAAACGCGTTGTTCGGTGTCAATAATTTACACGTCAAAATGTAGCAAATTTAGTCTACTTTAACACAGTGTTTACGCTTTTTTGTTACGTTAACTTAACATGTCAAAACTGCACTTTTTTCAAATTTTCCACCTCCAATTTTTTCAATTTTTGAAAATACATAACTGTCAAACGCGTTGTTCGGTATCAATAATTTACACGTCAAAAAGTAGAAAATTAAGTCTACTTTAACACAGTGTTTACGCTTTTTTGTTACGTTAACTGAACATGTCAAAATTGCACTTTTTTCAAATTTTCCACCTCCAATTTTTTCAATTTTTGAAGACACATAACTGCCAAACGCGTTGTTCGGTGTCAATAATTTACACGTCAAAATGTGGCAAATTTAGTCTACTTTAACACAGTGTTTACGCTTTTTTGTTACGTTAACTTAACATGTCAAAATTGCACTTTTTTCAAATTTTCCACCTCCAATTTTTTCAATTTTAGAAAACACATAACTGCCAAACGCATTGTTCGGTGTCAATAATTTATACGTCAAAATGTAGCAAATTTAGTCTACTTTAACACAGTGTTTACGCTTTTTTGTTACGTTAACTTAACATGTCAAAATTGCACTTTTTTCAAATTTTCCACCTCCAATTTTTTCAATTTTTGAAAACACACAACTGCCAAACGCATTGTTCGGTGTCAATAATTTACACGTCAAAATGTGGCAAATTTAGTCTACTTTAACACAGTGTTTACGCTTTTTTGTTACGTTAACTTAACATGTCAAAATTGCACTTTTTTCAAATTTTCCACCTCCAATTTTTTCAATTTTTGAAAACACACAACTGCCAAACGCATTGTTCGGTGTCAATAATTTATACGTCAAAATGTAGCAAATTTAGTCTACTTTAACACAGTGTTTACGCTTTTTTGTTACGTTAACTTAACATGTCAAAACTGCACTTTTTTCAAATTTTCCACCTCCAAATTTTTAATTTTTGAAAACACATAACTGCCAAATGCATTGTTCGGTGTCAATAATTTACACGTCAAAATGTAGCAAATTTAGTCTACTTTAACACAGTGTTTACGCTTTTTCGTTACGTTAACTTAACATGTCAAAATTGCACTTTTTTCAAATTTTCCACCTCCAATTTTTTCAATTTTTGAAAACACATAACTGTCAAACGCGTTGTTCGGTGTCAATAATTTACACGTCAAAATGTAGCAAATTTAGTCTACTTTAACACAGTGTTTACGCTTTTTTGTTACGTTAACTTAACATGTCAAAATTGCACTTTTTTCAAATTTTCCACCTCCAATTTTTTCAATTTTTGAAAACACATAACTGTCAAACGCGTTGTTCGGTGTCAATAATTTACACGTCAAAATGTAGCAAATTTAGTCTACTTTAACACAGTGTTTACGCTTTTTTGTTACGTTAACTTAACATGTCAAAATTGCACTTTTTTCAAATTTTCCACCTCCAATTTTTTCAATTTTCGAAAACACATAACTGTCAAACGCGTTGTTCGATCTCAATGATTTATATGTCAAAATGTAGCAAATTTAGTCTACTTTAACACAGTGTTTACGCTTTTTTGTTACGTTAACTTAACTTGTCAAAATTGCACTTTTTTCAAATTTTCCACCTCCAATTTTCGAAAACACATGACTGTCAAACGCGTTGTTCGGTGTCAATAATTTACACGTCAAAATGTAGCAAATTTAGTCTACTTTAACACAGTGTTTACGCTTTTTTGTTACGTTAACTTAACATGTCAAAATTGCACTTTTTTCAAATTTTCCACCTCCAATTTTTTCAATTTTCGAAAACACATGACTGTCAAACGCATTGTTCGGTGTCAATAATTTACACGTCAAAATGTAGCAAATTTAGTCTACTTTAACACAGTGTTTACGCTTTTTTGTTACGTTAACTTAACATGTCAAAATTGCACTTTTTTCAAATTTTCCACCTCCAATTTTTTCAATTTTTGAAAACACATAACTGTCAAACGCGTCGTTCGATCTCAAAGTTTTGTACTCACCTTGGTGGCACATTGTAGGGCAAGCGTTCTGGCACAGCTGGACAGGTCCTCCTGCTGATTGAAGTTCAAATTCAGGCGCATTATGGTGCTGTGCGACATGACGGTGGTGGCCACCGGGCCGGTCGCCTCCGTTGCCGTGAAGAACTGGTACCAGTTCTGCATGATGGACATGAGGGCGTCGACGCCGACCTCCGTGGCGCAGGTGACGAGCCACCGCACCATCTCCCGCCGGCGCCAGTTCAGCGAGGAGAGGGTCATCCGCATCACCTGGAGGCCGAGCTCGAAGGCGACGCTCAGCAGCGTCGGGTGGCGGGGGCCGTTCTCGGGCGTCGCGAAGCGAAACGCGTCCTGCGCCAGCTTGAACAGGTGCGAGGAACTGTGGATGTGCCTCTGGGAGGACTCCAGCACCGTCCGCAGTCGCATTACTTCACCTGAAATTAATAAGTTGAAAAATGTTAATGTTTAACTGTAGTATATTTACTTTGAATATTTAGCGTTTGAACTCGGCGTCCAATGCGTATAAAAAGTTCTATAGTTTTTATAGACCAACGCCGATGTGCGCAAATAGAATAGGAATCAGTATTGTTTTATCTGCTGTATGGACGAGGTGAATTATTAGAATAAACATAGTTAAGTTATTCCCGAGTTTTATTGTCTTAAATTAGACGATACACCACATTAACGTACTGTGTCATGGCAAACTCACTTGGCTTCGGCCCTGATTCTACCAGAGATGGTACGGCTGATGATTACAGATTCATCTGTATTACTGGATTCCACTCATGTAACATTGACTTACCTTTTGCGGCACTAAGCATGGTTGAACTGAGGGCGCACTGCTGCGTCTCGATGTGACCCAGCGTGAACCACCTCGGAGACCTGCTCATCATGAGCGAGCTCGAGGCGTTCCCGCCCATCGGATCGTCGGAATCCTCGTGTTCCTCCAGCAGGGGTAGCCGCATCGCCCTCAGTCCGACCTCGTAGGCCAGATCGGGGTAGTAGTTCAGCAGCGATAGGAACATGAACCTGGCGAACGTGTGCATGGGTATGCTCTCCGGATGAATGCCGATGCCGAGACCGCTCGTCGGTCCCCCCTCCAGCAGGATGATCGCCTGCCGCCGCAGCACCGCCACCAGGCTGTTGTCCAACTCGATCTCCTGCAGCTTGGCTATGAGCCGATCCTCCTGTTTGCACGACTTTTCCTGAAAAATTGAAAGATTCGGTTCCACATACCAAAGTTTACAACAAACTGCTTAATCACTTCGTGCCCATGCTACTTTGATTGGGTTATAGCATAATCCAGGGTTTATTGAAAAATTACTTTTTTCTATAAAATATTATTCCACTGACATTTATGCAAATTTTGCATTTATGCAAAAAAATATGCATAGATGGCGCTAAAGCGGTAATTTTTTTTTTTTGCTTGTCGCCACCTGTGGCGACCTGGGTTTGAAGAGGTTAAATATCTTCAATGAAACATACCTGCGCATACAATCCCACCGGCATTATCCTCTGCTGTCCCAAACCGATCAGCGCAACCTCGAACGCCAGGGTTAAGTACGTTTCGGAGCGATCCCTCGACCCGACGACCGGAACGTGGTGGTACCTCGGCCGCAGGTTGTTGTGCTGGTCCTCCATCCCCACCAGGTCTGCAATGGCGGAAATACCTTGATTGCACATTGCAATTTTGTCTGGCGACATTCCCCACTCACCTAAGTAGCTCGGCGTCCGCGGCCTCTGATCCTCGGGGACGATCGACGCGTCCGCCAGCGTGTCGAAGAGACAACCGATGGGATCCAGCGGATGTCCCACCCAACCGTCCGTGTTGAAGGGCGCGTTTATGGACGTGGTGGAACAGGAGGTGTTGCACTGGCCGGCGCACCGCGACGTGCACGGCTTGCAGTTGTTGGACTTGCTGGGCGCCGTGCTCGTGCTGGCGCCGCTTCCGCCGCCGCTGCTGCACCCCGACGTGGACTGCTGGCTTTCGTGCCACTTCTTCTGCGCCACCAGCTGCTGCTGCTTCATCGTCCGCACCACAGACACGGCCAATCTTAAAGCGGCCTCCATGTGTCCGTGCGACCGCAGCGAGTCCACACGGGCAGCGCATAATGGAATTGGTTCTAAAAGTGTAACACCCAAAAAGTCACGTTATTCAGAAACTGGGAGAAGGAATTTACGTCTTTTACGCTTAGACTTAAGCAAAGTATGTTTATTTAAAAAAAAACCTCAAGTGTGCCATGATTTTTTAATTTTAAAAATTTAAGTTGGTAACACATATTGAGGTTATGTTACTTGCGGCATGTTCCTACCGATGAATTAATTTTCTGTGATAAACGACGCAGAGAAGACGTACGTTCACCCACGGGTGTGAAGCCGAGATAAAAAAAAAAGGTATGTGGTCATACTGTTATTGTTAAACAGAAAGGATTAAAAACTTTAATAGAATCAAGTGAAAAAAGAGAAGACGGGAAACTACGAAAGCTGGAGGGACTTGATTCTGTAACTGTGCACATATTGTGTCGAAAGGAATATACTCGAGAAAAAAGTATCAAAGCTACAGTGAAAAGAAAAGCCGAGAGTGAGAAAGCATCGATTTTGTCACCGAAAAAGCTGAGGTCTACATCAAGTTTTAATTTTCAAAATGCGTGTTTCTATTGTGCCGAAGTAAATAGACTCAGACTTTTATGAGAGAGAGAAAAAGAAGCATGTTGAATAAAACAATTAAAACAAAGCTTCAAGATAAATATGGAGATGACATCATTCTAAGTACGAATAAGAAGAAAGTTTGCGTTGTTTGCTTTCGATATACCGACTATAAAATTTTAACAAATAATTGGTACGAAAACCGAAATGCCGATGAGCACCAGGAACGGCATCGAATAATCAACGCTGCTGCGGCGATTATTGGAGAGGACATTCGGACACAGATTTACGACACTACATCGTATCCTCCGAGCGATGATTTTTTAAAAGACGTTACCAACGGTATTCCAGAATCTCTCAATACGCTGCTAAAAAATATCATTGTGAAATGAAGAAAGTGTGAGCCAGAACAACTTCAAAGAAAATGCACCTCTATTGCTCACGCTATTATTTCGGCGACCAGACTGAGATCCTTCATATCACTTCTTCTACTCAGCGTCGCAATTTTTTTGTACCGAAAATTCGGATCAAAAAATGTATTAACTCTTCTGGCAAGCTTGGGCTTCAGCGCATCTTACAACGATGTACAACTGTTGGAAGCAGCAGCAACTATGCAGCCGGAAGCAGAAATGTCTGCAGAAGCCTTTTGTCAGTTTATATGTGACAATGCAGACTTCAATGTGAATACTATTGATGGGCTGAATACATTCCATAGTACGGGTGCCATTAAGTGCGTCACCCCTTCCAGCGCAATCATGCCTGGTCAAGCGATGCAAAAAATCACTAAAATTCCGACAGCTGCGAGTATTGGAAAACGAGGTGTAACGGAATTGAAAATATTAATGGTAAAGGATTAAAACATATCATTATAACCGATATGACCTCTGCGGATACAAACGCTCTAATGCCATCACCATCTGATGTACTTTGGATGTGTGGAAAATTCCATACAATAACTCGTATCCCTGGATGGAGAGGTTTCATCGAAACTTTAACGAAGGGACAAAACTTTCAGCAGTCTAAAATAATTTGCTTACCCTTTGTTAATTCCTCACCGAGCAACTACGATACTATTTACACCGCGTTGTATGCAGCTGTCGAACAATCACGAAAAAGACATATCAGTCAATCTGCGCTACGTACATTAATTACGTGAAACATCATTTTGGAGCGCATTCTGTAATAGTTTTTGATGGCTATACTAACAACACAATACCTCGTTTAATAGCCAGGCGGACCAAATCAAATTATTGCCGCCAAAATACGTTGTTGTGATTGGCTAAACCGGCGCCGTTTCTACACAGGCCCAAATTGCTGAAAACAGTAATGGCCGTTGTTATGATCAGCTGATCTCGAACCGATCCTTGTGTCCCACCGGTTACACGCGTTTCGCCTCAGTTTGTGTGTTTTTAGCCAGTTATTTCTACAGTTGATAGCGTAAGAATCGATTCCTCTCATCCCGCGATTTTCGTGGAAATAGTTATTTTATTTTTAACTACGGATAAATACCCAGCACAAGTTTGGTGTCATTTTCGGCCCCCAAGAAACGGAAATGATTGGATTTTAGAGCATTAACGCTTGAGGAAAAACAATTCAAAATTATCTTGTATGGAGTTTTAATACAAGAGGCTTTAAAACCTACTTCCGTTGTACACACAATTTTCGATTCATTAGGTAAGTGCGGCACGTTCATACAATTAGGGAGTGTAAGGAGATTGGGGCAGTAACAAGTCCCAAACTTCTTGAAGGACGTCCAGCTACAGAAGATATCTACGATGAAAGCAGCAAAAATTCTGTGTGTTATGAGTTGATATAATTGTTGAATGAATGTTATGGATAAACGAATTTGAAATGATTTTATTTTTACCGCCAAAACATGTCTGGTTATTTTTCTGGTAACTTTTTATAGTGTAAACGTGGCTTTCGCGTTTAGTCCGCCTGGTTATTAAATGAGGTATAGTACCAAGAACCTTTATTGGCATATATGATTATGCCAATAAAGGTTCTTTTTTTTTTTTTTTTTTTTTTTTAGTACCAAGAAGTATGAGCAGAATCGACGTTCTTCGAAGTACACGAGCGCTGAAATTCTCTTTGATGACACTATGACTGCTACTATAGTGCAAGACAAGTTTTCGTACAATGAAAATAACAAAAATTGATTGATTTCAATGTTGATAGAGAAATTTAGAGACGAAGGGTTCATCGTCAAACAGGCTCCAGACGACGCTGACGCCCTTATTGTCACGACAGCAATAGAAATAGCATCTTCGAATCAAATAGTAATTGTTGGAGAAGACATAGATCTGCTTGTTCTATTGACAGCTTTAGCCCCACCGGAGAGTAACATCTACTTCGTGAAACCAGGGAAAGGAAAGACTGAACGCAAAGTGTATTGTTCACGAAATCTCCAATCACGAGGACTTAAAGAAAGGATTTTACTTGCAAATGCATTCAGTGGTTGCGATACCGCATCATGTATTTTCCAGAAAAGAAAAATTAAATGCTTTAAACTGTTGGAACGAAATGATTTGCAGGAAGTCGTAAACATTTTTAATAAAGCGAATGCAACGCACGACGAGGTAACTCCAGCTGGTGAACGCTTTTTTCTATCTATATATGGCGCACCTGCAACCGAGACATCTTTAAATCGACATCGATATAATCTCTTCGCCAGATCACTTAGGTAAATTTAGCTTTGTTACCTCCCACTGCTGCAGCAGCACAACACTCTTTTCGAGTATACCACCAAATTCAAAAGTGGCGTAGATATGAAATAAATCCCGAACTTTGGGATTGGAAAAAGTGAACGATCTCGTCAATCCTATACCAACACTCCTGGCTCCTGCTCCAGATTCTTTATTAACATTGATCTTCTGCAAATGCAAGAAGGATTGCACTTCATCTTGTGGATGCAAGAAAGCAGGAATGAAATGCGTGGCAATATGTGGACATTGCCATGGAACCTCTTGCCTCGATTCAAATACGATAGAAATGGAAGAGGACAGAGATTTCGTTGAGAACGACTCATCTGAGATACCGGCGAATGAGGATATGTCGTCGGATGCTACGCCAAGCGGGAGTCACGAATTTTAATGGTAAGAGTTAACAAACTTGCATTTGTGTAAACAATACAACGTATTTATAGTCTTTATAATTTTTTATTTATTAATGGTTTTCAGAAATTTCCGGATTGGAATTTTAACCACTTCGCGCCCATGCTGCTTTGATTTAATCCCAGGTTTGATTAAAAATTACTTCCTTGTTGTTGTTAACTTTTTCTGCGAAATATGATTTCACTGTCACCAATTTTCCCATTTATGCAAAAAAATATGAAAAAATATTCCATAGATGGCGCTAAAGAAGTAATTTTTTTTGTACAATGTTTTTGTATTCATTTTTCGCTTGTTGCCACATGCGGCGAACCTGGGCGCGAAGAGGTTAAGAGGAACACTGAGAGAAACGGTTTTGCTAATTTTACAAATAATGGTTTGTTACCGTGGGACAGCAAATGACTTCATTGTGGGAACATATTTTGATTTGCTGTTCTAACAAACACTTTTGTAATCGGGGCAAATGATTCGTAACTCAAGCAATGTGTTTATTAAATTTTTTCATTAATAAAGAAAGATCAAAATACTGGAAAATGCGAAATGTATCAGTCTTGTAGTGGCTTATGACGAGATCAAAATTACAAAATTCAAAATGGCGGATTCAATATGGCAGCCAAAAAAAATTAAATTTTGCAAATTAGTTTGTTTTTTCTTCTTTTTTATTTTGCAATTTTGATCTCGGATTCATCATCAGCGACCAAATGATTAATACTTACCAATTTTCGACTCGATTGGTTCAAATTTACAAAATTTAAATATTTATTATCACCATATTAAATTCGCCATTTTGAATTTGCAATTCTGACCTCGAATTCGTTATCAGCGACTAAAATAACTTAAATGTACATAGATTTTGTTAAAATTTGATCGCCAGAAAAATCTTATAACTTTAAGGATAGGTTATTTGTACTATTTTCATATTAATAATAGATGATATGAAAAAAATGTTTATAACATTTTTTGTAGAGAATTTTATAAGCTTTATTTTTTATATCAAGCATAATTCCGATATCGCTAACAGTTTTAGTATGTTTAACCGCCTCAATGAACATCTATGCCAAGTTTCAAAACATTATCAGTTATTTCCGTCAAACGTCGAATTTTGTTCCTATTTGACTGAGCTACACGGAATAATTGTGACCATGCCCTGCGCACTCTATACGAAATAAATTATTCGCATTGGAGCTTTGCACTGGAAATATGGGATGGCGTAAGTATCGCCAAACAGGCTAGAATTTGTTACAGCAAATGACGCTAGATGGCCCAACCTGCTAATACAATTTGCAATCTCGTCCGTAGATCCTTCAACACCAAGTGATAATCAGCGAGGCCGAGTATATGTAAACAAACAAAAGCGTAAGCATGTGAATATTCGATTCCTTTCAGTTTTTCGTCTGTTAAAACGAAAAGAAAGTCGTCCATACCCTTCGCGTTATAAAAATATTATAAATAATGAGTTGTTATTGTGCCATTAAATCCTGCAAAAATTGCAACAGAAACACTTATATGTATTCCTTCACTAGAAAGGAACCGGTAAGTGATATTTATTACAAGTACATTTCTTTATTGTCTGTATGAAATTTTGAATGACATATTATTATTTTTTGGGACAAAATATTGTTATCGTTTATTTCTCATGGGTGACGAGGAAATAATTCCATCGTTTGATTCTCCTCATTTTCTAAAGTGTGTGAGAAATAATTTAATGAAATACCATACCACATTCAAATGGAAGGGAACAAAATGTTCTTCTTGCTGGTTGGATATTGATATATAATATTATTATTATTATAATAGTGTAAGTAGGCATTTGTGAAATTTGTAATAAAAATATTATTTTAAACAATGGCTTCTTATTGCTTCTACTCCTATTTTAATCAAGTACTGTGAAATTTGAAAACCTACTACCTCTGCAACCCGTGCTACCTGCACCTGCTTTTGCTTCACCAGCGCCACCCTATGACTACAGTGACGAATTAACAATGCGGTAAATGTTTTATACAGAGAGTCGCCGATCTATTTTACTTTATCTATGATTGTGACTTTTGGAACGATCTGACGTTTTGTATGTCAATTCCTAACAAGTGTGCTAACTTAAATTTTTAAAACGAAAAAGTCATGGTCCACTTGAGGTTTTTTTTTAATGAACATACGATATATTTTCCACTTACCATTCCATAACGGTTGTCCCTGCGAATTAAAGCTACCTCCCGAACTGGAACTGTCCGGCACGTGCGAGCAATACACGTCGCTCGATAAAATATTCTTTAGATGCATGTTGTCCCACGACATGGAGACCGCGTCGAGGGCTCTGCAATCACGGATTCGCGCGTCAGTCACGAAATCGCGAGAAAGCAAAAAAAAACTCACCTGTGAAATACTGTTCTAGGTAAAGCGGGCGGAGATGACTTAGAATGGTTCCCTGATAGTCTCATTCGTTTGTTTCTGTGGCTGTAATCCGAAGAGTCGTCCTCCTCGGAACTGCTGGAAGAATCGTAAACGGGCCTCCCTCTGTCCCTGTCTCTCTCCCTTTCCCTATCCCTGTCACGCCGCTCCCTCCTATCCCTTTCCCTGTCCGCGTACCTGTCCCTTTCTCTATCCCTATCGTTATAATACCTATCCCTATCTCTATTTAAATACTGAAACAAAACATAATCTCCGTTATGTAGGAAGCTTCTACTTCGTTATATCGTGTGAGCAACAATGTTTGCAGACGAAAAATCCAAGTTCATGGCAAGGAATATTTTCAGTGTTCATTAATCCTTTGAAATATTTGCTAAGCCAATGGAAAAGCAATCTAAGGGATTTTCTTTACATATGATCAATTGTATACTTTAATCAATGGATCAAATGGGTCATCGATAGTCGAACCAAAGAGGATTATATAAAGAGTGGCAATGTAATGGACTGATTTTGGATCCAGTTTTAGATCCGAGCCTCTAGTTTCCGGATTCGGTACTAACTAAGAACAGAGAGGGAAGGATTGATAGTAATTCCATGACTGTTATTGGTGGACTAATTTCATATTTGTCTTACGTCCACGGGAGGGGATGGTTTCACTGCCAATCATCAGCGGGGTGTTATCTCTATGCACGTGAATGAATCAGTTCACCAATCACGGATTGAGCGACGGAGAAGAATGATTGAAACAGATATATCATCGGATCGAAAACTCGGTTTCATATTCAGTCCATTACATTGCCACTCTTTATATAATCCTCTTTGGTCGAACCAAGTTCCGACAACATTTTCCATGCGTTTACCCTGCGATAAGTTAAATTAAACACAATCATCCAAGGCGAGAAAACTGAGTAAAGATCCATTGGTCAAATTATACCAATATGCGTATTTGGTTGCCTACCTATTAATCTGCAACCATTGTTGCTAACTCTTTTATATGGAATAAAACACTTTTTACTTTAGTTTTGATGATGGCAAGCCGAGTTGCCAAAACTGCAGTCAAACAAATAAATCAAAGTGTTATACAAAATAAAAAGTGTTTTATTAAAAAAAATCATCAATATGTATAACTAAATTAACACAAAAAAAAAACACTTGCAAGAGTACAAAATAGTAAGAACAAATTGATGGTAGTCTTAAGCTTGAATAACATTATACTTTTTCCGTCTTTTTTCGATTCGAGACAATCTAGTATGAATGTAATTCAGGAAATTCCATCCAATTTTCGTTCAAGTCTCTTGAATAGAAATATGCAGCCGGTCCTATTTTTCGTTCGATATTTGTCTAAGTTCGGTACTGCCAACGACGAAAAAAAAACAACCAGCATGAGTTGTTTGTGCAAGCAACATAACCTATATAACCGGATGGCCGCGATTCTTCCATTCCAATCGCAGTATTGTTTTATATCTCAATTCTTAACCTCACTTGGATTTGGGCACGCGAATACAAATACTTTTTATTTAGTGGGTTGGTGATTACGTCGTCCGCTAGCGGCGCCCTCTATATCGAATGCAGTGAACTATAAATCGAAAGCAAAACTTGAACGAGAATGTAGACGAAAAAATGGTGATGTGGCCATCATGTTACTTTCTCCGGCTTGATGGTATCATAGCCATTTATATTTACATTTTCATGGTTTATTGAAATCATATTTTAAATGTACATCGAGCGTTGCATAAACTCGGATGAAACTGACGTTTAAAACGTCAAAATGATTAAACATGGAAAAATTATACTTCAAATTCAGAAACTCGGTTTACTCAAAAACTAACGAGATTTCGAAAAAAACTTATTCTTTAGAAGTTGTTCATTTTGGCATTCTCTACAATTATTATTCATATAAATTTGCTGTAACTATTATAGTTTCATAATTATAAACCAAAAATTAAAAAAATATTAATAAATTTTTTTTTCGAATAGCAATGATTTTATGAAAAATATTTTCAAGCAAAAGATGTTTATTTCTTTGTCGTCTTCAAAGTTTGTTTAAATGTTTTTGTGATATTTTTCATATTTAAGAAAATATTGGCAAAAAACAAAAAACAGTTAAGGTAAACACCCACTTCCAGTGTACAAAATTTTACCAAAAGCTTTTCAGTTCTTCAGATTATCAAATAAGACGTTTGTTCAAAGTTTCATATCAATTGCTCTATTAGTTTTTGAGATACAGCGCACACAGACAGACACACACACACACAGACACACACACACACACAGCCACAAAAAAAAAATTCCAGAAATTGTTGAAATGGCATCTAGGGACCCCAAAACGGATATTTCCGTAAAAAAAAATTTTGGAAAAAAAATCACGATCACAATACTTTCTCGTACTTCGTAACGGAGAAAGTAAAAAGCCGGAAAAAGTATAATGTAATTCAAGCTTTAGCCTCATACAAAAATCGTTTCCCCATCCGGACCGGTTTCGACCTCATCAGGCCCCATCAGCGCGGTTAGATGATGGGGAAACGGTAATCACTATCGCCACATACTACCGTGGACAAAAAAATGACACCCCCAATTTTATTAATGTAAATATGACTTTTCATTTGACAAACCGGCAAATGTCAATCTAAGCTTTGGCACAAAATCAAAGCATGTTGGGAGGCAATACCTTTTTAGATTTACTGTATTGCTAGTTATAACTGTCACTGTCAAATATTAAGGTTACATAAGTCAAATTCACAACACTAAAAAATAAGAAATAATAGACAAATGATTTTTTTTGTCCACGGTAGTAAACATTCCGAACAATTTCTAATAAATTCCATACCGAATCCCTCTGATTATTCTGCTGCAACCGGAAGTCCGGATCTTCGGGGGGGCACACGTCGATGTGGGTCCACTTCTCCAGCAGCTGTTTCCACTGCTGCTTCTCGTGGTTGGTGCAGTTCGGGTTCAGCACGATGCACACCCACAGAGACCCTGGCGGAAAGAAAGGTAAACGGTGAGCGGTCGGTCGGGACGTCGCCGCGTTCGATGGAGACATTACCGAGTTGATCCCAGAGTTGGCGGCACTTGTCAGTCATTGGCGTGCCCTGGTTCCGCCACAGCTGCAGCCTTGGATCGGATAGGAACTGTTCGGTGATGAGGGTCAGCATCCGCGCCCCGTTTGAATCTTGCGCTCTCAGCATTTCTCTCACCTAAACAATTATCATAAATGTATACACTGCGACGATTTCTTCGGGTAAATAATCAAAGTAGAACTATTCTAAAAACCAATGGAAACTCTCAATTTTGGTCATGCGTGTGCGCTTCAGCCAATCGCGGCATTATTCTACTGAGAAGAACCGCTTGCGATTCTTTCCGGAAAGAATCTCATGTAGAAATGTTTGACAATTGTTCAGCCGTTCCGTGGTTTAATTTCAATTCGGAAAATCGAGACGCCGTGAAAAAAACAAAGAGCGCGCGGAGCAACGCGAAAAATAAACAACGCCGTTTTCGCATGTCGCCATATTCTCTCGTCGTGTGCGCGCGCTCAAGAAGCACCCTGTTCGCCCTTTGGCCCCAACCCTACATCACCACCAAGCGATACTAAGTAACCCGCCACCGGTGGCGATCCAAGATCACAGACATTAATATTCCCCCAGTGCTTCAAGGACAATTTAAGTTAAGTACTTTTTTTGTGTCTTACCTTTGAGAATAAGGAATTTAATTGTTTGTTCGCGTTGTAGTATGTGCCCTGCGAGAGGTAGGATTTGACCTGCTCGCAGACCTGCTCCTCGTCCAGGTGCCACGAGTGATCGTCGTCGGCGGAGGCGCCCGCCGTCGGGTCGGGCGCCCCCGGTATCTGGTTGATCTCGCTCCTCTGCTGCAGGATCTCGTCGGCGAGCTTCTGCGCGGTGGGAAGGACCTCCGTGTGGTGCTCCGATATCAGGTACTGTACGAACTTCTGCAGCTGCTGCCTGTCCATTTGCAACAAGGTTTCTATAGGAAGGGCAGAAGGTACAAATTGTAATAAACGATTTGGTGTGCATTTCAAAAACATCTCAATTGAAATTAAGGATATCTGAGGTACTACCACAGGCACTTAAATATAACGCTGGGCAGTGGCGGCGAACCTACATTTTACACTTATAAATTATTCCATTATTACCTTCATCCACGTGACGTCACATGTTACGTCATACCCCTACATGTCCAATCGAGTAATTAAAAATAGAAATACTCGATCAACATTTCTATTAAAATTTATTGACTGTTGCTAGTTCCTTTGCCTTGGAAAAAGCGTGGTTAAAAAGTGCACTAGTTCTGTAGATTTTGAAAACGAGGAAAAATGATTGAAAGAATGAAAGGCACGCCTTTGTCCAGAAACACGGTGAAAGATAGAACCTTGGAAATGGCTAAAATTATAACTCATCAGCAAAAAATAGATATAAAATATTCTGGACTCTTTCATCTCTGACATAACTGGCTCGGGTCGTTTAGCTACTTTTATTAATTACTGTGTTGGGAATAATATCCAGAGGCAGGGGCGGCTCGTTATATAGAGCCAAGGAGCCATGGCACTACATCTAGTTTTGAGCTCAGCAAGAATTTTTAATCAATTCTTAAAATTCTTTTTGAATGATGGCGAGGTTACGTGGACGAAGAATGATGTTACAGATTTAGTGCATGTCTGGGACAAAATGTAAACGCACGATAAATCGAAAGTACACATAAATCATATTTTCAGCTTGTTCGGCTTGTTTGAAATTATTGAAACACAAAATAATCTTGGACTATGAAGATGAATCGTTCTCTTTTTCTTCAAAAAAGGAAGCGAGGGCTCCACGAGCCGCTACTGAGAGTCATACTAGATTAGATTAGACGGGGTCGATTGGCTGTGGTGAGCCTTACAGCACTGCGACCTGTTTAGATCTTTTGTACTAGAGAGAGTACATACTAACCAAGTGAATTGTTTTATTTGAATTATTCAAAATGTATATTTACTAAATCTAAAGTTGTCGAAACTGCCGGCACAAAAGGTGAAACAATAAGGTGATCCCAACAAAATAAAAAAAAATATTTTTCTATTCAAAAAAATTAGAAAATTATTTTGAATAGAGTGATTTTTGAGACTAATTTAAACCATTTTCTTACTAGAATATTCTGCTTTTTTTTATTATTAAGACCATTTTCGATTTTTTTTACGAAATTTTTTATCATTTGGCCTAAATTTTCTTTATTTTGACCTAAATTTTCGATTTCGTTGTTAAAATTTTCGACTATTTGGTCCACATTTTTAATTTTTTCCGATGAATTTTTAGTTTTTAAATTATTTTTGACCAGTATTTTCGATATTTGGTCAAAATATTTTAACTTTTGGCCTAAATATCTTTCATTTTGACCCAAGTCTGCGATTTAATTGTTTAAATTTTCGACTTTTTGGCCTTTTTCCCGCCAAATTTTTAATTTTTAGATTTTTGATTTGTATTTTCGATTCTTTTTGGATGTAAATTTTTGATCATTTGCTCTAATTATTCTTTATTTTGACCTGAATTTTCGATTTAATTGTTAAAATTGATTTTTTGGTCCGCATTTTTGATTTTTAACTCTAGTTCCAAATTTTTGATTTGATTTTAGTTAAAATATCTATAACCTGAATTATTGATTTATATGCGAGATTTTTTTTATTTTTTCCGGTATTTTCGAGTTTTGTTTGTTGAATTTCCGATTTTTTAGTCTGCATTTAGGCCCAAATTTGATGTACTGTCTAAATTACCAACATTACAAATTTTTATTATTTTTTTTAAATCTTTTGACTAACTTTTCGATTTTATTGTTCAAATTTTTGAATTTTTGGCCATTTTTGATTTTTCGTTTAGTCTGCATTTATTATCTTTAGTTCCGAGTTTTCGATGTTTTGTCTAAATTTAAATTTTCGACTTTTTGACCAACATTGTGGATTTTTTTAAATCTTTTGCCCTAAATTTTTCTTTTTTTTATTGGTCTGTTTTTTTCTTTCCACTATTTTTATTTTCAGGCCAGAATTTTAGATTTTTGGTCACAACTTTTTATCCTATATTTTAGATTTTTTGTATAATTTTTTATCCTATATTTTAGATTTATTAATATGGATTATTGATTGTATTTCAGGATTTTTAAAATTTTTTTGGTATTATTTTCGAATTTCTGGTCAGAAACTTATTTTTGGTGGCTGAAAGTGGTAAATTATTTTGCTTCTACTCAAGTTTTCGATGTTTTGTCTGCGTTTTTCATTATTAGATAGGTAAGGATTCTTGATTCTTTGGCTCATATTTTAGATTTCTGTATTTTCGATTTTATTTTTTAATTTTTGCCAAAATATTCGATTGGTTTGCAATTTTTAACTTTACGCTCGTTTTCGATGTTTCGTCTAGATTTTCACCGTGTTAGGCCCTATTGTAGATTTTGACTTTTTTGGTCTATATTTTGTATTTTCGATTATTTTGGTTTCAATTTTTGGTCTTTTGGCCGAAATTTTCTTTATTTCGACTTAAAATTTCGATTCGTTTGTTAAAAATTTTGGTGTTTAGGTCTACCACTTTGATTTTTGGGTACGAATATTAGATTTTTGGTCTTAATTTTTTATTTTTGTCCCATATTTTAGATTTTCTCAACTTGAATTATTGATTTTATTGTGCAATTTTTTTTAAATTTTTATATTTGACATTATTTTCGAATTTATTTAGAGTTATTTTTGAGGCTGAAAATGGTAAATTATATTTCGTTTGCTTGTATTTTTAATTTTTTTGGTCTGCTTTTTAATTTTTAAACCAGGATTTTTGATTTTTAGGCCAATATTTTAGATCTTCGGCTGTTCCAAATTTTTGATTTTTTGGCCAAATATTTGATTGGTCTAGGAAGATATGGTTCTTTGTTTCTTAAAGGGGGGGATATTGTATAAGTGGCTCTACCATCAACATGTTCCACGAGCCGCCACTGTCCAGAGGTAATGGTCAGCTTAAGAATTAGTAACAACCACAAAAGAAACAGTTATTAGCAATACAGTTGTTCGGAATTCAAACGAAGGATCATTGAATTTTCCGCATTTTGTAGTTTGTTTTTTGAATCGCGCTGTGCAGCCATTTTTGGGGACTTTGCCCATGCGCGACGATTGATGTAAAAAAGGAAGGAGTCCTCCTCGCCCCCCTTTGGACCGCCCAGTAGTTTTACCCGCAGTAGATTAGCCACTGATCGTCATTACTTTTCAGTTAATGCTCATGTTTAATTAAATTTTAAAAATGACAAAAGTGACATTCCCGTGCGGACGTTGGGCGCAAGTTATCCACCGGATGCGGATCTGGGCGCAAGTGACCCGATTTTTGACGGCGGTGCAAGTGTTTTGGGCGCAACGGACACCAAACCGTTTATTTAGCTCAGCTGCGGAAAAATGTTGTGTCCGTGCGAATAGTGTTGCCTACGTCGCGAATCTAATGTTTAGTGAATTATGCAATTAAGGGTGTAAAGGAAAGAATGAACGATTTTTACGTTGTCGAAATGGAAATGTGGACAATTAGAGTTGATTTAAATCAAGTAATCAAAAAAATTGTTGTCACCGTGCGAATAGTGTTGCCCAAAACAAGTTTATTTAGTCCCGCTATTGAAAAATGTTGTAACCATGCGAATAGAGTTGCACAAAACCACTTTATTTAGCCCCGCTGTGGAAAAATGTTGTAACCGTGCGAATAGAGTTGCCTACGTCGCGATTCTACAGTTTAGTGAGTTACGCAATTAAGGACGTAAAGCAACTAATGAACGATTTTTACGTTGTCGAAATGGAAATGTGGACAATTCGAGTTGATTTAAATCAAGTAATCCAAAAAAATGTTGTCACCGTGTGAGTAGTGTTGCCTAAAACAAGTTTATTTAGCCCCGCTGTGGAAAAATGTTGTAACCGTGCGAATAGAGTTGCCTACGTCGCGACTCTACAGTTTAGCGAGTTACGCAATTAAGGATGTAAAACAACTAATGAACGATTTTTACGTTGTCGAAATGGAAATGTGGACAATTAGAGTTGATTTAAATCAAGTAATCCAAAAAAATGTTGTCACCGTGCGAATAGTGTTGCCTAAAACAAGTTTATTTAGCCCCGCTGTGGAAAAATGTTGTAACCATGCGAATAGAGTTGCCTACGTCGCGACTCTACAGTTTAGCGAGTTACGCAATTAAGGACGTAAAGCAACTAATGAACGATTTTTACGTTGTCGAAATGGAAATGTGGACAATTAGAGTTGATTTAAATCAAGTAATCCAAAAAAAATGTCGTCACCGTGCGAACAGTGTTGCCTAAAACAAGTTTATTTAGCCCCGCTGTTGAAACATGCTGTAACCATGCGAATAGTGCTGCCCACAACAAGTTTATTTAGCCCCGCTGTGGAAAAATGTTGTAACCGTGCGAATAGAGTTGCCTACGTGGCGACTCTACCGTTTAGTGAATTACGCAATTAAGGATATAAAGCAACTAATGAACGATTTTTACATTCTTGAAATGGAAATGTGGACAATTAGAGTTGATTTAAATCAAGTAATCCAAAAAAATGTTGTCACCGTGCGAATAGTGTTGCCTAAAACAAGTTTATTTAGCCCCGCTGTTGAAACATGCTGTAACCATGTGAATACTGTTGCCTACATCGCAACTCTACCGTTTAGTGAGTTACGCAATTAAGGATGTAACGTTGTCGAAATGGAATTGATTTAAGTCAAGTGGTTCAAAAAAATGTTGCAACCGTGCGAGTAGTGTTGCCTACGTCTTGACTCTACCGTTTAGTGAAGAAACATGTACGCTTATTGATTTTGTATTAAAATACACTGAATGCATTGGGTTACTTCTATTTTTAGGCTTCCTATTAACTTCACACGACCACCCTCCAGAAAAATATAACGATAATCCCATTTGCGCGTGCATTATTTATTTTTATAATTGCACATTATCGTGCATGCACATTTATTCCAAAAATTAATTATTAGTAATGTTTTTACGATTGAATTATAGAATTCGAGTAACTAGGTGGGACGTGTTAAATAGGGCAAAGTGAGGAGCGAAGGAGAGAGGCGGTGGCGGCTGGCGGCGGCAGCGGCGTCGGGACGCTCGGATTAAACGGATGTACCGACGTACGATGCGCCTGTCCCCTTTAATAAATAATAATGCATTTCAATCCGTCCCGCCTGGAAATGAAAGGGCCCCTCTTACATATATATATATATAGCAATAGCCTAAGCCTAGTCTGCATTGCAAATCCGAATCCGCTCGATACCGGAGGAGGAATTACCATACTTTTTTGTTGCTAATTTATTTAAATGAGCGCGCGGGTCCGCCGCCGCGCGATCGACGCGAACATATGCTGGTGGGCGGGGCCTCGCGGGGTGGGGGCACGCGAGAGTTCGATTCGTCGTGCGCGGGGCGAAAATAAATAAACAATAAACGCGGAAAGGGGAGAAAAGAAAACGGGAAGGAAATCGCTTTAATTTGTTTAAAGCGGATGTACGATTGCGGCCGGGGCGGCGAGGAGAGCCGACCTCGCCCGATCGATACGGGGGACACGCCGCCGACCGACGCCGCCTCCGCCACTGTGCACCCGGTGTATAGTGTAATATTACAATTTTATGGCGAAACTTTATAGTTTTTTGTTTGTGTGTGTGTGTGTGTGTGTGTGTGTGTGTGTGTGTGTGCGCGTTCTCTCCCGGCCGTCCCGAGGGCCCAGAAACTCGGTAATATGAAATCGTTACAGCTTGGGGGCGCAGGCCTGTGCCCGCATGCCCGTTCGACTTTAATAGGTGTGGTTATTATTGAAAGAAATAATCAAGATTCCACGCTCTTTAGTTCTGGAAAAATAGTTACCTTAATAGCGTAGGATTAAAAAAAAACAAAATGACTGTTTTTTTTTAAATTAAATATTCCTCACATGAAGGGATGGCGCTCTTGACTGCTAAAACAAGACAATATCTCCCCGTCCGGGATTCTCGTTTCGTTATCGTGAATATAAAGAGATATTACATTAATTGGCTAACCCCCGGAGGCGAACGGTTGCTGTGATCACCCATTCGAAAACATATCAGACTTATAATCGCTGATAGGAGGTACACCGGCCCTTTCAAAAAATATAATTTTTTTTTTTGCTTTTTAATTCAGCAAAAGCAATTTCTCATTACACTCCCCATTTTTCCTCCTATTTTCAGAGTGCAGGAGGTGGAAGGAGGAGGCTTGCAGCAGACATCAAAGACGTCGTCGGCGGCCCTGCATTGTGAGAGCGTAATTCAATCGGGGCTATTCACAGCTGTGAATGCCGTGAATGGGCCCGGGGCCTCGCAAGCATCATCGCAGAAATTAATTTATCATTCCGCGTACACTCCGCACCAACGTGCAAAATACTGCATTGTGATAAGAACGCATATATTCGTGTTGATCGGACAGCACAGTAGGCGTCGCTTGTAATGTTGTACAGTGGGCAGGGCGTGCATGACACACACAGTAGGCGTAGTTCAAGCCTGCATGTGATAATCGAGACGATCAAAATTGGTGTGTCAGGTGCGCGATTCTAACATACGGTTAATGTCAAATGAAGAAAAAACATTGTATGTCATATGAAAAAGAAAACTGATGGCAACGCAATTATCGGCGTAATGGAGTATTGCAAATTCGGAAAAATCGCGGCAATTGGTGGCCGTTTCCGAGAAGTGCAGAGCATCAACTGCAGGTTCGCGTGATTTAATGGGAAGAGGAGGAGCAGTAGCGAAAATTGCAAAGGAAGAGGAGAACCGAAGGCGGCCGTGCGAAATTAAAACGCGCACACGCGATCCAATTTTGACAGATGTCGGCGATGATCGCTTAATTTTTCTTTTTTGAGTTTTCAACTCGAGCGGCACGCCACTATCGGTAATTGCGAGTAGTTGTTTAAACTGCACGCGATTATTTACTGTGAGCAAACTTTGTTTCGATTGGAAATTTATCAGAGTTGTAGCGCGTTCGCATAGAAAACAAATCAAAAAAATCAACTTTTTAATAATCATCGTGGACCTTTATCTAATGCCTTTTTTTCATCAGAAGAACGAGATAAATCGATTGGCGTTAAAAAAATGCAAAAAAGTTGGCAAGTCGCCATGAACTTTGTGGAGAATTTTGATTTTTTCAGACTTAAACGGCCGTAGCGGCAAAACGAAGAATCCAAATCGAACGCGAATTTCAAATCAGTGCTCCTCGGGTGCAAGTTAGTCGGATTCGATTAAAATTGGCGATTTTTAATTTTTGACGAAAACATGAAATTCGATGGAAGGGTCACCCCTTCTTACTTTTGCTCAGAAATTGGCTTTGAAATGATTTCCTGAAGAAACCACTGGTTCGATTCGGGGTTTCTACACATCACTGGAAAGATCCCTTCAAGACGCTTCAGAAAATGTACTTTCGCAGAAACAAATGTCAATTTGAAGGCCGTAACGCGCCAGCAAAGAAAACTCGAAAATGGAAAAAATGCAAAAAATCAACACTTTTAATAATCATCGTAGAAGTCTATGTAATACATTTTTCTTCATTACAACAACGAACTAAATCGATTGGCGTTAAAAAGTTTCATCTAGAAAAAAATGCAAAAAAATTGGCAAGTCACCATGAAAATTTTGAAAAAAGTCGATTTTCTCAGACTTTGAATCGGCCGTAGCGGCTAAACGAAAACTCCAAATTGAACGCGGTTTGCAAATCTGAGCTCCTCGTACGTCAATTAGTCGGATTAGAGATTTTTAATTTTTGATGAAAACGTGAAAAAAGACACGAGTAAACCCCTTGAAATTTTGTTAAAAAATGCAACTTTCTTAATAATCATCGTAGACCATTGAAGTATACCTTTTTTCCTCAGAAAGACGAGAGAAATTGATTGCCGTTAAAAAATTTCAGCTATCTTTAATAGCAAAAAAATTAGTCAGTCACCATTAAAAAAATAATTGATTTTTCAGACTTTGATCGGCCGTAGCGGCTAAACAAAATCTCCAAATTGAACGCGGTTTGCAAATCTGAGCTCCTCGTACGTCAATTAGTCGGATTAGAGATTTAAAATTTTTGATGAAATCGTGAAAAAAGACACGAGTAAACCCCTTGAAATTTTGTTAAAAAATGCAACTTTCTTAATAATCATCGTAGGCTATTGAAGTATACCTTTTTTCATCAGAAAGACGAGAGAAGTTGATTGGCGTTAAAAAATTTCAGCTATCTTCAATAGCAAAAAAAAATAGTCAGTCACCATTAAAAAAAATATTGATTTTTCAGACTTTGATCGGCCGTTGCGGCCAAACGAAAACTCCAAATTGAACGCGGTTTGCAAATCTGAGCTCCTCGTACGTCAATTAGTCGGATTAGAGATTTTTAATTTTTGATGAAATCGCGAAAAAAGACACGAGTAAACCCCTTGAAATTTTGTTAAAAAATGCAACTTTCTTAATAATCATCGTAGACTATTGAAATATACCTTTTTTTATCAGAAAGACGAGAGAAATTGATTGCCGTTAAAAAAATTCAGCTATGTTCAATAGCAAAAAAAATAGTCAGTCACCATTAAAAAAAAAAATTGATTTTTCAGATTTTGAACGGCCGTAGCGGCTAAACGAAAACTCCAAATTTAATTAAAATTGGCGATTTTTAATTTTTGTCGAAAACGTGAATTTCGATAGAAGGGTCACCCCCTTCTTACTTTTGCTTAAAAAATGGCTTTGAAATGATTTCCTGAAGAAACCACTGGTTCGATTCGGAGTTTCTATACGTCACTGGAAAGATCCCTTCGAGACGCTTCAGAAAATGTACTTTCGCAAGAACAAATGTCAATTTGAAGCCCGTGACGCGTCAGCAAAAAAATGCAAAAATGCAAAAAACCGAAAAAATCAACTTTTTCGAAAAAGAAACTATTTTTCTTGGTGTTAGTTGTTAAGATTTCCGATTGACTCCAGTACAAGCCGGTTACGTCAGGTAAAGAAGTTTTTCAGCTTTAATTGTTTTTAACGAAAGGAGGCACTTGTAGAATCCGAATCGGCCGTCCAATTAAACCGACCGACTATAACGGTGACCGGATCGTTTAATCGCTCCCCATCAGGTGTTCAAACCGCAAAAGCTGAACGGGCAAGTGCGCACATACACAAACATGAAAAGGGGCATGTTTTGCAGGTGGTGCACATACATATGAGTGTGTGTGTGAGTGTGTGTGGTATTTGGGGTCACCCCTCGGGGCCCGTGCACGTCGAAGGTTGCAGTCGGTGGCGATAATTCACGTAGAAAAGGCGTCGGCGCTCAACAAGTCGTTCGCCGGGCTAAAAATAAACCCGAGAGCAGGAAGGAGGAAGGCCCGTCCGGCCGCGACACCGAGCGGGGGCAATTATGTCCGGCCCTTCTTGCGCGGCGCCACCGAAAATTGGGGGGCTCCCGTCGAATTACCAGGTAGTTTACGGGCCCACTTTTGCCTCGGCCCGAGGCGGCGGTAATTTGCGCGGCTCGTTTTGATTTTGTTCTGCGTTAAAGGCGAGAGGAACAACAAGATGCTCCGCGTTGGGCGCCAATTATCGATTTCAGCTTTCTCGCCAAGTTTTTATATACGAAACTTAATTAATTCAGCTGATGTTTTGAAAAGATATGATGCCCATTACTAGGTACGGTATCCAGCACCAGAAAATGTTTTATAAAAAAAAAAAATCGCAATGCGTAATTCGTGTCCTGGATTGTATAGTTTGATCAATGGATCTTTGCGTGTGCGACTGAGTTTTTTCGCCTCGGACGACTTACGTATACACATGATTTCGTCTAATTTAACTTATCATAGAGGGAGTAAACCCATTAAAATATTGTCGAAATAGGTTCGACTATCTATGACGTGCACGCAAAGATCCATTGATCAAACCTTACCAGCCAAATGTATAGGCGGCGGCTCGTGGATCTTCGTAGAGGAGAGTTGCCACTATGTACTTACTCTTAGAGGAAGCAAATATTCCTATTGTTTTGTTCCAATTTTCTTCCGTAGCCTCCCCGCAAAACATCCACAATCCGCCGCTGCTTAATCTTAGGCTTACAAATAACTGTATTATGTTTTTGTTCTTTAAATCTCATCAATTTTTGTTATCACAGATTAGAACAGTAACAATTCGCGGGGTTTTTTCTGGTACGGCCGAGGAACAAGAGGTGGTAATACAGATAGGTAGGGTCAGTTGCAGAGACCGCACCTATTGTTCCTCGGCCGTACCAGAAAAAACCCGCGAACCGTCACTGGATTAGAAGCACATTTAAGAGATGTAATGGATAAAATTTAGTCCGAGCGTGAATCTAGTAGCGTGTTTCCGGAAAACTCCAGCAGCGGCTGACGTGCGTCCACTTGGTATGCATGAGGCGGCACCAGGACATGTCATATTAAGGAACGACGTGTACGCGACTCGGACACCGACTCCCAGCTGTATTTATTTACCATTCCATCTAAGTGCCTGTCTCTCTCTCTCTCTCCGTTTCAACACGTTGCTTCCGTTTCTCGTTCGTCGTCTTCATTTCTGTTTCGTACGTGCCTTTTCCTTCGCCGTTGCTGCGCAAGTTTTTAAAACGAAAGCAATGGGAAAATGTCTCACCTGAGATGGGGACCCGCAGCCGGACGATATCCGCGTTCCTTATCCTGTATAGGGACAGGGCCACGACGTGTTGGCACCAGAATATGTCTTTCGTTTCGCAACTGCATGTCACCGACGTTATTTTGCATCTGGGAAATAAAAAGGAACATTACAGAAAACTGTGAAATTGTGGAGGTAAAGGTGGTTAATGCAAGAATAGTATATTAAACAAGCATCAGAATTTACATTCTAACCGAGTGGCAGACTATACTTTCTCCACGAGCACAAGACAAACCAAACAAATAAAATATTTACATGTTTATGGTATTTTGACAATTGTGACATCCAAGGCGAAGTGATTTATTCGGAACGATGCCAGAATCTCAAGAAGTGTGAGAATGTGTACGTTCTATGATGAAAATTGATTTCAGAATACTCAAACTCTACAGTGAAGATGTGGGAGATTGAATATTCTTAATTTTTGCGGTAAATTATTATGCATATTTGCTATTTGGTATGCGAACTAACTTTAAAATTCGATCCTATGTTTCTTAATACATATCAAGTTTTTGATTCCATGTATAAATCGAGATTTGAATACTTGTAGTCTGTTCTCCTCCATCGTATTTATGCAAGGTCTGAATAAAGAATTACAAAAGTTCTGGTGTGATAAAACCAGGGTTGTTTTAACTTTAGATACAAGTCTCTGTGGGTATATAATTTTTAAGGCAGAATACGACAATCTCGTTAATTGCTCATAAAATTTTAAGATAGATTCCTAAGTTCTTTACGCAATTATCAAAGCTCACCTTGTGATTTCCCACAGAAACATGCATCAATTCCCGAACCGTGCTCACTGTCTTAGGAGATCCAAATAAAATACTAGTTGTTTTTAACAGGGTTAATGCAACTGCGATTGCCTGCAAATATAATCGAAGTCCATATTTAATTGACTACTAAGCTGTACCTAACGCATTCTCTGGAAACGAAAGGTATATTTGCGTATCATCTGCATATTGAGAGTGACGGCTCGCGAGGTGACTCATGAGTACGGCCGAGTTAGCAATACAGATAGGTAGGGTCGGTTGCAGACTCGGCCAGGCCGTACCATGAGTCACCACGCGAGCCGTCACTGCATATTGAAGCACCTTACTAAATTGTACACCTCTAAAAATGTTGCAAGTGTATACAGTATAGATATTGCCACAGTGTCGCGAAGCAAAAATTTCCGCCCCCTTTCAATGAGAAGAGTTGGTTGGGGGTTGCAACACGATTTTGATTTGTACACTTTGTTACTTGACTTTTAAAGATACTTTGATAGAATTTGTTTTCTTTGTGATACGTATTAAGGCTTATTAATAATGAGTATGAGTCACAAAGAAAGATAATTGAAAAATACAAGAAAACGAAATGTAGCCTGAATATATGAATATTCAACCTGTTCGTTAATCTGCAAGCAAAAAATTAAGTCTTACTAAGACTATAAACAAAAAACTTATTGAAACAACTTAACTTATTTGTTTATAGTCTTAGTAAGACTTAATTTTTTGCTTGCAGATTAACGAACAGGTTGAATATTCATATATTCAGGCTACATTTCGTTTTCTTGTATTTATCTAATGCTTTCTGCAACAAGTAAAGTTGTTTTTAATTTGTTTAAAGATAATTGAATAAAAATATAATTAATCGTCAAGTTTTAAAATGTACAAATCAAAATCGTTCTTTTTTTAAGTTTCGTTCTCGTTTATCACGTGATTAAACTTTTTAATAAAACAGATTATTATAAACATTACATTGAATAAAATCGATGTTTATAGCTTATGTTACAATGGATGTAAAGGGTAGTGGGTGGGCCCTATCCTACAATCCAACCAGTAAAATATAACTAAAAGTGTCTACAAATTAATGAATGAATGAAAGAAAAACAAACAGAAAGTCAACATTTGAATGATTCATTCATGGATAACACTGTGAAACTCTCGAGTATGTTTTGCTGTTTGGAGGGTAGGATGGGGACCACCCACCGCCCTTAGTATTTTCTTAAATTCAACCTAGAAACTCTTTTTTATTGGCAGTTTTAAATTTCCAAGATCACTGATGAAATGACAAAAATTAAATTATATAAAGCATAGTTTTGTAGGTTATATTTAATTGGATATTAAGGGTGGTGGGTGGTCCCTATCCTACAATCCAACCAGTAAAACTTAACCCAGAGTTTCTACAAATGAATGAATGAATGAATGAAAAAACAAACAGAAAGTCAGCATTTCAATGATTAATTCATGGATGACTACCGGTGAAACCCTCGCGTATGTTCTGCTGTTTGGAGGGTAGGATCGGGCCCACCCGTCGCCCTTAGTATTCCCTTAAATTTAACCTATAAACTCTTTTTTATTGGCAGTTTGAAATTTCCAAGATCACAGATGATATGACCGAAATTAAATTACATAAAACATAGGTTTGAAGGTTATGTTTAATTGGATAGTAAGGGTGGTGGGTGGGCCCTATCCTACAATCCAACCAGTAAAACATAACCCAAAATTTCTACAAATTAATGAATGAATGAAAAAATCAAACAAACAGAAAGTCAACATTTCAATGATTCATTCATGGATGACTACCGGTGAAACCCTCGCGTATGTTCTGCTGTTTGGAGGGTAGGATAGGGCCAACCCACCGCCCTTAGTGTTGCCTTAAACGTAACCTACAAACTCTTTTTTATTAACAGTTTCACATTTCTAATATCACAGAAATTAAATTACATAAAACATAGGTTTATAATTTATGTTTAATTGGATAGTAAGGGTGGTGGGTGGTCCCTATCCTACAATCCAATCAGTAAACAATAAGCCAAGATTTCTACAAATTAATTAATTAATGAAACAAAAATAAACAGAAATTTCACATTTTAATGATTAACTCATGATTTTCCACCTGTGAAACCCTCGCATTTATTCTGCTATTTGGAGGGTAGGATGCGGACCACCCACCGCTCTTATAATTATCTTACACATAACCTACAAACCCCTGTTTATTGCCAATTGTTAAATTTTCAACATCACTGATGAAATGACCGAAATTAAATTACATAAAACATAGGTTTGTACGTTATGCTTAATTGGATACTAAGGGTGGTGGGTGGTCCCTATCCTAAAATAGCCACCGAATCAATTTTGCAAGGGGATACAAATTTTATCCGCTTGCAAAGTTTTTTTTACCTTCACCATAACAACGATCTGAACGACTTGAAATTATACGTAAAAAAATTCTTGAACGTCAAAAAAATTGTTTTACCAGTTTATCAAAACTGTTATCTAACTGATTTTTTACCCAGATATAAAATCTGTTCTTAACCCGATGAAAAAAAAAACACTTTTTCGGCAGTTGCTTTGGCCAAAGAAGATAAATCGTCCTTTCTTTCTTCAAAAAAGGGAGGGGGTATATTGTATAAGTGGCTCTACCATCAACATTTTCCACGAGCCGCCACTGAAATTAGGTACAGTTTTTGAAAATCCACGAACTGTGAATTTTTTAAAA
Organism: Ocypus olens; assembly: GCA_910593695.2. Taxonomy (NCBI): domain Eukaryota; kingdom Metazoa; phylum Arthropoda; class Insecta; order Coleoptera; family Staphylinidae; genus Ocypus; species Ocypus olens. Next base: position 4,529,983 of record OU343047.1, on the reverse strand, counting down.
TGTCAATTTTTGAATTGTGTAATACAGGAGTAAAAAAAAATATAAAACGTATCGACTAAACTCTACAAAAATAAATTAGATTTGCAAATCATCGTTTTATCAAATTAAATGCAGTTTTTGAAAATCCACCGATTATTTCGCGAATTGTGAATTTTTGAAAATTTTAGTTTTCGAATTGTGTAATATTCGAGTAAAAAAAAAACTAAAAATTAAATTAAATAGAGTTTTTGAAAATCCACCGATTATTTCACGAGTTGCGAATTTTTTAAAATTTTAGATTACGAATTGTGTAATACTCGAGCAAAAAATTTAAAAAAAACCCAAAACGTGTCGACTAAATTCTACAAAATTTAAATCAGATTTGCAAATCATCGTTTTATCATATTAAATAGAGTTTTTGAAAATGCACCCATTATTTCACGAGTTGTGAATTTTTGAAAATTTTAGATTTCGAATTGTGTAATACTCGAGCAAAAAATTTAAAAAAAACCAAAACGTGTCGACTAAATTCTAGAAAATTTAAATTAGATTTGCAAATAATCGTTTTATCAAATTAAATAGAGTTTTTGTAAATCCACCCATTATTTCACGAGTTGTGAATTTTTTAAAATTTTAGATTTCCAATTGTGTAATACACCAGCAAAAAATTAAAAAAAAAAACCAAAACGTGTCGACTAAATTCTACAAATTGTAAATCAGATTTGCAAATCACCATTTTATCAAATTAAATAGAGTTTTTGAAAATCTACCGATTATTTCAGGAGTTGTGAATTTTTTAAAATTCTAGATTTCCAATTGTGTAAAACTCGAGCAAAAAATTTAAAAAAAAACCAAAACGTGTCGACTAAATTCTACAAATTGTAAATCAGATTTGCAAATCACCATTTTATCAAATTAAATAGAGTTTTTGAAAATCCACCGATTATTTCACGAGTTGTGAATTTTTGAAAATTTTAGATTTCGAATTGTGTAATACTCGAGCAAAAAATTAAATAAAAACCAAAACGTGTCGACTAAATTCTAGAAAATTTAAATTAGATTTGCAAATAATCGTTTTATCAAATTAAATAGAGTTTTTGAAAATCCACCGATTATTTCACGAGTTGTGAATTTTTTAAAATTCTAGATTTCCAATTGTGTAAAACTCGAGCAAAAAATTTAAAAAAAAACCAAAACGTGTCGACTAAATTCTACAAAAATTAAATCAGATTTGCAAATCATCGTTTTATCAAATTAAATAGAGTTTTTGAAAATCCACCGATTATTTCACGAGTTGTGAATTTTTGAAAATTTTAAATTTCGAATTGTGGAATACTCGAGCAAAAAATTTAAAAAAACCCAAAACGTGTCGACTAAAATTCTACAAAATTTAAATTAGATTTGCAAATCGTCGTTTTATCAAATTAAATAGAGTTTTAGAAAATCCACCGATTATTTCACGAGTTGTGAATTTTTGAAAATTTTAGATTTCGAATTGTGTAATACTCGAGCAAAAAAATGAAAAAAACAAACCCAAAACGTGTCGACTAAATTCTACAAAATTTAAATCAGATTTGCAAATCATCGTTTTATCAAATGAAGCAGAGGCGGCTCGTTACAAGGAGCCATGGCACTACCTGACGTTTCAAGTTCAGCAAGAATTTTTAATTAATTCTTAAAACACTTTTTCGCCAGTTACTTTAACCTAGGAAGATAAATATCGTTCTTTCTTTCTTCAAAAAAAGGAGGGGTATAAGTGGCTCTAGCATCAACATGTTCCACGAGCCGCCACTGCCTACACTTGTTGTAATAATAATAATAATATATATATTTACGGGATTCTCCCTGTACATTCAAGTATTAAATCGAATATAAAATATAAAACAAAATATAAAATAAAATATAAATACAAAAATTAAAATTACAATTGTAGAAGCATTAAATAAGTTACGGTAAACAATTTCGGTTTTCAAGATTTTACCAAAAACTTTCAGTTCTACAGTCAAATAAAGCTTTAAAATCAAAGTTAAAATTTTTGATACAAAAATACGGACATTTTTCGAAAATATAGTTGGAATCGTCTCGGGGGAACACCAAAATTTTCGTAGAAGTTTCGAAAAATATTACAAAAACAAGATTTTCTCGTGTTATAGAGAAATAATTCTTTTTTTTTAAATTAAGTTGCTTAAGCACCACTAACACAGTACAGAGCAAGAGGCCCGGAATCGACCCTCGTGGTACACCAGTTTTTGGAGTCATTGTTGCGGAAAGTTGTTCATCTACATGAACTTTTCAATAAAATGCAGTTTGTTGTTATCACACACGTTTTTTTTTTATTTTTGCAACTATAGTTTCGACCCTTAGCGGGTCATTATTAAACAGACTGACGTTTTTACTTTCTCCGTTACGAAGTACGAGAAAGTATTGCGATCGTGATTTTTTCTTCAAATTTTTTTTTACGGAAATATCTGTTTTGGGGTCCCTAGATGCCATTTCAACAATTTCTGGAATTTTTTTTGTGTCTGTCTGTGTGTGTGTGCGTGTCTGTCTGTCTGTCTGTCTCTGTGTGTGTGTGTGTGTGTGTGTGTCTGTGCGCGCTGTATCTCAAAAACTAATAGAGCAATTGATATGAAAGTAAACAATAAAGAAAACCGTGGCGTGTGTGGGTGTCCGTGCATTAGCAAATTGGGAGGAAAGAGATTGGTTCCGGTAAGTGTCTCACCTGTCGAAACTGACTGAAACTTTGAACTTTTGAGGGGGCTCCGGGGCGCCACAGGGCAGCGTAGTCGGGGGAGACGTCCGACTTGCAGTCACTACGCCGCTCAGATGGAAGCCTGAAACACACAAAACATAAATGTTAAATCACTGAAACTTGCCAGAATCAATACAAGATATTAAATATTACGTTCACTGGAGTGTTTATAAAAAAATATGATTCTAATTAATTTCGTCGTATAAAGGTTATATGCAGTGACGGCTCGCGGACTGACTCATGGTATGGCCGAGTTAGCAGAGGTGGTAATAATAATAATACCCATCTGTAATGCCATCTCTGCTACCTGGGCCGTACCATGAGGCGCACCACGAGCTGTCACTGGTTATGTGAAAAAGAAAATTTAATTCTTGAATCTTGGAGGCGTTCACTTCGTGGTACATTTTCAATTTCATATAAAGAAAACAAAAAGATTATATTGAAAAAGAAAATTCATGTATTTATTTTAGTACATATTTTTTTAAAAGAAAAAGAAAACAAAAAAATCCAAAATACTTCTTGGTTAAAACAATAAGCACATTTTAACTTGACAGGTTCCCATTGTATTATTACGATATTGATTCTCTTCGTGTCTATACATTATCACTTATAGATCTGCAGTGATGAACGCTAGAACGCGAGGCAAGATTAAAAGTAACCTTCTCCATTAGCCCCGCCCACTGTATCACCGCCAAAGCCCGCGATTACGAAACGACATTAATCACGCCATTATCTCCTTCGGATAACCCATTCAATAAAATCACGCACAATCGGATAATCGATCGCGATAAGGGCACACGCAGAAAAAAGAAGGGTAATTATCACGCAATCGGCTCGTATTCATCCATCGAGTCGATAAGGTCGCGATTTCGCCATTCAATCGAATCAATGGGGCAATGATTCAACAACGGTTGCACGCGTCGGTCGGTCGGGTCGTCGCAAAAGAGAGACCAGGAAACGCGGCGATCGGCGCTACCGGTGTAATAATCTATGTCTGTGGGTCTTCGAGGGAACCCGTTAAAGGCGGCAGACTGCTGCTGTACGTACGTACATTCGCGATGGCAATGAGTGCCGGCGTGCGAAAGGAGTTAATTGATGACCTGGAAACGACGGTGGTTTGAGGCGGGCCACGCCTACTAACAGCTGGAAAGGAATTGTTCGGATAAAACATAAATATTGATAATAATGAAAGGAAAATTTTATACAGCCTAAATATATGAATATTTAATAATAATAGTAATAATAAATTGTCTTTATTGCGAGAAAAAAAAAATAAAAGTACAAGAAATATCATGGCAGAGTAGGCGAAGTTCAGTGAGGTAGTAACCTCTTATTGCTCTTCCAATGTGTAAGTCAAAATGAAGTCTCACAAAGACTAAAAACAAATATTTTTTCTACGTCCGTTATAAAATGTACAGTTTTTTTCATTAATTTGGGTTCATAAAATATGTGATTTCTGAACCCTACAAAAAGCGTGAAAAAAAGTGCCATAACGGTTCATTTTTTCACTCTTTTGCGTAAAAAAAAGTGCCGTAGCGGTTCATTTTTTAACGCTACTATAAAATTGTTTGCGCAAAGTGTGTCATGAACGCTTCGCAACACGCCGCGAGTTCCCCCGATAAATGTCAAACGTTCGTTTCCGATCAAGAAAACTTGATGATTATTATTTTTTTAATTTAAAAAAGTATTACTACTTATAAAAATTGATTAAGGTTTTTTTTTTAATTTAAAGTTACGGACGTAGAAAAAATTTTGTATGAAACTCGAGAGTAAAGCAACTTTTTTTCACTTGTAGGAATTGCCGCACTCGCCTTCGGCTCGTGTGGCAATCTTTCCTACTCGTGAAAAAAAGTACTACTTTACTCACTTGTTGCATAAATAACTATTATGTTTTTAATTACATTCAAAACGTCAAAAAAAAAAAACGTTTCCTGCAAAAAGTTTATTTTATTTATTTATTTTATTTATTTATTTAACGAATGCCATCATTTTACAATTAAGTTTTGTGTAATATTACATACTACATATTCTTGAAATTAAATTAAATGTGAATTTAAATATAGTCACCACGCGAGCCGTCACTGCATATTGAAGCACCTTACTAAATTGTACACCTCTAAAAATGTTGCTAGTGTATACAGTATAGATGTTGCCACAGCGTCGTGAAGCAAAAATTGCCGCCCCCTTTCAATGAGAAGAGTTGGTTGGGGGTTGCAACACGATTTTGATTTGTACATTTTGTTACTTGACTTTTAAAGATATTTTGATAGAATTTTTCTTCTTTGTGATACGTATTAAGGCTTATTAATAATAAGTATGAGTCACTAAAAAAGATAATTGAATAATTGTCAAGTTTTAAAATGTACAAATCAAAATCGTTTTTTTTTTAAATTTGGTTCTCGTTTATCACGTGGTGAAACTTTTTAATATGTAGGGTTGATGAAATCAACCAAGTGCCTCATTTTAACAACCTGAAATACAAAATAGTTTTGTCTGATTTTAACACATTTTTTAACAATTTTGAAAATATAAATAAAAGTATAGTTATATAAAATATTTAAGTAAAATCTACAAATTACAGATTATTATAAAAATTACATTAAATAAAATCGATGTTTATAGGTTATGTTACACTGGATATAAAGGGTAATGGGTGGGCCCTATCCTACAATCCAACCACTGAAAAATAACCGAGGATTTCTACAAATTAATTAATGACAGAACAAATACCAGAAAGTCAATATTTCGATCAATAATTTATAGTTTTCCACCAGTAAAACCCTCGTGTGGGTTCTGCAGTTTGGAGGGTAGGAAACGGGCCACCCACCGCCTTTCGGATTCTCTTAAACGTAACCTACAAACTCTTTTTTATTGATAGTTTTAATGGTTTTTTTTCACTGACGAAATGACCGAAATAAAATTACATAAAACATAGGTTTGTAGGTTATGTTTAATTGGATAGTAAGGGTGGTGGGTGGGCCCTATCCTACAATCCAACCAGTAGAACTTAACCTAGAGTTTCTACAAATTAATGAATGAAAAATCAAACAAATAGAAAGTCAATATTTTCAATGATTAATTCATGGATGACTACCGGTGAAACCCTCGCATATGTTCTGCTGTTTGTAGGGTAGGATAAGGCCCACCCACCGCCCTCAGTATTCTCTTAAATTCAACCTAGAAACTCTTTTTTATTGTCAGATTTACATTTCCAAGATCACTGATGATAAGACATAAATTAAATTACATAAACATGGGTTTGTAGGTTATGTTTAATTGGATAGTAAGGGTGGTGGGTGGTCCCTATTCTACAATCCAACCAGGAAAATATAACCCAGAGTTTCTACAAATTAATGAATAAATGAAAAAAAAAACAAACAAAAAAAAAAGTCAACATTTCAATGATTCATTCATGGATGACACCGGTGAAACCCTCGCGTATGTTCTGCTGTTTGTAGGGTAGGATAGGACCCACCCACCGCCCTTAGCATTCTCTTAAATTCAACCTAGAAACTCTTTTTTATTGACAGTTTTAAATTTCCAAGATTATTGATGAAATGACAAACATTAAATTATATAAAGCATAGGTTTGTAGGTTATGCTTAATTTGTTACTAAGGGTGGTGGGTGGGCCCTATCCTACAATCCAACCAGTAAAACATAACCCAGAGTTTCTACAAATGAATGAAAAAAAAAACATAAAGTCAACATTTCATTGATTATTTCATGGATGACTACCGGTGAAACCCTCGCGTATGTTCTGCTGTTTGGAGGGTAGGATACGGACCACCCACCGCCCTTAGTATTTCCTTAAATTTAAATATAAACTTTTTTTTATTGGCAGTTTCAAATTTCCAAGATCACTGATGATATGACCGAAATTAAATTACATAAAACATAGGTTTGTAGGTTATGTTTAATTGGATACTAAGGGTAGTGGGTGGGCCCTATCCTACAATCCAACCAGTAAAACTTAACCCAGAGTTTCTACAAATGAATGAATGAATGAAAAATCAAACAAACAGAAAGTCAACATTTCAATGATTAATTCATGGATGACTACCGGCGAAACCCTCGCGAATGTTCTGCTGTTTGGAGGGTAGGATAGGGCCCACCCACCGCACTGATGGGTGGGCCCTATCCTATAATCCAATCAGTAAACCACAAGCCAAGGTTTCTACAAATGAATCAATTAATGAAATAAAAAAAAACAGAAATTTCACATTTCAATGATTAACTCATGATTTTCCAGCTGTGAAACCCTCGCATATACTCTGCTATTTGGAGGGTAGGATGCGGACCACCCACCGCTCTTATAATTATCTTACACATAACCTACAAACCTCTGTTTATTGCCAATTTTTAAATTTTCAACATCACTGATGAAATGATAGAAATTAAATTACATAAAACATAGGTTTGTAGGTTATGTTTAATTGGATAGTAAGGGTGGTGGGTGGTCCCTATTCTACAATCCAACCAGGAAAATATAACCCAGAGTTTCTACAAATTAATGAATAAATGAAAAAAAAAACAAACAAAAAAAAAAGTCAACATTTCAATGATTCATTCATGGATGACACCGGTGAAACCCTCGCGTATGTTCTGCTGTTTGTAGGGTAGGATAGGACCCACCCACCGCCCTTAGCATTCTCTTAAATTCAACCTAGAAACTCTTTTTTATTGACAGTTTTAAATTTCCAAGATTATTGATGAAATGACAAACATTAAATTATATAAAGCATAGGTTTGTAGGTTATGCTTAATTTGTTACTAAGGGTGGTGGGTGGGCCCTATCCTACAATCCAACCAGTAATACATAACCCAGAGTTTCTACAAATTAATCAATTAATGAAAGAAAAACAAACAGAACGTCAACATTTCAATGATTCATTCATAGTTTTCCACCTGTGAAACCCTCGCATATACCGGGTGTAACTGAATTCTGGCAGACCTCGAATATCTTTCTATTTTTACATATATCCTTTTTGAAATTTAGTATGGTGTTTTAAGAGAATAAACTAAAATACAACTAAAATTTCGCAATAACAAAATAAACGTAAGTATTATATAATATAATATAAAATATTTTTAGTGAAATAAACTGTAATTTAAGCGTAACACTTTACTTTTAAATGAAGTGATGGACATAGTGAACAGAAAAGAAGGATAATTATTTAACAAAATATTTCCAAATCTAGATATGCGTGATATAACAGAATTAGCACCATGGTTAGTGGAATGGTAAGATTCCGTAAATGTCACATGGTTTCTAGTACGCCTATCCGATACCGGAACTACTAATTTAATTGATGCAACTAATTCCACACAATCAATCAATCCTGAAACTAGTTTATTTAGAAAACACAAATCAAACATTATCCTTCTATTCATTAATGTGTTTAAATTTAAAGAACTAGAAATTAACGCTATATCAACATTTTCTCTTCTAATGCCCATTTTAAAGGCACAAAGTCTTATAAATTTACGTTGTATTTTTTCAATACTGTCTACATATATTTGATATTGTGGAAACCATATGATTGATCCATATTCCAGTACTGACCTCACCAATGAGCAATACAATATCTTTAAAGTATTAACAGAAAAATCTTTGGAAAAAAAATGCGATCCCGCAATAAAAAACAGGGGGTTCTATTTGAAAAATCAAAGTTGACCTTCGTTTGACCTTGAAATTTTACGCGAAAGTCATTTTCAAGGACACCAGCATATCCCCCCCTCCGAACCCTACAACTTTGTTCTGAAACATTTTTTGCCATGTCGCTCAGGTTTCGAGATATTTGGGATGGAAATATAAAAAGGGGCACCCTGTACAGGAAAAGTAACATTTATTACTGCTAATATTCGTGTAATGTTAAATTTAGGCCGCGCCCACTGTATTATCTCAAGTTCAATTAAAAAAAAATACACTCGGCGTCAAAAAAAAAGCGCCACTCGAAAAATCGCGAAAAAACTCGTCGTAATTTGGTTTAATTTGGTCGAAAATCGATTAATCTTTCAGTTTGGGAAAGATTCAAGTTTTATCTTTAAGAATGTGTAGTTGATTTTGACCCCAAGTCCAACCCACCCCCCGTAAGAACGCGATGGAAAAAAATGTTTTTTTATGTAAAAATTGTACCGTGCGCAAAAAAAATCGGCGGGAAATTTCACCACAATGGCAGAAAAATTTAATCAATTTCCTTCAAATGCCTTAAAAATTTGAATCGTTTCGATGATTTGGAGCAAAGTTGGGAATTTTTGAAAAAAATTACATTTTTCACTTTTTTGGCCATAACTTGAGTAATTTTGCACCAAAATCGAGGAACTTTTGCAGTCTGAACAGTTTCAAAATTTCTCTTCAACTTCATGTGAATTGTTTCGTTGGTAAAACGATTCCACCCCCTGCCACCCCCTAAAGGAAAAAAACATGTTTTTGAAGTTTAAATGTGCAAATTTGGTTTCTTGTACAGTATGCAAAAAAAAGAAAAAAAACTTGGACTCAATCGGTCAGCATGGCAATAAAGTTCAATCATTTTCCGAAGTCTATGCGATGATTTGGCGCGAAGTTATGCAGTTTTGAAAAAAAAATACATTTAATTTTAATTTTAATTTATTTGACGGATTCACCTTTTTACAACTTTATTACATATGTATTATGTAAATAATAGAGATTGCTGTATGAAATTGAATAAATAAAAAATATAATAAAAACAGAAAACAATGTACGACTTAATAATTAACTTAAAACTAATATAAAACAAACAAAAAACTTGGCCTGATGTGAATTTAAATGATGTCGACGGACTTATTCGTTGAGTAGAGAATCCAATGTTACTCTTACATTGCATTTTGCGCCTTTTTGGCCATAACTAGGCGAATTTCGCACGAAACTCGATGGAATTTTGCGATCCAAGAAGTTTTCGATTTTCGCGACCCCCTGAAAACCCATACAAAAAGTGTTTTGGATTGACAAAAAATGTTAAATTTTTACAACTTGTTTTCATTTTTTTTTCAAAAATTCATAACTTTGCTCCAAATCATCGAAACCACTCGAATTTTTAAGGCATTTGATTAAATTTTTCTGCCATTGTGGTGATTTTTTTTTGCGCACGGTACAGCTTGTCAAAGTTGGACAATTTTTTACATCAAAAAACATTTTTTTTCCATCGCGTTGTTACGGGGGGTGGGTTGGACTTGGAGTCGAAATCAACTACACATTCTTAAAGATAAAACTTAAATCTTTCGCAAACTGAAAGATTAATCGATTTTCGACCAAATTGAACCAAGTTACGACGGTTTGAAGGATCGAGTTTTTTCGCGATTTTTCGAACTTTTTTTTTGACGCCGAGTGTACTATGATTCATTTGCCGGATGACGCCAATTTGTAGTAAAACAATTGTAGCAATCTACTTACAAATATAAAAGAAATTCTAATAAATAAATTCCGCTCGGGACAAAAATGCCTCCAAATAAGGCAAGAAGAAGCAAAATATTGCAAATATTATATTAAATATAAAGTACACCATGAAACACACTACAGGTACGAGTGGAAGATCATCAATACCTTTTCCACGTGTGATCAGAATTTTAGTTGTTTTTTTTTTTTACAATAATTTGAAATGTTATGTACATTCGAGGAATAAACAATAAATACATACATACATAATAATCGACGTGAAATTTCTGAAATTAAAAACAGAATCATACTGTACCATTGTAGCAAATGTACATCACATAAATCTCATTTTCTTTGTTTGTATAATTGTGAAGAATCTTCTAAAGGCCGAATTCACCGACAAGCGGCGCCGTAAAGTTCTCGTTTAAAAACGTACAATAATATCATTCGCGTTTATGGATGTTCAACAGTCACACTTTAGGCCACGCCCACTGTACTATATTAAAATTAAATGCTGAAACTGTGCATTAACGATGATATTCACGTACGTAACGTCGGTGTCTCGAGATGAGAAGGAAGGAGACGAGGAGTGCAACGCCACTTTTCTAATTGAAAGAAAGTGATTCATTGTTCTGGGCCGTTTAACATCGCGGCCTTTTGTTCGCGCCTCGACAAACAACAATGGGCCTCCCCCCGACCGGCATGAACCTGCGTGTGTATACCCGTCCGTACGCCTCTGTACGTTTCTGATATTAATCTCGAAATGCGTACAATATCAACAGTAATATAATCATTAGAACTAAAGTATTATTTTAATTTCCAAATGAGGACCTTTAAGAAAATCATCGGAACCAAAGTGTCACAAGCCACATTTTCAAAAAAGAAATTATAGTCTTCGAAAGGTATTAAGACAGCTGCCCATTTAGCATTGAAGATTTTTTTCAATTATACATTTTAATTTTGTCACTGGAGAAAAAAAACACTTGAAATTCGTGAAATTTTGACCATTTTCAAACCGCCATAACTCGGCGCATTTTCAATCGATTTTGATGAATCTTTAAGGGCGAAAAACTTTGAAGTGCCTTCTTTAAAGTCACGCATGCGAACTTAAGCGTAACTCCTTCCGCCCCTCTCTAGCACCCCTGTGAAAAAAAAAGTTTTTTTCTTGAAACCATGTCCAACTTTGACGATGTTTATGGAGTTGGAAAAATGTTGTCGACTCGATCCGCCATAAAGGCATTAAAATCTGATCAATTCCCTACACAGGAGTCAAAGAACGAAGTTCCTACGACGATTTGGCACCAAGTTATGGGTGCATTTTGAGATTTTTCGCACATAACTCGGCGACTTTTCAACCAAATTTGATGATTCTTTCGGGAAAAAATCTCATTTTGGACCTACTTTAAGGCGGTAAACTCAGATCGGAATGATCCCTTTTCGAGCCCTTCAACACCCGAACAAAAAAACACGTTTTTGGGCAAAAAAAAACGTCCAACTTTGGCAACGTATACCGAGTTGGATAAAATCTGTCGACACGATCCACCTGAAGGGCATTGAAATGTGTTCAATTACCTGTGAAGGACTTAAAAACGAAGTTCCTACGGCAATTTCGCACAAAGTTATGGTTGTTTAAAAAAAAGTTTCGCCACTCGTGTGGCATGTAGCTCCGTCTTGTTGGAAATGGGAGTTGTCCGTATCTTAAGCATCACCTCCAGGCCTAAACAAATCGGTTAGCATCTCACGACAACGGACACCATTTATTGAAAAGGTTGCACCGGCTTTACTTTCTAAAAAAATACGGTCCAATGATACCACCAACATAAAAACGACTATCGTTGTTGGATTAAATCTCTTGGTAACCCATATGCGATAGTTTTGCTTATTTTACAGTAATGCGAAAATGGGCATCACAATGATTTCTTAAAATTAGCTGCTGTCATTTTCAACAACCAATCAAAAAATGGTGATGTGGCCATCATGTTACTTTCTCCGACTTTATGGTATCATTTATATTTACGCTTTTATGGTTTATTTTCAATTGAAATTATGTTTTAAATGTACATCGAGCGTTGTGCAAACTGACGTTTAAAACGTCAAAATTATGAAAGATGGAAAAATTATACTTCAAATTCAAAAACTCGGCTTACTCAAAAACTAAAGGGATTTCGAAAAAACTTATTCTTTATAAGTTGTTTATTTTAGCATTCTCTACAATTATTATTAATATAAATTTACTGTAGCTATTATCGTTTTAAAATTATAAACCAAAAATTAGAAAAAAATAATAAATCTTTTTTCTCGAATAACAATGATTTTATGAAAAATATTTTCAAGCAAAAGATGTTCATTTCTTTGTTGTCTTCAAAGTTTGTTTAAATGTTTTTGTGATATTTTTCATATTTAAGAAAATATTGGCAAAAAACAAAAAACAGTTAAGGTAAACACCCACTTCCGGTGTATGAAATTTTACCAAAAGCTTTTCAGTTCTTCGGATTATCAGATAAGACGTATGTTCAAAGTTTCATATCAAGAAAGGAACATGATGACCACATCACCATTTTTTTTAAATTACACAACTGCTGAACGCGTTGTTAGATTTTGATTATTTAAACGTGAAAATGTAGCAAATTTAACACATTTCAAAAAATTATTCGAAAATTTTCATCAATCAATCAATCAATTTATTTATCATGTTGGTTGCTACATTTAATGCAGATACATTCGTCATAAGATTAAATTAAAATGGAAATAAAAATGTAAATATTACGAAAATAAAATATTACAAAAATGAGACATAATACATAATACAAGGTACAAGTTAAAATTTACATGTGATACAAGTCCGTTTATTTATATAGGTTTGCTTTGCAATAGATCAATAAATTATCTTACATTGTAAATAGAGGTCGATGCCAACAGTAGTTTTAATTTGCTTTTAAAGTGCTTTAAATCGTTTTGTTTTATGTTTTCCGGGAGTTTGTTATACAGGACACAGGACACTCGCATCTTAAATCAATTGCCAAAATCGCAAATTATTAAATCAAAACAAAAATTCAAACAAAACTGTCGAACGCGTCATTAGATTTTGATGATTTAAACTTGAACATGTAGCGAATTTAACACTTTTTGAAAAATCATTGAAAAATTTCCATGTTAAATCAAAGCAAATTGCCAAAAACGCAATTTTTTAAGTCAAAACAAAAAAAAATGTTTTAATTAGGTAACTGCTAAACGCATTGTGAGATTTTGATTATTTAAACGTGAAAATGTAGCGAAATTAACACATTTTAAAAAATCATTGGAAAATGTTCATCTTAAATCAATGTAAATTGTCAAAAATCAAAACTAAAACATCGTATTTTTTTTAAATCATATAACTGTTGAACGCGTTGTTGGATTTTGATTTTTTAAATTTGAAATTATAGCGAATTTATTACTTTTTGAAAAGTTATTGGAAAATTTCCCCCTTAAATCAATGCAAATTGCCAAAATCGTAAATTTTTAAATCAAAACAAGAAATCGTATTTTTAAAAAATTGTATAACTGTTGAACGCGTTGTTAGATTTTGATGATTTAATCGTGAAAATGTAGCGAATTTAATACGTTTTGAAAAATTATTGTAAAGTTTCCATCTTAAATCAACGCAAATTGCCAAAAATTCAAATTGTCAAAAAACGCAAATTTTCAAGTCAAAACAATTTTTTTTTAAATTACGTAACTGCTGAACGCGTTCTTAGATTTGATGATTTCAACGTGAACATGTAGCGAATTTAACACATTTTTAAAAATCATCGGAAAATTTCCACCTTAAATCAACGCAAATTGCCAAAATCTCATTTTTTTTTAAATCAAAACAAAAAATCGTATTTTTTTATAAATAAATAAAGTAATAAAAGTAAATAAATAATTAAGTAAAGGAACTTCGTAAGCGTTCAAATCGATAATTGGGTGGACTATTTTCATGAAATTTTTCAGAATTTTTCATCAACTTGTTCGTCAGTGTAAAAAAAGGTGTTTAAAAAATCGATTAAAAAACTTTTGGAATTTTTTTAGGGTTTAAATGACCTTGGAAAAAAGGATCAAATATGTAATTGTATGAACTATTTTCATGATTTTTTTTAGAATTTTTCATCCACTCGTTCGTCAGTAAAAAAATATTGTTTAAAAAATCGATTTCAAAAACTTTTAGAATATTTTAGTGTCTAAATGGCCTAGAATGACCTTGAAAAAAATTGGCCAAATGGGTAATTGGGTAGACTATTTTCATGATTTTTTTCAAAGTTTTTCATCCACTCGTTCCTTAGTAAAAAAATAATTAAAAAAAAATCGATTTACAAACTTTTGGAATTTTTCCAGTACCTAAATGACCTTGAATGACCTTGGGAAAAATTGGTCAAATGGGTAATTGGGTGGGCTATTTTAATGATTTTTTCAGAATTTTTCATCCACTCGTTGGCCACTATAAAAATAATGATTAAAAATCGATTTAAAAAGTTATGTTTAAAATCTTTTGAAATTTTGTGTCGAAATAACCTTGAATGACCTTGGAAAGAATTGGTCACATGGTTAATTGGGTGGACTATTTTCATAAATTTTTTCAGAATTTTTCATCCACTCCTTCGTCAGTAAAAAAATAATGATTAAAAAATCGATTTAAAAAGTTATGTTTAAAATCTTTTGACATTTTTTGTGTCGAAATAACCTTGAATGACCTTGGAAAGAATTGGTCACATGGTTAATTGGGTGGACTATTTTCATAAATTTTTTCAGAATTTTTCATCCACTTCTTCGTCAGTAAAAAAATAATGATTAAAAAATCGATTTAAAAAGTTATGTTTAAAATCTTTTGAAATTTTTTGTGTCGAAATAACCTTGAATGACCTTGGAAAGAATTGGTCACATGATTAATTGGGTGGACTATTTTCAAAAAAAAAATCTGAATTTTTCATCCACTTGTTCGTCAGTTAAAAAATAATGATTAAAAGATCGATTTAAAAAGTGATGTTTAAAATCTTTTGAATTTTTTTTTGTCGAAATAACCATGAATGACTTTGGAAAAAATTGGTCACATGGTTAATTGGGTGGACTATTTTCATACATTTTTTCAGAATTTTTCATCCACTCCTTCGTCAGTAAAAAAATAATGTTTATAAAACCAAAACCAATTAAAAAACTTTTGGATTTTATTTTCATTATGATCGGTCTATATGACCTTGAATTACTTTGGAAAAAAACTGGCCAAATTGAGCAATTCATATGAGACTTTGAACATAAGTCTTATTTGATAATCCGAAGAAGCTTTCGGTAAAATTTCGTACACCGGAAATGGGCTTTTTGTTTTCTTCCAATATTTTTTTAAATATGAAAAATATCACAAAAAACATTTAAACAAATATTGAACACAACAAAAAAATGAACAAGTATTTTTCGTAAAATCATTGCTATCGAGAAATTTGTTTTTTTCATTTTTGGTTTATAATTAGGAAACGGTAACAGTTACAGCAAATTTATGTTAATAATAATTGTAGAGAATGTGAAAATGAACAACTTATAAAGAATAAGTGTCTTTCGAAATCGCTTTGGTTTTTGAGTAAACTGACCGTTTTCATCTTTAATAATTTTGACGTTTTAAACGTCAGTTTCTTCGATTCTACAAAACGCTCGATGTTCATTTAAAATATTATTTAAACTTAAAATAAACCATGGAAGCGTAAATATAAATGATACCATCAAGTCGGAGAAAGTAACATGATGGTCACATCACCATTTTTTTCCAGAAATTGTTGAAATGGCATCTAGGGACCGCAAAACGGATATTTCCGTAAAAAAATTTTTTGACAAAAAAATTCACGATCGCAATACTTTCTCGTACTTCGTAACGGAGAAAGTAAAAACGTACGGCGTTGTCCATGGTTTGACTATTCTAGCTCTTGAGTCAGACTTTAAGGTAAGATATTTACAAAATGCGGTGCAGACTAGCCCAATAGCTGTGATCGCCTTCGAATGGGTCTTCTGCAACACTTTTAACTGCGGGAGCAGTATTTCGCTCGAACTGGGCGAGCGCACGGGTTGGATTCCACTAATCTTAGTAGGCCAGCTAATTTTAAACTTTAATTGGGGTACGTTATTTATTAACCTCCGGGGAGCATTTAACATACAACACATGTTTTTTTTTTCATTATCGGAAAAGTCATCCGGTGCAGCGTAATTTTTATGCATCGCGAGGAAATGCCATCGGATTTACATGCGCCTGGCAAAAATGTCACGCCCTGATATTTGACGAACGAAATGTCTTCGGCTTTCACCGTCATTTCGCCCCATAAACCCACGGGTCTCTCCGGTAATAACACCTTTAACTAGAACCATCAAGCTCTACGTGCCGGAGCGTGAGAACGGGCCGGCTCTCGCGTCCCCCCTCCACCCGGCGTACGTTGCGTTTTGTTTGGAAATAATAACAATTTAAAAAAAAAAACAAACAAACGCGTACAGTTAAAGGCGACGAATTTTGACGAAACTTGCGCCGCCGGGAGAGTTGATGAGCGTTATTAATCACTTCCCAGCGACACTTTTGCGGAAATGTTATCCTCGTTTTTAATGGAGGACGAGAGGGCCATTACGGCCGACCGCGTGAGATTTACTCGAGAAATTCCGCGAAGACGTGATGGAAATAATGAATTACGCAGAGAGAGGTCTTGAGCAAGCGAAGGTTACGACACGTACGAACAGTCCAATCCGCGTGCACACAAACAAAAGCTGTTAGTGGGCGGGGCCTGTAACGCGCACGCTTCATCAAAAGCTGTTAGTGGGCGGGACTTACACCTCGGTTAATTTTTGGTGATTCTAGCCATCACAAGGTCCGACAGTTCAATCTTTGAAAAATCGTGTCCCGTTACGGGAGCAACAAATCAAAAAATGTTCCAAGATAAATATTGTAGGGGAACACGTTGCGAATACACCTGAGCTTTGACTGACTCTTTAGAGTTAAAACTAAAGGCATGAAGACTCCCGAAAAATAATCTTGAATCGCTCACTTATAAGGCCGGGGGCCCCCAGAGATGAAATACTTGTCACGTGGTGCCCCTTCAGGCGAAAGGTATCTTTGATGAAAATTTCAGCCGAATCCGTGTCATGCGATTTTCACTCAAATTTCCGATGGTTGACTCATGAAAAATGAAAAATATGGTGCCTTGACACATAAAAAAATTCATAACTCGCGAACGATTAGAAAAATCAAAAAAATAATGAGAATAACTGTTGTAAAGGGGTCTTTTGCGGAGAGGATAGAATAGTTTTAGTCCAGGATGTACAGGAAAGGCTTTGAGAAGGGCTCAATTTCCGATCGGAGAAAAAAAAATGCTGTGCCCCGCTGTTCAATTTCGCTTCTCCCTTCCGCATACATCGTCATCAAACTAAAAATCGGATCGAAAAACTTTATTGGGATCTTTGATACAGATTCAATCGACGACTGATTTGCCGTCAACAGATTTTTAATTTTCGAAAAAAAAAAAATCGCAAAATTCTTGGAAAAAATTTCCGGAAAACAATCGTAGATCGCAAACGAAAAATATAGGCCCTACCTTTTCGACGCAAAGTGAAATTCCGAATGACATGCCGTTTAAATTTTTTGCGTGGGATTAAAAATGGCCGCTCTAGAATTTTTTTATTGAAGTTGGGAGTGGTTTTCTTTGAATAACTCTTCAAGGGTTGGAGATATCAAAAATTCGCAAGAGACATAAAATATAGAGGAGCCTCCGTTCTACAAAACTCTGTAAAAATTAAAGTCGCTACTGTAAAGGGGGCGCGGCCCCGCTCGCCGAAGCACGAAAAAAGCGACCTCTGCAGAGAAAGGGTTGCAGCTCGCGAACGGCGAGGAGCGCTTCCAACACAGAAGTGGCCGTTGTGCCCCCATGTATTTGAGCCGTATACGAACGTTCCAACGCGAAAACCCAAAAAGCCTTAGCATTTGGCGTGAATCTCTGCATCGCGAAACATCGATTTTCAAAAATTCACCCCCGAGTCCAGGAGTGAGTTGGAAAATTGCGGTTTTCACGGGACCCTAGAGGACGTTTTCGGCTTTCAGGAAAAAAATAAATATTGTAAAAAAAAATTTTTTGTGGAGTTGGCAACACTTTTTTTGAGGGGGTAGTTCTAGGAGGTTTAAATTTTAATAGTATTTGTCTTGAATTATTTTTGATTTTTCGTAAAAAATTCAAATCGATATCTATAAGGGTTTAGAAAATATTTGAAAAAAACGTGATTTTGGCCTTACGCGTTTAGTATAGGTATATTAACGTGTAAATGACGGGACTTACGATTAATCTGCAATGCCAGGTCCGTACAGTTAGCCTTCCGGGTGAAGATGAAATTCACGATGGGTCACCTGATCTTCTCTTTATTGAATTATTGCTCGTTTTTCCGCGTCGCTTGCCTTTCGCTCGGCAACGCTCGATTCGTAACTAAACGCGTTCGGTGGCGCACGCCTTCAACAGTTTTTGGATTCGACGGCTTATGTTTTTTGGGTAAATTCGTTCACGTGACTCTTTACGGTCCATTTCACAACAAAAAAGCATGGACACGCAGGCGCGACTCAGGAGTGCGCGAATCGGCCATGCGCCGTCATGTTTAACTAGCTATAACTCTCTAACTAGAGAGAAATCTGACAAACCCTTTTACAGGCTCATTTCTGAGACGCTTTAGATTTAAAAAAAATGAAGAAAAAAAAATTCGATTTTTTTGGAAGTCCCCCGCAATCATGTATGTACGTTTTAATCTTCTTATAAAATAAAGAAGTATGCATTTCTTTTTGATCCAATTAAGGGAGGTAAAAAATGGGGTATTATTGTTAACAATATTATCATGTCTTCACCTGAAGAAGACAAAACAATTTCAGCGAACTGCACGATTAAGTAATATTTGATTTTACAAAATATCGTGAACTTGTATCTAATAATTTATTGAATATAACTGAAAGTTACTCTGTTACTTTAATAATGCCAAAAAATTATTGAATATAACTAAAAGTTACTCTGTTACTTTAATAATGACAAACAATTATAGCAGCACTTGGAAAGAGGAACAAGACAGTACCTCGTGATTAATTTTTACTTTCTCCGTTACGAAGTACGAAAAAGTATTGTGATCGTGATTTTTTTTCAAAATTTCTTTTTACGGAAATATCCGTTTTGGGGTCCCTAGATGCCATTTCAACAATTTCTGGAATTTTTTTTGTGTCTGTGTGTGTGTCTGTGCGCGCTATATCTCAAAAACTAATAGAGCAATTG
This sequence comes from Ocypus olens, assembly GCA_910593695.2. Classification (NCBI taxonomy): domain Eukaryota; kingdom Metazoa; phylum Arthropoda; class Insecta; order Coleoptera; family Staphylinidae; genus Ocypus; species Ocypus olens. Next base: position 4,510,576 of record OU343047.1, on the reverse strand, counting down.
ATATGAAACTTTTAACATACGTCTTATTTGATAATCTGAAGAACTGAAAAGCTTTTGGTAAAATTTCGTACACCGGAAGTGGGTGTTTACCTTAACTGTTTTTTTGTTTTTTGCCAATATTTTCTTAAATATAAAAAATATCACAAAAATATTTAAACAAACATTGAAGACAACAAAGAAATGAACATCTTTTGCTTGAAAACATTTTTCATAAAATCATTGCTATTCGAGAAAAAAATTTATTAATTTTTTTTCAATTTTTGGTTTATAATTATGAAACGATAATAATTGAAGCAAATTTGTGTGGATAATAATTGTAGAGAATACCAAAATGAACAACTTATGAAGAATAAGTTTTTTTCGAAATCTCGTTAGTTTTTGAGTAAACCAAGTTTTTGAATTTGTAGTATAATTTTTCCATCTTTCATAATTTTGACGTTTTAAACGTCAGTTTCATCCGAGTTTACGCAACGCTCGATGTACATTTAAAATATGATTTCAATTGAAAATAAACCATGAAATCGTAAATATAAATGGTTATGATACCATAAAGTCGGTGAAAGTAACATGATGGCCACATCACCATTTTTTTTTTAAATTAACCTTCGATCGGGTGATTTTATTGCGGCTAGGTGGTTGGAAAGCCATCAAACCGCGGAGGAGGAAAGTTTAACAGAGAAATTTGCCTTAATCGGCGACCGTGCAGACAAATTGGCCGACCAACTCGGCACTCGGCAGTCCCCCGATGTCGACGACGCTCCAATTAAAGCCAAAACGTTATCTCTGTAATTGCCGCCAGTAAATTGATTAATAAACACCGGATAGGAAGCCGTCTGGTCTGGCTCTCCTCTGGCCACCGCGCGCCGCTCCTAACTGTGTGCGCTTCTTCCTCAACTCGCTGACCCAAATCGATTTTCAATTAGCCCGACGCGCGAAGATTTACGGCGATCGAGTTGCAAAATTAATTTAAAGTTGCTAAACATCGATTTCAACAACGCCGGGTGGATATCGTTGTTACTTATTGCTTCGTGGAAGTTATTTGTTTGGAGTGAAGTATAGCAAAATGTTTAAAATGATTTCCAATCAGAAATTTCAGTTTGCAACAAACAAAAAGTTAAATAAACCAAAGCAAAGCGTGTTTAGAGCAAATGTTACTGGTTAGAGTATTTCCTTGCATGAAGAGGATGATTGCGATAACAAGGAGCGAAGAGTATGGGGAAACAAAACCGAGAGTAATCGAGATGGCAATGAATCAAAAACAAACTTACAAGTCATTTTCTCACATCAGAAGTATTAAAGCCGCGTTTGACAAACCGAACTGATAAAAAACCTTGGTCACTTGACCGTAGTTTGATTACTGAGAGGTTGTAGACGTGACCTGGAGTTTCTCTACAGCGAATTTTGTCCCAAGATATGATCATGGCACGCGAAGATATTGGATGACAGAAGAAGTTGCAGGCTGTATGGAAAAGAAGAAAAGCGGTTGGAGCATTGGAGATTATGGCAATCATGGCACGCGAAGAACGAGAGAAAAGATATTGGATGACAGAAGAAGGAAGAAGATGTAGGCTGTATGGAAAAGAAAAAAAGCGTTTGGAGCATTTGAGATTATGGTGGTGCTTAGGGGTAGGTAAACCAAAGATTATGTTAGTTAGAACGGCGCAATTGATTGAAGGAAGGAAAAGAGAGAATGCATGTAGAAGAAAAGAAAAAGGAAATACAGTAGGTAAAATTTTTTTTTTTTTATTTTTAATTGAAAAAAAAATTTTTTTCTTAATTCTTTTTTAATTTTTTATTTTTATTAATTTTTAATTTAAAAAAATTTTTTTTCTTAATTCTTTTTAAATTTTTTATTTTTATTAACTTTTATTAATTTTTAATTTTCAATTTCTTTTTAATTTTTTTATTTTTTTTAATTGTTTTTATTGGTGGCGAACGAACGGGGGCCCTCAGAGATAAAATAATTGTCACTTTTCAACCCTTCCGGTAAGAGGTATCTTTGGTAAAAATTTCAGCCGAATCCATGTCATGCGATTTTCACCCAAAATTTCCGAAGGTTTACTCATGAAAAATGAAAAATATGGTGCCTTGACACATAAAAATTCATAACTCGCGAACGATTAGAAAAATCAAAAAAATTCAAGGAGTAAATGTTATAGAGCTGTCTTCAATTAAGGGGACAAAGTGGTTACAAATTATCCAGGCTGTACAGGGAAGGCTTTACGAATTTTTATCTATAATTTTGAATATATATTTTATCAATATTTTAAAAAGTATGCACTTTATGTAAAAATTGTGTATATGTTTTCGATTTAGTTTCAATAGTTATTGAAAAATCTGACATTTGAGTTTAATTCAATTTCTTACCTTCCACACCCCTGCTGAGGTATTTCGAGAATATCGAATTAAAAAATGGTGATGTGGCCATCATGTTACTTTCTCCGACTTGATGGTATCATTTATATTTACGCTTTCATGGTTTATTTTAAATTTAAATCATATTTTAAATGTACATCGAGCGCTTTGTAAACTCAGAGGAAACTGACGTTTAAAACGTCAAAATTATGAAAGATGGAAAAATTATACTTCAAATTCAAAAATTCAGTTTACTCAAAAACTAAAGGGATTTCGTAAAAAACTTATTCTTTGTAAGTTGTTCATTTAAGAATTCTCTACAATTAATATTAACATACATTTGCTGTAACTATTATCGTTTTATAATTATAAAGCGGAAATTAAAAAAAAAAAATTCTTTTCTCGAATAAAAATGATTTTATGAAAAATGTTTTCACGCAAAAGATGTTCATTTCTTTGTTGTCTTCAAACTTTTTTAAAATGTTTTTGTGATATTTTTCATATTTAAGAAAATATTGGCAAAAAACAAAAAACAGTTGAGGTAAACACCCACTTCCGGTGTACAAAATTTTACTAAAAGATTTTCAGTTCTTCAGATTATCAAATAAGACAGATGTTCAAAGTTTGATATCAATTGCTCCATTAGTTTTTGAGATACAGCGCACACAGGCACACACACACACAGACACACACACAGATACAAAAAAAAATTCCAGAAATTGTTGAAATGGCATCTAGGGACCCCAAAACGGATATTTTCGTAAAAAAAAATTTTTAAACAAAAATCACGATCACTTTTCTCGTAACGGAGAAAGTAAAAATTACGGATCACCGTAAATCGTAGAGAAAACGGTCCTGTATATTTTTTTTTGGAAAATACGATGAAATGATTTTAGTTTAATTTGTAATTAAAGGGGTGGATAATTTGTTGCAAATTTCAAAAATCATACCTCGAAAAACACGGTCTAGAAAGATAGGGGGTGTCTTAAAATTAAAAAAAAAATTACAGATTAAGGCACGTCCTACTCCCTAACAACTCTAAAAGTTTTAACTCTTCAGCTTTTAAAGAAAAAAATAGGTCTGCCATAGAAGCAAAATTTGTACTTGAAAAACGCGCTTTGCAAGGGTAGCGGGTGTTTCAAAAATTTCAAAAAATTACAGCTCAAGGCTCGTCCGACCCCCTACCTATTTTAGAAGTTTCAACTCTTCAATTTAAATAGAAAAAAATACGTCCTTAAGACGAAGAAATAAAACAAATTCTGGGGTAGGCCAAATAACGCGCTCTGGAGGGGTGGGGGGATGTTCAAAATTTTTTGAAAAAATTACAGATCATGACTCGTCGCACCGTCTATCCACCCTAAAAGTTTCAACTCTTAGATTTCCATAGAAAAAAATACGTCCTTAAAAAAGGAAAAACGAACTCGGGGGGTGCAAATGAAACGTAAGGGTAGTTTCAAAAATGTTGAAAAAATTCCCAATGAAAGCCGGTTATATCCTCTGGCATCCCTAAAAGTTTCAGCTTTTCTATTTGAACAGAAAAAAAAATTACTAAAAGAAGAGAAACGAAAAACTGGGTGACGCGCTCCGGAAGGGTAGGGGGTGTTTTAAAAATTTTGAAAAAAATACAGATGAAGGCTCGTCTTACCCCGAACCTCCACTAAAAGTTTCAACTCTTTGATATAAATACGTCATCGAAAGAAATAAAAAAATGTCCGGGGTGGGCCAAATAACGCGCTCTGGAGGGGCGGGGGGTGTTTGGGGGGTTTTGAAAAAATTACGGATCATAGCTCGTCTCAGCGCCCGCCTACCCTGAAAGTTTCATCTCTTCGATTTCCATAGAAAAAAATACGTCCCTGAAAGTACGCCGAAAAGTAAAAAAGGGGGCGTGGCCAGATTGGGACAAAAATTTAAAAATCGGGCACCGAGCGTCGCTTTGAAATCGTTTTTAATTCCTAAAAAATACGGCCGCCACCCTCCTACTCGGTCGCCGACCGACTTCTGATCCGGCGTATTTTGATGTTTTTTTTTTCGATTTTCAAAAATTCGCCCCGGGGGTTATGCTGCTTCTACAGAGGTGGGAGTGGTCGAGATCGACTCGATCGATAATTTTACACAAACTGAAACTATTGAGTAAGGTACCAAATCATTCAGCTTAAAAATAATATATGAAGACCAGTGGCGGCTCGTGAAACATGCCTTTTTTTAAGAAAGAAAGAACGATGTATCTTCTTAGACCAAAGTGACTGCCGAAAAAGTGTTTTAAGAAGTAATTAAAAATTCGTGCTGAGCTTGAAACTACAGATAGTGCTCCTATAGCGAGCCGCCCCTGAATCAAACTAATAAGTACTACGTTTAGAAGTAGTGTTTAATTATACAGTTATTTTTTTAAAGTTTTGCCTGGTTACAATCTCTACACGTGGTTTTAACAGATTGGGGCATCCGCACATAATTAATGAATCAACTAATAATTCCTATAATGCTTCTGCGGCAAGTAAGGGTTTTCAATTTTAATTACTATTAATATTCCATAGTGCCGCTCAAAAAACTGACATCCTGTAGATTATAGTGTCTTTTCATTACGCGTAAAAGAGCTTGTTACTTCAGAGAATTACTCAGCACTCGAAAACACCATTAATTACTTTTTTTATAATAACTCAGCGAAAGTGCCCGTTTTTGCAAAGGGTATTATTTCTCGCTGAAACTGTTGTACGGCGTACAGAGGCGTATATGTGGTTGCATAAGATATCAAGGTGCAGCGGTTGCAAGCTACGAAAACCCACGTTTTTAAACATAAATAGATCCGGGAGTAGCGGTGCGTACAAACAATTATAGAAAATTGTATCCCAATCGATTTAATGGGTTTTCCCGTTTTTCGAGCACTGAGAAAATAAACAAACTTTATTTAAATAGATTAGAAAACGGTGATATCTGGAAAAAATGGTGATCATGTTACTTTCTCCGACTTGATGGTATCATTTATATTTACGTTTTCATCGTTTATTTTCAAATTAAACCATATTTCAAATGTACATCGAGCGTTGTGTAAACTCGGATGAAACTGACGTTTAAAACGTCAAAATTATGAAAGATGGAAAAACTATACTTCAAATTCAAAAACTCAGTTTACTCAAAAACTAAAGAGATTTCGAAAAAAACTTATTCTTTATAAGTTGTTCATTTTGGCATTCTCTACAATTATTGTTAACATAAATTTGCTGTAGTTATTATCGTTTCATAATTATAAACCAAAAACGAAAAAAAAAAAATATTTCTCGAATAACAGTGATTTTATGAAAAATATTTTCAAACCTAAGATGTTCATTTCTTTGTTATCTTCAATATTTGTTTAAATGCTTTAGTGATATTTTTTATATTTAAGAAAACATTGGACAAAAACAAAAAACACTTAAGGTAAACACCCACTTTCGGTGTACGAAATTTTACCAAAAGCTTTTCAGTTCTTCAGATTATCAAATAAGACGTATGTTCAAAGTTTCATATCAATTGCTCTATTAGTTTTTGAGCACACACACACACACACACACACACAGACACAAAAAAAAAATCCAGAAATTGTTGAAATGGCATCTAGGGACCTCAAAACGGATATTTGCGCAAAAAAATTTTTTTCAATATTTTTCACGATCGCAATACTTTCTCGTACTTCGTAATGGAGAAAGTAAAAATGGGTATGAATAGTTTTTTTTTATATTGTTTATGCTGGAGGCTTCTATCTACTTCCTTATACATTTTGAATAATTTAATAAAACACTTTTTACTTCGTTTTGTATAACTTGGATATTTATTTTTGCTACTTAAGTTTCGGTAAGTAGGCTTACATGAAGTGATTTAAAACAAAATAAAAAGTTTTGTATCATATTATTGTTTTTTTTTTAATATACCATTACCTAAGTGTTTTCAGTATGCAAACGGTGAAGCCCCCCCCCCCTATAAAGGCGCAAATAATTTACGTTCCCCGGGCGCCGTACGAATCCCCACGTTACGATACCCGGCACGTTCTGCATAATTAACTGTATATATAGGTAATGAATTTAATAATTCATTTTCTTTATCAATATATTCATTGTTTCGTCGCGCCGTATCGTAGCGGTTTTCCGAATTTTTGGAGAGCGCAAAACACAACAAAAGGAAAACGCGCGCGTGGAAAATCTCGTTTTGTTTTCCGCGTAAACGGGGGGGGGGGGGGGGTCCGTCCACTAATTACAATTCGGCGCCTTTGTCCGCTGGATACAAAAAAATCGCAGCACATACGCGGAAATAAATATTTACCCGTTTGTTAGTGGAAATTTACGGGGATTTTCCCTATTGCTCACACTGCCCCCACATCCATGGAGAGGAGACGCGGCGGCCAAATTGGAGAAATTACGAGCGGATTGCATGATCAATCGATTAAATCAAATATTCAAATTTAAAAAATGGTGTTACTTTCTCCGACTTGATGGTATCATTTATATTTACGCTTTCATGATTTATTTTCAATTGAAATCATATTTTAAATGTACATCGAGCGTTGTGTAAACTCGGATGAAACTGACGTTTAAAACGTCAAAATTATGAAAGATGGAAAAATTATACTTCAAATTCAAAACTCGGTTTACTTAAAAACTAAAGGGATTTCGAAAAAATTTGATTCTTTTTAAGTTGTTTATTTTAGCATTCTCTACAACTATTATTAACATAAATTTGCTCTAACTATTATCGTTTTACAATTATAAACCAAAAATTAAAAAAATAATAATACATTTTTTTCTCGAATAAAAATGATTTTATGAAAAATGTTTTCAAGTAAAAGATGTTCATTTCTTTGTTGTCTTCAATGTTTGTTTAAATGTTTTTGTGATATTTTTCATATTTAAGAAAATATTGGCAAAAAACAAAAAACAGTTAAGGTAAACGCCCACTTCCGGTGTACGAAATAACTACTGTCCGGGGTAATGGCAGAAAAATATTATTATTACTCAGTATTATCCCATCTAGGCAAAGGCCATCGAAGGGAGGCTCTAATAACGAAGGAAAGGTGCAGATGACATTTGAACATAACTACAACAAGGGAGCCCACAATTACAGTGTTGAATCATTGGGTGACAAATCAAATCTTCTATCAGTGGACAGCGTCATGGTTATTTACCTTTTTTCCATGGTATTGACTTGTGCGATGAGCGTTCTATTGTTTGATCATGTGGTTCTAAGAGAGTGAGGTTATGTAGCTTACATAAGTCAGCACCATGGAAAAAGTTCTGATCGCACTGATTCAGAGAAAGACTTGAAGATTCCCCACCTTCTCACGTTACGTGTTCTTGACAGACGTCGCCGGTTATTTAATCTAGGTCAGTGTGATTTTAATTCGCGTGACTAGGCGGCGGTGTGATTCAGTAGGGAAACACTATCGATTGTTTTTATGTGTGACTGTGTGTGTGTACATGTGCATCCACGGAAAGGGAAATTTCATTGAGCGAGTGAACCAACCTCTCGACGAGAGAGGAAATCTGCATTTTTAACAATGGGACTCGGACGGACGTGGATGGAGCGGGGCCGCATTCTTGCGGTCGAGATGAACTTCATCCCCCCTTTTCGGTCATCATCATCATCATCTCTTAGAGACTCACCAGACGTCCTTCGAGAATAGCGCGAGACCGGACCTCAAACCTTCGAGCTTCGAACAAGACCACCACCCCCCCGCCGCCTCGTAACAGCAACTCGGCGATGAGGTGGCGCCCCCTTGCATTCTCACATATGCCCGCCTGCGAGACGCGGCAGAAGAGGCACCTTTCCCATGGTCAGTTGACCTCGCCTGCCCTCGGGCCCCGTTATTTTTCTCCGAAAAAAAAAAACGGCAGAATTTGTCAATTACACGCGCACTGCGGCTGAGGATGGTGCTTTTAATCATAATCGAAGGATGATAGAAAATTATAGGGTCGCCAGTGTTTATTTTAATACATGAATTTACATTCAATCCATTGCAAGTATTATTAAACTAATTTCCAATTCACTTCACTTAGAGGAAATTGACACAGTCGGTAGGATTCGCATAATTAGGGTAATGTCGCACAATAACTAATCGTGTTTTTTTACTTTCTCCGTTAGGAAGTACGAGAAAGTATTGTGATCGTGATTTTTTTTTCAAAAATTTTTTTAGGGAAATGCCATTTCAACAATTTCTGGAAAAAAATTGTTTGTGTGTGTGCGCCTGTGCGCGCTGTATCTCAAAAACTAATAAAGCAATTGATATGAAACTTTGAACATACGTCTTATTTGATAATCCGAAGAACTGAAAAACTTTTGGTAAAATTTCGTACACCGGAAGTGGGTGTTTACCTTAACTGTTTTTTGTTTTTTGCCAATATTTTCTTAAATATGAAAAATATCACAAAAACATTTAAGCAAACTTTGAAGACAACAAAGAAATGCACATCTTTTGCTTGAAAACATTTTTCATAAAATCATTTTTATTCGAGAAAAAAATTTATAATTTTTTTTTAATTTTTCGTTTATAATTATAGAACGATAATAATTACATCAAATTTATGTTAATAACAATTGTAGAGAATGCTAAAATAAACAACTTATAAAGAATAAGTTTTTTCTGAATCCCTTTAGTTTTTGAATAAACTGAGTTTTTGAATTTGAAGTATAATTTTTCCATCTTTCATAATTTTGACGTTTTAAACGTCAGTTTCATCCGAGTTTAAAATATGATTTCAATGGAAAATAAATCATGAAAACGTAAATATAAATGTCTATGATACCATTAAGTCGGAGAAAGTAACATGATGGCCACATCACCATTTTTCTTAATCAATAAATGTGAAAAATATCAATTACACCGACTTGGAAAAAGTGGTTACATGATGATCACATCATCATTTTTATAGACATTATGAATATATTTTAAAATTACACATGTAATGCAATTTCTGAAACTTTGCCCAACTATTAGTAGTGATTATTTTTGTAACATAAATGGTCCTCGTCTCTTCGCACCAACTAGCTGAAATTACAATATTCACTGCTACTAGTTACAAGATCGACAAGGTATTCTCCTCTTTCCTTCATCATTTAACAAAAAATTCACCCCCAATTTTACCAAATCCGCGATAAAACCACACAATGCATCATTATTATCAAAGCGGTTTCTTCCATCTTTTTATGCTTTATTGGGGGCCATTACGCAGATACATTTCACGGTTTGGTATAAATCGCGTATACCCGCGGGTCGGCCCATAACAATAAAGACAATCCCCGATTCGCATTTTGGAGGCAGGAGCAAAAAAAAAATGGATGGAAACGGGGGGTTTCCAATTTGGAGGCGGCGGGCGGTCGTTAGGTTTTATCATGGAAATAAAGAACCCAACCGTCTCCTTCTTGCCGCCACCCTCTGATACTATCGACAGTTGGCGGTGGTGAGAAAATAAGCGCGGCGTGCGTTTTGCGATTTTGGAGAGAGAGAGAGAAAGAGATTTCTGGTGGGAATAAATGAGCGGGAAGTAAACGGAGGAAATGGTGTTTTTGTGCGTTCTTCTATCGTATGATATAGATGATACTTATCTGATCTTTAAATAAAACATGCTCCGTGTTTTTTTTTATAAACTGCAGGACATGAACAAAAAGCTCCGGCGCGTATGGCCTTGGCTGTCGATGCGCCTTAAACCCAAAATTCACTCAACAAAAAGCTTCAAATAAACACCAACAGAGTCAAACTTGAAGTATTAGGAAGTAAGAAAAAACATACGGGTTTTGGTTTTGACACAAAAAAATTAACTCATTAAACAAAACAAAATGGTGATGTGGCCATTATGTTACTTTCTCCGACTTAATGGTATCATAGACATTTATATTTACGTTTTTACGGTTTATTTTCAATTGAAATCATATTTTAAATGTACATCGAGCGGATGAAACTGACGTTTAAAACGTCAAAATTATGAAAGATGGAAAAATTATACTTCAAATTCTTCAAAAACTCAGTTTACTCAAAAACTAACGAGATTACGAAAAAAACTTATTCTTTAGAAGTTCTTCATTTTGGTATTCTCTACAATTATTATTCACACAAATTTTCTGTAACTTGTATCGTTTCATAATTATAAACCAAAAATTGAAAAAAAATAATAATTTTTTTCTCGAATAGCAATGATTTTATGAAAAATATTTTTCCGTAAAAATTTTTTTTTGAAAAAAATCACAATACTTTCTCGTACTGCGTAACGGAGAAAGTAAAAAACCAAGAAACTGGCACTCGTCGAAGGAAACCGTTGGACATGACGTTTTCGGCCAATTCCTTTAAAAAAATCTTAGTTTACATCAGATCGGAATCCCAAGAAGACGGAGTTCGAGAACAAAACGCGAGAGAAGAATGTTGCTTAATCATGGGAGAATTTTAATCGGCCGTGAGTCAAGCACTCGCCGTGTTTGTTCTTGCTGTGCGTATACATGTGTGTGTGTGCAGACCTTTTCGGAACAACACTGAGCACGGATAACACACTGGCAGCACTATCGGAGAGTATCCAGGCAAACATGAACCCCGCCATAAAGATAACAGGGCGAGAGAGGCTCGCCTGTGCTGATGCTGCGAGAGGATGTTGACGCTGCCGCTTTATCTCGATGTACACTTTACACATCCAAGGGGCCTGCGTCGAACAAATTCAATTATCGCGCGCACAAACACAATTTTTTGAAAACGGAAAGAAGCCGATACTTTCTTACGTAACGAGTGACGTCACAAGTGCGTTTTATCATATTAAGTATCGAGGGCGGTAAGTGCGTTATAACGGTGGAGGGTAATATTTACAACAACTCCCGGGATGCTAATACTATTTTTTGCCCGATCGATTGGTTATTTAATTAATTAAACTATTTTTTTTAATGACACTCCGAAAATGTGAATTCTGTCAAGTCGGCTAATGCACTCTGGTGTGCCATGATTTTTTATTTTTAAACATTTAAGTTGGTACCATGTTAGGAATTGACATACGAAACGTCAGATCTTTCTAAAAGTCACAATTATTCCGTGGTCGCAATGGTTTACAGCAACCAGCAAAAAAACGTTACTATAGAGCTATTCAGCAGAGATGGCGGTCGGGGTGTCTTGTCCGTCCGAATCAAGTAGTGCCCGTTGCAATTTTCCACCATAGGCTAAATCGCGCGGGCCTATGAAATAACCGGTAAGTAAGAGACGCCGTAAACTATTTCTTTCTCCTTCTACCGCTCGGTCTAAGACTGAGCTACGCAGGCCGCGTGTGTGTTTTCTAGATACGGCCGACGTATCGTACGTCTTGGGAATATCCGCTCGGTTATCAGGTAGTAGAAAAGGATACCAATATTATTTGAATGTTCCGAACTTGGTTCGTAAACCGCATTTATTCGTGGATAGGTCTATAGTTGAAAGTTATTTCCGAAATGGGACTATTGAGTGTATTCATTCGACGCACCTTTGGCTAAGTTTCAGGAAGAATTTCCTAACGTTCCCATTATTTACGATGAATTTGAAAATACCTTATCATGATCTGTTATGCCACCAGGAAGTGGCAGACCAGTCAAACGTACTTAGGATGCTATTAACACAGCCCAAGAAATTTTGGAAGATGAACCTACGATTTCTCCGCGTCGTTTGTCACAGCAAATGGATTTATCGGTAGGAACATAACCTCAATATGTGTTACCAACTTAAATGTAAAAAAATAAAAAATCATGGCACACTTGAGGTTTTTTTTTTAATGAACATGCTTCACAACGGAGCCATGGGCCGTAAGTTGATCGAACCGCCCGGAGAGCAAATCTTGTAACTTAAAGAAAATGACCGATCGGGCAAAAAGGTTATGAAGGAAATTCTGAATGTTTGCTTTTTTTATTCGTCCGGTTTGCACCTTGACCGTTATATTCGAATTCTGCAGCATATGCCACAGCGAAACGGGTTTTAATTTTTTGACTGTTTAAATACTTGGATCTTCTTTTATGATGACATATGCATATGCAAAAAAAAAGACCACCAATATCTTGGAGGAGCGCGGTCGGCGGGTTGAATTGAATCGATCGTCGCATCCCAGAGGAGCAACAGCCCCCCGTGCGCTGCCACCGCCGCCGCCGCGACCCTTTGACAAATTGCGGAATAATGTCGAGCGTCGGGGAACATATTTCAGGCATTCAGTCGGAAGACGTTGATTTCGGAATGGTCGCGAGATCATTTACACAGTCCGTCTCGTCCCCGTTTTCGGTCGTCCGGACGGGACGGCACGTAATAAATCACGACGGCACGTACAGACGCCCGGCGTCGCCGCCGACGCCGACGACGACACATTACACCGGAACGAATGGTGGCGAGAGAAAGAAGAAGAGAGAGGTCCGAGGGTTAATAAAGTATTTACTTGTTACATCTGAATACTCCACAAGTCCGCTTTACACCTCTCCCCACAACACAGAAACAATTATATTTCTTCTCCGTAAAATGTGTGTTTAATCGATTATCTTTTCTCTTCGGATACGGATGTTTATATTTTTATATGTCTTCGAGGTGGTCTGATGGTGTGCCATATATGGCAAGCTCGATAAATATATTGGCCGCATTGTAAGGTGTGAGCAAAATTTTGTCTGTGTGCGCTGTATCTCAAAAACTAATAGAGCAATTGATATAAAACTTTGAACATCCGTCTTATTTGATAATCTGAAGAACTGAAAAGCTTTTGGTAAAATTTCGTACACCGGAAGTGGGCGTTTACCTTAACTGTTTTTTGTTTTTTGACAATATTTTCTTAAATATGAAAAATATCAAAAAAACATTTAAACAAACATTGAAGACAATAAATAAATGAATATCTTTTGCTTGAAAATATTTTTCATAAAATTATTTTTATTCGAGAAAAAAATTTATTATTATTTTTTAATTTTTGGTTTATAATTATAAAACGATAATAGTTACAGCAAATTTATGTTAATAATAATTGTAGAGAATGCTAAAATGAACATAAATAAGTTTTTTTCGAAATCCCTTTAGTTTTTGAGTAAACTGAGTTTTTGAATTGGAAGTATAATTTTTCAATTTTTCATAATGTTGACGTTTTAAACGTCAGTTTCATGCGAGTCCACAAAACGCTCAATGTACATTTAAAATATGATTTAAATTGAAAATAAACCATAAAAGTGTAAATATAAATGATGATACCATCGGAGAAAGCAACATGATGGCCACATCACCCTTTTTTTAGAAAAATGGCCGAGGGATTGCAACCGCAGGTCGCACCCCAATTTCCTGTATTAACCTTTGTGTCCCAATGCATTGGGGATTTTTTGAGCCCAGTCCCAGTTTTCCAGCTCAAAAATCCAGGGATGTGAAAGTTTTGGCGTGAACCTCTGCATCGTCAAAAATCGATTTTCAAAAAATTACCCTGTAGTAATTGTTCAACTTAGAAAATCGCGGATTTCACGGTCGCCAAGAGGAGCCCCGGGCCAATCGGGAAAAAAATAAAAATTGGATTTTTTGAGGGGTTGGCAACCCTTTTTTGAAGGGGTGGTCGGAGGTGGTTGAAATTTCAATAGTCGGGTTCTTGAATTATTTGTGATTTTTCATGAAAATTTCAACTCTCCACCTATTACAGTTTTTGGGATCTCGCACTTTGGGGGTCTTGCGTTTAGTAGTATGTAGTAATTAGAGATGCTTTCATCAGTTTTTTATGCCAAGATACCGTTTCATGTGGCTCCTCAAAAACCTACATTTAAATGACAATTCTGTGCAGCCGAAGCCAAATCAAGATAATTTTGACAAGTTATATAAAATTCGACCCTTACTGACTAAGCTGGCAGATAAAGTCTGGCCGCGCTATGAAGGCATCTGAGGTGCTATCTGCAACCTTTTACAAACCACTGATGTATGAAGAGAATCGGATAGTGGCACCAATAGCTAGGAAGTAAATTGTAAACATCTGTGAGTGTGAAGTAACTAAATCCAATCACTTCAGATGAGGGCGACACTTCCGACCCTTCGTTAATCACCTCAGACGCCTTCATAGCGCGGCCAGAGTGTACATATCGTTGATCCTATAAACCAGGGGTCTCCGAACTTTTTCCATCGCGGGCCATATATACAATTCTTTATAAACTACTGGGCCAAGATATAATCAATTTTATAACTAATTTCAAAACCTGTAACAAAAAATCGTTATAGAATTTTAAAATGTGACATTTGCGGAAAATGTAACGCATGCCGCGGGTCGGACTCGATGAGGCCGCGGGCCATATTTGGCCCGCGGGCCGTAGTTTGGAGACCCCTGCTATAAACCATCGAAAAATCTAGCAATCGATGAATCTATATAAATTCTATGAAACAATGCATGCCCATAAAACCGATAAAACGTGGGTATAGGTGTGGATTATGGCGGATGAAACTGGGCATGTGTCTGCCAATTCCAGATATATACAGGGAGAGCGTCGGAAACGACAGAAAAAAAATTGAGAACGCGCGTTGTTTTGGATTTAACAGAAGAATTCGTTGGGAAAGGACATCATATATACTTCGACAACTTTTTTTAACTTGCTTTCACTCCAGAGAAGTCTTCAAATTCATTTATGCCTGTGGAACTGCAAGAAAAGGTAGGAAAGGGCGGGCAGTGGCGTCTCGTGGAATATGCTGATGGCAGAGCCACTTATATACCCCTCCCCCCCTCTCCTTTTTGAAGAAAGAAAGAACGATTTATCTTCCTAGACCAAAGCAACTTGCGAAAAAGTGTTTTAAGAATTAATTAAAAATTATTGCTGAGCTTGAAACTACAGGTAGTGTAGCTCTTTGGATCTATATAACGAGCCGCCCCTGCTTAATTTGATAAAACGATGATTTGCAAATCTAATTTAATTTTTGTAGAATTTATAAGACACGTTTTATAAATTTTTTAAATTTTTAACTCAAATATTTTTTCAAAAATTCACAATTCGCGAAATAATTGGTGAATTTTCAAAATCTCTATTTAGTTTGATAAACCGATGATTTGCAAGTCTAATTTAATTTTTGTAGAATTTAGTGGACACGTTTTATATGTTTTTAAAAATTTTAACTCGAGTATTACACAATTCGAAATCTAAAATTTTAAAAAATTCACAATTCGCGAAATAATTGGTGAATTTTTAAAAACTCCATTTAGTTTGATAAAACGATGATTTGCAAATCTAATTTAATTTTTGTAGAATTTAGTAGACTCGTTTTATATATTTTTTTAATTTTTAACTCGTGTATTACACAATTCGAGACCTAAAATTTAAAAAAAAATCACAATTCGCGAAATAATTGGAGAATTTAAAAAAACTCCATTTAGTTTAATAAAACGATGATTTG
Organism: Ocypus olens; assembly: GCA_910593695.2. Lineage (NCBI taxonomy): Eukaryota > Metazoa > Arthropoda > Insecta > Coleoptera > Staphylinidae > Ocypus > Ocypus olens. Next base: position 4,494,885 of record OU343047.1, on the reverse strand, counting down.
CAAATGTAATTTAATTTTTGTATAATTTGGTAGACACGTTTTATATATTTTTTAAATTTTTAACTCAAGTATTACACAATTCGAGATCTAAAATTTTAAAAAATTCACAATTCGCGAAATAATTGGTGGATTTTCAAAAACTCTATTTGGTACGATAAAACGATGATTTGCAAATCTAATTTAATTTTTGTAGAATTTAGTAGACACGTTTTATATCTTTTTTTAATTTTTAACTCGAGTACTACACAATTCCAAATCTAAAATTCACAATTCGCGAAATAATTGGTGGATTTTCAAAATCTCTATTTAGTTTGATAAAACGATGATTTGCAAATCTAATTTAATTTTTGTAGAATTTAATCGACACGTTTTATATATTTTTTAAAATTTTTAACTCGAGTATTACACAATTCGAAATCTACAATTTTAAAAATTCACAATCCGCGAAAGAATTGGTGAATTTTCAAAATTTCTATTTAGTTTGATAAAACGATGATTTGCAAATCTAATTTAATTTTTGTAGAATTTAGTAGACACGTTTTATATATTTTTTTTTTATTTTTAACTCGAGTGTTACACAATTCGAGATCTAAAATTTTCAAAAATTCACAATTCGCGAAATAATTGATGAATTTTCAAAATCTCTATTCAGTTTGATAAAACGATGATTTGCAAATCTAATTTAATTTTTGTAGAATTTAGTAGACACGTTTTATATATTTTTTTAAAATTTTTAACTCGAGTGTTACACAATTCGAGATCTAATATTTTAAAAAATTCACAATTCGCGAAATAATCGCTGGATTTTCAAAAACTCTATTTAGCTTGATAAAACGATAATTTGCAAATCTAATTTAATTTTTGTAGAATTTCGTCAACACGTTTTATATATTTTTTTTAATTTTTAACTCGAGTGTTACACAATTCGAGATCTAAAATTTTAAAAAATTCACAATTCGCGAAATAATTGGTGAATTTTCAAAATCTCTATTTAGTTTGATAAAACGATGATTTGCAAATGTAATTTAATTTTTGTATAATTTGGTAGACATGTTTTGTATGTTTTTTTAAATTTTTAATTCGAGTATTACACAATTCGAAATCTAAAATTTTCAAAAATTCACATTTCGCGAAATAATTGGTGAATTTTCAAAATCTCTATTTAGCTTGATAAAACGATGATTTGCAAATGTAATTTAATTTTTGTATAATTTGGTAGACACGTTTTATATATTTTTTAAATTTTTAACTCGAGTATTAACAAATTCGAAAACTAAATTTTTCAAAAATTCAATACTCACGAAATAATTGGTGGATTTTCAAAAACTCTATTTGGTACGATAAAACGATGATTTGCAAATCTAATTTAATTTTTGTAGAATTTAGTAGACACGTTTTATATATTTTTTTAATTTTTAACTCAAGTATTACACAATTCGAAATCTAAAATTTTAAAAAATTCACAATTCGCGAAATAATTGGTGAATTTTCAAAATCTCTATTTAGTATGATAAAACGATGATTTGCAAATCTAATTTAATTTTTGTAGAATTTAGTAGACACGTTTTATATATTTTTTTTTAATTTTTAACTCGAGTGTTACACAATTCGAGATCTAAAATTTTCAAAAATTCACAATTCGCGAAATAATTGGTGGATTTTCAAAATCTCCATTTAGTTTGATAAAACGATGATTTCCAAATGTAATTCAATTTTTGTAGAAATTCGTCGACACGTTTTATATTTTTTTTTTATTTTTTTGCTCGAGTATTACACAATTCGAAAATTCACAACTCGTGGATTTTCAAAAACTGTATTTAATTTCAGTGGCGGCTTGTGGAACATGTTGGTGGTAGATATACCCCCAACCCCCCTATTGAAGAAAGAAAGGACGATTAATCTTCCTGGACCAAAGTAACTGGTGAAAAAGTGTTTTAAGAATTAATTAAAAATTCTTGCTGAGCTTGAAACTAGAAGTAGTGCCATGGCTCCTTGGCTCTATATCACGAGCCGCCCCTGCCGACGGACCTAAGAAACGATGATACGCTGGAGAGAGGACAGTGTGACTGGAGAGTTAAAAACAATGCACTTCCGGCTCATTTTGTTAGTATAAACAGATAATTCAACTAAAAACGCACTTATTTACATAAATGACAGCTGATCCAGGTTATGTAAGGTACCCGCCTAACGTACGTCGTAGGCTTGCTCGCTCGTTTCGCGATCGCGAGAGAGATATCGTGCTAGGAACTTATGTACAATAGAACGGCGAGGGTAGAAAAAGGCACGTTGTACATGTTTGCTCGATAGGTGTATTAGGACACATATGTCTATATTGGTATCACTGACCATGAGTCGTCACTTTTTTTTTCTCAGCTTGTCACTCGATAGAATTGTGTTAAGGGAGCGGTGATTAGTTTTGTTTAGGGTCTGAATTTAGGGTTGGTTTGCTCTGTTTATCGAGAAGACAATAAACATTTTCGGTTGTCATTTCCCAGTACACTTTAATTCTTTCCATTCCTAGATTATAGCCTTGTCTGCGTTTGCCAAACTGGTCACAGAACGCAAGAGCATCTGCCGTGTAGGCCTTTCTGTATTATTTACACTTAAATATGTAACAGTTCGCGTCTAAAAAATCACTCCCGTATTGTCAATCTAACCTTACACGTTCCCACGACGAAATTGATCACGTTGACGTTAAAAAAAAACAAATGCTTCGAACGCATTTCAATTGCCGACAATACGAGAGAATCGAAGATCGAAAAACGTTTTCGCATCAGCTGTTTTGTGTTTGTTTTGATTCATTCACGGTGTGTGTGTGTGTGTCTATTCTCGTCGGCGACGGAGTGAGTCCGGACCTGTGCGGCAGTGCCGGGGCGTGTGTCGGTGAGTCGCTGCATTAAAGCGGAACGACCGTTCCGAGCCGGGAGCTCGCGTGCTGCCGCCTCTAATTACGGTACGTCGCCTTTAATCGCTTTAATGGCTCGCGTGGTTTTTGTCACTTTGTATCTTTCAGCCGGTGCCTCGTCGCCCGCTTCCGCGCCCCCCGATCCCCCCACCACTAGCACATCCGCACAAGCACTGATTACGCGCGTAATCTGCACCGGCCGAGTAATGAGTAATTTGGGCCGACCCCCCCTCCGCCCGCGAACGGCAAGTCGTAACAGGACTGCTAATGAGGTGTTCAAGACGGCGGCGCCCCCCCCCCCCACCCCCCGACACGTCCGAACAGGACGGATCTTTCAATATTTCAATTGCAAGGCGCGACACGCACACGTCCTTCTCATCATGCGTGCGCGCTACCGATCGATCCGCGAGAGGCCCTTATTAAAGGGCGAACGCCCGTACTCACGTACGCACGCATTAGCATGCTCATCTTTTATTAAATACTGCGTTCGGGGGGTTGGCGGTGCAATACGTAATATACACAATGTTGAAAGAAGAAGGCCAATCAAAGAGAAGAAGAGGAAGGAATACGCAACAAGGTAATTTATTAGGGCTCGCGTTTCTGCGATGAAGGACTGCTTTTAGCGGCCGTGACCCCCACGGCCGCTAAAAACTTAAATACCCCATTTACGATACTCGCTACATCAGCGTTTCCCAAACTTTTTTGGCCGTGGCCCGGTACGAGGTTTTAACATTTTTCGCGACCCACCTTATGTAAAAAAAAAACATTTATTTACAAAACAAGTTTTATTTTTTAATAAAAATCAAGTTTTTTGTTTGTTTATTTCATACACAAAATTTGCATAATCTAATATATAAAATTTTCGTGTCACAGTGTTTGTAACAAAACTCCTCCGAAACGGCTTGACCGATTTTTATGAAATTTTGTGTGTATATTGAGCAGGTCTGAGAATAGGACGTAAACTATTTTTAATACCCCTAAATGATAAGGGTGGTCCACCGCAAATTTTTTATTTTTATTTTTTGGACAAAATTTTTTATTTTTATTTTTTTATGATTCGGCATTAAAAAATACATACAAACCTAAATTTTCACACTTCTACCACCAACCCCTATTTTTTAATAGCGATTTTAGTACTTTAATAATTTTCTACTCTCAGCGATCGACCGCTCGATCAGTTATTCCTTTCCATTGTTTGCGCCGACGGTTATTAATGGGTTTTAATGGGCTTACCCTGTAGATTCGTATCGATAAATGTAAATAAATAAGTAGCTAAAATTATTTAAAAAAATATAAACAAAATATTAACAGCAAATGCTGCACTAAGCTCAATTGCAACACTTGCAACCGATGAACAATTAAGTCGACTTTAAATACATAAATTGGTGATAACGATTGATTTATAATACGCGCGCCATCTCTCGGTGGTTGGAATGTCGCTCGCGGTGGTGTTACGAATTAAAATATTCTGCGGAAGATTCTGTGCGCGGTTAAGAATTTTTTAAATAATTTTGCCATTTAGTTCAAATTCGTTGATTATTAAAAAAAATTATGAATTTTTGAAGCAATAATTGCACGTTAAAGCGATCATGAATTTTAAAAATTCTAAAAAAAATATTTCAACTGCCGATACATGTTTTTATTAGTAGCAATACACTTCTTACATTCTTTAGCTTTAATAATTTTGTTATTTAGTTCAAATCCGTTGATTATTAAAAAAGTTATGAATTTTTGAAGCAATAATTGCACGTTAAAGCGATCATGAATTTTAAAAATTCGAAAAAAAATATTTCAACTGCCGATACATGTTTTTATTAGTAGCAATACACTTCTTACATTCTTTAGCTTTAATAATTTTGTTATTTAGTTCAAATCCGTTGATTATTAAAAAAGTTATGAATTTTTGAAGCAATAATTGCACGTTAAAGCGATCATGAATTTTAAAAATTCAAAAAAAAATATTTCAACTGCCGATACATGTTTTTATTAGTAGCAATACACTTCTTACATTCTTTAGCTTTAATAATTTTGTTATTTAGTTCAAATCCGTTGATTATTAAAAAAGTTATGAATTTTTGAAGCAATAATTGCACGTTAAAGCGATCATGAATTTTAAAAATTCGAAAAAAAATATTTCAACTGCCGATACATGTTTTTTTTAGTAACAATACACTTCTTACATTCTTTAACTTTAATAATTTTGTTATTTAGTTCAAATCCGTTGATTATTAAAAAAGTTATGAATTTTTGAAGCAATAATTGCACGTTAAAGCGATCATGAATTTTAAAAATTCTAAAAAAAATATTTCAACTGCCGATACATGTTTATATTAGTAGCAATACACTTCTTACATTCTTTAGCTTTAATAATTTTGTTATTTAGTTCAAATCCGTTGATTATTAAAAAAGTTATGAATTTTTGAAGCAATAATTGCACGTTAAAGCGATCATGAATTTTAAAAATTCTAAAAAAAATATTTCAACTGCCGATACATGTTTATATTAGTAGCAATACACTTCTTACATTCTTTAGCTTTAATAATTTTGTTATTTAGTTCAAATCCGTTGATTATTAAAAAAGTTATGAATTTTTGAAGCAATAATTGCACGTTAAAGCGATCATGAATTTTAAAAATTCTAAAAAAAATATTTCAACTGCCGATACATGTTTTTATTAGTAGCAATACACTTCTTACATTCTTTAGCTTTAATAATTTTGTTATTTAGTTCAAATCCGTTGATTATTAGAAAAGTTATGAATTTTTGAAGCAATAATTGCACGTTAAAGCGATCATGAATTTTAAAAATTCTAAAAAAAATATTTCAACTGCCGATACATGTTTTTATTAGTAGCAATACACTTCTTACATTCTTTAGCTTTAATAATTTTGTTATTTAGTTCAAATCCGTTAATTATTAAAAAAGTTATGAATTTTTGAAGCAATATTGCACGTTAAAGCGATCATGAATTTTAAAAATTCTAAAAAAAATATTTCAACTGCCGATACATGTTTTTATTAGTAACAATACACTTCTTACATTATTTAGCTTTAATAATTTTGTTATTTAGTTCAAATCCGTTGATTATTAAAAAAGTTATGAATTTTTGAAGCAATAATTGCACGTTAAAGCGATCATGAATTTTAAAAATTCTAAAAAAAATATTTCAACTGTCGATACATGTTTTTATTAGTAACAATACACTTCTTACATTTCAACACCTAATACTTACATTCACCCGAAATCAGGGAAGAATTGAGTGATTTTTTTTTTTGGTTTTGGCCATGTCTACCAATGTCCATCACCCATAAAAGTGTTCAAATTTTCAACACCAAATGATAGTGCCTAAAATTGGGTAATTTTGTTATTACAATTTTAACTAAAAATAGGTAATCAGGCAATCACCATCCACAGCATACCCCGTTTTAATTCACCAGTTAACCATTTCCAATGTCAAAGGTTGGAGATTACCGCTGCTCCGAGACAAATTACACGGCGCACCAGTCCGCCGCGTCGGCATCGATCCAATAACTACTTAATGACACACACACCTCGGATTGATGGCCGAATTGGTGGGTTAACGGCGACGCCACCCCGTCATTTCGGACCATAAAAAGGCCCCGGTTTTAATTTGGGCAAGAAAATTTCCACAGTTTTAATTTTAATCACCGGGTAATAACAATCTTGGTTTTAGAGGTTTCGCGGTGGAGGGGAGACGGTAATACCGGTTTTAATGGTATCTGCAGTCATTCCGAAGTCGATTACAATAATAATAAGGCGATTTGTCATGTATGGGAGAAGATACCAAGGCGAGGCGGCAGCTGGTTTGCGTGCGTTGGATGCTGAACGCGGCCCGACGAAGATGGCGTTACGCGGCGCGACCCGGCGGAGGAGAGACGGCCGGTCATCAGGTGGGACGCCGCTGCTCCACTCGAGTGCAGACAGCGGACGCAGGACCGTACCGTTTCGAAACGGCAAACGAGAGCTATGCACTTTTACTTTCTGCACCATTGTAAACAAAGCAAATAAACACTCTCGGTTTAAATACCATAAACATTGTTACGCTTTATTCTAATGCCTTGCCTGGCCTTCAAACGCGTCTAAAGATAAGCCGGAGAATAAGAATTTTAAATAATTTTTCGATTATCATCAACCATTCACGAGATATCCACCTATATGTCGAGAAACAAATGAAAGCTAATACTGTTTTCTTGTTAGATTCGCATCTCGATAAGACGGAGAATAAGGATTTGAAATCATTTTTTGATTATCTTCAACCGTTCACGAGATACCGACCTATATGTCAAAAAACAGATGAAGGCAAATACTGTTTTCTTGTTGGATTAGCAACTCGATAAACCAGAGAATAAGAATTTGAAATCGTTTTTCGATTATCTTCAACCGTTCACGAGATATCCACCTATATGTCGAAAAACAAATGAAACCAAATATTGTTTTCTTATTGGATTATCATCCCAATAAGCCGGAGAAAAAGAATTTGAAATCATGTTTCGATTATCTTCAACCGTTCACAAGATATTCACCTATATGTCAAAAATCAAATGAAAGCAAATACTGTTTTTACGTTGAATCAGCATCTCGATAAGCCGGAGAATCATTATTTGAAATCATGTTTCGATTATCGTCAACCGTTCATGAGATATTCACCTATATGTCAAAAAACAAATGCTGTTTTTATATTAAATCAGCATCTCGTTAAGGCGGGGAATAAGAATTTAAAATCATGTTTCGGTTATCTTCAACCGTTCACAAGATATTCACCTATATGTCAAAAATCAAATGAAAGCAAATACTGTTTTTACGTTGAATCAGCATCTCGATAAGCCGGAGAATCATTATTTGAAATCATGTTTCGATTATCGTCAACCGTTCATGAGATATTCACCTATATGTCAAAAAACAAATGCTGTTTTTATATTAAATCAGCATCTCGTTAAGGCGGGGAATAAGAATTTGAAATCGTTTTTTGATTATCTTCAACCGTTCACGAGATATTCATTTATATGTCAAAAAACAAATGAAAGCAAATACTGTTTTTATGTAGAATCAGCATCTCCTTAAGCCAGGGAATAAGAATTTGAAATCATTTTTTGATTATCTTCAACAGTTCACGAGATATGCGTCGATATGCCGAAAAACGATTGAAAGCAAATACTGTTTTCTTGTTGAATCAGCATCTCGAGAAGCCGAAGAATACGAATTTGAAATCGTCTTTCGATTATCTTCAACCGTTCACGAGATCTTCAGCTATATGTCAAAAACAAATGAAAGCAAACACTGTTTTTATGTTGAATCAGCATCTCGAGAAGCCGAAGAATGCGAATTTGAAATCAGTTTTTGATTATCTTCAACCGCTCACGAGATATTCACCTATATGCCAAAAAACAAATGAAAGCAAATACTGTTTTTATGTTGAATCAGCATCTCGAGAAGCCGAAGAATGCGAATTTGAAATCAGTTTTTGATTATCTTCAACCGCTCACGAGATATTCACCTATATGTCAAAGACAAATGAAAGCAAATATTGTTTTTATGTTGAATCAGCATCTCAATAAGCCGGAGAATAAGTATTTGAAATGATTTTTTGGTTATCTTCAACTGTTCACGAGATATGCACCTATATGTCAAAAAAAAAATGAAAGCAAATACTGTTTTCTTGTTGGATTAGTAACTCGATAAGCTGGAGAATAAGAATTTGAAATCATTTTTCTAATATCTTCAACCGTTCATGAGATATGCGCCTATATGCCGAAAAACAAATGAAAGCAAATACTGTTTTCTTGTCGAATCAGCATCTCGAGAAGCCGAAGAATACGAATTTGAAATCATTTTTTGATTATCTTCAACCGTTCACGAGATATTTACCTATATGTCAAAAAAACAAATGAAACTAAATACTGTTTTCTTATTGGATTGGCGTCTCGATAAGCTGAAGAACAAGAATTTGAAATCGTTTTTCGAATATCTTCAACCGTTCACGAGATATGCGCCTATATGCCGAAAAACAAATGAAAGCAAAAACTGTTTTCTTGTCGAATCAGCATATCCAGAAGCCGAAGAATACGGATTTGAAATAATTTTTTGATTATCTTCAACCGTTCGCGAGACATTCACCTATATGTCAAAAAACAAATGAAACTAAATACTATTTTCTTGTTGAATTGGCGTCTGGATAAGCTGGAGAATAAGAATTTGAAATCGTTTTTCGATTATCTTCAACCATTCACAAGATAACCACCTAATCTCTATCTCTAGTTCGATGAACTCAATGACAAGATTATTTGAGTTAGGGAATAACTTTAATCCATTAATTATTTTAAATCGAATCAATAGACTTTAGTTTATAAGAGCATTTTTTTTTGTATACAATTTTGTTCACTTAATACTTGTTTATTATTTTCAGGGCGTATTTGTTGTCTAATTGTTTTTAAATATATATTTATTTATTATATTACACTAGTCTATTATTATTATATCATTTATTTAAAAATACGTTGAATTATTATTATTATATCATTTATTTAAAAATAGGTTGAATCATTATTATTATATGTCAAAAAACAAATGAATCCAAATACAGTTTTCTTGTCGAGTCAGCATCTCGATAAGCCGGAGAATGAAAATTTGAAATCACTTTTCGATTATCTTCAACCGTTCTCGAGATATTCACCTATATGTCAAAAAAACAAATGAAACCGAAAACGGGTTTTTGTTGGATGTTCATCTCGATAAGCCGCAGAATAAGAATTTGAAATTATTTTACAATAATCTTTAACAGTTCTCGAGATATTCACCTATATGTCAAAAAAACAAATGAAACCGAAAACGGTTTTTTGTTGGATTTTCATCTCGATAACCCGAAGAATAAGCATTTGAAATTATTTTTCAATTATCTTTAACGGTTCTCGAGATATTCACCTATATGTCGGATTGTTGGATTGCGTTCTTGATAAGTCGGAGAATAAGCATTTGAAATCATTTTTTAATTATCTTCAACCGTTCACGAGATATTCACCTATATGTCAAAAAACAAATGAAACCGAAAACGTTTTTTTGTTGGATTGACATCTTGATAAGCCGGAGAATAAGAATTTGAAATTATTTTTTAATTATCTTCAACCGTTCACGAGATATTCACCTATATGTCAAAAAAACAAATGAAACCGAAAACGGGTTTTTGTTGGATGTTCATCTCGATAAGCCGGAGAATAAGAATTTGAAATTATTTTTCAATTATCTGTAACGGTTCTCGAGATATTCACCTATATGCCAAAAAACAAATGAAACTGAAAACGGTTTTTTGTTGGATTTTCATCTCGATAAGCTGGAGAATAAGAATTTGAAATCATATTTTAATTATCTTCAATCGTTCACGAGATATTCACCTATATGTCAAAAAACAAATGAAACCAAATACTGTTTTCTTGTTGGATTGACATCTTGAAAAGTCGGAGAATAAGTATTTGAAATCATTTTTTAATTATCTTCAACCGTTCACGAGATATTCACCTATAAGCCAAAAAAACAAATGAAACCGAAAACGGTTTTTTGTCGGATTTTCATCTGGATAAGCCGGAGAATAAGAATTTGAAATTATTTTTCAATTATCATAAACGGTTTTCGAGATATTCACCTATATGTCAAAAAAACAAATGAAACCGAAAACGGTTTTTTGTTAATTTTCATCTCGATAACCCGGAGAATAAGCATTTGAAATTATTTTTCAATTATCTTTAACGGTTCTCGAGATATTCACCTATATGTCGGATTGTTGGATTGCGTTCTTGATAAGTCGGAGAATAAGTATTTGAAATCATTTTTTAATGATCTTCAACCGTTTACGAGATATTCACCTATATGTCAAAATAACAAATTAAACCGAAAACGTTTTTTTGTTGGATTTTTATCTCGATAAGCCGGAGAATAAGCATTTGAAATTATTGTTCAATTATCTTTAACGGTTCTCGAGATATTCACCTATATGTGAAAAAAAACAAATGCAACCGAAAACGGTTTTTTGTTGGATTGACATCTTGATAAGTCGGAGAATAAGAATTTGAAATTATTTTTCAATTATCTTTAACGGTTCTTGAGATATCCACCTATATGTCAAAAAACAAATGAAACCGAAAACGGTTTTTTGTTGGATTTTCATCTCGCCAAGCCGGAGAATAAGTATTTGAAATGATTTTTAAATTATCTTTAATGGTTTTCGAGATATCCACCTAAATGTCAAAAAACAAATGAAACCGATTACTGTTTTTGTGTTGGATTTTTATCTCGATGAGGCGGAGAATAAGAATTTTAAATCATTTTTTAATTATCTTCAACGGTTCTCGAGATATGCACCTATATGTCAAAAAACAAATCAAACCGAAAACGGTTTTTTGTTGGATTTTCATCTCGATAAGCCGGGGAATAAGAATTTGAAATTATTTTTCAATTATCTTCAACCGTTCACGAGATATGCACCTATATGTCGAAAAACAAATGAAACCAAATACTGTTTTTTTGTTGGACTAGCATCTCGATGAGACGGAGAATAAGGATTTGAAATCATTTTTCGCTTATCTTCAACCGTTCACGAGATATGCACCTATATGTCAAAAAACAAATGAAAGCAAATACAGTTTTCTAGTTGAATTGGCATCTCGAGAAGGCGGAGAATAAGAATTTGAAATCATTTTTCGATTGTCTTTAATAGTTTTTGAGATTCAAAATTGACCAGATAATGATCATGGCTCTGGCCCCACCCAGTGATATGAGTCGATGTTAAGATGGTCCATCCAACATCTGACATGTTCTATATTTATTTATTGCAAGGAATTTCTCGAGAGCGAGTGGAAAACGGTATCTGGTGCAGTGTCTGTGCGAGAGTGCATCTTGAGATGTGGGGGGGGGGGGCGCCGACTTGGTCAAGAATGCCGGCGGTGCTGGTGGCATGGCATGCCGTGCGGCTATCGGAAACACGTATAATTTCCTGTGCAGGTATAAACAAACTTAGCCTTGAGATGGCGGGAGGAGGAAGAGAAGGAGGTGGAGGAGGTGGAAAGGCAAGGCACGGCACGCCGGCTGACCTAGACCCACTAGACGGCCGCTAGAGGACGCGCCGCTCGTTCTATTAAAGGGGCACCACCCTTCGGGCGGCCCACGCCCTACCGCTCACAATTCAACACCGGTGGACCCGTGTGCCCTTCTTATTAAATCATACATCATCGTCTTTGGGGGGGAGGGGGGTCGAGCACACACTTACACACATACACACGCGCGCGCGCTCATCGGAATTTTCGATTAGTCCGGTCCGGTCGCAATCAACGGGATAAACACTGTGAAGCTCCTCGGCACTACAAACATCCGGTTAATGAAATAAGTTACATATTTCGAATCTCGCAGCGCACAGAGAGAGAGAGAGAGAGAGAGAGAGAGAGAGAAGATTATCCGCTCTTCTGCCTTTTCTCCCTATCGTCGAACCCTTTTATGTTTATCCCGCTGCCGCCGCCGCCGCCGCTGAACAGGATGAACGGACGATTAAACCGGGCAACAATAATCGATTCTAATAACGGAACCTGCTTAACCCGACCTAACGCAATTTGCTCTCGTTATCGCAACGTTTACGTTTAATTGAATAACACAGTGGGCGTGGCTTATCCGTTTCCGCCTACATGCACTACCGTTGCCGAGGAGTTAAGCGCATCTCCTTTTTAAATGTTACTTCTTTACGAATTGTTTCAACTGTCCCATCTCATCAGTTGTAACGTTATCAATTGGAGGACACTTTATAGTTTCAGCTGTCGGCGTAAACGTCAGATTAAGATAAGCGCATTTTATTGTGAATGGACAATTTCGTAATAAATAATCTGTACAAGTTTCTGTTAACTTATCAATATGTCAGATAATATCAAATGATAAGATAATGGCGTTATTTGTGGACTGAGTGACAATCGGAAATAACCGGAAGATGACGGATGTCAACTTGAGAATTACCACTTTTGTGGCCCTCCCGCTCCTTTTACAATGTGCAGAGTGCATATAGAAACAGGTTAGGAACAGTGGCGGCTGGTGACACGAGTCATGGTGGAGCCAGGGTAGTAGAGTTGACAATAAAGACAGTTGCGGTCCGATCAAATCAACGCTTTTTGAACAATTTCTACAAACTCATTACTTTCCAAATTCACTCAGAATCGATTATACTGGGTGTTTCAGAGCTCCGGGAATGGCCAATCACGTGTTTTTTTGTCAAAATTTCGAAAAATGTTTTATATAAAAGTTGTGCAGAATAATGCTATACGTCCTTAAAATTTATAGAGGGTGTCTTATAACAAAGTTACAGACCAAACTTGTGTTTTTGTTTTTTTAATAGAAAACCCTGTATATTTTAGCACATTTAAAAATTAGTCTCAATTTTAAAGAAAAAATACAATAAAATCTTTTTTTTTTACTTTGGCAGGTACCCTTCAGTCACATCGGTGATGTATTGTTCATATTAAATGAAATAGACATCCACAAACACCCATGCCCTCGCCGGGATTCGAACCCGGGACCCTCCGCATTAGTACAGGCGCGTGGAAAAAAAAATAGAAAACCATTTCCCAAAATGTAAAACTATTAAAATTTACTTAAAATCCATACTCCCCTTTCAAGACTTTATAAAAATACTTCTTCCCTGAATGCCGAAATAATCAACTGTAGCATAGTTCATCTTTAAATTTTTCCGAATGAAAAAAAAAAAATAGAAAAACGATTGCTACTGAATTCAAACTTTCAAAAAAATGATTCAAAATCAATTTTGTAAGATGCGCATTCTTCTTTCGCGAATGTTTAAATAATCCCCCGTGTAAAGATGAACATTTTCCCAAGGGCAAAAAAAAAATAGAAAAACAATTGCCAACGATTCCAAACCTTTAAAATTTACTCAAAATCTAGAAATCATTCTTCCGTGATTGTCGAAATAATCCCTTACAAATCAAGCAGAGTTATGTTTAAAATTGAAAATTTTTTCAGTAAAAAAAAAATTAAACGATTGCCACCGATTCCAAACTTTCAAAATTTACCCAAAATCTATTGTTCTTCAAGATTTTATAAGAATCTGCGAATTTGAAATAATTCCGTGTAAATCGAGCCGAGTTTATGTTTGAAGATGAACATTTTCCCACTGACAAAAAAATAGAAAAAAAAATTGTTAACGAATTTAAACTTTTAAAATTTATTCAAAATCAAGTCTTCCATAACATTTTGTAATAATCTGCGAATTCTTCCGCAAGTGTCGTAATAATTCCGCGTAAATCGAGCAGAGTTTTTATTTGATGATGAACATTTTCCCAAGAACAAAAAAAAATAGAAAAACAATTGCCAACGATCCAAAACTTTAAGAATTTATTAGAAATACATTTATCTTCAAGATTTTATGAAAATCTGAAAACTCTTCTGCCCTGAATGACGAAATAATTCCGTGCAATCGAGCAGAGTTTTTGGAGTTATTTTTTTTCCCCAGAGGAAAAAAAAAATAGAAAAACAATTGCCAACGATCCAAAACTTTAACAATTTATTCGAAATAGATTTGTCTTCAAGATTTTATAAAAATCTGAGAAATCTTCTGCCCTAAATGTCAAAATAATTTTATGTAAATCAAACAGGTTTTTTTTTTGAAGTTGAAAATTTTTCTCAAGAGAGAAAAAAAATAGAAAAACACTTGCCAATGGTTGCAAACTTTAACAATTTATTCGAAATCCATTTATCTTCAAGATTTTATAAAAATCTGGGAACTCTTCTGCCCTGAATGTCGAAATAATTTCGTGTAAATTTCGAGTTTATGTTTGGAGTTGAATTTTAACAATTTATTCGAAATACATTTGTCTTGAAGATTTTATAAAAATCTGGGAATTCTTCTGCCCTGAATGTCGAAATAATTTCGTGTAAATCGAGCAGTGTATTTTTGGAGTTAACTTTTTTCCCAGAGGAAAAAAAAATTGAAAAACAATTGCCAACGATTCCAAACTTTAATAATGTTTTCGAAATTCATTTGTCTTTAAGATTTTATAAAAATCTGGGAACTCTTCTGCTCTAAATGTCGAAATAATTTTATGTAAATCGAGCAGAGTTTATGTTTCGAGATGAACATTTTTCCCCAGAGGAAAAAAAAAATAGAAAAACAATTGCCAACGATTCTAAACGTTAACAATTTATTCGAAATACATTTGTCTTCGAGATTTTATAAAAATCTGATAACGCTTCTGCCCTGAATGTCGAAATAATTCCGTGTAAAACGAGCAGAGTTTTTTTTTTAAGTTGAAAATTTTTCTCCAGAGAAAAAAAAATGGAAAAACAATTGCCAACGAGTCCAAACTGTAACAATTTATTCGAAACCAATTTGTCTTCAAGATTTTATAAAAATCAGAGAACGCTTCTGCCCTGAATGTCGAAATAATTCCGTGTAAATCGAGCAGTTTTTTTTTGAAGTTGAAAATTTTTCCCCAGAGAAAAAAAAAATGGAAAAACAATTGCCAACGATCCGAAACTTTAACAATTTATTCGAAACCCATTTGTCTTCAAGATTTTATAAAAATCTGAGAACGCTTCTTCCCTGAATGTCGAAATAATTCCGGGTAAAACGAGCAGAGCTTTTTTTTTGAAGTTGAAAATTTTTCTCCAGAGAAAAAAAAAATGGAAAAACAATTGCCAACGATCCGAAACTTTGACAGTTTATTCGAAACCAATTTGTCTTCAAGATTTTATAAAAATCTGAGAACGCTTCTGCCCTGAATGTCGAAATAATTCCGTGTAAAACGAGCAGAGTTTTTTTTTTGAAGTTAAAAATTTTTCTCCAGAGAAAAAAAATGGAAAAACAATTGCCAACGATCCGAAACTTTGACAGTTTATTCGAAACCAATTTGTCTTCAAGATTTTATAAAAATCTGAGAACGCTTCTGCCCTGAATGTCGAAATAATTCCGTGTAAATCGAGCAGAGTTTTTTTTTTGAAGTTGAAAATTTTTCTCCAGAGAAAAAAAAAATGGAAAAACAATTGCCAACGATCCGAAACTTTGACAGTTTATTCGAAACCCATTTGTCTTCAAGATTTTATAAGAATCTGCGAACGCTTCTGCCCTGAATGTCGAAATAATTCCGTGTAAAACGAGCAGAGTTTTTTTTTTGAAGTTAAAAATTTTTCTCCAGAGAAAAAAAATGGAAAAACAATTGCCAACGATCCGAAACTTTGACAGTTTATTCGAAACCAATTTGTCTTCAAGATTTTATAAAAATCAGAGAACGCTTCTGCCCTGAATGTCGAAATAATTCCGGGTAAAACGAGCAGAGCTTTTTTTTTGAAGTTGAAAATTTTTCTCCAGAGAAAAAAAAAATGGAAAAACAATTGCCAACGATCCGAAACTTTGACAGTTTATTCGAAACCAATTTGTCTTCAAGATTTTATAAAAATCTGAGAACGCTTCTGCCCTGAATGTCGAAATAATTCCGTGTAAATCGAGCAGAGTTTTTTTTTTGAAGTTGAAAATTTTTCTCCAGAGAAAAAAAAAATGGAAAAACAATTGCCAACGATCCGAAACTTTGACAGTTTATTCGAAACCCATTTGTCTTCAAGATTTTATAAGAATCTGCGAACGCTTCTGCCCTGAATGTCGAAATAATTCCGTGTAAAACGAGCAGAGTTTTTTTTTTGAAGTTAAAAATTTTTCTCCAGAGAAAAAAAATGGAAAAACAATTGCCAACGATCCGAAACTTTGACAGTTTATTCGAAACCAATTTGTCTTCAAGATTTTATAAAAATCAGAGAACGCTTCTGCCCTGAATGTCGAAATAATTCCGGGTAAAACGAGCAGAGCTTTTTTTTTGAAGTTGAAAATTTTTCTCCAGAGAAAAAAAAAATGGAAAAACAATTGCCAATGAGTCCAAACTGTAACAATTTATTCGAAACCCATTTGTCTTCAAGATTTTATAAAAATCTGAGAACGCTTCTGCCCTGAATGTCGAAATAATTCCGTGTAAAACGAGCAGAGTTTTTTTTTTGAAGTTAAAAATTTTTCTCCAGAGAAAAAAAATGGAAAAACAATTGCCAACGATCCGAAACTTTGACAGTTTATTCGAAACCAATTTGTCTTCAAGATTTTATAAAAATCAGAGAACGCTTCTGCCCTGAATGTCGAAATAATTCCGTGTAAAACGAGCAGAGTTTTTTTTGAAGTTGAACATTTTTCTCCAGAGAAAAAAAATTGAAGAACCATTGCCAACGATCCGAAATTTTGACAATTTATTCGAAACCCAATTGTCTTCAAGATTTTATAAAAATCTGAGAACGCTTCTGCCCTGAATGTCGAAATAATTCCGTGTAAATGGAGCAGAGTTTTTTTTTTGAAGTTGAAAATTTTTCCCCTGAGGAAAAAAAAATGGAAAAACAATTGCCAACGATCCGAAACTTTGACAGTTTATTCGAAACCCATTTGTCTTCAAGATTTTATTAAAATCTGGAAACTCTTCTTCCCTGAATGTCGAAATAATTCCGTGTAAAACGAGCACAGTTTTTTTTTTAAGTTGAAAATTTTTCTCCAGAGAAAAAAAAATGGAAAAACAATTGCCAATGAGTCCAAACTGTAACAATTTATTCGAAACCCATTTGTCTTCAAGATTTTATAAAAATCTGAGAACGCTTCTGCCCTGAATGTCGAAATAATTCCGTGTAAATCGAGCAGAGTTTTTTTTTTGAAGTTGAAAATTTTTCTCCAGAGAAAAAAAATGGAAAAACAATTGCCAACGATCCGAAACTTTGACAGTTTATTCGAAACCCATTTGTCTTCAAGATTTTATAAAAATCTGAGAACGCTTCTGCCCTGAATGTCGAAATAATTCCGTGTAAATCGAGCAGTTTTTTTTTTTGAAGTTGAAAATTTTCCCCAAAGAAAAAAAAATGGAAAAACAATTGCCAACGAGTCCAAACTGTAACAATTTATTCGAAATACATTTGTTTCAAGATTTTATAAAAATCTGGGAACTCTTCTTCCCTGAATGTCGAAATAATTTCGTGTAAATCGAGCAGAGTTCTTTTTTTGAAGTTGAAAATTTTTCTCCAAAGAAAAAAAAGGGAAAAACAATTGCCAACGATCCGAAACTTTGACAATTTATTCGAAACCCATTTGTCTTCAAGATTTTATAAAAATCTGAGAACTCTTCTGCCCTGAATGTCGAAATCATTCCGTGTAAATCGAGCAGAGTTTTTTTTTTGAAGTTGAAAATTTTCCCCAGAGAAAAAAAAATGGAAAAACAATTGCCAACGAGTCCAAACTGTAACAATTTATTCGAAACCCATTTGTCTTCAAGATTTTATAAAAATCTGAGAACGCTTCTTCCCTGAATGTCGAAATAATTCCGTGTAAATCGAGCAGTTTTTTTTTTGAAGTTGAAAATTTTTCTCCAGAGAAAAAAAAATGGAAAACAATTGCCAACGATCCGAAACTTTGACAGTTTATTCGAAACCCATTTGTCTTCAAGATTTTATAAA
This sequence comes from Ocypus olens, assembly GCA_910593695.2. Taxonomy (NCBI): domain Eukaryota; kingdom Metazoa; phylum Arthropoda; class Insecta; order Coleoptera; family Staphylinidae; genus Ocypus; species Ocypus olens. Next base: position 4,476,452 of record OU343047.1, on the reverse strand, counting down.
AATCTGAGAACGCTTCTGCCCTGAATGTCGAAATAATTCCGTGTAAAAAGAGCAGAGTTTTTTTTTGAAGTTGAAAATTTTCTCCAGAGAAAAAAAAATGGAAAAACAATTGCCAACGATCCGAAACTTTGACAATTTATTCGAAACCCATTTGTTTCAAGATTTTATAAAAATCTGGAAACTCTTCTTCCCTGAATGTCGAAATAATTTCGTGTAAATCGAGCAGAGTTCTTTTTTTGAAGTTGAAAATTTTTCTCCAAAGAAAAAAAAGGGAAAAACAATTGCCAACGATCCGAAACTTTGACAATTTATTCGAAACCCATTTGTCTTCAAGATTTTATAAAAATCTGAGAACTCTTCTGTCCTGAATGTCGAAATCATTCCGTGTAAAACGAGCAGAGTTTTTTTTTTTGAAGTTGAAAATTTTTCTCCAGAGAAAACAAAAATGGAAAAACAATTGCCAACGATCCGAAACTTCGACAATTTATTCGAAACCCATTTGTCTTCAAGATTTTATAAAAATCTGGGAACTCTTCTGCCCTGAATGTCGAAATCATTCCGTGTAAAACGAGCAGAGTTTTTTTTTTTGAAGTTGAAAATTTTTCTCCAGAGAAAAAAAAAATGGAAAAACAATTGCCAACGATCCGAAACTTCGACAATTTATTCGAAACCCATTTGTCTTCAAGATTTTATAAAAATCTGGAAACTCTTCTTCCCTGAATGTCGGAATAGTTTCGTGTAAATCGAGCAGAGTTTATGTTTGAAGTTGAACTTTTTTTTCCCAGAGGAAAAAAATTGAAAAATAATTGCCAACGGTTCTAAACTTTAACAATTTATTCGAAAACCATTTGTCTTGAAGATTTTATAAAAATGTGGTAACTCTTCTGCCCTGAATGTCGAAATAATTCCATGTAAGTCGAGCAGACGAAAGTTTTAAAATATATTCAAAATACAAATTCTTCTTAAAATTACCTTTTAATTTTAACCTCAATTAGCAACTCGATCGAACCACCAATCGAATTCGGGCAATTTGCGCACTTCTGACCGTCCGATTGGTGTAAAACAAACGTCAGATGTCAGCGCGAGCGTGTGTTGCGGACACCGTTTTGCCCTCGTGCGAGGAACAATGGCCTCAATTTTGCCAGCAATCAGTGCGTCCCGAGTCCGCGTTATTCAGCATCGATCCCGCAATCAATAGCAGCCCAGTACAAAGAGCAATTACGGCGTAATTTTTTGAGTTTTATAAACATTCCTTGGTGTAAACGAGAAACCGATATGAATCTTCATGTTAACGTTAAAATTATTGAAACATTTCATCGGTTGATCTCAAAATACCAAAGCACTTATTAATTTAGGGCGAGTATAAAGTAACGTATGGCACGTGGCTCCGTCCTGTTGAAACCTCATTTCGCTTGGATCGATGTTATCCAAATTTTGAATTGATCATTAATCAGCAGCGTGTTTTTGAGAGGAATAAGAACCGATGACAACATAAAACTAGCACCCTTGTGTTGAATGACTTTTGGACGATCCTCATTCCAAATACGGCAATTTTACGGGGTAAGCGTTTAACCAAAGATGATAAGATTCTTCGATAAAATTGTGTAGACAGTACTAAAAACAACAATGACAGCTGTCACAACGAATATATCGCGTGAGCCACAAAAATTTGTTTCAGGATTGGCTGTGAGATAAATGAGGCATGTCGCTTATTGTTACATCATGAGATTTAAAAAAAATGAATTAATCTCAGACATGACTGCTAAGTTTCTCTCGCTCTCTCTCAGGCATGGCCAACTCCGCAACAAAATTCTGTGGCATAATGATGCAGATATGGAAAAAAGCTTCTAAGATCGAACCAGAGAATGCACTGCATGCAAAAAACCAGCCTAAAAACTTAACAGGTACGTTCGTTGCACATTCATCATACTTCTGGAATAATAATGGAAAATCATTTGAACCAACAAGCACAAGCCCCGCCTGGCGAGTTCGATTGAGATCAATACGAGATGTTTAATCGTTTCTTATGAACCAAGAATTGTGTTCCAAAGTCCATCACAACGTTCTCCACGGGTTTCGTAGAGTTTTTCACGCTGAATCGATGTTTTCGAGGTAAACAAAAATCCATTTTCGCTTTATCCCTCAACCGAATTACACGTGATGTGATCAAATTTGAAACTGACAGACGGTAACCATCGCAACGCTGATGATCAGAGCGAGAGTTCCTCCTTGGTGGAAATTTACGACGTCCCGGAAAATGCGGTTACGACATGGCGCACACAAACGCACACACACATAGAGAGAGAGACACGTACACATCCACACCTACACACGCATACATGCAGGACCGCGCGCCGCCCCGAAATAATTCCGCGGCAATTAAATTTTTTATGACAGCTCCCCGGTGCACCACGTGACCCCTTTCGCGGCCGTGGTGGGGGAAGGGCACGCGCAGGCCCGCTGGGCTCACCGCGTATTGATCCTCGCGGTGACGTCACGGCTACTTGTGAATGATCCACTATACACACACACACACACACACATGTAGACGTGTACACATGGGGAACTGTCACTAATTCGAGCCGGCATGTGTGCTCGGCGTTGCAATTCTCGCCCTTATTTGTACCCGGCCCTACGGTTCATCTTCCGCGAAGGGCAATCGCGTGGTGCGGTCTTAAATTAGCCTACGTTGATCAAGATAAAGAGTAATAAAACCTTTCAACCTTAGATCTAAAATTATTCCATAAGCTACCAAAAAAACTGCAGACGAGGAAAGCTAATATTCCTGCAACATCCACAAGATAATCAAGGGAAAACAATCGGAGAACCCAAGGAGATATTGGGGATAGGGAGGGAACATTTTGAAGAATTGCTGGAACGGAAGAAAATGCAAATGAGTGTACATACATGGAGCGTTATGCAGGATCGGATGAAATTGACGTTTAAAACGTCAAAATTATAAAAGATGGAAAAATTATACTTCAAATTCAAAAACTCAGTTTACTCAAAAACTAAAGAGATTTCGAAAAAAACTTATTCTTTATAAGTTGTTCATTTTGGCATTATCTACATTTATTATTAACATAAATTTGCTGTAACTATCATCGTTTTATAATTATAAACCAAAAACGAAAAAAAAAAATGGTGATGTGGCCATCATGTTACTTTCTCCGACTTAATAGTTTATTTTTAATTTCAATCATATTTTAAATGTACATCGAGCGTTTTGTAGACTCGCATGAAACTGACGTTTAAAACGCCAAAATTATAAAAGATGGAAAAATTATACTTCAAATTCAAAAACTCAGTTTACTCAAAAACTAAAGGGATTTCGAAAAAAACTTATTCTTCATAAGTTATTCATTTTAGCATTCTCTGCAATTATTATTAACATAAATTTGCTGTAACTATTATCGTTTCATAATTATAAACGAAAAACGAAAACAAAAAAAAATGGTGATGTGGTCATCATGTTACTTTCTCCGACTTGATGATTTATTTCCAATTTAAATCATATTTTAAATGTGCATCGAGCGTTTTGTAGACTCATATGAAACTGACGTTTAAAACGTCAAAATTATAAAAGACGGAAAAATTATACTTTAAATTCAAAAACTAAAAAAAAATCGAAAAAAACTTATTCTTTATAAGTTGTTCATTTTGGCATTCTCTACATTTATTATTAACATAAATTTGCTGTAACTATTATCGTTTTATAATTATAAACCAAAAATGAAAAAAAAAATAAATATTTTTTTCTCAAATAACAATGATTTTATAAAAAAAAATTTAAACAAAATAAGCTCATTTCTTTGTTGTATTCAATTTTTGTTTAAATGTTTTTTGTGATATTTTTCATATTTAAGAAAATATAGGCAAAAAAAAACAGTTAAGGTAAACACCCACTTCCGGTGTACGAAATTTTACCAAAAGCTTTTCAGTTCTTCAGATTATCAAATAAGACTTATGTTCAAAGTTTCATCTCAATTGCTCTATTAGTTTTTGAGATACAGCGCGCACAGACACATTTTTTTTTTTCCAGAAATTGTTAAAATGGCATCAAGGGACCCCAAAACGGAAATTTCCGCAAAAAAAAAATTTGAAAAAAAATTTCACGATCACAATACTTTCTCATACTTCGTAAGGGAGAAAGTAAAAACCCAAAAATTGTTGAAATGGCATCTAGGGGCGCCAAAACGAATACTTCTGCAAAAAATATTTGAAAAAATATTCACGATCACAATGCTTTCTCGTACTTCGTAACGAAAAAATAAAATTGCATGATCGGAAAAAACGGTTATAATTTTTGAAATCAGCACTCCAAAATTAGCTAAAAACAAGTATCAGATCCAAATCAGATGAAAACAAGTAAAAAGTAAACATTTGTAGACCTGTGTAATCATTTCATTTTTAGACCAAAAAATGATCAAAATTTCAATTTTTTTCAATTTTGAGATTTCGATTTAATCGTGAAGCTGAATCGACGTTAAATTACTTTGCAAAGTTTCAAGTCGATCGCAGTTGTTTTGATATTTTTTTAACAATCGTGAAATGAACAAGTTGCAAAACAGCATAAGTCGTATTCTCAGGTGATTATTTCGAAATCTAGTGATGCAACGTTTTGAGATTGTTGTTAAATCATAAAGCGGAATGGATTTCGAGTAACTTTGAAAGTTTCAAGTCGATAGCACTTGTTTTTCTATTATTTTTAACCATTTTCAAATGAGCGAATGCGCATGGGTCTCGTTTGTGCGTGATTATTTCGAAATCTAGTGACGTGGTGTTTTGAGATTTTCACTAAATCATAAAGCAGAATGGATTTTGAGTAACTTTTGTAAGTTACAAGCCGCTAGCATTTGTTTTTCTATTTTTTTAACCAGTTTAAAGTGAGCAAGCTGCGAATGCTCGAGAGACTCATTCTTGCGTGATTATTTCGAAATCTAGTGACGTGGTGTTTTGAGATTTTCACTAAATCATAAAGCAGAATGTATTTTGAGTAACTTTTAAAAGTTACAAGTCGCTAGAATTTGTTTTTCTATTTTTTTAACCAGTTTGAAGTGAGCAAGCTGCGAATGTTCGAGAGTCTCGTTCTTGCGTGATTATTTCGAAATCTAGTGACGTGGTGTTTTGAGATTTTCATTAAATCATAAAGCAGAATGTATTTTGAGTAACTTTTAAAAGTTACAAGTCGCTAGAATTTGTTTTTCTATTTTTTAACCAGTTTGAAGTGAGCAAGCTGCGAATGTTCGAGAGTCTCGTTCTTGCGTGATTATTTCGAAATCTAGTGACGTGGTGTTTTGAGATTTTCACTAAATCATAAAGCAGAATGGATTTTGAGTAACTTTTAAAAGTTACAAGTCGCTAGCATTTGTTTTTCTATTTTTTTAACCAGTTTAAAGTGAGCAAGCTGCGAATGCTCCAGAGACTCATTCTTGCGTGATTATTTCGAAATCTAGTGACGTGGTGTTTTGAGGTTTTTATTAAATCATAAAGCAGAATCTAATTTGAGTAACTTTTGAAAGTTACAAGTCGCTAGCATTTGTTTTCCAATTTTTTTAACCAGTTTAAAGTGAGCAAGCCGCGAATGCTCGAGAGTCTCGTTCTTGCGTAATTATTTCAAAATCCAGTGATGTGGTGTTTTGAGATTTTCATTAAATCATAAAGCAGAGTGGATTTTGAGTAAGTTTTGAAAGTTACAAGTTGATAGCACTCGTTGTTCTATTTTTTTAACCATTTTCAAATGAGCAAACTACGATTGCGCATGGGTCTAGTTCTTGCGTGATTATTTCAAAATCTAGTGATGCAATGTTTTAAGATGTCCATTCAATCTTAAAGCAGAATGGATTTTGAGTAACTTTTGAAAGTTCCAAGTCGATCGCACTTGTTTTTCTATTTTTTTTTAACCATTTTCAAATGAGCAAACTGCGATTGCGCATGGGTCTAGTTCTTGCGTGATTATTTCAAAATCTAGTGATGCGATGTTTTGAGATGTTCATTCAATCTTAAAGCAGAATCGATTCTGAGTAACTTTTGAAAGTTCCAAGTCGATCGCACTTGTTTTTCTATTTTTTTTAAACCATTTTCAAATGAGCAAACTGCGATTGCGCACGGGTCTCGTTCTTGCGTGATTATTTCGAAACCTAGTGATGCAATATTTTAATATTTTTAACGACTCGATTTTGAATAAATTTGAAAAATTTAGGATCGATAGCAATTGTTTTTAAATTTTTTTTTTAAGAACCAGGTGAATAACAAGCTGCAAGAGACTTTCTCACGCGATTATTTATTCATTTCCTAACAGAAAAACAAGTTAACCATTTACAGGGAAAAATTACAAAATAAGAAATATGAGACACGAAAAAAGTCATCTTATAAATGAATTGAAAATGCCCATTTGTCACGATTTTGCGTTCTATTCTAAAGTTTACGGATGGAAACAGGAAACAGTTTTGTACGTGGACACATTAATTGATAACAAATGATTTCGCTTTGTATTTGATCAACATTTCCACGACAATCCAGAGCCCAGGAACTTTCTTTTGCATCGTTTCCCACTTCGAAAAAAAAAATTTAATGAAACCGCCCCCGGGAAATATGGGCCCCATTTAAGAGAGCGCGGGGCCCGCCGCGCCCTGAGAAATGCGGCCACTATATCTCCGAAAATAAAACAAATAGGCCCATATATAACGCGAAAAAGAGCGTAAATCAGTACTAATGACGGCGATCGGTCATATCGCCCCCTTCGCGCCCGGCCCTCGCACTCTCGCGCATTTTTTAAAAATGAAAACGGCGGGATAAGGAAATTGTTGCGGCCGTGCGGAGAGAGCGGAGGGCGCCCGACATCAATCAGTGGGCGGGGCCGAGGCGCGGACGCCCACTGTGCGGCCGGCGTTTTGCGGGAGATTTAAAATCCGCCGTCGACGGTGCGTTCGCGACGCGGTGTTGTCGGTGATGTTGATTGATGGTGGAATTTGCGAGCGGCGACGCCGCCGCTAATATGATTGATGGGCGCACGTGTGATTAATCAAACTGGGAGAGTTACATGTAAGAACCGTCCTGATGCATATATGTATTACAAAAATCCCATTAAGAATACTAATAATCGTTATTAATTTTGCAATTACAGATGTATTAACATGATTCTCGTGTATCACGTGGTGAAATATTTTTAATATTAAAGGTTGTTGAAATGGGGCACTTGGTGTAATGATGTATTAACATTAGAATTAACGATAGAACCACACGCTTGATTTACTAAACATAATAATGTTCTACTGATAACTGAGGTTTCTATATTTTGGTCGTTGATGTTCTTCTTCCAAACTCGTTTTTCTATCTGCTAATGCTTCTCTTATCTGTTGGAACCACCGTACCGTTTGTTTCCACTTGTTCCGCAAACGTGAAAATATATTCCATAATGTCTTTGTGTCATAAAACTTCACATTTTGTTTCAAATTTTTCTTCTACTTTCCGTTCATATTTCTTGATCCCTTGACCTATAATTAATATTCTGTATGAGTAAACTTCATCAAACGCATCGCACACTTCTGCACTAAATCTCTGCAACGTTTTGATTCAATAAAAAAAAAAAAAAAAAACTTGACGGACCACTTGTCAAAAACTGGCGTGTCGTGTCGTCTTTGGGCTCTTTCTTCTCGCGTATATTCTCGCCCCATTCATCGATTTCTCGTTTGTTGATTCAATCTGCTTGGCGTTTGTATGGGATTTCGGTTGGCAGTACGTCTTCTTGTATCCGTACAGGTCGCATTAGCATTTTAACGGCGCACATTATAAACGAATAAAGGGATCCCCCCCCCTCCACCTCCTTCGGTGCTCGTCTCGTCGTGTCTGGCGCGCCCCTACGTCGTATATTAATAACCGAAAATTGGCCACATTATGTCTGACCGGAGGGGAGAAGTTGTTTGTTTGATAAAAAAAAATCAAGGATGAGTATGTGAATGTAAGAAAAAAATGTTTTTTTTTAATGTAATTATTAATCTGTGCAAATCATTTGGATTCAATTAAAATTGGCGATTTTTAATTTTTGACGAAAACTTGAAAAACCACCCAAGGGTCCCCCCTTCTTACTTTCTCCCAAAAAGTGCATTTAAAATGATTTCCTGAAGAAACCACTGTTCATATTCAAGAAAAACCCAATCAAATTATTTGCAGAATTTTGAAAATAATCACCGTCAAACGCAAAATTGGGCATTTTGAGTGCTTAAAAATAGAAAATGCTATGATTTTTCAAAATCTAAAACAATTGCAGACTTCTAATTTTAACGAAATTATTCAAAAATTATTGGGCTTTCATGTTCAAGAAAAACCCAATCAAATTATTTGCCGAATTTTGAAAATAATCACCGTCAAACGCAAAATTGGGCATTTTGAGTGCTTAAAAATAGAAAATGCTTTGATTTTTCAAAATCTAAAACAATTGCAGACTTCCAATTTCAACGAAATTATTCAAAAATAATTGGGCTTTCATGTGCAAGAAAAACCCAATCAAATTATTTGCCGAATTTTGAAAATAATCACCCTCAAACGCAAGATTGGGCATTTTGAGTGCTTAAAAATAGAAAATGCTTTGATTTTTCAAAATCTAAAACAACTGCAGACTTCTAATTTTAACGAAATTATTCAAAAGTGATTGGGCTTTCATATTCAAGAAAAACCCAATCAAATTATTTGCCGAATTTTGAAAATAATCACCCTCAAACGCAAGATTGGGCATTTTGAGTGCTTAAAAATAGAAAATGCTTTGATTTTTCAAAATCTAAAACAACTGCAGACTTCTAATTTTAACGAAATTATTCAAAAATGATTGGTCTTTCATATTCAAGAAAAACCCAATCAAATTATTTGCCGAATTTTGAAAATAATCACCCTCAAACGCAAAGCATTTTGAGTGCTTAAAAATAGAAAATGCTTTGATTTTTCAAAATCTAAAACAATTGCAGACTTCCAATTTCAACGAAATTATTCAAAAATGATTGGGCTTTCATGTTAAAAAAAACCCAATCAAATTATTTGCCGAATTTTGAAAATAATCACCCTCAAACGCAAGATTGGGCATTTTGAGTGCTTAAAAATAGAAAATGCTTTGATTTTTTAAAATTTAAAACAATTGCGGACTTCTAATTTTAACGAAATTATTCAAAAATGATTGGGCTTTCATATTCAAGAAAAACCCAATCAAATTATTTGCCGAATTTTTAAAATAATCACCCTCAAACGCAAAATTGGGCATTTTGAGTGCTTAAAAATAGAAAATGCTTTGATTTTTCAAAATCTAAAACAATAGCAGACTTCTAATTTTAACGAAATTATTCAAAAATTATTGGGCTTTCATGTTTAAGAAAAACCCAATCAAATTATTTGCCGAAATTTGAAAATAATCACCCTCAAACGCAGATTGGGCATTTTGAGTGCTTAAAAATAGAAAATGCTTTGATTTTTCAAAATCTAAAACAACTGCAGACTTCCAATTTCAACGAAATTATTCAAAAATTATTGGGCTTTCATGTTCAAGAAAAACCCAATCAAATTATTTGCTGAATTTTGAAAATAATCACCCTCAAACGCAAAATTGGGCATTTTGAGTTCTTAAAAATAGAAAATGCTTTGATTTTTCAAAATCTAAAACAATTGCAGACTTCTAATTTTAACGAAATTATTCAAAAATGATTGGGCTTTCATGTTCAAGAAAAACCCAATCAAATTATTTGCGGAATTTTGAAAATAATCACCCTCAAACGCAAGATTGGGCATTTTGAGTGCTTAAAAATAGAAAACGCTTTGATTTTTCAAAATCTAAAACAATTGCAGACTTCTAATTTTAACGAAATTATTCAAAAATGATTGGGCTTTCATGTTCAAGAAAAACCCAATCAAATTATTTGCCGAATTTTGAAAATAATCACCGTCAAACGCAAAATTGGGCATTTTGAGTGCTTAAAAATAGAAAATGCTTTGATTTTTCAAAATCTAAAACAATTGCAGACTTCCAATTTCAACGAAATTATTCAAAAATGATTGGGCTTTCATGTTAAAAAAAAACCCAATCAAATTATTTGCCGAATTTTGAAAATAATCACCCTCAAACGTAAGATTGGGCATTTTGAGTGCTTAAAAATAGAAAATGCTTTGATTTTTCAAAATCTAAAACAACTGCAGACTTCTAATTTTAACGAAATTATTCAAAAATGATTGGGCTTTCATGTTCAAGAAAAACCCAATCAAATTATTTGCCGAATTTTGAAAATAATCACCCTCAAACGCAAGATTGGGCATTTTGAGTGCTTAAAAATAGAAAATGCTTTGATTTTTCAAAATCTAAAACAATTGGAGACTTCCAATTTCAACGAAATTATTCAAAAATAATTGGGCTTTCATGTTCAAGAAAAACCCAATCAAATCATTTGCTGAATTTTGAAAATAATCACACTCAAACGCAAGATTGGGCATTTTGAGTGCTTAAAAATAGAAAATGCTTTGATTTTTCAAAATCTAAAACAATTGGAGACTTCCAATTTCAACGAAATTATTCAAAAATAATTGGGCTTTCATGTTCAAGAAAAACCCAATCAAATCATTTGCTGAATTTTGAAAATAATCACACTCAAACGCAAGATTGGGCATTTTGAGTGCTTAAAAATAGAAAATGCTTTGATTTTTCAAAATCTAAAACAACTGCAGACTTCCAATTTCAACGAAATAATTCAAAAGTGATTGGTCTTTCATGTTCAAGAAAAACCCAATCAAATTATTTGCCGAATTTTGAAAATAATCACCCTCAAACGTAATATTGGGCATTTTCAGTGCTTAAAAATAGAAAATGCTTTGATTTTTACAAAATCTAAAACGATTGCAGACTTCTAATTTTAACGAAATTATTCAAAAATGATTGGTCTTTCATGTTCAAGAAAAACCCAATCAAATTATTTGCCGAATTTTGAAAATAATCACCCTCAAACGCAAGATTGGGCATTTTGAATGCTTAAAAATAGAAAATGCTTTGATTTTTCAAAATCTAAAACAATGGCAGACTTCTAATTTTAACGAAATTATTCAAAAATGATTGGGCTTTCATGTTTAAGAAAAACCCAATCAAATTATTTGCCGAAATTTGAAAATAATCACCCTCAAACGCAGATTGGGCATTTTGAGTGCTTAAAAATAGAAAATGCTTTGATTTTTCAAAATCTGAAACAACTGCAGACTTCTAATTTTAACGAAATTATTCAAAAATGATTGGTCTTTCATGTTCAAGAAAAACCCAATCAAATTATTTGCCGAATTTTGAAAATAATCACCCTCAAACGCAAGATTGGGCATTTTCAGTGCTTAAAAATTGATAAATAAATCGTAAATGGGATCCTTGAGGTATCCCAGAGGTGACCATAATAGTGTTGGACTCGTGATTACGCATCTTTACACTCTTATCATGTCTATAACGGCAAGCCTTATGAATAATACTTTTAGCAAGATAAAATGGATTCAAGAAATATTAACATTTTCGTCCGTAAGTTAACATGTTTAGCACTTTACGAACCCATCCCTTTGATAAATTGCTGCAGTAACGAAATTGAAACTGATAATGGTAAAAATGAAGGAGGACCGTGCGTGCGTGCGTGCGGAGCATTCATTCCAGTTTCTGCGAGAAAATCCCGAAAGAAATCCAGACCCCCCCACAAATTTCACCTTGGACACATTTTCTTCCCTCCATTGAAATATTAACCTGTCAGTTACCAGCAACAGTTACCCCTACCCCGAAATGTATCGTATTTCCCCGACGGATTCTACCTGCGAATTCTTCTGTTTACCTTTTTTTGTGTGTGGGAGGAGGATGTGCATTTGTGTGGCCAGCTGCCTCTATTGCAAATAGTGGATCAATCCGAGCGGAAAACGCGGGAAACAAGCGGGCGGTGAAGGGAAGACGAAGTGGTTTTCTTTTTTTCTAATTTAGGACGACCGGGCAGGTGCGTCCTGGGGGAAGCAGAAGACAGGTGGCTTGATGGATCGGTTAATTTGTAGCATTGAGCGAAAGCAATTTCGACAATTACGTCCGCTACTCGTGTCAATGTTTTCTTTGTATCTCCAACTGCGGCCGCTGCCGAAACGCATTTTGTGGTTGTAATTATGTAAATAATCTTCATACAGGCGGTCTCATTATTACAAACTAGAATCTGATTATATGGATACAAAAAGAATGCAATCTGTCAGTGATGGTACGGCCGAGGTAACAGAGAGGGCAATACCTATCAACACCTCGGCCGTACCGTGAGTCAACCCGCGAGCCATCGCTGCAATCTGCATTTGTTTGGACATTATACAGATGTTTCAGTTTAGTGCAAACAGGGAAATACAAGATTGCTCTCTTGATAGGAGGCAACTGAACCAACATGAATTATGAAGACGTTGTTTTATCAGCTGGGTTTTTTAAACCTGGTGTTCCCGGGTAATAACAAAGACATGTAACTTGTATGTTTATCTCAAACTAAAATTCTATGCTTCGTTTTGCAGCAGCCTTCTTGCGTCGTCCAATGAAATAAAGTATCCGCCTAATTGGCGCCCATTAACGTTTTCGTGAAATTTCGAAAGTCAAGTTCCAATTATCTTATCCGAAAAACTGGCCATCGGGCCGAATTACCATTTTTATCCCACAAATTGTCACCGGCCTTTCCAATAATTTATGAAAAATAGCAACAGAAACGGTTATGTTCTTGTACCATTTGCCGTTCGGTGGGAACCAGCTTAATTATTTTACGATAATGTCGCCGATTTTCGTTATATTCGCGCCTGATTAAGACATTTTTCTACGAATTGATGGTGCGAGAATTCCAACGATCGGCGACTTGTTTGTTTAATTGCTACAAAAGTGTAAATATTTGTTTCAGGTATTCATAATCTGGACCAATATTAGAAGATAAGTCTCAGTTAACGGATAGCGATGTGGCCATCATGTTACTTTCTCCGATGGTATTATATTTACACTTTCATGGTTTATTTTAAATTTAAATCATATTTTTAGAATCAGATGAAACTGACGTTTAAAACGTCAAAATTATGAAAGCGGGAAAAATTACACTTCAAATTAAAAAACTCAGTTTACTCAAAAACTAAAGGGATTTCGAAAAAAACTTATTCTTTGTAAGTTGTTCATTTTAGCATTCTCTACAATTATTATTAACATAAATTTGCTGTAACTATTATCGTTTTATGATTATAAACCAAAATTTAAAAAAAATAAATACATTTTTTCTCGAATAACAATGATTTTATGAAAAATGATTTCAAGCAAAAGATGTTCATTTCTTTGTTGTCTTCAATGTTTGTTTAAATGTTTTTCCGATATTTTTTATATTTAGGAAACTATTGGCAAAAAACAAAAAACAGTTAAGGTAAACACCCACTTCCGGTGTACGAAATTTTACCAAAAGCTTATCAGTTCGTCAGATTATCAAATAAGACTTATGTTCAAAGTTTCATATCAATTGCTCTATTAGTTTTTGAGATACAGCGCACACAGAAGACACACACACACACACACACAGCCAGACACACACACACACACAATACAATTTTTTTTTTCCAGAAATTGTTGAAATTGCATCTAGGGACCCCAAAACGGATATTTCCGTAAAAAAATTTTTTGAAAAAAAAATAAGGTTTTCAATACTTTCTCGTACATCGTAACGGAGAAAATAAAAATGCGCACTTACGCTCAGGGGCGGCTCGTTATATAGAGCCAAGGAGCCATGGCACTACCTGTAGTTTGAAGCTCAGCAAGAATTTTTAATTAACTCCTAAAACACTTTTTCGCCAGTTACTTTGGTCTAGGAAGATAAATCGTTTTTTATTTCTTCAAAATAGAAGAGGGGGGGGGGATATTGTATAAGTGGCTCTACCATCAACATGTTCCACGAGCCGCCACAGCTCATGGTGACTTGCCAATTTTTTTTTGCAATTTTTTCTAGATTTAGACTTTTAAATAGGATTTTTTAGGCTTTTCTATTCTAATGCATTTTTTCAGTATTTTTTGGGAAGTTTTTGAGAACTTTATCCAGGATCTTGTTTTTCAAGACAAATTTTTTCAGGACCATTTGTCAGGGCATTTTTCAAAACTTTTTACAGGTCCTTTATAGGAATTTTTTTTCAGGACACTTTTCTTGGGATTTTTTTTTCCAGGACTTTTCGATACCTTTTTCAATATTTTTTGAAAACTTTAACCAGGTTTTTTTTTTGAGAATTTTGTTTTTCAAAACAAATTTTTTCAGGACCATTTGTCAGGGCATTTTTCAAAACTTTTTTACAGGTCCTTTATAGGAATTTTTTTTCAGGACACTTTTCTTGGGATTTTTTTTTCCAGGACTTTTCGATACCTTTTTCAATATTTTTTGAGAACTTTAACCAGGTTTTTTTTTTTGAGAATCTTGTTTTTCAAGACAATTTTTTTCAGGACCATTTGTCAGGGCATTTTTCAAAACTTTTTTACAGGTCCTTTATAGGAATTTTTTTTCAGGACACTATTCTTAGGACTCTTTTTTCCAGGACTTTTCTATACCTTTTTCAATATTTTTTGAGAACTTTAACCAGGTTTTTTTTTGAGAATTTTGTTTTTCAAGACAAATTTTTTCAGGATCATTTGTCAGGGCATTAAAAAAAAATCAGGTCCTTTATAGGGATTTTTTCGGGACCCTTTTCTCAGGACCCTTTTTTCTGGAATTAATTTTTCAGGATTTTTTTCAAGGTCTTTCTTTCAGGACATTTTTATCGGGACATTGTTTTCAGAACTTTTTTTTTAAGACTGTTCCACTACTTTCTTTTTCGGCTCCTTTTTACAAGACTTCTTTCTTTAGGGCTTTTCAAGACTTTATTTTTTGGATTCTTTTGAAGGAATATTTTCTTCGAGACTTTTGTCCGGAACTGTTTTAAGGCCTTTTTACAGTGCATTTTTTTTTCGGGCCGTTTTTCCAGAACTTTTTTAAGACTCTTTTTGGAACTATTTTCAATTTTTGTTCAGGACTGTTTTCGCCACGTTTTTCGGGACTTTTTCATGCCTTTCTTTAGAACTTCTTTTCGGGATTTCTTCAGGTCTTTTCAGGATTTCCCAGAAGATTTTTTTAGGCATTTCATTTTATTTCATTTATTTCACGTCGGCCATAGTATACAAATTATACACAAGATGCAAAAAATTTGTTGCGGATGTGTTCCTAAAGAATTTTAATTTTTCTTTAAATAACTAAAAGTTGGGGATTATATTTGTTTAGGAATTAAAAAAAAAACAATTCGCAGTTGATTTAGATTTGTCATAATTTCTTTATTAATAATTGGTGTATTCAATAAATTCGAAGAGTGTCTAATAGGTAATAGATTCCTAAAAATAATAGATTTTTGAAAAATGACCAAAAACTAGGATTTCAATTTTTTTCTTGAATTTCAAAAAAAAAGTCAAATTTGGTTTGAAATCGACATATTTTCTTTAATAATTGGTGTATTTAAGAAATTCGAGGAGTATCTGATAGGTAAAAGATTCCTTAAAAAATTAGATCTTTAAAAAAATGGCCGAAAAGTAGGATTTATATTTTTTATGAATTTCCAAAAAAAAAGGTTTGAAATCGTCATAATTTCTTCAATGTTTGGAGTATTTAAAAAATGTAAACATTTTGAATAGGTAATGAATTCCTAAAGAATTTTGATTTTTTAAAAATAACCAAAAGTTGGGGATTTAAAAAAAACAATTCGCAGTTGATTTAGATTCGTTATAATTTGTTTATTATTTGGTGTATTCAAGATATTCTAAGAGTTTCTGTTAGGTAATAGATTCCTAAAAAAATGGATTTTTGAAAAAATCACCGGAAAATAGGATTTATATTTTTTTTTACGAATTTCCGAAAAAAGAGTCGAAGTCATAATTTCTTTAATAATTGGTGTATTTTAAAAAACTTAGACAGTTTTCAGTAAGTAATTTAGATTTGAAAAAATAACCAAAAGTTAGGAATTGCATATTTTTAGGAATTAAAAAAAAAAGTCGTAGTTGATTTCAATTCGTCATAATTTATTTATTAATAATTGGTGTATTCAATAAATCCGAAGGGTGTCTAATAGGTAATAGATTCCTAAAAATAATCGATTTTTGAAAAATGACCAAAAAATAGGAATTAATTTTTTTCTTCAATTTCCAAAAAAAAATCAAATTTGGTTTGAAATCGATATATTTTCTTTAATAATTGGTGTATTTAAAAAACTTAGACAGTTTTCAGTAAGTAATAGATTCCTAGAGAATTTGGATTTGAAAAAATAACCAAAAGTTAGGAATTACATATTTTTAGGAATTAAAAAAAAGTCGTAGTTGATTTCAATTCGTCATAATTTCTTTATTAATAAATTCTAAGAGTGTTTAATAGGTAATAGATTTCTAAAAATAATCGATTTTTGAAAATTGACCGAAAACTAGGATTTATATTTTTTCTTGAATTTCCAAAAAAAAAATCAAATTTGGTTTGAAATCGATATATTTTCTTTAATAATCGGTGTATTTAAAAAACTTAGACAGTTTTCAGTAAGTAATAGATTCCCAGAGAATTTGGATTTGAAAAAATAACCAAAAGTTGGGAATTACATATTTTTAGGAATTAAAAAAAGTCGTAGTTGATTCCAATCCGTCATAATTTCTTTATTAATAATTGGTGTATTCAATAAATTCAAAGAGTGTCCAATAGGTAATAATCGATTTTTAAAAAATGGCCAAAAACTAGGATTTAAATTTTTTCTTGAATTTCCAAAAAAAGTCAAATTTGATTTGAAATCGATATATTTTCTTTAATAATTGGTGTATTTAAAAAAACTTAGACAGTTTTCAGTAAGTAATAGATTCCTAATGAATGTGGATTTGAAAAAAATAACCAAAAGTTAGGAATTACATATTTTTAGGAATTAAAAAAAAAGTCGTAGTTGATTTCAATTCGTCATAATTTCTTTATTAATAATTGGTGTATTCAATAAATTCGAAGAGAGTCTAATAGGTAATAGATTCCTAAAAATAATCGATTTTTGAAAAATGACCAAAAACTAGGATTTAAATTTTTTCTTGAATTTCCAAAAAAAAGTCAAATTTGGTTAGAAACCATCATTATATCTTTAATAATTGGTGCATTTAAGAAACTTAAACAGTTTTTAATAGGTGATGGATTTCTAAAGAATTTTAATTAAATTTTTTTTTTTTTTAAAGTTAGGGATTATATTTTTTGGGAATTTTCAAAAAATAAAATCGCAGTTGATTTCAATTCGTCATAATTTCTTTATAAATTGGAGTATTCAAGAAATTCGAAGAAGAATATTGGTTAAATTTTTCTGAAAAATTTTGATCAAATTTTTCTGAAAAAATTTTGGTCAAATTTTTCTGAAAAAATGTTGGTTGAATTTTTTTTTACACTAAGACATTATCAGAGTAGTTTTTAATGGAGGATCTAAATATGTTATTAGATTTATTGTAGCTTTCAAGATGGCGGAGAAACAATAGACAACTTTTATTTTTCTTATGGCCGCCATATTGGATTTCTACATTTTCTAATCTAATATTAAGATCCTCCATTAAAAAGTGCTCTAATAATGTCTTAGTGCAAAATGCGTAAAAGTAATAGTTTTCGAATAAAAAATTAAAAATGAAAATTGAAATTTTTAATTTTTTCGCGATTTTTTTAAAACAAAAAAAGGTAACTCAAATTTCTCAACAGATTATTAATCAACGTTATAATACACAACTTTGCCCTAATTTAACCAACCTTGTATCTCTTAAGATAACTGAAATCCCAATGGTGCCGCTCGAAAAACGGGCACCCTGTATATTTGGACTTTTTATCAGGACTCTTTTGTTCAGGTTTTCACTTTCTCCATTATGAAGTACTAGAAAGTATTGTGATGGTGAAAATTTTTTCAAATTTTTTTACGGAAATATCCGTTTTGGAGTCTCTTGATGTCATTTCAACAATTTCTGTAAAAAAATAATTGTGTCTTTGTGTGTGTGTGTGTGTGTGTGTGTGTGTGTGTGTGTGTGTGTGTGTGTGTGTATAAATATTGATAAACATTAATATTGAAGACGACTAAGAAATTCTGTTTGAAAATATTTTACATAAAATCTTTTTTTTTATGGATAAAAAAAATGTATTATTGTTTTTTTCATTTTTGGTTTGTAATTATTAAACGATCATAGTTACAGCAAATTTGCATTAAAAATAATTGTAAATAATGCCAAAATGAACAACTTATAAGTGGCTCTACCGTCAACATGTTCCACGAGCCGCCACTGCTTACGCTATCGTTACTACAGCCCTGTGCGGGCCGTTTTTTAAAGGCCCGGCCCGGAGGCGAATATTCAAAAGCCCGAAACGAGCGCGGGTCGATCCCTAATAGTTACGACTAAGCCGTCATTTTGTATTTTTTTTTGTAACAATATTTTCTTTTGAACACTTCAGATATACATGCAGAATAAACCCTTTAAACTTCACTTTAATTGGTATTCTCAAAAATTTTTCAGTGAACCACTTAATAAAAAAAGTTGCTCTCTTAAGGTTAGCCATCAATATGTGCAACGAGTGAACTTTTTCTTTTTAACACAAACGACCGACCGGCGTTAATTCTCGAAATATCAAAAATAAACTCATGACCCACTTTAAAATGCCGACCCAGTTTTACGGGCACAATTTGTTTCATTTGTTTCATTCGATGTTGGGAGGGTGGGAGCGGAATGAATACTACTAGTACTCCTCGTCGGGGTTAGGGGGGGCGGAAGGAGGGAGGAGGGGTGGTTGGATGAGGTAGATTCGAGGGCGCGAGCGGAGCGGCTCACAAAAGGCGTCACCGCTAAACAGCGAATTGACCTGCAATTAACACCCCCCGCTCGCTTTATAATTAGAGCTTTAAAGGGGATGCGCGCGGATGGTGGATATCCCCTTTAAACGCTGCCGCCGCCGTCGTCGCCGTCGACGACGACGACTGCTCTCTCTAATCGCTTTCTGGCTTCCCCCCTTCATTCTTGCACGCCGCCCTCGATCCGTCCGTCCGTGTATTAACGGGCCGCCCGCGCGCTCGGAAAACGCAACTTCCGGTTGTTCGTAACGTCAGCCACCCCCATCCCCCGCATTCCACGATTTTCGGATCCCGTCAGCACCTGTTCCTTTCCCACGCCAACAGAAAAAAAAAAAAAAACGTTCCGGTTAGGTTGGGTTACGTGCGGCTTTGATTTTTCTCGTCGGTTTCTGCGGCCGCTTCTTGATACTAAGAATGTTCCACACTCTTCACTTCCGGGCAGTTTTTCATACACCTATATATTAGGTACCTCTTCAGGGCGATTTTGTAACCTCTTCTTTTGGCACTCAAAAATAACAAAATTGCTCATCGAAAAAAGTTTTAATTTTAAAATAATGGAAGGAATCATTTGCTTTGCTCAGATAATTTTGAGACAGCGGCAGCTCCCGGGGTGACTCATGGCACGGCCGAGGTAGTAGAGGTGGTAATACAAATTGTCACGGCTCTGCAAGTCACTCCGCAAGCCATCACTGGCAGTGTTGCCAGGAGTAATTTTTAATTTTCCCCAAATATTTCATAAAAACCCCTCAAAATTACGCCGACCCCTCAATCTGGCAACACTGGGATTAGAGAGGGCGCGCTGATAAGATTTCCGAATTTGCACAAAAAAAGTTTTATTCGGCCGTACCATCAGTCACTCCGCAAGCCTTCACTGGCAGTGTAGCCAGGAATATTTTTTAATTTTCCCCGAATATTTCATAAAAAAACCCCAAAATTACGCCGACAACACTGGGATTAAAGAAGGCGCGCTGATAAGATTTCGGAATTTGCACAGAAAAAAGTTTTTCCGAAAATATGTAGGTAGTACAAAATGGCCATTTAAAAAATTAGAAAAATATTTAATCGTGCTGAATTTGTCAATGAACGGAAAATATACGATCGCTATACATTTCCATCTAAAAAATAATCTCGCAGATTTTTCAAATTTTCAAAAAAAATTCTCAGTTGATTTTTATGAAACTTCAGGATGACATTATAACAGCCCGCAGCTATAAAATAAGTCAATGAACGAAAACTACCCCACAGCTATATTCCCTGGAATTTCCATGTGAAAATGTTTAAAATAGTAATTTTCAAATTTTTAAAATTTTCAAAAAATTTTATGGGATGATTTTCATAAAACTTCATTGTGACAACTATAAAATTTCTCAATGAACGAAAAATACTTCTAGCCAGTATTCCCTGGACTTTCCATGTAAAATTGTTTAAAATATTCTTTTTCGAAGATTTTTCAATTTTTCTAAAAAAATTCTTTGGTTGATTTTCATGACACTGCAAGAAGGCGTTCTGAAAACCCGCAGCTGTAAAATTAGTGGATGAACGAAAAATACTCCCTTCCTATATTCCCTGGAATTTCCATGTAAAAAATTTTAAAATAGTCTTTTTCGGAAATTTTTTTTTTTTTTAAATTCATTTGGTTGATTTTCATGAAACTTCAAGATGACATTCGTAAAACCCACAGCTATAAAATTACCTAATGGACGAAAAACTCTATCGCTATTCCCACGTGAAAATTTTTTAAATAGTTTTGTCGCAGATTTTTCAAATTTTCAAAAATACCCCTTGATTATTTTTCATAAAACTTCAGAATAGCATTCTCAAAATCCGCAGCTATAAAATTAGTTGCACGAAAATCAAATCACTCCATCGTTACATTCCCTGCAATTTCCGCGTGAAATTGAAAAAAAGTATTTTTCGCAGATTTTTCAAATTTTCAAAAATTCCCCTTGATTATTCTTCATAAGACTTCAGAATGGCATTCTCAAAATCCCCAGATATAAAAGTGAAAATCACTCCATCGTTACATTGCCTGCAATTTCCGCGTGAAATTGAAAAAAAAGTATTTTTCGCACATTTTTCAAATTTTCAAAAATTCCCCTTGATTATTCTTCATGAAACTTCAGAATGGCATTCTCAAAATCCGCAGCTATAGTTGCACGAAAATCACTCCATCGTTACATTCCCTGGAATTTCCGCGTGAAATTAAAAAAAACGTATTTTTCGCACATTTTTCAAATTTTCAAAAATTCCCCTTGATTATTCTTCATGAGACTTCAGAATGGCATTCTCAAAATCCCCAGATATAAAAGTGAAAATCACTCCATCGTTACATTGCCTGCAATTTCCGCGTGAAATTAAAAAAAACGTATTTTTCGCAAATTTTTCAAATTTTCAAAAATTCTTCTTGATTATTCTTCATGAGACTTCAGAATGGCATTCTCAAAATCCCCAGATATAAAAGTGAAAATCACTCCATCGTTACATTGCCTGCAATTTCCGCGTGAAATTGAAAAAAAAGTATTTTTCGCAGATTTTTCAAATTTTCAAAAATTCCCCTTGATTATTCTTCATAAGACTTCAGAATGGCATTCTCAAAATCCGCAGATATAAAAGTGAAAATCACTCCATCGTTACATTTGCCTGCAATTTCCGCGTGAAATTGAAAAAAAAGTCTTTTTCGCAGATTTTTCAAATTTTCAAAAAATCCCTTTGGTTGATTTTCTTGAAACTTTAAGATGACGTTATTAAAACCCGCAGCTATAAAATTTGTCAACGAACGAAAAACTCCCTGGAATTTCCACGTTAACAATTTTAAAATAGTTTGGTCGCAGATTTTTCAAAGTTTCAAAAATTCCCCTCGATGATTTTTCATGAAACTTCAGAATGGCATTCTCAAAATCCGCAGCTATAAAATTAGTTTCACGAAAATTACTCCATCGTTAATTTCCGCGTGAAATTGAAAAAAAAGTCTTTTTCGCATTTTTCAAATTTTCAAAAAATCCCTTTGGTTGATTTTCTTGAAACTTTAAGATGACGTTATTAAAATCCGCAGCTATAAAATTAGTCGAAAAACTCCATCGCTAGATTCCCTGGAATTCCCACGTGAAAATTTTTAAATAGTTTTGTCGCAGATTTTTCAAATTTTCAAAAAATTTCTCAGTTGATTTTTATGAAACTTCAGGATGACATTCTTACAGCCCGCAGCTATAAAATAAGCCAATGAACGAAAACTACCCCACCGCTATAATCCCTGGAATTTCCACGTGAAAATGTTTAAAATAGTAATTTTCAGATTTTAAAAATTTTCAAAAATCTTATAGGATGATTTTAATGAAACTTCAGTGTGACATTCTTAAAACCCGCAACTATAAAATTGCTCAATAAACGAAAAATATTTCAAGCCAGCATTCACTGGAATTTCCATGTAAAAATGTTTAAAATAGTCTTTTTCGAAGATTTTTCAATTTTTCTAAAAAAATTCTTTAATTGATTTTCATGACACTCTTCAAGATGGCGTTCTTAAAACCCACAGCTGTAAAATTAGTGGATGAACGAAAAATAATCCCTTCCTATATTCCCTGGAATTTCCATGTAAAATTTTTAAAAGTCTTTTTCGCAATTTTTTTTTTTTAATTCATTTGGTTGATTTTCATGAAACTTCAAGATGACATTCTTAAAACCCACAGCTATAAAATTACCTAATGGATGAAAAACTCTATCGCTAGATTCCTTGGAATTCCCACGTGAAAATTTTTTAAATAGTTTTGACGCAGATTTTTCAAATTTTCAAAAATTCCCCTTGATTATTTTTCATAAAACTTCAGAATAGCATTCTCAAAATCCGCAGCTATAAAATTAGTTGCACGAAAATCACTCCATCGTTACATTCCCCGCAATTTCCGCGTGAAATTGATAAAAAATCAATCTTTTTCCAGAAAGCTATAAATTAGTTTTTTTGCCACTCTTGTCAAATTTGGTAAATGTGAGGTAACCGCCATTTGGACCAAAATTGAGATGTAAATATCAATCTTTACCCAGAAAGCTATAAATTAGTTGTTCTGCCTCTCCTATCAAATTTGGTAAATGTGAGATAGGCGGTATTGCTAGAGAAGTTGGCGCAGTCGCTAGGATTACGCGGATAAGCATCATTTACTCTCATCCGGTTTACTTCATTTTCAGTACTGCCGGTTAGAATCGGCTCGTTTTCTCTCTTGTTAATATAAACCATTTGATTCTAATTGTAGGAAAAAAAAACGTGAAATCTGAGGAGAAGTAGGCCGCGGAATTATCATTTTTCGCCCATAAATTCTCCGCGAGAGATGCGAGATAACCACCGCCGCTCTCCTCTCGTTCTGGACGGGCGGCGTATTGTCCTCCTCGAGGACGCGACGTTTCTACCCGGTTGCGTCCACCCGGGGAAGCATGATGTACTTTAATTGTTCCACACGCATAAATGTCGCCGGACGAGGACATAAACCGAGCCCCGAAAACAACTTTAAGTGTACACCCGTTTCGTACCTGCCCACTTTATTTACATGAAGGATGGGGCCCCGGTATGAAACGCGACTTTTACGAGAGACCGGACTTTTCGTTTTTAAGTGGATCATACGTACAGTATGTATATTTTTAAAGAGTTATTTGACCTTATACGTATTTATAGAGAGAGAGACAAAGGTGTACGCGCGCGCTCGTTGCCCGAGTACCGGTCCCTTGGTATTTTAAATTCTCGCGTTCTCTTTTGTTCGGGCCCGGCCAACGGACATTTTTTCGAGTCGTAAAACGAAAATTTCGGTACAGTTTTCTCGTGGACCGTAAAGATGGTGACGGATGATAATCGTCCGGGGGGGCGAATGGTAAGCAGATTCTGGATGGCATCGATCGGCAGCAAGCAGAAGGTGCAGTGAAGAGGCTCGCGACCAATGGCGGGCCGCCCCACCGGCTCGCCGCCACAGCCGCTCCGATTAACTCGATTACCGCCCCTCCCGCTGACCGGGGGACACGCGTCTGCGAACAATACCTTTCGGCGAGGACGGAGTGAAAGGAAAATGAGAAGAAAACGGGTCGAGAGGAGAAGAAAAAAAAAATACGGATACAAATTGATAAGGCGGTCGCGGCGGAGGGGTGCGGAGTGGGGATGGGGGCGCCGCGGCCCTCCGCGTTATCTTCCGCAAAGTGGAACGTCGATAATCGGGGGCGTTTTTATGTTTTCCCGTAAATTATTTTGTGCTGCGACCACCACCAGGCCCCGTTTTCCTCCTCTACTTTCAACCCCGTTTCCATCCGCAACAACAACAACACGCAAAAATTGGTTGTTTCGTTGTGAAATAATGAAATCCACTTATACAAGGTGTCTAAAAAAGACACCACCAAAATGATATGGTGTATTCCTGAGACAAAAAAAGAGCAAATTAACTAAATTTATCTATATGAAAAATTTCATACCTTCCAAGATACAGCAAGTCAAAGTTCGAAAATGGCAGATGAGAATGATTTGTTTATTTTTTTCTGACAACTACATTAGGTGTACTACATTGTTTAAAAATTTAAAGAAATTTCTTCAAGTACAAAGGTGCTCCAGAGGACATGCTGTTTACATTATTACATAGAACTTTTTTGTTCTTTATATTTTTTACGATTTAATATTTTTTTCAATGCAACTCATCACTTTTAAAGAATTTATAACTCTTAAAGTTTTTTTGTTTACGCCTTATTTTTAACAAAAAAAAATAAAAAAGAACTTATTGTTCATTGTTTAATTGCGCTCGTCCTGCAAGAAAAGTCTTAAAAATAACTATAATCCAAAAACTGCTTTTATTTTAACATATTAAATTATTTAATAAATTACAAAAAATTCAAAATAACCCTCATAAAAAAAAATCACAGTACACATTGTATGCGCGTGCGCGCGTCGCCTCGATGCGCTTCAGCCACCGGCGGTACTTCGGTCACCACCACTCAACGGGTTAACCAGTTTTACTTAAATTGAAAGTTTTAATTGTACTGACACACGTTTTCAACGAATTGACACCCTACTTAGATTATTTTATTTTTTAACACGAAATTTTTCAAAAACAATAAGTTCTTTTTTATTTTTTTTTGTTAAAAATAAGGCGTAAACAAAAAAACTTTAAGAGTTATAAATTCCTTAAAAGTGACGAGTTGCATTGAAAAAAATATTGAATCGTAAAAAATGTGAAGAACAAAAAAGTTCTATGTAATAATGTAAACAGCATGTCCTCTGGAGCACCTTTGTGCTTGAAGAAATTTCTTGAAATTTTTAAACAATGCAGTACACCTAATGTAGTTGTCAGAAAAAAATAAACAAATCATTCTCATTTGTCATTTTCGAGATATAGATTAAAACATTTTAAAAATCTAAAACTTTGACTTGCTGTATCTTGGAAAGTATGTAATTTTTCATATAGATAAATTTAGTTAATTTGCTTGTTTTTTGTCTCAGGAATACATCATATCATTTTGGTGGTGTCTTTTTTAGACACCTTGTAGATGACACGCAATTATCTTTCGAAATAAACAATGTCATTAAATACTTGATCTAAAAAAATGGTGATGTGGCCATCATGTTACTCTCTCCGACTTGATGGTGTCATTTATATTTACGCGTTCATGGTTTATTTTCAGTTGAAATAATATTTTAAATGTGCATCGAACGTTTCGTAGACTCGGATGAAACTGACGTTTAAAACGTCAAAATTATAAAATTATACTTCAAATTCAAAAACTCAGTTTACTCAAAAACTAAAGGGATTTCGAAAAAAACTTATTCTTTATAAGTTGTTCATTTTATCATTCTCTACAATTATTATTAACATAAATTTGTTGTAACTATTATCGTGTTATAATTATAAACCAAAAATTTAAAAAATAATAATAACTTTTTTTCTCGAATAAAACTGATTTTATGAAAAATGTTTTCAAGCAAAAGATGTTCATTTATTTGTTGTCTTCAATATTTACTTAAATGTTTTTGTGATATTTTTCATATTTAAGAAAATATTGGCAAAAAACAAAAAACAGTTAAGGTAAACGCCCACTTCCGGTGAACGAAATTTGACCAAAAGCTTTACAGTTCTTCAGATTATCAAATAAGACGGATGTTCAAAGTTTCATATCGATTGCTCTATTAGTTTTTGAGATACAGCGCACACACGCAATTTTTTTTTTCCAGAAATTGTTGAAATTGCATCTAGGGACGGATATTTCCGTAAAAAATTTTTTTGAAAAAAAAATCACGATCACAATACTTCCTCGTACTTCGTAACGTAGAAAGTAAAAATTGATTTATTTCAATCTACCTAAAGTCCGTCAACTTTTAAAAAGAAGCGACAAACAGCAAACTCAATCCCAAGCAAATAGAAGTTGGCGCAGTCGGTAGGAATATGAGGATAACCGCCATTTACTCGCAGCCGGTTTAATATATCTTCAGTCAGTCAGCTGAATGTTAAAGACTTTCCCGGAGAATATCATCTCGATTTCGTGAACTTTTAAAAATCCACGAGCTTCGTTTCGAAAACGATTTAAATTGTTGAAAATCGCGAACTTAATTTCGAAGACCTACTAACTAACGGCTTCTGCAAAATTTTTGAGAGATCAATTTCGAAATTTTGAAGATATTTCGGTCAGGGGCGGCTCGTTATGTATAGCCAAGGAGCCATGGCACTAATTTCAAACGAAACAAGATTTTTTTAATGAATTCTAAAAACACTGATTTGCCATTTTAAATGTTAAAACGATGCCTGCGAAAGTTTCACGAGACGAGAAAAATGGCAATGCATTTATTTGAGAATTTATCTTTTGAACAAATTAGCAGATTTGAAAAATTCTTCCAGAATTGTGTTTTGTGTTGTTATCTTGAAAACCAGTGATGGGGTATTTTGAGTTTTTTGGAGGTTTATTAAGATTAATGTATTTTGAGTAAATTTGGAAACTTTCAAGTGTTTCACAGTTGTTTTTGTATTTTTTTTTCACTCCGAAGAAGTGAAACTTAAAAAAAAAATTTAAGGGCTGTTCTCGGTCGCTTATCTTGAAAACTTGTGATGGGGTATTATGTTTTTTTAGAGGATTATTAAGTTTAATGTATTTTGAGTAAATTTGAAAAGTTTCAAGTGTGTTGCAGTTGTTTTTATAAATTTTTTTTTCACTCCGAAGAAGTGAAACTTAAAAAATCTGTTCTCGGTCGGTTATCTTGAAAACCAGTGATGGAGTTTTTTTGAGTTTTTGAAAGATTATTAAGATTATTGTATTTTAAGGAAATTTAGAAAGTTTCAAGTATTTTACAGCGGTTCTTATATTTTTTTCGCGTCCACAAAAAATGATTAAATTTTTTCATAAATTCACATGAAAAATCGCCGAAGCAATCGACGGAATGTATTGGAATTTTCTACCAAATCACTCTTGAATTAATATTGAGTGATTTTGCAAAGTTTTAAGTGGATGGCAATTGTTTTTATATTTTTTTCGCGTCAACAAAAAAATGATTAAATTTTTTCATAAATTAACATGAAAAATCGCCGAAGCAATCGACGGAATGTATTGGAATTTTCTACCAAATCACTCTTGAATTAATATTGAGTGATTTTGCGAAATTTCAAGTGGATGGCAATTGTTTTTAATTTTTTTTTCTTTCAACAAAAAAAATGATTAATTTTTTTCATAAATTTACATGAAAAATCGCCAAAGCAATGACGGAATGTATTGGAATTTTCTACCAAATCACTCTTGAATTAATATTGAGTGATTTTGCAAAGTTTCAAGTGGGTGCAATTGTTTTTATATTTTTTTTGCTTCAACAAAAAAATGATTAAATTTTTTCATAAATTTACATGAAAAATCGCCAAAGCAATCGACGGAATGTATTGGAATTTTCTACCAAATCACTCTTGAATTAATATCGAGTGATTTTGCAAAGTTTCAAGTGGATGGCAATTGTTTTTATATTTTTTTTGCTTCAACAAAAAAATGATTAAATTTTTTCATAAATTTACATGAAAAATCGCCAAAGCAATCGACGGAATGTATTGGAATTTTCTACCAAAACACTCTTGAATTAATATTGAGTGATTTTGCAAAGTTTCAAGTGGATGGCAATTGCTTTTATATTTTTTTGAGTCAACAAAAAAATGATTAATTTTTTTCATAAATTAACATGTAAAATCGCGAACGCAATCGACGGAATGTATTGGAATTTTCTACCAAATCACTCTTGAATTAATATTGAGTGATTTTGCGAAGTTTCAAGTGGATGGCAATTGTTTTTATATTTTTTTTTGCTTCAACAAAAAAATGATTAAATTTTCTCATAAATTAACATGAAAAATCGCGAAAGCAATCGACGGAATGTATTGGAATTTTCTACCAAATCACTCTTGAATTAATATTGAGTGATTTTGCAAAGTTTCAAGTGGGTGCAATTGTTTTTATATTTTTTTTGCTTCAACAAAAAAATGATTAATTTTTTTCATAAATTAACATGAAAAATCGCGAACGCAATCGACGGAATGTATTGGAATTTTCTACCAAATCACTCTTGAATTAATATCGAGTGATTTTGCAAAGTTTCAAGTGGATGGCAATTGTTTTTATATTTTTTTTGCTTCAACAAAAAAATGATTAAATTTTTTCATAAATTTACATGAAAAATCGCCAAAGCAATCGACGGAATGTATTGAAATTTTCTACCAAAACACTCTTGAATTAATATTGAGTGATTTTGCGAAGTTTCAAGTGGATGGCAATTGTTTTTATATTTTTTTGCCTCAACAAAAAAAAAAGATTAAAATTCCTCATAAATTTACGTGAAAAATCGCCGAAGTAATCGACGGAATGTATTGGAATTTTCTACCAAATTACTCTTGAATTGAGTGATTTTGCGAAGTTTCAAGTGGATGGCAATTGTTTTTATATTTTTTTGCCTTAACAAAAAAAAAGATTAAAATTCCTCATAAATTTACGTGAAAAATCGCCAAAGCAATCGACGGAAATGTATTGAAATTTTCTACCAAAACACTCTTGAATTAATATTGAGTGATTTTGCAAAGTTTCAAGTGGATGGCAATTGTTTTTATATTTTTTCTCGCGTCAACAAAAAAATTATTAAAATTTTTCATAAATTTACGTGAAAAATCGCCAAAGTAATCGACAGAATGTATTGGAATTTTCTACCAAATCACTCTTGAGTGATTTTGCGAAGTTTCAAGTGGATGGCAATTGTTTTTATATTTTTTTCGCGTCAACAAAAAAATGATTAAAATTTTTCATAAATTTACGTGAAAATTGGCAAAGCAATCGACGGAATGTATTTGTATTTTTCTACCAAATCACTCTTGAATTAATATTGAGTGATTTTGCAAAGTTTCAAGTGGATGGCAATTGTTTTTATAATTTTTTCGCATCTACAAAAAATGATTAATATTTTTCATAAATTTACATGAAAAATCGCCGAAGCAATCGACGGAATGTATTGGAATTTTCTACCAAATCACTCTTGAATTAATATTGAGTGATTTTGCGAAGTTTCAAGTGGATGGCAATTGTTTTTATATTTTTCTGCTTCAACAAAAAAATGATTAAAATTTTTCATAAATTTACGTGAAAATTGGCAAAGCAATCGAAGGAATGTATTGAAATTTTCTACCAAATCACTCTTGAATTAATATTGAGTGATTTTGCAAAGTTTCAAGTGGATGGCAATTGTTTTTATATTTTTTTTGCTTCAACAAAAAAATGATTAAATTTTTTCATAAATTCACATGAAAAATCGCCAAAGCAATCGACGGAATGTATTGGAATTTTCTACCAAATCACTCTTGAATTAATATTGAGTGATTTTGCAAAGTTTCAAGTGGATGGCAATTGTTTTTAAATTTTTTTCGCGTCAACAAAAAAATGATTAAAATTTTTCATAAATTTACGTGAAAAATCGCCAAAGTAATCGACGGAATGTATTGAGATTTTCTACCAAATCACTCTTGAATTAATATTGAGTGATTTTGCAAAGTTTCAAGTGGATGGCAATTGTTTTTATATTTTTTTTGCGTCAACAAAAAAATGATTAATTTTTTTCATAAATTTACATGAAAAATCGCCAAAGCAATTGACGGAATGTATTGGAATTTTCTACCAAATCACTCTTGAATTAGTATTGAGTGATTTTGCGAAGTTTCAAGTGGATGGCAATTGTTTTTATATTTTTTTCGCGTCAACAAAAAAATGATTAAAATTTTTCATAAATTTACGTGAAAAATCGCCGAAGCAATCGACGGAATGTATTGGAATTTTCTAGCAAATCACTCTTGAATTGATATTGAGTGATTTTGTAAAGTTTCAAGTGGATGGCAATTATTTTTATATTTTTTTTGCGTCAAAAAAAAATGATTAAATTTTTTCATAAATTTACGTGAGAAATCGCCGAAGCAATCGACGGAATGTATTGGAATTTTTTACCAAATCACTCTTGAATTAATATTGAGTGATTTTGCAAAGTTTCAAGTGGATGGCAATTGTTTTTATATTTTTTCGTATCAATAAAGTACTCATCGGATAAATGTAAATATGACCAACAAATTAATTCGTCTTTAGTTGCTTTTTTGTTGTTTAAGGATAACTCTTGAACGGATGACCTAATTTGGCAAATTATTCCATCAAATAGACGCAGGTAAGGCCCAAAACATGTAATTTATAGTTCAATTCACGAACGCGAGGAGAGATTTTGAAAATTCCTTCAGCAAAATGTTGTGCTGATTGGAGAGATAAGATCAAAAAATATTTTATATTATTGAGGATAACTCAAACGAAAAGTGTTAGCAAAGTATTGTTCTTATATAATAGACGTAGGTTAAAAAAATAAAATTGTAATATTTTTTTTGAACTTATGAATGGATTTCTAAGACTCTTTCAGCAAAGTCTCTCATTCATCCGAAAGATATATAGAGGACCAAAGAATTGAATTCGTTGCTCAATTGTTTTTTGGTTTACAGAAGGGTGACCAATGTCAAATTCTTCCAGAAAAGTCCATCGAATAGATACAGATAAGTTATTTGTGTGTTAGCCCTTGTAAGACTTAATTGTGTAGAATTACGAACTGCTTGAATATTTATATTTGAAGGCTACTTTTCTCTTTATTTAATTTACTGAATAATTTTGCAACAATAATCGTTTTTTTTTCTCAAAAAGAATATTATATGCTAAGTGGTTTTACCATCAAAATGTTCCACGAGCCGCCACTGATTTCGGTCACTAACTAGGAACTGCGTCACTGTTTATTTATTTATGTGTGTAATCTTTGCCTCCTTTTACAAACTATAACAATTAACATTAATAAAATCTTATCAAAATCATACATTTTGCAGTTTTGCAGAGTTTTCGACTTCCATTAAATTTCCTGAATCCGCACGTAACAATTGTTAATATTCACTTCGCTAATGTATTTTCTGCGTCATTATAAGAAAATACAAATTTGTCAAGACCACACCGACAGGTGGTATTCATTTAACCGGAGGACAATCGCCGTTTCGAAGTGCCGGGAACACGGGAGGGGGCGCGGGCAAACAAATCACTGGAACGCGTCGCGGTCACGGCTCCCGATTTTTCCAAGAAAAAAGAAGCCATCGCCTGCGCACACAGCACGCTCGTGATCTATGGCCGAGTAACACTTTCCTCTCACCACCGACGCTTCATCACGAAATGCACAACCACAATTATTACGGGGATCTTGATCTTTTGATAAAATTACAATGCATCGATAGATAATGAAACAAAAAAAAATTAGTTATTTAAGCAACAAGGAACGTAAGGGCGTATTAACATTTGAGGTAGGCGAATACGAGCCGAGGCGGAGCCGAGACTCGTCGCCTGCCGAAAATGTTAATTGTCATTACTACTAATACTACCGGAAATATAATACTTAAAAAAGATCAGAAAATATTCTAAAATACGGCTTGTAACATTTGGGATTAAAATTTTTGTAGTTACCTTGCGTTCTAAACAATGTCGAATTTTGTTTGTTTGCGTCAATCCAGTGACAGTTTTTGCGGGCATGGGTACAAACGAAGCTGCGAATATTGCGTGTTAGAATCTCTTACCGACAAAATCGAAAAACCTCAATGGTTTCTGCAGAGTATTTACCGAGATATTTGCAAAAAAACTTTAGAATTGAAAATAAAGGTTTGCCATGAAATCATAATGGCGGATATTTCATTTTGTTCTAAAAAGTGACGGTAGATGTCACATTACGATTTACAACCGGCCGTATATTTATTTAGTGTTGAATTTTCGAAGAAGGCAATACCCAGCAACAGTACCATTCAATGAGTATTAAAAATAATGTAAGTAGACCGATATTATAATAGTACATTATTATACAAGTTTAATAAGAGGGTATATGACGTTTTGCATACACATTGTATTACTGTATATGTAATTAAATCGATTTATTATTATTATTATTATTGTGGCACGAGTGGGATTGAAGCACGACACGCGCAGCGAGGATGTAACGAGTGCCCCACAATGCCTCTTATTATACTATTTTTTCTACTTTGGTTTTAGTTAAGGATTAATTTCTAAAATAAAATATATACTTAAACATAGTCAGCCTTATTAATAGAATCACCCTTAGTAGAGTTTTAA
This sequence comes from Ocypus olens, assembly GCA_910593695.2. NCBI lineage: Eukaryota > Metazoa > Arthropoda > Insecta > Coleoptera > Staphylinidae > Ocypus > Ocypus olens. Next base: position 4,443,935 of record OU343047.1, on the reverse strand, counting down.
CAAGCCACTAGTTAGTGGCCATTAAGACCGTACTAAGATATCACTAATGTCCTACATTAATAGAACAATATTTAGACGCCATTAGTTAGTTGCGTGCTAACAAGGAAAATCATGTGGCAACATCGCTTTTGGCGCGCCAACTTGTCTTATCTAACCTATAAATTGTTTCATTGAGAGGTTTTTTTTTTAAACTTAAACAAACGTCTGATTAATTTAATTTGCGATATTTAACACTAAATGCACGTAAGAAGTATGTGAACATTAATAACATTAATCAAATGCTTAATTATGTAATTATTATCCAACTTTCCTGCGATACAGTTACATGCACCACTCTTGTCTTTATTGCAAGATGTTAATTTTCTTTTGTTTTCTATAATGTTAATTTCCTCTCGGACCGAATGCAATAGCAATTCTTTTTCATAGATTCAATTTATTTGTTAATTCTTTTTCATACTCATTCCAGTTTTGGGATCTACAACATTTTCTCTAAGCAAATTATTATTTTTTATTTATAAAACATTGTAAACGCACTCCAAGACAAGTTTAAGCACAATACTAACATTTTGGCTAGTATCCATTACTTACATACACAACATACACAAATATAACTATAATAACGATTTCAAACGTCACGCGGTTTGAATTATAGGTTATGTTTAATGGTGTTGTTGGCGTTTAAACATGGAGTACAATGATACTAAATAGTTAGTGGAATACTAAATTTAGTGAGCCACTAAAATGTTCTATTAATACGGACATGTTAGTAGCATTCTTAGTACGGTCTTAATTCTGTGTACTAACATCTATTAATAAGGCTGAAAGAGTTTTATCTTTTAACATGTGGCAGCACTGAAAACATCCGATCCTTTCGAACGAATTTAATATTTGACATACGTATTTCTACGGCGATTTCAATAGTTAATTTTAAAACATATTAAATCAAGAATATAACTTACACACCTCCAGAAATAAGGGTGCGATAAACAAACTATTTCCAAGTAAGTTGCAACCAATTTAAGCTTATAGAGTAATGCAACTTACTTAAATGTTGACCGAAATTCAAGGTTATGTTTACATTTGTTTCTCGTTCCTGCGCCAGGCATCGATCGACGCTAATTAAAAATCCACACCGATTGAAGCGGCTCTTTTCGCCGTGAATAAAACACACATGATACTCTCGCTGTTTCTTCCGTGATATTCGTTTTGCAAGCAAAGTGATAATATAATAAATTATTACAACCTACCCCTATGAACATTGTGTTGCGTAAGATGCGGCCGAGCACGGGATGAATTCATACGTCCGGTCATTCTGTCACTTTTGCTGGATATTGCCTCCTCCGGTAATTCACGCACAGTTCTTAAATAGTACCCGAGTAAAACGTTTTAATCATAAAGACGTTTTCTTGTGTAGAATACACGGCCAGTTGTAAATCGTAATGTGACATCTACCGTCACTTTTTAGAACAAAATGAAATATCCGCCATTATGATTTCATGGCAAACCTTTGTTTTTAATTCGAAATAGTAAAGTTTTTTGCAAATATCTCGGTAAATACTAAGGTATCGCGGCGAAAACCGTCTGCGATCGAACCTCCGCTGGATTTTTCAAGTTACACCGGCCTAACGGTATCGCCGCCGCCGCCGCGTTCTCTCGCCCTCCAACAATTTTTGTCGGAGGGGCACATCTGCGCCGTCTCGGGGGCCCATAAATAAGCGCACGGACCGGGCCATATGCGACGGGGCTGCCGGCCGCTTTAAATTATCATTTTATCGGGGCGCCCCATCGCGGACGCAAAAAAGATCCTCCGCCGCCGAGCCGGACAACAATGACCCCGCGCCCTGGCCGGGGGTCGGTTTAGAATTTTCCCTATTTACGACCCGTGCGCGAAATAATGATAACAAAAAAATAATCTCGCACAATGGAACGATGATGCCCGGTTTCACGCTCAATCCATCCCACGTGTCGCGAACAGTGCAGTGCGAGCGATTATTTATTTACTTTTCGTTCATTTTACCGCATTGTTTTAAAATTTAAAAAAAGTAATAGCAAGAGATAAAAATTGGCGGTGTGAACTGAATACAAAACTAATTATTATAAAATTGTAGGACTTTATTTTCCTAACCTGCACATAGAAATATCATGCATTCATAATCAGTACATCTTCTAGCCATCGAATGCAGAGATTGATAAATAATATCAGTAAACCAATATTCAGAAATTATACATTGCGTCATATTCGCACGTAAAAATGAATTATTCTTTACCCTTCTATTATTCTGACGAGAGAATGGAATTCGAAACCAGTGGGTAGTTTTTTTTTGCCTGGGATGCACGTCCATGTGGCCAGCTCTACCGCACATGGACGTGCATCCCAGGCAAAAAAAACTACCCACTGGTTTCGAATTCCATTCTCTCGTCAGGATAATAGATTCCTTGTCGAGGAAACTTTTATTGCATCCTAAGAACTAGTTTCGATCTCCTTCAATCTCGTCCGCACGAGAAATTCGTTGTCGAGGAAACGTTGAAGGCATAAACGTTACCCTTGCATCATAACATTATTTTTTGGAATTGCTAGTATTCAAGACATTGCTTGCATTAAGCTTAATGATTGGATGGAATTGATTCATAAGAATAAGAACAGAATATTATTTTTTTTAACTCGCAAGACCGTGAGGATCCCGTTATAATAAATATATTCCGATGGGCATTTTCGCCACTAAATTCCCAGCAAGAACACCAATTTTCACCGATAGATCTAAATCTAATAAAATTGTTGTGATAACTTTGACCATTACCGCGATTAAATATGACTGCTATAATTGAATTGGTGATGAGACATCAAACAGTTGCTATCTATGAAGCTCCCGGCAGGGCAATAAAGGACGCCAAAAATGGTAGTCATTCTCCACTGACTCACTGGCAGTGTTGAAAAAGCGATTCTTCAAGCAGTAAAAAGTAAAAATCACTATCGGAAAAGCCAACATTGGCTAGTCTTTTCAGGTACAATACTAAAGTGTGAAACTAAAGTTGGAATAAAGTGAAATAAAGAAAGAAACACAGTGTTTCTATAATGAATTATCACGTAGTAACGGTCGCAACCATCACCATGATGAAATAAAGAAAAATTACAATCGGAAAAGCTATGATTGGCTATCCTTTTCATGATGCAATCCAGTCCATCCAGTATAATACTAGAATGTGAAGCTAAAATTGGAATAAAGTGAGGTAAAGGCAAACCGTAAATTTTGGAAAATTAAAAAAAATCAGGACTTGGTTAAAAAATTGAAGAGTTTAACCGAGCTAAAATTTCTGGAAATTCAAAAAAGTATGACCGCCCCCATTTTTAAATGTATATCATGAACCCCCGGTTACAGGGGTGGTCCGGGGATGACTAAAATATCACAATGCTTATAAGATTTTGTTGCTCCACCTGTCCTGAAATTTTCATTCAAATCGAGCCGTCAGTTTTCGCTAGACGGCGAAACATATTCACCAAATTTTAAAACTTCTATTTAAAAAAAATGGTGATGTGGCCATCATGTTACTTTCTCCGACTTGTTGGTATTATGTATAATAACGCTTTCATGGTTTATTTTAAATTGAAATCATATTTTAAATGTACATAGAGCGTTTGGTAGACTCGTATGAAACTGACGTTTAAAACGTCAAAATTATGGAAGATGGAAAAATTATACTTCAAATTCAAAAACTCGGTTTACTCAAAAACCAAAGCCACCACACGGTGATTTGAAGCAAGGACATATTTCTTGTACAAAATACCGCTTTTAAAAAAAAGCGCATTTTTGGGAAAAACATCACCCTGAGAAGTGACGGAGAAACGAAACGTTCCCCAAACGATAGATCGGACATTAACAGTTTTTTCTTCAACATTTCTCCCCAGAGAAAAGATATACTCCCTCTGTCCCATAATACTTGATAGTTTTCTCCTTTTTTCTTGTCCCATATTAAAATATGAGATTGAGCCATAAATTTTGAGTATTATGGGACAGAGGGAGTATTAAAGAAAATTTCCTACTTTAACACCCTCCAGTGGGGGTTGGGGTTATCTCAAGGTCACCAAAATTCGACATTCTCCCTCATTCGGCGTTACTAACGTCAAAATGTCATATTGCCACGAGTGTTAAAAGTACATCAGGTACACTCACACGTTTGTGGATTTAGTATATTTAAATTGAAATTAAAGATCGCTAAAGTCGCTGGTGAACCTGAAAGATATTATCGCATATCGTTTTTTTTTTTCAAAATTTCTCTCCAGAGGAAAGATAAATTCAAGAACATTTGCTACTTTGCACCTTCCGGTTGTTTCTGTATACGTAATAAAAATTTACCTATTTTTTCATCTCAGAACTCACAGAATGGCATCTGCGTACTTCTGATTTACATTCCTCGTCGATCTCGAAACCGAAATTTGTTGGTGCCCTTACCTGAAACAAAAGAAGGCCGCATTTAATATTTTTGCAAATCATGAAGAACACTCGCGAACGTATAAATGACGACAACGAACTTGTTTCCCTTTAATCACGGTGTTATATTTATGTTAAAAGCTAACGATATAAATATGGAACAATGCAAAATAATAATTATATTTCCACGTTCTAAATTTAAAATACGAAACCAAGGAACAGAAGAGTGCGGCACGACGGTATACATTTTTTTATTTCTGATATTTTTAGATTTGCATTTTTTCTATTTTCTTCCAGGACACAAGATACGACTTATGCGTTTAGTGTGTGTGGTAAATTTTTGTGATTTTTTTTTAAATGTAATTTTTAGATTTGCAGCTTTTCTAGTTTCAATAAGTTATTTGTTTATAGTCTTAGCAAGACTTAATTTTGCTTGCAGAATTACGAACAGGTTGAATATTCATATATTCAGGCTATTTTTCGGTTGATTGAATTCTTCAAGTTTCTTCCAGGTCAAAAAATATGACTTACGTGTCATCTATACACGATGATTAGAATATTAGGGGTCTGATCGAGAACATTTATATGGATATTCTGCTCTGCATCGTAAACGGTAGGTCCTACAGAAAAAAATTGCCGTTATTGATTTAACGCAAAATACAATTTAAGACAATTTACTCAATTTATTTTCTTATTGGGCTGAGAAGGACCGTTGTACATTTTTTTTAATTTGAAATCGGGGGTGGGTTTCCTTAAATAACAAGGGTGATAGATATCCAAAAAGGCGATTAAACATAAAACGTCGAAAAGAATTTATTCTACAAAAGGCATACATAACTGTTGTCGTGACTGCAGGGATAACCGCGCCCTTGCTATTTGAAGCGTTCAAAACGCCACTTTCGCGGCAAAACGTCACAGTTCCCAAAGGCGAGTACCAATTTGTCTTGCTAATGCTGTTTAGCAATCAAGATGATCTATTTCATCTATTTCCAAAACGTCAATCCACGTCAGTTCACCCAGACCATGTCATCCATCACTTCAGATTTTGATGACCAAATTATAAAGCCAAAAAATTAAACAACTTACAAAATAAATTAAGTACCACACTTGACGCATAAAAACGCAAAACTTTTACATGGGCAGCTAAAATCCCATAAATTTAATTTCATATTATGTTAGATCATACTTTCAGCCACATTTAAAAAAATATTTGGCTTGTTAACTCCACTGCCTCACCTCTCTATCTAATTAGTTATGTTTTATTACCTCAAAATTTTGAAAGTATTTGTATTGTTATATTTTTTTACTATGATTCAAAGCAATACAATACATTGAAATAATTTTTTATACTATCTGCATATTTCAAAGAATAAATGGTAAAAATTTGGCATTGAAATATTTATAACTTACTGAGTTATTATTTTTTTTCGAACTAGCTGCAAGACTGCCGCGGAGCCCACAAGTACGGCAAAACACCTTTTTCCTATAAACTATCAACCTCAATCTTGGAATGTACTTGACGTAGGACAACAATATTTTGTGTGGCTTTATAATTTGGCCTTACCAACTTGTAAAAAAAAATCATCAAAATCTGAATTGATGGGTGACATTTCATTATTGTTTTGGTTGAATTGACGTGGAATGACCAATACAGCAACACAACCTTCAATTGGACCAATCCCAATAAATCCAATCAATACCACACCGCAGCTTCTAACTTACCCCCTGCATAAGTATGTCATAAGCGCAATTTCGGGAAGAACGTGTGCGGGGGCGCCGCGACGCACGCGAGGCGGTTTCAATTTGCATTTCGGCAAACTTTAAAGTATTGATTGGGGCACCAACCACCGGAGCGCCACCCCTCTCCGCCGGCGCCACCGCCGGCACTGCTCTCCACTAATCCCGCTGTGCGCCCCCAAGATATCAGTGCGTGTGCGTGTTGCATAATAACGACGGGATGTCACATTCGGAACGGGGAAAAGAGAGAAGGAAAAGGGGGCGAAGTGATACTTCTATGTGGGGCGAAGGCCAGCGATGAATTCTAATTTAATTTTTTTTTTCGCTCGACAAAAAACACTTTTTGTTATTCGGAAACAAAATTAATTAGTATAGTTTTGAAAGTGAACCGCTAGAAGGTGTGAAGATATAGCGTCTTCGCTGTCTATACTTTGATCAAGGGGCGGCTCGTTATCTAGAGCCAAGGAGCCTGAAGTATCAAGCTCAGCAAGAATTTTTAATTAATTCTTAAAACACTTTTTCTCCAGTTACTTTGGTCTAGGAAGATAAATTGTTCTTTCTTTCTTTAAAAAAATGGGGGGGGGGGGTATATTGTATAAACGGCTTTACCATCACCATGTTCCACGAGCCGCCACTGATATTAAGTACAGTTTTTGAAAATCCACGAGTTGTGAATTTTTGAAAATTTAAATTTTCGAATTGTGAAATACAGGAACAAAAAAATTAAAAAAAAAATATAAAACGTGCCGACTAAAATCTAAAAAAAATAAATAAATTAGATTTGCAAATCATCGTTTAATCAAATTAAGTGCAGTTTTTGAAAATCCGCTGATTATTTTGCGAGTTGTGAATTTTTGAAAATTTTAGTTTTCGAATTGTTTAATACTCGAACAATTTTTTTTTTAAATATAAAACGTGTTTACTAAATTCTACAAAAATTAAATAAGATTTGTAAATCATCTTTTTATCTATTTAAATTGAGTATTTGAAAATCCACCGATTATTTCGCAAGTTGTGAATTTTTGAAAATTTTAGTTTTCGAATTGTGTAATACTCGAACAAAAAATTAAAAAAAAAAATATAAAACGTGTCTAGTAAATTCTACAAAAATTAAATAAGATTTGTAAATCATCTCTTTTCAATTTAAATTGAGTATTTGAAAGTCCACCGATTATTTCGCAAGTTGTGAATTTTTGAAAATTTTAGTTTTCGAATTGTGTAATACTCGAACAATTTTTTTTTTAATATAAAACGTGTCTACTAAATTCTACAAAAAATAAATTAGATTTGCAAATCATCTTTTTATCAATTTAAATTGAGTATTTGAAAATCCACCAATTATTTCGCGAGTTGTGAATTTTTGAAAATTTTAGTTTTCGAATTGTGTAATACTCGAACAAAAAAAATTTAAAAAAATTTAAAACGTGTCGCCTAAATTCTACAAAAATTAAATAAGATTTGCAAATCATCGTTTTATTAAATTAAGTGCAGTTTTTGAAAATCCAGTTGTGAATTTTTGAAAATTCTAGTTTTCGAATTGTGTAATACTCGAACAAAAAAAATTAAAAAAAATGGTGATGTGGCCATCATGTTACTTTCTCCGACTTTATATTTACGTTTTCATGGGTTTATTTTCAATTGAAATCATATTTTAAATGTACATCGAGCGTTGCGTAAACTCGGATGAAACTGACGTTTAAAACGTCAAAATCATGAAAGATGGAAAAATTATACTTCAAATTCAAAAACTCGGTTTACTCAAAAACTAACGAGATTTCGAAAAAAACTTATTCTTTAGAAGTTATTCATTTTGGCATTCTGTACAATTATTATTAACATAACATTTCTGTAACTATTATCGTTTTATAATTATAAACCAAAAATTAAAAAAATAATAATAATTTTTTTTCCCGAATAAAAATGATTTTATGAAAAATGTTTTCAAGCAAAAGATGTTCATTTCTTTGTTGTCTTCAAAGTTTGTTTGAATGTTTTTGTGATATTTTTCATATTTAAGAAAATATTGGCAAAAAACAAAAAACAGTTAAGGTAAACGCCCACTTCCGGTGTACGAAATTTTACCAAAAGCTTTTCAGTTCTTCAGATTATCAAATAAGATGGATGTTCAAAGTTTCATATCAATTGCTCTATTAGTTTTTGAGATACAGCGCACAGACAGACACAGACACACACACAGACACAAAATTTTTTTTTCCAGAAATTGTTGAAATGGCATCTAGGGACCCCAAAACGGATATTTCCGTAAAAAAAAATTTTGAAAAAAAAATCACGATCACAATACTTTCTCGTACTTCGTAACGGAGAAAGTAAAAATATAAAACGTGTCGCCTAAATTCTACAAAAATTAAATAAGATTCACAAATCATCGTTTTATTAAATTAAGTGCAGTTTTTGAAAATCCACAGATTATTTCGCGAGTTGTGAATTTTTTAAAATTTTAGTTTTCGAATTGTGTAATATTCGAACAAAAAAAAATTAAAAAAATATAAAACGTGTGTACTAAATTCTACAAAAATTAAATAAGATTTGTAAATCATCTTTTTATCAATTTAAATTGAGTATTTGAAAATCCACCGATTATTTCGCGAGTTGTGAATTTTTGAAAATTTTAGTTTTCGAACTGTGTAATACTCGAACAAAGAAATTTAAAAAAAATATAAAACGTGTCTATTAAATTCTACAAAAATTAAATAAGATGTGTAAATCATCTTTTTATCAATTTAAATTGAGTATTTCAAAATCCACCGATTATTTCGCGAGTTGTGAATTTTTGAAAATTTTAGTTTTCGAATTGTGTAATACTCGAACAAAAAAAAAATCAAAAAATATAAAACGTGTCTACTAAATTCTACAAAAATTAAATAAGATTTGTAAATCATCTTTTTATCAATTTAAATTGAGTATTTCAAAATCCACCGATTATTTCGCGAGTTTTTAATTTTTGAAAATTTTAGTTTTCGAATTGTGTAATACTCGAACAAAAAAATTAAAAAAAATATAAAACGTGTCGACTAAATTCTACAAAAATTAAATAAGATTTGAAAATCATCGTTTTATTAAATTAAGTGCAGTTTTTGAAGATCCGCCGATTATTTCGCGAGTTGTGAATTTTTGAAAATTTTAGTTTTCGAATTGTGTAATACTCGAACAAAAAAATAAAAAAAATATAAAACGTGTCTAGTAAATTCTACAAAAATTAAATAAGATTTGTAAATCATCTTTTTATCAATTTAAATTGAGTATTTGAAAATCCACCCATTATTTCGCGAGTTGTGAATTTTTGAAAATTTTAGTTTTCGAATTGCGTAATACTCGAACAAAAAAAAATTAAAAAAATATAAAACGTGTCTACTAAATTCTACAAAAATTAAATTAGATTTGCAAATCATCTTTTTATCAATTTAAATTGAGTATTTGAAAATCCACCAATTATTTCGCGAGTTGTGAATTTTTGAAAATTTTAGTTTTCGAATTGTGTAATACTCAAACAAAAAAAATTAAAAAAATATAAAACGTGTCTACTAAAATCTACAAAAATTAAATTAGATTTGTAAATCATCTCTTTTCAATTTAAATTGAGTATTTGAAAATCCACCGATTATTTCGCGAGTTGTGAATTTTTGAAAATTTTAGTTTTCGAATTGTGTAATACTCGAACAAAAAAAATTTAAAAAAATATAAAACGTGTCTAGTAAATTCTACAAAAATTAAATAAGATTTGTAAATCATCTTTTTATCAATTTAAATTGATTATTTGAAAATCCACCGATTATTTCGCGAGCTGTGAATTTTTGAAAATTTTAGTTTTCGAATTGTGTAATACTCGAACACTTTTTTTTTTTAAATATAAAACGTGTCTACTAAATTCTACAAAAATTAAATAAGATTTGTAAATCATCTCTTTATCAATTTAAATTGAGTATTTGAAAATCCACCGATTATTTCGCAAGTTGTGAATTTTTGAAAATTCTAGTTTTCGAATTGTGTAATACTCGAACAAAAAAAATTTAAAAAAATATAAAACGTGTCGCCTAAATTCTACAAAAATTAAATAAGATTCACAAATCATCGTTTTATTAAATTAAGTGCAGTTTTTGAAAATCCACCGATTATTTCGGGAGTTGTGAATTTTTGAAAATTTTAGTTTTCGAATTGTGTAATACTCGAACAAAAAATATTTAAAAAAATATAAAACGTGTCTCCTAAATTCTACAAAAATTAAATAAGATTTGTAAATCATCTTTCAATCATTTTAAATTGAGTATTTGAAAATCCACCGATTATTTCGCAAATTGTGAATTTTTGAAAATTTTAGTTTTTGAATTGTGTAATACTCGAGCAAAAAAAATTAAAAAAAATATAAAACGTGTCGACTAAATTCTACAAAAATTAAATAAGATTTGTAAATCATCTTTTTATCAATTTAAATTGAGTATTTGAAAATCCACCGATTATTTCGCGAGTTGTGAATTTTTGAAAATTTTAGTTTTCGAATTGTGTAATACTCAAACAAAAAAAATTAAAAAAATATAAAACGTGTCTACTAAAATCTACCAAAAATAAATTTGATTCGCAAATCTCGTTTTATCAAATTAGGCAAGGGGCGGCTCATTTTTTATTTAAATAGTTGTTTATGTGTTTCTAGTCAAAATGCACAATTTCTAAAGCATCTCCGTTGTCAACAAAGAAATTATAGACAAATATGGTAGTTCCTAGAATGAGTGGTTAGACTTGAAAAAAAAAGATTTTTTTCCGTTATTTATACGTTTCAAGTCAAATTAAGCACTGAAAAAACAATTCTAATTTTAATAGGCAATTTTCGTTATCCCGAACGTCCAAATTTTGAAAAATCAGAATTAAGGAATTTGCACTGAATCCAAAATATACTTTATCTAATGGATTACTGCATTCATTATTAGGTCAAAATGTATCAAATTTTGAAAAATCTAACCGAGTTGGTCAAAATGTACCAAATTTTGAAAAATCGAACCGAATCCAAGAAACACCTCAACTATATGATGGATTACTAAAAAAATGTACCAAATTTTGAAAAGTCTGGCTTTACCCTGAATCCAAGAAATACTTTAATTATTTGATTTTTACTTTCTCCGTTACGAAGTACGAGAAAGTATTGTGATCGTAATTTTTTTTTTCAAATTTTTTTTTACGGAAATATCCCTTTTGGGGTCCCTAGAAGCCATTTCAACAACTTCTGGAAAAAAAAATGTGTCTGTGTGTGTGTGTGTGTGTCTGTCTGTGCGCGCTGTATCTCAAAAACTAATAGAGTAATTGATATGAAACTTTGAACATCCCTCTTATTTGATAATCTGAAGAACTGAAAAGCTTTCGGTAAAATTTCGTACACCGGAAGTGGGCGTATACCTTAACTGTTTTTTGTTTTTTGCCAATATTTTCTTAAATATGAAAAATATCACAAAAACATTTAAACAAACTTTGAAGACAACAAAGAAATTAACATCTTTTGCTTGAAAACATTTTTCATAAAATCATTTTTATTCGAGAAAAAAATTTATTATTGTTTTTTAAATTTTTGGTTTATAATTATAAAACGATAATAGGTACAGCAAATTTATGTTAATAATAATAGTAGAGAATGCTAAAATGAACAAATTATAAAGAATAAGTTTTTTTCGAAATCCCTTTAGTTTTTGAGTAAACTGTGTATTTGAATTTGAAGTATAATTTTCCCATCTTTCATAATTTTGACGTTTTAAACGTCAGTTTCATCCGAGTTTACCCAACGCTCGATGTACATTTAAAATATGATTTCAATAAACAATGAATGATACTATGATACCATCAAGTCGGAGAAAGTAACATGATGGCCACATCACCATTTTTTTTTTCTCATTATTTGGTCAAAATGTAATTGCGCTTTGATATTCCCCTACCCAGTTTTTTTTTTTATTAGAGAATCTTTTTATGCGGTGACAGTAATGGGCCGCAGATGTGTGTGGCAGTGTGTTTTGTGCGGACGCAAAAAGGCTGCACCAAGGAGGGGGGAAGGGGGGGCCCTTGCATAAAAATACGAGTCGTGCACCCGTAACGCAGAAGGCTGAAAAGAGTGTAAAGAGTGTCGGTCCCCTATCTAAGGGTCAACGAACTGATAATTTAATTCCTCCAACTGTCGCGGGAAGTGACTGAGCGATGCATACGCACCGACTGCCAAGTGCTTCTGCTTCTGTTTTTTTACTTCCACTTCTGGGTTTTTTAACGAAAACGCACGCACCAAGAAAATATATTTGCAGGCGTTGCCTAGGTAATGAGTAGAAAATTTGTTTACAAATGAAAAATGGAATACCTTTTATTTTCGCTGAAAAATAAGTTTCTTCCAACTTTTCTAATCGCCTAATGTAATGTTTTTTTCTCCAGTTTAAGGTTTGAGTGTTGCCATTATATTATAAAGGAGCGGCGATAGGGGAGAGACTTGCGGAACACCCTGTTGGGGAATAAAGAAGTAAGAACAGTAGTTTCGGACTGCATTTATAGGGTTCTTCCTTTACTGTTTATTAAGTAAATTTGCAACTGACTCCAAAAATTACGAAAATCGAAAATGAAACCAATGACATCTGCAGCACGATTCCAGTTTTCGTTCTCTCATTGTAACACGTTCGGCACACAGTGTCGAATGTTTAAACAGATGCTTGGACTCACCTAGTCGGCGCCTTTCATAAATTCCTTAATTTTATTAGTTACGGTCGTGACACGGAAGGGGTGGATTAGCCAATCCACCCCTTCGCCATGTTCTGACGTACGGCGTGTGTGTGTGTAGTAGTAGAAATGGGTTTTGTTTAATAGATCAACAGGGCGGGGTGTGGGGAAGTGCGGGGGCGAGAGAGAGAGAGGGAGAGAGAGGAGCGGAAGAGCTATTATAATGCGATCGATGGTCACTGACTGACTCCGTCGCGGCACCACGAGGAAGGAGGGTCGAAGGGTGCATACGTGATGGCGCGTCACCCTTTAATCACTGCCGCTGGCTGCAAACTAGATTAGAAGATCGATTCTATACGGCACGCAATTATTTATAAATTTATGCAAATAGCACAGACATACACGGAGTTGAGGGTGAAGGTTTTTTTTTTTTGGTGATAGGGCGGATGGTGATATTCAGCGTGGAAGTGACAATATGCGGTGAAATCAATTTTGAGGTTATGAAAATAATAGTGATGTAAAGGAAATAATGACGCAATTATTTATGCAAATAACACGGACGTATACAGCGTTTTTTGCGCATTGTTAATGACAGGGCGGATGGTGATTGATGTTTCAGGAGTGACAATCAATTTTGAGGTTATAAAAATAATAGTGATGAGTAAATAGTGAGAGAGTGAATGCATGAAAAAAATATTGTCGGAACTGTTCGGCTGGTTAACACAAACGGTGGTAGCAGAGGACCTCGTAGCCGACGCCAAAAAACAAAAACAAAAACTGTTCGGCTGTGTATGACTTGTACATAAAGATCTATTGATCTAGTTTCACCACGTGTTAAATGAGAACCAAATTCAACAAATTTTATCTAGGAAAGATTTACATTTACACTTTTTTACAAAAATTATATCTAGAATATCGTCAGCGCCATCTATAATTTTTTTTATTCATTAAATATTTCATTATGTTTAGTCTTGAGGATATCGTACTGTTGCCGTTCCGCGTCGGCCGCCCAAAAAATTCGACGATTACAGCGGGAAATTGGGCGAGGAGATTGTGCGATGGTAATCTCCTTCTTCTTCTTCTTCTCGTTGGTAGTGCGGCCTTCATGAAATCGGCACGAAGGTTCGTTCCTCATCCTCCGCGGTACGTTTTACGCTTTGCCGAAACTTGATTGCCCGGTAATTTCCATATCTGTCACGGAACGGCAAGGAATGGTGAACAAAAAGAATTTTCACGATCAGATCCTTTGTTCTTGTAGAGATAATTTAAGGCCACAAAGAGAAATTGAAAATTGGTGATATGAAATAACTAATGTATTCTATATACTTATTTTGATTGTGCTTTTCTTTTTGAAAAATAACTGCGGACGCTGAAGGATGTATCGTTAAAAAAAAAAAGTTCTACATGATTGCGCTTTTACGTAATGACTTGGAAGAAATTCAATGCGCAGTTTATATACAGCACTTCTAACCAAACAAATTTTATTTGAAACATTTTTCCGTAAACACGAAAATAAAAAAGTTATATCGATATTTCGATACCTCTGGTATCCCACAGGGATCAAATTTGGGCGCGCTAATATTTATAATTTGTACTGACAATATAGGTTGTTTGAAAAAGCCTGTTGATGCAAAAATCGCACTTTTTTAAAGTACGAAGATTTGAAATCACGATTTTGATTTTTGAAATTGAACTACCGCCAAACGCGTTGTTGGATTTTGATGATTCGAACGTAAAAATATCGCAAATTTAGTGTAATTTTAAAACTGTTAGACAAAATCTCCCGTGAAATTAACACGAGATGCAAAAATCGCACTTTTTTTAAATTTCGAGGATTTGAAATCACGATTTTGATTTTTGAAGTTGAACAACTGCCAAACGCGCTGTTGGATTTTGATGATTCGAACGTAAAAATATCGCAAATTTAGTGTAATTTAAAAACTGTTTAACAAAATCTCCCGTGAAATTAACACCAGATGCAAAAATCGCTTTTTTTTAAAGTTCGAGGATTTGAAATCACGATTTTGATTTTTGAAGTTGAACAACTGCCAAACGCGCTGTTGGATTTTGATGATTCGAACGTAAAAATATCGCAAATTTAGTGTAATTTAAAAACTGTCAAACAAAATCTCCCGTGAAATTAACACGAGATGCAAAAATCGCACTTTTTTAAATTTCGAGGATTTGAAATCACGATTTTGATTTTTGAAGTTGAACAACTGCCAAACGCGCTGTTGGATTTTGATGATTCAAACGTAAAAATATCGCAAATTTAGTCTAATTTTAAAACTGTTAAACAAAATCTCCCGTGAAATTAACACAAGATGCAAAAATCGCACTTTTTTAAATTTCGAGGATTTGAAATCACGATTTTGATTTTTGAAGTTGAACAACTGCCAAACGCGCTGTTGGATTTTGATGATTCGAACGTAAAAATATCGCAAATTTAGTGTAATTTAAAAACTGTCAAACAAAATCTCCCGTGAAATTAACACGAGATGCAAAAATCGCACTTTTTTAAATTTCGAGGATTTGAAATCACGATTTTGATTTTTGAAGTTGAACAACTGCCAAACGCGCTGTTGGATTTTGATGATTCGAACGTAAAAATATCGCAAATTTTTTGTAATTTAAAAACTGTTAAACAAAATCTCCCGTGAAATTAACACGAGATGCAAAAATCGCACTTTTTTTAAATTCCGAGGATTTGAAATCGCGATTTTGATTTTTGAAGTTGAACAACCGCCCAACGCGCTGTTGGATTTTGATGATTCGAACGTAAAAATATCGCAAATTTAGTGTAATTTTAAAACCATCAAACAAAATCTCCCGTGAAATTAACACGTGATGCAAAAATCGCACTTTTTTTAAAGTTCGAGGATTTGAAATCACGATTTTTATTTTTGAAGCTGAACAACCGCCAAACGCGCTGTTGGATTTTGATGATTCAAACGTAAAAATATCGCAAATTTAGTGTAATTTTAAAACTGTTAAACAAAATCTCCCGTGAAATTAACACGAGATGCAAAAATCGCACTTTTTTAAAGTTCGAGGATTTGAAATCCCGATTTTGATTTTTTAAGTTGAACAACCGCCCAACGCGCTGTTGGATTTTGATGATTCGAACGTAAAAATATCGCAAATTTAGTGTAATTTAAAAACTGTTTAACAAAATCTCCCGTGAAATTAACACCAGATGCAAAAATCGCTTTTTTTAAAAGTTCGAGGATTTGAAATCACGATTTTGATTTTTGAAGTTGAACAACCGCCAAACGCGCTGTTGGATTTTGATGATTCGAACGTAAAAATATCGCAAATTTTTTGTAATTTAAAAACTGTTAAACAAAATCTCCCGTGAAATTAACACGAGATGCAAAAATCGCACTTTTTTTAAATTCCGAGGATTTGAAATCGCGATTTTGATTTTTGAAGTTGAACAACCGCCAAACGCGCTGTTGGATTTTGATGATTCGAACGTAAAAATATCGCAAATTTAGTGTAATTTAAAAACTGTTTAACAAAATCTCCCGTGAAATTAACACCAGATGCAAAAATCGCTTTTTTTAAAAGTTCGAGGATTTGAAATCACGATTTTGATTTTTGAAGTTGAACAACCGCCAAACGCGCTGTTGGATTTTGATGATTCGAACGTAAAAATATCGCAAATTTTTTGTAATTTAAAAACTGTTAAACAAAATCTCCCGTGAAATTAACACGAGATGCAAAAATCGCACTTTTTTTAAATTCCGAGGATTTGAAATCGCGATTTTGATTTTTGAAGTTGAACAACCGCCCAACGCGCTGTTGGATTTTGATGATTCGAACGTAAAAATATCGCAAATTTAGTGTAATTTTAAAACCATCAAACAAAATCTCCCGTGAAATTAACACGTGATGCAAAAATCGCACTTTTTTTAAAGTTCGAGGATTTGAAATCACGATTTTTATTTTTGAAGCTGAACAACCGCCAAACGCGCTGTTGGATTTTGATGATTCAAACGTAAAAATATCGCAAATTTAGTGTAATTTTAAAACTGTTAAACAAAATCTCCCGTGAAATTAACACAAGATGCAAAAATCGCACTTTTTTAAAGTTCGAGGATTTGAAATCACGATTTTGATTTTTTAAGTTGAACAACCGCCAAAAGCGCTGTTGGATTTTGATGATTCGAACGTAAAAATATCGCAAATTTTGTGTAATTTAAAAACTGTCAAACAAAATCTTCCGTGAAATTAACGAGATGCAAAAATTGCACTGTTTTTAAAGTCACGATTTTTATTTTTTTGTAACTGCCAAAAGCGTTGTTCGATTTTAACGATTTTGACGTCAAAATGTAGCGAATTTAGAGTAATTTTAAAAGGGATTACAAAATTTTCTCGTGAAATCACTGGCGGATCAATGGGAAATAAAAAGATAAACGAGGGAAATGGGCCTAGATTTTTTGTAGTTTGAGAAAATGAAAGAAAAAAAATCCAATTACTCAAGTCTACACATTTACCTTGTTGAAATGATGCCTATAAGACGACAACTGTCCCTCGGCCATCCTTCAAATTTGTTTCAAAGATCAAAATCCAAAAACAACACTCCACCACATTATTGAACTCTTTTAACACCGAACTCGCGCACTCAACTGGAAAATTTCGCAGGTGCTAACAGGCTTATCATCTGAATTTGGCTCGGGGCCAATTCACGTCCGGTGTTGATATCGCAAAATCGCATTCTTTCTTCACCTATTATCAGCGCTTATCTATCTACGCAGCTCCGATTTGAATTAAAATAAATAAGTAAATAATAACTGTACCTGCAATAAGGTTAAAATTTTAGCCGAAATAAATTAATTAAAAAAAAATTGAAATCATTGCGTTATTGTTTTACAAATGATAAGAAATACTTTGGCATCTATTTACTACCCAAAACAGTTTGCCGCTATTAAAAATTCCGACTGTAACAAAAGTTATGAATTTTTTAAATTGTCCCTGCAATAACGTAAAATTTTTAGCCAAAATAAAGAAATTAAAAAAAAATTGAAATCATTGCGTTATTGTTTAACAAATGATAAGAGATACTTTGGCATCTATTTACTACCCAAAACAGTTTGCCGCTATTAAAAATTCCGACTGTAACAAAAGTTATGAATTTTTTTAATTGTCCCTGCAATAAAGTTAAAATTTTAGCCAAAATAAAGAAATTTAAAAAAAATTGAAATCATTGCGTTATTGTTTTACAAATGATAAGAGATACTTTGGCATCTATTTACTACTCAAAACAGTTTACCGCTTTTAAAAATTCCGACTGTAACAAAAGTTATGAATTTTTTAAATTGTCTCTGCAATAACGTAACATTTTTAGCCAAAATAAAGAAATTAAAAAAAAAATTGAAATCATTGCGTTATTGTTTTACAAATGATAAGAGATACTTTGGCATCTATTTACCACCCAAAACTGTTTACCGCTATTAAAAATTCCGACTGTAACAAAAGTTATGAATTTTTTAAATTGTCCCTGCAATAACGTAAAATTTTTAGCCAAAGTAAAGAAATTAAAAAAAAAATTGAAATCATTGCGTTATTGTTTTATAAATGATAAGAGATACTTTGGCATCTATTTACTACCCAAAACTGTTTACCGCTATTAAAAATTCCGACTGTAACAAAAGTTATGAATTTTTTAAATTGTCGCTGCAATAAAGTTAAAATTTTGGCCGAAATAAAGAAATTAAAAAAAAATTAAATCATTGCTTTATTGTTTTACAAATGATAAGAGATACTTTGACATCTCTTTACTACCCAAAACAGTTGACCGCTATTAAAAATTTCGACTGTAACAAAAGTTATGATTTTTTTTAATGGTCTCTGCAATAAAGTTAAAATTTTGGCCGAAATAAAGAAATTAAAAAAAAATGAAATCATTGCGTTATTGTTCTACAAATGCTAAGAGATACTTTGGCATCTATTTGCTACCCAAAACAGTTTAGCGCTATTAAATATTCCGACTGTAACAAAAGTTATGATTTTTTTTAATTGCCCCTGCAATAAAGTTAAAATTTTAGCCAAAATAAAGAAATTAAAAAAAAATTGAAATCATTGCTTTATTGTTTTACAAATAATAAGAGATACTTTGGCATCTATTTACTACCCAAAACAGTTTAGCGCTATTAAATATTCCGACTGTAACAAAAGTTATGAATTTTTTAAATTGTCGCTGCAATAAAGTTAAAATTTTGGCCGAAATAAAGAAATTAAAAAAAAATGAAATCATTGCGTTATTGTTCTACAAATGCTAAGAGATACTTTGGCATCTATTTACTACCCAAAACTGTTTACCGCTATTAAACATTCCGACTGTAACAAAAGTTATGAATTTTTTCAATTGTCCCTGCAATAACGTAAAATTTTAGCCAAAATAAAGAAATTTAAAAAAAATTGAAATCATTGCGTTATTGTTTAACAAATGATAAGAGATACTTTGGCATCTATTTACTACCGAAAACAGTTTGCCGCTATTAAAAATTCCGACTGTAACAAAAGTTATGAATTTTTTTAATTGTCCCTGCAATAAAGTTAAAATTTTAGCCAAAATAAAGAAATTTAAAAAAAATTGAAATCATTGCGTTATTGTTTAACAAATGATAAGAGATACTTTGGCATCTATTTACTACCGAAAACAGTTTGCCGCTATTAAAAATTCCGACTGTAACAAAAGTTATGAATTTTTTTAACTGTCCCTGCAATAAAGTTAAAATTTTAGCCAAAATAAAGAAATTAAAAAAAAATTGAAATCATTGCGTTATTGTTTAACAAATGATAAGAAATACTTTGGCATCTATTTACTACCCAAAACAGTTTGCCGCTATTAAAAATTCCGACTGTAACAAAAGTTATGAATTTTTTTAATTGTCCCTGCAATAAAGTTAAAATTTTAGCCAAAATAAAGAAATTTAAAAAAAATTGAAATCATTGCGTTATTGTTTTACAAATGATAAGAGATACTTTGGCATCTATTTACTACTCAAAACAGTTTACCGCTTTTAAAAATTCCGACTGTAACAAAAGTTATGAATTTTTTAAATAGTCCCTGCAATAAAGTTAAAATTTTAGCCAAAATAAAAATCATTGCTTTATTGTTTTACAAATGATAAGAGATACTTTGGCATCCATTTAGTACCCAAAACAGTTTACTGCTATTAAAAATTCCGACTGTAACAAAAGTTATGAATTTTTTAAATAGTCCCTGCAATAAAGTTAAAATTTTAGCCAAAATAAAGAAATTAAAAAAAAATTGAAATCATTGCTTTATTGTTTTACAAATGATAAGAGATACTTTGGCATCCATTTAGTACCCAAAACAGTTTACCGCTATTAGAAATTCCGACTGTAACAAAAGTTATGAATTTTTTAAATAGTCCCTGCAATAAAGTTAAAATTTTAGCCAAAATAAAGAAATTAAAAAAAAAATTGAAATCATTGCGTTATTGTTTTACAAATGATAAGAGATACTTTGGCATCTATTTACTACCCAAAACAGTTTACCGCTATTAAAAATTCCGACTGTAACAAGTTATGATTTTTTTAAATTGTCCCTACAATAAAGTTAAAATTTTAGCCAAAATAAAGAAATTAAAAAAAAATTGAAATCATTGCTTTATTGTTTTACAAATGATAAGAGATACTTTGGCATCCATTTAGTACCCAAAACAGTTTACCGCTATTAGAAATTCCGACTGTAACAAAAGTTATGAATTTTTTAAATAGTCCCTGCAATAAAGTTAAAATTTTAGCCAAAATAAAGAAATTAAAAAAAAAATTGAAATCATTGCGTTATTGTTTTACAAATGATAAGAGATACTTTGGCATCCATTTAGTACCCAAAACAGTTTACCGCTATTAAAAATTCCGACTGTAACAAGTTATGATTTTTTTAAATTGTCCCTACAATAAAGTTAAAATTTTAGCCGAAATAAAGAAATTAAAAAAAAATTGAAATCATTGCGTTATTGTTTTACAAATGATAAGAGATACTTTGGCATATATTTACTACCGAAAACAGTTTACCGCTATTAAAAATTTTGACTGTAACAAAAGTTATGATTTTTTTAAATTGTCCCTGCAATAAAGTTAAAATTTTGGCCGAAATAAAGAAATTAAAAAAAAATTGAAATCATTGCTTTATTGTTTTACAAATGATAAGAGATACTTTGATTTGATTTTTTTAAATTGTCCCTGCAATAAAGTTAAAATTTTGGCCGAAAAAAAGTATTAAAAAAAAAAAATTGAAATTATTGCTTTATTGTTTTACAAATGATAAGAGATACTTTGGCATCTATTTACTACCCAAAACAGTTTACCGCTATTAAAATTTCCGACTGTAACAAAAGTTATGAATTTTTTAAATTGTCCGTGCAATAAAGTTTAAAAAATCCGACTGTAACAAAATTAAATCGAATTAAAAACAAAGGTTTGCCATGAAATCATAATGGCGGATATTTCATTTTGTTCTAAAAAGTGACGTTTGCTGTCGCAATACGATTTACACTTTCTCAACAAGACAGCAGTATGGCCCGCTTTGCAATTCAACACCCTGTATGTAGAAAGAAGAAAATAAACTTGTTTATTATTATTATTAATATAGGTATATCGTGGTATTTTCTGGTAGTAATATGCGATAATTTGTAGGATCGTGCAGAGCTTTTGAACAACATCACGGTAGCACCACATACAAAAAACCTGCTGCACGTGCACAAACTGTAAGTGTTTTCAGTTTTCATTTTTCGATTTCACTGACCCATTCATTCACTTCACGTTTTTCCGCGTTCACCGTCACGCCCACTTGCCCGCCGATTAAGAGGTTGCGTCGCCGCGGCCGCGAAGAAGTGGCGAGGAGAAGCAGAAGAAGAAGAAGAAGAAGGGGGATATTGTTGCCGGAGCGTGTAACGTAAAATCCGCGATTTCCGGCGCTCTTCCGAGATTGCACAATCGCGGCACCGGTAATTAATCGCCAGAGGCTTCGTCGCGACTTCGAAATAAAAATAAAGAAGAATTAGTCCTCCTCCTCCTCCTCCTACACCGCCAGCGTCTCATCTTTGGTGATTAGGACGCCATGTCCGCGGGGTAATAAGCAATCTCGCGCAGTGAGAAACAATCTCGACGACAAGAACAAGCTACGAAAAAAAAATGTGGACTCCAAATTGTGTCGGGGGGGTAATAATGAAACATTTTAAATTGTAGGCGGGTTTAACAATTGCAGCTGCGGGTGTTATTAACGCAGATTTCTTAAAAAAAAGCCATGATGGCCCTAATACTCCTTATTCTTGCTCTCAATAGCGGCGTTCACACGCGCAATCCTACACGCTTGGACTGTCCCGTTCCAATTGAACGTGCGCGTGAATGCAAGAACATCGCACGTTCTAAAAACGCACACTTTTCGTCCCGCTCTTGGCGCTCGGGATTTTTTCCTGCGTCAGCATGGCTCTCATATTCCGTATTCCTGCTTTCAATAGCGGTGTTCACACGTACGCGCAATCCTACACGCTTGGACTGTCCCGTTCCAATTGAACGTGCGCGTGAATGCAAGAACATCGCACGTTCTAAAAACGCACACTTTTCTTCCCGCTCCTACGCTCGGGATTAATTCCAGCGTCAATTTCTCACCACGTGCTTGAAGCGAGAAAGGAAAATGGTACGAACCGTTCCATCGCGCACAGGACGGGAACGTGGCGTTCCAATCGTGTAGAGCTAAAGTGGACACAATGTTATCCTCCTTTCTGGACCGTAAACTTTTGCCTTCTTCGGCACGACAAAGGAAGGCCTCAGCAGGGACTCAAGCTTATGATGTTATAAGATCTTCGGACCCAAAAATCGGGCGCGTGGTCGCGAATTTTAAACTTTCAGAATCTAAACTATTTGTATACCTAAATGTGACCAACCCCATCTGGAACCGAAAATTTTCTTCTCAATAAAATTAAGTCCCCACTGAGTGTTGCGGTAAACAAGGCCATTGTACCATCTTCCTTTGTCGTGCCGAAGAAGGCAAAAGTTTACGGTCTAGAAAGGAGGATAGAATTGTGTCCACTTTAGCTCAACACGATTGGAACGCTACGTTCCCGTCCCGTGCGCGATGGAACGGGGCGTTCCGAGAACGCGCGAAAGAGTGTACGTGTGAACGCAGCTAATGTGTAGTGTGAACGTGCTTCGTTAGAAGTGAAAATTATACACAACGGTGGTGGCAGAGCAGATGACGGCGAAGTCGAAAATGTTGACCCTTTAACATGTTGACTGCTACGAGCTTTGAAACCGCACAAGTATTCTCATAGTTAACTTTTATGAAACATTTAAATTTTACAAGCTTCCACAGAAAGAAGATTAGTAGAACGCAACTACAACAACGTGCAGAAATTCGACTACAAATGCATGTAATTACAACAAAATACAAGATACAACGAATTCCGTGTATTTCACACGAAAATCTAAACATTGTGTCCTTTTTTTTATATATATAAATTCGCGGTGTGAGATGGCAGTGTTGTTTTCACACGCACCCCCTTCACTCTTCCCGTCGTGTCTCTTTCGTTTCACGTCCGCAACAACCGTGGCGACCCTATTTCGCCCACCCCCACCCCACCCGAGTTCTCGCCATCTATCTCTCCCTCTCTCTTTCTCTAAGCACTTGCCTTTCCTGAAAAGGGGGTGCTCCTGCTGGCTGTCGGTGGCGCCGGCGGGGAACGGGCCCGGCCGGAGGATTAGCCGCCGTCGGCGGTGATGCGTGGGGAATCCACAAGTGCCAAAGTGGGGGAAGAAGAAGCCTCACGGCCCACATTGAGATTATGTACGAAGGGCCGATCGATGATGACACGGAGAAAGAGAGACGCGGGCAAGGAGGAGGAAATAATGTTGATGCAACTAAATATATGTATATTCCAGTTGGATTAATACCCATGTATGTAGGCATTTTAATTTTTAATCTTTCGAACCGAATAACAAGAAATCATTACCTAGAATCTTACAATCCAACCATTTAAGGCTGTTCGAGCCGTTCGAAAACTGAAGCGTTTTCGGCACTCGGCTCGTAACTGATTGCGACGTGATCGATTAAAATTGTGCAATTATATTTTACACAGCGTTACATAACGGATGAATGTAGGTTTCTAAAGAATTATATTTTTTACAAGTATTTCTAATAACGGGTATTTTGACATTCAATAAAATTTAAATAAACGCTGAAAATCTAAAATGTTTTACTATAGAGGCATAGATTAATTCTTTAGTAATAAATTCATTAAGCCAAATTAGTTTTACCTGAAAAATAAGGACGCAATTACGTATGAGCTAGACCCTTCCGCGAGATATTTTAGTTGGCGTCAAGTGACATCATCTGTAGGAAATAGTTATTTTTCTGCGATGGGATTTTTAAGAGATGAGTATATCTCTTATGAGGTACGTCTTACCGTTGCCCCGCAGGAGAAACTATCCGTTAACTGGACGAACAGTCTTAATCATAAAACAATTTACTAACACGAACCAATTTAATTTTCAACCGAGCGCGTGAGTTTCATCATTTTCTCTAAAATGTTCTAATATAAGGTGGTAAAAGGTTTATGCCATTGTTTAGGGCGGAGGTTCCAATCTTGCACCGGTATCCAGTAGACAATATAGTACCGTACCATTAGTTAACAGTTTCAGAAAAACGACTAAAAAAAAAAAAAAACTGTGTGTCTGTCTGTATGTCTATCTATCTCTGCACGCTGTCAAAAACTAATACAGAATTTACTTCTTACTCTTCCTAGTTTGCAATTCAGTAAAAACGGCAGGTGTTTTTTTCTTGGATTTTAAGATATTTTTATTTTAAACGGAATGTGAAGCCGTGAAAATTTTAACAGTTTTTCAAGGCTCGAAACAAAAATATAAAAACAATTGCCATCGACTTGAAATTTTCAAAATTTACTCATTACTCTTGCTAGTTTGCAATTCAGTAAGAACTGCAAGAATTTTTTCGTTGGACTTTGAAGATATTTTTATTTTCAGCGGAATGTGAAAATTTTACTAGTTTTTCGAGACTCGAAAAAAATATAAAAACAATTGCTATTGATTTGAAATTTTCCAAATTTACTCATTACACTTCCTAGTTTACAAATCAGTAAAACCTGCAGGTGTTTTTTCGTTGAATTTTAAGATATTTTATTTTAAACGGAATATCAACTCGTGAAAATTTAAACAGTTTTTCAAGACTAGAAAAAAAATTGCTATCGATTTGAAATTTTTAAAATTTACTTATTACTCTTCCTAGTTTGTAATTCAGTAAAAATTGCAAGTATTTTTTTCTTCGATTTAAGATATTTCAATTTTAAACGGAACGACAAGTCATAAAAATTTTAATAATGTTTTGAAACTCCAAAAAAAAAATACTAAAAAAATTACTATCCATTTGTATTTTTTTTAATTTACTGGTAACTCTTGTTTGTTTACAGTTAAATAAAAATTACAAATATTTTTTCTTGGATTTTAAGATATTTTAATTTTAAAAGGAATGACAAGTAGTGAAAATTTTAACAACTTTTTGCCTTTCGAAAAAATATAAAAACAATTGCTATCGATTTGAAATTTTTGAAATTTACTCATAACTCTTCCTAGTTTACAAATCAGTAAAAACTGCAAGTATTTTTTCGTTGGATTTCAAGATATTTCATTTTAAACGAAATATCAAGTTGTGAAAATTTTAACAGTTTTTCGAGACTCGAAAAAAATATGAAAACAATCGCTATCGATTTGAAATTTTTAAAATTTACTCTTTACTCTTCCTACTTTGCAATTCTGTAAAAACTGCAAGAATTTTTTTCGTTGGATTTCAAGATATTTTATTTTAAACGAAATATCAAGTCGTGAAAATTTTAACAGTTTTTCAAGACTCGAAAAAAAAAATAAAAACAATTGCTATCGATTTGAAATTTTCATAATTGACTCATTTCTCTTCCTAGTTTGCAATTCTGTAAAAACTGCAGGTGATTTTTTCGTTGGATTTTAAGATATTTGATTTTAAACGGAATATCAAGTCGTGAAAATTTTAACAGTTTTTCAAGACTCGAAAAAAAATATAAAAACAATCGCTATCGATTTGAAATTTTCAAAATTTACTCATTACTCTTCCTAGTTTGCAATTCTGTAAAAACTGCAGGTGGTTTTTCGTTGGATTTTAAGATATTTTATTTTAAACGGAATATCAAGTCGTAAAAATTTTAATTGATTTTCAAGACTCGAAAAAAAAATTAAAACAATTGCTATCGATTTGAAATTTTTCAAATTTACTCATTACTTTTCCTAGTTTACAAATCAGTAAAAACTGCAAGTATTTTTTCCTTGGATTTTAAGATATTTTATTTTAAACGGAATGTCAAGTCGTGTACATTTTAACAGTTTTTCAAGGCTTTAAAAAAATATAAAAACAATTGCTATCGATTTGAAATTTTCAAAATTGACTCATTACTTTTGCTAGTTTGCGATTCAGTAAAAACTGCAAGAATTTTTTCGTTGGATTTTAAGATATTTTATTTTAAACGGAATGTCAAGTCGTGAAAATTTTAACAGATTTTGAAGCCTCGAAAAAAAATATGAAAACAATTGCTATCGATTTGAAATTTTTAAAATTTACTCATTACTCTTGCTAGTTTGCGATTCAGTAAAAACTGCAAGAATTTTTTCGTTGGATTTTAAGATATTTTATTTTAAACGGAATATCAAGTTGTGAAAAACTGGAGGTGTTTTTTTGTTGGATTTTAAGATATTCTTATTTTCAACGGAATGTGAAGTGAAAATTTTAGCAGTTTTTCGAGACTCGAAAAAAATGTAAAAACAATTGCTATGGTACCTACTAAAACTTCTTAAATTGTATTTCCTGATTCGTCCTGTCAGAATAACTGTTTTAAGAACTGTGTTCTGCCATTTTATCCTCAGAAGGAAGTGTTTTTAGAAAGAACAAAATTGAGTTATTTGAATAATAAAAACGATAGTTTATTGATCTCGTTACTCTTTCTATTATTAATTTAAGTTTTATATGGTAATATTACTCTGTAATTGGCGTTTATGGCTGTTGGATAAATAAATAAATACAAATGCAATTGTTGAAATTAAGACCCAAAAAAAATAGCTGTATTTACTTTGTTGCTAGTTAAACATGTGCAACTTTTAATAAGAACGCTAGTTGTATTGTTGTATCTTTATTTCAAGTTAGTGGTTTGGAGATAAACCATTCTGTTCAAGATATTTTTTTTGCAGCGTTTTTGGACTTACTGAACGTTGTCCTATCGTCGGCGAATAAAATTACATTATCAACTACATCCGGAAGATTATTAATAAAGAACGTGACCAAAGTGGATCCCTGCGGAACACCATTAGAAGTTATTCATGCCTAGTCAGGAAGTCGAAAAATAGTTGATTTTTGGGATTTTTTTTTGCATAAAATATAAAACTTGTTTCAAATTGAGTTGATCTATGTGGTAGCATGTATTTTAATGAATGTTATGTAAATTTTATAAGAAAAAATATTAGCAATAAAAAAAAAGATACGGCCATCCTCCTAAAGGTCGTTGAAAAAAAAAACAACTTTCGTGGTGACCACTGCTACTAGGATTTGGATTATCAGAAATCAAAAACCATAAAATATTTCTTAAATATATAAAAGTATCAGGTGATTGAACGAACAGTTTATCGAAATGTTGATCTGGGACAAAATGGCGGACGTTCAAAGTTAAAATTTTGATTTTGCATGAAAAATTCGCCACTAAATTCAATCACGGGTCTCTTACATCTAAAAAAAAAAAACGTACAAAGTTTAAAAAAAATCGGTGCAGTAGTTTTCGAGATCACAGAGCTTGAAATTGCGGTTTGCATGGTTGAACGTATTTTTAACGCCTGTAACTCCGTCAATGTTAATCGGACTAGTTTCAAATTTTCAGGGGGTGATCTCCAAATTCTGTACTCAAAAATGAAAATGTCAAAAATCCAAAATTAGATTTTTTGAAATTTCCGACTAGGCATGACTTAAGTACGAGGTTAAAAACTGACGGAGATTGAAAAAATACAGCTTTCAGAGAAGAACAATGTGCGAGACACCGACGAATGTCTTTCTCCAGATCCAATAGACATATTATCTTCAACACCCTCCAGGATATTCTTAACAAGCTCCATCGCTGCTTGTCTTACTAAAGCTATTTACTTACTACTTAAAATATTTTTCTTCTCCAAGTTTGAAGAAACATAACTTTTTCCATTACCTTACGTAATAAGATAAATAGACTTATTAGTTATTTACAGTAAGAGTGAGGAAGGCAAAGCTTTCGTTCACGCGTGTTTGTGCTGTATTTGGTTTGGTTCGATATCTCCCCAAGAAATCTGTAACTTTATATTCGAAATTAAAAAAAAAATAATTCACATGTTCGAAGATTTGTTGCCATGAAAAAACAAAAACAAAATAAACAAAGTTCTGTAATGTCAATAAAGTGGTTACGTGCAAATTGTGAATATGGATGATGAAGAATTATGTGTTCCTGATGATGTCCTGGAAGTCGCAAATGCCCCAAGGTATCAAATGTTGCCAAAAAAATTAAAACCACGAATCAAGAATTGGAAAAATTTACACAACGAAAGATCATTATGCGTGCATGAAAATCAGTGAGTGAAAGACAGTGAGCGAAAGTAAAATAAGCGAAGGAGGAACTTTCACTCACTGGTAGCTATGGATACGGACTTACTTTCAGGGGAGGTATCGAACAAAATATTTTTCATCATAATTTATTTATATCGTCCTACCGATAGCTTCGACAAATTATTACCCGAGTTGGTGGTAGCTTTAAAACAAAAATCGCTAAACCTTTCGCCAAAGTTGCAAACTACGGGGAGAATCG
The DNA here is from genome assembly GCA_910593695.2 of Ocypus olens. Taxonomy (NCBI): domain Eukaryota; kingdom Metazoa; phylum Arthropoda; class Insecta; order Coleoptera; family Staphylinidae; genus Ocypus; species Ocypus olens. Next base: position 4,415,188 of record OU343047.1, on the reverse strand, counting down.
GTTCCGTGCAAGTTTGAAGTTGGATGGCTGGGGAGAATGGTGTGCCGTCGCCCTTACTGATACTCGCATACTGATGAATTATGGGAGTAAATATGTGCACTTACACGTAGGTAAATGCAAGCACAAATTGGCTTTGGGGGGAGACAAAGCGCCGCCGTCAGCGGCAGTCCCGCCGTAAATATTTCGCCTCCCCATTGTCGCCGATAATTTAATTAGGGGGTGTCTGGGGCGACGGGGCAGGTAGAGTTTGTCGGGAACGGCGCTGAAGGGGTCAATCGTCTGCGTTCTTTGTGATCCTGAGAAAAATCGTACCGCCGCGTTGCGAACTTTCGTCAAAAATCTCAAGAACAATCACCATGGATTTAAAAAGAGGGGTTGGTGTGAGAGTGTCGTACTGTATGCAGTCTTTTATACAACCGTAAACCTTATAAATACTTAAATGTACTTGCGCAACCACAAATGTCAATTTTAATTTCAAAATAATCACACGAGATCAGAACTTGGTTCCCGTTAAATTTGAATATTTTCCAGGACGTTTAAAAAAATATAAAAACAATTGCCGCAAAGATGAAACTACACAAATTTATTCCAAATCAATTGTGCTTTATGCCCGAGTAAAAATCCATAAACACCCCATCACTAGATTTCGAAATAATCACACGAGATCAGAACTTGGTTCTCGTAAAATTTGAATATTTCCAGGACGTTTAAAAAAATATAAAAACAATTGACACAAGGATGAAACTTTACAAATTTACTCCAAATGAATTGTGCTTTATGCCCGAGTAAAAATCCATAAACACCCCATCACTAGATTTCGAAATAATCACACGAGATCAGAACTTGGTTCTCGTTAAATTTGAATATTTTCCAGGACGTTTAAAAAAATATAAAAACAATTGACACGGAGATGAAACTTTACAAATTTACTCCAAATGAATTGTGCTTTATGCCCGAGTAAAAATCCATAAACACCCCATCACTAGATTTCGAAATAATCACACGAGATCAGAACTTGGTTCTCGTTAAATTTGAATATTTCCAGGACGTTTAAAAAAATATAAAAACAATTGACACAAAGATGAAACTTTACAAAATTACTCCAAATCAATTGTGCTTTATGCCCGAGTAAAAATCCATAAACACCCCATCACTAGATTTCGAAATAATCACACGAGATCAGAACTTGGTTCCCGTTAAATTTGAATATTTTCCAGGACGTTTAAAAAAATATAAAAACAATTGCCGCAAAGATGAAACTACACAAATTTACTCCAAATCAATTGTGCTTTATGCCCGAGTAAAAATCCATAAACACCCCATCACTAGATTTCGAAATAATCACACGAGATCAGAACTTGGTTCTCGTAAAATTTGAATATTTCCAGGACGTTTAAAAAAATATAAAAACAATTGACACAAGGATGAAACTTTACAAATTTACTCCAAATGAATTGTGCTTTATGCCCGAGTAAAAATCCATAAACACCCCATCACTAGATTTCGAAATAATCACACGAGATCAGAACTTGGTTCTCGTTAAATTTGAATATTTCCAGGACGTTTAAAAAAATATAAAAACAATTGACACAAAGATGAAACTTTACAAAATTACTCCAAATCAATTGTGCTTTATGCCCGAGTAAAAATCCATAAACACCCCATCACTAGATTTCGAAATAATCACACGAGATCAGAACTTGGTTCTCGTTAAATTTGAATATTTTCCAGGACGTTTAAAAAAATATAAAAACAATTGACACAAAGATGAAACTTTACAAAATTACTCCAAATCAATTGTGCTTTACGCCCGAGTAAAAATCCATAAACACCCCATCACTAGATTTCGAAATAATCACACGAGATCAGAACTTGGTTCTCGTTAAATTTGAATATTTCCAGGACGTTTAAAAAAATATAAAAACAATTGACACAAAGATGAAACTTTACAAAATTACTCCAAATCAATTGTGCTTTATGCCCGAGTAAAAATCCATAAACACCCCATCACTAGATTTCGAAATAATCACACGAGATCAGAACTTGGTTCTCGTTAAATTTGAATATTTTCCAGGACGTTTAAAAAAATATAAAAACAATTGACACAAAGATGAAACTTTACAAAATTACTCCAAATCAATTGTGCTTTACGCCCGAGTAAAAATCCATAAACACCCCATCACTAGATTTCGAAATAATCACACGAGATCAGAACTTGGTTCTCGTTAAATTTGAATATTTCCAGGACGTTTAAAAAAATATAAAAACAATTGACACGGAGATGAAACTTTACAAATTTACTCCAAATCAATTGTGCTTTACGCCCGAGTAAAAATCCATAAACACCCCATCACTAGATTTCGAAATAATCACACGAGATCAGAACTTGATTCCCGTTAAATTTGAATATTTTCCAGGACGTTTAAAAAAATATAAAAACAATTGACACGGAGATGAAACTTTACAAATTTACTCCAAATCAATTGTGCTTTATGCCCGAGTAAAAATCCATAAACACCCCATCACTAGATTTCGAAATAATCACACGAGATCAGAACTCGGTTCTCGTTAAATTTGAATATTTTCCAGGACGTTTAAAAAAATATAAAAACAATTGCCGCAAAGATGAAACTTTACAAATTTACTCCAAATCAATTGTGCTTTATGCCCGAGTAAAAATCCATAAACACCCCATCACTAGATTTCGAAATAATCACACGAGATCAGAACTTGGTTCCCGTTAAATTTGAATATTTTCCAGGACGTTTAAAAAAATATAAAAACAATTGCCGCAAAGATGAAACTTTACAAATTCACTCCAAATCAATTGTGCTTTATGCCCGAGTAAAAATCCATAAACACCCCATCACTAGATTTCGAAATAATCACACGAGATCAGAACTTGGTTCCCGTTAAATTTGAATATTTTCCAGGACGTTAAAAAAAATTAAAACAATTGCCGCAAAGATGAAACTTTACAAATTCACTCAAAATCAATTGTGCTTTATGCCCGAGTAAAAATCCATAAACACCCCATCACTAGATTTCGAAATAATCACACGAGATCAGAACTTGGTTCCCGTTAAATTTGAATATTTTCCAGGACGTTTAAAAAAATATAAAAACAATTGCCGCAAAGATGAAACTTTACAAATTCACTCCAAATCAATTGTGCTTTATGCCCGAGTAAAAATCCATAAACACCCCATCACTAGATTTCGAAATAATCACACGAGATCAGAACTTGGTTCCCGTTAAATTTGAATATTTTCCAGGACGTTAAAAAAAATTAAAACAATTGCCGCAAAGATGAAACTTTACAAATTCACTCAAAATCAATTGTGCTTTATGCCCGAGTAAAAATCCATAAACACCCCATCACTAGATTTCGAAATAATCACACGAGATCAGAACTTGGTTCCCGTTAAATTTGAATATTTTCCAGGACGTTAAAAAAAATTAAAACAATTGCCGCAAAGATGAAACTTTACAAATTCACTCAAAATCAATTGTGCTTTATGCCCGAGTAAAAATCCATAAACACCCCATCACTAGATTTCGTAATAATCACACGAGATCAGAACTTGGTTCTCGTTAAATTTGAATATTTCCAGGACGTTTAAAAAAATATAAAAACAATTGCCGCAAAGATGAAACTTTACAAATTCACTCAAAATCAATTGTGCTTTATGCCCGAGTAAAAATCCATAAACACCCCATCACTAGATTTCGAAATAATCACACGAGATCAGAACTTGGTTCCCGTTAAATTTGAATATTTTCCAGGACGTTAAAAAAAATTAAAACAATTGCCGCAAAGATGAAACTTTACAAATTCACTCCAAATCAATTGTGCTTTATGCCCGAGTAAAAATCCATAAACACCCCATCACTAGATTTCGTAATAATCACACGAGATCAGAACTTGGTTCTCGTTAAATTTGAATATTTCCAGGACGTTTAAAAAAATATAAAACAATTGACACAAAGATGAAACTTTACAAATTTACTCCTAATTAATTGTGCTTTATGCCCTAGTAAAAATCCATAAACACCCCATCACTATATTTCGAGATAATCACACAAGATATTGAATTAGATTAAAAAAATGAATTCATCTGACATGACTGCCATGTTTTTCTAACTCAGGCATGGCCAACTCGGAAACAAAATTCTGTGGCTTACACCTTATGATGGCATGGCACTTAAAGTCTTGGTAGCTGAAAAAATCTTCGATAAAAATATTTATGTATTTTGGAATCACTTTCGACGATAAAGGAAGCATCTGGCGATACGTTAACGCCGATACGCATAGCAAATGTAGTAGAGAGATATACGGATTGTGCAGATGGAAGTGGAGGGGGGCTGCGTCGTGCGTTTATTTTAAAATTTATCGCGCGTCCCCGCCGTGCCGTAAACAATGAGCCGAACGGTAAAAAGCAATTAGGAGGCCGGTATGCATGAACAATTCCTTTCACTCGGGCCATCTCTGGTGTAATATAAATGATGTGACTCAGGCCGGGGTGCATAGGGAATGCCCTTCCATCTACTTGCTCCGCTTACCACTCACGCACGCTCACATAGCCAGGCGTAGCGGGAGGAGGACACCGACAGCGGCCGGATTACCGGGTACTAAAGCCTGGGGGGTGGCCGCTCTATTTGCATCCCCGACGAGCCTCCTAAGTACACACGTGTACACGCGGGCTTAACGTCTCGGCCCGGGGGCGGCGGACGGGTCTTAATTTTGCATTAGCCAGACGTTTTCCAGGAGACGAAATGAGCAATCGTACGAATTCGTGTAAAATCAAATTGGCCATTTACTACAATTCTTCAAAGCCGGAAGGTACGAATATCTTCATTGTACGGCACTTAAATCACAGCCAGAAAAATATTGATTTTTTTTCGAAAACAGTTTTGGATTGATTCACTGTTAATATATTTTGTCGCTTTCACAAGCGAGAATTCGTTCTTATTTTGAACTTCATTGGTTTGCGAAGCTTTGTTTATAATAGTGGTAACCAGTGGCGGCTCGTGAAACATTTTATTGGTAGAGCCACTTGGCATACAAAAAATATATCCCCCCGTCTCATTTTTGAAGAAATAATGAACATATTATTTATTTGTACGACTTGTCGTGTATTTTGTCCCAGGAGGGTACTAAATCTGTAATACCGTTCCTCATCCCAAACAAAACACATGGAAAACTTCCTTACACTCTTAAAGCTAATTATTTTTTAAGTGTATATCTCGATTAAACTTTCTCATTCGTATTTATGAATTTTCAAAATCGACGCACTAACGCTGGAAGCTATTGCAACAAAGAGTGACTGCCGGAAGTAGCTTCTCAAATCCATCCAGAAATATAGTATTTTTAATATACTGAAAAATGATCGACACACCCCCACTGGAAACAAAATGCCAGCACTTGAAACTTGATTTTTAGAAAAACGAAATTTGCATGTTGTGATTTAAAAAAATTCCTAAAAAACTAGTGACTGCCAGAATTAGCTTCAAATTTCCCAAATGCATCCAGAATTATTGTATTTTTAACATACTGGAAAATGATCGACGTACCCCCACTGGAAACAAAATGTGAACACTCGAAACTTGATTTTTGGGAAAACGAAATTTGCATCTTGTGATTTAAAAAAAATCTAAAAAAATAGTGGCTGCCAGAATTAGCTTCAAACTTCACAAATCCATCCAGAAATATTGTATTTTCGACAAACTGGAAAATTATCGACATACCTCCGTTAGAAACAAAATGTCAGCCATCGAAACTTGATTTTTAGAAAAAACAGAATTTGCATCTTGTGATTTAAATTTTTTTTTTAAATAGTTACTACCAGAATTAGCTTCTAACTTCTCAAATCCATCCAGAAATATAGTATTTCTAACATACTGGAAAATGATCGATATACCCCCACTGGAAACAAAATGTCAGCGCTCGAAACTTGAGTTTTAGAAAAACAGAATTTGCATCTTGTGATCTAAAAGTGATCTAAAAGTGATCTAGTGACTGCTATAATTAGCTTCAAAACTTCTCAGATCCATCCAGAAATATTGTATTTTTAACATACTGGAATATAACCGACATACCCAGACTCGAAACAAAATGTCAGCACGCGAAACTTGATTTTTAGAAAAATATAATTTGCATTTTGTGATTAAAAAAATTCTAAAAAAGTAGAGAATGCCAGAATTAGCTTTAAACTTCTCAAATCCATCCAGAAATATTGTTATTTCGATAAACTCAAAAATGATCAACATACCTCCGCTGGAAACAAAATGTCAGCACTCGAAACTTGATTTTTAGAAAAAACAGAATTTGCATCTTGTGATTTAAATTTTTTTTTTTAAATAGTTACTACCACAATTAGCTTCTAACTTCTCAAATCCATCCAGAAATATAGTTTTTCTAACATACTAGAAAATGATCGATATACCCCCACTGGAAACAAAATGTCAGCGCTCGAAACTTGAGTTTTAGAAAAACAGAATTTGCATCTTGTGATTTAAAGAATTCTAAAAAAACATAGTGACTGCTATAATTAGCTTCAAAACTTCTCAGATCCATCCGGAAATATTGTATTTTTAACATACTGGAAAATAACCGACATACCCAGACTCGAAACAAAATGTCAGCACGCGAAACTTGATTTTTAGAAAAATATAATTTGCATTTTGTGATTTAATAAATTCTAAAAAAAATAGTGATTGCCAAAATTAGCCTCAAATTTCTCTAATCCATCTAGAAATATTGTGTTTTTGACAAACTGGAAAGTGATCGACATATCCCCGCTGGAAACAAAATATCAGCACGCGAAACTTGATTTTTAGAAAAATATAGTTTGCATTTTGTGATTCAAAAAATTCTAAAAAAGTAGAGAATGCCAGAATTAGCTTTAAACTTCTCAAATCCATCCAGAAATATTGTTATTTTTATAAACTCAAAAATGATCAACATACCTCCGCTGGAAACAAAATGTCAGCACGCGAAACTTGATTTTTAGAAAAATATAATTTGCATTTTGTGATTTAATAAATTCTAAAAAAAATTGTGATTGCCAGAATTAGCCTCAAATTTCTCTAATCCATCTAGAAATATTGTGGTTTTGACAAACTGGAAAGTGATCGACATATCCCCGCTGGAAACAAAATATCAGCACTCGAAACTTGATTTTTTAGAAAAATATAATTTGCATTTTGTGATTCAAAAAATTCTAAAAAAGTAGAGAATGCCAGAATTAGCTTTAAACTTCTCAAATCCATCCAGAAATATTGTTATTTTTATAAACTCAAAAATGATCAACATACCTCCGCTGGAAACAAAATGTCAGCACGCGAAACTTGATTTTTAGAAAAATATAATTTGCATTTTGTGATTTAATAAATTCTAAAAAAAAATAGTGATTGCCAGAATTAGCCTCAAATTTTTCTAATCCATCTAGAAATATTGTGTTTTTGACAAACTGGAAAATGATCGACATATCCCCGCTGGAAACAAAATATCAGCACTCGAAACTTGATTTTTTAGAAAAATATAATTTGCATTTTGTGATTCAAAAAATTCTAAAAAAGTAGAGAATGCCAGAATTAGCTTTAAACTTCTCAAATCCATCCAGAAATATTGTTATTTTTATAAACTCAAAAATGATCAACATACCTCCGCTGGAAACAAAATGTCAGCACGCGAAACTTGATTTTTAGAAAAATATAATTTGCATTTTGTGATTAAAAAAATTCTAAAAAAGTAGAGAATGCCAGAATTAGCTTTAAACTTCTTAAATCCATCCAGAAATATTGTTATTTTGATAAACTCAAAAATGATCAACATACCTCCGCTGGAAACAAAATGTCAGCACGCGAAACTTGATTTTTAGAAAAATTTAATTTGCATTTTGTGATTTAATAAATTCTAAAAAAAATAGTGATTGCCAGAATTAGCCTCAAATTTCTCTAATCCATCTAGAAATATTGTATTTTTGACAAACTGGAAAATGATCGTCATATCCCCGCTGAAAACAAAATATCAGCACTCGAAACTTGATTTTTAGAAAAATATAATTTGCATTTTGTGATTCAAAAAATTCTAAAAAAAAGTAGAGAATGCCAGAATTAGCTTTAAACTTCTCAAATCCATCCAGAAATATTGTTATTTTGATAAACTCAAAAATGATCAACATACCTCCGCTAGAAACAAAATGTCAGCACTTGATTTTTAGAAAAATATAATTTGCATTTTGTGATTTAATAAATTCTAAAAAAAAATAGTGATTGCCAGAATTGGCCTCAAATTTCTCTAATCCATCTAGAAATATTGTGTTTTTGACAAACTGGAAAATGATCGACATATTCCCGCTGGAAACAAAATATCAGTCATCGAAATTTGATTTTTAGAGAATTTGCATCTTGCGATTTAAAAAATTCCAAAAAAATAGTGACTCCCAGAATTAGCTTCAAATTTCCCAAATGCATCTAGAAATATTGTATTTTTGACATTCTGGAAAATACTCGACATATCCCACAGTATTTTTTACGGTAATCAAATCAGACAGAGGCCTACCTAATTATTTTATTTATGTACTCGATAGCAGTGGCGGCTCGTGGATGTTCGGCGGCGGGATAACGAAAGAAAATTTGACGGAAAAAGCAACGGAATATTTGCTTCCTCTATAAGAGTAAGTAGTGCAGTAGTCTTTGCTCTCCCGACGGAAATCCACGAGACGCCGCTGCTCGATAGTACATGAGCAAAAATGCTTATTGTGTAATGAACTAATTTTACTCGTATGGCGCGTCGTCGTCGCACTCATGAGATGAAACAGAATTTATTTGGCCCAAATACACGTTGCGTGTAAAATACTTTGCTAAGATCGAAACTAAAGGTAGTGCCATGGCTCCTTGGCTCTACATGACGAGCCGCCCCTGGTAGTAACATCCGCAAACAAGAAATTGTAGGGAAATTGATGAATTATCAAGGTACAGAGGAAAATCATTAACAAGGGTTCTAGTACAGCCCCTTGTGGTACATCGTGCTTTATAGAAAGCTGCTCGGATGAATTATTACGAATACACACTTTCTGACTGCGGTTTTGTAGGTGAGATTCAGTAAGATCGGCAAAGTTGTGTTTGTGCAATTTTTGCTTTGCTCAAGTCCAGTAAAGGAAGCTAGGGAATATTCAAAACATTCCAAAGAGAGAATCGTGTGCACAGGTTTCGCGATTCTCGGGTTGCCGACAATATTGTTGGGGGTCGTCAGGTGCCAACCTGGTGCTTCTCTCCCTTGTTGGTCGCCATCTTCAGGTGGACACCCGGTTCTTCTTTCTACTCGGAAGTTGATCCTGAGAAATCAGGCCGTTTGTAGTGGTCGGTAGAATCTTTGAATTCTTAATTCGTAGTGTGCAATGGAATCTTTGAATTCGTAGCGGTCAATAGAGTTTTTGAATTTTGTATCGGTCAATGGAATCTTTGAATTTGCAGTGTGTTTACAAAACGTAATTTTGTATCGGTGAATGGAATTTTTGAATTTGAACTTTGTGTTTACAAAACGTGTGTAGATTAAATCGATTCGTAGCGGTCAAAGGAGTCTGGGAATTTTATAGCGATCAATGGAATCTTTGAATTTGTAATGGCTGCTGCGCTGTGTACGAATGTAAACTGTCACTTCAACGGGTGTCATGGAACGTTAAGTTAAGGATTATAAAGGTTTAGGATGATACGAAATAACCAAATCGTCATTTAACGTGACCTTGAGGGGTAACGTTTTACCTGCGAAAAGGGGCTGAATGAGTTGAATGACATGTATGACATCGCCATCTATCGGAAAATTTATGAAACATTTTAGTACAGAAAAGCGAACTTTGAAAAAATTAAATTCTGAGTACGCCGCCGACTTCTGATAACTGCTAAGAATAGAAGACGTAATAGAAGTCACGCTCGGATTTATATTCCGACATGAAACCGTACTCCGAACAGCCTAGCGCAGTAGTGTTATACACCGGAGGCTTTACTTATTCACGCGGAAACTTTAGCGTCCCCCGCGCCAATATTTCACCTGGCAAATTGACGTTTACTCCTCATTCCGCTCCTCCTCATCACCATTCGCCGCCCTCCCCGAGAACCGGAGACGAGAGAAGAGAGCCGCCACCGCGTCGCGGAATAGGGAAATAAACTCGACTCTTCCCTCGCGCGCCATCCCGCCGATAAATAATCCGCTTTAGTGCGTAATTTCGGCGGACGTAAAGGGACCAGCGCCGCCCCCGCAGGACGGATCGGCCCACCTCATTGGAGGGCGGCGAGGGATCGAAGTGCACGACGACACGAGATCGTGTGTGTGTGCGCGCTATTTAATGGGGATCCGGTCATTCCGGATTTAATGGGGGGCTCGGGGGCCCCTTTCTTACGGCCTACCATAAAGGCGCGGGCCTTATCCTCTCCTATTTTTTTTTTACTGCTTGAGGGAACAATTTGCGAATAATTGAATTTGTTTTATAACTAATCAATACTTGCGTATCGAGTGTGCTGAAGGCCTTGTAATATTTTTGTGATTTTTTAGGCGTATGTAGTTCGGACAAACGTCACTGGAGCGCTGAATAATAAAGTGTCAAACAACATGTGTCACGAGCCGCCACTGATCGCATATTGCAAAATTGCAAAATTACAAATTAATTGTGACCGAACGGTAAACAAAATAAGATAATACAAATTTTCCCGTCGGGCAATTAGCCGAGCATTTAACGAATTGATTAAGAGAGTCGCGCCAGACCGCCGCCGTTTTATCCCTACAGCGCGCTCGTTTGCCGATTTGTTGTTTTTAATTGACGCCGGTTGGGGAATGTAAAAGGGAAAAGCGTTAATTGTTGGGAAACACGGGAGCCGGGAATCCGTCAGCGAGCAGCGAGGCGATGAATTAAAGGGAGACGCTAAGAAGCCGCGAAGAACCGGAAGTGGCTGCACGCCACCGAGGAGGAGGCACGCTCGACGGTGTGTTTCCAAGAGCCACGTGCCGCCATTATATAAACAGACGCACGTAAATACGTTACACATAAAGAAACAGAAATCTGGTATCTTCGCCGGGATCGCTCGACAGCGTTTCACACGCAAAAGGTAACGATTGCGTTTAATCGTGTGATGATGTAAAGAAAAAGGCGAAACAAACATTTTGCGACTTTAGAATTAGATGCACCAATGGGTGGGTCATTCAAAATAAACCAAAATTATGAAATTTGAAAAATTCTAAAAAATCAATCACTATTAGCTCTTAATTAAGGTTACAAACTGAAATATAAGCACACAAATTTGAAAATTTACACAAATATCAAAAATTCGCAGTTAAAAAAAATGCAGACCAAAAATCCGAAAATTTCAACAACAAAAAAATTTAAAAGTTTAACCAAAATAAAGAATATTTCGGGCAAAAACTCTAAAAATTGGAACGAAGAAATGAAAAATACAGGTCAAATATCTAAAATATAGGCAAAAAAAAAATATGCTGGTCTAAATATAAAAAATATAAACCAAAAAATTGAAAAATCATGGAAAACGAAAATAATTTGCCATTTTCAGCTTACAAAATAACTCTATAGCTCAAAATAAGTTGCCGACCAGAAACTCGAAAACTCTAAAAATGTAACCAAAAAGTAAAAAAAATCGCCCATAAAAAAGAACAACTCAACTATACTTGTAAATATCGGCAAAAAAATTAAAAAAAAGATGCGTATAAAAAGCAATCATTGAGGTTAAAAACTTTGACCAAAAATTCGATCCTAAAAATCCAAATTTCGGACCAAAAATTCGAAAATTTTATCAAAAAAAATCGAAAATTTTGAAGAAAACTATTTTTTTTGAAATTTGTACACATTATTCAAAATTAGTCTCTCAAAATTTCAACCATCTGATGCAATAAATGTAGAATTTGCATACGAATTTCTGGAAAATGCGTTTTTTTTTGGTCATCAAAATTTGTTTCTAGTGCAACCATTTTTGTCGTGGTAAATTTTTTTGGAAATTCGTAAAGACACATTATTCAAAATTAGTCTCTCAAAATTTCAACCATCTGTTGCAATAAATGTAGAATTTGCATACGAATTTCTGGAAAATGCGTTATTTTTTTGGTCATCAAAATTTGTTTCAAGTGCAACCATTTTTGTCGTGGTAAACTTGCGATAATTTTTTTTGGAAATTCGTAAAGACACATTATTCAAAATTAGTCTCTCAAAATTTCAACCATCTGTTGCAATAAATGTAGAATTTGCATACGAATTTTTTTTTTTGGTCATCAAAATTTGTTTCTAGTGCAACCATTTTTGTCGTGGTAAACTTGCGATAATTTTTTTTGGAAATTCGTAAAGACACATTATTCAAAATTAGTCTCTCAAAATTTCAACCATCTGTTGCAATAAATGTAGAATTTGCATACGATTTTTTTTTTTGGTCATCAAAATTTGTTTCTAGTGCAACCATTTTTGTCGTGGTAAACTTGCGATAATTTTTTTTGGAAATTCGTAAAGACACATTATTCAAAATTAGTCTCTCAAAATTTTAATCATCTGTTGCAATAAATGTAGAATTTGCATACGAATTTCTGGAAAATGCGTTTTTTTTTTTTGGTCATCAAAATTTGTTTCAAGTGCAACCATTTTTGTCGTGGTAAACTTGCGATAATTTTTTTTGGAAATTCGTAAAGACACATTATTCAAAATTAGTCTCTCAAAATTTCAACCATCTGTTGCAATAAATGTAGAATTTGCATACGAATTTCTGGAAAATGCGTTTTTTTTTTGGTCATCAAAATTTGTTTCAAGTGCAACCATTTTTGTCGTGGTAAACTTGCGATAATTTTTTTTGGAAATTCGTAAAGACACATTATTCAAAATTAGTCTCTCAAAATTTCAACCATCTGTTGCAATAAATGTAGAATTTGCATACGAATTTTTTTTTTTGGTCATCAAAATTTGTTTCTAGTGCAACCATTTTTGTCGTGGTAAACTTGCGATAATTTTTTTTGGAAATTCGTAAAGACACATTATTCAAAATTAGTCTCTCAAAATTTCAACCATCTGTTGCAATAAATGTAGAATTTGCATACGAATTTTTTTTTTTGGTCATCAAAATTTGTTTCAAGTGCAACCATTTTTGTCGTGGTAAACTTGCGATAATTTTTTTTGGAAATTCGTAAAGACACATTATTCAAAATTAGTCTCTCAAAATTTCAACCATCTGTTGCAATAAATGTAGAATTTGCATACGAATTTTTTTTTTTGGTCATCAAAATTTGTTTCTAGTGCAACCATTTTTGTCGTGGTAAACTTGCGATAATTTTTTTTGGAAATTCGTAAAGACACATTATTCAAAATTAGTCTCTCAAAATTTCAACCATCTGTTGCAATAAATGTAGAATTTGCATACGATTTTTTTTTTTGGTCATCAAAATTTGTTTCTAGTGCAACCATTTTTGTCGTGGTAAACTTGCGATAATTTTTTTTGGAAATTCGTAAAGACACATTATTCAAAATTAGTCTCTCAAAATTTTAATCATCTGTTGCAATAAATGTAGAATTTGCATACGAATTTCTGGAAAATGCGTTTTTTTTTTTGGTCATCAAAATTTGTTTCAAGTGCAACCATTTTTGTCGTGGTAAACTTGCGATAATTTTTTTTGGAAATTCGTAAAGACACATTATTCAAAATTAGTCTCTCAAAATTTCAACCATCTGTTGCAATAAATGTAGAATTTGCATACGAATTTCTGGAAAATGCGTTTTTTTTTTGGTCATCAAAATTTGTTTCTAGTGCAACCATTTTTGTCGTGGTAAAGTTGCGATAATTTTTTTTGTAAATTCGTAAAGACACATTATTCAAAATTAGTCTCTCAAAATTTCAACCATCTATTGCAATAAATGTGGAATTCCCATCCAAATTTCTGAAAAATGCGCTTTTTTGGTCATCAAAATTTGCCTATTTAGTGCAACCAATTTTGTTGTGGTAAACTTGCGATTGCTTTCTTTGGAAATTTGTAAAATTTAAATAGTTTGTCAAAATATTAAAATCTGTTGAAATTAAAGTGGAACTTCCAGGCGGTGTTACAGGTGTTGTTTAACATTTAAAAAGTTTTTTTTAAGAATAAGTTAAAAATTCTTGCCGAGCTTGATATTACAGGTGGTGCCATGGCTCCGTGGCTCTATATAACGAGCTGCCCCTGGCAGCAGCCACTACAAATTCAAAGATTCCATTGATCGCTTCAAACTTCTGAGACTCTATTGACCATTAAGATTCCATTGGTCACAAGGAATTCAAAGATTCTATTGAGCATTGCAAACGGCCACACTCCCCAAGATTTCTCCTCCGAGAAGAAAGAGGAACCAGGTGTGTGCACAGAAGCTGGGTGGCACCTGAAGATGGCGACCAACCAGCGAGGGAAAGAAGCACCGGGTGTCCGCCGAAGCCGGACGTGATATTTTGGCGCCCAACATGAGACCCCGTAACATTTTAAAAAATAAAGGCCTATTATTATTATTATTATTATTATTATATTTTAGCAGCTAAAGTGACCCCTCGTAACATTTTGGCGCCCAACGTGAGACCCCGTAACATTTTAGCGCGTGACCCCCTGTAACATTTTGGCGCTCAACGTGAGACCCTCTAACATTTGGTGACCAACGTGACCCCCTGTAACACTTTAGATCCCAACGTGAGACCCCGTAACATTTTAGCGCCTTAAGTGACCCCCTGTAACCTTTTGGCAAATCAAATCATGAAATCATTCCATTGCACACTACGATTTTAAAGATTCTACTAACCAATGCAAACGGCCAGAGTCCCCAAGATCATTCACGAGGACTGCTCCTCCGAGAAGAAAGAAGAACCAGGTGCGCACCGAAGCTAGGTGGCACCTGAAGATGGCGACCAGCGAAGGAAAGAAGCATCGGGTGTCCGCCGAAGACGGACGTGATACTTTGGCGCCCAACATGAGACCCCGTAACATTTTAGCGCCTAAAGTGAGCCCCTGTAGCATTTTGGTGCCCAACGCGAGACCCTGTAACATTTTAGCGCTTGACCCCCTGTAACCTTTTGGCGCCCAAAGTGAGACCCCGTAACATTGTGGCGCCCAACAAAATATTGTAAAAAGTTCGTCTCCGCTGCAAGTTACCTTCAAAATTGAAAATCCATCGTTAACGAATATATTTTATCGTTTCACCATACACAGTTTATCAAAATGATGAAAAATCATATTTTACTGTGTGATTAAACAATTGCCTCATTGATCCAATACCCAATATGGTTTGAGCGGAGTTTTAGGGCGCCCGTTTAACGATTGGAATCAATGATTGAAGAACTGATGCGATCGTATGGATCGGTTTTTAAATAATTAAGGTGCGCGGCGCGCTGCTGCTGCTGCTGGCCGACCGGCGAGGTCTTCGTGGCCGTTCCGCGCCGCGCTGAATAATGCAGGGGCTAGGCGGCGTTTCTATAAATTGCGGATAATCAGGGCGGGCCGGTAATTCAGCGCATCGATTAAAAATAAAATAATAAATGAGGCCCCGTCCACCCTCCTCCCGCCCTTCCGCGCCCCCGCCGCCGCCACGTACACGTATCTCTCTATATAAAATTCAAGCAGATTAAATTTTTAATAATAAAATCGATAGCGGCGCGCTGGTGCCGCGGGCGCGACGCCACGACGGACCTCTAGCCGCCGCCGCGGCCGCCATCTCCGCCATGGGAAACTTTGAGATTTCCCGCGGCGGCGGCGGCGAACGTTATTGCGCGCTCGGGGAAAGTTTTCCGGTTTTCATTTCGGAGGAATTCTACGGGTGCATCTATCCGGTCCGGGGAACGGCCTCCGAGTGGTCCCTCGAAAGAATTTCCACCGCCGCCCCCAAACTGCGGCACAATCGAAGTTCGACGGTTGCACAAACACGTCGCGATATTTGTTTGATCCAGCGGCAGGGCATGGTTTCAACAAGGTGGAGCCGTGATTATATCAATGCACAACTTAAAAATGAGAATATTGTAATAATCGAAGTTCGACGGTTGCATAAACATATCGCGATATTTATTTGATCCAGCTGCAAGCAGTGGCGGCTCGTGGAAAATTTTGATGGTAGAGCCATCACATACACAATATATCTCACCGCCTCCTTTAATGAAAAATCGACCATTAAAAACGTTTACTTGTCGCAGAAGCACTAAAAGAATTAAATAGACGAAGAATAGCCCGCATTTAATCTGTAACATCGTTCTTCGTCCACGGAAATCAATTAAACGACGAATTGTATTTTGTAACAAAATTGACAATGACATTTTCCAACTGCCAAAATTATCATTTCCGAATGGTTCAAAATATTACCATTGTCAAATTTTCAGGTGTCAAAAATGAAAATTTTTAATTGCCAAATGTCGCAATTTTCAACTGTAAAAAAGGCAATTACCAACAGTGTAAAATGGACATTTTTAAGTACCAAAAAAACAACTACAAACTAACCATTTTCAAGTGCCAAAAAAGACATTTTCAAATACCAAAATTGACAATTTTCAAGTGCAAAAAAAATACATTTTCCAACTGCCAAAAATGATCATTTTCGAGCGCCATAAGTGACAATTTTCAAGTTTTAAAAATAACCATTCTCAACTGCCAAAAACGACAATTTTCAAGTACCAAAAATGGCAATTTTTAACTGCCAAAAATGTCCATTTTCAAGTGTCAAAAATGGCCATTTTCAACTGTGCAAAATAACCATTTTCATGTGCAAAAAAGTCAAAATTCACAACTCTCAAGTCCTAAAAATGGCATTTTCCAAGTGTCAAACAAGATAGCGATCTTTTGAAAATTTTAAAATCATTAACTATAGTAGAATAAATTTTTGTTAGTTTTATAATAACATAATCATCATCATTGTTATTGTTATTAGTAATAATATGTTTAGTTTTAAATTACACATTACATTGTATATATTTGTAGACCCTTTAATTGGACATAATGTCTGTTGGGTTTTTGTAACAAATAAATAAATAAAAAATAAATAAGATAGTTTGCAACTGTCAAAAATTCTCATTTTTGAGTGCTATAAATGACAATTTTTAAGGTTCAAAAATGACTATTTTTTAGCTATTAAAAAAGACAATTTTCAAGTGTCAAAAATGACAATTTTCAACTGTGCGAAGTGCCGAAAAAGACATTTTCAAAAGGCCAAACTTGACAATCATTAAGTGCCAAAAAAGACATTTTAAAGTGCCAAAATTGACAATCTTGATGGCATTTTCCAACAGCCAAAAAATTTTTCGAATGCTATAAATGGTTCAAATATTGCTAAACACGAAAATTTTCAAATGCCAAAAATGAGAATTTTTAAATACCAAATGTCACGATTTGTAACTGTTAAAAAGGGCAATTACGAACAGTCTAAAATGAACGTTTTTAGGTGTCAAAAAGACAATTTTCAACTGTACAAACCGACCATTTTCAAGTACCAAAATTGACAATTTTCAAGTGCAAATAATAACATTTCCAACTGTTAAAACGAACACTTCAACTTTCAAAAATTATTATTTTCCAGTGCCATAAATTAAAATTTTATAGTTTTAAAAACAACCGTTTTTAACTATGCAAAATAGCCATTTTCACGTACAAAAAAGTCAAAATTCGCAATTTTCAAGGGCCAAAAATGACATTTTCTAAGCGTCAAAAACGATAGTTTTAAACTGTTAAAAATTATCATTTACGAGTGCCATAAATGACAATTTTCAAGGTTAAAAAATGACCATTTTCAACTGTCATAAAAGACAATTTTCAACTGTACAAAATGCCAAAAAAGACATTTTCAAGTGCGAAACTTGACAATCATCAAGTGCAAAAAATACATTTTCAAGTGCCCAAAAATGACATTTCCCAACTGTCAAAATTTATCATTTTCAAATGCCGTAAATGGTGCCACAATTTTCAACTGAGCAAAGTGCTGAAAAGAGATTTTCAAGTGCCAAAATTGACGTGACATTTTCCAACTTCCAAAAATTATCATTTTCGAATGCGAAGTGCCGAAAAAGACATTTTCAAAAGGCCAAACTTGACAATCATTAAGTGCCAAAAAAGACATTTTAAAGTGCCAGTATTGACAATCTTGATGACATTTTCCAACAGCCAAAAATTATCATTTTAGAATGCCATAAATGGTTCAAATATTACCATTGTCAACTGCTAAACACGAAAATTTTCAAGTGCCAAAAATGAAAATTTTTAAATACCAAATGTGACGATTTCTAACTGTTAAAAAGGCCAATTACCAACAGTCTAAAATGAACGTATTTAGGTGTCAAAAAGGCAATTTTCAACTGTACAAACCGACCATTTTGAAGTGCCAAAAAAGACATTTTTAAGTACCAAAATTGCCAATTTTCAAGTGCAAATAATAACATTTCCAATTGTTAAAACGAACATTTCAACTTTCAAAAATTATTATTTTCCAGTGCCATAAATTAAAATAAAGTTTTAAAAACGACCATTTTTAACTATACAAAATAGCCATTTTCACGTGCAAAAAAGTCAAAATTCGCAATTTTCAAGGGCCAAAAATGAAATTTTCTAAGCGTCAAAAATGATAATTTTAAACTGTTAAAAATTATCATTTACGAGTGCCGTAAATGACAATTTTCAAGGTTCAAAAATGACCATTTTCAACTGTCATAAAAGACAATTTTCAACTGTACAAACCGACCATTTTCAAGTGCCAAAAAAGACATTTTTAAGTACCAAAATTGACAATTTTCAAGTGCAAATTATAACATTTCCAACTGTTAAAACGAACATTTCAACTTTCAAAAATTATTATTTTCCAGTGTCATAAATTAAAGTTTTAAAGTTTTAAAAACGACCATTTTTAATAGCCATTTTCACGTGCAAAAAAAGTCAAAATTCGCAATTTTCAAGGGCGAAAAATGACATTTTCTAAGCGTCAAAAATGATAGTTTTAAACTGTTTACGAGTGCCATAAATGACAATTTTCAAAGTTCAAAAATGACTATTTTCAACTGTCATAAAATTTTCAACCGTACAAAGTGCCAAAAAAGACATTTTCAAGTGCGAAACTTGACAATCATCAAGTGCAAAAAATACATTTTCAAGTGCCAAAACTGACAATCTTCAAGTGCCCAAAAATGACATTTCCCAACTGTCAAAATTTATCATTTTCAAATGCCGTAAATGGTGCCACAATTTTCAACTGTGCAAAGTGCTGAAAAAACATTTTCAAGTGCCAAAAATGGCGTGACATTTTCAAACTTCCAAAAATTATCATTTTCGAATGGTTCAAAATATTACCATTGTCAACTGCCAAAAACAACAATTTTCAAGTGCCAAAAATGAAAAATTTAATGTCGCAATTTTCAACTGTTAAAAAAGGCAATTACCAACAGTGTAAAATGGACATTTTTAAGTGTCAAAAAGGCAATTTTCAATTGTGCAAACTGAACATTTTTTTCCAAGTACCAAAATTGACAATTTCAAGTGCAAAAAATAACATTTTCCAACTGTCAAAAACGATCAATTTAACTGTCAAAAATTATCATTTTTGAATGCCATAAATTAAAATTTTCAAGTTTCAAAAATGACCATTCTCAACTGTCAAACACGTCAATTTTTTTCAAGTGCCAAAAATTATCATTTTTAACTGCCAAACATGGCAATTTTCAGCTGCCAACAAAACAATTACCATCTGTTAAAAATGCCCATTTTCAAGTGTCCAAAAAAAACAGTTTTCAAATGTCAAAAACTACCATTTTCAACTGTGCAAAATAACCATTTTCATGTGCATAAAAATGATATTTTACAAGTGTCAAAAACGAGTTTTCAACTGTCAATAATTATCATTTTCGAGTACCATACATGACAATTTTCAATGTTCAAAAATAACAATTTTCAACTGTCATAAAAGACAACTTTCAAGTGTCAAAAATGACAATTTTCAACTATGCAAAGTGCCGAAAAAGACATTTTCAACTGCTAAAATTGGCAATCTTCAAGTGCCCTCTATACTACATGAGCAAAAAGGCGTATTCGGTAATGAACTAATTTTATTCATCGTGGATGGCGTGGAAATACGACTGACAAGTGCACGTCGTCGTCGTGCGCATGAGCAGAGCCAGAAATTACTTGGCGCCAAATGCAGTTTCAGGACATTTCTTGCCGACCTCGAAATTAGAGGTAGTGCTCCTTGGCTCTACATAACGAGCCGCCCCTGGCTGCAAGGTATGGTTTTAACAAGGTGGAGTCATGAGTATATCAAAGCACAACTCAAAAATGAGAATATTGTGATAGCGGAAGTTCGGCGGTTGCACAAACACATCGCGATATTTGTTTGATCCAGCTGCAAGGTATGGTTTTAACAAGACGGAGTCATGATTATATCAAAGCACAAAGGACCAACGAATGGTCTAAGTGCTGCGACCACTTGGTCGCCCTCCACAAACCATCATCATCATATCAAAACACAACTAAAAAAATGTAAATATCGTAACAAAATTTGATTTTTATCCTCTTCATCGCAACAAGACCGGCACGAAGTTAGTTTGAATAAATTCCCGGGAGATGGCGCTATGTTTAGAATTTCGTTAAACAGCCAAACGACCATGAGGTCCAACAAATATAATCTCGCACAGTATACGATTTTTGTAAATCCCATCGATAACGCACAAATCAATATCAAAATTTTCACGTTTCGCGTTCAATTCCAATTATTCGCGATCGCGCTAATTAATCCGCAAATAATTTAATCTAATCGTCACTATCTGGGCGCTAATTGCCCAGATAAATCGGCCTAATTAAACCGAATTACCGACGCGCGCGCGAATATTCCCGTCGATGACGGTCGGCCCCGCGGTGTTAGGGGGTGCTGTTTCGGAGGGAGAGGCTATCGCAACATTTTATATAAATTGTTCGGGCGGGGGGGAGGGGAGGGCCATTGTTATTTTTGCGCGCCCGGCGACGCGTACATATTGTTTCTGCTGTCAGAAGTTTTATAATAAAAGGCAAGAATTTCGGGGATTCTTTTGTTGGATGATTGCATTTTGAAAAATAGCGGGGATTCTTTCTCCGCCGGTCGGAGTGGAACGGGGCGAAGTGGAAAGAGTATTCTGTATCGTGTGCACCTGATTCTCCCTTTCTGTGCTCATTTTAATGATGCCTATTTTTATTAAAAATTATTAAAGTGCATAACGTCCAATACGGACAGAATCCACTTTTAAATGTTTTAACTTAAAAAGTCGAGGCGTGGAAATAGTCGGTGCTTAATACCACCAAACCATCGCGAAGAGTGAAAGCACCTAGGAGGACGGATCTGCGAAGTACTGATCAAATTATAGAAAGAACAAAGTTCTTCTGTACCTCATTAGCGGCGTTCACACGTACGCGCAATCCCGCACTGGACTGTTCCAATCCCGCGCGATCGAACGTACGTGTGAATGCAAAAACGCACACTTTTTGTCGCATGGGATTAGCGCCTTGAAAATTTTTACTTTTGCTTTAAATTCCACGCGCCACTCCAATCGCATTCACACGCTCCAATTTGTCGTGTTAAAATTGTGCCCGCTTTTGCTCAACACGATTGGAACGCCACGTTCCGCACGATGGAACGGGACGCTCCAAGAACGCCGCTATTCACCGAAACCAACATTTCATTAGAGATTTTTATTGCGACTTGAGAATGCATAAGCGCTGTATAAGTGTGATTAATTCTTAAATTAGTAAAGGGTTGTTTTGAGATTTTTTGCGGGGAATAATCGACAATCAATTTTAAGTAAATTTCGAAATTTTCCAGCTTGTGACAATTATTTTTACATTTTTTTAATCGCTCGCGGAAATTGCAACTTGAGAATTTTTAAGCGGTGTTTAAGTGTGATTAATTCTTAAATTAGTAAAGGGTTGTTTTGAGATTTTTTGCGGGGAATAATCGACAATCAATTTTAAGTAAATTTCGAAATTTTCCAGCTTGTGACAATTATTTTTACATTTTATTTAATCGCTCGCGAAATTTGCAACTTGAGAATGTCTAAGCGGTGTTTAAGTGTGATTATTTCTTAAATTAGTAAAGGGTTGTTTTGAGATTTTTTGCGGGGAATAATCGACAATCAATTTTAAGTAAATTTCGAAATTTTCCAGCTTGTGACTATTATTTTTACATTTTTTTTTAATCGCTCGCGAAATTTGCAACTTGAGAATGTCTAAGCGTTGTTTAACTGTGATTAATTCTTAAATTAGTAAAGGGTTGTTTTGAGATTTTTTTGCGGGGAATAATCGACAATCAATTTTAAGTAAATTTCGAAATTTTCCAGCTTGTGACATTTATTTTTACATTTTTTTTAATCGCTCGCGAAATTTGCAACTTGAGAATGTCTAAGCGCTGTTTAACTGTGATTAATTCTTAAATTAGTAAAGGGTTGTTTTGAGATTTTTTGCGGGGAATAATCGACAATCAATTTTAAGTAAATTTCGAAATTTTCCAGCTTGTGACAATTATTTTTACATTTTTTTTAATCGCTCGCGAAATTTGCAACTTGAGAATGTCTAAGCGCTGTTTAACTGTGATTAATTCTTAAATTAGTAAAGGGATGTTTTGAGATTTTTTGCGGGAAATAATCGACAATCAATTTTAAGTAAATTTCGAAATTTTCCAGCTTGTGACAATTATTTTTACATTTTTTTAATCGCTCGCGGAAATTGCAACTTGAGAATTTTTAAGCGGTGTTTAAGTGTGATTAATTCTTAAATTAGTAAAGGGTTGTTTTGAGATTTTTTGCGGGGAATAATTGACAATCAATTTTAAGTAAATTTCGAAATTTTCCAGCTTCTGACAATTATTTTTATATTTTTTTTTAATCGCTCGCGAAATTTGCAACTTGAGAATGTCTAAGCGCTGTTTAAGTGTGATTAATTCTTATATTAGTAAAGGGTTGTTTTGAGATTTTTTGCGGGGAATAATCGACAATCAATTTTAAGTAAATTTGGAAATTTTCCAGCTTGTGACAATTATTTTTACATTTTTTTTAATCGCTCGCGAAATTTGAGAATTTTTAAGCGCTGTTTAACTGTGATTAATTCTTAAATTGGTAAAGGGGTGTTTTGAGTAACTTTGGAAAGTTTTGAGTCGACGGCAATTGTTTTTATATATTTTCTTCAACGTCAGAATTTTCACGATTGTTTAGAACTTTGTGCCCTGTTTGGATCAAATTGTCTCAAAAATTAATTCGCAATTTTAACAGAATTCTATTCCAGAATATATTTTGAGTAAATATATACAGTTTCAAGTCGATGGCAAATGTTTTTTTTTAATTATCAGTTGACAGAATTTTTATATCGTGTGAACCACAAAAAATTGTTACAGAGTTGGCTGTGAGATAAATGAGGTATGTTATATGCATATTATTACGTCATGAGACTATTGAATTATATTTTAGAAAATTAATTAATCTTAGACATGGCTGCTATGTTTCTCTCTCTCTCTCAGGCATGGCCAACTCAGCAACAAAATTCTGTGGCTTACACCTTATATTCGTTCTGCTTAGACAGGATTATTATTTCACAATCTGATATCTCAGTTTGAAGGTGTTTTACGGAATTCTAATCTTGATGTGCTTTGAGTTAATTTGAAAAGTTTCAAGTCGATGGCAATTGCTTTCATCATTTTTTAAGTCGTCAGAACTTTCCAATCTTTTTGTGCTCTGATTTTATGGGAGTATCTTAAAACCTAGAGCTAGAATACTTGAAACTGTTTACCGAATTTAAAGTCAGAATGTGTTTTGAGTAATTCTGAAAAGTTTCATTGCGATAGCATTGTTTTTTTACAAAATTTCTCAGTCGACAAAATCTAAACACGGATTTCCAACTTTAACAGTATTATTGGCAAATAACTGGGCTTTATTATTATAAAAAAATCAAACCTAATTAATTATTTATTTTCTAGACAATTGAAATCAAACCCAAGAATTGCCATTTTTCGACGCTCAAAAATCCAAAAAGTAGTCATTTCTCAAAAACTGAGTTAAATTCAGACTTCCAACTTTAACAGCAATATTGTGGAATAACGGGGCTTTAATATTAAAATAAAATAAAATCATGCTAATTATTTAGTTTTCCAGATAATTAAAATCAAACTCAAGAATTGTCATTTTAGACGCTCAAAAAAAGTAGTAATTTTTCAAAAACTGACTTAAACAGATACTTCCAACTTCAACAATATTGTTGGGATAAACTGGGCTTTGATATTCTAAAAAATCAAACCTAATGAATGATTTATTTTCTAGGTAATTAAAATCAAACCCAAGAATTACCATTTTCGACGCTTAGAAATCTAAAAAGTGGTTATTTTTAAAAAGCGACTTAAATAAAGACTTCCGACTTTAACAGCTTTATTGGGGAATAATTGGACTTTGATTTTACAAAAAAATTAAATCGTATTAATTATTTAGTTTTCGAGATAATTAAAATTAAATCCAAGAATTGCCATTTTCGACGCTCAAAAATCGGAAAATTGGTCGTTTTTCGAAAACCGTCTTAAAAACAGACTTCCAACTTTAACAGCATTATTAGGGATTAATTGGACTTTGATATTACAAAACAATTAAGTCATATTAATTATTTAGTTTTCGAGATAATTAAAATTAAATCCAAGAATTGCCATTTTCGACGCTCAAAAATCTAAAAAGTGGTTGTTCTTAGAAAACCGACTTAAATAAAGACTTCCGACATTAACAGCACTATTGAGGAATAATTTGGACTTTGATATTACAAAAAATTTAAATCATATTAATTATTTAGTTTTCGAGATAATTAAAATTAAATCCAAGAATTGCCATTTTCGACGCTCAAAAATTTAAAAATTAGTCATTTTTCGAAAACTGACTTAAACTTAGACTTCCAACTTTAACAGCATTATTAGGGATTAATTGGACTTTAATATTCCAAAAAAATCAAATCATGCTAATTATTTAGTTTTCGAGATAATTAAAATCAAACCCAAGAATTGCCATTTTCGACGCCCAAAAATCGAAAAATTGGTCATTTTTCGAAAACTGTTTTAAAAACAGACTTCCAACTTTAATAGCATTATTAGGGATTAATTGGACTTTGATATTACAAAAAATTAAATCATATTCATTATTTAGTTTTCGAGATAATTAAAATTAAATCCAAGTATTGCTATTTTCGACGGTCAAAAATCGAAAAATTAGTCATTTTTCGAAAACTGTCTTAAAAACAGACTTCCAATTTTAACAGTATTATTGGGGAATAATTGGACTTTGATATTACAAAACAATTAAGTCATATTAATTATTTAGTTTTCGAGATAATTAAAATTAAATCCAAGAATTGCCATTTTCGATGCTGAAAAATCTAAAAAGTGGTTATTAAAAAAAAAACGACTTAAATAAAGACTTCCGACTTTAACCACACTATTAAGGAATAATTGGACTTTGATATTACAAAAAAATTAAATCATATTAATTATTTAGTTTTCGAGATAATTAAAATTAAATCCAAGAATTGCCATTTTCGACGCTCAAAAATCGAAAAATTGGTCAATTTTCGAAAACTGTCTTAAAAACAGACTTCCAACGTTAACAGCCTTATTAGGGATTAATTGGACTTTGATATTACAAAAAAATCAAATCATGCCAATTATTTAGTTTTCGAGATAATTGAAATCAAACCCAAGAATTGCCATTTTCGACGCTCAAAAATCGAAAAATTGGTCATTTTTCGAAAACTGTCTTAAAAACAGACTTCCAACTTAAACAGCATTATTAGGGATTAATTGGACTTTGATATTACAAAAAAATTAAATCATATTAATTAATTAGTTTTCGAGATAATTACAATCAAACACAAGAATTGTCATTTTCGACGCTCGAAAATCTAGTTTTTTGTGCTTTGTTTGGATGAAATTATCTCAAAATCTAAATTAAAAAAAAAAATCTCGGGATATTTGAAGCTATTTTTAGGATTCTAATCAAAAATTAATTTTCAGTAATTTTGGAAAGTCGATGGCAAATATTTTTATATATAATAATATTTATTAAGAGAAACAATACCTATAATTAACAAGCATATGGTGAAGTGATGATTAGTTTGTTAATCTGCCAAATGGCTATTGACCAGAGGTCTTTCTGACTTGGTTACTATATTTTTTGAAGTTACACGATTTTATTAGAATTTTGTGCCCTGTTTGTATGAAATTACTTCCAAAGTTAAGGATGGAATATTCGGAGTTTTAACAAAATTCTAATTCAACATGTATTTTGGGTGAATTTTGAAAGGCGCATCTTAAGAATTTGATTTTCGATTTTCTGGATTTCTGTGCTCTTGCATGGATTATTCTTAGGACTGAGAAGGGGATGAAAACAAAATTCATTAAAATTTGTAAACATTCGGAATACTCGACCTCATTGATACTCGATCTAATATTGCACTAAAAAATTAACTCCTTATCTGAAACCAGTTCCTAATAAATAAATAAATAGGTATTTATTGCGCTACAGGAATTAACTGCCAATTACATGACAACATACTAATGTTCAGTTTGTCTAAAAAAAATAATCATATTTGTATTTTAATTAGTAAATTACAATAAATTATCACCGCTGGTAATTCATTTCTCTAATTAGTGACCTCCACTGATAATAATGACTGTGGCAAATATTGAGCACTCTAATTAGATGCGTTCCTTTTCGTTCTTTTTATGACTAGAGCCGGACGAGAGAATGATTGCGCAACGTGTTTAACAAAAGATGGAGCAGAGAGAGACGGAGATAGAGATCTCTTTCGGCACGTCTCCATTAATTATTCATTATTTAATTTATATTAATACAAGATAAACATCCTTGGTGGTCTCACGATATCCGATTTGGAGACGGTTCGAATTTGTGCTGAGGATGTTGAATAGAATGGAATTGTGAAGAAAGTTAAAAAAAAAAACGTAACCTTTAGCGCTTTCTTTAGCGTTTTTACCAGATATGATGGATTTAATCGGGACGCGGCTTACCAAGAGAGAGAAAAAAACTGATTTGCCTTTCTCGAACTCTAAAAAGTTTCTTGCGCTGAATTGTCCTCTCGGATTGTAAAAAGTTGCAATTGTTAAATTGAATGATGTTAAGCTATTTTGTTGGAATGAATCGAAGAGTTGCGCCGAATTGTCCTCTCGGGACTCTCAAAAGTTGCAATTGTTGAATTGAATGACATTAAGCCATTTTTTTGGGATGAATCGAAGAGTTGCGCCGAATTATCATCTCGGACTCTCAAAAGTTGCAATTGTTAAACTGAATGACATTAGGCCATTTTTTGGGATGAATTGACCGCATGGAAGAGTTTTGGGCCAGAACCGAGAAAAAGTCATCATAGCTTGGAGCGAAGCGCGTGTTGGCCAGGCCACTAACCCAGTTCCTCCTAGGACGCACGAGCGAGCACTTTTAAAGTTGAAGCGCTTCATTTAAATTTTATCGCCTGGATTGGGGAGACTGATAAAATACTGCTTAATATTTTCACGGCAACTTCTCTGAAGCAGAAATGATGGAGCTCAGCACGCCGACCATGATCACGACTCCGACTCTCGTCCGGCGGTCGGTTTTCTATCTGTCGAGAGAGAGATTCGAGGTTATCAACTCCAGGCGCAAATAATGAGGCAATGTGTGCTTTACATACGAATGTGTGTGCGTGTGTGTGCAGGTATACCCGTTTCAAATTCAATATTTGCCGGTCGCCATTTGTTGCCGGCAAAAGCACAGTCTGTGGCCGTTCTTTTTATTTCGCCGCACCGTGCGGTTGTTGTGTTCGGTCCGCGCGGCGCCTTTCATCTACCGCCGATGATGAACGCTTTTTTTCCATCGGTTCAATGCCACGTGACCAAACAATAAACAATGCCGGGGAGCGATAAGCGAGCGAGTGAATTAGATATAAATACATTTTTATACGGTTTATCGAACGAAATCATCTGTTCCGATATCATCGAATTGTTAAAAAAAAAAAAAAATGATTTAGGATACCTGATGACAATTAAGATCCTTTCAACTTACTGCAGTTAAATCAGGCATGGCAAGCAAGAACAAAGAGTTATAATTAGAGAAAAAAAATTAACTGCACGTTAGAGGATATGCTACCAAATAAACGCCGTGGTAATATTAAAAGATGTAAACTTTCTTCGTGTGTCTCCGCCATATCAGGCATGTAATGAAGTGGTGCTAAGATAGAACCTTGAGGAAGACCGCTGTTGAGTACTTTTGGTTCTATTAGCTAGCATGTTGTTTCAATATCTCTAGTCTTTGTAAGACTTAATTTTGTAGAGTTACGAACAGGTTGAATGTTCATCGACTTTATTTAACCCCTTAACGCACACTTTTTTTAGCGTTACCATTTAGCGCGCTCTAACTTAACGTACGGATTAATTTATAAATACCTTATCTTTCAAAAGCCAATAAAAATATAAACATTCACTAAGGAAACGACCAGTTACGATTTTTGGATACCCGTTTCGGTTTCACTTTCATTAAGCATGCAAATCTCCACGAGTCCCCCCCACCCCTGACATCTGCTCCGCCATCTATACCGTGGCACCCCCGGCGTAACGTATGTGCATGTGCGCAATTAAAATCCACTAAATACGCCACTGGATCAGATAGGGCCGAACGTGCCGCGTTTTATTATTAAAATTTATACGGTTTTTTTTTTCTCCTAGGGGCGGATAAGGGAGAGCGCCGGACCTCAAACAAAAGAAATCGCCGCTCGGATAATCTCTGTTTGGACTTCCAACATGTATAAATCCTTCTTGTTTGGTGTATTCGAATCGATACGGGGTGGTTTTTGGGCAGCAAAAAAAAGTATCGATGGAAAAAAATCGAAAAAATCAACTTTTTTAATAATCATCGCAGACCTTCATGTAATGCCATTTTTTTTCATCAGAAGGACGAGCTAAATCGATTAACGTTAAAAAATTCCATCTAGAAAAAATTGCAAAACAATTGGCAAGTCACTATGAACATTATCGAAAATTTGGAATTTCTTCAAACTTTGGACGGCCGTAGCGGCTAAACGAAGAATCCGAATCGAACGCGGTTTTCAAATCTGCGCTTCTTGTGTGGAAATTAGTCGGATTCAATTAAAATTGGCGATTTCAAATTTTTGACGAAAACCTGAAAAACTACCCAAGGGTCCCCCCTTCTTACTTTTTCTCAAAAATTGGCTTTGAAATGATTTCCTGAAGAAACCACTGGTTCGATTCCGGGTTTCTATACATCACTCGAAAGATCACTTCAAGACGCCTCGGAAAATGTACTTTCGCAAGAACAAGTGTCAATTTGAAGCACGTGACGCGTCAGCAAAGAAAACTCGAAAATGGAAAAAAATTGAAAAAATCAACTTTTTTAATAATTATCGTAAACCATTGAAGTACACCTTCTTTTTCATCAGAAGAATAAGAGAAATTGATTGGCGTTGAAAAATTTCAGCTATCTTCAATAGTAAAAAAAGTAGCGTGTCACCATGAACATTTTTCAAAAAAATCAATTTTTCAGACTTTGAACGGCCGTAGCGGCTGAACGAAAACTCCAAATTGAACGCGGTTTGCAAAACTGAGCTCCTCGTACGTCAATTAGTTGGATTAGAGATTTTTAATTTTTGATGAAAACGTGAAAAAATACACGAGTAAACCCCTTGAAATTTTGTTAAAAAATGCAACTTTCTTAATAATCATCGTAGACTATTGAAGTATACTTTTTTTTTACATCAGAAAGACGAGAGAAATTGATTGCCGCTAAAAAATGTCAGCTATCTTCAATAGCAAAAAAATTAGCCAGTCACCATTAACATTTTAGAAAATTTAGAAAAATAATTGATTTTTCAGACTTTGAACGGCCGGAGCGGTTAAACGAAAACTCCAAATTGAACGCGGTTTGCAAATCTGAGCTCCTCGTACGTCAATTAGTCGGATTAGAGATTTTTAATTTTTGATGAAAACGTGAAAAAAGACACGAGTAAACCCCTTGAAATTTTGTTAAAAAATGCAACTTTCTTAATAATCATCGTAGACTATTGAAGTATACCTTTTTTTTCATCAGAAAGACGAGAGAAATTAATTGCCGCTAAAAAATTTCAGCTATCTTCAATAACAAAAAAATTAGCCAGTCACCATTAACATTTTAGAAAATTTAAAAAAATAATTGATTTTTCAGACTTTGAACGGTCATAGCGGCTGAACGAAAACTCCAAATTGAACGCGGTTTGCAAATCTGAGCTCCTCGTACGTCAATTGGTCGGATTAGAGATTTTTAATTTTTGATGAAAACGTGAAAAAAGACACGAGTAAACCGCTTGAAATTTTGTTAAAAAATGCAACTTTCTTAATAATCATCGTAGACTATTGAAGTATACCTTTTTTTCATCAGAAAGACGAGAGGAATTGATTGCCGCTAAAAAAATTCAGCTATCTTCAATAGCAAAAAAATAGCCAGTCACCATGAACATTTTAGAAAATTTAGAAAAAGAATCGATTTTTCAGACTTTCATCGGCCGTAGCAGCTGAACGAAAACTCCAAATTGAACGCGGTTTTCAAATCTGAGCTCCTCGTACGTCAATTAGTCGGATTAGAGATTTTTAATTTTTGATAAAAACATGAAAAAAGACACGAGTTAAAAATTTTGTTAAAAAATGCAAATTTCTTAATAATCATCGTAGACTATTGAAGTATACCTTTTTTTCATCAGAATAACAAGAGAAATTGATTGCCGTTAAAAAATGTCAGCTATCTTCAATAGCAAAAAAATTAGCCAGTCACCATGAACATTTTAGAAAATTTAGAAAAATAATTGATTTTTCACACTTTGATCGGCCGTAGCGGCTAAACGAAAACTCCAAATTGAACGCGGTTTGCAAAACTGAGCTCCTCGTACGTCAATTAGTTGGATTAGAGATTTTTAATTTTTGATGAAAACGTGATAAAAAACACGAGTAAACCCCTTGAAATTTTGTTGAAAAATGCAAATTTCTTAATAATCATCGTAGACCATTGAAGTATACCATTTTTTTTCATCAGAAAAACGAGAGAAATTGATTGCCGTTAAAAAATTTCAACTATCTTCAATGGCAAAAAAATTAGGGTGTCACCACTTATGAAGAATAAGTCAGTCTCTTATTTATTCTTCAATCAGGAAATAAATCAAACCAATGTCTAAACCATGTAAAAAAATATATACACGTAGAATGTACAATAAATTATTTAGAAATACTGGAAAGTACTAGCGAAGCTACAGAGAAAATATTTCTTGATAACACATCGATTACCGGAACATTTAAAGAATTATCTGGAATATCCCAAGGACTAAGCGAATTTCAACATGGCTGAATGTGTAAATCCTCCTCGAGAGAAATTTTGAAACTCTAGCAAAATAACCCATTTTCCATACAGTGCCGTCACCATTTTTGTTATTTGATATCCAAAGATTCGATAAAGAGGATGGTTACGGTAATCCACAATTAAATCGAATTGAAAAATTCACTATTTTGTAATCACAATTATTGAAGAAAAAAAAATCATTGGAAAATGTTCATCTTAAATCAATGAAATTGTCAAAAATCAAAACTAAAACATCGTATTTTTTTAAATCATATAACTGTTGAACGCGTTGTTGGATTTTGATTTTTTAAATTTGAAATTATAGCGAATTTATCACTCTTTGAAAAGTTATTGGAAAATTTCCCCCTTAAATCAATGCAAATTGCCAAAAACGTAAATTTTTAAATCAAAACAAGAAATCGTATTTAAAAAAAATTATATAACTGTTGAACGCGTTGTTAGATTTTGATGATTTAATCGTGAAAATGTAGCGAATGTAATACGCTTTGAAAAATCATTGTAAAATTTCCATCTTAAATCAACGCAAATTGCCAAAAATTCAAATTGTCAAAAAACGCAAATTTTCTAGTCAAAACAATTTTTTTTTTAATTACGTAACTGCTGAACGCGTTCTTAGATTTGATGATTTAAACGTGAACATGTAGCAAATTTAACACATTTTTTAAAATCATTGGAAAATTTCCACCTTAAATCAACGCAAATTGCCAAAATCTCAGTTTTTTTTTTAAATCAAAACAAAAAATCGTATTTTTTTATAAATAAATAAAGTAATAAAAGTAAATAAATAATTAAATAAAGGAACTTTGTAAGCGTTGAAATCGGTAATTGGGTGGACTATTTTCATGAAATTTTTCAGAATTTTTCATCAACTTGTTCGTTAGTGTAAACAAAGTGTTTAAAAAATCGATTAAAAAACTTTTGGAATTTTTTTAAGGTTTAAATGACCTTGAAAAAAAAGGATCAAATATGTAATTGTATGGACTATTTTCATGATTTTTTTTCAGAATTTTTCATCCACTCGTTCGTCAGTTTAAAAAATCGATTTCAAAAACTTTTGGAATATTTTAGTGTCTAAATGGCCTAGAATGACCTTGAAAAAAAATGGTCAAATGGGTAATTGGGTAGACCATTTTCATGATTTTTTTCAGAATTTTTCATCCACTCGTTCGTCAGTAAAAAAATAATTAAAAAAAATCGATTTACAAACTTTTGGAATTTTTCCAGTAACTAAATGACCTTGAATGACTTTTGGAAAGAAGGATCAAATATGGAATTGTATGGACTATTTTTATGATTTTTTTCAGAATTTTTTATAAACTCGTTCGTCAGTAAAAAAATAATGTTTAAAAAATCGATTTCAAAAACTTTTGGAATATTTTTTTGTGTCTAAATGGCCTAGAATGACCTTGAAAAAAATTGGTCAAATGGGTAATTGGGTAGACCATTTTCATGATTTTTTTCAGAATTTTTCATCCACTCGTTCGTCAGTAAAAAACTAATGTTTAAAAAATCGATTTCAAAAACTTTTGGAATATTTTTTTTGTGTCTAAATGGCCTAGAATAACCTTGAAAAAGATTGGTCAAATGGGCAATTGGGTGGACTATTCTAATGATTTTTTTCAGTTTTCATCCACTCGTTGGCCACTATAAAAATAATGATTAAAAATCGATTTAAAAAGTTATGTTGAATGACCTTGAAAAAAATTGGTCAAATGGTTAATTGGGTGGACTATTTTCATGAATTTTGTGTATTTTGTTTCTGTATATTTTTGCACAAATCATTACTGAGAAATAGCTTGGAACGAAATAGCTTGGAACACCCTGTACATTTATTGTTGTTCTAGAACGTTTCGTTTGTTCACACTTTTGCATAGATCCTCACTGTGTTTACTGTTACTTGGAATAATGTGTATAATTAATTTTTTACCCTTGTTGTCTGTGTGTTTGTACACATCACTTCTTCTTATGATTATAAACACGATTATTAACCAATTATTATTACACGTTGTATTGTATTGTATCAAAAGTACTAACCTTTTGCATATGTCCGACGCATTTCGTTTCCTAATAGTTGCCCGTTTTCGCTCCCGGTCGACGAACATCCGACGCCACAACTATTATTCACGATTTCTTCACTTTGCAATGTATAACCAGCGGCAATTTTTACACAGTACTGTTCTTCCGTATTTACACTACACGTTCACCTAATACACTCACGATTATATCCAAAAAATACTCGAAATTCATTGAAAATAGCGAGAGGCCACCGCGTTACAAAATGACGACGATTACTATCGAGTGGCGGAGGGCCAGCGATACGTTTTTGTTTTTTTTTTCGCTCTCGCCAAACAGCGCCCGTGCATCGAGACGGCTGGTCTTCGAAACATTTGTTTATTTCTCGTTAGAGTAACGCTTACGGGTGCTCATTATTGTAAATATATCGAGTGATTAACAGTGCAAGTAATGTTTATGAATGCGGAACCGTGCTGATACTATGGACACAGAATTCACTGTTGGAAGCTCCATTTGGAAGTTTTAATAATTCTCTTATTATTGCAAATTGTTCTTGACGTGTTTCCATGTTTGTGCCGTAGCAATTGACTGTATTATTGTATGATTAATTGTTACTTTTCGTACATTGGAAATAAATGGTATTATTGTTACGATGTCGCCGCTATATCTGGAATGGATTTATGTGATTAATTAATTTTAAAAATGTACGACTCGTTAATTTTTCCTTATACATATAATTGTTGTAAATTCTTTTAAAAAAATCGAAAAATTAACCCTTTTGTTGCGCGAACTGGATGTATTACGCATCTCATATGCGGAGCACAGATATACATACAAGCATGCAGGGGCGGACCGTGAAGTTTGTGGGCCCCCGGCTAACCTAAATAACCAATCCGGCTGATATTTTCTCAAAAAGAACTGCGAAATGGTTTTAATAGAAAAAATGTCCACGTTACTTCTCCGATTTCATGGTTTTAAAATAATTTAATATCGTTTTTTTTTTTCACAGGGATCTCGAAAAAGTTGTTCATTTTGGCATTTTCTACTGTTCTTATTCATACAGGATGGTGAATTGTAACGCGGGCCACAGGGATTTACATTCCATTTCTTTGGTAATTATTTACCTATGGGCAGACCTTCTAAGGACCTTCTAAATAGGTTCATTCGACGCGTTTTTGCAAGACAAACAACTTTTTCCTTGGGCGAAATCAGCGCTCATTGTTTGTTAAAAAGTTATTAACAAAACAAGTTTTACCTGTTTTTTCACTGATCTTCAAAAATATTGATTTTAGAGAGAAATGTTTCAGACAAAAACAGAAGCTCCCGAAAAACATTATCTAACCGATATCATTAATGTATGTTTTTTTAAAGTATTTTACGATTTTGACGCAATTTCCTTTTGATAATAAAAACATAATAATAATTTTACTTTGTTGGTATAACACACATTTTTATTGCCGACTAGTTTCGACAACTCAACTTGACATTATCAAAATAAACTACAGTCAACAATAAAAATTTGTATATTCGATGTTTTTCGTCCATAATTTATTTTATTATAAAAACTTGTGTTATACCAACAAAGTAAAAGTGTCTTTATTATATTTACATGTATAGCGAAGTAGAGGCCTCCACCATAAACAAATATCTTTTTAATTCATTTTTTTTACAATTTTTCAAAACGTTGACGGCAATTTTCGATTTTACATTTCTAGTTTCAAATCTTATAATTTCTTATTTCTGTAGGGGACAGCAATTATTTTAACCTGAAATTATAAATGCTTTATTTTTTTAATTGACCTTGAGCTTTTTAAGAAATTTTCTTTATTGGTTAATTCTTTACATTTTTTTTTTAATCGCTGAATGCAATTTCCGTTTTCCTATACATTCTATATTTATGGTTTTTGAGTTCTTTTTTTTAATTCCTTCATTAATTAATTTTCACACCTTGTCAAATCGTTGAATGCAATCAGAGTGTTGGTATTTAGTTTCCATCCGAGATGTTGCAATTGTTTTTATCAGAACTACATGATTTTTTTTATTGATTTTGAGCTTTTCAAGAAAATTTCTTCTATTTATTCATTTTTACTTTCTCCGTTACGAAGTACGAGAAAGTATTGTGATCGTGATTTTTTTTCAATTTTTTTTACGGAAATATCCGTTTTAGGGTCCCTAGATGCCATTTCAACAATTTCAGGAAAACATTTTTTTGTGTGTGGCTGTGTGTGTGTGCTGTATCTCAAAAACTAATAGAGCAATTGAGAGGAAACTTTGGATATACGTCTTATTTGATAATCCGAAGAACTGAAAAGCTGTTGGTAAAATTTCGTACACCGGAAGTGGGTGTTTACCTTAACTGTTTTTTGTTTTTTGCCAATATTTTCTTAAATATGAAAAATATCACAAAAACATTCAAACAAACATTGAAGACAACAAATAAATGAACATCTTTTATTAGAAAATATTTTTCATAAAATCATTTTTATTCGAGAAAAACATTTATTTTGTTTTTTAAATTTTTAGTTTATATTTATGAAACGATACTTTACATGAAATTTATGTTAATAATAATTGCAGAGAATGCGAAAATGAACAACTTATAAAGAATAAGTTTTTTTTCGAAATGCCTTTAGTTTTTGAGTAAATTGAGTTTTTTTAATTTGCAGTATAATTTTTCCATCTTTCACAATTTTGACGTTTTAAACGTCAGTTTCACCCGCTCGATGTAAATTTAAAATATGATTTAAATTGAAAATAAACCATGAAAGCGTAAATATAAATGATACCATCAAGTCGGAGAAAGTAACAGGATGGGCCACCATCACCATTTTTTAAATACATAATAGGTACATATTTTTAAATGTATAAAACATTACACATGCAAAAATACGATAATACAGTTTGTCGGTCGGGGGGCGGGAGGCGGCGGTCGTGTAAACAGATCCCGAACTATTAATTTATTTTAAATTGCGGCCGTTCCGCGACCGCACACGCAAACATCCATTCCATGCAGATATTATATTTATCAACAATTAACATCCACCGCGGCGGCGGCGTCGGCGGCGTTCATATTTTAATCATGCATAATGGGAGTTTTGTGTTTGATTAAACATTAACGGTCGCTACGGCCGGTCCGATACCTGTGCATTATTAAATTTATCGCGGGACCTCAAACATTTAATACATGTTTAATTCGCGAATCCGGAACCCGAAACTCGGGCGCGAGCGCCCCCTACGTTTTTTTTTCTGAATAAACAAGACCGCGTAATTGCTAATTACGAATTTCAATTTCGCCCGCTGTTTGGAGAGAAAACAACGCTGCGCGGAGGAGCTCAACGCGAACGGGGAATTATTTATTATTTGCGTTTAATAATTGGGCGCGAGAATTGAAGATGTTAATCTTGGATTGTCAGACATAAACGCGTTGGAAATGTCCTATTCATTTATTTTCCGTATTTCGGTAGTTTTTAACGTCGATCGATTTAGCTCGTTCTTCTGATGAAGAAAACGGTAGACGGCTGGATCAGCAATGCATTTCTAATTTTTACGGAAATGTAGAATCACATGTGTTGTCGTCAGTTGTTTTAGAAAGTTTCAAGTCGATGGCAATTGTTTTTATATTTTTTTCGCGTCGACGAATTTACTGCAATTTTTTTTAAATTTCATCTCCGTTCACAATGAAATATTCTAAAATTTAGAAACAATGCATTTCTAATTTTTACGGAAATGTAGAATCACATCTGTTGTCAGTTGTTTTGGAAAGTTTCAAGTCGATGGTAATTGTTTTTATATTTTTTTCGCGTCGACGAATTTACTGCAATTTTTTTTAAATTTCATCTCCGCTCACATTGAAATATTCTAAAATTTAGAAACAATGCATTTCTAATTTTTACGGAAATGTAGAATCACATGTGTTGTCAGTTGTTTTGAAAAGTTTCAAGACGATGGTAATTGTTTTTATATTTTTTTCGCGTCGACGAATTTACTGCAATTTTTTTTAAATTTATTCTCCGTTCACATTGAAATATTCTAAAATTTTAGGAACAATGCATTTCTAATTTTTACAGAAAAGTAGAATCACACGTGTTGACAGTTGTTTTGGAAAGTTTCAAGTGGATGGCAATTGTTTTTATATTTTTTTCGCGTCGATGAATTTACTGCAATTTTTTTTTTAAATTTCATCTCCGTTCATATTGAAATATTCTAAAATTTAGAAACAATGCATTTCTAATTTTGACGGAAATGTAGAATCACATGTGTTGTCAGTTGTTTTGGAAAGTTTCAAGTCGATGGCAATTGTTTTTATTTTTTTTTCGCGTCGGCGAATTTACTGCAATTTTTTTTTTAAATTTCATCTCCGTTCATATTGAAATATTCTAAAATTTAGAAACAATGCATTTCTAATTTTGACGGAAAAGTAGAATCACATGTGTTGTCAGTTGTTTTGGAAAGTTTCAAGTCGATGGCAATTGTTTTTATATTTTTTTCGCGTCGACGAATTTACTGCATTTTTTGTTTAAATTTCATCTCTGTTCACATTGAAATATTCTAAAATTTAGAAACAATGCATTTCTAATTTTTACGGAAATGTAGAATCACATGTGTTGTCAGTTGTTTTGGAAAGTTTCAAGTCGATGGCAATTGTTTTTATATTTTTTTCGCGTCGACGAATTTACTGCATTTTTTGTTTAAATTTCATCTCCGTTCACATTGAAATATTCTAAAATTTAGAAACAATGCATTTCTAATTTTTACAGAAAAGTAGAATCACATGTGTTGTCAGTTGTTTTGGAAAGTTTCAAGTCGATGGCAATTGTTTTTATATTTTTTTCGCGTCGACGAATTTACTGCATTTTTTGTTTAAATTTCATCTCCGTTCACATTGAAATATTCTAAAATTTAGAAACAATGCATTTCTAATTTTGACGGAAATGTAGAATCACATGTGTTGTCAGTTGTTTTGGAAAGTTTCAAGTCGATGGCAATTGTTTTTATATTTTTTTCGCGTCGACGAATTTACTGCATTTTTTGTTTAAATTTCATCTCTGTTCACATTGAAATATTCTAAAATTTAGAAACAATGCATTTCTAATTTTTACAGAAAAGTAGAATCACATGTGTTGTCAGTTGTTTTGGAAAGTTTCAAGTCGATGGCAATTGTTTTTATATTTTTTTCGCGTCGACGAATTTACTGCATTTTTTGTTTAAATTTCATCTCCGTTCACATTGAAATATTCTAAAATTTAGAAACAATGCATTTCTAATTTTGACGGAAATGTAGAATCACATGTGTTGTCAGTTGTTTTGGAAAGTTTCAAGTCGATGGCAATTGTTTTTATATTTTTTTCGCGTCGACGAATTTACTGCATTTTTTGTTTAAATTTCATCTCCGTTCACATTGAAATATTCTAAAATTTAGAAACAATGCATTTCTAATTTTGACGGAAAAGTAGAATCACATGTGTTGTCAGTTGTTTTGGAAAGTTTCAAGTCGATGGCAATTGTTTTTATATTTTTTTCGCGTCGACGAATTTACTGCATTTTTTGTTTAAATTTCATCTCTGTTCACATTGAAATATTCTAAAATTTAGAAACAATGCATTTCTAATTTTTACGGAAATGTAGAATCACATGTGTTGTCAGTTGTTTTGGAAAGTTTCAAGTCGATGGCAATTGTTTTTATATTTTTTTCGCGTCGACGAATTTACTGCATTTTTTGTTTAAATTTCATCTCCGTTCACATTGAAATATTCTAAAATTTAGAAACAATGCATTTCTAATTTTGACGGAAATGTAGAATCACATGTGTTGTCAGTTGTTTTGGAAAGTTTCAAGTCGATGGCAATTGTTTTTATATTTTTTTCGCGTCGACGAATTTACTGCATTTTTTGTTTAAATTTCATCTCTGTTCACATTGAAATATTCTAAAATTTAGAAACAATGCATTTCTAATTTTTACAGAAAAGTAGAATCACATGTGTTGTCAGTTGTTTTGGAAAGTTTCAAGTCGATGGCAATTGTTTTTATATTTTTTTCGCGTCGACGAATTTACTGCATTTTTTGTTTAAATTTCATCTCCGTTCACATTGAAATATTCTAAAATTTAGAAACAATGCATTTCTAATTTTGACGGAAATGTAGAATCACATGTGTTGTCAGTTGTTTTGGAAAGTTTCAAGTCGATGGCAATTGTTTTTATATTTTTTTCGCGTCGACGAATTTACTGCATTTTTTGTTTAAATTTCATCTCCGTTCACATTGAAATATTCTAAAATTTAGAAACAATGCATTTCTAATTTTTACAGAAAAGTAGAATCACATGTGTTGTCAGTTGTTTTGGAAAGTTTCAAGTCGATGGCAATTGTTTTTATATTTTTTTCGCGTCGACGAATTTACTGCATTTTTTGTTTAAATTTCATCTCTGTTCACATTGAAATATTCTAAAATTTAGAAACAATGCATTTCTAATTTTGACGGAAATGTAGAATCACATGTGTTGTCGGTTGTTTTGGAAAGTTTCAAGTCGATGGCAATTGTTTCTATATTTTTTTCGCGTCGACGAATTTGTTGCAATTTTTTTCTAAATTTCATCTCCGTTCACATTGAAATATTCTAAAATTTTAGAAACAATGCATTTCTAATTTTTACGGAAATGTAGAATCACATGTGTTGTCAGTTGTTTTGGAAAGTTTCAATTCGATGGCAATTGTTTTTAAATTTTTTTCGCGTCGACGAATTTACTGCAATTTTTTTTTAATTTCATCTCCGTTCACATTGAAATATTCTAAAATTTAGAAACAATGCATTTCTAATTTTTACGGAAATGTAGAATCACATGTGTTGTCAGTTGTTTTAGAAAGTTTCAAGTCGATGGTAATTGTTTTTATATTTTTTTCGCGTCGATGAATTTACTGCAATTTTTTTTTAATTTCATCTCCGTTCACATTGAAATATTCTAAAATTTAGAAACGGTGCATTTCTAATTTTTACGGAAATGTAGAATCACATGTGTTGTCAGTTGTTTTGGAAAGTTTCAAGTCGATGGCAATTGTTTTTATATTTTTTTCGCGTCGGCGAATTTACTGCATTTTTTTTTAAATTTATTCTCCGTTCACATTGAAATATTCTAAAATTTAGAAACAATGCATTTCTAATTTTTACGGAAATGTAGAATCACATGTGTTGTCAGTTGTTTTAGAAAGTTTCAAGTCGATGGTAATTGTTTTTATATTTTTTTCGCGCCGATGAATTTACTGCAATTTTTTTTTAATTTCATCTCCGTTCACATTGAAATATTCTAAAATTTAGAAACAATGCATTTCTAATTTTGACGGAAATGTAGAATCACATGTGTTGTCAGTTGTTTTGGAAAGTTTCAAGTCGATGGCAATTGTTTTTATATTTTTTTCGCGTCGACGAATTTACTGCATTTTTTTTTTAAATTTCATCTCCGTTCACATTGAAATATTCTAAAATTTAGAAACAATGCATTTCTAATTTTTACAGAAAAGTAGAATCACATGTGTTGTCAGTTGTTTTGGAAAGTTTCAAGTCGATGGCAATTGTTTTTATATTTTTTTCGCGTCGACGAATTTACTGCATTTTTTGTTTAAATTTCATCTCCGTTCACATTGAAATATTCTAAAATTTAGAAACAATGCATTTCTAATTTTGACGGAAATGTAGAATCACATGTGTTGTCAGTTGTTTTGGAAAGTTTCAAGTCGATGGCAATTGTTTTTATATTTTTTTCGCGTCGATGAATTTACTGCATTTTTTTTAAATTTCATCTCCGTTCACATTGAAATATTCTAAAATTTAGAAACAATGCATTTCTAATTTTTACAGAAAACTAGAATCACGTGTGTTGTCAGTTGTTTTGGAAAGTTTCAAGTCGATGGCAATTGTTTTTATATTTTTTTCGCGTCGACGAATTTACTGCATTTTTTTTTTAAATTTCATCTCCGTTCACATTGAAATATTCTAAAATTTAGAAACAATGCATTTCTAATTTTTACGGAAATGTAGAATCACATGTGTTGTCAGTTGTTTTGGAAAGTTTCAAGTCGATGGCAATTGTTTTTATATTTTTTTCGCGTCGGCGAATTTACTGCAATTTTTTTTTTAAATTTGATCTCCGTTCACATTGAAATATTCTAAAATTTAGAAACAATGCATTTCTAATTTTGACGGAAATGTAGAATCACATGTGTTGTCGGTTGTTTTGGAAAGTTTCAAGTCGATGGCAATTGTTTTTATATTTTTTTCGCGTCGATGAATTTACTGCATTTTTTTTTTTTTAATTTGATCTCCGTTCACATTGAAATATTCTAAAATTTAGAAACAATGCATTTCTAATTTTGACGGAAATGTAGAATCACATGTGTTGTCAGTTGTTTTAGAAAGTTTCAAGTCGATGGCAATTGTTTTTATATTTTTTTCGCGTCGATGAATTTACTGCAATTTTTTTTTAAATTTCATCTCCGTTCACATTGAAATATTCTAAAATTTAGAAACAGTGCATTTCTAATTTTTACGGAAATGTAGAATCACATGTGTTGTCGGTTGTTTTGGAAAGTTTCAAGTCGATGGCAATTGTTTTTATATTTTTTTCGCGTCGACGAATTTACTGCATTTTTTGTTTAAATTTCATCTCCGTTCACATTGAAATATTCTAAAATTTTAGGAACAATGCATTTCTAATTTTTACAGAAAAGTAGAATCACACGTGTTGACAGTTGTTTTGGAAAGTTTCAAGTCGATGGCAATTGTTTTTATATTTTTTTCGCGTCGATGAATTTACTGCAATTTTTTTTTTAATTTCATCTCCGTTCACATTGAAATATTCTAAAATTTAGAAACAGTGCATTTCTAATTTCTACGGAAATGTAGAATCACATGTGTTAGCAGTTGTTTTGGAAAGTTTCAAGTCGATGGCAATTGTTTTTAATTTTTTTTCGCGTCGACGAATTTTGAATAATTTTGCAACAATAATAGTTTTTTTTTTCTCAAAAAGTAAGTGGCTCTACCATCAAAATGTTCCACGATCCGTCACTGCTGGGCTCTAGGCTTATCTTGAAAGAAAGTCATCGCATAGGCTACTAATCACTACCATCAAGAATCGCGAATTTATAAAAATTTCACTCGCGAGCAAAAATGATTTTTAACACCATTCAAATCCTTGTGGTACCCCCGATTATCCGCACTAGCGCCTCCGTCTGAGTCTAAATTAGACATAAACTGTTTTTCTTTTTATCGATAGGTGGGCGTGTCTCTCTCGATACGTTCGCACGGTCTGTATTTATACAATTTTTAGCATTAAACGGTTCGACCTTGCGCCGGACGGAGAGTCAACAATGACCGATATCGGATGTCCCATCGGCCGTCGTCGGTTGAGTCACACGGCCAACCGTTCACATGCGCGTCTGCAGAACATGCAGCAACGTAAACACAACGCGCGCGCGCCTGTTGTGTGAGTGGGTACGCGAACGTGTTCGTCAGCTGGAGCGAACAGCTGATCCGGAGATGTGGCGAGTTCGCAGGCCCAAACACTTTCTTTGTTCCGAGGCGCCACACCAAGACGCGCGACGCGTTTGATTCGCGTGTGTGGTGGAAAAAAAAACACGCTTTGTTTAGACCGGTCGCGCTGTACCGACTTAACGACGTATAAGAAGGAATCGGAATGTGGATCCTATTGCGGATACCCGGGGTATACCATACGGAGCAAAAACTCGAAGCGCGAGGGGAGCGACAAGCTTTATCTTCTCGTTGCCCATGTTACAGGCGCCAATTAACTTTCGGTCAAAAGCGTGTGTTACTGGCAAAATTGTGCCAAATTTATTTATCATCAACTATAAAAAAAGATTTTATTTTTGCGTTTTGGCGAAAAAAAAAAACCGTTGAGGAGTTAATAAAGGGGAGTTGTTTGTTGGAAAACTCTGGCATAGCAAAAATCCACTCTAACGCAATGCCAACGAGAGCTGGGAATAATCAATAGAACTTACTATAAGTATGTGGCCATCATGTTACTTTCTCCGACTTTATGGTATCATTTATATTTACGCTTTCGTGGTTTATTTTCAATTGAAATCATATTTTGAATGCACATCGACCCTTGTGTAGACTCGGATGAAACTGACGTTTAAAACGTCAAAATTATGAAAGATGGAAAAATTATACTTCAAATTAAAAAAACTCGGTTCACTCAAAAACCAAAGGGATTTCGAAGAAAACTTATTCTTTATAAGTTGCTCATTTCGGCATTCTCTACAATTATTATTAACATAAATTTGCTGTAACTATTATCGTTTTATAATTATAAACCAGAAATTAAAAAAAAATAAATAAATTTTTTCTCGAATAAAAATGATTTTATGAAAAATGTTTTCAAGCAAAATATGTTCATTTCTTTGTTGTCTTTAAAGTTTGTTTAAATGTTTTTGTGATATTTTCAATATTTAAGAAAATATTGTCAAAAAACAAAAAAACAGTTAAGGTAAACGCCCACTTCCGGTGTACGAAATTTTACCAAAAGCTTTTCAGTTCTTCGGATTATCAAATAAAACTTATGTTCAAAGTTTCATATCAATTGCTCCATTAGTTTTTGAGATACAGCGCACACAGACACAAACACAACACACTCAAAGAAAAAAAAATTTTTTTCCAGAAATTGTTGAAATGGCATCTAGGGATCCCAAAACGGTTATTTCTGTAAAAAAATTTTTTGAAAACAATCACAATACTTTCTCGTACT
The DNA here is from genome assembly GCA_910593695.2 of Ocypus olens. Lineage (NCBI taxonomy): Eukaryota > Metazoa > Arthropoda > Insecta > Coleoptera > Staphylinidae > Ocypus > Ocypus olens. The sequence goes on along the minus strand of OU343047.1, from coordinate 4,371,039 downwards.
TCTTAACGGAGAAAGTAAAAACAATGTGAATGTGACATTTCAAAATAGGAAAATCGCGTACAAATTATAACCGATCAAACTAACAAACTTAATGTTAATTGCAACATGTTTTTTGGCTTTATTTATTTTTTTTTTAATTGAGAACAACTACTTCAGTAATTTTAACTTAACACATCTCCTGGCTTTATACCTTTTTTTATTGAGAACAACTACTTCGGCCATTTTTTCAAGCGTAAACTTGATATTGACGGTAGAGCCGCACCAAAATCTCGCGGCACGTTGTGATGCAGTGACCATCTTAAATTTCAAGAGAGAGAGGGCACGCCAAGCCAACTCGGTGAGCAGAGTGAGAAAGTATTCTCTCGGAACTCTCTCACTCTGTGCAAATTATCCGCGAGGTGCCGCGGGATTTTGGTAGGGTTCTAACACGTTAAATATTTATATATATATATTTTACTTTCTCCGTTACGAAGTACGAGAAAGTATTGCGATCGTGATTTTTTTTTCAAAATTTTTTTTTACGGAAATATCCGTTTTGGGGTCCCTAGATGCCACTTCAACAATTTCTGGAAAAAAAATGGTGATGTGGCTATCATGTTACTTTCTCCGACTTGATGGTATCATAGCCATTTATATTTAAGTTTTCACGGTTTATTTTCAATTGAAATCATATTTCAAATGTTCATCGAGCGTTGTGTAAACTCGGATGAAACTGACCTTTAAAACGTCAAAATTATGAAAACTAATCTTTATTAGAAAAAAAAACACTCTACTCAAATAATTTTGGTTTTTGAAAATCCAATAATTTTCAAGCGAGTTACAGATTTTTGAAATTTTTGATTTTCACGTACATTGGGGGAAGAAAAATTAAGAAAAAAATAGTAAACGTATCGGAAAAATTACACAAAAATTAATCTCTATTATCAAAATGACACTCTACTCAAATAATTTTGGTTTTTGAAAATCCAATAATTTTCAAGCGAGTTACAGATTTTTGATTTTCACGGCGTCAAATTTGTACATTAGAGGAAGAAAAATTAAGAAAAAAATAGTAAACGTATCGGAAAAATTACACAAAAATTAATCTTTATTAGCAAAATGACACTCTACCCAAATAATTTTGGTTTTTGAAAATCCAATAATTTTCAAGCGAGTTACAGATTTTTGAAATTTTTGATTTTCACGGCGTTAAATTTGTACATTGGAGGAAGAAAAATTAAGAAAAAAATAGTAAACGTATCGGAAAAATTACACAAAAAATAATCTTTATTATCAAAATGACACTCTACCCAAATAATTTTGTTTTCTTAAAATCCAATAATTTTCAAGCGAGTTACAGATTTTTGAAATTTTTGATTTTCACGGCGTTAAATTTGTACACTGGAGGAAGAAAAATTAAGAAAAAAATAGTAAACGTATCGGAAAAATTACACAAAAATTAATTTTTATTAGGAAAATGACACTCTACTCAAATAATTTTGGTTTTTGAAAATCCAATAATTTTCAAGCGAGTTACAGATTTTTGATTTTCACGGCGTCAAATTTGTACATTAGAGGAAGAAAAATTAAGAAAAAAATAGTAAACGTATCGGAAAAATTACACAAAAATTAATCTTTATTAGCAAAATGACACTCTACCCAAATAATTTTGGTTTTTTAAAATCCAATAATTTTCAAGCGAGTTACAGATTCTTTAAATTTTTGATTTTCACGGCGGCAAATTTGTACATTGGAGGAAGAAATATTAAGAAAAAAATAATAAATGTATCGGAAAAATTACACAAAAATCAATCTTTATTGGGAAAATGACACTCTACTTAAATAACTTTGGTTTTTTAAAATCCAACAATTTTCAAGCGACTTACAGATTTTTTAAATTTTTGATTTTCACATACATTGGAGGAAGAGAAATTAAGAAAAAAATAGTAAACGTATCGGAAAAATTACACAAAAATTAATCTTTATTATCAAAATGACACTCTACTCAAATAATTTTGGTTTTTGAAAATCCAATAATTTTCAAGCGACTTACAGATTTTTGAAATTTTTGATTTTCACGGCGTCAAATTTGTACATTGGAGGAAGAAATATTAAGAAAAAAATAGTAAATGTATCGGAAAAATTACACAAAAATCAATCTTTATTGGGAAAATGACACTCTACTTAAATAATTTTGGTTTTTTAAAATCCAACAATTTTCAAGCGACTTACAGATTTTTTAAATTTTTGATTTTCACGTACATTGGAGGAAGAAAAATTAACAAAAAAATAGTAAACGTATCGGAAAAATTACACAAAAATTAATCTTTATTAGCAAAATGACACTCTACCCAAATAATTTTGGTTTTTTAAAATCCAATAATTTTCAAGCGAGTTACAGATTTTTGAAATTTTTGATTTTCACGGCGTCAAATTTGTACATTGGAGGAAGAAATATTAAGAAAAAATAGTAAACGTGTCGGAAAAATTACACAAAAAGTAATCTTTATTAGCAAAATGACACTCTACTCAAATAATTTTGGTTTTTGAAGATCCAATAATTTTCAAGCGAGTTACAGATTTTTTAAATTTTTGATTTTCACGTAGATTGGAGGAAGAAAAATTAAGAAAAAAATAGTAAACGTATCGGAAAAATTACACAAAAATTAATCTTTATTAGCAAAATGACACTCTACTCAAATAATTTTGGTTTTTGAAAATCCAATAATTTTCGAGCGAGTTACAGATTTTTGAAATTTTTGATTTTCACGTACATTGGAGGAGGAAAAATTAAGAAAAAAATGGTGATGTGGCCATCATGTTACTTTCTCCGACTTGATGGTATCATTTATATTTACGTTTTCATGGTTTATTTTCAATTGAAATCATATTTTAAATGTACATCGAACGTTGTATGAACTCGGATGAAACTGACGTTTAAAACGTCAAATATAAGATGGAAAAAATATACTTCAAATTCAAAAACTCAGTTTACTTAAAAACTAAAGGGATTTCGAAAAAAACTTATTCTTTATAAGTTGTTCATTTTGGCATAAATTTACTGTAATTTTTATCGTTTCATAATTATAAACCAAAAATTAAAAAAATAATAATACATTTTTTTCTCGAATAACATTGATTTTATGAAAAATGTTTTTACACAAAATTAGCACATATCTTTGTTGTCTTCAATATTTGTTTAAATATTTTTGTGATATTTTACATATTTAAGAAAATATTGTAAAAAAACAAAAAAAAAACAGTTAAGGTAAACACCCACTTCCGGTGTACGAAATTTTACATCAGTTTTATACGAGTCTACAAAACGCTCGATGTACATTTAAAATATGATTTAAATAGAAAATAAACCATGAAAGCGTAAATATGAATGATACCATCAAGTCGGAGAAAGTGACATGATGGCCACATCACAATTTTTTAACATGTGTTTTTGAAACACTACAGTTGGAAAAATTTACTTTCCAAAAATTATTTCAGACAAAAAAGTGATCTAACTTAACCTAACCTAGTTTTAGTTAGGTTAGGTTAGATTAGGTTATTTAAAAAAAAAACGATTAAATTTAAGAAAAATCACTTGGGATATTTCACCTATTAAATTATTTATTTCGACTAGTTTCGGCTGCAAGAAATGTGCCGAAACAAGCAGATATTCAATAAATTTTATGAATTACTAATTTGTGGCCTGAGGATGTTAATTGCCTGGAATGTTAAGTGTAACTTATGCAGGACAAATAATTAAGTCTCAGCTACAAACTATTACAAACCTGGTCACTGCAATATGTGATGACGAAGGCTGCAATTACACAGCCACGTCATCTAATGGCGGTGACTTGGCTGTTAAATTGTGAAGATCAGCCGCGGTTATGTCTGGCGATGTTAAAAACCGAATATATGGTGTTTTAAAAGACAATCTTTCAACGATATAAATTCCTACTTTTGCAGGCTGTGTCGGAAGAAAGTTCACACTTATGGTTCAATTTTAAACGATTAAAAATTGATTGATTCTAAAATTAAGATATTTAAATACACATGGATTTATAAGAAAATGAATGAACCCAAATTCAACAATGGGGTTCGATCCTTCGACCTTCCGACTACGAATCGGAGGTTTTATCGATGCGCCAAAAGGTCGGTATATGTTTATTAACGCAAAAGGTATATAAACATACGAATGAATAACAAATTTAAAAAAACATTTTTTCTCGAAAACGGCTGAATAGTGCGCCCTATTACTTGCACCTGTTACACTCCTAGTCATGACCTACACGTGTGCCAAATATGGATGAAATCGGTGAGTCACACATCTGATCCTCCCCTTGTTAGTAAGACTTAATTTTGTTTGCAGAGTTACGAACAGGTTGAATATTGATATATTCAGGCTATTTTTCGTCTTTGGAGGATAAATCATTTATTTTATTTAAATGGAAATAATTTTCGAAATTTTTCCCACATAATTGCTCAAAAGAATTTGTCATTCCCACGTTATTTTTCTCTTTTTTTTTAAATTTAATACGGCGATTGTTCTCGAATGAATTCCGATCGCTTGATTTTCCTCAAATAAAAATCGAGCGAGCGCATGAATCATTGTCGGAGAGCGTTGACTCCGACTCCGACTTCCTCGCGCTTGTTGGACCTTTTGTCCGAAAATTCGAGCCACAATTAGTGGCAATTAATGATTTCGGTCCTTTTGTCGGACGGCCCTCCTTCTTTTCGTGGTACGCACCGTCCTGAAAACGTGCGTCTACGCGCCGCGCGGAGGCACCGCGAGGGTCCCACTTGGTCCACCGCGCAAGGGGTACCGCGAGGGTCTCACTTGGTCCTCCGCGCAGGGGGCGCATTGCTCTGCTCGTTTTGCTCGGACGCAGAATCGTTATAAATCATTTCGAGACGTCGATAATCGATGGAGGAGGGTGGGGTGGTGGTGCTCGCGGTACGGGTTTTGTTGTTAAGTGTCGGAACAATGGAGTGAAACCATTAAACATTGGTGGCGTGCTGATGATTTTTTTTTGTCTGATGTGAAATGGTTGGTAATTAATTGAGTGGATAAAACTTGTTGTTTTAATGGGTTTACTCTTTCTCTTAACACATTAATTAATTCAACGCGTCTCGTATTATACATATAATTCATTTCGATCAACTTTCAGTAAGGAAACTGCCATACTATAGGTGCGTCTATAAAAGATCTTCTCTCTCTTAAAAAAAAAAAAAACTTTTAGTAAGGTAGGCCGCCCTTACATGCCTACCTTACTAAAAGTTTTTTTTTTTTTTGAAGAGAGAGATCTTTTTGAAGACATTTTTGTTGAAGCTTCCATAAATAAAGTCACTGGTTAAACGGAAATGGATTTTGACAGGGGCGGGAGATTTAAATTTAACGAAAAATCTGTGATTGCCTGTCACACACCAAGTAATTTTATTTTTAGAAATGTCAAATTAATGGCATTTTTTCTTTCATTCCTAAGTTTAGTTTAATTTATTTATTCAATACTTGGCCACAATTTGCGGATGTACACTTAGGAAACGTCACGCCATTGACACTCAATAACAAATTTGAAAACTACACCTTAAATACTCGGCGTAAGAAATTTGAAAGTTAAAGCTGCGTTGCCCACAAGGCACGCAGATATTTATTAATACATATAACATACGCGTGCACTTTCAAAAAACAGACGCGAGCGTAATTTTAGTGGGCCAAACTGATTTACGATTGCTGAATGGATTTTCAGGGCGGATGCTGAAATAACGGGACCTTTGATACGATTTCTACTTCCACTGCTTGATTTTTGACGAGACGTCTAACTAAGCCACTGGGTTAGGTTTCGAAATTTCGTTTAAATTTTATTACCAATATCTAATTTGACGATGACGAGCAATTTTTGAAAAACGTGAATTTTGAATGTCGCAAACAAATTATGAAACGATTATTTAAAAGGTTACTCGTTTTTCTTTTTTGTACATAATCATAATTCAGGGTGTATTTTGAGTAACTTTGGCAAGTTTTAAGTCGATATCAATTAGCTTTATATTTTTTTCGAGTCGCGAAAGTTATTGAATTTTTTCGCAAATTTCCGCTCCGTTTGCATAAATTTATTTCAAAATTTAGAAAACGAGTGTTTACGTTTTTTTAATAATCATAATTCAGGGTGTATTTTGAGTAACTTTGGCAAGTTTTACATCGATAGCAATTGTCTTTATATTTTTTTCGAGTCACGAAAGTTATTGAAATTTTTCGCAAATTTTCGCTCCGTTTGCATAAATTTATTTCAAAATTTAGGAAAGGGGTGTTTATGTTTTTTAAATAATCATAATTTAGGGTGTATTTTGAGTAACTTTGGCAGGTTTTAAGTCGATAGCAATTGTTTTTATATTTTTTTCGAGTCACGAAAGTTATTGATTTTTTTCGCAAATTTACGCTCCGTTTGCAAAATTTATTCCAAAATTTAGGACAAGGGGTGTTTATGTTTTTTAAATAATCATAATTCAGGGTATATTTTGAGTAACTTTGGCAAGTTTTAAGTCGATGGCAATTGCCTTTATATTTTTTTCGAGTCACGGAAGTTATTGAATTTTTTCGCAAATTTACGTTTCGTTTGCATAAATTTATTTCAAAATTTAGGAAAAGGGTGTTTATGTTTTTTTAATAATCATAATTAAGGGTGTATTTTGAGTAACTTTGGCAAGTTTGAAGTCGATAGCAATTGTCTTTATATTTTTTTTCGAGTCACGAAAGTTATTGAATTTTTTCGAAAGTTTACACTCCGTTTGCATAAATTTATTTCAAAATTTAGGAAAAGGGTGTTAATGTTCTTTAAATAATCATAATTTACGGTACATTTTGAGTAACTTTGGCAAGTTTTAACTCGATAGCAATTGTCTGTATATTTTTTTCGAGTCACGAAAGTTATTGATTTTTTTCGCAAATTTACGCTCCGTTTGCAAAATTTATTCCAAAATTTAGGACAAGGGGTGTTTATGTTTTTTAAATAATCATAATTCAGGGTATATTTTGAGTAACTTTGGCAAGTTTTACATCGATAGCAATTGCTTTTATATTTTTTTCGAGTCGCGAAAGTTATTGATTTTTTCCGCAAATTTACACTCCGTTTGCATAAATTTATTTCAAAATTTAGGAAACGGGTGTTTATGTTTTTTAAATAATCATAATTGAGGGTGTATTTTGAGTAACTTTGGCAAGTTTTACCTCGATAGCAATTGTCTTTATATTTTTTTCGAGTCGCGAAAGTTATTGAATTTTTTCGAAAATTTTCGCTCCGTTTGCATACATTTATTTCAAAATTTAGGAAAAGGGTGTTTATGTTTTTTGAATAATCATAATTTAGGGTGTATTTTGAGTAACTTTGGCAAGTTTCAAGTCGATCACAATTGTCTTTATATTTTTTTCGGGTCACGAAAGTTATTGAATTTTTTCGCAAATTTACGCTCCGTTTGCAAAATTTATTTCAAAATTTAGGAAAAGGGTGTTTATGTTTTTTTAATAATCATAATTAAGGGTGTATTTTGAGTAACTTTGACAAGTTTGAAGTCGATAGCAATTGTCTTTATATTTTTTTCGAGTCGCGAAAGTTATTGAATTTTTCCGCAAATTTACGCTCCGTTTGCATAAATTTATTTCAAAATTTAGGAAAAGGGTGTTTATGTTTTTTTAATAATCATAATTCAGGGTGTATTTTGAGTAACCTTGGCAAGTTTTAAGTCGATCGCAATTGTCTTTATATTTTTTTCGAGTCGCGAAAGTTATTGAATTTTTTCGCAAATTTACGGCTCCGTTTGCATAAATTTATTTCAAAATTTAGGAAAAGGGTGTTTATGTTTTTTTAATAATCATAATTCAGGGTGTATTTTGAGTAACCTTGGCAAGTTTTAAGTCGATCGCAATTGTCTTTATATTTTTTTCGAGTCGCGAAAGTTATTGAATTTTTTCGCAAATTTACGGCTCCGTTCGCATAAATTTATTTCAAAATTTAGGAAAAGGGTGTTTATGTTCTTTAAATAATCATAATTTACGGTACATTTTGAATAACTTTGGCAAGTTTTAAGTCGATAGCAATTGGCTTTATATTTTTTTCGAGTCGCGAAAGTTATTGAATTTTTTCGCAAATTTACGGCTCCGTTTGCATAAATTTATTTCAAAATTTAAGAAAAGGGTGTTCACGTTTTTTTAATAATCATAATTCAGGGTGTATTTTGAGTAACTTTGGCAAGTTTTAAGTCGATCGCAATTGTCTTTATATTTTTTTCGAGTTGCGAAAGTTATTGAAATTTTTCGCAAATTTACGCTCCGTTTGCATAAATTTATTTCAAAATTTAGGAAAAGGGTGTTTATGTTTTTTAAATAATCATAATTTAGGGTGTATTTTGAGTAACTTTGGCAAGTTTTAAGTCGATGGCAATTGTCTTAATATTTTTTTCGAGTCACGAAAGTTATTGAATTTTTTCGCATATTTACGCTCCGTTTGCATAAATTTATTTCAAAATTTAGGAAAGGGGTGTTAATGTTTTTTTAAATAATCATAATTCAGGGTGTATTTTGAGTAACTTTGGCAAGTTTTAAGTCGATCGCAATTGTTTTTATATTTTTTTCGAGTCGCGAAAGTTATTGAATTTTTTCGCAAATTTACGCTCCGTTTGCATAAATTTATTTCAAAATTAAGAAAAAGGGTGTTTATGTTTTTTAAATAATCATAAGTTAGGATGTATTTTGAGTAACTTTGGCAAGTTTTAAGTCGCTAGCAATTGTCTTTATATTTTTTTCGAGTCGCGAAAGTTATTGAATTTTTTCGAAAATTTACGCTCCGTTTGCATAAATTTATTTCAAAATTTAGGAAAAGAAGTTTATGTTTTTTGAATTAATCATAATTTAGGTTGTATTTTGAGTAACTTTTGCAAGTTTTAACTCGATGGCAATTGTCTTTATATTTTTTTCGAGTCGCGAAAGTTATTGAAATTTTTCGTAAATTTCCGCCCCGTTTGCATAAATTTATTTCAAAATTTAGGAAAAGGGTGTTTATGTTTTTTTAATAATCATAATTTAGGGTGTATTTTGGGTAACTTTGGCAAGTTTTAAGTCGATAGCAATTATCTTTAAATTTTTTTCGAGTCGCGAAAGTTATTGATTTTTTTCGCAAATTTTCGCTCCATTTGCATAAATTTATTTCAAAATTTAAGAAACGGGTGTTTATGTTTTTTTAGTAATCATAATTCAGGGTGTATTTTGAGTAACTTTGACAAGTTTGAAGTCGATAGCAATTGTCTTTATATTTTTTTCGAGTCACGAAAATTATTGAATTTTTTCGCAAATTTACGCTCCGTTTGCATAAATGTATTTCAAAATTTAGGAAAAGGGTGTTTATGTTTTTTTAATAATCATAAATAAGGGTGTATTTTGAGTAACTTTGACAAGTTTGAAGTTGATTGCAATTGTCTTTATATTTTTTTCGAGTCACGAAAGTTATTGAATTTTTTCGCAAATTTACGCTCCGTTCGCATAAATTTATTTCAAAATTTAGGAAACGGGTGTTTATATTTTTTAAATAATCATAATTTAGGGTGTATTTTGAGTAACTTTGGCAAGTTTCAAGTCGATCACAATTGTCTTTATATTTTTTTCGGGTCACGAAAGTTATTGAATTTTTTCGCAAATTTCTGCTCCGTTCGCATAAATTTATTTCAAAATTTAGGAAGAGAGTGTTTACATTTTTTTAAATAAGCATAATTCAGGGTGTATTTTGAGTAACTTTGGCAAGTTCTAAGTCGATAGCAATTGTCTTTATATTTTTTTCGAGTCACGAAAGTTATTGAATTTTTTCGCAAATTTACGCTCCGTTTGCATAAATTTATTTCAAAATTTAGGAAAAGGGGTTTATGTTTTTTTAAATAATCATAATTTAGGGTGTATTTTGAGTAACTTTGGCAAGTTTTAAGTCCTATCGTAATTGTCTTTATATTTTTTTCGAGTCACGAAAGTTATTAAATTTTTTCGCAAATTTACGCTCCGTCTGCATAAATTTATTTTAAAATTTAGGAAAAGGGTGTTTATGTTTTTTTAATTAATTATAATTTAGGGTGTATTTTGAGTAACTTTGGCAAGTTTTAAGTCGATAGCAATTTTTTTCAAGTCACGAAATTCAATCTTACCAAAAAAAGGAAAAACACTTCGAGTCGTCTCCACGGTTAAGGTGTAACCTGTAGATGATCCTTCTTTGCTTCCCTCGGATTGATGGGACACACAAACACTCGAAGGCGTATATTTCCGAAATCTATTTTAAAATTAAACCCTGAAAATGTATCACAACACCACGCGCACTAAAACCCGCACGCATTCTTCGCGATCGCGAACTGCAAACAGCTGTTATCAACAGGTACGCCGCCGCGGGCTGGTGATAAGAATTAAATCTCGTTCCGGAACGAAACAAAAAAAAAAACGATAATTTTGATTATCTTCAGTCACCTTGTGACTGCTTCACTGTTCCTGTGTAAACGATTTAAATGTTTTAATTCGCTTACTAAGGCCGGTTTCAAGGTAACCCAAGCATTATGTTATTTTAATTGCAAAAATTAAATATTTGTATTGAAGAAAGGTCATTGATACCGAAACCGAACACTCGCATTGCCGGCGTGGAATCGGGTGTCTACGTTTATTTCAAAACAGTTAGCATATCAGAATACGAAGGATGATATTATCACGTAGGAGATTATATGTCGAAATCACGTTCTTAAGTTGTCCATAATGACGTTTACCATCCATATCTTTCTTTATTCGAGGCTTTGGTAAATAACTCTTAACTCCTATTTATGATATTTCTAAAACGTCGTACATTATTTTTTTAGTTTCCTAGAAGAAATAGACTTGTCCACCCAATCATTGTGTATGGTATAGAAATATTGTTTTTTTTTTTAATTATTATTTTACTTTCATTGCAGAGCAAAAAAAAACCATCAAAAGTTGAAAAACAGAGAGAAAAAAATGCAGTCTGCGCTTCTAAAAATTGTAAAAAATTCATTTTAGCCAAAGTAACCTTCAAAATTTCAGAATGCATCCAGAATGAACCTAACTTTGATAATCCACTTCAATATTTAATACAGCGTGGCTGGAAACAAAATGGCAACCATCCAAATTAGAAAAACAGAGAAAAAAAAATTGTAGTCTGCGCTTATAAAAATTGTAAAAAATTCATTTCGGCCAAAGTAACCTTCAAAATTTCAGAATGCATCCAGAATGAACCTAACTTTGATAATCCACTTCAATATTTGACACATCGTGGCTGGAAACAAAATGGCAACCATCAAAAGTTGAAAAACAGAGAAAGAAATTGCAGTCTGCGGTTATAAAAATTGTAAAAAATTCATTTCGGCCGAAGTAACCTTCAAAATTTCAGAATGCATCCAGAATGAACCTAACTTTGATAATCCACTTCAATATTTGACACATCGTGGCTGGAAACAAAATGGCAACCATCAAAAGTTGAAAAACAGAGAAAGAAATTGCAGTCTGCGGTTATAAAAATTGTAAAAAATTCATTTTAGCCAAAGTAACCTTCAAAATTTCAGAATGCATCCAGAATGAACCTAACTTTGATAATCCACTTCAATATTTAATACAGCGTGGCTGGAAACAAAATGGCAACCATCCAAATTAGAAAAACAGAGAAAAAAAAATTGTAGTCTGCGCTTATAAAAATTGTAAAAAATTCATTTCGGCCAAAGTAACCTTCAAAATTTCAGAATGCATCCAGAATGAACCTAACTTTGATAATCCACTTCAATATTTGACACATCGTGGCTGGAAACAAAATGGCAACCATCAAAAGTTGAAAAACAGAGAAAGAAATTGCAGTCTGCGGTTATAAAAATTGTAAAAAATTCATTTCGGCCGAAGTAACCTTCAAAATTTCAGAATGCATCCAGAATGAACCTAACTTTGATAATCCACTTCAATATTTGACACATCGTGGCTGGAAACAAAATGGCAACCATCAAAAGTTGAAAAACAGAGAAAGAAATTGCAGTCTGCGGTTATAAAAATTGTAAAAAATTCATTTCGGCCGAAGTAACCTTCAAAATTTCAGAATGCATCCAGAATGAACCTAACTTTGATAATCCACTTCAATATTTGACACATCGTGGCTGGAAACAAAATGGCAACCATCAAAAGTTGAAAAACAGAGAAAGAAATTGCAGTCTGCGCTTATAAAAATTGTAAAAAATTCATTTCGGCCGAAGTAACCTTCAAAATTTCAGAATGCATCCAGAATGAACCAAACTTTGATAACCCACTTCAATATTTGACACATCGTGGCTGGAAACAAAATGGCAACCATCAAAAGTTGAAAAACAGAGAAAGAAATTGCAGTCTGCGCTTATAAAAATTGTAAAAAATTCATTTCGGCCAAAGTAACCTTCAAAATTTCAGAATGCATCCAGAATGAACCTAACTTTGAAATCCACTTCAATATTTGACACATCGTGGCTGGAAACAAAATGGCAACCATCAAAAGTTGAAAAACAGAAAAAAATGCAGTCTGCGCTTATAAAAATTGTAAAAAATTAATTTCGGCCAAAGTAACCTTCAAAATTTCAGAATGCATCCAGAATGAACCTAACTTTGATAATCCACTTCAATATTTGCACATCGTGGCTGGAAACAAAATGGCAACCATCAAAATTTGAAAAACAGAGACAAAACTGCAGTCTGCTCATGTAAGGCAATTTTTCGTAAATAACATTAACTCGCCCGAAGTGGAACTCGAACCCATAGGACCCCCACCGAACGTAGGTGCTGAATTAAGCATAATTGTTGATATATTTTCGGTACAAGAGAGACAAAAGTATATAATAAAGATGAAATTATTCACCGCCCACTGTTTAATAATTACATCTGCGCTCAAATGCGATTGAAATATTCTTTATATTCCTCACTTTTCCGTACGAGGAACCGCTCTGCGCCGGGTGATGTCATTCGTGCGCGGGGATATTAACATATAAAACAAAGAGCACCTCAATTTTAACATCCTTTCTCACGTACTCACTAATTTTTTGACACTGCACGATTTTTTCTGTTTTCGAACAATCACCATTTTTATGGCATCGCGACATCGCTTCATTCACCGCACACACCCAGAATTTTCCATTGTGCCCGAGAGCTTCTCCGTGAATTTTAACAACAAAAGCGAAACAATAATAACGCTCGGGCGATACTGTAAATTTCAATGAAAACCCATTACAATATAATGGAAGAAGAAGTGGAATATCATCGAAGAAACACACGCGACACGTTTGTATTATTAACAAATACACTGTGGAAAAATAGTGCCAGGTGTGCATACATTATTATTATTATTATTTCCCCAGCGTACAGACCGGTTTCGGACTATAGGTCTCATCGGTGCAACAGAGTGCCGACGAGAAAAATTGGCGATATAACTGACGGGTGTGAAGTTAGCAATAGATCCAGCAATAGATTTTCTGCGACTTACGGAGAAATGATTTTTTTCTGGGTTGAAGGAGTATCCGTAACGTTTTTTTGACTTTTGATTATGAAAGTACCTTTATTAGTGACAAAAATAAGAATTTTTATTTAGGTATGGCTGATTGCAAACATTGTCAAAAATGGAGATTTATATCCCGAAATGTGGATTTCTGCGACTTACGGAGAAATGATTTTTTTCTGGGTTGAAGGAGTATCCGTAACGTTTTTTTGACTTTTGATTATGAAAGTACCTTTATTAGTGACAAAAATAAGAATTTTTATTTAGGTATGGCTGATTGCAAACATTGTCAAAAATGGAGATTTATATCCCGAAATGTGGATTTCTGCGACTTACGGAGAAATTATTTTTTTCTGGGTTGAAGGAGTATCCGTAACGTTTTTTTGACTTTTGATTATGAAAGTACCTTTATTAGTGATAAGAATAAGAATTTTTATTTGGTTATGGCTGATTGCAAACTTTGTCAAAAATGGAGATTTATATCGCGAGTGGGGATTTCTGCGACTTACGGAGAAATGATTTTTTTCTGGGTTGAAGGAGTGCCCGTAACGTTTTTTTGACTTTTGATTATGAAAGTACCTTTATTAGTGATAAGAATAAGAATTTTTATTTAGTTATGGCTGACTGCAAACTTTTTCAAAAATCGAGATTTATATCGCGAGGTGTGGATTTCTGCGACTTACGGAGAAATTATTTTTTTCTGGGTTGAAGGAGTATCCGTAACGTTTTTTTGACTTTTGATTATGAAAGTACCTTTATTAGTGATAAGGATAAGAATTTTTATTTGGTTATGGCTGATTGCAAACTTTTTCAAAAATCGAGATTTATATCCCGAAATGTGGATTTCTGCGACTTACGGAGAAATTATTTTTTTCTGGGTTGAAGGAGTATCCGTAACGTTTTTTTGACTTTTGATTATGAAAGTACCTTTATTAGTGATAAGAATAAGAATTTTTATTTGGTTATGGCTGATTGCAAACTTTTTCAAAAATCGAGATTTATATCGCGAGGTGTGGATTTCTGCGACTTACGGAGAAATTATTTTTTTCTGGGTTGAAGGAGTACCCGTAACGTTTTTTTGACTTTTGATTATGAAAGTACCTTTATTAGTGATAAGAATAAGAATTTTTATTTGTTTATGGCTGATTGCAAACTTTTTCAAAAATCGAGATTTATATCGCGAGGTGTGGATTTCTGCGACTTACGGAGAAATTATTTTTTTCTGGGTTGAAGGAGTATCCGTAACGTTTTTTTTTACTTTTGATTATGAAAGTACCTTTATTAGTGATAAGAATAAGAATTTTTATTTGGTTATGGCTGATTGCAAACTTTTTCAAAAATCGAGATTTATATCGCGAGGTGTGGATTTCTGCGACTTACGGAGAAATTATTTTTTTCTGGGTTGAAGGAGTACCCGTAACGTTTTTTTGACTTTTGATTATAAAAGTACCTTTATTAGTGATAAGAATAAGAATTTTTATTTAGTCATGGCTGATTGCAAACTTTTTCAAAAATCGAGATTTATATCGCGAAATGTGGATTCTGCGACTTACGGAGAAATTATTTTTTTCTGGGTTGAAGGAGTACCCGTAACGTTTTTTTGACTTTTGATTATGAAAGTACCTTTATTAGTGATAAGAATAAGAATTTTTATTTAGTCATGGCTGATTGCAAACTTTTTCAAAAATCGAGATTTATATCGCGAAATGTGGATTTCTGCGACTTACGGAGAAATGATTTTTTTCTGGGTTGAAGGAGTACTCATAAAGTTTTTTTGACTTTTGATTATGAAAGTACCTTTATTAGTGATAAGAATAAGAATTTTTATTTAGTCATGGCTGATTGCAAACTTTTTCAAAAATCGAGATTTATATCGCGAAATGTGGATTTCTGCGACTTACGGAGAAATGATTTTTTTCTGGGTTGAAGGAGTACTCATAAAGTTTTTTTGACTTTTGATTATGAAAGTACCTTTATTAGTGATAAGAATAAGAATTTTTATTTAGTCATGGCTGATTGCAAACTTTTTCAAAAATCGAGATTTATATCGCGAAATGTGGATTTCTGCGACTTACGGAGAAATGATTTTTTTCTGGGTTGAAGGAGTACTCATAAAGTTTTTTTGACTTATGATTATGAAAGTACCTTTATTAGTGATAAGAATAAGAATTTTTATTTAGTAATGGCTGATTGCAAACTTTTTCAAAAATCGAGATTTATATCGCGAAATGTGGATTCTGCGACTTACGGAGAAATTATTTTTTTCTGGGTTGAAGGAGTACCCGTAACGTTTTTTTGACTTTTGATTATGAAAGTACCTTTATTAGTGATAAGAATAAGAATTTTTATTTGTTTATGGCTGATTGCAAACTTTTTCAAAAATCGAGATTTATATCGCGAGGTGTGGATTTCTGCGACTTACGGAGAAATTATTTTTTTCTGGGTTGAAGGAGTATCCGTAACGTTTTTTTGACTTTTGATTATGAAAGTACCTTTATTAGTGATAAGAATAAGAATTTTTATTTGGTTATGGCTGATTGCAAACTTTTTCAAAAATCGAGATTTATATCGCGAGGTGTGGATTTCTGCGACTTACGGAGAAATTATTTTTTTCTGGGTTGAAGGAGTATCCGTAACGTTTTTTTGACTTTTGATTATGAAAGTACCTTTATTAGTGATAAGAATAAGAATTTTTATTTGGTTATGGCTGATTGCAAACTTTTTCAAAAATCGAGATTTATATCGCGAGGTGTGGATTTCTGCGACTTACGGAGAAATTATTTTTTTCTGGGTTGAAGGAGTATCCGTAACGTTTTTTTGACTTTTGATTATGAAAGTACCTTTATTAGTGATAAGAATAAGAATTTTTATTTGGTTATGGCTGATTGCAAACTTTGTCAAAAATCGAGATTTATATCGCGAGGTATGGATTTCTGCGACTTACGGAGAAATTATTTTTTTCTGGGTTGAAGGAGTACCCGTAACGTTTTTTTGACTTTTGATTATGAAAGTACCTTTTAAACACCTTTTCGCCAAATTTTGAGATAATCACGCAAGAATCGAACTGTTGAGCATTTTTCGCAACGGATAAAAACGAACTCCACGAACTTGAAAAAATTTACTCTAAATCTTCTCTACTTTACGAAAAAAGTGGCGGTGGCGGGGTGTTCCGCAAGGGTCAATTTCAGGGCCACTTTGATTTATTGTGTTCATAAACGATATAACTAGCGTCAGCTAGTAGAATCAGCTTATCACATTTATGCAATAAATTAAATCATGTGTAAACACGACGTCGATAAATTGCAGAACACAGGAAAATTTTAACCAGAAAGAAACGCTTTTACATAAAACCGAATTAAACGATCACGGTGCAATTTCCTAAGGCGTCCCGGTAAACACCGTTCGTCCTTTGTTTACGACCGAAACCGCGCGCAGGTTATTGCTCCTCGAATTTCAAACAAAACGCACCCCTGCTCGTGTTTTTTTCTTCTCCGAAAGTCCAACAAAGCCTTAATTAGAAGAAGTGGAAAAAAGGAAGACAAAGATTTTTGCGCGCCGTCTGGCCTGCCCATTTTCCCACTCTCTCTCTCCGTCTCTCTCCCACCGGTAGTGATAATAATAGGGGGCCACATTTGAAAAGGGCACTCGTTCGCCAAAGAGAGAGCAGCGGCGCAGCATTCTTGAATGGAACAAAAGACGGATGGATGTGCTGCACCGTGCACCTTACCTACCCGCCGGTACGCCTCTGCGTCCTTCTCCGGTCCGGGATAAACAAGACTGTACAGACCACCTTGAAAACGTCGACTCCACCACCACCACCACCATCATCATCATCAACTGGTTCGGACGTGTTATTATTAATAATATCTGGATCGGGACGGAAAGAACGCGCGCGCGCACTTGACACACAAATCTCGCTCTTTTACTCTGCACGAGGAAATTGTCTCTCGCCTTAACCCGAATGTCACGTTCAGCCTCAAAAATAAATGTCAATTCCTTAATCGTCTTGTTTTCACGCGAGCGCCCGACCGAGAACGAGTTTTTGCGGGCCGTTTTGGGCCTCTCAAGTGGAACCCTTTCACCGAGAAAAAGAAAGGTATTATTATTGGTGGCGTGACCCTTAACATACTGAGATAATGTTAATTTGCAAACAACCTACATCCAAAAATTATTACTTCAACAAATTAATCTTGTACTGAATGATTTATAAATACATTAAAAAAAAAAGTCGGCGGTGGCAGACAACTTCGTAGTCGACGCCAAAAACACAAAGAAAGAAAAAGTTCGCGGTGCCGGGGTGTCCCGCAAGGGTCGATTTTAGGGCCAATTTGATTTATTTTATTCGTAAACGATAGTAGAATGTCAGACAGCAGAATGTAGTCAACTTACATCACATTTGTAATAATAATAATAATGGTTTATTGTGCTAAACAAAAGTTACACTCGTCAATAAAAAATAATACAATAATAAATTATGCAATAATCTTGTACAGAATGATTTATAAATACAATTTTTCTAAAAATCTACATCGGTGGTGGCAGATGACCTCGAAGTCGACGCCAAAAACACAAAGAAAAAAAAAAGATCGCGGTGACAGGGTGTTCCGCAAGGGTCAATCTTAGGGCCGATTTGATTTATTTTATTCATAAACAATAGTAGAATGCCAGACAGCAGAATGTAGTCAACTTACATCACATTTATGCAAAAATCTTGTGCAGAATGATTTATAAATACAATTTTTCTAAAAATCTACATCGGTGGTGGCAGATGATCTCGAAGTCGATGCCAAAAACACTAAGAAAAAATAGCATAGTTAGATAGGGTGTCCCGTAAGGGTCAATTATAGGGCCAATTTGATTTAATTTGTTCATAAACGATAGTATAATGTCAGACAGCAGCAACCTACACCCAAAAATTATTACTTGAACAAAATAATCGTGTACAGAATCAGGAGCGGCTCGTTATATAGAGGCACTACCTCCAATTTCAAGCTCAGCGAGAATTTTAAATTAATTCTTAAAACACTTTTTCTCCAGTTACTTTGACCTAGGAAGATAAATAAACTGCTTTATGGTATAAAAAAAAAAAAACCTAAAACCTCCCCCTCACTAGATTCCGAGATAAACCCACCAGGTCTTAGTATGCAGTCATACTCAATTTTCAAAATATTGAAAAAAATACATGAAACAATCGCTGCATACTTAAAACTTTACAAATCTACTGAAAATAGATTCTAGTTTAGGGTACAAGAAAAATCTAAAAACACCCCCTCACTAGATTCCGAGATAAACTCACTAGAACTTAGTATACAGTCATTCTGGTGTTACTCTATTTTCAAAATATTGAAAAAAATATAAAAACAATTGGTATGCACTTCAAACTTTCCAAATTTACTCAAAATAGATTCTAGTTTATGGTACAAAAAAAATCTAAAAATACCCCCTCACTAGATTCCGAGATAAACTCACTAGAACTTGGCATACAGTCATTCTGGTGTTACTCAATTTTCAAAATATTGAAAAAAAATATATAAAAACAATTGGTATACACTTAAAACTTTCCAAATTTATTCGAAATAGATTCTAGTTTATGGTACAAAAAAAATCTAAAAACACCCCCTTACTAGATTCCGAGATAAACTCACTAGAACTTAGTATACAGTCATTTTGGTGTTACTCAATTTTCAAAATATTGAAAAAAAATATATAAAAACAATTGGTATACACTTGAAACTTTCCAAATTTATTCGAAATAGATTCTAGTTTATGGTACAAAAAAAATCTAAAAACACCCCCTCACTAGATTCCGAGATAAACTCACTAGAACTTGGCATACAGTCATTCTGGTGTTACTCAATTTTCAAAATATTGAAAAAAAATATATAAAAACAATTGGTATACACTTGAAACTTTCCAAATTTATTCGAAATAGATTCTAGTTTATGGTACAAAAAAAATCTAAAAACACCCCCTCACTAGATTCCGAGATAAACTCACTAGAACTTAGTATACAGTCATTCTGGTGTTACTCAATTTTCAAAATATTGAAAAAAAATATATAAAAACAATTGGTATGCACTTCAAACTTTCCACATTTACTCAAAATAGATTCCAGTTTATGGTACAAGAAAAATCTAAAAACACCCCCTCACTAGATTCCGAGATACACTCACTAGAACTTAGTATACAGTCATTCTGGTGTTACTCAATTTTCAAAATATTGAAAAAAATATAAAAACAATTGGTATGCACTTCAAACTTTCCAAATTTACTCAAAATAGATTCTAGTTTATGGTACAAAAAAAATCTAAAAACACCCCCTCACTAGATTCCGAGATAAACTCACTAGAACTTAGTATACAGTCATTCTGGTGTTACTCTATTTTCAAAATATTGAAAAAAATATAAAAACAATTGGTATGCACTTCAAACTTTCCAAATTTACTCAAAATAGATTCTAGTTTATGGTACAAAAAAAATCTAAAAACACCCCCTCACTAGATTCCGAGATAAACTCACTAGAACTTAGGATACATTCATTCTGGTGTTACTCAATTTTCAAAATATTGAAAAAAATATAAAAACAATTGGTATGCACTTCAAACTTTCCAAATTTACTCAAAATAGATTCTAGTTTATGGTACAAAAAAAATCTAAAAACACCCCCTCACTAGATTCCGAGATACACTCACTAGAACTTAGTATACAGTCATTCTGGTGTTACTCAATTTTCAAAATATTGAAAAAAAATATATAAAAACAATTGGTATACACTTGAAACTTTCCAAATTTACTCAAAATAGATTCTAGTTTATGGTACAAAAAAAATCTAAAAACACCCCCTCACTAGATTCCGAGATACACTCACTAGAACTTAGTATACAGTCATTCTGTTCTTACTTAATTTTCAAAATATTGAAAAAAATATAAAAACAATTGCTACCCACTTGAAATTTTCCAAATTTACTCAAAATCAATTCCACTTTATGACAGGGGCGGCTCGTTGTATAGAGCCAAGGAGCCATGGCACTACCTGTAGTTTCAAGCTCAGCAAAAAAATTTCAATAATTCTTAAAACCGTTTTTTGCCATTTACTTTGGTCTAGGAAGATAAAAAGTTTTTTATTTCTTCAGAAAAGGTGGGGAGGGGTTTTTATTGTACAAGTAGCTCTACCATTTAAATGTTCCACGAGCCGCCACTGTACAGAATGATGTATAAATATACTTTTTCTAAAAAAAAAACTTGTATAAAAATATTAAAGAACTGCGCATATATTATTATTTCATAAACACATTGATTTTCGAGAAAAAATAAAATTATAAATTTACACTTTTTTGGTCCATAATTTTGAAATTATGACAGATACATCAAACTTTAATAAACAAAAATCGTAGGAAACGCCATAATGAACAATATACAAGGAATAAGTTTTTCGAAATTCCAATAGTTCTTGAAAAAAAAATCGATAAAGATTTGCAAAATATCATGAAAATTTCTTTGATACCATCAAATCGAATAAATAGACACATTACGGCATTAATATATGCTACGAATTAATTTTTACTTTCTCCGTTACGAAGTACGAGAAAGTATTGTGATCGTGATTTTTTTTTCAAAAATTTTTTTTACGGAAATATCCGTTTTGGGGTCCCTAGATGCCATTTCAACAACTTCTGGAAAAAAAAAATTTGTGTCTGTGTGTGTGTCTGTGTGTGTGTCTGTCTGTGTGCGCTGTATCTCAAAAACTAATAGAGAAATTGATATGAAACTTTGAATATCCATCTTATTTGATAATCTGAAGAACTGAAAAGCTTTTGGTAAAATTTGGTACACCGGAAGTGGGCGTTTACCTCAACTGTTTTTGTTTTTTGCCAATATTTTCTTAAATATGAAAAATATCACAAAAACATTTAAACAAATATTGAAGACAACAAAGAAATGAATATCTTTTGCTTGAAAACATTTTTCATAAAACCATTTTTATTCGAGAAATTTTTTTTTTTTTAATTTTTGGTTTATAATTATAAAACGATAATAGTTACAGCAAATTTATGTTAATAATAACTGTAGAGAATGCTAAAATGAACAACTTATAAAGAATAAGTTTTTCTCGAAATCTTTTTAGTTTTTGAATAAACTGAGTTTTTGAATTTGAAGTATAATTTTTCCATCTTTTATAATTTTGACGTTTTAAACGTCAGTTTCATCCGCTCGATGTACATTTAAAATATGATTTAAATTGAAAATAAATCAATAAAGCGTCAATATAAATGACAAGTCGGAGAAAGTATCATGATGGCCACGTTACCATTTTTAATCTAAAGATTTAAAAAGATGCCCTCCTTTTTATAACCAAATGTCGAAATTCTTCAAGAATACAATATGTACGTACTTTTGTTTTACCACCGAATTCAATCGTTTAAATTGAAGGCAACGAAAAAAAAAAAGCAAATGCTGCCGGTGCGGCATTCCGGCTTAATGGCTCGCATTGTTCCAGCCTTTTAAATTCGACACTTTTCGACCTTTCCGCGTTTTTTCCCATGAATAAATGTAAATTCGTTATAAAGGTGTTTCGTCACACGCACGCCCATGACTATTAATTTCGGCCCGCACTCTCCGCCCGTTGCCAAATCTACCGAAATACTAATTCCAGCAAAAAATGAAAAAGAAAAGGCGGTGAATATTTTGTGAATTATATTGAAAAAAATAATGGAATTCGGAAAAGTCGCCATTTTTTCTTTTTTACTTTGGCAGGTTAAATGAAATAGACATGGACAAACACACATGCCCTCGCCGGGATTCGAACCAGGGACCCTCCGCATTAGTACTGGCGCGCCAACGCACGCGGCTAGTGAGCCGGCAGTCGCCATTTTGGTTTTACGTTTAAATTGTTGGAAATTGCATAATGGGCACTTTCTTTTTATAGTATATATTAATTTTTGCCTTTAATTTATTGCAATGCCGTTTCATTTGTAGGCATTAATAAATTTAATGTTAAAATTAAACGCGATCTAGTAGGTCAGCGTCATGTATGATGGTGAGAACTGCAAAGACGCAATTAAAACCGAAGGTGATAATGACGAACATGATAAATATGTTCCTAATGACAAATGCGATAAAAAAAGTTCTGTTGGTAATGGTGAAGATTTTTACCAATCAACTGGAATTATACAAAAATAAGGAAGGACAAGTAAACACAATTATTGTAAGAAAGATCGAGATTAATGTAACTTTTCCAGATTTTAAAGTTAAAAGATTATTTTGTTACATCATGTAGAGTAGAGTAGCTAACCTTAGCTGTTTTTTTTTTGTTTTTTGCCAATATATTTTTAAATATGAAAAATATCATAAAAAGATTTTAATAAATATTGAAGACAATTAAGAAATGAACATATTTTGCTTGAAAATATTTTTCATAAAATCATTGTTATTCGAGAAAAAAAAAATATTTTTTGTAATTTTTGGTTTATAATTATAAAACGATAATAGTTACAGCAAATTTATGTTAATAATATTTGTAGAGAATTCTAAAATGAACAACTTATAAAGAATAATCTTTCATAATTTTGACGTTTTAAACGTCAGTTTCATCCGCTCGATGTGCATTGAAAATTCGATTTCAATTGAAAATAAACCATGAAAGCGTAAATATAAATGATACCATAAAGTCGGATAAAGTAACATCACCATTTTTTTTTTTAATACTTTTAGAAATACTTTTTACTCTGAGCCCACAGATGTGAGCCAAAGCTCTTTGTTGTGTGCGCCAGTTTTTGCATTCAGGTAGACGGATTTTTGCTGCGGTCTGGAATTTCGGTGCATTTTTTGCCGCACGCTACGCGCACACTTATCTCTCGTTCCTCTTTTATCGCATTTCGAAAAAAATTAAAAAAATAACACAAAAACGCTCGCAACTTCTGGCCTTTTGCGGTTTTTGGATTAATCACATGTGTGCACTGGGATTCATCGACTTCTGATTGTCTGACTCATTTTGCGGCCGTTCGAATTTTCGGAAATGATTCAAGCGGATCCGTTTTTTTATCGATGTTTTCGCTGTTTATTAATTAAATTTATTTAGCGATCTCTCTGAAACGTTTTTTTTTTTACTTTCACCGCTTCGAAGTACGAGTAAGTATTGTGATCGTGATTTTTCAATTTTTAGATCCCTAGAGGCGATTTCAACAATTTATGGAAAAAAATTGTGTCTGCATGTGTGTATCTTAAAAATTAACAGCAATTACCATAAAACTTGGAACAAAACTCTTCCACAGTTGAAATTTTAATCTCATTTTCTTTTTCCTCTATTTTAGGTTTATTACAGTTTAATTACATTATATTTTGTAAACTGGTATAATTTTGTTTATATTATTTTTAGAGCATTTCTTATTTTTATGTATGCTGGTTGGGTTAGTGCTATAATTCCTGATACTTTTAAAAAAGAGTTGAGTTGAATTTCCAGAGATAAAAATTATTTTCGACATTTTTTAATTGTCAAAAATGGCACTTTTCAGCTTTTAAAAATGGTTAAACCATTTTTGACAACAGAAACTAAATTTTTGACTGCTGAAAAATGACAATTTTGACAATTAAAAAATTTCATTTTTGATATTTGAATAATACATTTTTGAAAGCTGAAAAGTGCCATTTTTGACAATTAAAAAATGTCGAAAATACTTTTTTTTGTTAGCTGGAAAATACCATTTTAATGAAGTTGTCAATAATGTTTTGTTGCAATTGTCAAGAATGGTATTTTTCAGCTGTTAAAAAATGTGTTATTCAAATGTCAAAAATGATATTTTCTAATTGTCAAAAATGATATTTTCTAATTGTCAAAAATGTCATTTTTCGGCAATCAAAAATTGACTTTTTGTAGTCAAAAACAAATTGTATTTTTTAGCAGGCAATAATGGTATGTTACAGTTATCAATAAAGGTTTGTTGCAGTTGTCAACAGTGATATTTATCAGCTCTTAAAAAGTGTATTATTCAAATGTGAAAAATTATATTTTTTAATTGTTAAAAATGTTATTTTTCGGCAGTCAAAAATTGACTTTTTGTAGTCAAAAATAAATTGTATTTTTTAGCAGGCAACAATGGTATGTTACAGTTGTCAATAGTGGTTTGTTGCAGTTGTCAACAGTGGTATTTTTCAGCTGTTAAAAAGTGTATTATTCAAATATCAAAAATGAAATTTTTTAATTGTCAAAATTGTCATTTTTCAGCAGTCAAAAATTTAGTTTCTGTTGTCAAAAATTGTATTTTTTAGCAGGCAACAATGGTATGTTGCAGTTGTCAACAGTGGAATTTTTCAGCTGTCAAAAATGTTTTTTTTAGTCAAAAAAAGTATTTCTCACCTATTAAAATGTATTTTTTCAAAAACCGCATTTTTCGACATTTTTTTAAAATTGTTGTCAAGAATGGTACTTTTCAGCTGTTAAAAATGGTAGTTTTCGGCTGTTAAGAAATGTATTTATTCAACTGCCGAAAATATCTTTTAGTTGTCAAAAAAGGTATTTCTCACCTATAAAAATGGTATTTTATTGCTAGGAAAAGCAGCATTTTTGGTCATTTTTTTATTGTCAAAATGGCATTTTTCCGCTGACAATAATGGTATGTTACAGTTCTCAATAATGGTTTGCTGCAGTTTTCAAAAATGGTATGTTTCAGACCGATGTGAAGATAGCCACGGATTTTTCAGCCACGGATTTCCCGGCGCCTCCACCAGCAAATAAAAATTTCTTCAATTTTAATGATTTATAATAAATCAAACGCTGAGAATGTAATTAACATTAGCCTATGGATGTACAGTCAATCCACAATTTCAATTATTTTTTCTCGACTCCACGAGAACTCTCTTTTTAAAATGACAAGAATTCAAAGTCCAATATGGCACTGTTTGACGCGTTTTAAATTTAATTTTTTAACAACAATGTGTGGATAAGAGTCTACTTAGGCGATTTAAAGCATAAAATTTTGGGTAAAATTGTTTATAACTTTTTTATGAATTTTTTTTCTCGAGTCCACCCAAACCATACATATAATATAGCAAACTTTCAAAGTCCAATATGGCACTGTTTGACGCGTTTTAAATTTAATTTTTTAACAACAATGTGTAGATAAGAGTCTACTTAGGCGATTTAAAGCATTAAATTTTGGGTAAAATTGTTTATAACATTTTTATGAATTTTTTTTCTCGGGTCCACCCAAACCATACATATAATATAGCAAACTTTCAAAGTCCAAAATGGCACTGTTTGACGCGTTTTAAATTGAAATTTTTAACAACAACGTGTAGATAAGAGCCTACTTAAACGATTTAAAGCATAAAATTTTGGGTAAAATTGTTTATAACTTTTTTATGAATTTTTTTTCTCGGGTCCACCCAAACCATACATATAATATAGCAAACTTTCAAAGTCCAATATGGCACTGTTTGACGCGTTTTAAATTTAATTTTTTAACAACAATGTGTAGATAAGAGTCTACTTAGGCGATTTAAAGCATTAAATTTTGGGTAAAATTGTTTATAACATTTTTATGAATTTTTTTTCTCGGGTCCACCCAAACCATACATATAATATAGCAAACTTTCAAAGTCCAAAATGGCACTGTTTGACGCGTTTTAAATTGAAATTTTTAACAACAACGTGTAGATAAGAGCCTACTTAAACGATTTAAAGCATAAAATTTTGGGTAAAATTGTTTATAACTTTTTTATGAATTTTTTTTCTCGAGTCCACCCAAACCATACATATAATATAGCAAACTTTCAAAGTCCAATATGGCACTGTTTGACGCGTTTTAAATTTAATTTTTTAACAACAATGTGTAGATAAGAGTCTACTTAGGCGATTTAAAGCATTAAATTTTGGGTAAAATTGTTTATAACATTTTTATGAATTTTTTTTCTCGGGTCCACCCAAACCATACATATAATATAGCAAACTTTCAAAGTCCAAAATGGCACTGTTTGACGCGTTTTAAATTGAAATTTTTAACAACAACGTGTAGATAAGAGCCTACTTAAACGATTTAAAGCATAAAATTTTGGGTAAAATTGTTTATAACTTTTTTATGAATTTTTTTTCTCGGGTCCACCCAAACCATACATATAATATAGCAAACTTTCAAAGTCCAATATGGCACTGTTTGACGCGTTTTAAATTTAATTTTTTAACAACAATGTGTAGATAAGAGTCTACTTAGGCGATTTAAAGCATTAAATTTTGGGTAAAATTGTTTATAACATTTTTATGAATTTTTTTTCTCGGGTCCACCGAAACCATACAGATAATATAGCAAACTTTCAAAGTCCAAAATGGCACTGTTTGACGCGTTTTAAATTGAAATTTTTAACAACAACGTGTAGATAAGAGCCTACTTAAACGATTTAAAGCATAAAATTTTGGGTAAAATTGTTTATAACTTTTTTATGAATTTTTTTTCTCGAGTCCACCCAAACCATACATATAATATAGCAAACTTTCAAAGTCCAATATGGCACTGTTTGACGCGTTTTAAATTTAATTTTTTAACAACAATGTGTAGATAAGAGTCTACTTAGGCGATTTAAAGCATTAAATTTTGGGTAAAATTGTTTATAACATTTTTATGAATTTTTTTTCTCGGGTCCACCCAAACCATACATATAATATAGCAAACTTTCAAAGTCCAAAATGGCACTGTTTGACGCGTTTTAAATTGAAATTTTTAACAACAACGTGTAGATAAGAGCCTACTTAAACGATTTAAAGCATAAAATTTTGGGTAAAATTGTTTATAACTTTTTTATGAATTTTTTTTCTCGGGTCCACCCAAACCATACATATAATATAGCAAACTTTCAAAGTCCAAAATGGCACTGTTTGACGCGTTTTAAATTTGATTTTTTAACATAAACGTATAGATAAGAGTCTACTTAAACGATTTAACGCATTTAATTTTGGGTAAAATTGTTTATAACTTTTTTATTAATTTTTTTTCTCGGGTCCACCCCAACTATACATATAATTTAGCAAACTTTCAAAGTCCAAATTGGCACTGTTTGACGCGTTTTAAATTTGATTTTTTAACTTAGACGTATAGATAAGAGTCTACTTAAACGATTTAACGCATTTAATTTTGGGTAAAATTGTTTATAACTTTTTTATGAATTTTTTTCTCGGGTCCACCCAAACCAAATAGATAATCTAGCAAACTTTCAAAGTCCAAAATGGCACTGTTTGACGCGTTTTAAATTTGATTTTTTAACATCAACGTGTAGATAAGAGTCTACTTAAACGATTTAATGCATTTAATTTTGGGTAAAATTGTTTATAACTTTTTTATGAATTTTTTTTCTCGGGTCCACCCCAACTATACATATAATTTAGCAAACTTTCAAAGTCCAAAATGGCACTGTTTGACGCGTTTTAAATTTGATTTTTTAACTTAGACGTATAGATAAGAGTCTACTTAAACGATTTAACGCATTTAATTTTGGGTAAAATTGTTTATAACTTTTTTATTAATTTTTTTCTCGGGTCCACCCAAACCAAATAGATAATCTAGCAAACTTTCAAAGTCCAAAATGGCACTGTTTGACGCGTTTTAAATTTGATTTTTTAACATCAACGTGTAGATAAGAGTCTACTTAAACGATTTAATGCATTTAATTTTGGGTAAAATTGTTTATAACTTTTTTATGAATTTTTTTTCTCGGGTCCACCCCAACTATACATATAATTTAGCAAACTTTCAAAGTCCAAAATGGCACTGTTTGACGCGTTTTAAATTTGATTTTTTAACATCAACGTATAGATAAGAGTCTACTTAAACGATTTAACGCATTTAATTTTGGGTAAAATTGTTTATAACTTTTTTATGAATTTTTTTTCTCGGGTCCACCCCAACTGTACATATAATTTAGCAAACTTTCAAAGTCCAAAATGGCACTGTTTGACGCGTTTTAAATTTGATTTTTTAACATAAACGTATAGATAAGAGTCTACTTAAACGATTTAACGCATTTAATTTTGGGTAAAATTGTTTATAACATTTTTATGAATTTTTTTTCTCGGGTCCACCCAAACTAAATAGATAATCTAGCAAACTTTCAAAGTCCAAAATAACCCTGTTTGACGCGTTTTAAATTTGATTTTGTAACATCAACGTGTAGATAAGAGTCTACTTAAACGATTTAATGCATTTAATTTTGGGTAAAATTGTTTATAACTTTTTTATGAATTTTTTTCTCGGGTCCACCCAAACTAAATAGATAATATAGCAAACTTTCAAAGTCCAAAATGGCACTGTTTGACGCGTTTTAAATTTGATTTTTTAACCACAATGTGTAGATAAAAGTCTACTTAAACGATTTAAAGCACGAAATTTTGGGTAAATTTGTGTCAACTCGATCCGACAAAAGGGCATTCAAATGTGCTCCTACAACGATTTGGCAAAAAGTAATGGGTGTTTGAAAAGAAAAAGCGAATTTTGAGGTTTTTTGACTCATAAGTCCGAAGTTTTTCGACGAAATTGATTTCGATTTCACGAATGAAATTTTCTTTGCATGTTCTTTGAGGTATGCACAAAAATTAATTGTTTGCGCGAAATCCTGAAGATTTGTAAAAATTTAGGTAATAACTTAGCTTCTATCTAACCGATTTCGACGATCTTTTGAGAAATAAGAAGCAAAATGTGTCCTCTTTGAGAGAGTTTATCCCCCACTTAAAGAGAAGGCTCTACGTCTCTCCACACTCATAACTTTGTGCCAAATTGCCATAGGAGCTTCGTTTTTGAGTTCTGCACAGGGAATTGATCAAATTTTAATGCCTTTATGGTGGATCGAGTCGACAAAACTCCATAGACACGTCAAAGTTGGACATGGTTTCCTGAAAAAAACGGGCGGACTTTAAAGAAGTCACTTCAATGTTTTTCGCCCTCAAAGATTCATCAAAATCAATTGAAAATACGCCGAGTTATGGCGGTTTCAAAATGGTCAAAATTTCAAGAATTTCAAGTGTTTCATTTTTTTCCTCCAGTGTATATAGTTTGGGTAGACCCGAGAAAAAAAAATCATAAGAAAGGTATAAACAATTTTACCCAAAATTAAATGCGTTAAATCGTTTAAGTAGACTCTTATCTACACGTTGTTGTTAAAAAATTAAATTTAAAACGCGTCAAACAGTGCCATATTGGACTTTGAAAGTTTGCTATATTATATGTATAGTTCGGGTAGACCCGAGAAAAAAAAAATCATAAAAAACTTATAAACAATTTTACCCAAAATTAAATGCGTTAAATCGTTTAAGTAGACTCTTATCTACACGTTGTTGTTAAAAAATTAAATTTAAAACGCGTCAAACAGTGCCATATTGGACTTTGAAAGTTTGCTATATTATATGTACACTTCGGGTAGACCCGAGAAAAAAAATTCATAAAAAAGTTATAAACAATTTTACCCAAAATTAAATGCGTTAAATCGTTTAAGTAGACTCTTATCTACACGTTGATGTTAAAAAATCAAATTTAAAACGCGTCAAACAGTGCCATATTGGACTTTGAAAGTTTGCTATATTATATGTATAGTTGGGGTGGACCCGAGAAAAAAAATTCATAAAAAAGTTATAAACAATTTTACCCAAAATTAAATGTGTTAAATCGTTTAAGTAGACTCTTATCTACACGTTGATGTTAAAAAATCAAATTTAAAACGCGTCAAACAGTGCCATATTGCACTTTGAAAGTTTGCTATATTATATGTATAGTTGGGGTGGACCCGAGAAAAAAAATTCATAAAAAAGTTACAAACAATTTTACCCAAAATTAAATGCGTTAAATCGTTTAAGTAGACTCTTATCTACACGTTGATGTTAAAAAATCAAATTTAAAACGCGTCAAACAGTGCCATATTGGACTTTGAAAGTTTGCTATATTATATGTACACTTCGGGTAGACCCGAGAAAAAAAATTCATAAAAAAGTTATAAACAATTTTACCTAAAATTAAATGTGTGAAATCGTTTAAGTAGACTCTTATCTACACGTTGATGTTAAAAAATCAA
Organism: Ocypus olens; assembly: GCA_910593695.2. Lineage (NCBI taxonomy): Eukaryota > Metazoa > Arthropoda > Insecta > Coleoptera > Staphylinidae > Ocypus > Ocypus olens. Next base: position 4,340,494 of record OU343047.1, on the reverse strand, counting down.
ATTTAAAACGCGTCAAACAGTGCCATTTTAGACTTTGAAAGTTTGCTAGATTATCTATTTAGTTTGGGTGGACCCGAAAAAAAAATTCATAAAAAAGTTATAAACAATTTTACCCAAAATTAAATGCGTTAAATCGTTTAAGTATACTCTTATCTACACGTTGATGTTAAAAAATCAAATTTAAAACGCGTCAAACAGTGCCATATTGCATTTTGAAAGTTTGCTATATTATATGTATAGTTGGGGTGGACCCGAGAAAAAAAATTCATAAAAAAGTTACAAACAATTTTACCCAAAATTAAATGCGTTAAATCGTTTAAGTAGACTCTTATCTACACGTTGATGTTAAAAAATCAAATTTAAAACGCGTCAAACAGTGCCATTTTGGACTTTGAAAATTTGCTATATTATATGTACACTTCGGGTAGACCCGAGAAAAAAAATTCATAAAAAAGTTATAAACAATTTTACCCAAAATTAAATCCGTTAAATCGTTTAAGTAGATTCTTATCTACACGTTGATGTTAAAAAATCAAATTTAAAACGCGTCAAACAGTGCCATTTTGGACTTTGAACGTTTGCTATATTATATGTACACTTTGGGTAGACCCGAGAAAAAAAATTCATAAAAAAGTTATAAACAATTTTACCCAAAATTAAATGCGTTAAATCGTTTAAGTAGACTCTTATCTACACGTTGATGTTAAAAAATCAAATTTAAAACGCGTCAAACAGTGCCATATTGGACTTTGAAAGTTTGCTATATTATATGTATAGTTGGGGTGGACCCGAGAAAAAAAATTCATAAAAAAGTTATAAACAATTTTACCCAAAATAAATGCGTTAAATCGTTTAAGTAGACTCTTATCTACACGTTGTTGGTAAAAAATTTAATTTAAAACGCGTCAAACAGTGCCATATTGGACTTTGAATTCTTGTCATTTTAAAAAGAGAGTTGCCGTGGATTCGAGAAAAAATAATTGAAATTGTGGATTGACTGCACATCTATAGGCTAATGTTAATTACATTCTCAGCGTTTGATTTAATATAAATCATTAAAATTGAAGAAATTTTTATGTGATGGCGGAGGCGCCGGGAAATCCGTGGCTGAAAAATCCGTGGCTATCTTCACATCGGTATGTTTCAGCTGTCAAAAATGATATTTTTCAGATGTCAAAAATGATATTTGTCAGCTGTCAAAAAATGATATTTTTCAGCTGTCAAAAATGATATTTTTCAGCTGTCAACAATGGTATTTCCCACCTATAAAAATGGTATTTTCTGGCTAAGAAAAGCAGCATTTTTTTAAATTGTTAAAATGGCATTTGTCAGCTTTCAAAAATGGTACTTTTTGTTGTCAACAGCAGTTGTCAATAATGGTTTGCTGCACTTTTCAAAAATGGTATGTTTCAGCTGTCAAAAATGATATTTTACAGCTGTCAAATATTGATATTTTTCAGCTGTTAAAAATGATATTTTCAGCTGTCAAAAATGATATTTTTCAGCTGTCAAAAATGATATTTTTCAGCTGACAAAAATTATATTATTCAGCTGTCAAAAATGATATTTTTCAGCTGTCAACAATGGTATTTCCCACCTATAAAAATGGTATTTTCTGGCTAAGAAAAGCAGCATTTTTCGACATTTTTTTAAATTGTTAAAATGGCATTTTTCAGCTTTCAAAAATGGCACTTTTTGTTGTCAATAATGGTTTGCTGCAGTTTTCAAAAATGGTATGTTCAGCTGTCAAAAATGATATTTTTCAGATGTCAAAAATGATATTTGTCAGCTGTCAAATATTGATATTTTTCAGGTGTCAAAAATGATATTTTTCAGCTGACAAAAATTATATTTTTCAGCTGTCAAAAATGATATTTTCTGGCTAAGAAAAGCAGCATTTTTCGACATTTTTTTTAATTGCAAAAATGGCACTTTTCAGTTTTCAAAAATTGTACTTTTTGTTGTCAAAAATTGTACTTTTTGTTGTCAAAAATTGTACCTTTTGTTGTCAAAAATTGTACTTTTTGTAGTCAAAAATTTTACTTTTTGTTGTCAAAAATTGTACTTTTTGTTGTCAAAAATTGTATTTTATGTTTTCAAAAATTGTATTTTTTAGCTGACAATAATGGTATGATACAGTTGTCAAGAATAGTATGTTGCAGTTATCAAGAATGGTATTTTTCAGCTATTAAGAATTGCATTATTCAGCTGACAAAAATGTAATTTTTCAACTATTAAAAATGATATTTTTCAGCTGCCAACAATGGTATTTTCCACCTATATAAATCGTATTTTTCAGCTATCGAATGCAGCATTTTTTAACTGTCAAAAATGGCATTTTCAGCTGTCAAAACCTGTATATTTTGTTAACAAAAATTGTTTTTTTTTTGTTGTCAAAAATTGTATTTTTTAGCTGCCGGTAATGGTATGTTTCAGTATGATATTTTTTGGCTGTCAAGAATGGTAATCCCCAGCTGTTGAAAATAGTATTTTTCAGCTGTTGAAAATGTAATTTTTCAGCTATTAAAAATGTAATTTTTCAGCTGCCAACCAACTTATATAAATCGTATTTTTCAGCTATCGAAAGCAGCATTCTTTGACATTTGTTAACTGTCAAAAATGGCATTTTTCAGCTGTCAAAACCTGTATATTTTGTTAACAAAAATTGTTTTTTTTTGGCTGCCAATAACGGTATGTTTTAATATGATATTTTTCGGCCGTCAAGAATGGCAATCCCCAGCTGTTGAAAATAGTATTTTTCAGCTGTCGAAAATGTAATTTTTCAGCTATTAAAAATGATATTTTTCAGCTGCCAACCCACCTATATAAATCGTATTTTTCAGCTATCGAAAGCAGCATTCTTTGGCATTTGTTAACTGTCAAAAATGGCATTTTTCAGCTGTCAAAACTTGTAGTTTTTGTGTTGTCAAAAATTGTAATTTTTTTGTTGTCAAAAATTGTATTTTTTAGCTGCCGATAACGGTATGTTTTAATATGATATTTTTCGGCCGTCAAGAATGGTAATACCCAGCTGTTGAAAATAGTAGTTTTCAGCTGTCTCGAGTTGTATTTTACAGTTGTAGAAAATTGTATTCTTCAGGTATCAAAGGTGCAATGTTTTAGCTGCCAAAAACAGTATTTTTTACCTAATAAAAATAATTTTTATAGACATTTTTGAAGTGTCAAAAATTGTATTTTTCAGCTGTCAAAAGTGGTATATTTTGCTGTCAAAAATAGTATTTTTTTTTTGTCAAAAATAGCATTTTTCGTGTGTCAGGAATGGTATGTTTTAGCTGACAACAATGGTACTCCTCAGCTGTTGAACATTAGTATTTTTCAGCTGTCAAAAATAGTATTTTTCGTGTGTCAACAATGGTATGTTTCAGCTGTCAAAAACAGTATTTTTCACCTAATAAAAATAGTTTTTATAGACATTTTTGAAGTGTCAAAAATTGTATATTTCAGCTGTCAAAAGTGGCATATTTTGCTGTCAAAAATAGTATTTTTTTTGTCAAAAATAGCATTTTTCGTGTGTCAGGAATGGTATGTTTTAGCTGACAAAAATGGTACTCCTCAGCTGTTGAAAATTAGTATTTTTCAGCTGTTGAAAATTAGTATTTTTCAGCTGTCAAACCAGTATTTTTCACCTAATAAAAATAGTTTTTATAGACATTTTTGAAGTGTCAAAAATTGTATTTTTCAGCTGTCAAAAATGGTATATTTTGCTGTCAAAAATAGTTTTTTTTTTTTCAAAAATAGCATTTTTCGTGTGTCGGGAATGGTATGTTTTAGCTGACAACAATGGTACTCCTCAGCTGTTGAACATTAGTATTTTTCAGCTGTCAAAAATAGTATTTTTCGTGTGTCAACAATGGTATGTTTCAGCTGTCAAAAACAGTATTTTTCACCTAATAAAAATAGTTTTTATAGACATTTTTGAAGTGTCAAAAATTGTATATTTCAGCTGTCAAAAGTGGCATATTTTGCTGTCAAAAATAGTATTTTTTTTGTCAAAAATAGCATTTTTCGTGTGTCAGGAATGGTATGTTTTAGCTGACAAAAATGGTACTCCTCAGCTGTTGAAAATTAGTATTTTTCAGCTGTTGAAAATTAGTATTTTTCAGCTGTCAAACCAGTATTTTTCACCTAATAAAAATAGTTTTTATAGACATTTTTGAAGTGTCAAAAATTGTATTTTTCAGCTGTCAAAAATGGTATATTTTGCTGTCAAAAATAGTTTTTTTTTTTTCAAAAATAGCATTTTTCGTGTGTCGGGAATGGTATGTTTTAGCTGACAAAAATGGTACTCCTCAGCTGTTAAACATTAGTATTTTTCAGCTGTCAAAAATAGTATTTTTCGTGTGTCAACAATGGTATGTTTCAGCTGTCAAAAACAGTATTTTTCACCTAATAAAAATAGTTTTTATAGACATTTTTGAAGTGTCAAAAATTGTATATTTCAGCTGTCAAAAGTGGTATATTTTGCTGTCAAAAATAGTATTTTTTTTTGTCAAAAATAGCATTTTTCGTGTGTCAGGAATGGTATGTTTAAGCTGACAAAAATGGTACTCCTCAGCTGTTGAAAATTAGTATTTTTCAGCTGTCAAAAATAGTATTTTTCGTGTGTCAACAATGGAATGTTTCAGCTGTCAAAAACAGTATTTTTCGCCTAATAAAAATAGCTTTTATAGACATTTTGGAGTGTCAAAAATTGTATTTTTCAGCTGTCAAAAGTGGTATATTTTGCTGTGAAAAATAGTATTTTTTTTTGGTCAAAAATAGCATTTTTCATGTGTCAGGAATGGCATGTTTCAGCTGACAAAAATGGTACTCCTCAACTGTTGAAAATTAGTATTTTTCAGCTGTCAAAAATAGTATTTTTCGTGTGTCAACAATGGTATGTTTCAGCTGTCAAAAACAGTATTTTTCAGCTAATAACCACAATTCATTATTCAGACATTTTTTAAGTTTAATTTTATATACAAACATCCATCTTTATTCAAGATGAGAATTTGAATGTTCTTTTCTTTTTTTTTGCCCAGAGCCAGGAATTGAATATTCTTGTTCTATTACAAACACTTTGATGAATTTTTAAATATGGATGTTGTTGATACCGTTTGGGTGGTCTTCTAGTGTGATATTGATTTTAAACGTTTTAACATGTATGTCCGTAACTTAGATTTAGCTTTTAATATTATTTTTAATCATTGTTTTTGTTCCGTCTTATTTTCGCGGCAGATTTTTAAATTTATTTATTAGTTTTATCTCTAGGTTAAGTTTTTACGAGTTAATTTTAATTGTCAATTTTATAATATATTACTATATGTAGATTCATTTGTAACTGACGAGTGTAAACTTATTACAAGTATGAACACGAATAAACTACATTACATTACATTACCTTCATTGTAGAAGACAATTTTAAAAGAATGCAATTGTTTTTAAATCAATAAATAGTGACCTTTATTTCACCATCGCAATATGAGATGTTAAACAAATGCGAAAATTACCGAGCAACGGGCGTTTTTCATTTTGTTTTTATTACACGCTAGATAAAGTTAATGTTTGTTATTTCATGGGAGAATTATAATTTAAAACGTGTTCCCATGAACGTACACATTCTTAAGTTTCCTTTCTTGGGAAATTAATGATAATGTGCACTTTGTATCACTTATCGGGTACATTTCTTGAAAATCGTACGATTCGATATTCTGTTTAAAGTTTAATGTTTCGCGATGTAAATTGAAGGTTTTACGTTTCGCGAGTGAAATTTGAATAAATCATGTAATCCTTTTTCGCCGGCAACGAACGGTAAATTGTAAATTAGCCGGTTTTCGTATTGTGTGCAATGCAAAAGGTATCAATTGCGATTGTAAATTCCAAGGCAATGGCAATCGGATACGATTCGGAATTGTAAGGTGGCATTAGCATGGATAAGAATAGGCCCCTCGGGGTGTACACGGTGCCGTAAAAACGAACCAGACGGGGCCCCGATTGCAGGGTTGCACTCTTGTGTGTGCGGATGGATGTTGAGGCGGCGCAGGTAGAACGAACCGAAACATATACATAGAGATGCGGATCGAAGAATCGATGCGTTTTGTGTGTATGTGTGTGTGTGTTGCACTTACCAACTTGCAAGACGTTATCCACGCATCCAGTTTCGAGTAGTTTTAATCCTTTACAGAAAGACAGATTTTGGGGTTCACCACCGGCAGAGTTCACAGGGGGCACTCGCGACAGCGAAGAGTACATGCATATGTCGCGCTCGTTCCGCGGAAAGGACCAGAAGATGATGCGCCTCTGGACGGGCTCGGGGATGCGGTCGTAACGTTCCTCGATCCGCTGGAACGGAATGTTCTCGGCCACGATTTTCGCGGTGATGTCGAGCAATGAGTCGGGAGAGCGAGCGCCCTCCCATCGGGAGCAACACAACCGCCGCGCCACTGCCATCGACGACTCTCACTCACTCACTGAACAATATACCCGACGGCCGACACCGAACTGTCGATCCCAGACGACGGCCTCCGCGCACGCTCGAAGGGGGCCCCCACCGCCGCACACAACGGCTCCCACAGCTGATGCGACCCCCGCGTGCGTAATGTCGTTTGTTTATATTCGCCACATGGCGCAAGGTGCGGCGGAGAGCCCCCTCCCAACCCCCCCCATGTGTATGTGTGTGTGTGCACCGCGTTTATCTCGCTCTCTACGCCCGTGTCGGTGTCGGTACGGCCCGCTCGATCCCCAGACCCGAAAACAAATGCACTTGTTTTCTGACACCTGTCACATTCTAATTCCCACACCCAAGAACAATTATATTTATGTTTTCCCACTTTGGATTTATAATCGACTTCTTGTAATATCAATTTATTATTTTTTTATTTTACAAATTTTGATAGATAGATAGATACTTTATTATTTACATAGATACATACATATTGTATGCCCATTTTAGTTGTAGCGATTGGCAGTACTTAAACGTGACAGGTATTGACATCAAAATGTAAACTAACGATCATTCATTCATAGGCTGGAACATGAATCTTTTTTGTGAGTCAAGTCTTGACGTAAAAACTCAGTCTGAAAAAAAATGATAAGCAAAAAAGTCCTCACCTACAAAAATTTATATTTTACCTGCTGTTAACCTTTCTTACTTGCAAAGAGTCGATTCATTCTTAAAAGAGTCGATTCTCTTCCCCTTAAAATTTTGAGCACCTGAACAAAAACATCGCAGAAAAAAATTTAAAAAACCGAGGAAAAATTCCATAAAAAATCATCCTTAATGCCCGAAGTATCGCTTACTCAAAATCAATTTGGTTTTTGCAAATTCAACAATTTTCATTCAAGATATGGATTTTTGAAAAATTTCGATTAAATTTTTTGAGCACCAGAACAAAAACATCGCAGAAAAAAAATAAAAAACGCAGGAAAAATTACATAAAAAATCATCCTCACCCCCCCCTTTTTGAGCACCCGTGAACAAAAACATCGCAGAAAAAAATATAAAAAACGCAGGAAAAATTCCATAAAAAATCATCCTCAATGGCCGAAGTATCGCTTATTCAAAATCAACTGGGCTTTTGAAAATTCAACAATTTTCAATAGAGATATGGATTTTTGAAAATTTTAATTTTAATTTTTTGAGCACTTGAACAAAAACATCGCAGGAAAAATTCCATAAAAAATCATCCTCAATAGCCGAAGTATCGCTTATTCAAAATCAATTTGGTTTTTGCAAATTCAACAATTTTCAATAGAGATATGGATTTTTGAAAATTTTAATTTTAATTTTTTGTGCACCTGAACAAAAACATCGCAGAAAAAAATATAAAAAACGCGGGAAAAATTCCATAAAAAATCATCCTCGATGGTTGAAGTATCGCTTATTCAAAATCAACTGGGATTTTGTAAATTCAACAACTTTCAACAGAGATATGGATTTTTGAAAATTTTAATTTTAATTTTTTGAGCACCTCAACAAAAACATCGCAGAAAAAATGTAAAAAACGCAGGAAAAATTCCATAAAAAATCATCCTCAATGGCCGAAGTATCACTTATTTAAAATCAACTGGGTTTTTGTAAATCCAACAATTTTCAATAGAGATATGGATTTTTGAAAATTTCCGTTTAAATTTTTTAAGCACCAGAACAAATACATCGCAGAAAAAAATGTAAAAAACGCAAGAAAAATTCCAAAAAAATCATCATCGATGGTCGAAGTATCGCTTATTCAAAATCAACTGGGATTTTGAAAATTCAACAATTTTCAATAGAGATATGGATTTTTGAAAATTTTAATTTTAATTTTTTGAGCACTTGAACAAAAACATCGCAGGAAAAATTCCATAAAAAATCATCCTCAATAGCCGAAGTATCGCTTATTCAAAATCAATTTGGTTTTTGCAAATTCAACAATTTTCAATAGAGATATGGATTTTTGAAAATTTTAATTTTAATTTTTTGTGCACCTGAACAAAAACATCGCAGAAAAAAATATAAAAAACGCGGGAAAAATTCCATAAAAAAACATCCTCGATGGTTGAAGTATCGCTTATTCAAAATCAACTGGGATTTTGTAAATTCAACAACTTTCAACAGAGATATGGATTTTTGAAAATTTTAATTTTAATTTTTTGAGCACCTCAACAAAAACATCGCAGAAAAAATGTAAAAAACGCAGGAAAAATTCCATAAAAAATCATCCTCAATGGCCGAAGTATCACTTATTTAAAATCAACTGGGTTTTTGTAAATCCAACAATTTTCAATAGAGATATGGATTTTTGAAAATTTCCGTTTAAATTTTTTAAGCACCAGAACAAATACATCGCAGAAAAAAATGTAAAAAACGCAAGAAAAATTCCAAAAAAAATCATCCTCGATGGTCGAAGTATCGCTTATTCAAAATCAACTGGGATTTTGTAAATTCAACAACTTTCAACAGAGATATGGATTTTTGAAAATTTTAATTTTAATTTTTTGAGCACCTGAACAAAAACATCGCATAAAAAATATAAAAAACGCAAGAAAAATTTCATTAAAAATCATCCTCGATGGTCGAAGTGTCGCTTATTCAAAATCAATTTGGTTTTTGTAAATCCAACAATTTTCAAAAGAGATATGGATTTTTGAAAATTTTAATTTTTTGAGCACCCGAACAAAAACATTGCAGAAAAAATTCCATAAAAAATCATCCTCAATGGCCGAAGTATCGCTTATTCAAAATCAGTTTGGTTTTTGTAAATTCAACAATTTTCAATAGAGATATGGATTTTTGAAAATTTTCGTTTAAATTTTTTGAGCACCAGAACAAAAACATCGCAGAAAAAAATATAAAAAAAGTAGGAAAAATTCCATAAAAAATCATCCTCAATGGCCGAAGTGTCGCTTATTCAAAATCAATTTGGTTTTTGCAAATTCAACAATTTTCGATAGAGAAATGGATTTTTGAAAATTTTCGTTTAAATTTTTTGAGCACCTGAACAAAAGCGTCGTAAAAAAATGTAAAAAACGCAGGAAAAATTCCATAAAAAATCATCCTCGATGGTCGAAGTGTCGCTTATTCAAAATCAATTTGGTTTTTGCAAATTCAACAATTTTCAATAGATACGGATTTTTGAAAATTTTCGTTTAAATTTTTTGAGCACTAGAACAAAAACATCGCCGAAAAACATGCAGGAAAAATTCCACAAAGAATAATCCTCAATGGCCGAAGTATCGCTTATTCAAAATCAATTTGTTTTTTGCAAATTCAACAATTTTCAATAGAGATATGGATTTTTGAAAATTTTCGTTTAAATTTTTTGAGCACCTGAGCAAAAACATCGCAGAAAAAAATATAAAAAACGCAAGAAAAATTCCATAAAAAATCATCCTCAGCGGCCGAAGTATCGCTTATTCAAAATCAATTTGGTTTGTTTTTGTAAATTCAACAATTTTCAATAGAGATATGGATTTTTGAAAATTTTAATTTTAATTTTTTGAGCACCTGGGCAAAAACATCGCAGAAAAAAATATAAAAAACGCAAGAAAAATTCCATAAAAAATCATCCTCAGCGGCCGAAGTATCGCTTATTCAAAATCAATTTGGTTTTTGTAAATTTAACAATTTTCAATTGAGATATGGATTTTTGAAAATTTTCGTTTAAATTTTTTGAGCACCTGCGAACAAAAACAGCGCAGAAAAAATATAAAAAACGCAGGAAAATTTCCATAAAAAATTATCCTCAATGGCAGAAGTGTCGCTTATTCAAAATCAATTTGTTTTTTGTATATTCAACAATTTTCAATAGAGATATGGACTTTTGAAAATTTTAATTTTATTTTTTTGAGCACCTGCGAACAAAAACATGGCAGAAAAAATATAAAAAACGCAGGAAAAATTCCATAAAAAATCATCATCGATGGCCGAAGTATCGCTTATTTAAAATCAATTTGGTTTTTGCAAATTCAACAATTTTCAATAGAGATATGGATTTTTGAAAATTTTCGTTTAAATTTTTTTAGCACCTGTGAACAAAAACATCGCAGAAAAAAATATAAAAAACGCAGGAAAAATTCCATAAAAAATCATCCTCAATGGCCGAAGTGTCGCTTATTCAAAATCAATTTGGTTTTTGCAAATTCAACAATTTTCGATAGAGAAATGGATTTTTGAAAACTTTCGTTTAAATTTTTTGAGCACCCGAACAAAAACATGGCAGAAAAAAATATAAAAAACGAAGAAAAAAATCCATAAAAAATCATCTTCAATGGCCGAAGTAGCGCTTATTCAAAATCAATTTGGTTTTTGTAAATTCAACAATTTTCAATAGAGATATGAGTTTTTGAAAATTTTCGTTTAAATTTTTTGAGCACCAGAACAAAAACATCGCAGAAAAAAAAACACAGGAAAAATTACATAAAAAATCATCCTCAATGACCGAAGTATCGCTTATTCAAAATCAATTTGGTTTTTGTAAATTCAACAATTTTCAATAGAGATATGGATTCTTGAAAATTTTAATTTTAATTTTTTGAGAAAAAAATATAAAAAACGCAGGAAAAATTCCATAAAAAATCATCCTCGATGGCCGAAGTATCGCTTATTCAAAATCAATTTGGTTTTTGCAAATTCAACAATTTTCAATAGAGATATGGATTTTTGAAAATTTTAATTTTAATTTTTTGAGCACCTGAACAAATACATCGCAGAAAAAAATATAAAACCAGCAAGAAAAATTCCATAAAAAATCATCCTCGATGGTCGAAGTATCGCTTATTCAAAATCAACTGGGTTTTTGTAAATTCAACAATTTTCAATAGAGATATGAATTTTTGAAAATTTTCGTTTAAATTTTTTAAGCACCAGGACAAATACATCGCAGAAAAAAATGTAAAAAACGCAGGAAAAATTCCATAAAAATCATCATTAATGGCCGAAGTATTGCTTATTCAAAATCAACTGGGTTTTTGTAAATTCAACAATTTTCAATAGAGATATGAATTTTTGAAAATTTTCGTTTAAATTTTTTAAGCACCAGAACAAATACATCGCAGAAAAAAATGTAAAAAACGCAGGAAAAATTCCATAAAAATCATCATTAATGGCCGAAGTATTGCTTATTCAAAATCAACTGGGTTTTTGTAAATTCAACAATTTTCAATAGAAATATGGATTTTTGAAAATTTTAATTTTAATTTTTTGAGCACCTGAACAAAAACATCGCAGAAAAAAATATAAAAAACGCAGGAAAAATTCCATAAAAAATCATCCTCAATGACCAAAGTATTGCTTATTCAAAATCAATTTAGTTTTTGTTAATTCAACAATTTTCAATAGAGATATGGATAGAAATTATGAAAAAAATTTTTTTACCATTTTTCAAAATGTACTTGCCGACAATTTTTTTTTAATCTGAGACATGAGGGCAACGAGATTTTTTAATTTTGGGTGATTTGAAATGAAAAGAGCCTTCTGCAGATTTCAACCAAGAAAAAACATTTCAAGTAATACATGTCAAAAGCTACTGGATAACGTACGGAAATTTGAAAATGCCGTTTTCTTGAAAAATTGTGCACATTTTTTTAAAAAAGTTCATTTTTCAGTTTATAAAAAGAAATATGGGCATTAGAATTACCGCGGAAGTGTATCTTAGGTACGCGTTGGAGGCCTTGGTGAAACCATGGGCACGTCAACATTTTAGTGGACTTTCCAGCAAGACTCTGGGAATGCCACCATTGCTTGGATTGAAGAGAATTTTCTGAACTTCATTCAAATAAATAAAGTACGCCATGGGCTATTGCAAAACCTCAAGCCAATGTTGAAGACCTAAAGCGTTCCTTGAGGGCCGCACGGGCTGCTATTCCTGAGGAAATGTTCCTTAAGGGCCGCACGGGCTGCTATTCCTGAAGAAATGTTGCGGCTGGAGTTTTAAGCCTTTTCCCTTCACCATGCTGAATTCAAAGGCGTGTATGTGCTGGTGGCTTTACTTTTTGACATTTAAGTACCTTAAATAACAGCCTTGAATGCATTCTTTCAGCCAGTGAAAGCTAGAACGTTTTGTGTGTAATATAAACCAAACGGTTTTTTTTTTTCAAAATCCTCGTCACTGCGGAGGAAATTAAACCAAAATCCAATAAAAAATTCACATGGTCAACAAAAATCTCTCGAATGACTTTAGTAGTCGATGCGTCTTAAACCCAAAATTCAACAAAAATCAATGCAAAAAGTTGTAACTTTGTACGTGATAGCAGATTAATAGTTATTTAAGCAACAAGGAATACGAGCCGAGGCGGAGCCGAGGCTCGTCGCCTGCCGAAAATGTTAGTTGTCATTACGTTCCGTGTTCCTTATTATTTTTTTTCCGCTACCGGAAATATAATGCTTAAAAAGATCAGAAAATATGGCTTGCGGTAATCCAATAACATTTGGGATTCAAATTTTTATAGTCACCTATGCATCCTGTGGCAACCCAGCAACCGAGAAAACAACGTCGAATTTTGTTTGTTTGCGTCAATCCAGTGACAGTTTTTGCGGGCATGGGTGCAAACGAAGCTGCGAATATCGCGTGTTAGAATCTGTTACCGACAAAATCGAAAAAGGTATGTGTTCTGTTACGTCTCTTTTAAGCAGTGGTTATGTAAAAAGGATGCCGATGCTGTAGGTACAGACGAGAATGTGTTGCTCGCCTATTTGTTGGAGCGTTACGTTGCCGTTTATTATTTTCCTGGATCCGTACGTAAAAAATTGAGTTCCGTCGTCAAGGGCAACAAACACCACGAATGTTATCAGCCATGGATGCAATGCTTAGTTACGTTGTCGGTAGCGGAAAAAATACATTAACCAGAACCTCCTAGCGTTCTTATTGTTAGAAATGTATCGGTTATCAGTCAGCGTTCGAAGCAGATTTAATTTAACAGCAATAATTATTTATTTCTTTACGTTAGGGTCGGAGCCGTTGGGACGAAGGGGGCTCGGAGCCACCCCTCCGGCAATAAATTGTTGATGCCGGGCTTTGGCGTTAATGTTCGCGATGGCGATATTAACGCGCGAATGCGTGCCCTCTTATGCGCCTCCATGTATGTATATACTACGTTCGTCGGAGGGGGTGCAGACGACTTATTAAGTTCGGCGGCGGGGTCGGCCTCCCTCTGGCTGCCTGGGTTGGCCTGGCCCGGCGACAGCACAGCGCGGAGACCAGATATCGACTAACAATAAAATGATAAGTGTGCATAATAATCGGGAGGGCCCGTATTGATCTTCCGCTTTGATCGCTAATCAATGCGGCCCAACGAACGAACGAACGAACGGGCGAACGCAATTACGTCCGCCGCCTCCGGCGCACCATTGGCCGCCGCGACGCTCGCACCGACACCGACGCCAAACGCTTCCCTCTTCTCTGCAACTGACGCCCGCCAGGGCTGACGATTTTGATTCTGGGATTACCATAATTTAGACCTTTTTAAAGCATTTGACAATAAACAAAAAAAATGGTGATGTGGCCATCATGTTATTTTCTCTGATTTGATGGTATAGTTTTTAAAACTTTCATGGTTTCTTTCAATTTAAATCCCACAGTTCTATATGTAGAACGGGTATTTTAAAGTTCCTCTTAAAATTATATCTAGCGCTATCTATCATTTTTTTATTCCAATAAGTACGTTCGGTGATTATTCATTGACATTTAACAGGAAGCGAAAAATAAACTCTAATAATTATTTGATTTAGAGAAACATAGCATTTACTTTTCTTTAAATGTCGGGTAAGTGTGGGTTAAATGTAAATCGAGTGGTTTGTTGAATCGGACGAAACTGACGTTTAAAACGTCAACATTACGAAAGATGAAAATGGCAAACTATCAGTGACGGTTCGCGGGGTTTTTTCTGGTACGGCCGAGGAACAAGAGGTGGTAATACAGATAGGTAGGGTCGGTTGCAGAGACCGCACCTATCTGTATTACCACCCTTGTTACCTCGGCCGTACCAGAAAAAACCCGGCGAACCGTCACTGCAAATTATACTTAGAATTCTAATAGTCAGTTTACTCAAAAACCAAAGATGTTTCTAAAAAAACTGATTCTTCGCCTTCTAGTTATTTCTAAGAGATTTTGTCGGGTTCGCCTATTACCTGCCGTCTTACCGTTGGCGGCTCGTGGATTTCCGTAGGGAAGGCTAAGACACAGATGTCGCTCGTGCTGCACTATCATATGTTCATTAAAAAAAAAACCTCAAGTGTGCCATGATTTTTTGCGTTAAAAAATTTAAGTTGGCACACATGTTAGGAATTAACATACAAAACGTCAGATCGTTCGAAAAATCACAACTATTCCGTGGTCGCAATGGTTTACAGCAACCAGCAAAAACGTTAGTAGTTGAAAGTTATTTCCGAAATGGGACTAAAGTGGACGGAAATTGGGTGTTTTCATTCGACGCACCTTTGGCAGAGTTTCAGGAAGAATTTCCCAACGTTCTCATTATTTATGGTGAATTTAAAAATACCTTATCACGATCTGTTGTATTATTTCATGAAACGGGTAGTATTCTCCGTAAACCAGGAAGTGGTAGACCAGTCAAACGTACTCAGGATGCTATTAACCAGTGTTGCCAGGAGTAATTTTTAATTTTCCCCAAATATTTCATAAAAAAACCCCAAAATTACCCCTCGCATAAAATACCCACCCTAAAAAATAGCCAACGATTGAAATTCTCCAAAATACACCCCAAAACCTTAATTTATCCCCATCTTGGAGAAAAAAAACATCTGGCAACACTAAGATTAGAGAAGGCGTGCTGATAAGATTTCGGAATTTGCACAAAAAAAAGTTGCAGTTTTATAACTCCGTTTTTCCGAAAATATGTAGACAGTACATAGAGGCCATTTAAAAAATTAGAAAAATATTGAATCGTGCTGTGGTATCCTCCAAATAATAAAAATAATTCTTTAATTCGGAAAGCCTTGCTAATTAACTACTTTAAATTGTTCGCATTTTTTTCGTAATTTCTAAACAGTTCCAGTTATACTGGGTGATCAGTTTTATTCCGGGCAAAAGTATTATATTTAACAATTACTAAAAAAACTAAATTGGCTGCAAAAATTATTCTTTTAATTTAAAAATTACGGATTTTCCAAAAAAAAAAATCAAAAATCGAATCGAAATATTTGAAAATTAAATAATTTTCACATATCACGCAGGCTGTATATTCTAACTAAATATCAAAGTACATTAGTTTTATCTTAAAAATTAATTAATTAAATTAAAAACACTAAAATAAAAAAATTCAAATTAAATAAGTAATCCAAAATTAATACAAAAACAAGTAGTCAAAACATATCAAAAATTCAGTCTGCAAAATCTAAACTATAGGGCATAATCAAAAACTTCGGCCGAAAGACCGCAGGTCGATAGCCAAGTTGGGAACCTGGAAGAGTAACTAATATATTAATTGTTCCATGTTTGTATTTATTGTAATTGTCAAACCAAATAAAGATATGTATATATATCAAAAACTTGGACCAAAAAACTCGAAAATATCGGCCAAAAATTCGCTCATAAAAATCAACAATTCATTTAAATCCAAAGTAAAGACCACTAAAAAATTTGCTCATTAAAATTAATAATGAAGGTAACAGAACTAAAAATATTGGTAAAAAATTGAAAACTCTTGGCAAAAATAAAAAAGCAGTAAAAAAAAATCAACTAAATATTCAAAATTTTTGCTTTAGATGCCAAAAACATTAAAATATGGGCCCAAAAATCAAAAACCGTGGTTAATAAAAATGCAGACTAAAAATAACTCTTTACGTCAAAGTAAATTGCCGATACTCTAAACTCAAAAATAATTTACAAAATTTGCCCATAAAAATAATAATTCAGGTTAAAACATCTAAAATGGCAGAAAGACCAATGGTCGATAGCCCTTGACAGTTCATCATCAATGTAGTATGTAAAAAATTAATGTAATAAAATTATGTCTGTCAATAAAGATGTTTCATACATACATCTAAAATGAAGGGCAAAAAAATCAAAAATTTGGTTAAAAAAACTCGGAAAATACCAGTCAAAAGTTCGCACACAAAGATCAATAATTCAGATTAAAAATCTAAAGTGTAGACCAATCAAAAATTCGCTCGTTAAAATTTATAATCAAGGTAAAAAAAAAACTAAGAATATAGGCAATAAATCTAGACCATAGACCATAAATTTAGACCATAAATCGTAAACTCAAAAAATAAAAAATGCAGAAAGAAAAACGAAAATTTCAACTAAATATTCGAAAATTTTGGTTTATATGTCAAAAACTCTAAAATTTGGAACAAAGAAATGAAAAACACAGACCAAACATCTAAAATATAGGCAAACAATCAAATATCCTGATGTAAAAATGCAGACTAAAAAAATTGAAAATTCAAGCAAAAGAAAAATAATTTGCCGTCTTCAACCCCAAAAATAACTTGCTGAAACTCTGAACTCTAAATTAATTTAAAAAATTCGCCCATAAAAACAATAATTCAGGCTAAAAAAAAATCTAAAATGAAGGGCTGCAATCAAAAACATAGTAAACTCGAAAATACCCTCAAAACAAAAAAAACGACGATAATCAACAGTTCATGTTAAAAATTTAAAGTGTAGACCAATCAATAATTTACTCTATTATTTTTTAACAATTGTCTCGTACATCTATCAAATGTATCTGTACAATACTGTACCGTGCATTCTCAATGATAGCTAAGTATGTGAATAAATAAATAAATAAATAAAATAAATACTCGTTAAAATTAATAATTAAGATAAAAAAACTAAAAAAAAATCAACAAAAACTCTAAAAATTAGAACAAAGAAATCAAAAATGCAGACCATACATCTAAACAATAAGCAAACAAAAAAAATTCCTAGTCTAAGAAATAAAAATATGCAGACAAAAAAATTGAAAAATCAAGCAAAAGAAAAATAATTTGCCATTTTCAGTGCCAAAAATAACTCTGGCTCAAAATAAATTGCCAACCAGAAACGCGAAATTGTTAAAAAAAAAGATAGGACAAAAAATCAAAAACTCGAAAATACGGCGCATAAAAATGAATAATTTAGGTTAAAATATAGTGCAAGAAATCAAAAATTCGGGCGTAAAAATAAAAAATGCCGGCCAAAAAATCGAAAATTTTAACAAACAAATCGAAAATTTAGACCAAAATGAAGAAAAATTAGTTTATACCAAAAAAAAACTAAACTGCAGGTCAAAAATCTAAAACATAGGTAAAAAAATCAAAATTCAGGCCCAACGATAAAAAATGCAAACAAAAAGATTGAATATTTAATATAATAATAATAATTTATTTACGGGCAAGGAGTGTTGCCAGGAGTAATTTTTAATTTTCCCCAAATATTTAATAAAAGTCCCCCAAAATTACGCCGCTGTCCCTCTCCAAAATAATAAAATTTGAAATAAAACGTAAATACAGTGGATTTATTTGAAACTTATATACAAAATTAAAGTAGTGTAAATATAAAATGTATTAAAATTTATTATTCATCTTCATCCGCAGTATTGTCATCTTCTTTTCGGCACACATACATATTTTTTACTTTCTCCGTTACGAAGTACGAGATCGTGATTTTTTTTTCAAATTTTTTTTTACGGAAATATTCGTTTTAGGGTCCCTAGAGGCTATTTCAAAAATTTCTGGAAAAAAAAATTGTGTCTGTGTATGTGTGTGTCTGTATGCGCTGTATCTCAAAAACTAATAGAGGAATTAAAATGAAACTTTGCACATGCGTCTTATTTGATAATCCGAAGAACTGAAAAGCTTTTGGTAAAATTTCGTGCACCGGAAGTGGGTGTTTACCTTAACTGTTTTTTTTGTTTTTTGACAATATTTTCCTTAATATAAAAAATATCACAAAAATATTTAAACAAACATCGAAGACAACAAAGAAATGAACATCTTTTGCTTGAAAATATTTTTCATAAAATCATTGCTATTCGAGAAAAAAAATTATTAATTTTTTGTCAATTTTTGGTTTATAATTATGAAACGATAAGAGTTACAGCAAATGTATGTGAATAATAATTGTAGAGAATGCTAAAATGAACAACTTCTAAAGAATACGTTTTTTTCGAAATCTCGTTAGTTTTTGAGTAAACTGAGTTTTTGAATTTGAAGTATAATTTTTCTCTTTCATGATTTTGACGTTTAAAACGTCAGTTTCATCCGAGTTTACACATCGCTCGATGTACATTTAAAATATGATTTCAATTGAAAATAAACCCATGAAAACGTAAATATAAAGTCGGAGAAAGTAACATGATGGCCACATCACCATTTTTTAAATGAAAGTGCAGCATCTCATTGAGGGTCACAAAATTACGAAAACTGGAATAATAGATTTCTAGCAAATGTAATAACATGTTCATTAATTCCCCCAAAAATACCCCTCGTATAAAATACCCACCCCAAAAAATACTCCATTGATTGAGGTTCCCCAAAATACACCACAAAACAATAATTTACCCCCAATTTGGGGAAAAAAACCCCAATCCGGCAACACTGCTATTAACACAGTCCAAGGAATTTTTGAAGGTGAACCTACGTCTTCTCTGCATCATTTATCACAGCAAATTAATTTATCGGTAGGAACATGCCGCAAGTAACATAACCTCAATATGTGTTACCAACTTGAATTTAAAAAAATAAAAAATCATGGCACACTTGAGTTTTTCTTTTAAATGAACATACTTTACTTACTCTTATGGAGGAAGCAAGTATTTCCTTGCAGTTTCGGTCAAATTTTCTTCCGTTGCCCAGCCGCCGAACATCCGCGAGCCGCCGCTGACGATATTTTCGTTGCGTAGAAAAGAGGTCAATATTAAAAAATAAGAAGTTCTGCTTAAAACAAGAGAACGGTAACCCTAGATCCATCGCACAATGAAAACAGCTCGAACGACCAGATAAGATAATCTAAGACCACACTATAGGAGCTAATTACTAGCATTCATTCGGAATATTTTGTACGCTATCTACTTATGAATGTGTGTAATGTATGTAAATGAATTAATAGAATTGTTGAAAATAATGTATCGCATTGTTCGCGGTCTGGCCGTGTTTACTAACATGCCCGGCAATTTCGCATACTTTCGTGCTGTTACCAGCGGAGCAATGTTAATAATGATATCGGTGATGGTCGGGCACCGCGAATTGACACCATAATACGAATGCCGCTCGTTTTTTCCGACTATAAATAGCTAAACCATAGACACGTGCGTATCGACAATGTAACGAGCGTTACAACGAAAATCGACGAGCGTTTCCAGTCAATTTAAGCACTATCTACGACCAAATTCATTTTGCAAGTCCAACCACAATTTTTTTGGTCTGAACTAAGATCACACGCGCACGCGTAAAGTACTAGCTGTCATGTTGACAATAGATCACACGCGCACGCGTAAATTACTGACACAGCAGATGTTCATAATCCCTAATTATAATATCTGACATGTCACGCGTGCGCGGACAGCGCAATGAGTATTTCACGCGTGCGCAGGCATGACTCGAGATTTTTTTTTCAACTAAATTCGCCGTCGATTTTTGTTGTACGCTCGATGTAACTAATACCAGTGACTGTTCGCGGTTTTTTTTTTGGTACGGCCGAGGTAACAGAGGTGGTAACACTGTGCGGTCACGCAGCCAGCCGGCTCTGCAACCGACCCCATCTATCCGTATTGCCATCTCTGTTAGCTCGGCCGTACCAAAAAAAAAATCCCGCGACAGTGACGGTTTCCAAAACACATTCAATTGAAGCGTGCGGAAAAGTACTTTCCCATACGTTACCTATAGCAACGTTCCAGAAATGAGCTCCACTTTATTTATCGGTCGTAGAAACAAAAATTTATAACAGGATGATTGGAATTGGAAAAGGCGTTTTCAAGTTGATTGTTTTAAAATAATGCGGCACTGTTTTTCAAATAAGTAAAATATGTATTCATAAACTTATTTCTATAAATTTAACGTTTTCATTGCCCTCCTTACAAATTCAACACCAGCGTGCGTACAAAGTAAAACGTAAATAAAACGACACGACGCCGGAATAAATATGAAAGAAGGAGAGGAGTGCGGTGCCGGAAGTCTTTAAAATTTCATCCACTTTATACTTAAATCATTTATTGTTACTCAGAGTGCAAAGCATCGGTTACAAATTTCACAATTAATACCCAACTCCTTAGAACTATAATTTACAAAATAACAGGGGGGGAATTATCCGGGGGGTCAACAGACGAGCCTGTAGGATATGTAACGGCCGGCGGTTTCCGACGGTCGGATGATCTTGACCACCTGCAACAAGACACAAACGAAATGCTCGAGAGCGCAATAAAAAGCGGAAGGATCGTGGGGCCGGGAGTTGCCCCCATCGCACGTGTCGCGCAAAAACGGGCGCCATCTGCGGCATGGGGGCACCATTAAAACGGGGCCGCGCCGCTAACGGTCGGTCGGCCGCTTCGTTATTCAAATCGCTAAATTGCAAATTGCAAATTCGTTAGCCGGCGACGGCGGCCGGAAACTGTTTCATAATAATGTCATCGGAAATTATACGTCGATAAATATAATAATTTTTAATCGTTCGCGAGTAAATTATTACCTGAAGGCAGTGGTTAAACGTAGAAGAATAACATTACATTCACCATCACATGTATACCGGGTGTCCCAAATTCAGTAACTTTTTTTTATTATCAATGATAGAGATTTGTTTAAATAGGCAAAGTTGTGCTTATTCAGATTCCATTAAATTTTCTGATCTGACGTTTTGTGCCAACTTATTTTTTTTTAAATAAAAAATCATGGCACACTTGTTTTTTTTTTTGAATGAACATACGATATATCGACCGTACAACAAAAATCGACGATGAAGTTGGCGTTGGAAATCTCGAGTAATGTCAGCACTCAGATCACACGCGTGAAATACTGGTTGCATAACAGATGTTATAATTAGGGGTCATTAACATCTGACGTGTCAGTACTTTACGCTTTGTTGTACGCTCGTTATAAGAACTAAGATAAGCAGATATTCTGTGACTGAGATTTCGATGTGGCAAATATTCACAGAATATCTTATCCCCAATTGGGCCAAATGTAAGTATTCAGAGGCGTTCTTCAGCTGCGCCGCTGCCCTTCTCCCTAAATTCCCAAATTAATCAAGATAAAAATGACAGAAAGAAAACATCGGAACTTGCACATCTCTATAATTGTCACAGTTATCAAAATACCCTACGAGAACATCCTTTAAAGTACAGTGATAATTCTTAACGAAACCTCGCCCTATTCTAAGGAACACGTAAGTTTTCCAAAAATCATTACCGTTAGAATTTACATGCATTTTCCAATTCCACAACGAAATAACGAACATCCTTTATACACACGGACATACAACGAGGATTATTAAATTACACCCATTTATATGTAGAAATAGGAGAACCGTCATAAATATTAATTAACCAATAATTTATTAGTATGGGAAGCGCGCGAAATTTGCATGCCGGCATTAACATATTTATTGCAAAATAAACGGAGTTCATCGGCTGCCGCAGCAACCCTCCTTTCTCCCACTTTTTCCGCGCGTCCGCCTTATGTCGCCGCAATTAATTGGTCCGACGTAATTAATTCGGCTTATTTGAATTGCATTATTTTTGGGAATTTAATTGCGGATTTCCGGAAGAGTGTTTAAAGCCTGGAGTAACGGTAAACGGCGGACGAGCAGTTTCCTAGCAGATGATAATTTATTATTGTTGGTGGCGGCCGTAAAGATACGGGCTGAATATTTATTTGCAGGTGTTTCTAACGCACCACCCTGCATAATGAGTTCGGTTATTTCATTACCGAAGCAGCAGTGTTGATATTATAAAAAAAAAGTTCTAGTCATCTACTTTAAGCAGCAGAAGTTTATCGAGTAGAAATTTGGGGGATGTTGTGTTGTTCGAGTCCGAAACGAAACTATAAACTTGGTTTTATGATGAGCAAGATACAGATTATTCTAACTTAAGTTGTTTTATTTGTCATAAGAATTCTTTACAGATGTAAAGTTATATAGACCGATTAACCTGCTACTCCTAAATCCTGCTTAACCCTTAACTATACCTCATTTATTAACCAGGCGGACTAAATCAAATTATAGCCGCGAAAATACGTTGTTGTGATTGGCCAAACGGGCGCCGTTTTACACAGGCCCAAATTGCTTAAAACAGTAATGGCCGTTCTTATGATCAGCTGATCTCTCGCCGTTCCTTGTGTCCCACCGGTTACACGCGTTTCGTCACAGTTTTTAGCCAGTTATTTCTTCCATTGATCGTGTAAGAATGGATTACTCTCATCCCGCGATTTTCTTGGAAATAGTTATTTTATTTTTAACTATGGATACATATTACTGGTTGTTGAAATTAGGCACTTGGTAGGTTTCACAAATTTTATACTTTTTATTCCGACTAGTTTCGATTGTTACATCATTATCTAGGAATGAATACAGGGGAAAATTAGTTTCGCTTATATATTAAAATTGTCCATTCAGGTAATTAGGGCGGTCATTATTACCTGAATGGACAATTTTAATATATAAGCGAAACTAATTTTCCCCTGTATTCATTCCTAGATAATGATGTAACAATCGAAACTAGTCGGAATAAAAAGTATAAAATTTGTGAAACCTACCAAGTGCCTAATTTCAACAACCAGTAATATTAAAAATGTTTCACCACGTGATAAACGAGAACCAAATTCAACAAATATGGATACATACCCGGCACAAGTTTGGTGTCTTGTTCGTTCCCCAAGAAACGGAAATGGTTGGATTTTGGAGCATTAACGCCCGAGGAAAAACAATCCAAAATTATCTTATATAAAAAGTTTAATAAAAGAGGCCTTAAAACCTACTGCCGTCGTACACAAAATTGTCGATTCATTAGGTAAGTGTGGTGCAAGTTATTCCAATATGAAATCGAATCATAAACATACATTATATTTAGGATTGGCTACGTACGGAGTTTCACAGAATTAGTGAATGTCCGGAGATTGGGGCAGTAACAAGTCCTAAACGTCCAGCGACCGAAGATATCTACAATGAAAGCAGCAAGAATTCTGTGTGCGGAAAATTTTTCTTTAAAAATGAAATCGCTACGTTGAATTAAATTTTAATTGAATTAAAGAATAGAGATGTCCTGATAAAAGAATTAACGTTCCCGTTAAACGAAAGAGATTTATTTTAAGTAAGTTATTATGGTATACGTTTTTAAATAGCAAATTTATTTAATTTAATAAAAGTCTATTCCACGACAATCTAGTATTTATATTTCAAACTTTTAACAGAATTATATGTATTTTTAAAATAAACCTAATACTTCAATCCACTTTATATGTAAATAAATATACAGAGGATTTTTTATCAGTAAACATTTCCCCTATGTATACCGATAGAATACGCGAGTCAAAAGCATTGAACCGATTGTTTTATATTGTGTTATAGGCAAACAAACACACTCATGTCAAATCAGTCAATTGTGTTAAATGTCAAATTGTGTGAAATATTTAAAAATGTATACAAATGAAGAAAGAATTGAATTCGTAACAATGTATTACAATTCCAGTAGTATTAGAGGAGTACGAGACCTTTTTTCAACGAAGTATCCCGAACGGCCGATTCCTTCCATTAAGACTATTCAAAAAACAATTAGAAGATTTTCTTCGGAAGGGTGCATCACGCGTTCTCATAAAAGACGCAACAGAAGAAGTCATGTCTTAACTGAGGATGTATGTATGTACAACTTGAGTTTTTCAGTGTGCCCCTAAATTCTTAAGATGGTCTCATACTTATTTTAATTATTATATATTAAATCACTGACTACATAATCAAGAAAGTTTGCCTAGAATTAATTTATGTGTTGATATAATTGTTGAATGAATGTTATGGATAAACGAATTCGAAATAATTTTATTTTTTGACCGCCAAAACATGTCTCTTTTTATAGTGTAAATGTGACTTTCGCGTTTAGTCCGCCTGATTATGAAATGAGGTAGTGACCCTGGGTCTGTGAGGCCCATTGCATTAAACATTCACTCTTAAACCCTTGAACTGTAGCAAGTGTCGGTCTGCCTGGCCAGCTAGGCAAGAGCTATTCAGTTGTGGGTAAGACACCGCAAAGTTTTTATTATTATTTGTAACCATATGCACTTAGCGAATAATTGAAAACTCAACAGTAAGTCACTAGTGAAGGGTTAAGCGTCTACAGCACATCCTTGAAAACCCGATTCTCACACGTCAATTTAGTTTCCGACAAAAACATGCAACTATTGGACAGGTCCACACCGCATCATCAAAAAAAAAAAAAAAACAAGGATTCCAATCATAAAAATATTATTCAGCCGTTTTCCTGGACATAAGCCAGGCTTTCGACAAAGTGGCACTTCGGCCTTTTCTTCAAACTCAAGAAGAAGTTTTGCCTACAAGTTTTTTTGTAAAATGTCAAAAAAAGTTTTCTTTGTTTTTAAGTTTTATTTTATAAAATGAGTAAAAATAAGCTTATTTAATTGAACTCGTGACTGACGGTGCTAAATAGTAAGTTTAAAGTAGGCACTCACTATCAGTAACTGGTGACTGACGTGGTCCCATTGGAATACTTCGGTGTCAGTCACCTACTTATTTTAGAACAGACTATTCCAAGTGAAATACAAAGAAGAACTCAGAAGAAATATTATCAGGGGTATCTCAAGGAAGTGTTTTGGGCCCTGTCCTCCATCTCTTATTCACCGCAGACCTACCTAAAACAAACGACACAACCATGGGAACGTACGCTGACGACGTAGCAGTTCTAGCCATGCACTCTCTAACTGCCTCCACTCAAGCCTGAACAAGATACAAAACGGGCTTAGAAAATGGAGAATTAAGGCCGGTCATCCCACATCACATTTGCACTCGGGAGGGACTCTTGCCCCCCAATAAAATTATCAGCAGATCCCTCAAACAGTAAGTACCAATTACCTTGGTACTTACCTAGACCAGAGACTTACATGGGGAAGACACATCTGGTCCAAAAGACTACAGATAAGAACAAAGGTCAGACAGGTGTGAGTTGTAAATTTTTGAAAATTAACGTTTGAATTTATCGAACACTTCAATAAGAAAAAATCGAGAAAAAAAAAACTTTAATAATTAAATTGCTCAAAATGTTTAAAATATTCTTAATATAACCACCTTCAAAATTCGTTCTAATTTTCGAAAATGTGTCAATTTTTCTGTGAGTTATGAATTTTTGAAAATTAACGTTTGATTTTGTCGAACACTTCGATAAGAAAAAATCGAAAAAAAAAAATAAATACTTCAAAGATGAAATTGCTCAAAATGTTAAAAATATTCTTAATTTATCCACCTTTGAAATGTATTCAAATTTTCGAAAATGTGTCAATTTTTCTGTGAGTTATGAATTTTTGAAAATTAACATTTGAATTTGTCGAACACTTCGATAAGAAAAAACCTAAAAAAATAATAAATACTTGAATGATGAAATTGCTCAAAATGTTAAAAATATTCTTAATTTATCCACCTTTGAAATTAATTAAATAAGAACAAATCGAAAAAAAAAATTCTTGAATGATGAAATTGCTCAAAATGTTTAAAATACTCAACAAGAAATCAAAACTATCCACCGACAACAAACTACTCCTATAGAAGAGCGTTATAAAACCGATCCAACTTTGGTGCGCAGCTAGCAACTCCAACGTTGAACAATAAGATACTAACAAGTATTGCCGATGCCCTACGATACGTCCCAAACTAGCTACAATTGTAAATATGACAGATAGCAAAATAAATGGGGATTAAAAAAAAACAAGTGGTACGACAAAGTTTAAAGTGTTAAACGGTTTGCGGTTCACATAACATGAAAATAATCAAATTTGTAGTTTATTCGACATGACAATAATCGTCAGTCGGCATCAGAGTGGTGGAAAGACCGTCAGCTGGCTCGCAAAACATGCCGCGCGGTCAATGCGGAGGCCCAACTGATGGTCTTTCCACTATTCTGGTGACGTCTGACAATTATTTTCATGTTATGCGAACCACAAACCGTCACCTGAATTAATACCAACCTGAATACTATGACTTCATTTTCATTTCATGCAAAAAGGCGGGTAATTTAAAAACTGGTAAGCAGAACAATTTAAAAGCAATACTATGACCTAATTACCCCCTCCCCACCCGTGGAACCCCCACTGGATCCATGACAAAATATTGCAGTTACCAGGGCTACCATTACACAAACACAAATGAAGACTAAGGGGGAAGAACGGTACATGTCCATGAAAGCTGATTCTGAGAAAAACGAATTTAAATGTTTGAGAACTTTCAGGAGCAAGTATACACGGTCCATCCTCATAGTTTAATAACTCTCGGGGAGAACCGATTTTCCTCGTTAATGATTTGTCAATGTTTAGTAATCCTAAAAATGCAACAGATGGCGTTCCAATCGCCATTTTGGTGACAAATGGACATAAACCGTTCTTCCCCGTGATCTTCAAATGTGAAGCCATTCCTCATAGAAATTTGGAATAACATCTAGACAATTTAAACTACGGATTCATTTTATACTTCCGGCCACTTGTATACAATCATTTCCAGGACAGATAAACAAATTCAATAAATAGTTAGATGTAGCTAACCGATACTAATGGTACAATCTAAAAATATTTGAAAGGTCTCATCTTTTCATTTTCATTTGTTTGGAGTATAAAAAGCAACGACTGATCCTTTAATATTACATATACTAACCTGTCCTCTTTTAAGTCCGAAGTACCTAGCCACGGGGTCACCAGCCTGGATTCTCATCAACATGTTCTCTTTCAGTTTACTGGTGGAAAATGTTAAGCAAATAATGGAATATTGGTTTAAAAATGTGATCACACCATTACACGCACTTGTAGTCGTTGTGATTATGTGTGCTGCCCTTACTTGTATTTTGAATGAATTTATGTCTATATGAATATATTCCCTTGACCCGTCATGGTGCAAAGATTACATGGTGTGCCTATAACTCCCGTACCAAGCCTCTTTTGAATCTTTTTGATGCTGCAATTACCCACCACGAAAAATGAAACTATAAAAATCTACACTAAGTAATATAAATTGCAAAACACGTAAAAATTCGCCATGTACACCGCAGTACGAAAAAATATGATGAAATGTAAATAAAGTATGTGCGACAGTCATTTAAATTAGTTATATCGACTTTTTAAAGCTTAGCAAGTAATTTTACAAGGTTGCATCACTGAGCATCGGCGAAATAAAAGAGGGGAAGGTTTTAGAGAGAGAACGCGGCCGTCTAAGCACAGCATGTGACTCGTGTAAGCACTAATAACCATAATTAACAGTGGATTTCACAAAGGTGGTGATAATTATTATTCTGGTTTAATTACTCTGATTTAAATTGACACAACACTGGTATTATATTTCATCTTTCAAATGTTAAACGGATTACATAATTTGAGGTTAGGTTCTGCGATTACATTACACATATTTTGACTAATATTTGCTCTCTCAAAATGTTTATTAACAAATAATTTTCTATTTTGGTGTATTTTTGCCTTAAATCTTCTTCTCGAGCGCTCCATTTCAATAACAATTCAAAAATGTATTCAGTGACTGATAAGGTGGCGCATAAAGAACGTTTACACAGCTGAAAATATAATACCGACTTACGAAAAACCCGATAAACAAATGCTTGTGAAATCCACTGTAAGAGTTGTATTCAGTGATGGATGACGCATAAAGAACATTTACACAGCTTAAAATATAATACCGACTTACGAAAAACCCAACAAATAAATGCTTGTAAAATCCACCGTAAGAGTTGTATTCAGTGATGGATGACGCATAAAGAACATTTACACAGTTGAAAATGTAATACCGACTTACGAAAAACCCGACAAATAAATGCTCGTGAAATCCACCGTAAGAGTTAGTGAATATCATTATTAGAAAAAAAAAATGTATTCAAAAAGGATACTATCTCGCCAAAAGTTCCTGCTTCTCTTCGGGCGTCATCACGACGTGCTCCGGCACCAGTTCGTGCTCGGTGATATTAATGAGCAACTCGGACTCCAGGAATTGTTCGAGAATGTATTTCGGCGCCATGTCCACGAGGGACTGCTTCGCCGATGGCGTCATGCCGGTCTGCACGACGATAATCGCCCTGTGTATATTTTCGTCCTGCATCCGCTGACAGTAGGTCTTGATGGTCTTAATGCCGATTTTGGGATCGTCGGGGAAGAACACAAACATCTGATCGGTGGGATCATCGTTGTGAGCGACGAGGAGAATAAGGTCGGATCTCGATGGGCGTTTTTCACTGAAAAAAAAAAGTCGAATGAAAAACAAATGGTAATTTTCCAGTTACTGATACTAAACAATACGCATGCGCGAAAATCATGCAGACGGTATGGTATGTTGTCAGGTCTCCTTATTTTAATCTGGGTATTTTTATTTACAATAATTTGCAACTATTGGTGCTTATACTATATGCAAGTTATTGGTTGCAAATGGTAGGTGCTATTGCTTAGGTTAGGGTTAGTTTAGCAGACAACCTGACAACTAAATTCCATTTTCACTGTATAATAAGATTGTACAATAGAAAACTAACAATTGCCACTACCCGCAAGCATGTTTATCTACAATACGAACGATAGAACTAACAACTGCTACTGTCCCCAGCGCACGCACATTTATGTTTCAACCGGCCAGGCCGTAACACACACTCACCTTGGTTTATCGCCAAACTGCTCCTTGAACTGTTCTAACGTTTGGTCCAATTCATCCTGCGTGATCAAGTAGCCCCGGTCGTGGCAGAGCTGAAAATAAACAATTGCCATCGGGGGGGAAGAAACATTTTGAGGTTATATTCACCTGCATGACGGTTTTGCGGATCCTCCATAACTTATACGTTTCGGCCTCGTCATCCATTATGCGTGCCGGATTTCACGGATCACAGTTTCTATTAAATATCTACGCTAAACTTGGCGCAAAAGGTTTTCAAATGAACGTGGAACGACGTGCGACATGAATTATTATTATTACAGTAACTTCAGCGCGTCGAAAATGTGTTATTACGAACGCTACCACAACACGTTTTTAAAGCGTAAGTTGCGTTCACAGTGTACCATTTCGGAAAATATACAGGGTGATTTTAAATAGGTGACCTCGTGCCGCACTATAGACAGTAGGGTTCAAGTGGACATGTGTGAGCAATAAGTTGCCTAACTCAAAATTGGTAAATAAATGCCCAAGTTATATTCAGTTTATGGGTAATCTTCCAGTTACTGATACTAATGAATAGACTGAAGTAAACGCAACAACTTCAGACCAACATTTGAGACATTGCCGGATTTCTTGTCTCACTATAACTGACGTAAAATAAAATAAAAAATAATTAAACTACTGGGGGTTAAACTACCAGTAGGTCTAAAGGGGGGGAGGGGACTTAAACTAACCCTAACCTAAGCATAAGCACCTACCATTTGCAACCATTAACTTGCATATAGTATAAACACCAATAGTTGCAAATTATTGTAAATGAAAATACCCAGATTAAAATAAGGAGACCTGACAACATACCATACAGTCCGCATGATTTTCGCGCATGTGTATTGTTTAGTATCAGTAACTGGAAAATTACCTGTGTGAGCAATAAGTTGCCTAACTCAAAGTTGTTGTAAATGCCTAAGTTATATTCAGTTTATGAATATTACAAATGAAGGTGGTAAAATGTTAGATAATTCGTTATAAAAAAATCCATATTTACTTTGTTCAAAAACGCACTTAAGAAACCTCAAACCAACGCCAATGACATTTAATGGAATATAATTTGGAAGAAGGAATGAAGGTTTGATAATATTTTCGCAGGGTTGACCTTCGATCCGGTCAGGAATTAAACCTTTCACCGTTGATCATTTTGACAAGGGTGTATTTATTAGCAACTGCCGATTAAATATTCAATTCGTGGAAAATGACCACCGAAACTGGACCCGATTCATACGAGATGCCGCCGGTTCACGATTCTGTATATGCAACGGTAAGAATTACATTCTTAAAATCCACACTGACACCTGAATGTCACTACCGCTTTGACTCAGTGACGGTTCGCGGGTTTTTTTTTCTGGTACGGCCGAGGAACAAGAGGTGGCAATACAGATAGGTGCGGTCGCGCAGCCAGCCGTCTCTGCAACTGACCCTACCTATCTCTATTACCACCTCTTGTTCCTCGGCCGTACCAGAAAAAAACCCCGCGAACCGTCACTGGCTTTAACTGTATAAACATAGACCGATAGTCCCCTTCCATTTCCCGTACGGTCACTGCTCAATATTGTGGCCGTGTGGGAGCCCAATATAAGCCCCGCCCCGGTATGCAACAAGGTGGGTAAGTTAAAAACTGGTAAGCAGAACAATTCAAAAAAGCAATCAAGAAAGTACAGCGAAATTATCTAAAGGGTATACAACGGGGAGTAAAGAAATCAGGCAATATAAAAATAGGATAATTTTGTAATTAATGGACCGAAGTAAACGCAACAACTTCAGGTGCAATATTTACGACGTTGCCGGATGTATTTTTATTATTGTTTTATTTTCTGTCCTTAACACGTTCGCTGCCGCCGACGCGCTAACGCGTCCGACTTTACATTTGCGTAAATGCAATCCCAATTGCGGTGGCAGCGAACGTGTTAAAACTTAAAATTTTGGCGGAAATCGTAGTACTTTGCCACCCCGACACCAGGCGGCGCCAAAAATCGTGTTTCCGAAATTTAACATGCAGGTTTCATTTCTAAAGTTGTGTTCTGTGCTTAAAACAATATCGTTTTCGTCAGGTTGGCAGCATTTTTGGTAAAAAAACAACTTACCAGTACATCGATCATCAACGAGTATTATTACCGCGTCGACGGCATACATACTTGCTCAAATTGCAGTCTTCAACAAAGCCACGCTGTTAATAAATTTCACGGTAACATTGAAGCGATTAAAACACAATAAACTACACTGCCAAGTCGCAAGCTCATACGTCACAGACGCAAAATGGCTACCAATTTAGTAACATGGTTCACCACCTGGTCGATTTCCGCGCCACCGTCACTTGGACTCAAACCAATAGCCATTATATCGAGCGTATGTACAACAAAAATTGACGGCGAAGATGACGTTGGAAATCTCGAGTCATGTCTGCGCACTCGTGAAATTCTGATTGTGCTGCCTGCGCACGCGTGACATGTCATATACTATAATTAGGGGTTATGAATTAACATCTGACATGTCAACATGACAACCAGTACTTTACATGCGCACGTGTGATCTTAGCTCAGACATGACTTTGGATTTGATTTTTGTTGTAGGCTCGTTACATTTTCTAAAAGAAATTTTTGTTTGCCCAATAAACTGCGTGGTAAATGTGTTCTTAAAAGTGAACTATGAAAAAAATAATTGAATAGTTGTTGAAAGTTTATGTTCACTTTGATATTGGTAAATAATACACGATGAAAAAATTGCTTCTTTAAATTTTGTTTCTCGCTGTATAAATGTATGTGTTTTTCGTTAGTTAAATTACTTTTAGTTTGATAATGATCAGAACGTGGTCGAAACTATAGTCGCTACTAATAAATCGAGTGATATTAACAAAGAAAGTGTTTTATTTATAATCTTAAAATTTACTACAAAAAATTCTTCTTCGCCCGAATGCGCCACACACTTTGCATACTGTCTCAACATGTCCGTGTTATGACGCAGCTTGAAAATCTCAATTGAGGTAATTTAATTAATGAAAACACTTGGTTTTGTTTCACTGCTTTTATTTGTCTCTCCGACTAGTTTCGACCTTAGGTCATTCTCAATTGAGGTAATTGTCATGTTTACACCTTCTCCACCCCAGAACGCGCATATGTCATCATGGTAGACATGTATCAAATTTGACAAGATAAGTTTATTTCACCACTCGATGATCCTGTGTACGTAAAAAATGAAATTATTGTCGAGCCTTACTAGAATTTTACTCTCTCAACGTGCTCATTCCACATTTGATGTCATTGTAAGTTTTTTTATTTAATTTTTTAATCTATGATTTTTCTTTGAGTAAAAAGTGTTTCATTCCACATAAAAGCATGTATAATGAAGTAGAAGCTTCCTACGTGACAAATATACTGGTGGAAAAAAAATGAAACACTTGAAATTCGTGAATTTTCAAACTGTGTATTTTTCAATCGATTGTGATGAATCTTTGAGGGCGAAAAACTTTGAAGTGTCTTCTTTAAAGTCATGCATGCAAACTTAAGCATAGCTCCTTCTGCCCCCCTGTGAAAAAAATGTGTTTTCAGGAAACCATGTCCAACTTTGACGATGCGTACGGAGTTGGAAAAAATTTATCGGCTCGATCCACCATAAAAGCATTAAAATTTGATCAATTCCCTATGCGGGACTCGAAGAACGAAGTTCCTACAACGATTTGGCACAAAATTATGGGCGTTTGAAAAAAGTGCATCTATTTTTTTAGTGATTTTCTGGAGCTGAAAAAAGTGCATCTATTTTTTTGGTGATTTTCTGGAGCTTTATTTATCAGCCTCACACTTATTCCATATGCATTGCAATGTGTATTTCTTTCAGAATTTGATGCAGCACCTGGAAAATGGCATGCTCTTAAATTGCGGTGGAAAGTTGGTGAACGCGGGGAAGGCTTTCGCAGGTAAGAAAATAATCGCGTACTACTTTTCCGCCTCTTGGTGTGGCCCGTGCAAGCAGCTTCTGCCCAAATTGAAGGATGTGTATCAGGTACGTACGGTTGAAACTTTTATGGATTCATAGTTTGAAACGTGGAGGTAATTTGGAGAAAAATATTTTATTTGTGCATTATTTTAACCGAAGGAGTAGAAGCCGAATGTGGGCGCTAATATTACCATCAGAAAACATGCTATATGCTCTGAACGTACTTATACTCTGTTCACATTTTATTCTCGCCGCAGTAGGCTTTGTTAGGGTGAGTTTTGTTGGTAGTAAAAAAGTTACCAACTATTTGGTTAAGTCATTGCATTTTATTTGGATATGTTTGCATTTTATAATATGCCTCATTCACATGTACATTGGCCCACATTTAGAGTCGCTTTTAACTAAATGATGAAAAACTGCGAAAATAATATGAAAACGTATCATTTTTTTAGAGGGGAAATTGAAAAAAATTAAATTAAAATACAATGCTTCTGTGCAATAAAATTAAGCACACCAAATATGTTACAGTTTGAAGCGGACTTGATAAGTTTCCTGGTAACGAAAATATGTAAATTTATCAATTTCCTTAGTGTCAGTTGTTCAATAGCAGCTTAAGCCGAGCTTACCTTAAAGTCAGTTTAAATTTTTTTGAGGTTATAAACTGCTGTTTTTTCGGGCTATGATTACCTTTAAGTTGTGATTGAACAACGCTGAAAGTAATGTATACAGAGTTTAAGGTTAAACTGGGTTTAAGCTGCTATTAAACAACCGGCCCTTAGTGTCAAAATGCCGCGTCATTTTGACAATTCAAAAATTTGAATTTTTTCGATAAAACAAATTGCTCAATTGATGAACACTGTTTTCAGAATTAAGAAATGCTGGAAGCAGGAAGGAAGTGTTGGAAGAAAAGCAGGATCTGGGTGTATATGATTATCATTTATTGAAAATGTTGCAGACCCGAATTATACAACTAGAATATTGTAAAAAATACTCATAAGACTTGTGCTTCATTTGATTGCACAGAAGTGTTTTCTCGTCATTCCTTCGATTTTCGTTCTACTTATTTAGAATGTTTACTTTCCGCTCAAATAAATGACACGTTGTCATATTGTTCTCGAATTTATCCGTAATTTAGTTAAAAGCGACTCTAAATAAGATGTATGAATACGGGCAATTGAATTGAAATTATAGGTTAACAACACACTTCAATCATTACTATTAAAAATGCAACATGCCAATATAAGGACAAAAAAACACCCCGAAATGTGAACACAGTATGTGATATAATAGTCCAAGGCAGAGGTTCCCAATCTGTTTAAAATGTTGAGATGCTGGTATGCAGGAGAAAATATAGTGGTGTAACAGTAGATGAATATTTTTGGAAAAATGAGTACTAAATTTTTTAAATATAAATTCACAAATTCACAACCCCTGATGAATTTAAAAATATTTTGTAATAATGATAACAATATTTGTAAGTTGGCTTTACCACAATCTGATTGTAGTTACGATGGTCTGGAATATAATATTGTTTTAGGTATGTTAAAATATATTTTTCAAGGTAAACTTCAAATTAAAATTGCATCACCGCAGACTGGAAGTTTAAATGTTCAAAAAACGAAATGGTTATAAAATTTTTCTAAGCCAGAGGAAACAAAACGTAATTATTAACAATAATGTCAAAGAAATTGAAGGCGATCTATTCAATGTCGGAAAAAATGATTCTTTACGTCATTGTATCAGTAAAGATTTTCACTTTACAATTTAAAACCACATTTGGGGAGATAGATGCATTAAAAGCCCGAAACCCTCCATTGTATTCATTTGCATTTCTAAAAAACACGAATAGATATTTGTTTTATTTAATAGCCAAAGAAAATTATTTTGAGACCCCATCAGGATCTTTTTAAAACTTCATTAAATCCGAAGACATTTTGTGAAAATAATAATATATTCAAGTTGGCAACGCCCTTTTCGATGAAAATATTTTCAAGATTATTCGACCAACTTCCTTATTTTAAATGGAATGCTACATTTTTTATTGCAAATTTGGATTACACATAAAATTCCGTGAAAAAAATTATTAAGTAACGTAACCTCTAAGTTGAAGCGTTTTCGAAATATTTGACATTTTAAAAAATTTCTGCTTTTTCATAATTCACTTTAAAAATACATATCTCCGAACAATACAAAATCGAAGGGACGTAATGTTGGCCATAAAAAGCCAATACCCGAAGGTACCCAGTGGTGATTTATTCTTGGAAAAATAGAATTAAGAATGTTCAAAATTTCATACCACATTTAGTCAACTTTAAAGCGTTAAATCTCGATTTTTTTAAACGGAACACCCTGTATATTTTTACGTATTCCGACGCAGAATTCAATTCTGCATTGATCTATACCGGCATTCCCTATGCCCACCTTCTTTCGTTTACAAGATATTAACACGTTTGTAAAAATACGTCAATTTTCTGTGCAATAGAAAAACAATGGGAATGTAATTTATCAAGTGGGCCTGGAAATAAAATTTAAAAAAAAACAATAATTGTTGAATCAGAACGTCAAACGTATTGTTGTTAATATATTAACCCTTTGCACTCCAGTCTTGTGGCTCGCATAGTAAACAAAATCGAATTCATCTTCTACATCACTTATTCCACAATTTTCTTCGTAACAAAATAAACTCACGCATCAGTTACCAAAACGCCCAAGTTAGCAAAACAAGGTGTCGCCACAGCAGCGACAGTTCATATTTTAAATGTCGCGTTATAGGCGACAACGGAGTGCAAAGGGTTAAATTGTGAAACAAACCAAGTGAATTTTAATTTTTAAACCTATATTAACATAATGTTTCACCAAGCGATCAATGAGAAACAAGTATATGACGTAAGGTTGTTATTTGGTTTAATAGTGAAGTGAAGCTGAAATGAATCCGAGAGATAATTACTCCAACGGCGATATTTTGAATTTATTTTACATTCACGGTGAATGTCTACGAGTTGTAGAGAGGACCTGAAGAATATTTCATGTAAGATATACATATCCCCATTTAACACCAATGAATAGACGGAGATTTAGTGGAATCAAAGCGAACTTCCTTCGAACTGGTAATGCTAAGCAGGCCTTAACAAGAAATACATTTGTAATTGACGAGGAAGCCAACGGAGTAAGTTTGCTAGCATATTTTCATGTAAATCCACATGCTTCAATAAGATCTGCGCGCGACGATCTTGGAATAACACGATCATCTATTCAACGTGTTTTACAGAAAAATAAAATGCACCCAATATTCATTTGTTAAAGTGTAAGCGATTAATCCAAATGATCAGATACAATGGGCGCGTTCGTCAGACTAAACAGTTGGGTGTTTACTGCCAACCATTGGGGTAATTTCTGATGAACGCACTGTTCGTCTAGCGGTCGCCATTTTACCAATCGTACAAATTAGACTGATTGGTGTTGAAGTTGCCGCCGAAATTGAGGTTACAAAGGCAGCGTTCATCAAATACCAACATTCAGCGTAAATCAAAATAAATATGCTGACAGTTGAAAATTCTGACGAATGCGCCCATTGTGTGCAATATTGTGAAATGAAATCCTAACAACCATTTTGAACCTTATAATTTAAACAACAGTAAAAATAATTCAAGCAATCCGTCATATCGAGGCTTTTTAAAATATTTTGAAATTATTTATTATAATTAGTTGTAGAAATATTTCAGGGTCTAACAATAACATTTTTGGCAGTAAAAGAAATTTAGCATTTTTTCTATCACTTGATTTGGATGATAGTAATGAAATTGAAGTTTAGCTTCGATCTTAAATGATTTAGATACAATAGTTGGTTAGGAGTTTAGAGTCCGATTGTAGTTTATTATTGTTAACATTTGCTACATTTTAAAACATCAATACCTAATTGTTCATCTGGTAATATTAATTGGTCTATTAAAACGTTTGCCCACTCTGATCAGTTTAGGGGCCAAAGATCCTGGAACCAACTTTGCGAATGAAATTCTCGTCTTTCTAAACACTGTTGCTGATTTCAGTCGGTTGATTCGGGGACATTGAACACCATAACATTGTCATGTTTTCATTTGATATGTGTCATTACGGTAGACACATATCAAATTTGACAAGAATGTAGTGGTTAAAATTATTCGGTAGTCGATGGTCCTGTGTTTCGCAAAAAAATGAAATTATTTTCGGGCATCACTAGAATCGCACATTTTCAACGTGCTTATTACTCAAAGAAAGGAAACGTAAGTACATTTAAGTACAAAACTGCCTATACGTTTGCATGACTCGCAA
This sequence comes from Ocypus olens, assembly GCA_910593695.2. Classification (NCBI taxonomy): domain Eukaryota; kingdom Metazoa; phylum Arthropoda; class Insecta; order Coleoptera; family Staphylinidae; genus Ocypus; species Ocypus olens. Next base: position 4,302,947 of record OU343047.1, on the reverse strand, counting down.
ACTTCAAATATTCAATCTGCTTCGGTGCAGCAAAAACATGATTTCGAGACTTAATAATTAACAATTGAATAGTTGTTGAAAGTCCATGTTCACTTTGATATTAGTAAATAATACACGATAATACAGTGTTCATTATAAAAGTAATGCGCATTTTCTGGGAAAAATATATTTATGTTCGACTGTACGAAAATAGTAACTTTGGCGATTTGTTTTTAGGGCAAAATGTACGCCATTTCGTACTAGTCCCATAATTGATAAAGTAAATTGGACTCTTATGTCAGTGTCAGAAATGACAGATTTTAATTTTGGTTAGAACACCTGATAAATACAATGCAAATTACTCATGCAAAAGAGAGATCAACTAGGATAGTGGTTTATAGCGATAGTACTTACAATTATTCATTACATTTACTCCTGAAGAAGTTTGCAAGGTTTGGACGTTTATTGGGCGAGTTGGATTGTTTAACCTAATCATCCATTTTCTATGAAATTTACAATGACTGACATTAGTGTGGCAGCAAATGATTAAAATATATATATATAAATAAATTGCTTCAGCTTGTCTTTCAAAAATGCTAAAAGCAATAGAACATAAAGCTTTGTATGTAACTCGACCACATGGACTCGCCTCTGTTATTAGCTTCGTTCGCTCGGCCATAAAACGTCTCGTCCAAGAAAGTGCTATATTGTGGACATAAATAGTTATTATTGATCGTACCGGTACAAATGGTTCAAATTCTTCTTTTTTTGATCAGTATTTCTTTTATCCCAGCGAAGGATGGTTGTCCATTTGATTTGAAGAATGAATTATATACGAGTCATTCGATGTCATATTTGCAATTGAAAAATAAAATTGCCTAGAATATTTTTTGTTTTGTACTGGAAACAAAAATAATTGATACGAATTTTTTTATTCTGACGTGACATGTGAAATTTCGGATTTATGAATTTTCAGTTGGAAAAATCAAACTTTTTTTGAATGCTTCTAGTTTTATTAAAAAAAAAAATAAATTTTTCAGAGAAAGTCCATAATTGCTCAAACTATTATTATTATTATTACTTCATCTAAACTTTCTCTTTAATGATCCTCTGGAGTTTGGGACCCTATAGAAGCTATATTTATCATCGCTCGAGTCATTCCGTAAACCCTAGATTATAAGCATTGCAATGTATACCTTTCAGACTTTGAAGGAGTGCCTGGAAAATGGCGAGCTCTTAACTCTCGATGGGAAGTTAGTGAACGTAGAGAAGGCTCTCGTAGGTAAGAAAATAATCGCGTACTACTTTTCCGCCTCTTGGTGTGCCCCGTGCAAGCAGCTTCTGCCCAAATTAAAGAACTTGTATCAGGTACGTACATAGCAACTGTACTTACACGAGGTTTATTAAGACGTTGCACCTTATACAGTAGATCTAGTGGCATGCCAGCATTTTTGGAAAAACTAGTACAATTTTTTTAAATAAATTCTCAAGAATGATAATCGCGCACCGGCAGCTCGACATGTGCATATACCAGATTGGGAATGTCTGATCTAGAGCTTGCATCGGCTTCTGGTCACTTGCTTAAATCCTTTCAATAAATTGAGATTTTCTAGACCCTAATAATTCGGCCCTGGTGGTGGCAATTGCCACCGCAACATTTACATGTCTCTACTTACTATGACAATCCATATTTTTACTGTTGATCACTAGATGTCACTTCAACAAAGCCTCACTAATTAATTCCTATCAGTTCAAATTTGGTATTTATGGTCTTAAGAAGCTCCCCATCAATAATAATTAATAAAAAATTTTTTTTTCAATTTAAAAATCCAGGGCTGAAAGGGATATTCAAGTTACTATAAGTAATTATCTAGCCATTAAAGTTTAAAGAAACATTTCTCTCCAAAACTCCAACAGTTTCAATCACGCTCCATTAACTCATCTATGGAATCCAGTGACGGCTCGCTGGGTGACTCAGGGTGGGGCCGAGGTGGTAATACAGATAGGTGCGGTCACGCCGCCAACTAACCCTACCTATCTGTACTCCGCGAGCCGTCACTGATGGAATTGTTTTTAAATTAATCAAGTACAACAACTCGTCGGTTGATTAAACGTTTGCCCGTTACCTCATCTCAAGCACCAAAGATAAGGACTAATATCGTATGTTCATTAAAAAAAACCATGCCATGATATTTTATATTTCACAGCAAATTAATTCATCGGTAGGAATATGCCGCAAGTAACATAACCTCAATATATGTTACCAACATAAATTTTTAAAAATATAAAATCATGGCACACTTGAGGTTTTTTTTTTAATCAACATACTTTAATTCAAAACCGGTCAGTAAATTGTCGATGATGAGAAATGATAATATACCACCAATTGTGATTAATTGAATACATTTACAATTCAGAAAGCCGTTAAATATGAGTCGGGCCTGGAGATTATTTACATATCCTCGGACACGGATCCCAACGAAATGGTGAAGTACTTTAAAGAACGTCACGGAGGTTGGTATGCTGTGCCTTTCGAAGACAACGGAGGCGAGTAAGTTGCTAATTCATGTGTATGTTATCCTAGTAAATATTTCACTATTCTCCCTACAAGGTTTATTTTAACTGTCACGGCTGACAGCGCTTTTTTAGGTTAGATTTCAGAAAAACAAACGTTTCACTCTTAAAACATCCCGTTTGTGAAAAAAATAGTATACACGTATCTCGGGAGAGAATGCTATTTTTCCCTCGGGATACAAAGGACCCCGCAGTATTTCAACATTTTTGTTGGTAGTAAAAAAGTTACCAACAATTTGGTTATGTTATTGCATTTTTTTGGTCATGTGTAGTGCAAGGTTGCATTTTATAATACAAAGGGACCCCGCAGTATTTCAATGTAAAATGGGTTTCATCGAAATTTTCCCATTTTTTGCAGGGTGCTAGCTTTTGATATCCTCAACAAAAGTCCTTATGGGTGGAACAAAATCCTATGTAAGGATTTTGAGTTATCCGCCGAAGAAGGTCTCGTTTCACCGATAATTGAAAATCGGAAAAACAGGGTGAAGAATGCATACAACGAAGTTAATATCATCATGTTTGGACGGCCTTGGACCAAGAAGTTCTTATACAATGCTCAGCAGTCATTGCTGGAGACGCTGGGCAAGGGTGCCCATCATTAGGCAAATCGTAGGGCGGCCATGAACAATTTCAGGAAAAAAAAAACGAACCTTCACTTGAGATTCATTCTTTGTAGAGAATGATTTATTGTTGCCCGCTCAAACTCGGAACAGCCCTTGCCCAACGATGGGCAATTTAAAAAATATACCAAAACTTATATATATATACAATTGAAACTCCTATTTTTGACCGGAAGATCAATTTCACGGGCGGAAAGGCCCTGAAAAGGTCTGATCATCGATGGTTCATCATGGGCACTCTCAAAAAAGTTACAAAACAAATTTAATGTGAAGTTAAATAGTTTTAATCCACGTTTTTTTTGTTTCACTTAAAAAAGTGTGTGACGAAAGTTGTCTGTCAACAAACTTGCAGCGACAAAGTTGCTCAGTATTGTATGGAGATTATTTTGGGAAAGTTTCAGATTAATTAAATGCCTAAATGGCATTGCTCTTGATAAGGTAACAATTTTAAAAGATCTAGGGGTAACATTTAATAGTTCCTATACATTCAATGACCATATTATTGCAATGAGATCTTTGGGATTTATAATGCGACATGGAAGATCTTTTAAGGTTAGCACATTGTTGACAGTTAATAAATCTATTGTTCTGTCTCACCTTGAATATTGTTGAATAGTTTGGTCACCTTATTATGAGCATTATATTACGATGCTAGGAGTGCAAAATAAATTTAAGCGATATATCACATTTCGGTATAATGTTAATTTAAGTCTACCATCACTTAAATCTAGACATGAAGTAGCCGAGTTTTGTTTTGGCTACAAATTAGTTAACGGTTTAATAAACTGTCCATCATTACTTTCATGTATTAACTTTAATATTGGGCAAATTTCTTTAAATTTACGGTCTTGTTCATTGTTCCGTCTTAATTATTGTTATCATGCGCCTCTTAACAGAATTATGCGAAATATTAATAATTTAAATTCAGGTAAGTCAAAAATAGATATATTTTCGACCACATATACAAAATTTAAATATGATGTAAAATCACTCGTTCATCATTATAATTGAACTATATTGTTTGTAAATATTTAATTTATCTTTATTTAGAACATTTAATGTATGTTAAATCATTGTAAAAGGTGTTAACCGTCAATAAATGTATTATTATTATAAAAAAAAAATGAAAACTTTGAAAGTTATGAGTATTTATTTACTGACGCACCCGGCAGCGGCGCAATAAATCAGTCCCTACAAAGAATGACTCTCAATTGAAGGTTAGTTTTTTTTCCTGAAAATCTCCATGGCCGCCCTACGAGTTGCCTAATGGTGGGCACACATGTCCAGTGTCCCCAACAATGACTGCAGAGCGTAGTACAAGAACTTCTTGGTCCAAAACAATCCAAACATGAAGATATTAACATCGTTGTATGCGTTCTCCCCTCCGGTTTTACGAAATTCGAGTATCGGTGAGATGAGACCTTCTTTGGCGGATAACGCAAAATCCTTACATAGGATTTTGTTCTGCCCCTAAGGACTTTTGTTCAGGATGTCAAAAGCTAGCTACCTGCAAAAAATGGGTCAATTTCGATGAAACCCATTTTATATTGAAATACTGCGGAGTCCTTTACAACTCACGAAAAATAACGCATTTCTCTCCTTCTCAATATAAGGTGTGAGTCACAGAATTTTGTTTCCGAGTTGGCTATGCCTGAGAAAGACAAACATAGCATTCATTTTTTTTAAATATAATTCAATTGTACCACATTTATCTCACAGCCAGCTTTGAAACAAAATTTTGTGGCTCACACGATAAAATCCTACTATTCTTAAAAACATCATTACTTTCAGGATAATGCGTCAAATTTACCAAGTTACTCACGTGCCGAAGATAGTGGTGGTGAGGGAAGATGGAGTCATCATTACGAAAAATGGCGTCCAGGATATTAATAACTTGGGATTGGATGTGTTGGTGGCGTGGAATGTGGCGCCTATTTAAAGGAAACAATCGATTTGAGAATTTATTATTAATCGATGGCAATCAATTATACGTATATTTTCTTCACATCTAAAAGTCATTTAAAAATAAGGGATGTAACTCAAATAGACAATTCTATGTGATGAAAGCAATTATACAATTGTGGAATGTGATCCACGTGTTTCTGGGATTATAAATTCAATCGTGTGAAGAGTCGTGCATATGTACCAAACATGTAAAAATCTCGATTTTTGTTTTCGTATTGCAGACATTGAAAACAATAATATATTTATGTATTGAACACTTTTTTTTTGATATGCAGGAGATAGAAAATTTATTCGAGGATATTTTGTGGAGCAGGTTTTAAATATTTTTGTAATATCTTATTTAACAATTGTACTTATTAGCTGTATTTTTTAATCTATTATAATTTGAAAAAATATATATTTTTTGTTATTTTGTAAACTGTTTTGTCCAATAATTGCTGTTCACTGTTTGGCCATAAATTGAATATCATTATTCAATTATTAAGTTCAATTAAGACTCTGTTCACATTTTATTCTCGCCGCAGTAGGCTTTGTTAGGGTGACATTTTTGTTGGTAGTAAAAAAAGTTACCAACAATTTGGTTATGTTATAGCATTTTTCTTATGTGTAGTGTTGGGGTGACATTTTTGTTGGTAGTAAAAAGTTACCAACAATTTGGTTATGTTATTGCATTTTTTTATGTGTAGTGTCAGGGTGACATTTTTGTTGGTAGTAAAAAGTTACCAACAGTTTGGTTATGTTATTGCATTTTTTTATGTGTAGTGTTAGGGTGACATTTTTGTTGCTAGTAAAAAGTTACCAACAATTTGGTTATGTTATTGCATTTTTTTATGTGTAGTGTTAGGGCGACATTTTTGTTGCTAGTAAAAAAAGTTACCTACAATTTGGTTATGTTATTCCATTCTTTTATGTGTAGTGTTAGGGTGACATTTTTGTTGGTAGTAAAAAAAGTTCCCAACAATTTGGTTATGTTACTGCATTTTTTTTATGTGTAGTGTTAGGGTGACATTTTTGTTGGTAGTAAAAAGTTTGGTTATGTTATTGCATTTTTTTATGTGTAGTGTTAGGGTGACATTTTTGTTGGTAGTAAAAAGTTACCAACAATTTGGTTATGTTATTGCATTTTTTTATGTGTAGTGTTAGGGGGACATTTTTGTTGGTAGTAAAAAGTTACCAACAATTTGGTTATGTTATTGCATTTTTTTATGTGTAGTGTTAGGGTGACATTTTTGTTGGTAGTAAAAAGTTACCAACAATTTGGTTATGTTACTGCATTTTTTTTATGTGTAGTGTTAGGGTGACATTTTTGTTGGTAGTAAAAAGTTTGGTTATGTTATTGCATTTTTTTATGTGTAGTGTTAGGGTGACATTTTTGTTGGTAGTAAAAAGTTACCAACAATTTGGTTGTTATTGCATTTTTTTGGTTATGTGTAGTGCAATGTTGCATTTTATAATTCACACATAAAAATATTGTTTAATGTTTTATTGAAATTATAGGTTAACATATTTTAATCATTACTGTCAAAAATACAACATGCCAATAAAAGGACAAAAACAACCCAACTGCGGTGAGAATTAAATGTTAGGGTGACATTTTTGTTGGTAGTAAAAAGTTACCAACAGTTTGGTTATGTTATTGCATTTTTTTATGTGTAGTGTTAGGGCGACATTTTTGTTGGTAGTAAAAAAAAGTTACCAACAATTTGGTTGTTATTGCATTTTTTAAGTGTAGTGTTAGCGTGACATTTTTGTTGGTAGTAAAAAGTTACCAACAATGTGGTTGTTATTGCATTTTTTTGGTTATGTGTAGTGCAATGTTGCATTTTATAATTCACACATAAAAATATTGTTTGATGTTTTATTGAAATTATAGGTTAACATATTTTAATCATTACTGTCAAAAATACAACATGCCAATATAAGGACAAAAACAACCCAACTGCGGTGAGAATTAAATGCGAACAGAGTATACAAAGACTCAACTAAGCAGTAGTCAAATGTTTGTCCATCCACCCACCACTAGAAAATATCGTATGTTCATTAAAAAAAAAACCTCAAGTGTGCCATGATTTTTTACGTTAAAAAATTAAGTTAGGAATTGACCTAAAAATACCTTATCACGATCTGTTGTGATGCTATTAACATTTTAAAACGTGAACCTACGTCGTTTATCGCAGCAAATTAATTTATCGGTGGGAACACGCCGCAAGTAACATAACCATAATATGTGTTACCAACTTAAATTTCTAAAAATAAAAAGCACGGCACACTTGAGGTTTTTTTTTTAATGAACATACTTTACAATCACAGTGTATGAATGTACGGTGGTTTAATTATAATTTTACTGATATTGTGGCTTTAAACGTTTAAAACTTACCTTTGCAGAGATCTCAAAGTTCTGGAAAGTGAATGGCCTACTTCGTAATTAATGCATCGCTTTTTTCAACTTTTTTATTAAATTACTTATGTATATGAAACAAGTCACTTATTCCTCCGGTATTTCTATGCTTCCCTCATTGATCTCGTCAATGATATCGTGCGGTGGCCTGCCGTCAATGGTGCAACCGACCGACTGGGACGTTCCCAAGACTTCCTTCACGGTGCCGGACAGAGCCCTGGCCATGGAGCGCGGTCTCATTTGCCTCGCGATGGCGATCACGTCGTCTAATGAGATGTTTCCACTGTGTTTAACTGTAATAAACGAGACAGAATTTAATATGCGTTTAAGAAAAACTTAATTAAACATAAGACTCTTATTATGTAGTATTTGTAGTAGTATTAGTTTTAAGTTTAATTTTAAGTAAAAAATTGTAATATTTGTATAGACGAATTTATGTAAAATGGGGATTCCCATAAATGGATAAATAAATAAATAAATAATTTAATCCACATGGCATTACAGGGGTGGATAAATGCAGCTCTTTGGTTAATTGAAAATTTAGATTTTAGATTTAAAATTATTTCAGAAGTTTTCCGCAAATCTAAATAAATTGAATAATTGCAAGTGAAGAGTTTAAATAGCACGTAGTCATATTGTTATTGTTTTGCTAATACCTTAACTTTTACTTTTATTAACGATACGAGATTACCTTTACTTTATTCTTTTCAAAAATTCGGATAACAAAAATTATTCATTTTCAAAAAAAGCATCTGCATAACTTTCTTAAATTGCATTTAAAAAAAAATCAGAAAATGGATACAACGCACCGAGGGAAAAATAGCATTCTATCCCGAGATATATGTTTACTTTTTTTTTTCACAAACGGAACACTAAAACATTAGCTCCCAAAACCTAACCTAGAAAAAAAACGCTGTCAGCCGTGACAGTTAAAATAAATAATTGAACTTCGTGGGGAGAGAAATAATTACTTCTCTCCCTCAGAACAGGTTATTTCTCTCACGATTTCAATGGCTGAGAAATAGGCTTTCTCTCCCGTTAAAAAAAATATATAATGGAAACTCAAAGGGAGAGAAATGTAATTTCTCTTATGACTTCGACAACTGAGAAATCTATTTTTCCCCCGTTTGTGAAAAAAAGAGTTTTATTTCAAGCATGTTTCATTATGAGTGTGGAACGTTAACATATTATTTACATCAACAATAACTAATTTCAGAGTGATTATAATTAAAAATAAATTTCAGAAAAACCGCAATGAAATACTCACTGTTCTTCTGTTTCTTCCTGTCACGTGGGGGCTCTTTAAGGGCCTTGATGATGAGAGAGGCCGCGGAGGGTACAACCGAAATGGTGGCCTGTCTGTTTTGGATCTTCAGCTGGACCGTGATCTTGAGACCCTTCCAGTCAGCTGTTCCCTTGGCGATATCGTCACCAACTTTTTTGGGTGACTAGAAAAGGAAACATTAATAAAATACAGAAATAGCAACAATTTGCGGAAAGAGACAAATACAAGTTGCATTTATGGTTTAACCCAACGGTGGGTACCGTGTGTTTTATCGGACTTGTACTCTAATCAATGGTTCTTTGCGTGCACGTCATAGATAGCTAAACCTAGCTCCGACAACATTTTCATGCGTTTACTTTCTCTATGGTAAGTTGAATTAGACGCAATCATGAAAAGAAAACTCTGTCTTCAGTAATTGATCCATTGATCAATAGTATATTATTACACGAGTGAGAAAGTTGGCCATTACCACGAGGGTGAAGTCATCATTTTATTGAACGCCAGCAGTAAAAAAAAAAACTCAAATGGATAATAATATTATTCCAATATTCTCATGCATGCTTCATGAAAAACTCATTCTATTTCTAAAAGTATCCTCAAAAACATATTATTAACCATCCATTATAATATACATGAAGTTGGTTGCGCTGTAGAAGTTGCACTGTTGCCAATTTGTGTGTATCGGGTTGTTCAGAATACAGTTTTTAACAGCGCAATTCAATTTCACGTAACATTGCAATGTTAACAACACCGCTCTTAATAACACTGTAGTATGATGGGTTGCCTACACACATAAATTTTGCTTGTCTCTGTTTCTCACAAATAATTTTTATAACCAAATAGTGTTCAGAATGGGATTCTAGACTTGAAAAATAGACACCAACAGGTGGCAGGAGGAGCACGGCCGCCGCATCGATTATTAATCGAAAGAGACGTGGCGCCATGGTAACAACAACAACAAGAGCTCTCCCGCATCCGCCATATATATATATATATATATATACAGTGTAGTTAACATATTGTAACAGTCTAGTTAATATACGTATTTAGTAAACACCCGTCTTAATCCTCCACAAGAACCAGTAACGACAAGCGAGCAAAAAAGGCAAATACCCCCAACAATACAACAAACACCGTCAGTCTTCGAGTAAACCAAACATTGCCACCATTAGTTTTACTCCTAGAGACACTTGTTTTAGAACAATCTGTATGAAACGAGCAACGTTTTGTAAAGAATTCAAATTAGCTACTTGCATGTACTGAATGGAACCACCGAACATTTAAGTTTTTAATGTATATTGTAAATACGAAATTGCACTTACACATCTCGATACGCCAAAAAAACACGAATAAACAAGCGAACACACGACTTGCATTTTTAGGTTAATTCGCAATTTTCCGATGTAACGAGAAAACTTCACTCACCAGACCGAGGGGACCGATCTTGGGGGCCAAGGAAGACGTGGCACCGACCTCTCCTCCGACACATCTCAGGTAAACTGCAAGAAAATCGGGTCCGTAAGAAAACACAATATTATGGTCAAGTCGCGCACTTTTCTCATCCAGTGGCACTCACCGAGCTTAACTTCGTTGGGATCGAACTTTGGCGGCATCTTCCCGTAATTCTCGTGTGCAGTGGAAGTGAATTAAAATCCGGATCGAGCGGATGAGAGCGGATTCGAAAAAGAGGAAACGCTTCGTCCGTACGCTCGCACGAATGGACGGTGCAGAAAAGAAGGGATTTTTTTCGGGTTGCGTTGGCAACAGCTGATGAATAGCACAGCGGGGAATTTGAATCGTATTTTAAAATGAGAAATACTTTTCGTCTTCTAAAGTCTTTAATAGACTACAATTCAATCACTTACCGAAACAACTACTTTCCTGACTAGTGCCACGACGAATATTGAATGATAGAGTAGATACTATGTATGTTAAAAATATCAAAGATATCAACGCCGTTCGCTCGCACGAATGGAAGGTGCAGAAAAGAAGGGATTTTTTTCGGGTTGCGTTGGCAACGGCTGCTGAATAGCACAGCGGGAAATTTGAATCGTATTTTAAAATGAGAAATACTTTTCGTCTTCTAAAGTCTCTAAAAGACTACAATTCAATCACTTACCGAAACAACTACTTTCCTGACTAGTACCACGACGAATATTGAATGATAGAGTAGATACTTTGTATGTTCAAAATATCAAAGATATCAAATTAACACAGCTTTTTATTGAATTATTTATTTTGCTACCTAAAATCTATTCCCAGTAACAAGATTTCCTCATTACGAATAAAATTACATTACCAGTTGATCTCAGCGTACATTAGCTACTATAGAAAAATTGTTTTTGTTCATAACACGGTTTTATTTATTATAAACATTTGGAATTTTAAACATTTACATTCTAAACAGTTAAAGTACACATTATATTTTTAATGAGAATCTTTTTAATTCCAAATTTTAGCATTTTAATAACACAGAGACTAAATACGAAAAATATTTCGGGAATTTCCCCGAAGCCTGAGACCAGTGGTGTATTGGTAAAATAAGAAGTAAGGGAACGCATGGTGAGAGCAAAAAAATAGTCCGCGACTTTCCACAAGCAGATTGCTGAAAGTTTTTCTTATTTTAAGCAAACTATTATTTTCCTTGTAAGCTTTTTTATTATTTTTTAATTATTATTATACAAAATATTAACAAACACAAACGCGTTCCGTTTCTGAAAAAGGTGCCGGAACGTCGTTCCTCCACGTTCCCCCTACAATACACAACTGCCTGAGACGACGACGACCTACGAAGTGGAAAAACTCGCAATAAGATTTTTTTTTACTTTCAGTTTCCGACACAAACTACGAGATGTTCGTGTTTAAAAATTGCTAAGAAAAATGTAAATTCCGTTTTCGTAAAAAAAAATCGGTTAGTTTCGTTTTCGTTCCGTTTTCAGTTCCCAATTAAAAAGACTATTTTGGTATGTTTAAAACTTAAATTGCTAATATTTAAATCAATAAAATACAGTGACGGTTCGCGGGTTTTATTCTGGTACGGCCGAGGAATAAGAGGTGGTAATACAGATAGGTGGGTTCAGTTGCAGAGACGGCTGGCTGCGTGACCGCACCTATCTGTATTGCCACCTCCGTACCAGAAAAAAACCCGCGAACCGTTACTGATAAAATACATAATTTAAATATACAAAAGTTGGAAATAGTAGGCAACCCATTACATCCTGTTAACCTTAATATGCGTTAGAGGGAGTTGTTAGCATTGTGTGTGACATGGGTAAACATGCACGAAGTGTACCTGTTAATAAACAAACATCTAAAAATAAACATTTAAATTAATAAATAAAGGCACGGCAAAAGTTATGTTATTAATAATATAAATTTATCAATTACTAATTTCTTAATATAGATTTCTGTTAACAAAGATTCCTGTAATCTGTGATGATTCACCCGGATCGCACTTGTCTGATGTCATGAGAACAATTGATCTCTCAATTGTTTACATAAAAAAAAAATAATTGTTTAATGCTTGTATAGTGTTGTTCGATCGATTTTGCGAACTGCATTCCCTCTAGAAAATGAGCCAAGGTGAGTGTATTACGTAGAGGTTATAATTTAAAAAAAATTAACATTTCAGTATTGCAATGACTTTCTCGATAAATCAAATTAGTTGAAGAGAATTTTATTTGAGTACGATAACCTTTCATGTCAATTTCTTTAAACGATTGTTTTAATTAAAAAAAATCGCCCTGGATTGTAGAATTTCCGGGGGTCGTTCCTTAGCTTCTGTTTGAGTACGATAACATGTCATGTGTATTTTTTAAATTACAGAAAATCGCCCTGAATTGTATGAGGAAGTCAAACTGTACCGCATTGTAGAATTTCCGGGGGTCATTCCTTGGCTTCTGTTTGAGTACGATAACCTGTCATGTGTATTTTTTAAATTACAGAAAATCGCCCTGAATTGTACGAGGAAGTCAAACTGTACCACAATGCGCGCGAGCGTGAAAAGTTCGATAACCTGGCCGATTTATACGCCGTGATCAACACACTCCAGCAGCTGGAGAAGGCCTACATTCGTGATTGCGTCACCCCGAAAGAGTATACCGGCGCGTGCAGCAAGCTGCTCGTGCAATACAAGGCGGCGTTCAGACAGGTGAAAGGCGATGAGTTTCCCTCGGTTGACGCCTTCGTCAGAAAATATCGGGTAATGTAATGTGATTTTGAAAGGAAAAGTTGTGATGGTTTTTTTTACAGTTGGATTGTCCCGCCGCGCTCGAACGTATAAAGGAAGACAGGCCTATAACGATAAAGGACGATAAGGGCAACACGAGTAAATGCATTGCGGATATTGTTTCTGTAAGTTATCTGCTGCTTATAACACGTGCGCTGCCACAGACGCGCTAGTGCGTCCGACTTTATGCAATCCCAATTACGGTGGCAGCGAACGTGTTAATTTTGTATTATGTTAAAGTTTTCCAAGCCCTAATAGCTGTACTCACCACTCACATTTTATTCTCGGCACAATCGAGTTGTTTTTTGTTCTTATATTGGCAAAGTAATGATTGAAGTATGTTGTTAACCTATAATTTCATTAAAATGTCAAACAAGTGATATACTCCATCTACTCATAGATTAAACTTTTTTGATATCTTTAGTGACAAACACTAAAAAATTAAATGTACCAACAGGCTATGAGAAAAATGTAATTTTGCAGCAAGTTGGGTTGGTACCGGTATATTTCCAATATATTCATATGCGACGTCGCCAATAGAAATATTATTGACAGTTTGTTATTATTATTATTCTTGATTTCCACCATGAAGAACATTCTAAATGATGTGACAAATCAACTACACACCTGCGTGGAAGATTCTTGAATACGATTTTCATAATAAATTAAGTTTCGTAAGTACTTTTTGTGGTGAGAGTTGTTCGGCAACCTAGTGGGATTTCTACCACTCAAGATGTCAAAAAAGTTTAATCTATGAGTAGATGGAGTATATAAAGTCCATCATTGCACCATACATAACCGAAAAAATGCAATGACATAACCAAAAAAATGCAATGAGAACCAAAAAAATGCAATAACATAACCAAAAAAATGCAATGACAAAACCAAAAAAATGCAATGACATAACCAAAAAAATGCAATGACAACCAAAAAAAATGCAATGACATAACCAAAAAAATGCAATAACATAACCAAAAAAATGCAATGACATAACCAAAAAAATGCAATGACAACCAAAAAAAATGCAATGACATAACCAACAAAATGCAATGACATAACCAAAAAAATGCAATGACATAACCAAATTCCTAGTAACTTTTTTACTACCAACAAAAATGTCACCCTATTATGGTGAGAATAAAATGTGAACAGAGTGTAGTCTATAGTTCTCTACTGATTTACCGAGACCAGAGGGGAGCGGGAATTTTTTAATCAAAATAATTGATATTTTGCATTAATTCATTTTCAGTTATTCATTACGTTGATGGATAAACTCCGTTTAGAAATTAGGGCGATGGACGATCTGCATCCGGAATTGCGCGACTTGGTGGACACCATGAACAGGCTCAGCATACTGCCGTCGGATTTCGAGGGGAAGCAGAAGGTGACCGAGTGGCTGGCGACGTTGAACTCGATGCAGGCGTCCGATGAGCTGTCCGAGGCCCAAGTGAGGCAACTTCTGTTCGATCTGGAGAGCTCGTACAGCGCTTTCAACAAAGTGCTGCACAACACTTCGTAACCGTGAAATGACACAGATCCGGTTAACTGACACAAATATGCTACGCGGCGTGGAATCATTTTCATGTTTAATGTACACATAATATATAAATATATTGTAGGTTAGTAGGTGATGTTTTTATTTGCCCGTAAGATGTGATTATTCCTTTTGATTTTAAAATCATATTGTGGTTGGTATGGAATTTTGTGACAATATATCAAACATGTCAACAGTAACAATATGTGCACTGCATTGTATTGGAGAATTCCAAACAGCCAATATAATTTTACTTGAAATATTATTGTGATTTTCAGAAAATCTGCTGCCAACTATTTTTGATTTTTTGATCTCCCTGTATAAATATCGGGAAGAAGGGATGTAGAATAAATATGGTGAGATTAAAAAGTCGAAAATATTTAAAACATAATTCAACTAACAGAACTTCAATGACATCACTAAGAATCAGTGACGGTTCGCGGGGTTTTTTCTGGTACGGCCGAGGTAACAAGGGTGGCAATACAAACAGGTAGGGTCAGTTGCAGAGACGGCTGGCTGCGTGACTGCACCTATCTGTATTACCACCTCTTGTTCCTCGGCCGTACCAGAAAAAACCCCGCGAACCGTCACTGCTAAGAATGGGAATTTTTGGCCTTCGACGCCCTAAAATTAAAAAAAAAACAGCTAGATCATGAATCCTAAATGTATTGTTAATAGTAACGATCGGTTCTAGAAATAACTGCTAATGTTTAAAATCGGCGGATAAAACTATTTTTAAAACAGGTAATAAAATTTTCGGCTGTGTAAACGATCTTTCAAATGATAAACGGAATACATAATTTGAGGTTAGGTTCTGCGATTACATTACTATTTTAATTGATATTTACTCTTTCACAGTGTTTATTAACACATTATTTTCAATTTCAATGTATTTATTACCTTAAATGCTCTTTTGGGGCTCCATTTTTAATTCAAACAGTAACAATTAAAAAATGTATTCGGTGACTGACAGTGACAGTTAATGGCGGATAAAGAACGTCTACACAGCCGAAATTATATAAAACCGGCTTACGAAAAACCTGGCTTGAATAAATGTTTGTGAAATCCACTGTATATTATTATTATTATTAAGTGTTGATTAATAGGATTTTAAAATATTGGATAATGATAGCCTACACTGGCGATAATAATTAAGTGAATTCAACAATTGTTAAATTACGTGACGTATTATTTCAAATAATTCAAATGAAGTTCGGCTTATTGACGTCAGTTCAAAATGGTGTTTTTCTGAATACCGATAAATCACCTCAAGCTCGTAATTTCGACGACAAATTTGAAATGAAAGAAATCTAAAGGTCGCGAACGAATTTCGAAACCGCGCTCGATGCGGAATTAAAAGCAGCGCCGTTGTCCAAGGTCAGAGTAACCAATAAAATTAAAATCCAAACATGTCAGATGACAACAACAAAAACGTTTAAAGTCTATGTAATCCTTCCCCGGGGACCAAACTGGCCTTTCGCCCGAGCCAAACACGTGAGTGACGGAAGGACCGGAGGGCCGGAGGTTTCGAAACGGTCCCATTTCTGTTTGTAGGTTATTCCTTTGTTTTCCAACACAGACCACAGATAGTTTTCATGTTAAAGAGGGAGGCAGGATGATCGATGAGGATTTTGAAAATCTGTTACGCTCCAGCGATCAATTCTTCCCGCACAGGGCGCAATCTCCGATCGAAGTTTGTGAGTTGGCGTGCGACAGCCGTCCACTTTTGTTTTTCTCACGCGGCGTTTTGTTTTCAGCTCAAACTCACAGCATAAACACGTTGCCTTCATTACGCCCCGAGTATGTCATATCGGAGGACTTGTTCGCCGGGCAGAGGCCGCACGGACGGATGTCGAATATCCGCAGGTTCTTCTGTCTGTTCGTCACGTTCGATCTGCTGTTTACGTGCCTGATGTGGCTTATAATCATTGTGGTGAGTTATTGTTTGTTTTACGCCAGTATGTTTGTATCCAATTCAAGCAAGATTTATGGTTTTATTCTGAACGAAAATGTTAGCATTGACAGAGATGTCATTTGCTAATATCGACAGATGTTATGAATATACGATGTCTGTCTGCCGACTATTTTCAACTTTTTGATCTAACGGCACAACTGTTATTATTATGATATGCTTATATCATATGTGTGGTAATATTTGTTACAGTTAAACGGGGATAATATAATGACTGCCTTAAGGAAACAGATCTACCACTACGATGTCCGCTCATCCCTCTTCGACGTGGTGTTGGTGGCCATTGTAAGATTTTTTGTATTGATTCTGTTTTATGCCTTATTGTACATAAATCATTGGATCGTGATTGCGGTAAGTAAAAATTTTGCACACACACATACTATGCATACAGTTATATAACTCCTTCTAGTATTTGTTTGAGAGTAAAAATAAGTTAAGTACAATTAAGAGAGAGTTATAATCTTGCCAAAAATATTAATAAAGTATGTTCATTAAAAAGAACCTCAAGTGTGCCATGATTTTTTATTTTTAAAAATTTAAGTTGGTGACACATATTGAGGTTATGTTACTTGCTCACCGATAAATCAATTTGCTGTGATAAATGATGCAGAGAAGACGTATGTTCACCTTCCAAAATTCCTTGGGCTGTGTTAATAGCATCCCGAGTTCGTATCACTTCCTGGTTTACGGAGAATACTACCCGTTTCATGAAATAATACAACAGATCGTGATAAGGTATTTTTAAATTCATCATAAATAATGAGAACGTTAGGAAATTCTTCCTGAAACTCAGCCAATGGTGCGTCGAATTAATACACCTAATTTCCGTCCACTTCAGTCGCATTTCGGAAATAATTTTCAACTAGAAACGTTTTTGCTGGTTGCTGTAAACCAGTGGTTCCCAAACTTTTTTGTCCTACCGCTCCCTTTCCAGAAAAAATATTACTTGGAGCCCCCTGGATTTTTTTTTAAAGCAATTAATAGGATCACCAAGATTGACTATTTGCAATTGTTTTTTTTTTGTTAATAAATTGGTTACCGCACTGAACCCACGTTTCACTAAATCTTCTCTTCTTTCTTTTATATTATCACTGCCCCCTTACAGTTATTAATCGCCCCCAAATGCGTCTTTGGCCATCAGCGCCCCCCTGAATCGCTGCAGCACCCACTAGGGGGCGGTGGCGCCCACTTTGGGAATCACTGCTGTAAACCATTGTGACCACAGAATAATTGTGACGTTTAGAACGATCTGACATTTCCTATGTCAATTCCTAACATGTATGCCAACTTAATTTTTTGAAATAAAAAATCATGGCACATTTGAGTTTTTTTTTTAATGTATGTACATGTTGATACAATAAAAGTTCTTACATTTTTTTTGTGTAATAATCGGCCATTATTAATTTCCAGATGTCTACCTCGCTGACGTGTACCTTCCTCATTTCAAAAGTGTTTGTATATGACGTAAGTACTGTAGCCTTAGGTTTTCATTAGTTTAGTATCCGTATGACAAACGAAAAGTGAACCCGATTAGACGGGTTCAGCAGATTTAAAAGTTTCCGCTCGGCGCACGTGAGCGTGACGCAGGGGATGAGGGAATAATGTTTTTGTCGTTGTGTTGTACGAAAATGATTTATAATTAAATTAATATAAATAAAATATATCTTGAACATGAAATAGGTTTACCATTGATTTACCATTTTAACACATTCACTGCCGCCGCAATTTATACGCAAGTATAAAGTCGGACGCACTAGCGCGTCGGTGGCAGCAAACATGTTAATCACGTACGTACGGTGTACTTACCACGTAAACGGTTATAACGGTTCGCCGCCACTGAGGATTTTTTAATTTAGTGGCAGTACGACACCGCTGCACACTCAAGTCTCTCGGTCCGTTCACATTTTATTCTCGCAACAGTGGGGGTGTTTTATGTCCTTATATTGGCATGTTGTATTTTTGACAGTAATGATTGAAGTATGTTGTTAACCTATAATTTCAATAAAACGTTGCTAAACATTGTGGCAAAATGCCAGAACTAATTTCACACTCTGTGAAATATTTCACGACTTAATTTTACTTCGTGACAATAAACGATATTTACCCACTCTTGGTTATTAATTAATTAAGGGGGTAGAATACCCACTAATGCACCCCACATGCATTAATAAGTACTGTCGTAAATTTGTATGGTAATATCGTCACAGAAGAGCGTTTTACATCTCAAAATGAATTTTGGCAATCGATGTTTGATATTTAATATCCCATTCCCTCACGTATCACAATATTTTTACACGTGAATGACGGATGTTATAAAATGCAACATTGGACTACACATAACCTAAAAAGAATTCAATGACAAAAATGTCACCCTAACAAAGCCTACTGCAGCGAGAATAAAAAAGTAAACAGAGTACAGATCAAATGTCAATTTAGGGACCATAATTTTAAATTGTTTAACCAATGTCATGCAGCTTCGAAAAATGTCTATGCCAGTGCCAGTAAACCCAAAAATGTCAGCAGTTCTGCTCTTGTAACTTCTTTGGCATCTCTTTCTCTTCCATATTTGGAAGTTTGGTAATTTCAAATATACAGGGTGACCGAAAAGTATGGAATATCCCGTATAGCTCAGTAAATATCCACTTTAGAGAAAAAAGTTTTAAATAGAAGTTACTTGACACTTGGTCATCCACCATCTTGGATATGTCAATTTTATTTTTTGCTATAAACAAAAGAGCAACGAATAACACTTACATAAAAAATAAAATTGATATATCCAAGGTGGTGGGTAACTAAGTGTCAAATAACTTCTATTTACTGAGCTATATGGGAGCTATACGGGATATTCCATACTTTTCGGACACCCTGTATAAGTTAGTGTACAGGGTGTCCCAAACCACCCGTACCGAGCTTTTTTTGAGAAAACGGCTAGTCATAGACAGTTAAGTTGGAAGGTACTGCCCCCCCCCCCCCTTGAATTCAGACTTTTGGGCGCCTGGAATCGCAAATTTGGCGCTTGCACGTTTTTGAGTGGTACAACATATGGGATTTTGATGGATTTTTAACCCATTCAGTTTGTTTGTCTCTTCCGACAAAAAAGTTTTGGTCATTATATTCGTCGTCATATTCCTCCATATTTTCGTCGTGAGATTCCAAGTCACCTTGTACCGAGTCGCCGTCCAATTCACTCTCATGAACGATTTCTTCTTCGGAATCTTCAGATTGATTGCAATAATAGGTGTCGGTCTCTCTTATAGAAGGAATATTCATGTCATCTTCATCGTTCTCTAAATAATAAACAAGTTCTGCATTTGTCAATTTTTCTATATTTTTTGGAACCCTGAAAATAGTAGAAAGACTTTTTATTAACATCATAATTATTAATATAAAATCACTTTTACAAACGAAACCTGACCAGCAAGTATATAAAAAAATAATATTTCACTAACGAGCACATTGCGCACCTTTAGAATAGCCTGCTGCATGTGCGTCCATATCTCACTGCACACTAACTCAAACTGACCAGAAATGCTATACCTCATTTAATAACCAGGCGGACTAAACGCGAAAGTCACATTTACACTATAAAAAGTCACCAGAGAAAAGTAACCAAACATGCTTCGGCGGTAAAAATAAAATTATTTCAAATTCGTTTATCCATAACATTCATTCAACAATTATATCAACATATAAATTAATTCTAGGCAAACTTTCTTGATTATATATAATAATTAAAATAAGTATGAGACCATCTTAAGAATTTAGCGGCACATTGAAAAACTCAAGTTGTACATATATTTATTTAATATAAAGTGGATTGAAGTATTAGGTATATTTTAAAAATACATATAATTCTGTAAAAGGTTTATAAATACTAGATTCTCATGAAATAGAATTTTATTAATAAATTTGCTTAAAATTAATCTCTTTCATTAATGTATTTAATGTTTAACGGGATGTCTTTGGCAGGTCATCTCTATTTAATTCAATTAAAATGTAATTCAATGTAGCAATTTCATTTTTAAATAAAAAGTTTCTGCACACAGAATTTTTGCTGCTTTCATTGTAGATATCTTCGGTTGCTGGACATCCTTCAAGACATTTAAGACTTCTTACTGTCCCAATCTCCGTACACTCCCTAATTCTGCGAAACTCCGCACTTCTAGCTAATCCTAAATATAATGTATGTTTATGATTCGATTCCATATTGCAATAACTTGCGCTACAATTACCTAATGAATCGACAATTTTGTGAACGACGACGGCAGTAGGTTTTAAAGCCTCTTGTATTAAAGTTTTATATAAGATAATTTTGGATTGTTTTTCCTCGAGCGTTAATGCTCCAAAATCCAACCATTTCCGTTTCATGACACCAAACTTGTTCGGGGTATATATCCATAGTTAAAAATAAAATAACTATTTCCAAGAAAATCGCGGGATGAGAGGAATCGATTTTTACAGGATCAACGGAAGAAATAACTAGCAAAAAACACAAAAACTGAGACGAAACGCGTGTAACCGGAGGGACACAAAGAACGGCGAGAGATCAGCTGATCATAAGAACGGCCATTACTGTTTTAAGCAGTTTGGGCCTGTGTAAAAACGGCGCCCGTTTGGCCAATCACAACAACGTATTTTCGCGGCTATAATTTGATTTAGTCCGCCTGGTTATTAAATGAGGTATAGTACACCCTGACGTTGGGTTATATGGGCAGGGTGGGGATGTTTTGTGCCGATTAAGAAAGTTATTGCTGCTTTTCCGCGAACGCTCCACTTACCGCCCCCACGCGATTACTTAAGGGTTAATGTCGTACGTGTGGACAATATTTTGCGTTTGTTAAGATCTAGAAACATACGTCGAATTGTCACCTGTCACCCAGAAAAGTCACTCGAATACCCTCACCAGCGATACATGAACGGGTTCTTTTTCCGTTGCAGTGGCAGACGTCCAGCCAGCCAGTGTTCCACGTGCTCCTAGTCCTCATCTCCTTCGTGCTCTCTTGGGGCGAAGCCTGGTTCCTCGATTTCAGGGTGCTACCGCAGGAGTTCTACGCCAGCCAGTATCTCATAGGTAACGGACATATTTAAATTTACGGCGACGAATAAAAGAGGGCTTCAAGGGGTTATTTGGATTTATAAATGAGGAACGTAACACAACGAGTTTTAACCCTTTCGAGAATATTTTTATAAATTTTTGGTATTTATGGGAATAGTTAATAATTTTGAGCATGTTTGTGTAAAGGTAGTTTTAACCCTTTCGAGACAGTAATATTGAATCTCTTTATAAATTTTTGGTATTTATTATTTAATAATTTTGAGCATGCCTTTTTATATGGTACTTAGGTGTACTAGTGATCTACACCACTATAGTCTATTGGAGAAATACAGAGAGCTATGGAATTTAAAGAAGTTTAATAGTATGCGCCTTAAAAATGGTGAGCGCGGCGATGAAATAGAAAATAATCTTTTTTTTGGCATGTTATTTTCAATGCGCCGCTCTGTTCACCGTGTGTTCGAGGGTATAGGCTGTGGACCAATATATTTTTGGTGATAGTTCGTTCATATCTCGCTGAACACATGGCCCGACCGCTGTGCCACTCAACCAAAAGTTATCGCTCCGCTTGTCGTTTTTCGAACCGGAAATTATAAAGTTTGTCATTTATATCCATTATTTACAAATAATTTAAACCGTAAACATATTTAAATGTGTTTTGAGATTAATTATATATCATGATATTCAAAAAATCCTTAAAGATATTTTATTAATAATTAAAATCATAATATTATTACTGAATTTATGCTGCGCCACTGGTAACGACCATCGGCACATTCCACGCGCATTCCATAGCTCTTCCTATTTCTCCAATAGGGTATAGGGCTACAAGAATATTTTGAGGTTAACGACAAGAAACACGTGATCGAGCGTAGTAATACACTGGGGAACTATTCGGTACACGTCAACACCGACACAATAGCCAAATAGCACTTCCAGGCCTAAACGTTATTTGGCGGTACGTATGGGTACTGAGAGTCTCGAAAGGGTTAAGGCCATCTTAACACATCAACCACATCAGCCACATTGGAGAAATGAAATGGAGAAACTTTTTAATGCTTCAGAAGTGCGAGTTGCATTTAACTCGCATGAGAAGTATAAAATTTTTATGACCAAATCACAACTTGAGTTTCAATAACTTTGTTGCCGCTGTTTGGCAGCAACAACGTTATACCGGGTGTAGATGAGTAAAACGGAACATAGGATTTTCAATGTTAATTTCTTTATATTTGAATATTATCTTCTCTGATCATTTTAGAGGAAACATTTTTGTAGAGTAAACATCTCTGCATGTAGTCAGTGGCGGCTCGTGGAACTTGTTGTTGGTAGAGCCACTTATACAATGTACCCTCCCCCCATTTAATTTTTGAAGAAAGAAAGAACGATTTATCTTCCTAGACCAAAGTAACTGACGAACAAGTGTTGTAAGAATTACTTAAAAATTCTTGCTGAGCTTGAAACTACAGGTAGTGCCATGGCTCCTTGGCTCTTCATAACGAGCCGCCCCTGCATGCAGTCATGCTATTATTTTTTTTTTGCCCGATCGGTCATTTTCTTTAATTTTACAAGTTTTGCTCTCCGGACGGTTCGATCAACTTACGGCCCGTGGCTCCGTTGTAAAGTATGTTTATTAAAAAAAAACCTCATGTGTGCCATGATTTTTTATTTTTTAAAAAGTTGGTAACACATGTTGAGGTTAAGTTACTTATGTTATGTTCCTACCGATAAATTCATTTGCTGTGTCAAACGACGCGGAGATATCGTAGGTTCATCTTCCAAAATTTCTTGGGCTGTGTTAATAGCATCCTGAGTACGTTTGACTGGTCTACCACTTCCTGGTTTACGGAGAGTTCATCCGTTGAGAGCTGACGGTGACTCATGCATTTTCGTACTAAGAATTGCTTTGCATTTTATATCTATCTTTTTCTATCATGCACGAAACAGTATGAAATAAAAGCCGAAACGTGTGTCTGCGTGTTAAAGAATAGGGCAGCGTAAACGTAGGTCTAAGCTCACGCATGACTCTTGTATCGCATTGGCATGCTTCATATAAACACACAAAACACGCGAGCGCTACGTCAAATAACATAACCGTAAAAAGTTTGTTTGTATTGCGCTTAGATTTCAGTTCGATCGAGTTAATACTTAATTAATTCATCATGCTCAGAACTAAATCGCTAAAAAGTCAGTCTCAACATATGTTGATTAACGTGTTTAATTATTTTGAACGCAAGTCGCCAAATGATAAACCGGTCTGAAAATACATAAGGTGGTGCGCGAGAATTTTTAAATCTCCCGCCAATGAAAATCAGCGCGGCACCAAATTTTCTTACGGACATACGTTTACTTAAATCTTGATTCATGCGATTTTAAGCGATGAGTCACAGGCAGCTCTCAGCGGCCCGACTATAACAGATCATGATAAGGTATATTGCATTTATAAAAACCCGAAAAAATTATAAAATAAAAACGATTATTTTCACGAAAATAATGGTTGCCATGAAATTAAAAAAACAAAAATGTGCTGTTGATCTGTTGGCTTCTGTCGAATTGTTTGAATACTCCATAACTGTTTACAAGTTTTTTCATTAAAAATGTATTGTATTCAAGAAAAGGTGCAAATTGTGAAGTGGTGGCAGTTTTTGTGAAGTGTAGGATTTGTGCTGCATATTATAGTACAATCGCGCAGAGGTGGCAGTGACTCATCGCTCCGTGTTGCCTGAATTAAGTTTCTGGTAAACGTACGTCCATAAAATAATTCGATTCAGTCTAGGCGGGAAATTTAAAAATTCTCGAGCGTGCAAATATTTTCCCGGCGAAACTTCGCGGGTGCATTTTTCGGCAATCGGTAAAGACAACTGGGAATTGATCATTAAATTTAACCTTTTTATGAATGAAATGGATACAATCGATTCTGCTAACTAAATCGAAATCGGAGACGGTCACAAAACGTGAATTTTGAGGTTAGAATAGATAGTATGAGAAAAGACATAAGTTGCACTTGGCCCTTGAATTTACATATCGGCATACGTTTCGTATTTCATTTCGTTTTTCTTAAGCATGTGAACGAGTATAGATATTTATCCAGATGCGATGATTAGATCGAAAAAGCATGAATCACTGCCACCTCTGCGCGATTCTACTATATTCCTATTTTCATTCATAAAAACCAAACAGATCAACTGCGCTCCATTTTTTTTTAAATTTCCTGGCAACCATAATTGTAGTGAAAATTATTATTATTTTTATTTTATTATTTCGAGTTTTTATGAATGCAAAAATAGTTATTATTACAACTAGGGAAATATGAATAGTATATTGTATTCAAAATGTATTCATATTTCCCGTGTTGTAATCAATAGTTTTTTTCTGATTGAATATTGTTCTATAAATGGGAAAATATTGGATTGTAAATTTTTGAATTTATCGGATTGGTAATGTTGCTAAGGGCCTTGTTTGTAAGTTTGTAAATATCATGGTTGACTTGTTTTGGTATTTGCGTTGTTTCATAAATTTGTGAAATGTCAAACTAAGTGTTAACGCAAGCGACGAAAGACCGTGAATGTTTGGTTCCCGTAAAATCCAAAACTGTAAAATCCATAAAGGATACCTTTCTAAGAAATCGGAGGTGTTGTCCCGAGAGCAATTAAAATAATTCTTGCGAGAAGCTCCTAATGACAATTGTTTGATGTCTATATTTTCCTAGGGAAATATGAGCACTTTATATTTCCCTAGGGAAATATAAGTGTGTTATGACATATCGTAACCAAGGCAATATCATTCAATATTGTTTCAATCAGAAAAAAAATAAATAACAGCAGAAATTTTTACTCTACAAAAAATTATTTACACGTTTACTCTAAATCGATCAGTGAAGATAATATTCCAATATACGGAAATTAACATTGAAAATCCTACGTTTCGTTTTGTTCCACTACACCCTGTATATTAATGATTTAGTGATTGTGAGTTTCCAGAAAAATGTTCTTTTGATTACAGGTAGTCCTTCCGAGAGGACTCCATTGGTTCGTAGTTATGTGCAAGGTCTTGCATCTATGTACACAGAGAGTGTAGGCAACTTTTACTCCCCACAGGGTTCTCCGGTAGGCTCGGTTCACGGTACTGAGCCGATCACTTCAGGCCACTGGACCGCTGGCTCTTTCACAGGCCTGCACCCTCCTATTAGGTTGACAGTTGATCAAGTAAGTTAATTGCTGATAGTAAAACAATATTTGAACGCCCGGCCGCGGCTGATGTGTGGTGTTTCGAATATTTATTTTATAACTCTATTAACTTTCGTGATATTTTCAATGTTAACTGATATGTATTTAACTCTATTAACTTTCGTGATATTTCCAAAAACTTGTACACAATGTTAACTGATATGTATTTGATAATGTTTTGTTAAGTAATAAATACCCGGTTTACATAATGAGCTCAACTGAGTGTTTGTAAATTTATGTGCCTTTTTAAAACCTCCCAATTCGGTATGCGGCTCTCTGAATTACAAATTTCTTGTGTGTGTCGCGTTAGGAGTGATGCGAACACATCAGCATATACTTGCGTGCTCGATTATTTTGTAATGTGGTGAATTGATAATGTTTGAAAACGTTTATAAAAGCCTGTTCGTGGTTGTCACGTGGTTTGTACGTTCGTTGTGCTTTAGAAAATGGTTTGTATGTTTTTTTTTTGTACATTTTCAAACTGTTTAATTGTTATAACATGTAGAGTACGTTTGAATAGAGATTTCAACGGTCGCTTGTGCCAGTGGCGTGCGCAATTCAAGTCAATATATTTGGGAGGGCAGAAAATGATACGTGAAAATCCCAATATAGGTGCCGCCTTCAAAAGCATCTATATTGCTTCGTATTCCATAAACTCTGTACAGAAAATTTCACGAGATTGAGAGAGAATTACTTGTCCACGTTTCCCCAACAAACACTTCCTTTCGGCTGCGATCGGAATGCAGCGATAAATGATTTAATCAAAAATGAAACAACTAATATAAACCACTATCGTACAGTTCTGAAAAGAACTGATTTTTATAAACACAGGAAAAACGAATCAAAGCAAAACAACGAACAATAAAAAGCAGAATGGCACTCGGAACTCGGAACCAACTACGCCAATGAAACACCGCCACACCCTATTCTGCATGATAGACTCGACTAACGGCTAAAAAACAGTTTTCGTCTGTGCGCAAGGTTCTTCTCTATTCAAACGTACTCTACCTGCAACTAAACCACGATTGAAATCATTTTTCAATGTGTTGCCGCAACGGATTAAAGTTATAAATAATTTAAATACTTACAAAAAACGTGCGAAGGATCTCTTACTTGTATAGTATTAGCGAATTAATAAACAAAATATGAATGTAATTTGTAAAACTTTTATGCGTGTAGAATACTTTATTATATCGTGTGAGCCACGACATTTTGTTTCAGAGTTGGCTGTGAGATAAATGAGGTATGTCGCATATTATTACATCATGAGACTTTTTTTTTGACGTCAGCAACTAGGCCATCTGCAACAACTGTTTCCTTGTAGGTTTCGGTCATGAGACTTAAAATTAGATTTTAAAAAATGAATTAATCTCAGACATGACTGCTATGTTTCTTTCTCTCTCTCAGGCATGGCCAACTCGGAAACAAAATCTGCGGCTCGCGCCTTATAATGTGTTTCAATAACTTTGGTACCTGTATCCCTCCTAAGTAATGTACTACATCTATTTAATAAATCTTTTGTTTGCTATGTTTCGTTTTTTTATTAAATAGCAATTCTAATTGTTCATAGCTTTTATTTATAACCAATTTATACAACTGATCACAGGCTATAAATGATTACATACATTTTTTTCTTGTATTTCCAGGAGAAAAAATATAAAACTTTAGGAACAGATGCACTTGCGGAAGCTTGGAATATCCTCCACAGTCCCGAGTGGAAGCACTGCAAGACGAATCCAGAGGGTGATACCGTGGAATCGATGATCTTGCCAAAAAATGGAAAAATATACAAGTTGACTGTAAGTCTGCATATATGTAGTGTTAGTCGAAATAATCGATCTGTAACCGAATGAGTTTGTGAGTAAGCAGTGCGTGTAACTGAGCTCGTCAGTAAGTTTAAGTTGTGCGCCTTAAAATCATCGTTAAGTATTATTGATTTTCACTTCTCAACCCTTGTCTACGTTTTCACTAATTGAAATTTAAGCACCTCGAAGTCTTTGATAAGTATTACTCCCTCTGTCCGGAAATATGGTATACATTTCAAAAAAAATCGTAGATTATCGTGAATATAGAAAACAAATGACAACATTCATTATTTTATTCTAGTATATATTCATGGTAACATAACCTAATATAATTGACATGTGTCATGTTCTTCTTGGTTTAGAACTTAACGATCAAAGATCGGTTTTTTTAAGATAAATAAAATTGGTACCGCTGCAAAACAAATATGGAAAATTCCGATGAAGAATTGATAAACTTAGAAAGAAGAGATTCCAAATATACAGGGTGTCCTAAATAGAGTAAGATTGCATGGGTATCTTTCTTATTCTTGAAGCTAGAGATCTGGTTAAATGCGCAATGTTGTGCAGTTTTCTATGCTGATACAGATTATGTTGGGAAATTTTCAAAATTCCGAGCAGTTTAGAAAATATTTAAAAAAAAACTGAAAATCGCGATTTTCAAAAAAATCAAATATCTCAATAATTATTAAAGATGCGAAAAAAAGTTTTAAATAAAAGTTACTTGGTTTAATTAGGCAAATATAGAAATCAAGTCAAAATAAAATTCAAGATGGCGGTTTCCGAGATATTAATACCAACTTTCTTATTTCAAATGGCCGCCATATTTGATTTTTACATGCATAAATAGACTTTTTTTTTCTCTTTTCAACTATGTACAACAACCTATGTCAAAATGAAAAATAATGGAAATATTAATTGTTTAAATTTAAATTTTAATTTTTTAAATTATTTTTAAAGCAAATGTAACAAAACAAAAAGAGGTAATACGACCAAGTAGTAAAATAACAATAGATTATAAAAAATGCTCAAAATGTTGACCGTTATTGGCCAAACACAATTGACAGCGTTTTACAACACCCAGTTACTTTTCACAATGTGTTGCGATTAATGCCGTTTATTGCCTCTGTCACTGCTTCGCGAAGTTCATCCACATGTTATAATTGAAGTTACTTCCATAAACTTTGTTTTTTAAAGTGCCCCACAAATAAAAGTCAAGAGGCGTCAAGTCTGCAGATCTGGCGGGCCACTGTACAGGTGTATTAGTCGCTATTACTTTATTATTAAAACGTCCATTTAGATAAGTAATAACATCTCTGGCATTGTGTGCTGGAGCGCCATCTTGCTGGTACCATATTTGCATATTTTGTGCCAAAGGTAAATCATCCAATAAATCTTCTAAGGTTGTTTGAAGAATTTCCAAATAACGTTGTGCAGTTAGAGTTCCATCAAAAATTATAGGACCAAGTAAACGATTTCCCATTATGCCACAAAAAACACTAAAGCCGAACCGTAATTGGTTTCGCCGTGGAATAACTATGTGAGGATTTTCTTGAGCCCAATAGTGCTCGTTATGACGATTAAATAATCCACAATTAGAAAAGTAAGATTCGTCAGTCCATAAAATTGTGTTTATAAAATCACCATTTTCCGTAATTTTGTTGATTAACCACCTGACTACGTTCATATTGATGAGAAATGGTTTTACCTTACGAAAATTATTACTTAATGCTAAACGAAGAAGAACTGGAGAGAAACTGCAAAAGTAAAAGATTTATCACAAAGGTAATGTTTATGGCTGCAGTGGCTCGACTACGCTATGATACACATCGAAAGCATTATTTTTATGGTAAAATTGGAATGTGGCCATTCGTATAAAAAATATTTATGTACCAAAGAAGCGCACAATAAGGCCAAATCATATTTTAATTAAAATTATTCTCATGTAATTATAGTTTTTTTAAAAAAATTAATACAATACACTTTTCATGTTAATCTTTAGTTTTATTGTATTTTTTTTGCAAATGTATACTATATTTCCGGACAACAAAAATCACGAAATGTATACCATATTTCCGGACGGAGGAAGTATTAAATTTCACTAATTTAAGTTTTACCAACACCCCTTATTTCTGCTTTCAGAGTAACCCTTATTATCCCCTTTTTAGTAATTGTTAAACTTCCAACTTTCTCCGAACGAAATTTGGAAGACGCCCATTCCTTTGCCCCGGAGCGCCGACCGCTCTCTCTCTCTAAGGCGGGCTCTTTTTAGAACTATTTTTGGACGCGGAGAATAGTAACCGGCGGAACAGGAACGTTAGCATAATAAATTGTAATGCGAGAAATCTGCTCTCGACTCTCATATTAACCGGTCCCACGCTCTAGTCAATTTGATTTGAATTCTCCCTAGGCCCGTCTGGAGGTGCCACCGAGGATCATCCTGAACGAGCTGTTCAACTCGGTGGAGCACACGCCCGCGTGGAACTCGGCCCTCCTGCAGGCCAACAGGGTCCAAGTGGTCGACGACAAGACGGACATCTGCTATACGGTCTGCAACGAGGGCGCCGGCGGGATCGTCTCCAGCCGGGATTTCATCACCCTCAGGCACTGGGACGTTCTGGAGGATTGGTACGTGATAGCCTGCGACGCCACCGATCATCCGTCCCTGCCCAAATTTGAACGTTACATTCGGTGAGTAGAAGTTGAATTAAAAGAATTCTCTTCGCGTTTGTGATCGAAATGTCGAGTTTTCTTTTCAGTCGAAAAATCATTGCAGACGATTGGATAAGAGTGAAATACACTTGAAAACGCAATTTATTTATTTTTGGATCGACACGTAAACCTCGTTGCATCTTTATTTTTAACTAAGTTGGCTCTGTTAAGGCGCGTTTACACCAAAGTCTCTCACTAAGATTTCCACAAGTTGCAGCTATTTGTTGCTTTTTCTACAAAATACAGCAACTTTTTCTGTCTTCCACTTGTGGAGAGACAAATCTTTGGTTTCCCCCGGAGTGTCGGTAAAGATCAAAGAAAGTTGACAACTAAAAGTGGAAGCTTTTGCTTTGCGCAAGCAACTTGTAGGAAACTAGTGGAGAACTCTCCACGCTCCCCGGGCGTATGCACTTCAGCTGCAGGTGTTGTCAGTGAGCTAATTAAACTTTACCGGAGCAGAGATGTTCTCTGGAACCCTAAAGAACCAACATTTAAAGACAAAATAATAATAATAATAATTGCGTCTTCTTCGTCCGACATCCTCGACACTACTGCCTAACCTTTCGCGCCAACTCTTTGGCGACAAGTTTTCCATTTGTTGCTCTAGATTTGAGAAGAGCAACTTTTAGTTTTCTACAAAAAATCTTCCATTTGTTGCTCTAGTTTGAGAAGAGCAACTTTTAACCCTTTCGGCCCTGGTGGTGGCAATTGCCACCGCAACATTTACATGTCTCTACTTACTAGAGATGGGCGATATTTCACGTATCTGTGATTTTTCATTGGTATTGAAAAATCACAGGTCACAGGTCGTTACTGCTACTAATAGGCGAATTTCACTGCTACTTAAAATCACTGCTACTTAAAATCACTGCTACTTATAATCACTGTTCCTTAAAATCGCTGCTACTTTAAATCACTCCTACTTTAAATCGCTGACAAACTGTGATTGCTACTTAATCTGTGACTGTTACTTAAAACATAATTGTAGTACAATGTGGCACATCTAAATGTTATTTAATATTCACTACTTTATTCTCCCATTTCTGCAGGATATTGTATTTAAATTTTGAATAAATAATTAATAAGAAAGACAAATATTTATAAAATACCATGGTATACGAAATAAAATAAAATAAATTACAACTTATGTACTAACAATTATTAATTAATTAATTGAGATTTTATAAAAACGAAAAAATTAGCTTGCCGGGCAAGGGAATTAATAATTTTTGTAGAATTCAGTCAACTCGTTTTATATTTTTCTTTTATTTTTTTGCTCGAGTGAACCACAACTTGAAAAAAAAAAATTTCAAAAATTCACAACTCGCAAAATAATTATTAGATTTTTAAAAACTGTACTTTATTTGAATAAGCAATGATTTGTAGATTTAATTTAATTTTTGTAGAATTTAGCCAACACGTTTTATATTTTTCTTTTATTTTTTTTGCTTGAGTGTCCCACAATTTGAAAAAAACATTCAAAAATCCACAACTCGCAAAATAATTATTAGATTTTCAAAAACTGTACTTTATTTGAATAAACAATGATTTGTGAATTTAATTTATATTTTGTAGAATTTAATCAATACGTTTTATATTTTTCTTTCATTTTTTTTGCTCGAGTGTTCCACAATTTAAAAAAAAAATTCAAAAATTCACAACTCGCAAAATAATTAATGGATTTTCAAAAAATGTACTTTATTTGAATAAGCAATGATTTGTGAATTTAATTTAATTTTTGTAGAATTTAATCAATACGTTTTATATTTTTCATTTATTTTTTTGCTCGAGTGTTCCACAATTTCAAAAAAAAATTCAAAAATTCACAACTCGCAAAATAATTAATGGATTTTCAAAAAATGTACTTTATTTAAATAAGCAATGATTTGTGAATTTAATTTAATTTTTGTAGAATTTAGTCAACACGTTTTATATTTTTCTTTTATTTTTTTTGCTTGAGTGTTCCATAATTTGAAAAAAAAATTAAAAATTTACAACTTGTAAAATAATTAATGGATTTTCAAAAACTGTACTTTATTTGAATAAGCAATGATTTGTGAAATTAATTTAATTTTTGTAGAATTTAATCAATACGTTTTATATTTTTCTTTTATTTTTTTTGCTCGAGAGTTCCATAATTTGAAAAAAAAAATTTAAAAATTAACAACTTGTAAAATAATTAATGGATTTTCAAAAACTGTACATTGTTTGAATTAGCAATGATTTGTGAATTTAATTTAATTTTTGTAGAATTTAGTCAATACGTTTTATATTTTTCATTTATTTTTTGCTCGAGTGTTCCACAATTTCAAAAAAAAAAATCAAAAATTCACAACTCGCAAAATAATTAATGGATTCTCAAAAAATGTACTTTATTTGAATAAGCAATGATTTGTGAATTTAATTTAATTTTTGTAGAATTTAATCAATACGTTTTATATTTTTCTTTCATTTTTTTTGCTCGAGTGTTCCACAATTTCAAAAAAAAAAATTAAAAATTCTCAACTCGCAAAATAATTATTAGATTTTCAAAAATTGTACTTTATTTGAATAAGCAATGATTTGTGAGTGTAATTAAATTTTTGTAGAATTTAATCAATACGTTTTATATTTTTCATTTATTTTTTTGCTCGAGTGTTCCACAATTTAAAAAAAAAATTCAAAAATTCACAACTCGCAAAATAATTAATGGATTTTCAAAAAATGTACTTTATTTGAATAAGCAATGATTTGTGAATTTAATTTAATTTTTGTAGAATTTAGTCAACACGTTTTATATTTTTCTTTTATTTTTTTTTGCTCGAGTGTTCCATAATTTGAATAAAAAAATTTAAAAATTCACAACTTGTAAAATAATTAATGGATTTTCAAAAACTGTACATTATTTGAATTAGCAATGATTTGTGAATTTAATTTAATTTTTGTAGAATTTAGTCAACACGTTTTATATTTTTCTTTTATTTTTTTTGCTCGAGTGTTCCATAATTTGAAAAAAAAAATTTCAAAAATTCACAACTCGCAAAATAATTATTAGATTTTCATAAACTGTACTTTATTTGAATAAGCAATGATTTGTGAATTTAATTTATATTTTGTAGAATTTAATCAATACGTTTTATATTTTTCTTTCATTTTCTTTGCTCGAGTGTCCCACAATTTGAAAAAAAAAATCAAAAATTCACAACTCGCAAAATAATTAATGGATTTTCAAAAAATGTACTTTATTTGAATAAGCAATGATTTGTGAATTTAATTTATATTTTGTAGAATTTAATCAATACGTTTTATATTTTTCTTTCATTTTCTTTGCTAGTGTGTCCCACAATTTGAAAAAAAAAATTTCAAAAATTCACAACTCGCAAAATAATTATTAGATTTTCAAAAACTATACTTTATTTGAATAAGCAATGATTTGTGAATTTAATTTAATTTTTGTAGAATTTAATCAATACGTTTTATATTTTTCATTTATTTTTTGCTCGAGTGTTCCACAATTTCAAAAAAAAAAAATCAAAAATTCACAACTCGCAAAATAATTACTAGATTTTCAAAAACTATACTTTATTTGAATAAGCAATGATTTGTGAATTTAATTTAATTTTTGTAGAATTTAATCAATACGTTTTATATTTTTCTTTCATTTTTTTTGCTCGAGTGTTCCACAATTTAAAAAAAAAATTCAAAAATTCACAACTCGCAAAATAATTAATGGATTCTCAAAAAATGTACTTTATTTGAATAAGCAATGATTTGTGAATTTAATTTAATTTTTGTAGAATTTAATCAATACGTTTTATATTTTTCTTTCATTTTTTTTGCT
This sequence comes from Ocypus olens, assembly GCA_910593695.2. NCBI lineage: Eukaryota > Metazoa > Arthropoda > Insecta > Coleoptera > Staphylinidae > Ocypus > Ocypus olens. Next base: position 4,268,782 of record OU343047.1, on the reverse strand, counting down.
CGAGTGTTCCACAATTTAAAAAAAAAATTCAAAAATTCACAACTCGCAAAATAATTAATGGATTTTCAAAAAATGTACTTTATTTGAATAAGCAATGATTTGTGAATTTAATTTAATTTTTGTAGAATTTAGTCAACACGTTTTATATTTTTCTTTTATTTTTTTTTGCTCGAGTGTTCCATAATTTGAATAAAAAAATTTAAAAATTCACAACTTGTAAAATAATTAATGGATTTTCAAAAACTGTACATTATTTGAATTAGCAATGATTTGTGAATTTAATTTAATTTTTGTAGAATTTAGTCAACACGTTTTATATTTTTCTTTTATTTTTTTTGCTCGAGTGTTCCATAATTTGAAAAAAAAAATTTCAAAAATTCACAACTCGCAAAATAATTATTAGATTTTCATAAACTGTACTTTATTTGAATAAGCAATGATTTGTGAATTTAATTTATATTTTGTAGAATTTAATCAATACGTTTTATATTTTTCTTTCATTTTCTTTGCTCGAGTGTCCCACAATTTGAAAAAAAAAATCAAAAATTCACAACTCGCAAAATAATTAATGGATTTTCAAAAAATGTACTTTATTTGAATAAGCAATGATTTGTGAATTTAATTTATATTTTGTAGAATTTAATCAATACGTTTTATATTTTTCTTTCATTTTCTTTGCTAGTGTGTCCCACAATTTGAAAAAAAAAATTTCAAAAATTCACAACTCGCAAAATAATTATTAGATTTTCAAAAACTATACTTTATTTGAATAAGCAATGATTTGTGAATTTAATTTAATTTTTGTAGAATTTAATCAATACGTTTTATATTTTTCATTTATTTTTTGCTCGAGTGTTCCACAATTTCAAAAAAAAAAAATCAAAAATTCACAACTCGCAAAATAATTAATGGATTCTCAAAAAATGTACTTTATTTGAATAAGCAATGATTTGTGAATTTAATTTAATTTTTGTAGAATTTAATCAATACGTTTTATATTTTTCTTTCATTTTTTTTGCTCGAGTGTTCCACAATTTAAAAAAAAAATTCAAAAATTCACAACTCGCAAAATAATTAATGGATTTTCAAAAAATGTACTTTATTTGAATAAGCAATGATTTGTGAATTTAATTTAATTTTTGTAGAATTTAGTCAACACGTTTTATATTTTTCTTTTATTTTTTTTTGCTCGAGTGTTCCATAATTTGAATAAAAAAATTTAAAAATTCACAACTTGTAAAATAATTAATGGATTTTCAAAAACTGTACATTATTTGAATTAGCAATGATTTGTGAATTTAATTTAATTTTTGTAGAATTTAGTCAACACGTTTTATATTTTTCTTTTATTTTTTTTGCTCGAGTGTTCCATAATTTGAAAAAAAAAATTTCAAAAATTCACAACTCGCAAAATAATTATTAGATTTTCATAAACTGTACTTTATTTGAATAAGCAATGATTTGTGAATTTAATTTATATTTTGTAGAATTTAATCAATACGTTTTATATTTTTCTTTCATTTTCTTTGCTCGAGTGTCCCACAATTTGAAAAAAAAAATCAAAAATTCACAACTCGCAAAATAATTAATGGATTTTCAAAAAATGTACTTTATTTGAATAAGCAATGATTTGTGAATTTAATTTATATTTTGTAGAATTTAATCAATACGTTTTATATTTTTCTTTCATTTTCTTTGCTAGTGTGTCCCACAATTTGAAAAAAAAAATTTCAAAAATTCACAACTCGCAAAATAATTATTAGATTTTCAAAAACTATACTTTATTTGAATAAGCAATGATTTGTGAATTTAATTTAATTTTTGTAGAATTTAATCAATACGTTTTATATTTTTCATTTATTTTTTGCTCGAGTGTTCCACAATTTCAAAAAAAAAAAATCAAAAATTCACAACTCGCAAAATAATTACTAGATTTTCAAAAACTATACTTTATTTGAATAAGCAATGATTTGTGAATTTAATTTAATTTTTGTAGAATTTAATTAATACGTTTTATATTTTTCTTTTATTTTCTTTGCTCGAGTGTTTGAAATTTGAAAAAAAAATCAAAAAGAACCCCATACTCGATGTGATCGAAAGTGATGAGTCACAATAAAAAAAATTGTAAAAAATTAAAAAATCAAGATCTCTATTAAAAACTGTGGCATTTACAAAAACTTAATTGATTTTGAATAAGCGATACTTCGATATTTTTTTATGGAATTTTGTCTGCGCGTTTATATATTTTTTCTGCGATGTTTTCATTCAAGTGCTCGAAAAAATAAAATTAAAATTTTCAATAATCTATATCTCCATTAAAAATTGTTGTATTTACAAAAACCAAATTAATTTTGAATAAGCGATTCTTCGACCATTGAGGATATTGTTTTAACGAATTTTTTCTACTCATTTCATATTTTTTTCTGCGATGTTTTCATTCAAGTGCTCAAAAAATGAAAAGTAAAATCTTCAAAAATCCATATCTCTATTAAAAAATTATTAAATTTACAAAAACCAAATTGATTTTGAATAAGCGATACTTTGACAATTGAGGATATTATTTTAAGGAATTTTGTCTTCGCGTTTTATATTTTTTTCTCTTTATCTCCAAATACTTAAAATACAATTTGAATTTTTAATTGAATCAAGGATAGTCGTATAATTATTTGGTATAGCAGATAATATAGCCAAAATATTACCTTCAGTCACAGGTATGATATCAAAAGCAGAATCATCTGAAAAACATTTTTGAGAAACCATTAACAATTTGAGGTGTTACGACGTTTACTAACTGTGATCGCAGTCACAGTTTAAAATCACTGATATTAGAAAGTAGCAATCACAGGTAGCAACGTGATTTAAAAGTAGCAGTTTTGCCCATCTCTACTACTTACTATGACAATCCATATTTTTTGGCTGTTTATCACTAGACGTCACTTCAACAAAGCCTCACTAATTAATTCCTATACTAATTAATTCCTATCAGTTCAAATTTGGTATTTATGGTCTTAAGAAGCTCCCCATCAATACTAATTAACAAAACATTTTTTTTTTCAAATTTAAAAACCCAGGGTTGAAAGGGTTAATAGACAACTTTTACGGTAAATACTTTGTTTACTGCACTCTTGATGAAACCAAATTGTATCGTTAGGTAAATTAAAACACTTGTTTTGTTTTATATAACCAAACAAGTGTTTTAATTTACCTGATAAGACAACTTTTAGTTTTCTACAAACAATTACTTCTTTGTTGTTGTTAACTTTTTGTACGAAATATGATTTCACTGTCACGAACTTTCCCTTTTATGCAAAAAAATATGAAAAAATATTCCATAGATGGCGCTAAAGAAGTAATTTTTTTTGTACAATGTTTTTGTTTTCATTTTTTGCTTGTTGCCACAACAGATTTTTTTTGACTTGTTCAACCGTGGAGCAAATACACTCACTGCATGTCATGTTAAATCATCCGTACATTTACGTTGGATACATTTTATTAATATTATTATTTATCTCGACTTTCTCGAGGCACCTTTCGAATAGGAAAAATGACCGTGCTTTTCTTCCTGCAGGGGTGAAAACGGTGTGGGCTGTTACGCGATGCGAGAACTACCCAGCGACCCGGACCGTTGCGAATTCATTTGGGTGCTCAACACGAACCTCAGAGGTTGGATACCGCACTCCATTTTACACGCGGCCCTTATCACGATGATGTTTGACTTCGTGAAGAATTTTAAAAAGTACCTAAAATCAGTTAGACGATGAGAGCACTAATGGCCGGACGTGCGACTGTAACCAATATACATTTATTTTTTCTAATATAATTTCTATGAAATTTGTTGATCCGAGTTAAATAATAAGCATTTAAAATGGCGGACCCAGTTTTATTCCAACCAGTGGCACGGGACTCCCGGCTAATTTCCCGCGCGTAGACTAAGGAGTAAACTCTGTGATTCCGTGATATTTTTGATGTGCGTCGCGGTTTAGTTTATAAGGTCATATTTTATCAGTTGTGATCATTTTATATGTTATGAATTTTTTTTTTAGTAATAAAAGAGAGTTGTGTATGCTAGTGGTTTATTTATTCACTTCATATAGTCGTGTACAAAATGGTCCGTTTATAAATGTTGTTGGGCTGGGGGTGGAGCGTTTACTTCTCCTGGGGAGGGAACCAGGCCTGGCAGGCCTCGCTGGCGATTTCGCACATGGCCGACAGGGCTTTTCCGGCGGTGTCGTATTCTGTGAAACAAATATAATATTTAATATGATTGTGTGAAAACATGTAGCTACATAACAAATAAATACATTTAAGAGAATACAACTCATGGCCTACTAGAATGTATTTTCAGCCAATCAGATGCAAGGAAATGCATAGCAACATGTGTATCACCGCGATGATAAAAAACAAAAGTATCGGTGATATTTTATTGTGGTCCTGTCAGAATTTTAAACCTCAAAATGGACAAGAAATGAGTGAATTTATTGAACAAGAAATGAGTGAATTTATTGAACAAGAAATGAGTGAATTTATTGAACAAGAAATGAGTGAATTTATTGAACAAGAAATGAGTGAATTTATTGAACAAGAAATGAGTGAATTTATTGAACAAGAAATGAGTGAATTTCTTGTGCAATTTAAAGTTGTGCAATTTTACAATCTGTCTCAATTTACTGTCTGAAACTGGACGATTTAAATTGCACAAGAACTTGCCTCATTTCTTGTTCAATAAATTGTGTGGTGTAAGACTCGATTTTTGAGACAATTTACTGTCTGAAACCGGACAATTTAAATTACACTTATTTCTTGTTAAATGAATTGTGCGGTGTAAAACGGCTTTTAGATTAGCAGACGTTTTTGGAATTGCAAAGTAATCGAGAAATGCATCAATGCCGATAAAAAGGAAAATCGAAAACGCTTTACCCTGGCTGGTTCCACGCTTTCCAAAGATGGATCCGTTGAAGGGGGGTTTCCTGTAGGTGGCGTCGACGTTGCTGAAGAGACCCACCACCATGACGGCGACGACGGCGAGGAGGACGATTTTGGCGAATTTGGAATCCATTTTCTACGTGGGAAAGAAAGGAAATGGTAAAATCCAAGTCGTGAAAATGATTTCCTTTAAACAACAATTGCGATTTGCGTAAAAATATCTCCCGAAGTCGATAGCCGGTTAATAATAGTGATATGCCAAAATTGTTTTTGAATGTATATTTAAAATGTGTAAATTACTATTAATAAAGATTTTTGAATGCGTATAATTATTATTAATAAAGATATTTGTATATATATATCTCACGATTTTTTTGGGCCGAATGAAGGAATTTGCTAAATATTTGTCGTTTTTGACAACTTGAAACAGAGAAGAGAGCAAGGCGTGCAGTATTAAAATGATTTTTTATCTACTATTTGATACTAGACAAACATGATTTGATATTAATGAAACAAACCAGTAAATTTGGTATGAACTTTTGACTATATAAACTCATTCATACCTTTGATTATATTTATATAGTCAAAGGTATGAACGTAGCTTTCAAATATTTAATTTGGCGAAGTGATTAAAAATTCACAAGCAGGATGTAATGTCTTCAATAAGAATTGCACGATTATTTTTTACTGGACATTCTACATTATAAAAAGTGGACAAACATTTATATAAACAATACAAGCAAAATGTACCGTCTCCAATAAGAATTGACTATATTTATATGGCCAAAGGTATGAACGTAGCTTTCAAATATTTAATTTCTCAATATCAAAATTTCGTGATTAAAATTATCTTGATACACAAATAGTTGATTCAAAATTTACAAGCAAGATATACTGTCTTCAATAAGAAATGCACGATTATTTATTACCGAACATTCTATATTATAAAAACTGGACAAATATTTATATAAACAATACTTACAAGTAACTTTGTTGTTTGCTGTGACGAACTACTTGTAGCAGTGAACTGTTGGACACTTGGATGAGTGATGATGATCTCTGGTGGATGTCCGAGCCTTATATACGGTTTTCTGGCTTATGGTCACCCCTTTCGCGCGGTAAACTGATTAAGCCTCCCATTTGCGGTGTTATTAGAGCGGTAATGTAATCACGCGTTCCCGGATTAATGGGATTCGACGGGAGTCCGAAAATCGCTCGGACGCGTCCCTCTCACCTGTTAACTTGGTTTAAAATTTTTATCAAGTTGAAGTGCATCGGTTTGTGTATTTGCAGTGATTATTCAAACGCGCGTTTTCAGTGATTATACAAACGCGTGCGTTTAAAGGGGTTTCATTTTTAATAAGACAGCTGGCGATTCGATACGGCGGACGTTTGATTTCCCCCGAGATGAAGGCGGATTTTGTCCCCTTTATTGGTTGCTGATTTAATTTACCGGTTTCAAATTGTCTGTGGGATGAGATTTTGATTGTCCAAGTGTTAACAATATTATAATGTTTAATTTTGCAATTATTTTGTCAGAAAACTGTTTTTTTCAAATACTCCCAACAATTATTGCCAAGGGTAGTTGACGAATAAGGTACTCTCCAGTTGATTTTATAACTTTATTTTCTGGATTAGTTTCAGGGAAGAAGGTTCCCCATCTTCAGCAGAAAAACGTCAAATCAAGGTTGAATTAAGAGATGCATTGAGATAATTTCATTCGGCCGTGTATAATTGTAGATTATTAAGATTGTGTGTCCGATAAGATAAAATTGAGCGGAAGAAGATTTCTTCGTCAGAAAATCGTTCATAGATGGGCGGAAATGTAAATTAGTTGGCTAAAGTTGAAAGTATGATGTGTGGAGTTGATCGAACGATCTACATTTATAGACGCAAGATGCGGTTGAAAATCTGATCAAAAAATGGTGATATGGCCATCATGTTACTTTCTCCGACTTGATGGTATCATTTACGTGGTTTATTTTCAAATGAAATCATATTTTAAATGTACTTCGAGCGTTGCGTAAACTCGGATGAAACTGACGTTTAAAACGTCAAAATTATGAAAGATGGAAAAATTATACTTCAAATTCAAAAGCTCAGTTTTCTCAAAAACTAAAGGGATTTCGAAAAAAACTTATTCTTTATAAGTTGCTCATTTTATCATTCTCTACAATTATTATTGACATACATTTGCTGTAACTATTATCGTTTTATAATTATAAACTAAAAATAAAAAAATAAAATAAATTTTTTTCTCGAATAAAAATGATTTTATGAAAAATGTTTTCAAGCAAAAGATGTTCATTTCTTTGTTGTCTTCAATGTTTGTTTAAATGTTTTTGTGATATTTTTCATATTCAAGAAAATATTGGCAAAAAACAAAAAAAACAGTTAAGGTAAACGCCCACTTCCGGTGTACGAAATTTTATCAAAAGCTTTTCAGTTCTTCGGATTATCAAACAAGACGTATGTTCAAAGTTTCGAATCAATTGCTTTATTAGTTTTAGAGATACAACGCACACAGACATAAAAACATTTTTTCGAGAAATTATTAAAATGGCATCTAGGGACCACAAAACGGATATTTCCGTAAAAAAAATTTTTGAAAAAAAAAATCACGATCACAATACTTTCTCGTACTTCGTAACGGAGAGAGTAAAAATAAATTGCCCCTACGTTACTGTGCGTTTGACGCCAATATCGATCGATAATTAATTCATTCGACGAGTTAATAGTAATAGTGATTTATTAAATGTATATAGTTCTTAACCCTTTCAGCCCTGGATTTTTAAATTTGAAAAAAAGAAAAAAAAAAAATTGTTACTTATTATTGATGGGTAGCTTCTTAAGACCATAAATACCAAATTTGAACTCATTTGCTTAATTAGTATAGGAATTAATGAATGAGGCTTTGTTGAAGTGACATCTAGTGATAAACAGCAAAAACATGGATTGTCATAGTAAGTAGAGACATGTAAATGTTGCGGTGGCAATTGCCACCACCAGTGCCGAAAGGGTTAAAAATGATTTCTGTAATAAATGAGGTTTTGGGTACAGTTAGTTTATAGACGCAAAATATAAGAAGAGAATTCTAAGAAAATAGTTTGGCGGCCTCTTACGAGTAAATTAAGGATTTATTCACATCCAGTTAGATTGTTGTCTTCTTTATTCCACAAAATTGTGTTGCGAAATCTTTTCTCGTTTCCGCTAACGTTTAATAGAGAGCGCCACGCGTCGTCTAAACCTTTTATATTCAAACTCCGTTTACGAAATTAACATAAAATTTGTGGCCGTGACAGGATCATATGAAAAGTCATACCGTGAGATCAAAAAGGCGGCGGCAGCCCTTAAAACACAATCCAAAAACCAACAGAAGTTCAGTGGCGTCAATTGGAATAGGAATTTTGGCATGAAATTTAAATAAAACAGGTAGATTATGAATCCTAAATGTATTATTAATAACTAGAAATAACTGCTAACCTTTAAAATAGGCAAAACTATTTTTAAAACAAGTAACCTTTAAATGTCAAAATTAACAAAAAGCACACTGCCCTTGCTGCCCTGCATTGGAAATTTGCAAACAGCCAATATGATTTTACTAGGGATTTTCAGAAAATGCGCCGTCAACTATTTTCGTATAATAAATCATACCATGTAAATCCACCTTAACTTTCAACTCGTTTATGTACAGTTTTCTACCTTCTGCACGGTGTACGCCTGAACTAAATTATTGACCGCAATTCAAATTTCACCCCCGGTCCGGAATTATGCGATCCTGATGAGAATTTCGCGTTTGTAGGTAAATCGACTCGCGACCGAGACGGAGTGGGGTGGGGGGGCTAATTGGGGCCAGGTGAGCACGTGCGCGGGCAACCGGCCGTACCAGAAAAAAACCCGGCGAACTGGTTTTAAGTTCTGTTAAGAAATATATTACCTTTAACGTAGATTATAATTTTGTTTAAACGAGTTTTTAATGTAGCGTTTTGAATGGATCTAGTGTGTGGTGTGTTAAAAACTAAATTCGTTGGGAAAAGATAATTTTCGGGTCTTGTACTCTTTTAGATGTTTATTTTAACAAATTTTGTTCACGAAAATGTTATAATGTGCGCATTATTTAATTGTATGGGCAACATTAATGGGGTACATTTAACACTCAATTTCATTAAACAGGCACACGCAATTGCGTGTTTAATATGCTTATTAAACACGATAATTCGTGCTTTGATTCACAGAACGCGATTTATGATAATATTTTGTTTACCCTATTTAATATTGAATTTAACTTTGATTTTAAATTTTTTTCAATTGTAATTGTAATTACAACTTTAATTTTTATTTTTATTCTAATTGTAATTTTAAATTAAATTTTGATCTTGATTTTAATTTTCGTGAACAAAGTATAGTGTACAACTCGCATATAATGGCTATTAATCACTCAAACGATTTGCTCCACTCGCCTACGGCTCGTTCCGTAAACCTCGTTCTCGTGATTAATAGCTCGTTGTACAATATACTATTATTGTTTTTTACTAAACTATTAATACCTCTGTAAATTACAATTTGAATCATTAAAATCAATTTAACCATTAAAAAATTGCTGCGGCAATATTTATTATTGCAGGATTTTCACAGCACTTTTACTCCAGAAGATTAAAGGATTATATGTTTGGCGGTCATTTAATGCTTACATTAACAAAATCATCCCTTAGAATTGCTATTTAGAAGCTTTTAAATAATTTTCGTCGCCATCTATTGGACGGTGGCTGAACTGCTAAGTGATGTTTTTGAACAGCGCCAAAATGCTCGAACTTAATACTTATTGTCAAAATGTTAATGTCTAGCAATGGGCTGTGCATGAAACGGTAGACGATTTAATTTTTAATCGAATGGTGTATAAAATAGCTGAGGAAATTTAGCGGTTTTTCTGTAATTTGCGAATGAAAATTAAGGACGACACACTTACCGACATTTACAGCTCACTGTAACAAAAAAATTCAATAAAGAAGAATTTGCTATATTCTTCAATCAAATACGGGTTACAATACTTATTCCTGATTAATCATTCAACTATTTATATTGGCAATGCATTACAATAAGAGAAATATACGAGAAATCATAATCTAAGTAGAGGGCTCCACCTGTTATCGTGGGGATAAACTACTTAATAATTTGTGGATGTAATAATTGTTGTAATAATAAAAGAATATTTAAAAACTTAAAAAGAATGTTGTCTCATGATTAAATAAGTTGACTTGTGGATATTTACGTACTTAAATTGCAGAAACAATACTTTATAATATACACGCCTAATGGCAAGCAACCCGATATACGCATAACTAGAATTAGTTTATTATTAAAAACTTCTAATTTTATACGTAACAGGGACAAAACCATAAGGGTAATCCTGAGTAAAGCTTAAAAGATAGTGGAAATATTTAAATTGCGGAAACAATGTTATTATTTAAACGCCTACTTGTAGGCAACCCAATATACTATAACTAATATTATTTTTTATTAAAAACTTCTAATTTTAAATAAATGTAATAGGGACACAAGCATGAGTGTAATCCTTAGCAATGCTTTAAAAATATTACATTTATAGCTTTGTTCCTGTTACGATTAAAATTTGAAGTTTTAAATAATAAATCATTATTAGTTATACGTGTATTGAGTTGCCTGTAAGCAGGCGTTTATATAATATAATTATTTCTGCCATTTAAATACTTTAATATTCACATTATTTTTTAAGCTTCACGGAGGATTACACTTATGGTTTTGTCACTGTCACGTTTAAAATAGGAAGTTTTTAGTAATAAATTAATATTATTTATTGTCTGTAAGTAGGCGTTTATGTAATATAATTATTTCTGCAATTTAAATACTTAAATATTCGCACTATTTTTGAAGCTTTACTGATGATTACACTTATGGTTTTGTCACTGTCACCTTTAAAATTGGAAGTTTTTAAAAGTAGTTACGCGTTTATCGGGTTGCCTGTAATTAGGCGGATATATTATAATGTATTGTTTTTGCAATTTAAATACGAAAATATCTACAAGTAAATTTATTTTATTATAAGGTAACAGTCTTCTTAAGTTTTTAAATATTCTTTCTTTATTAAAACAATTATTAAATTCACAAATGAAAACGTAATTTATCCCCGCGATAACAGAGGGCACCCTCTATGAAGATTAGGATTCCTCATATATTTCTCTTATTGTAATGCATTAATAATATAAAAAGTTAATTGAATAATCAGTAATAAGTATTGGGACTCGTATTTCATTAAAGAATATAGCAAATTGTTGTGCGTTTAGGTTTTAAGTTACAGTGAACTGTAAATGTCGGTAAGTGTGTCGTGCTTAATTTTCATTCGCAAATTACAAGAAAACCGGTAAATTGTCTCAGCTATTTTATGTACCATTCGATTCCGAATGAAATCGTCTATCGTTTCGTGTACAGCGCATTTCTGAATATTAACACTTTGATTATAAGGATAAAGTTCGAGCATTTTGGCGCTGTTCAAAAACATCACTTATTAGTTCGGCCATCGTCGAATAGATGGCGACGAGGCGTGGGAATGGAAACGTAAAATGTTTAAAAGCTTTCAAATAGTAATTCTGAGGGATGATTTTGATAATTTGAACGTTAAATCACCGCCAAACTTGCAATCCTTTAATCTTTTCAAATAAACGTACGCGTTTATATTGCCAGTCCTTTGACTCGCGCCCAAAAACCGGCAAAACAGGGAGCAGTGGGCATGACGAGGACCGTGATCACAGTATAGGGTTAGTTTAAGTTCCCCCATTTGAATTGTGTTAATATTGGCTTCCCTAATTATTTGACAGTATCGGTCTTCGTACATTATTTTTAAAGCTTTTTAAGCTGAATGATTTGGTACCTTACTCAATAATTTCTGCCGAGTATTTATCGAGATATTTGCAACAAAAACTTTACTAATATTTTGAATGAAAAACGAAGGTTTGCCATGAAATCATAATGGCGGATATTTCATTTTGTTCTAAAAAGTGACGTTTGGTGTCACATTACGATTTACAACCGATCGTGTATTTCAAAAATATCAATCCGTATCACATTTTTAACCCCTTGAGTTTTTTGCCGAGACTCTTCGCAATCGATAAGGCTATTGCGCTTTGTGGCGTTTTTCACCCAAAAGGTTAAAATAAATGATAATATCCAAGCGATATTTTGGCAAACATTTTTCATTCAAAGCGATGCGATAAAAAATGTTACTTTCTTTTGAAAATCTCTGTGTTATCTGTAGGCAAACTCATCGTTCTTTCCTAGCTCTATTTGCAGAAGCTTAGAAAATAAGTAGTGATCGTAAATATGAGCAAGGGACATTAAGGGATTTAAAATTCGTTAAAGTGTTGGTTCGCGTTCCGCAATAGAGGAACATCTCAGTTAAGGTTTCTGCAATAAATTATCTCCGGGTTATTTGTGCCCGGGGCGTAAAACACAGATGTTCCCTCCGGTTAGTGGAAAGTCGCAATAAACCCCCAATTTTAGGTCTCCGTCTCCGTCAATAACTCTTTAATTTTTCTTTTACCCACCTCCCCCCCTTCCTCTCTATCATCTACAACTCTTCCACTCCGATAATAATTGGCGTTATCTGGCCCGGCAAACTGGACCGTGAACCGCCCGATTAGGGATTAGGGCCTTTTTGATTAATAACCCTCGGCGTGTCCGTGTGTTGGTGTGTATCAGTTAATCAGCGTGTGGGGATCGAACCCGCGCTAATTGCAGTGACCCAGTTATTTAGGGACGGAGGATCGAATTCCCATCCCGGTGTAAGATTACCGGCGATAAAAGGGTGTTCGCTATTTTTTAATATAAGAGGGCGAAAGGGAGGGATTTATGAATTTAGCCGCCGTGAATATTAAGGAGGGTTCCTCTGCAATCCTCCAGGACGTGGCGGAGTGTCGCAGAAGGAAGGTCCAGATGCTCCCGCAGACCCCGCAAACCCCCGGCAATCGATACACAATGGGGGAATTCCGGGCACGTACCCAGAATGCATCACCTAGACGGCCCCCCTCCGGATTCCTGCCTCTTTCTCCTGCCCCCCCGAACACTTTTCACCGCATGTCTAAAACTTATATAAATTGCCGCACACTAACTCTTCATTACTACTGCTCAAGTTTTTAACTATCGACTTTTTCACACCGGTCAGTGCAATATTTTTCTATCAAAGTACTCGGACGTTCATTTCCCAGTTAGAGATTTTAATTTTGTTCTTTGTCGGCGGTTATTCTAAATATAACTTCTCTGCATCTCTCGTATATTATTTAAGCAGCAGTTTCTCCTTGCCACCATGTTTTTTTTACGAATTTTCCTGTAATATTTTCCAGTGGCGGCTCGTGAAAGCCACTTACAATCCCCAAAAATTGCATTTAGAATTATTTCCTGAAGAAATCACAGGTTCGATTCGGGGTTTCTATACATCACTGGAAAGATCCCTTCAGGACGCTTCAGAAAATGTACTTTCCCAACCACAAATGTCGATTTCAAGCCCGTGACGCGTCAGCAAAGAAAACTGGAAAATGGAAAAAATCGGAAAAATCAACTTTTTTAATAATCATCGTAGACCTTCATGTAATACCTTTTTCTTCATCAGAAGGACGAGCTAAATCAATTGGCGTTAAAAATTTCATCTAGAAAAAATTGCAAAAAAGTTGGCAAGTCTCCATGAACAGTGGCGGCTCGTGGCTCGGAAATACTTGCAGGTCCAGGACGTGGAATTCTCTTCTTTGTCGAAATTTTCTGCACCATATACAAATAACGAGCTAAATCGATTGGCGTTAAAAAATTTCATCTAGAAAAAATTACAAAAAAGTTGAGAAGTCACCATGAACATTATGGAAAATTTGGAAAAAATCGATTTTTTCAGATTTTGAAGGACCGTAGCGACTAAACGAAAAATCCAAATCGAACGCGGTTTTCAAATCCGTGTTCGACGTGTGCAAATTAGTCGGATCCAATTAAAATTGGCAATTTAAAATTTTTGACGAAAACCTGAAAAACTACCCAAGGGTCCCCTTGTTACTTTTGCCCAAAAATTGTATTTAAAATGATTTCCTGATGAAACCACTGGTTAGATTCGGGGTTTCTATACGTCACTGGAAAGATCCCTTCAAGGTCCTTCAGAAAATGTGCTTTCGCAACCACAAATGTCAATTTTAAGCTCGTGACGCGTCAGCAAAAAAAACTTGAAAATGGAAAAAATCAACTTTTTTAATAATCATCGTAGACCGTCATGTAATACCTTTTTTTCATCAAAAAAACGAATTGAATCGATTGGCGTTAAAAAATTTCATCCATCAAAAAATGCAAAAAAGTTAGCATGTCACCATGAAATTTATGAGAGATTTTGAGAAAAGTCGTTTTTTTCAAATTTTAAACGGTTGTAGCGGCTGAACGAAGAATCCAATTTGAACGCGGTTTTCAAATCCGTGCTCCTTGGGTGCAAAATAATCGGATTTAATTAAAATTAAATTAAAATTAAAATTTAATTTTTGACGAAAATTTGAAAAACTACCCAAGGGTCCCCCCTTCTTACTTTTGCCCAAAAATTGCATTTAAAATGATTTCCTGAAGAAACCACTAGTTCGATTCGGGGTTTCTATACGTCACTGGAAAGATCCCTTCAAGGTCCTTCAGAAAATGTGCTTTCGCAACCACAAATGTCAATTTTAAACCCGTGACGCGTCAGCAAAAAAAACTCGAAAATGGAAAAAATCGAAAAAATCAACTTTTTTAATAATCATCGTAGACCTTCATGTAATACCTTTTTTTTTTATCAAAAAAACGAACTAAATCGATTGGCGTTAAAATTTTTTATCCAGAAATAAATGCAAAAAAGTTAACATGTCACCATGAAATTTATGGAAGATTTTGAGAAAAGTCGATTTTTTCAAACTTTAAACGGTTGTAGCGGCTGAACGAAGAATCCAATTTGAACGCGGTTTTCAAATTTGTGCTCCTTGGGTGCAAAATAATCGGATTTAATTAAAATTGGCGATTTTTAATTTTTGACGAAAACTTGAAAAACTACCCAAGGGTCCCCCCTTCTTACTTTTGCCAAAAAATTGCATTTAAAATGATTTCCTGAAAAAACCACTGGTTAGATTCGGGGTTTCTATACGTCACTGAAAAGATCCCTTCAAGGTCCTTCAGAAAATGTGCTTTCGCAACCTCAAATGTCAATTTTAAGCCCGTGACACGTCTGCAAAGAAAACGCGAAAATGGAAAAAATTTAAAAAATCAACTTTTTTAATAATCATCGTAGATCTTTATGTAATACCTTTTTTTTCATCAGAAGAACGAGCTAATTTGATTGGGGTTAAAAAAATTCATCCATCAAAAAATTCAAAAAAGTTAGCATGTCACCATGAAATTTATGAGAGATTTTGAGAAAAGTTGATTTTTTCAAACTTTGAACGGCTGTAGCGGCTGAACGAAGAATCCAATTTGAACGTGGTTTTCAAATCTGTGCTCCTTGGATGCAAATTAGTCGGATTCAATCAAAATTGGCGATTTTTAATTTTTGACGAAAACTTGAAAAACTACCCAAGGGTCCCCCCTTCCTACTTTTGCCCAAAAATTGCATTTAAAATGATTTCCTGAAGAAACCACTGGTTCGATTCGGGGTTTCTATACGTCACTGGAAAGATCCCTTCAAGGTCCTTCAGAAAATGTGCTTTCGCAACCTCAAATGTCAATTTTAAGCCCGTGATGCGTCAGCAAAGAAAACGCAAAAATGGAAAAAATTGAAAAAATCAACTTTTTTAATAATCATCGTAGACCTTCATGTAATACCTTCTTTTTCATCAGAAGAACGGACTAAATCGATTGGCATTAAAAAAAAATCACCTAAAAAAAATTTCCCCCATTGACGCCAAATTCTTAAGAATTATATTGGGAGTATTAGGTTAATATTTCGCAAATTTTAATAAAGAAGTTTTATCGGGGGTAATACCACAAGAGGTTATAATTTGGCCGGATAAATTTTATTTGTTTGCACGAGCCATTGAATCGACACAAATTTCAGACAGCCAACATAATATTACTTAAATTATTATCCCCACTTTAAAAAAATTGCTGCCAACTATTTTCGACTTTTTGATCTCTCGGCACTAAGCACATAACTATTAGTAATCGAAATCTGTTTCGTGTGTCCTCTCAGGAGGGATTTGAATGCGTAAGTTGCGATGATGTCCACACGGAGTTACTTAACTGCGAAAGGGATTCAGAGCGTGGCCGGCGAAACTTTCGGCGCGCGGATTAGAAATTCAAATGCGAAGGGCTTCCTTTTACGAGGGGGGGGGGGATTGCTATCCGCAACGTTTCGGACGATTTGCACATAGCAAACTTCATACATCCGATACAGTCGTATAATAATTTGCATATTCCCGTCGGAGTTGTCGCCGCCGCCGGTTTCCGGGACACGTTTCCAATTAAAGTTTTAATGGCGACACGCGGTGACTTAAGCGGCAGTGTTATCGCCATCCCGAAATGAACTTGTTCAACATAAAAGTTGGAAATATCGACGCCGAAGTTGGAAAATAATGATCGTGCAAACGGAACAAATGTTATTGTATTCATCCTTAAATGGAATCAGGGGAATAAAAATTGTTCTCGGATTGTCACATGAGACTTATGTTCAAAGTTTAATGTTAATTGCTGCATTGGTTTTTGAGATACAGACACACACTGGGTGTTCCATTAAAAAAAAATCCAACTTTGTGTCATTACTCTTAAATAAAAAGTCTAAACAAAAAAATAAGCACGCCACTGAATTTTCCGAAGAAGACCACACAAATAACTATTATACTGCTTGTTTGCGTATTTTACAGTTATCGAGAAAAAGATGTATTTTAAAACAGCTAAAAATTGAAAAACGCCCTATATCTCCCAAACTAATCAAATTCGCCATGATCTGTTAATACTGCTATTGTTATTTAAAAAACAGAGGTCGTACCTCTATCAGATTTTTTCCAACTCTTAAGGTTACCGAAACATCGAATTTGGACCACCCGGTACACGTTTTAATCAAATTCCAATTCGCTCTGTGTTTTTTTTTTATTATGTTATTTTTAAGGAAATGCAGGTTTTACTGGATCGGACGGAAAACGATAAATTTCCGCGTGTACATCTAATATTTGCAGGGTCGATCCCAGATATTTTTCAGTTACAGTTTTTTTTTTCTTTTCTTTTTCATCAAGCCGGCGGATTACGCTTGTAGATTTTCACGTTCCGGATATTTCGGTTTGAATGGAATTTAGACGAGTGTATTAAATCTAGAAAACAATATCGCTTCCTTCCGGATCACAACGTCAACGTTGTCTGCAGCTCTGGGCCCGGCGCATCCACCATAAATAACGGCCGACCTCACCGTATTTATTTTAAATGCAATTATGTACATTATTTACACGGACGATAAGATAACTTAAAATTGGCCTTGAAGAATCTTCAATTAATGAACACAATGGATGCTTCTAGAACAAAATTAAAAATAGTTGAAAGCTGAACAAAGTTTCTAATTCCATTCAGAAATAATGTATTTTTGATTTCTCATCAAAATTGAAATATTCAATCTAGAAACAAAACCACAACACCTTAAACTTAAACTGAACAAAACGAAAGTTGCATTCAACGATTAGAAAATTTGTGCAGAACTAATAAATTGAAGAATTAACTTGAAAGTTACTAAATCCATTCAGAAATATTGCATTTCTATTTTCTCATCAAAACAATTGAAAAATCCAAGCTAGAAACAAAACCACAACACCTTGAACTTAAAACTGGAGAAAACGAAAATTGCATTCAACGATTAGAAAATTTGTGCGGAACTAATAAATTGAGGAAATAACTTGAAAGTTTCCAAATTCATTCAGAAATATTGTATTTCTGATTTCTCATCAAAACAATTGATAAATTCAAGCTAGAAACAAAACCTCAACACCTTGAACTTAAAACTGGAGAAAACGAAAATTGCATTCAACGATTAGAAAATTTGTGCGGAACTAATAAATTGAGCAATTAATTTGAAACTTTCCAAATCCATTCAGAAAAATTGCATTTCTGATTTCTCAACAAAACAATTGACACTTTCAAGCTAGAAACAAAACCACAACATCTTGAACTTAAAACTGGAGAAAACGAAAATTGCATTCAACAATTAGAAAATTTGTGCAGAATAATAAATTGAGGAATTAACTTGAAAGTTCCCAAATCCATTCAGAAATATTGCATTTCTATTTTCTCATCAAAACAATTGATAAATCCAAGCTAGAAACAAAACCACAACACCTTGAACTTAAAACTGGAGAAAACGAAAATTGCATTCAACGATTAGAAAATTTGTGCGGAACTAATAAATTGAGCAATTAATTTGAAACTTTCCAAATCCATTCAGAAAAATTGCATTTCTGATTTCTCAACAAAACAATTGACACTTTCAAGCTAGAAACAAAACCACAACATCTTGAACTTAAAACTGGAGAAAACGAAAATTGCATTCAAAGATTAGAAAATTTGTGCAGAACTAATAAATTGAGGAATTAACTTGAAAGTTCCCAAATCCATTCAGAAATATTGTATTTCTGATTTCTCATCAAAACAATTGATAAATCCAAGCTAGAAACAAAACCACAACACCTTGAACTTAAAACTGGAGAAAACGAAAATTGCATTCAACAATTAGAAAATTTGTGCAGAACTAATAAATTGAGGAATTAACTTGAAAGTTTCCAAATCCATTCAGAAATATTGTATTTCTGATTTCTCATCAAAACAATTGACACATCCAAGCTAGAAACAAAACCACAACACCTTAAAATTAAAACTGGAGAAAACGAAAATTGCATTCAACGATTAGAAAATTTGCGCAAAACTAATAAATTGAGGAATTAACTTGAAAGTTCCCAAATCCATTCATAAATATTGTATTTCTGATTTCTCATCAAAACATTTGATAAATCCAAGCTAGAAACAAAACCACAACACCTTGAACTTAAAACTGGAGAAAACGAAAATTGCATTCAACGATTAGAAAATTTGCGCAAAACTAATAAATTGAGGAATTAACTTGAAAGTTCCCAAATCCATTCATAAATATTGTATTTCTGATTTCTCATCAAAACATTTGATAAATCCAAGCTAGAAACAAAACCACAACACCTTGAACTTAAAACTGGAGAAAACGAAAATTGCATTCAAAGATTAGAAAATTTGTGCAGAACTAATAAATTGAGGAATTAACTTGAAAGTTCCCAAATCCATTCAGAAATATTGTATTTTTGATTTCTCATCAAAACAATTGATAAATCCAAGCTAGAAACAAAACCACAACACCTTGAACTTAAAACTGGAGAAAACGAAAATTGCATTCAACGATTAGAAAATTTGTGCAGAACTAATAAATTGAGGAATTAACTTGAAAGTTTCCAAATCCATTCAGAAATATTGTATTTCTGATTTCTCATCAAAACAATTGACACATCCAAGCTAGAAACAAAACCACAACACCTTGAACTTAAAACTGGAGAAAACGAAAATTGCATTCAAAGATTAGAAAATTTGTGCAGAACTAATAAATTGAGGAATTAACTTGAAAGTTCCCAAATCCATTCAGAAATATTGTATTTCTGATTTCTCATCAAAACAATTGATAAATCCAAGCTAGAAACAAAACCACAACACCTTGAACTTAAAACTGGAGAAAACGAAAATTGCATTCAACAATTAGAAAATTTGTGCAGAACTAATAAATTGAGGAATTAACTTGAAAGTTTCCAAATCCATTCAGAAATATTGTATTTCTGATTTCTCATCAAAACAATTGACACATCCAAGCTAGAAACAAAACCACAACACCTTAAAATTAAAACTGGAGAAAACGAAAATTGCATTCAACGATTAGAAAATTTGCGCAAAACTAATAAATTGAGGAATTAACTTGAAAGTTCCCAAATCCATTCATAAATATTGTATTTCTGATTTCTCATCAAAACATTTGATAAATCCAAGCTAGAAACAAAACCACAACACCTTGAACTTAAAACTGGAGAAAACGAAAATTGCATTCAACGATTAGAAAATTTGCGCAAAACTAATAAATTGAGGAATTAACTTGAAAGTTCCCAAATCCATTCATAAATATTGTATTTCTGATTTCTCATCAAAACATTTGATAAATCCAAGCTAGAAACAAAACCACAACACCTTGAACTTAAAACTGGAGAAAACGAAAATTGCATTCAAAGATTAGAAAATTTGTGCAGAACTAATAAATTGAGGAATTAACTTGAAAGTTCCCAAATCCATTCAGAAATATTGTATTTTTGATTTCTCATCAAAACAATTGATAAATCCAAGCTAGAAACAAAACCACAACACCTTGAACTTAAAACTGGAGAAAATGAAAATTGCATTCAACGATTTGAAAATTTGTGCAGAACTAATAAATTGAGGAATTAACTTGAAACTTTCCAAATCCATTCAGAAATATTGTATTTCTGATTTCTCATCAAAACAATTGATAAATCCAAGCTAGAAACAAAAACACAACACCTTGAACTTAAAACTGGAGAAAACGAAAATTGCATTCAACAATTAGAAAATTTGTGCAGAACTAATAAATTGAGCAATTAATTTGAAACTTTCCAAATCCATTCAGAAAAATTGCATTTCTGATTTCTCAACAAAACAATTGACACTTTCAAGCTAGAAACAAAACCACAACATCTTGAACTTAAAACTGGAGAAAACGAAAATTGCATTCAAAGATTAGAAAATTTGTGCAGAACTAATAAATTGAGGAATTAACTTGAAAGTTCCCAAATCCATTCAGAAATATTGTATTTTTGATTTCTCATCAAAACAATTGATAAATCCAAGCTAGAAACAAAACCACAACACCTTGAACTTAAAACTGGAGAAAACGAAAATTGCATTCAACGATTAGAAAATTTGTGCAGAACTAATAAATTGAGGAATTAACTTGAAAGTTTCCAAATCCATTCAGAAATATTGTATTTCTGATTTATCATCAAAACAATTGATAAATCCAAGCTAGAAACAAAACCACAACGCCTTAAACTTAAAACTGGAGAAAACGAAAATTGCATTCAACGATTAGAAAATTTGTGCGGAACTAATAAATTGAGGAAATAACTTGAAAGTTTCCAAATTCATTCAGAAATATTATATTTCTGATTTCTCATCAAAACAATTGATAAATTCAAGCTAGAAACAAAACCACAACACCTTGAACTTAAAACTGGAGAAAACGAAAATTGCATTCAACGATTAGAAAATTTGTGCAGAACTAATAAATTGAGGAATTAACTGGCTGCAGCCGATAACATCAAAAAATTAAACACTCTGAAGTAAAAATTTAATTCAGAGGAAATGGAAATATTTGTATTATCTGATTTAAATTGTGTAGTTAAAGTATTTACGTATCAATTGATCACAAACACTCTCGATAAATTGTCTGCAAGGCTTTCGGATAAATTGAAGCCGGCTTAACAATCCGAACGATGTTTTCGGCCCGATTTGAAAATTTATTTATTGTTGTCATTTTCGATCGAGTAATGGAGTTTATTTTTAAAGTTCCGCCACGGAGCGATCGAGCGTGGAGATTACATTTGTGAAGTTCGGCAGTTCTTAATCCCCCGCAGGTATTTTTTTTTCTTCCCTCTCCCTGCCCCGAGCCTTCGTGTTGTCGCGTGGTTTATTGCGTGATTTTTAAGGACGGACGAATTCCGACAGTCGCTCCGGGCTGGAAGTAAATCCCCCCCGCCCCCGCTCCTGCCCCCGCCGCAACTTTTAAAATTGCTTAATAAATTTCCGACACAACACGCATTTAAACAAACTTAATTCCTCGCCCCTAGTAAAAGTTTTTATTGGAGACCTCCGTTACTTTAGAGAAACTAAGAACTGGTGGATGCGCCGGTTTTTTTTTTAATTAAGACGGATCACCGATGGGTTTTGATGAATCGCGCGATTTTATTCTTTGCGTAATTAAAGTTTGTGGTTGGGCTGGTCGGGACGGGAAGGGAACCTTTTCTTGTTACGTCTAAGGGGTGGATTTATCTCGGCGCGTCCGGAGTAATTCGTCATGCCAGCTGTGTTAACAAGTGTTGGCAAAACCAGCAACAAGACATAAACTTTGATTACAATTTACATGCAAGAAAAAGGGGGCTATGAAGCTGAAGTAAATTATTGCCTTGTTTTTTTTTGTTATACGTCCTGTCATAAATTATTACGTGGAAAGGACTTATTATAATTTTGCCCAGTTATGATGTTATGTCTAATCAAATTCAAAGGGGGTTGTAGTCATCAACCACCTGAAATATTAATCATTTTTAATTCATTTTAAAATATCAATTGTAAATCTAAGTGTCCTCTGGAATTCGTCCCTTTTGTTTTTTAAAGCATACGGTTTGTCATAAATTATTACTTATTAAAATGTTGCCCATTTATGATGTTATTATGTCTGTTTTTTTATTATCTCACTTTAAATAATAATACTTTTGTATTCCTTTTAGTAGTCACTTTCAGAATACCTAACCCAACCTAACCTAACCTAACCCAACCTAACCTAACCCAACCTAACCCAACCTAACCTAACCTAACCCAACCCAACCTAACCTAACCTAACCTAACCCAACCTAACCCAACCTAACCTAACCCAACCCAACCCAACCTAACCTAACCTAACCTAACCTAACCTAACCTAACCAAACCAAACCTAACCTAACCCAACCTAACCTAACCTAACCTAACCTAACCTAACCTAACCTAACCTAACCTAACCTAACCTAACCTAACCTAACCTAACCTAACCTAACCCAACCTAACCTAACCTAACCCAACCTAACCCAACCTAACCCAACCCAACCTAACCCAACCTAACCTAACCCAACCTAACCTAACCTAACCTAACCTAACCTAACCTAACCTAACCTAACCTAACCTAACCCAACCTAACCCAACCTAACCTAACCCAACCTAACCTAACCTAACCCAACCTAACTTAACCTAACCTATTCTCTCGAATTCCTTTTGTTTCTAAAACATAAGGTTTATCATAAATTATTACTTATTCAAATTTTGCTTATTTATGTGTTATTATGTCTGTTTTTTATTATCTTACTTTAAATAATAATACTTTCGTATTCCTCTTAGTAGCCACTTTTAAAATACAGATGAAAATCTAGTGTCCTCCCGAATTCGTCCCTTTTGTTTTTAAAACTATGGACATTAAGTGAGTTTTCACGGGGCGCATATAAAGCTTTTATGGGGCCGTATAACGCGCGGTGCCTGGGGGGGCGCCAAACGGCTTTATGGAACGATAAAAAGGCAACCCTGAGAGCCCCGTTTTTCGGGAGGGGGGGCCCAAAAGTCAAGACAATAATTATTCGAATATTCGAATCGATACACAAAGTAGCGAAACGGTTTCTCTAAAGAATCGGACGTTTGCGCACGAAAATTAAATGCCCTCGCAATTTTCCCCGACGAGGGTTGTTAGGTGTGTTAAATATTTACTTTGTCTTTAGTAATTAGAATTTATATGTTGAAAATAAACAGCGTTATTTGCATAACTTTGTACCGTTTACGTCATATTATTTACAGTGACAGTGACAGTGACAGTGACAGTGACAGTGACAGTGACAGTGACAGTGACAGTGACAGTGACAGTGACAGTGACAGTGACAGTGACAGTGACAGTGACAGTGACAGTGACAGTGACAGTGACAGTGACAGTGACAGTGACAGTGACAGTGACAGTGACAGTGACAGTGACAGTGACAGTGACAGTGACAGTGACAGTGACAGTGACAGTGACAGTGACAGTGACAGTGACAGTGACAGTGACAGTGACAGTGACAGTGACAGTGACAGTGACAGTGACAGTGACAGTGACAGTGACAGTGACAGTGACAGTGACAGTGACAGTGACAGTGACAGTGACAGTGACAGTGACAGTGACAGTGACAGTGACAGTGACAGTGACAGTGACAGTGACAGTGACAGTGACAGTGACAGTGACAGTGACAGTGACAGTGACAGTGACAGTGACAGTGACAGTGACAGTGACAGTGACAGTGACAGTGACAGTGACAGTGACAGTGACAGTGACAGTGACAGTGACAGTGACAGTGACAGTGACAGTGACAGTGACAGTGACAGTGACAGTGACAGTGACAGTGACAGTGACAGTGACAGTGACAGTGACAGTGACAGTGACAGTGACAGTGACAGTGACAGTGACAGTGACAGTGACAGTGACAGTGACAGTGACAGTGACAGTGACAGTGACAGTGACAGTGACAGTGACAGTGACAGTGACAGTGACAGTGACAGTGACAGTGACAGTGACAGTGACAGTGACAGTGACAGTGACAGTGACAGTGACAGTGACAGTGACAGTGACAGTGACAGTGACAGTGACAGTGACAGTGACAGTGACAGTGACAGTGACAGTGACAGTGACAGTGACAGTGACAGTGACAGTGACAGTGACAGTGACAGTGACAGTGACAGTGACAGTGACAGTGACAGTGACAGTGACAGTGACAGTGACAGTGACAGTGACAGTGACAGTGACAGTGACAGTGACAGTGACAGTGACAGTGACAGTGACAGTGACAGTGACAGTGACAGTGACAGTGACAGTGACAGTGACAGTGACAGTGACAGTGACAGTGACAGTGACAGTGACAGTGACAGTGACAGTGACAGTGACAGTGACAGTGACAGTGACAGTGACAGTGACAGTGACAGTGACAGTGACAGTGACAGTGACAGTGACAGTGACAGTGACAGTGACAGTGACAGTGACAGTGACAGTGACAGTGACAGTGACAGTGACAGTGACAGTGACAGTGACAGTGACAGTGACAGTGACAGTGACAGTGACAGTGACAGTGACAGTGACAGTGACAGTGACAGTGACAGTGACAGTGACAGTGACAGTGACAGTGACAGTGACAGTGACAGTGACAGTGACAGTGACAGTGACAGTGACAGTGACAGTGACAGTGACAGTGACAGTGACAGTGACAGTGACAGTGACAGTGACAGTGACAGTGACAGTGACAGTGACAGTGACAGTGACAGTGACAGTGACAGTGACAGTGACAGTGACAGTGACAGTGACAGTGACAGTGACAGTGACAGTGACAGTGACAGTGACAGTGACAGTGACAGTGACAGTGACAGTGACAGTGACAGTGACAGTGACAGTGACAGTGACAGTGACAGTGACAGTGACAGTGACAGTGACAGTGACAGTGACAGTGACAGTGACAGTGACAGTGACAGTGACAGTGACAGTGACAGTGACAGTGACAGTGACAGTGACAGTGACAGTGACAGTGACAGTGACAGTGACAGTGGGATTTCCAGAAAATGCATGTCCTAGATTTATATTAAAAGTAACTGATATGTTTCCCTAATTCAAGTAAATGTGATTTAAAAACACAGAGAGGTTATTTTACACTTCCTTTCAAATGTCAATGAATAATCACTGAAAGTACTTATTGGAATAAAAAAATTATAGATGGCGCTGACGATATTCTAGATATAATTTTAAGAACTTTAAAATAGTCGTCGTCCTACCTATAGAATTATCACTTCCTACATCGGATAACTTATTGACTTTTGAGAATTTTTTGAATAGAACTCTTTAATCAAACATCAAACCGCCTGGTATTTGAACATATGTTATTGTTTTAGGGTAATGTAGGGCGCGGCCGGTGTTGGAAGCGTAAATAGTTTAGGAGGCTGCGGGGAAGTAAATAGCGCAGTTAGTTTCCTTCTTTGTGTAGCGAATTTATTTTGCAGTGTTTGACAAGTATACAAGCACATAGAGGCGAGGCGGGGGCGTACAGCTCCGAGTTAATACTTCGACTTCACTCTTCGACTCCGTGCACACGCCCACGACAAATAGACGATTCTGCGAAACTAAACTCGCGAACAAATATTCCGGCTATATGTAATTATTTAGCGTGTTCGCGCGGGCGGAAACCTTCACCCTTTTCGCCGTTCAGTTCTCCCTTTGATGCCATTTAAAATTCTCGTCGCGACTGGTTATTATTTTACAAAAAAATATACTCATAAAACGAAGTCCTTTATATTTTTCATTAAACTATTTTCCACTGCACATTTTGGCCCTAATTTACGGGCGTAACATAGAGGTAAATCAAAAAGCGGGCGGGGTTTAATAGTATATAGTGTATCAAGGGCCGAAAATAGGCTTTTGCAACCCGCCGCTTTTAGTTGCTAAAGCATTTCGGCATGAGTTACACTCGATATTTTTTCGCCTGCCTTAAGTAAAAACAGTGTTTCAGGAAATTTTACATCGCGCACCATTGAACTGTCACTGTCAGATTTTTGCGTAGCCTACTCATATTTCGCGAAGGTTGTGCATATTATTTTTCGGCCCTAGATACCCTAAATCGTAGTTTCGGCACGATTTTTATGGCCGAAATATATGGCTCCGGTAGAGGCAGGCGAAAAAATACAATAGTCTACAATAGTTGTATCTTACTTACGTGCGTAATTAATAATAATATGCCTTTTCCTATAACGCATTTTCACGAACCGCGAAACTGCGCCGCGATTGTGGCGCGTCTTCCTATTAATCCATTTATGCGGCCGCAGCTTTGGCACCGTCCAAACCAGTGCAACGTCGCATGTCCGCGCGCTTCCTTTGATCCGACAGCAAACCATGCGCCCAACACAAATCATGCTCGCGAACACGATACACACCTGCGCAGCGCGCTTTCGGCGCAAGTGTGTTACAAGCATTACACCCTGGATCAAACTTAACGTAGCACTATTTGCAGCACTCGCTTAGGGGTACATTATGAACACCTTTGAATCACACAAACACCAACACTGACAGCCAATTCTATAAAAAAAACTTTACAAATGGCCGTTCTTATTGACATCGATCACCATGGCAACGTATAATTTAAGCACATCAAGGAAACTACGATTATGCCGTACAAATTGTTACGTTAAAAAAAATATTACCTTTGACTAGGAGTGTATATACTTCAGATAAATCAAGAGGAACAAGGCGCGCGCCGGACGTAAACATCTGTTAGAATTTTCCTCGGAGCGGAAAAATGCTCTCGTCGTCGCGAGTGAGGGCGAAGCAAGAAGGCGAGAGGGACGGAGGATCGATGTCCTCTCGATTAATCATGCAAACAGCGCACCTCTATTAATATTAATGTTCGGACTTAATAAGCGACCGAATTAACATTCCTCGCGACTGTTAATAATCCGGAATCGAAATTGACGCCCGAATTTTAATTAATTAATTCCGATGCCGCCCGGGCCACCAGGCAACGCGGCGTTTTAATTAATCCCAAGTGAAAAATATTTCTTTTATATATAGTATATAAACAAGAGTAATAATAATAATAATTTATTAACGGAACCTAAATTATACAAAATAAATAAAATAGATTGTGTAATACCTAAACTATCTTAAATTTAACAGAAATTATTAACCAACCCCGCCGGTGCCACAATATACCCTTTTATTTAACGTATAATAATATACCATATGTATAAAAATTATTTAGATAAAGGGTGGCTTTGTATTTCGGAACGTACGTTGCAGGTTTGATACGTCGCATCACGTCTTCGCCACCAGTTGTTCATATGACATAAAGTCAACAACGTGCTGAACTAATCTAAGACCGTGATTTTGTTTATCATGGTCATACCTTATCTAAATAATTTTTATACATATGGTACTATTGTGAAATCCACCGTTAGTTTAACAATAATAATATTTGGAGAATTATCCAGGCTCATGTTTTAAAATACACTCAAATACTTCAAATAAACTCGAATACAATAATAAGGCGATTGGTTTTTGTTGCACAAAGTTCAGCAAGAGTTTCCGTTAATACGAAGGGCAGAGGGTGTGCCCTATCTCACTCTGCAATCAGTTGATCATTATACGGAGTTAAAAAAATTGTAAAATCCTCAAGAACAGCAAAGTCAACGTTTACTTTTTCAATTATTACTTTCTCGGTTACGAAGTACGAGAAAGTGTTCGGATCGTGAAAATTTTTTTTTTTACGCAAATATCCGTTTTGGGGTCCCTAGATGCCATTTCAACAATTTCTGAAAAAAAAATTGTATCTGTGCGCGCTGTATCTCAAAAACTAATAGAGCAATTGATATGAAACTTTGAACATACGTCTTTGTATATCTGAAGAACTGAAAAGCTTTTGGTAAAATTTCGTACACCGGAAGTGGGCGTTTACCTTAACTGTTTTTGGTTTTTTGCCAATATTTTCTTAAATATGAAAAATATCACAAAAACATTTAAACAAACAGTGAAGAAAACAAAAAAATGAACATCTTTTGCTTGAAACATTTTTTCATAAAATCATTTTTATTCGAGAAAAAATGTTATTATAATTTTTTTAATTTTTCGTTTATAATTATAAAACGATAACAGTTACAGCAAATTTATGTGAATAATAATTGTAGAGAATGCTAAAATGAACAACTTACAAAGAATAAGTTTTTTTCGAAATCCTTTCAGTTTTTGAGTAAATTGAGTTTTTAAATTTGAAGTATAATTTTTCCATCTTTCATAATTTTGACGTTTTAAACGTCAGTTTCATCCGAGTTTACACAACGCTCGATGTACATTTAAAATATGATTTAAATTGAAAATAAATCATGAAAACGTAAATATAAATGACTATGTCACGAGTAAATCCCTTGGAACTTTTGTTAAAAAATGCAACTTTCTTAATAATCATCGTAGACTATTAAAGTATACCTTCTTTTTCATCAGAAGAAATTGATTGCCGTTAAAAAATTGCAGCTATCTTTATAAGCAAAAAAATTAGTAAGTCACCGTGAGCATTTTAGAAAATTAAAAAAAAAAAATTAATTTTTCAAACTTTGATCCGCCGTAGCGGCTAAGCGAAAACTCAAAATTGAACGCGGTTTTCAAATCTGTGCTTCTCGTGTACCAATTAATCGGATTCAATTGAAATTGGCGATTTTTAATTTTTGATGAAAACATGAAAATCTACCCAAGGGTACCCCCTTCTAACTTTTTCTCTAAAATTGGCTTTGAAATAATTTCCTGAAGAAACCACTGGTTCGATTCCGGGTTTCTAGACATCACTGGAAAGATCCCTTCAAGACGCCTCGGAAAATGTACTTTCGCAAGAACAAATGTCAATTTGAAGCCCGTGACGCGTCAGGAAAGAAAACTGGAAAATGGAAAAAATCGAAAAAATCAACTAAAATTAAGAGAAAATTAAGAAAATCCAGTCGAAAGTGTTGGATTTTTGGATTGACGATATTTAATGATGAATTCCTGAATGACCAATGATAACCGGTTTGTGGATTTTGCTATTGTTTGATGGCTACATAAGTCTGGAATATGTCCTGAAATTTTTGTTGAAATCCATCGATGGGTTTTCGAGAAAATTAAGAAAATCCAGTCGAAAGTGTTGGATTTTCGGATTGACGATTCTTAATGCTGAATTCCTGAATGACCAATGATCACCGGTTTGTGGATTTTGCTATTTTTTGATGGCTACATATGTCTGGAATATATTCTGATTTTTTTTTTGAAATCCATCGAGGGGTTTTCGAGAAAGTTAAGAAAATCCAGTCGAAAGTTTTGGATTTTCGGATTGACGATTTTTAATGCTGAATCCCTAAATATTGCTATTGTTTTATGGCTACATATGTCTGGAATATGTCCTGAAATTTTTGTTGAAATCCATCGATGGGTTTTCGAGAAAATTAAGAAAATCCAGTCGAAAGTTTTGGATTTTTGGATAGACGATATTTAATGATGAATTCCTGAATGACCAATGATTTATTTTATTTTATTTTTATTTATTTATTTAATACACGGAAAACTCCTTAATTTACAAATCAATATATTATAAATATTTATTATCGACAATTCGAACTTATAATAATTATTTCCAGGTTGATTCTGAGCAAATGCTTGTGAAACAAAGTAGTGTTAATGTTGAATAAATCAATATTATTATTTAAGTAAATAGCATTTGCTAAACGCATAAACCTGGAAATTGGATTGTGTAGACAATAATTGGTGCGATGCGTTCTTGGGCGAAATAGTATATGCTGGCGGGTATGAATGCCTTTCGTTCGGTTCCAGAAATTTAAAAGTGATAAAAGCTGAGGGCAGACAAAGTGCCCATTTATGATTTTGTGAACAGTACATAACCGGTTTGTGGATTTTGCTATTGTTTGATGGCTACATAAGTCTGGAATATGTCCTGAAATTTTTGTTGAAATCCAACTAGAGGTTTTCGGGAAAATCAAGAAAATCCAGTCGAAAGTGTTAGATTTTCGGATTGACGATTTTTAATACTGAATTCCTGAATAACCGGTTTGTGGATTTTGTGATTGTTTTATGGCTACATAAGTCTGGAATATGTCCTGAAATTTTTGTTGAAATCCATCGATGGGTTTTCGAGAAAATTAAGAAAATCCAGTCGAAAGTTTTGGATTTTTGGATAGACGATATTTAATGATGAATTCCTGAATGACCAATGATAACCGGTTTGTGGATTTTGCTATTGTTTGATGGCTACATAAGTCTGGAATATGTCCTGAAATTTTTGTTGAAATCCATCAATGGGTTTTCGAGAAAATTAAGAAAATCCAGTCGAAAGTGTTGGATTTTCGGATTGACGATTTTTAATGCTGAATTCCTAAATATTGCTATTGTTTTATGGCTAGATATGTCTGGAATATGTCCTGAAATTTTTGTTGAAATCCAAAGAGGCGTTTTCGGGAAAATCAAAAAAATCCAGTCGAAAGTTTTGAATTTTTGGATTGACGATTTTTAATGCTGAATTCCTAAATAACCGATGATAACCAGATTGTGGATTTTGCTATTGTTTTATGGCTACATATGTCTGGAATATGTCCTGAAATTTTTGTTGAAATCCATCGAGGGGTTTTCGAGATAATTAAGAAAATCTAGTCGAAAGTGTTGGATTTTCGGATTGACGATTTTTAATGCTGAATTCCTGAATAACCGGTTTGTGGATTTTGTGATTGTTTTATGGCTACATAAGTCTGGAATATGTCCTGAAATTTTTGTTGAAATCCATCGAGGGGTTTTCGAGAAAATTAAGAAAATCCAGTCGAAAGTTTTGGATTTTTGGATAGACGATATTTAATGATGAATTCCTGAATGACCAATGATAACCGGTTTGTGGATTTTGCTATTGTTTGATGGCTACATAAGTCTGGAATATGTCCTGAAATTTTTGTTGAAATCCATCGATGGGTTTTCGAGAAAATTAAGAAAATACAGTCGAAAGTGTTGGATTTTCGGATTGACGATTCTTAATGCTGAATTCCTGAATGACCAATGATCAACGGTTTGTGGATTTTGTTATTTTTTGATGGCTACATATGTCTGGAATTTATCCTGAATTTTTTTTTGAAATCCATCGAGGGGTTTTCGAGAAAGTTAAGAAAATCCAGTCGAAAGTTTTGGATTTTCGGATTGACGATTTTTAATGCTGAATTCCTAAATATTGCTATTGTTTTATGGCTAGATATGTCTGGAATATGTCCTGAAATTTTTGTTGAAATCCAACGAGGGGTTTTCGGGAAAATCAAGAAAATCCAGTCGAAAGTGTTGGATTTTCGGATTGACGTTTTTTAATGCTGAATTCCTGAATAACCGGTTTGTGGATTTTGTGATTGTTTTATGGCTACATAAGTCTGGAATATGTCCTGAAATTTTTGTTGAAATCCATCGATGGGTTTTCGAGAAAATTGAGAAAATCCAGTCGAAAGTGTTGGATTTTCGGATTGACGATTTTTAATGCTGAATTCCTGAATAACCGGTTTGTGGATTTTGTGATTGTTTTATGGCTACATAAGTCTGGAATATGTCCTGAAATTTTTGTTGAAATCCATCGAGGGGTTTTCGAGAAAATTAAGAAAATCCAGTCGAAAGTTTTGGATTTTTGGATTGACGATTTTGAATGCTGAATTCCTAAATAACCGATGATAACCAGATTGTGGATTTTGCTATTGTTTTATGGCTACATATGTCTGGAATATGTCCTGAAATTTTTGTTGAAATCCATCGAGGGGTTTTCGAGAAAATTAAGAAAATCCAGTCGAAAGTTTTGGATTTTTGGATTGACGATTTTTAATGCTGAATTCCTAAATAACCGATGATAACCAGATTGTGGATTTTGCTATTGTTTTATGGCTACATATGTCTGGAATATGTCCTGAAATTTTTGTTGAAATCCATCGAGGGGTTTTCGAGAAAATTAAGAAAATCCAGTCGAAAGTTTTGGATTTTTGGATTGACGATTTTTAATGCTGAATTCCTAAATAACCAATGATAACCAGATTGTGGATTTTGCTATTGTTTTATGGCTACATATGTCTGGAATATGTCCTGAAATTTTTGTTGAAATCCATCGAGGGGTTTTCGAGAAAATTAAGAAAATCCAGTCGAAAGTTTTGGATTTTTGGATTGACGATTTTTAATGCTGAATTCCTAAATAACCGATGATAACCAGATTGTGGATTTTGCTATTGTTTTATGGCTACATATGTCTGGAATAAGTCCTGAAATTTTTGTTGAAATCCATCGAGGGGTTTTCGAGAAAATTAAGAAAATCCAGTCGAAAGTGTTGGATTTTCGGATTGACGATTTTTAATGCTGAATTCCTGAATAACCAAAGATAACCAGTTTGTGGATTTTGTTATTTTTTTATGGCTACATACAGGTATGTCTCGAATACGTCCTGAAATTTTTGTTAAAATCCAACGAGGGGTTTTCGTGAAAATTAAGAAAATCCAGTCGAATTTCAGCTATCTTCATTAGCAAAAAAATGGTGATATGGCCATCATGTTACTTTCTCCGACTTGATGGTATCATTTATATTTACGTTTTCATGGTTTATTTTCTATTTAAATCATATTTTAAATGTACATCGAGCGTTGCGCAAACTCGGATGAAACTGACGTTTAAAACGTGAAAATTATGAATTATGGAAAAATTATACTTCAAATTAAAAAACTCGGTTTACTCAAAAACTAACGAGATTTCGAAAAAAACTTATTCTTTAGAAGTTGTTCATTTTGGTATTCTCTACAATTATTATTCACATAAATTTGCTGTAACTATTATCGTTTCATAATTATAAAC
Organism: Ocypus olens; assembly: GCA_910593695.2. Lineage (NCBI taxonomy): Eukaryota > Metazoa > Arthropoda > Insecta > Coleoptera > Staphylinidae > Ocypus > Ocypus olens. The sequence continues at coordinate 4,235,607 of OU343047.1, read as the reverse complement.
CAAAAATTGAAAAATTAATAATAATTTTTTTCTCGAATAGCAATGATTTTATGAAAAATATTTTCAAGCAAAAGATGTGCATTTCTTTGTTGTCTTCCATGTTTGTTTAAATATTTTTGTGATATTTTTCATATTTAAGAAAATATTGGCAAAAAACAAAAAACAGTTAAGATAAACACCCACTTCCGGTGTACGAAATTTTACCAAAAGCTTTTCAGTTCTTCAGATTATCAAATAAGACGTATGTTCAAAGTTTCATATCAATTGCTCTATTAGTTTTTGAGATACAGCGCACACAGACAGACAGACACACACACACACACACACAGAAAAATTGTTGAAATGGCATCTAGGGACCCCAAAACGGATATTTCCGTAAAAAAAAATTTTGAAAAAAAAAATCACGATCACAATACTTTCTCGTACTTCGTAACGGAGAAAGTAAAAATTAGTCAGTCACCATTAGCATTTTAGAAAATTAAAAAAAATAATTAATTTTTCAGACTCTGATCGGGGAGAAAGTAACATGACGGCCACATCACCATTTTTTTTAAATCTAATTCTAGTCACATGACGTAATAATATGCAACATACCTCATTTATCTCACAGCCAACTCTGAAACAAAATTTTGTGGCTCACATGGTACAATATATTCGATAAATGTGACACTATTGTTTGAAGTAAGGAATTGTGCAGTTCAGCCAATAAAATTATTCGGAACGGAAATAAATGTAATGGTCGGGTGGTGAGGTTATTAGCATACATAGAAATGTGGATAAGCGAATATTCAAATGACCCCCTCATTGATTTTCCAACTTTCCATGCCTCCGGAGTATTTAAGGGACGGGGTTGTAAAAGAATATCCGGGCGGAGTGGAGTGGTGGATGGAGTCGAGTGTTATTCAACGATCTCCCGAATGTATCCCCGTTTTCCCTGTTCCAGTTTCCATTCCCTGTTTACTGAGTGTACGTAGTAGATAAGGGGTGTCACCTGCACTGCGTTTGCATCCGCGGGCATTGTTCCCGGAAAACCGGAAAAGTTCACCGGCACGGACGAACTATCGCCGAATAAAGTTTTATTGCGGATAAACTTATACGACCTGCATTAGCTGCACCGATACAAATAAGAAGGAGACGAAGGAGGGATGCATTTCCACCACCCACACATGCGGGATAAACAACTAAAAGTGGAAACCCGCACAAAGAGGGCACGATTTTTTTTAAAGTCATATTGGGTTCGTTCCATTACCCTATTATTATTTCTTACATTAGCTGAATCATTTGGTACCTTACTCAATGATTTCTGCAGAGTATTTACGGAGATGTTTGCAAAAAACTTTACAATCATTTTGAATGAAAAACAAAGGTTTGCCATGAAATCATAATGGCCGATATTTAATTTTGTTCTAAAAAGTGACGGTAGATGTCACATTACGATTTACAATCGGCCGTGTATTTTACGTAAGAAAAGGTATTTATGATTAAAACGTTTTACTCGGGTACTATTTAAGAACTGTACGTGAATTTCCGGAGGAGACAATATACAGGTAAAGTTCAATTTACTGAATAATTACTACTTTACTTTCTACATTTAAAATGTGTTACAATTGGTTCATTAATTATTTTATAATATCGGTTTACTTTTGTTGGGTATTGCCTCCTCCTGAAATTCAACACTAAACAAATCACTTAACACTTCTTAAATAGCACCTGAGTAAAACCATTTATTTATAAATACTTTTTCTCGTGTATGATTCACACCCGGTTGTAAATCGTAATGTGACATCTACCGTCACTTTTTAGAACAAAATGAAATATCCGCCATTATGATTTCATGGCAAACCTTTTTTTCTAATTCAAAATAGTTGTAAAGTTTTTTGCAATCATCTCGGTAAATACTATGGCGAAACTATTGAGTAAGATACCAAATGATTCAGCTTAGAAAGCTTTAAAAATAATATACAAAGACCGATGCTGTCAAATAATTAGGCGAGCCAATATTTACACATTTAAAATTTTACATGTAAATCCCTATGGCCCGCTTTGCAATTCAACACCCTTTCATTTCAGGTTGATTTTGTAAAGTTTGTCCATAATAATTCGTTCATTTAAACAAACGAAAATTTTCCAAAAAACGCAGTTCTGAAACTGGATTTGTATGTATAATCATAAACACTATACAATCTCGCGTCGGCTCGTGGATGTTCATAAAGGAGGCTAAGACAGAGATTCACTGCTTCCACAGAGGAAGCAAATATTCCGTTGCTGTTTTATTCAAATTTTCCCCCACAGCCGCCGCTGATTGAAACGCTTAAAATATTTAAAAATTGATCGAATTCTCACAGATTCCTCCCGGTTCTCTTTTCAAATCCTCCTATATGTTTAAATAGTAAATAATGGAGTTAATTAATTACAAATTTTCCGTTTTCATAAACCGCTCGTAAATTTTCGCGGATTATAGAGCGATGTACGCATACCGTACAAGAGTCGAAAATAAAATTAAAAAAAAAACGCCGTGTATATCAGTCCCCCCCCCGCATTATTAGGCCATCCATCAAAGTTGTCCGAAATAAATTCGCAACAATGATGGAAGGCCGTAACCGTTTTCTGGTTTACACCATCACCTGCAAATGTGTGCGGGGGTGTTGCGCTATCGGTTCGGTGGGTAAAAGACGGCCGTCGCGACGCTGCCCCCCGATCGATACGCCTCTCCTTCCCGACTGCGTCCCCGCCACTGCTTCGACGCCGCGACGCTCACTTTTCGCAGCGTCCTTATTAGATGACGACGCCGGGATCACCGTTTTCTTTTCGCGTTACATTTCTCCCCCCCCCCAATTTTCGCGTGCCGCATCCGCCAAATTTCAACAATCTTCTGTGATCTTGGGACTCAAGGATCAAAAACATGTTCAGTAGTGAAATTAGTTTAGATAATAAATTGACTTAAAATCAATTTTTACTTTCTCCGTTACGAAGTACGAGAAAGTATTGTGATCGTGATTTTTTTTTCAAAATTTTTTTTTACGGAAATATCCGTTTTGTGGTCCCTAGATGCCATTTCAACAATTTCTGGAAAAAAAAAATTGTGTCTGAGTGTGTGTGTGTCTGTCTGTGTGCGCTGTATCTCAAAAACTAATAGAGCAATTGATATGAAACTTTATACATCCGTCTTATTTGATAATCTGAAAAACTGAAAAGCTTTTGGTAAAATTTCGTACACCGGAAGTGGACGTTAACCTTAACTGTTTTTTGTTTTTTGCCAATATTTTCTTAAATATGAAAAATATTACAAAAACATTTAAACAAACTTTGAAGACAACAAAGAAATTAACATCTTTTGCTTAGAAACATTTTTCAAAAAATCATTTTTATTCGAGAAAAAAAATTATTATTATTTTTTAAATTTTTGGTTTATAATTATAAAACGATAATAGTTACAGCAAATTTATATGAATAATAATTTTAGAGAATGCCAAAATGAACAACTTATAAAGAATAAGTTTTCTTCGAAATCTCGTTAGTTTTTGAGTAAACCGAGTTTTTGAATTTGAAGTACAATTTGTAGGGTATTTTTTACATCTTTCATAATTTTCATCCGAGTTTACGAAATGCTCGATGTACATTTAAAATATGATTTCAATTGAAAATAAACAATGAAAACGTAAATATAAATTTCTATGATAGCACCAAGTCGGAGAAAGTAACATGATGGCCACATCACCATTTTTACTTTCTCTGTTGTGAAGTACGAGAAAATATTGTGATCGTGAAAATTTTTTCAAATTTTTTTTTACGAAAATGTCCGTTTTGACATCCCAAGAGGAGATTTCAACAATTTTTTTGAGAAAAATTGGAATGTTGGTGTTTGGTTTCTTACACTTCTGTGCAATAAAATTAAGCACACGAAATATGTTATAGTTTAAAGCGGACTTCCTGGTTACGTAAATTTGACAATTATCTTAATGTCAAAATGCCGCTTCATTTAGACAACAACTCAAAAATTCGAATTATAACTAAAATAGAAAACGCTCAAAGTTTTGGTGTTATTTCCAAGTTATAGTGTTTTATCGTTTATTAAAAATATTGTAGACCCGAATTACACAACTAGAATATTGTAAAAACTACTCATAAGACTTGTGCTTCATTTTATTGCACAGAAGTGTACATCAATTGTTTTCAGAAAAAATTAAGGATACTTATTTTGAAGCTAATTTTCAAAGGGATACATTTTTTTTGCACGTTGAATGCATTGTCAGTTTCCTTCAAATTTGGAATGTTGTCGTTTTGTTTATAATCGATGTACATCAATTGTTTTGCAAAAAAATAAAGAATGCTTTATTTGTTAATAGGTTTAGAAATTTTGAAGATACTTTTCAAAGGGATTCAATTTTTTTACAATTTTTTACACGTTGAATGTATTTTTGGTTTTTTTAAGTTTGGAATATTGTCGTTTTGTTTCTAATTGAGGTACATCAATTGTTTTTAAGAAAAATGAAGAATGCTTCATTCTATAATAGGTTTAGAAATTTTGAAGATAATTTTCAAAGGGATTAAATTTTTTTACACGTTGAATGCATTTTTGGTTTTCTTCAAGTTTGGAATGTTGTCGTTTTGTTTATAATCGAGGTACATCAATTGTTTTGCAAAAAAAATGAAGAATGCTTTGTTCGTTAATAGGTTTAGCAATTTTGAAGTTACTTTTCAAAGGGATTAAATTTTTTTACAATTTTTTACACGTTGAATGTATTTTTGGTTTTCTTTTAGTTTGGAATGTTCTCGTTTTGTTTCTAATTGAGGTACATCAATTGTTTTTCAGAAAAATGAAGAATGCTTCATTTGTTAAGAGGTTTAGAAATTTTGTAAATAATTTTCAAAGGGATTAAACTTTTTTACAATTTTTTAAACGTTAAATGCATTTTTGATTTCTTCAAGTTTGAAATGTTGTAGTTTTGTTTCTAATTGAGCTGCATCAATTGTTTTTCAGAAAAATTAAGAATGCTTCATTTGTTAAGAGGTTTAGAAATTTTGAAGATAATTTTACATTTTTTACAATTTTTTCACACTTTGAATGCATTTTTTGTTTTGTTGTCGTTTTTTTGTATAATTGAGGTACTTCAATTGTTTTTCAGAAAAATGAAGAATGCTTCATTTATTAATTTTGGAAAGCTAATGAAGCTAATTCTCAGAGGGATTACATTTTTTCACAATTTTTTTAAACGTTAAATGCTTTTTTCGTTTTCTTTGTTCGGAATGTTGTCGTTTAGTTTCTAAATGAGGTGCATCCATTGTTTTGCAAAAAAATGAAGAATGCTTGATTTTATAATGGGTTTAGAAATTTTGAAGATAATTTTCAATGGGACTAATTTTTTTACAATTTTTTTACACGTTGAATGCATTTTTTGATTTCTTCAAGTTTGAAAAGTTGCTGTTTTGTACCATCTGAAGCACGTCAATTGTTTTTTTTATAGAAAATCAAAAACCCTTTATTTCTTTATGGATCTGAACATGTTTGAACTAATTCATCAAGGAATTAATTTTTTTATAATTTCTTTTTCCTTGAATGTAATTTTCGTTTGGAGTGTAAAATATGTCTGTGTGTGTGTGTTTGTTTCCTAAACAGTTGAAGATAGGCATAGGACATGGTACATGAAATATGTCTAGAATTTTTGGAAGAATCCAAAAATTGAATAATAATAATATAATAATATCGTTTATTAATTCATTACGCTGTATTAAATACAGATTTAACAATAATATACAGGGTGTTGCATTTAAAATAAGAAAGTTGATATGGGCCTCTGTTACATGACACACCCTGTATAAAAAGTTTTTCTTAAAAAAATACCAATCGACGTATCCGAGCGTTTTTTTGAACATTTATTTATTATCGAATTTGTTCCATTTGGTTGATACACACTGTATATGTACAATAAATTATTAATGTATAGATACAGTATTTGTAGATGTGATCGTCATCTTGGTATTCAATAATAAAATAATAAAAGGAACGAAGGAACAAATTAAAAATATAAATTTTATGGAAAATGTAAAATGCCTTATTTTTTTTATGGATTTGAAAATTTTTAAGCTAATACTTCAAGGGTGTATTTTCTAAAAAGAATGTAGTTTTTGTTTATTCTGAGTTTGGATTTCGAATTGAAGCAGGTCAATTGTTTCCATGGATTGTTAAAAATGTGAATTTTTTTGAAAGTAATTTTTAATATTGAAGCCGATTCCTTAACCCTCGCTTTGCCAAATTAATTTTTGGAAATAAAAATAAATATTTCTTGTGATATTCTCGATTTAGTACTATATTCTAACTCAAGAGAATTAAATAAAAAAAATGTCTCCTTATTTTTCCAGAAAACAAAATCATGACTCCATGTGAAGTCCTTGGGAAAATGGTTACAAAAAAAAAATCAAAACGAAGATTATGGGGACCCGATTAAAGATATTATTTATTTATTTTTTATTTTTGGTTTACAATTATTAAACGATAATAGTTACAGCAAATTTATGTTAATAATAATTGTAGAGAATTCCAGAATGAACAACTTATAAGGAATACGTTTTTTTCGAAATCTCTTTAGTTTTTGAGTAAACTCAGATTTTAAATTTGCAGTATAATTTTTCCACGTTTCATAATTTTGACAGATTCATCCGAGTTTACACAACGCTCGATGTACATTTAAAATATGATTTAAATTTAAAATAAACCATAAAAGCGTAAATATAAATGATACGATCAAGTCGGAGAAAGTAACATGATGGCCACATCACCATTTTTTTTTAAAATAAATTTGGAAACTGTTTTTTTTATTTATTCCCTTAGGGAATTAGCTTTAAAATTTCGACGTTTAAACTTTTGAAGAAATATTCTTACGCAATAGACCCTTTTTAGAGTAATCTCTATAACGCAGTTCAAGCTCTTATATTCTGATAACTGCGAGTAGAAATTATTGTTAGGGACGATTTAAATTAAAAGCAAACAAAAACATTTGTCATTTGTGCCAATTTGCTTAATTGGCGCATATACATACATTAAAAAAAATTGTTAATAATACCGAAATTGTATTTTACAGCATATCATTTTCCTTTATGTGATTATTTCATCCAATTTAGTAATTTTACCGCCCTCCGGCAATTTTGTTATTTTTCACGTGTGTTAGTGTGTGTGTGTGTAACACATTTTACGGAAAATTGGATTTCTGGTATGCGCCGTGTGCATAAAAAAATCTTCGTGATTTACGCGCACATTTATTTAAAAAGCGGCCGACAGACGCGAAACAGAAACACTTTAGTGTTTATTATTGCAAAATTTATTTATCCGCCCGAATATCCCGCGTTCTTTGTTTACCGCACCGCCATTTATAAAATTAGATAACAACGCGCGCGTCCCGCGAAGGTTACGGGAATATAATTAATAATACGATTCACCTTATACAAATGTATCAGACAAATAATTCTTGAAGAATTTTCCAAATCTGACAAAAAGAAAACGAAAACAATTGATAATGTATTTACGGTTCACCACCTTATCAAGGCATTTGCGATAATTGCAATTTATTACTCCCATGGGATATCGCGACAATATTCTCCTAACACTGACGGTGAGCTCATGATGTAAATTTTACGTTCCCGGCGCATCCACCGAAGATCAATTAAGAAATGAGCTCATTTTAGTTGTCTTTTAAAGCGACGGTCGCAACTATTCTAATCCAGCTCGTTAATGTATAACGAAGGCCGATGCACACTTAATGTAATGTAAATGATTGAGTGTGCGTGATCGGGTGAAATATTTAGCGTTTGTATAATTCAGCGGTCTCCGCTCCAAATTTACGTGTTTCTTTGATAGGCGACGTTGTATATTATTGAGTGCGCCCGGGAATCGATCCGGTGCCGTCGGCGCTACGCGACGCCTAATTATTGATGGCGCGACGCTTTCGCCTGACAACTACAACACCACATTAACACACAACATTCTCGTTACGTTCGCGTAGAGTGTCTTTTAACTCTTTCGCTGCGTCGTATGACTTTTAAACGCTTGCAGAATAGACTTACGTATAAATCCGGGTCCCGCATATTTGTTGCGTAATTATCTGGTTTAAACTGTTTATTTATTAAAGTCACGTGAAGGTCTTGCGATTAAAATTTAACGTTGAACGCTACTTGTGAGGTTTCTGTATTATTTACGTAATTGAGTCTCTGGATAATCTTAAAATCCCTCTCCCTCGTAAGGAGACTCTTCCGCAGATACTGCTATGGTTATTCCAAGTTCCTTCATCCACAAAGATTCAGCAGACAAAGTTGTGAAACTTATCGAAAAATTTGTTGACAAAATCGGAATCGATCAAAATCGAGCAGTCAAATACCTCTTCTTTTCTCTTTCGAAAAGAAACTCTTCCGTAGATACTACAACCTCCTTACCTATCTTGCAAATTTCTTCATCCACAAAAATTCTGCAGTCCTTTCATTCTCGACAGAGTTGTGAAACTAATCGAAAAATTTGCTGTCAGAACCTGAAGTGATCAAAATCGGGCAAACTGCTACTTCCTCAAATCCTTCTTCTTCTCTCCTTCGAAAGGATACTCTTTCGCAGATACTACAACCTTCTTACCGATCTCCCAAGTTCCTTCATCTACAAAGATTCAACAGTCCTATTCTCAACAGAGTTGCGAAACTTTATCAAAATCAAAAAATTTGCTGCCAGAACCTGAAGTGATCAAAATCGGGCAAACATTGTCAAAACTGCTACTCCTTCCCAACAAATTCGCCCTCTTCTCTCCCTGGAAACGAGAATCTTCCGTAGATACTACAATCTTCCTACCGATCTCCCAAGTTCTTTCATCCACAAATATTCAGCAGTCCTTCCATTCTCGACAGAGAAAAATTCAGTCATTGTCGAAATTGCTACTTTCCCTCAACAAATCCTCCCTCTTCTCTCTCTCTCTCTCTCTCTCTCTCTTGAAAGGAGAATCTGCCCCAGATACAGTTACCTCTCTATCGACCTCTCAAGTTCCTCCATCCACAAAGACTCAGCAGACAGAGTTGCGAAACTTATCGAAAAATTTTCTGCCAGAATCTGAATCGATCAAAATCGAGCAGTCGTTAAAACTGCTACTTCTTCAAATCCCTCTTCTTCTCTCCTTCGAAAAGAAACTCTTCCGCAGATACTACAGCCTCCTTGCCGATCTCGCAAATTCCTTCATCTACAAAAATTCAGCAGTCCTTCCATTCTCGACAGAGTTGTGAAATTAATCGAAAAATTTGGTCCCGCTACAACCGATCCTACCTATCTGTATTACCACCTCTTGTTCCTCGACCGTACCAGAAAAAAACCCGCGAACCGTCACTGATGAGCAACCCAGCAATATCAATCGAACTGCTCTAATATCTTACTAATCGATGATATTATTATTATTTGCAATCAGTGCTTAATAAATTTGTGCATTATTTGTAGGCAACACAATATGCATGTAGAGCGCACTACTTACACCTCAAAAATCGAAGATAGTTGTATTACTACCAACGTTACTGATTAATGCATTGTCTGTAGGCAACCCAAGGTACATATAAGAGCCGTTAAAAACACCAAGAATCGAAGATTATTTTAAGTATTATTTTAACCCGCCATTGGTGAGGCAAATTTGATAACGGGGCTTTCAACTGAAGATTTTTCAAAACGTGTTACTAGTAGTTCATGTTTCTTTTTTTTTAAATTTATGCTCTTCGACAATAAAACAAAGATATTTGAAAAGAAATTGCAACAAAAAACAATAACGGAGAATAAAGTTATTCGAATTTTTTAACACACCCGGTCTCATAGACCAGTAGGGTCACTATAAGCGGGTTAAGTACCAACGTAACCGATCAATGCATCTAAAGTGCACTACTTATACACTACAAGAATTGAAGATGGTTGTATTAATTTTAATTTTAAGTACCAACGTAACCGATTAATGCATTGTCTCTAGGCAACCCAATGTGCATCCAGGGGGGACTACTTATACACCACAGGAATCGAGGATAGTTGTATTAATTTTAAGTACCAACGTAACCAATCAACGCATTGTCTGTAGGCAACCCAATATACATCTAGAGGGCACTACTTATACACTACAAGAATTGAAGATGGTTATATTAGTTTTAATTTTAAGTACCAACGTAACTGATCAACGCATTGTCTCTAGTCAACCCAATGTGCATCTAGAGGGCACTACTTATACACCACAAGAATCGAAGACAGTTGTATTTATTTTAAGTACTAACGTAACCGATCAACGCATTGTCTCTAGGCAACCCAATATACATCCAGAGGGCACTACTTATACACTACAAGAATTGAAGATGGTTATATTAATTTTAATTTTAAGTACCAACATAACTGATCAACGCATTGTCTCTAGGCAACCCAATGTGCATCTAGAGCGCGCCACTTATAACCCCAAAATAGTTGCATTATTTTAAAGTACCACCATAACCGATCAATGCATTGTATCTAGGCAACCCAATGTGCATTAAGAGCGCATTACGTATACATTCCAAGAATCTGAGATAATTGTATTACCTACTTTAAATTACCAACTTAACTTATCAATGTTTTGTCTGCAGGCAACCCAATGTGCATGTAAAGCGTTCTACTTATACACCCCAAGAATCTATGATAATAATAATAATTTGGTGTTATAAGACATACGTCCTTACACAAGTCAATACAAAACTTTGGTTACAACTAGTGATGGGATCATTCGAATGACGATAATCGATTCATTCAATTATCAAAATAATCGATTATCTCGAGAACCTATTTTTTAATTCGAATGATCATTCGAATGATCGGCATTCAAGTGATCATTCGAATGATCACTCGAATGACCATTCGAATTATCTATACTTGAATGATCATTCGATTGGCATTCGAATGATTTACTCGAGTGATCGGTACTGGAATGAACAATTCGAAAACTAGCTATTTGGATAATTTGAATGATCATTGGAATGTCATTACACCAATTTGTACTCGAATATTCAAAACTTTACTTCGCGTATTATTAGGATATCTTTTCCACGAAACATTACGGCGAAGTGCTCTGATATTGTTTACAATATTTTCTATATTATGATTTTATTATGATATATTGTTGAAATCAGAACACAAGTGTTTATGAACGATTTTAACGAAATAACCGGAGTTCTGTTTTTAGTATTTAAGTCACGATAATTTAAGTGATCATTCCGATATGTCTATACCACTTGAAAAATAAAAATACTCGATTCATTCGATCATTCGAATTATTAGTCCACCTTTTATTCAAATGATTATTTGAATAAATAATCGATTTTCATATCATTCGAATGATCACTCGAATAATCATTCGAATAAATAATCGACTTTTAGATCATTCGAATGATCATTCGAATAAATAATCGATTTTCAGATCATTCTAATGATCACTCGAATTATCATTCGAATGATCATTCGAATGAATAATCGATTTTCAGATTAATTCGAATAGTAATCATTCGATTATTGAAATCATTCGATTATGTTTATAATTGTGCCAAACGTACCTGATGTTTGCCAATTATTTTTTTTTGAGGAACTGGAATTACTTAGACATATACGCTTTTTTTCAAAATGTTTATTAACCTTTGGTCTACTAAATAAAAAAAAATTGAGTTGTAGTTTTTCCAAAAGCGTCTTCAGGAAACGTTGTTTAAAGAAAGCTCTCCTGCAGGAACCCTGGAGGTCGCAATTCGTCACCTAGAAGCATGCAACCTAAATGACCTCAAAGCTTACATCCCAAAGAATAGAATAGACCAGAATTACGAAAAAAATCGTTATAGAAACAAAATGGCGGCCACTGAAAACAAAGTATCGTTTTTCGCATAATTTTTCGACTTTGGCCTGCTGTAAAAAATCATTATTGGTCGAAATTTTATAATTTGATAGGTCCATTCCATGAAGAATTTTGTTTCCTTTAAGGTTTGCCAAATGCGAAGTTGATTAGTTGAACGGTTAAAGAGTTACGAGGTCCGCAGATTTGAAAAATCTTGTTTCGAGAAAAACGCGTTCAAAGTTTTGGGAACGGTTTTTGCACGTACAATTTGAGTTACTCAATCAATGTGAATGCACAGGTTTTTTGGGGTCGCTGAACACGAATTTGAGGCCAGATTTGAATAATTCAGAATGGCGGATCCAATATGGCGGACCAAAAAAGTGAAATATTTATCAATTATTTTGAAACTTTGAATACCAGGGTTTTTGGGGTGGCTGAACACGAATTTGGGATCAGATTTGAAAAATTCAAAATGGCGGATCCAATACGGCATACCAAAAAAGTGAAATATTTATCAATTATATTGAAACTTTGAATACCAGGGTTTTTGGGGTCGCCGAACACAAATTTGGGATCAGATTTAAAAAAATCAAAATGGCAAAAAAAAAAAAATATGAAACTTTGAATATAGGGTTTTTTGGAGACGCTGATGTGCTTACGAAATCCGTATCAGTTTTGGCCGTGTATTGATTTCGTTTGAACTGAGGTCTTTTTGTCCACATTTTTACGGTGCCATTTCACTCCGAAAACACGACCGTTTTTTGAACAAAGACGACTCCGCTTTCACGGGGACATCACTAAATTCGTAGGTTAGAGCATGCTGGCAACTTCAAAACTCAGCCTCAGCAGTAAACACTACTGCCATCTATAGGAAGAATATGAACTACTAGACTTACCATCTGTGGGTACAGTGACTCGTTCCGGAGCGCGCGGCGAACTTGCTGCCTGAGCGCCCCTCAGCGCTCGGGACACCGTGTAGCGATGAAACTAATTCACGGATCGCTAAATCATTTTACCCACATATTCAAGACACTTACAGCATTCGATTCATGCAATAAAAAAATCGGTTTTCTAAAAAAAATATAGAAGAAAAAGACGTATATAGAACGATAATAACAAAGATATAAATTCAATAAACAATAGCGAATTTTGGAAAGGTGATTAAAAAATTTCTCAGACTTCTCTTCATTACGTATCTGGGATTTTTTCAATGTTACTACGATACTATCGCTCCACAAAATTTTCAATAGAAATAACCAAAACCGAATTTATCACATATACAGCGGAGTTAGATCGTTAATATCATTTATTTTAATCATCCAAACTATTGGGTCGTGTAGACCGTCGCCTCCTCTGTGTTTGTCTGGCTCTAGTTGAAACGCAACTTTGGCTTTGTCAACTCTGCGAAATTGTGCCATGTCGGCGCCACGCTTCATAGGGCAGATATTCAATCAGGAATGTGTTGCGGGGGTGATTACTTGTTACTACATAAACCCGCGCTCGTCAGAACTAAGAGCTCGGGGTGGGGCGGGGAGGGTGGAGACAAAATGTGGTCATTATCTTTGTGTGGGACCGAAACGTCATGGCTAATGGGATAAGCTGGGTTAAAGGAAAATTGATTAGAATCGATAAGTCTGTATATATATAGTCGAATTCGTGGATAATTTAAACGGTAAATGAGTAAATTTAGGATTGGGCCCGCAACTTAATTAGTACCGACGTGACGCTCTTACGTCGTTTTAAGGAATTACGGCCGATGCGAAATTGGTTTTGGGAGGGTGCATTGTGACAAATTATCTTGATTAAAATTGACAATTTAAGTTAGCTTAGAAATTATAACTATAAGCCGCAACTACTTTTATATAAATGTGTTTGCGGTGATTTTTTTTTTATTGTGGCGGCGCAATGTTTTCTCACCAAACGCCGCTTATTTAGTAACAAATTTCGGGGGATGATATTCACCGGTAACAGGTTTAATTACTGATTAACACGCAGTAACGATCGAAATAATCCTTACGGTTCTATTTGTTGCGCGGTGTAAATCAATTAAAAGTTTGGAAAGTTATATTAAATTTCATTCCCGGAATATCCGAAATTTATAAAACAAACGATATTTTAACAATCCTTGTTACATCGTCAAAGCCAAGAAATCATTAATCGAATTAAAAAAACAATAATTAAAGATTGATTATTGCATAAATGTCTAGCCCGGCGAATTCACCAAAACTACCGGCGGGTATTTAGTCAAATATAATTGTTGATAGTTGTTTAAACAAGTAATAATTTACTTTAAGAAATCGCACAGATATAACAAAATCCACAAGAATGCGTTTTTTGCAGCTTGAAAAATGTTTGAGTAAAAATTTCGGAAAAACTAGCGACAACTTATTATCCGCTTATTCACTAGTTTTACAACGATAGAGATTCTGAAGATAATATTAAAGATTGAAGATAATCCGTGCACGGGTTTTCTTGTAATTTAACAAAATCCGCAAGAATGTGTTTTTTTGCAGCTTGAAAAATGTTTGAGCAAAAATTCCGGAAAAACCAGCGACAATTTATTATCCATTTATTCACTTGTTTTACAGCGGTAGGTATTCTGAAGATAATGTTGAAGATTGAAGATAATTCGTGCACGGGTTTTCTTGTAATTTAACAAAATCCGCAAGAATGTGTTTTTTTGCAGCTTGAAAAATGTTTGAGCAAAAATTCCGGAAAAACTAGCGATAACTTATTATCCGCTTATTCACTTATTTTACAGCGACAAATATTCTGAAGATAATATTGAAGATTTAAGATAATCCGTGCACGGGTTTTCTTGTAATTTAACAAAATCCGCAAGAATGCGTTTTTTTGCAGCTTGAAAAATGTTTGAGCAAAAATTCCGGAAAAACTAGCGATAACTTATTATCCGCTTATTCACTTATTTTACAGCGACAAATATTCTGAAGATAATATTGAAGATTTAAGATAATCCGTGCACGGGTTTTCTTGTAATTTAACAAAATCCGCAAGAATGCGTTTTTTTGCAGCTTAAAAAATGTTTGAGCAAAAATTCCGGAAAAACCAGCGACAACTTATTATCCATTTATTCACTTGTTTTACAGCGACAGATATTCTTAAGATAATGTTGAAGATTGAAGATAATCCGTGCACGGGTTTTCTTGTAATTTAAGAAAATCCGCAAGAATGCGATTTTTGCAGCTTGAAAAATGTTTGAGCAAAAATTCCGGAAAAACCAGCGACAACTTATTGTCCGCTTATTCACTTGTTTTACAGCGACAGATATTCAGAAGATAATGTTAAAGATTGAAGATAATCCGTGCACGGGTTTTCTTGTAATTTAACAAAATCCGCAAGAATGTGTTTTTTTGCAGCTTGAAAAATGTTTGAGCAAAAATTCCGGAAAAACTAGCGACAACTTATTATCCGCTTATTCACTTATTTTACAGCGACAGATATTCTGAAGATAATATTGAAGATTTAAGATAATCCGTGCACGGGTTTTCTTGTAATTTAACGAAATCCGCAAGAATGCGTTTTTTTGCAGCTTGAAAAATGTTTGAGCGAAAATTTCGGAAAAACTAGCGACAACTTATTATCCACTTATTCAGCGACGGATATTCTGAAGATAATGTTGAAGATTGAATATAATCCGTGCACGGGTTTTCTTGTAATTTAACAAAATCCGCAAGAATGCGTTTTTTTGCAGCTTGAAAAATGTTTGAGCGAAAATTCCGGAAAAACCAGCGACAACTTATTGTCCGCTTATTCATTTGTTTTACAGCGACAGATATTCAGAAGATACTGTTGAAGATTGAGGATAATTCGTGCACGGGTTTTCTCGTAATTTCACAAAATCCGCAAGAGTGCGTTTTTTTGCAGCTTAAAAAATGTTTGAGTAAAAATTCCGGAAAAACCAGCGGCAACTTATTGTCCGCTTATTCACTTGTTTTACAGCGACAGATATTCTGAAGATAATATTGAAGATTTAAGATAATCCGTGCACGGGTTTTCTTGTAATTTAACGAAATCCGCAAGAATGCGTTTTTTTTGCAGCTTGAAAAATGTTTGAGCGAAAATTTCGGAAAAACTAGCGACAACTTATTATCCGCTTATTCAGCGACGGATATTCTGAAGATAATGTTGAAGATTGAAGATAATCCGTGCACGGGTTTTCTTGTAATTTAACAAAATCCGCAAGAATGCGTTTTTTTGCAGCTTGAAAAATGTTTGAGCAAAAATTCCGGAAAAACTAGCGACAACTTATTATCCGCTTATTCACTTATTTTACAGCGACATATATTCTGAAGATAATGTTGAAGATTTAAGATAATCCGTGCACGGGTTTTCTTGTAATTTAACAAAATCCGCAAGAATGCGTTTTTTTGCAGCTTGAAAAATGTTTGAGTAAAAATTTCGGAAAAACTAGCGACAACTTATTATCCGCTTATTCACTAGTTTTACAACGATAGAGATTCTGAAGATAATATTAAAGATTGAAGATAATCCGTGCACGGGTTTTCTTGTAATTTAACAAAATCCGCAAGAATGTGTTTTTTTGCAGCTTGAAAAATGTTTGAGCAAAAATTCCGGAAAAACTAGCGACAACTTATTATCCGCTTATTCACTTATTTTACAGCGACAGATATTCTGAAGATAATATTGAAGAGTTAAGATAATCCGTGCACGGGTTTTCTTGTAATTTAACGAAATCCGCAAGAATGCGTTTTTTGCAGCTTGAAAAATGTTTGAGCGAAAATTTCGGAAAAACTAGCGACAACTTATTATCCGCTTATTCAGCGACGGATATTCTGAAGATAATGTTGAAGATTGAATATAATCCGTGCACGGGTTTTCTTGTAATTTAACAAAATCCGCAAGAATGCGTTTTTTTGCAGCTTGAAAAATGTTTGAGCAAAAATTCCGGAAAAACCAGCGACAATTGTCCGCTTATTCATTTGTTTTACAGCGACAGTTATTCAGAAGATGATGTTGAATATTGATGATAATCCGTGCACGGGTTTTCTTGTAATTTAAAAAAATCCGCAAGAATGCGTTTTTTTGCAGCTTGAAAAATGTTTGAGCAAAAATTCCGAAAAAACCAGCGACAACTTATTGTCAGTTTATTCACTTGTTTTACAGCGACAGATATTTAGAAGATAATGTTGAAGAATGAAGATAATCCGTGCACGGGTTTTCCTGTAATTTAACAAAATCCGCAAGAATGCGTTTTTTTGCAGCTTGAAAAATGTTTGAGTAAAAATTCCGGAAAAACCAGCGACAACCTATTGTCCGCTTATTCACTTATTTTACAGCGATAGATATTCAGAAGATATTGTTGAAGATTGAAGATAATTCGTGCACGGGTTTTCTTGTAATTTAACAAAATCCGCAAGAATGCGTTTTTTTGCAGCTTGAAAAATGTTTGAGTAAAAATTTCGGAAAAACCAGCGACAACTTATTATTCGCTTATTCACTTGTTTTATAGCGACAAATATTCAAAAGATAATGTTGAAGATTAAAGATAATCCGTGCACGGGTTTTCTTTTAATTTAACAAAATCCGCAAGAATGCGTTTTTTTGCAGCTTGAAAAATGTTTGAGCAAAAATTCCGGAAAAACCAGCGACAATTTATTGTCCGCTTATTCATTTGTTTTACAGCGACAGTTATTCAGAAGATGATGTTGAATATTGATGATAATCCGTGCACGGGTTTTCTTGTAATTTAAAAAAATTCGCAAGAATGCGTTTTTTTGCAGCTTGAAAAATGTTTGAGCAAAAATTCCGAAAAAACCAGCGACAACTTATTGTCAGTTTATTCACTTGTTTTACAGCGACAGATATTTAGAAGATAATGTTGAAGAATGAAGATAATCCGTGCACGGGTTTTCCTGTAATTTAACAAAATCCGCAAGAATGCGTTTTTTTGCAGCTTGAAAAATGTTTGAGTAAAAATTCCGGAAAAACCAGCGACAACCTATTGTCCGCTTATTCACTTATTTTACAGCGATAGATATTCAGAAGATACTGTTGAAGATTGAAGATAATTCGTGCACGGGTTTTCTTGTAATTTAACAAAATCCGCAAGAATGCGTTTTTTTGCAGCTTGAAAAATGTTTGAGCAAAAATTCCGGAAAAACTCGCGACAACTTATTATCCGCTTATTCACTTATTTTACAGCGACAGATATTCTGAAGATAATATTGAAGATTTAAGATAATCCGTGCACGGGTTTTCTTGTAATTTAACAAAATCCGCAAGAATGTGTTTTTTTGCAGCTTGAAAAATGTTTGAGCAAAAATTCCGGAAAAACCAGCGACAACTTATTATCCGCTTATTCACTTGTTTTACAGCGATAGATATTCTGAAGATAATGTTGAAGATTGAAGATAATCCGTGCACGGGTTTTCTTGTAAATTAACAAAAACCGCAAGAGTGCGTTTTTTTTGCAGCTTGGAAATTTTTTTTGGGTGAAAATTTTGGAAAAACTAGCAACTTCAGATCTTTGTTTTTCAAATGTATTGGCCACTTTAAATAAACATAGTTGTTTCCATTTCCATTGCAAATGGTGTTGTGACTGGGTTTTGAATTTTTGGAAACAAAACCACGAAAACAATACTTTGCATGGAAACAGAATTTTATTATTATTGAACAACAACTAATAAACTTACGTAAGGTCCTAAACAATCGATGGTATTAAAAAAACTTATATAACTTTGACAATCGTTAGAGAGGGGTGATCAAGTTGACTTCCGTAATAAATATTCCGTCCGTACAAACAACTCAATAAGATCGCACAATTCGTTTTCTTTCGGCCGGCAATATTACACTTTTTCTTATACACGTGTTACCGGTTCGTGCCGACTGCAAATCGACATTATTAATGCCGTCGAAAACTTTCTCGCAAAGTTCCCAAAGTGCCCGGAACTTGACACCCGGAGCACTTGATTGATATATAAAATATCGTTTTCGATTCAATCGTCCGCAAAGTCATTATTTATTCATAACTTAATAATTCATCAAAAACAACTACATACTGACGTAATTCATATTACATTAACAAACTGAATCAACTGAATATAAATTGAAATATTAAAGTTGTTATTTATATTTTGATCAATAGATCTTTGCGACAATATTTTCATGCGTTTACGATAAGTTAAATGAGGCGCAACAATGCGTAAACGTATGTCGTGCAAAGCGAGAGCACTCCGTTTTTGGCAATGACGCACACGCAAAGATCCGTTGATCGAACTATATTATACATCAATTAAAATAAGCGGAACAAGTGCATTTTAATCATTTCTGCAGTAATTAATGCACTCGAGGAATAATTAATACCCGAGGCACAAGTATTGCGCAAATTTCCAAATACGTACACAACCATTGTATGCGTAGTTTCTGATTGTGTTTCAGTGTTAAGTGAGTTTGCAGAAGGAACGCTTTTATGTTAATTAAATTATTTGAGTGAGTTTGTGTACGAAAATACCTTGCTTAATGAATATTAAATTTTATGTAATTGTAAAAATATTTTAATAATTTGTATTCGAAATTGCTTGCATTGTTTGCAGCTGATATTATTGTACGTCGCACATTCTCGTAAATTGAGGCGTGTGCAAGATTTTGTAAAACCGTGTAGAGACCCTCCTTTTTTCCTTTCATTGTTCAAGTGGCATTGTGACTATTTATTCCGAAAGCACCTAATGAAGGCCCTATCTAATAGTAATCGTAGTAATAATAACACTGATGGCGATGATGATGCCGCCGGTGGTAATGATGATTACCTTTTCTTTATGTGCGGCGGTTGTTTATAAAAAAAATTAATATACGTGTTGTACTTTTTATTATTCCCACAATCTAACCACGTATAGAATAGTATATTGTGTATCTGAAGATGCACACCGCAAGGCGTTAACCGTTTTAAGTTTGTGGTAATTGTTTCTAATTTCTTTTTCGCCTGGGTGTTTGGCGATTGAATAATTACAATAATCTCTCTTCTCGTGCGATTATTTTGAAAACTGAAGAAGGGATGTTTGCAGATTTTAATTGATTCTTGAAGCACAATCGATTTTGAGTAGATTTTGTAAGTTTAAAGTTGGTTTCAATTGTTTTGTAGATTTAAGAACAGGTCGTAAAATTGGAGGAGGAAATTAAATTATTTCCAAATATTTAATTCGTTGTTACTTTCTAAAACGGTCCTCATATAGCAAAAATAATCAAACGTAATTTAAATCATATAATAATTGCTTATTGAATAATTAATGTTATGTAGGTGTAAATATATTTTAATAATTTGTGTTCGAAATTGCTTGCATTGTTTGTAGTGGATATTATTGTACGTCGCGCACGTTCATGTTGACTTTAGAAATTCTAAAAGTTTGTATTGAGTTTGGATCGATTCGAAGCGAATAAGCGTACCATAATGGATGCAATGTATTATTCAATATCTGCATTATATTAATGCCAGTTCATAGATTCATATCGTAATTGCGTTTTGATTCCAGCTAAAGTAAACCTTAATGCACTTTAAACGATAAATATTGGTTATATAATTCATCATCTGAATGATAATATTAAAAATTTTAATCATACGTTTATTAGCGGGATTCACCTTTTTCTACAATATAATACATACATATGTAAGAATATTAGAATATTTAACCAACTTCTTTATCCACTTCTCAAAAAGGTTCACCCTTCACTGGTGCTGTGCCCCACCCTCGCCGTGTATTTGAGCGGTGTTTAAAGTTGTTATAATTTTGTTCTGCCTTTTTACAAGTGTGTTGTCGAAGGTACGTAAAATGTATTCCGTATGTTATTTAATAAATTTTAATTTTTAACCAGTGTAAATATTGATGTCAAATAATAGCTCTTTTTTGATACATTTAATTAAGACGAAGATAGCCCGAATTATTATTCAAATTCGAATTATTATTCAAATCGTCTTTATTGATATTGTTATGCATTTATATTTAAAAAAATATATATAAAAATAGTTGTGAGTTAGATCGAGTTGAATGGAACACTTTTCTTTTAAATGAAGTTTGCGGTATATTGTTTTGATTTTTTCCGAGATCTCGTGCCACAAGGCGCCACCGCGTTTTTTATATCAATTTATATGTATACAGGGTGTCCGAAAAGTATGGAATATCCCGTATAGTTAAGTAAATATCCACTTTAGAGATAAAAGTTTTATATAGAAGTTATTTAACACTTGTTATCTACCACCTTGGATATATCAATGTTATTTTTTGCTATAAACAAAAGCGCAATGAATAACATTTATATTTTTTTTAAATAACAAGGCACATCTTTATTATACTCATTTGATAGAGGTTTTTTCTCTCTTTTCAGTGACATAGATCTTGATTACCTTTACATAAAAAAAATCCAAAAAAATAAGAAAATTGCATATTTTAACTGTCAAAAGTGGCATATTTTACCAGACAAAAGTAGCATATTTAACAGTCGAAAATGGCATATTTTAGCTGTCGAAACTGTTATAATTAATAGTCAAAAGGCAAACATTGATTATTTTACACACGATTTCCCACAAACAATAATAATAATAATAATAACACTATATTTGTGTGATTACTCAATCGCTTATACAAGTCAGGTGGTACATGACACCATTAGAACACCATCATGAAACTTTGCACACAACTTAAATAAGATGTTAAGAATAATATAATTTTTTTTCAAAAAAATTAAAAATTCCGATTTTGGTTTTATTTTTATAAAAAAAAATAATAGTTGAAGTATTTTGCGATATTAAAACCAAGTTGTATGTCAAATCAAAGCCCTTATAATTATAATTTTAATGGTACAAGTCTCAGCTTTCGAAGACAAATAGTTTTTGAGCTACATTTGTTTAAACATTTCTTAACATCCAAAAATTGCAGCTTTTGTTTTTTTTTTAATTTAAAACTCAAATACGAATGTAGAAGGAAAAAATAATAATAAAAATAAAAAATGATCTATTTTTAAATAGTCAAAACTGGCATTGTTTAACTTTGAAATGAAAACTAGCATATTTATTAGTTTAATATGGCATATGCTAACAGGAAAAAATATCATATTTAACAGTCAAAAATAGCATATTTTACCAGATGAAAACAGCATATTTTCCCGGCAAAAATAGCATTTTTTTACATCCAAAAATGGCATATTTCACCGGTCACAAATATCATATTTGAACAGTCAAAAATTGCATCTATTAACAGTCAAAAATAGCATAATTTTGACAGTCAAAATTGTATATTCAAACAGTCAAATATAATATATGTTAACAGGCAAATATAGCTAATATTTACAGTGTAAAATAGTATATTTAAAAAGTCACAAATAGCATATTTTAACAGTCAAAAATAACATTTTAAACAGTCAAAAATAGCACATTTTAAAAGTCAAAATAGCATATGTAAACATTCGAAATAGCATATTTTAACAGTCAAATATAATATATGTTAACAGTTAAATATAGCATATTTTAACAGTCAAAAATAGTATATTGAAACAGTTAAAAATAGCCTATTTTAATAGTCAAAAATGGTATATTGAAACAGTTAAAAATATCATATTTTAACAGTCAAATACAGTATGAGTTAACAATACAAAATAGCATATTTATCAGTCAAAATAGCATATTTTTCTGGTCGAAATGTTATATTTTAACAGTCAAATATAGGATATTTGAACAGTCAACTATAGCATATCCTAACAGTCAAAAATAATATATTTTAATAGTCAAAAATGGCATATTTTAACAGTCAAATATAACATATGTTAATAGGCGAATAAAGCATATTTAAACAGTCAAAAAAGCATATTTTACCAGTCAAGAATAGCATATTGTAACAGCCAAAAATAACATATTTTAACATCCTGAAATGGCAGATATTAAAAACAGTCAAAAATAGCTTATTTAAACAGTCAAAAATAGCATATTTTAACAGTCAGAAATAGCATATTTGAACAGTAAAAAATAGCATATCTTAACAGTAAAAAAATGGCAGATATTAAAAACAGTCAGAAATAGCATATTTTAACAGTCAAAAATAGCATAATTTAACAGTCAAAAATTGCATATTTTAACAGTTAGAAATAGCATATTTTAACAGTGAAAAATAGCATTTCTTAACAGTACAAAAACATAAATTACAGTAAAAAATGGCAGATATTAAAAACAGTCAGAAATAGCATATTTAACAGTCAAAAATAGCATAATTTAACAGTCAAAAATAGCATATTTTAACAGTCAGAAATCGCATATTTTAACAGTAAAAAATAGCATTTATTAACAGTAAAAAAAAACATAAATTATAGTCAAAAATGAAAGATACTAAAAATAGTCAGAAATAGCATATTTTAACAGTCAAAAATAGCATAATTTAACAGTCAAAAATTGCATATTTTAACAGTCAGAAATAGCATATTTTAACAGTAAAAAATAGCACATTTTTCTAGTTGAAATATTTTATTTTAAAAGTCAAATATAGGATATTTTAATAGTCAACTATAGCATATTTTAACAGGCAAAATAGCATATTTGAACAGTCAAAATAGCATATTTTATTAGTCAGAATTTTCACAGTAAATAATAGCATATCCTAACAATCAAAATAGTATATTTTAACAGTCAAAAATAATATATTTTAACAGTCAAAAATAGCATACTTTAACAGTCAAAAATTGCATATTTTAACAGTCAAAATTGCATATTTTTGCAGTCAAAAATAGCATATCTTAGCAGTAAAAAAAACCTAAATTACAGTAAAAAATGGCAGACATTAAAGACAGTCAGATACAGCATATTTGAACAGTCAAAAATAGCATATTTTTCTAGTCGAAATGTTATATTTTAACAGTCAAATTTAGGATATTTTAACAATCAACTATAGCATATTTTAACAGGCAAAATAGCATATTTGAACAGTCAAAATAGCATATTTTATCAGTCAGAATTTTCACAGTAAATAATAGCATATCCTAACAGTCAAAATAGTATATTTTAACAGTCAAAATAGTATATTTTAACAGTCAAAAATAGCACACGTTAACAGTAAAAAATTGCATATTTTAACAGTCAAAATTGCATATTTAACAGTCAAAAATAACATATTTTAACAGTCAAAAATGGCAGATATTAAAAAAATATATTTCATCTATTAAAAATGGCACATCCATCTAGTCAAAAATGGCATTTTTATTAATGAGAATTGCCATATTTTACCTCTTAAAATGTCATACGTTAATAGTAAAAAATGGAACATTTTAAATGTTAAATTAATTTAATTAATTTTTTTACAGATTTCACTAAACCGATTTTAATAAAATTTTATTGGTATGTAGGTAACCATAAAAGGCGCCCAAATAAGTAACAAAATATACAGCGTGTAATCTAAAAAAAATATGTCACCATGACGTCACACTTTTTTGGGACACCCTGTAGAATCCAAAGTATTTTCTTGAAATACGCACTAGGATACAGAAAAAGTCTGCAAAATATCGAAATCCTAACTTAATTAGTAACTGAGCTATAGAAGATGGGAGGTGAATTGCAGAAACCTGTATAGTAATTCTGGTGAATGCGCCGGGTAACACATGGTTATTTTAATAACTATACAGAAGTATAACAATAATTAACAATGCATTTGTTATATGTAACTTTGTGGACCATTGTTGCAAAACAGGAATATTGAGTTTTTACTTTCTCCGTTATGAAGTACGAGAAATTATAGTGATCGTGATTTTTTCTTCAAATTTTTTTTTTACGGAAATATCCGTTTTGGGGTCCCTAGATGCCATTTTAACAATTAAAAAAAAAATTGTGTCTGTGTCTATGTGTGCTGTGTGTGTGTGTGTGTGTGTGTGTCTCTGTGTGTCTGTGTGTGTGTCTGTGAGCGCTGTATCTCAAAAACTAATAAAGCAATTGATATGAAACTTTGAACATACGTCTTATTTGATAATCCGAAGAACTGGAAAGCTTTTGGTAAAATTTCGTACACCGGAAGTGGGCGTTTACCTTAACTATTTTTTGTTTTTTGCCAATATTTTCTTAAATATGAAAAATATCACAAAAACATTCAAACAAACTTTGAAGACAACAAAGAAATGAACATCTTTTGCTTGAAAATATTTTTCATAAAATTATTTTTATTCGAGAAAAAAATGTATTATTATTTTTTTAATTTTTGGTTTATAATTATAAAACGATAATAGTTACAGAAAAATTATGTTAATAATAATTGTAGAGAATGCTAAAATGAACAACTTCTAAAGAATAAGTTTTTTTCGAAATCTCGTTAGTTTTTGAGTAAACTGAGTTTTTGAATTTGAAGTATAATTTTTCCATCTTTCATAATTTTGACGTTTTAAACGTCAGTTTCATCCGAGTTTACACAACGCTCGATGTACATTTAAAATATGATTTCAATTGAAAACGTAAATATAAATGGCTATGATACCATCAAGTCGGAGAAAGTAACATGATGGTCACATCACCATTTTTTTTTAAATTATAAATTGATCGTGAATACATGTATCTTGTCAGAGAGATGATGGTATATTGAAAGAAGCCCCAATTTTTTCCATCCGAACGCGATATTTCTCCGCGCCCCGCGTGAATCCGCTATAAGATACTTGTGGAGTGATGTATGCGTGTATGCCTACATCAAGCGGAGTTCGGTCATGCGTCCTCCGCCTCTTCTCCATCATCTCTGCCGCCCCCGAGCGGCGCCACGTCACTGCCGCCCGCTGAAAATGTACAAATCCGTAATAGTAAAACGGTGACGCCACTGTAGTGTAGTATCCTGCGACCGTCCTGCCGCCCGACGCTTTTCCGAAACGCGCACGCGCGTCCTGCGCCTTGCCCGCCACGGCAGCACTTGCAGTTATGGGGTGCCAGTGCGTCCGACCTCGCAGGCCTTTTCATTAGTGTTCGTGATTGTGTTTGGGGTTTAATTAACACCACCGGACCGTCTGCATCCAGGATCGTGCACATCGGTGAGTTTTCTTTTTCAATAAAAAATAATAACGCGCGAGGAATTGGAATGGCAAAAGGGGGCAACCGTGACAGTTGCGCTCGGGTCGATTTTCCACGGCATTTCCTTCTTTCCACATTTCTAACCCGAGAGGAGCCGCCACCGCACAAAATGGTCGCCCTCTCCGCGTTCAATCGTTTCCATTAATGGGAATTTCTAGCGTTTGTTTGTTTGTTTGCAGGTCGTGTGGAGTGTTCGTGACGTTTGTGTGAAGAAGTGTTTCGCGCGCGGGGTCGCTTTCAGACGGACCTATTTTATTCGAATAATAAAATAATCAGTGTGCGAGGATAATAAATAAGACATGGATGTTGTTATGGGGTTGTTGGTGCGTGCACTTGGATCGATAGCGTTTCGGTGTTGTTGTTAATGCAAGATCTGCGGAGGGATGTGGATCGTTTGGTTGGCCGCAGTGCTGAGCCTCGGCTCCGGCTTCCTCTTGGACGGCTCCACGAATTCCTACTCGCAGTTCCGGAAATGGGGCGGCGGGACTAACGGAAGTCTCGAGTTCGAGTTCAAAACCGATCAGCCGAACGGCCTCCTGCTCTACACCGACGACGGCGGCACTTACGACTTCTTCGAAATTAAACTGGTCGAGGGCGCGCTGCGCTTACGCTACAACTTAGGTGGAGGCGCCCAGATCATCACCGTCGGACGCGACCTGAACGATGGACACTGGCACAAGGTGCAGGTGCAGCGGCACGAGGACCGCACCATCCTCGCCGTCGACGGCGTCTCCCAGATGCGGACGTCCCGCGGCAAGGAGTTCAACTTCGGGAGGTTCTCCACGAATTCCGACGTGTTCGTGGGCGGCATGCCGACGTGGTACAACACGAAACTGACCCTCCTCGCACTGCCCAGCGTCATTTTCGAGCCACGGTTCGTCGGCGCCGTTCGCAATCTCGTTTATCCGGACAGTGAGGGAGGTCAACCCCGACGACAGGAGACCAGGCCCAAGGACCACAGGGTGAGTCCTTCGATATTGCCACACCGAACACGCACACTGGATTTACAATCACACGCACACCCCCGCCTACACCCTCTACTCATTCATACAGAATAAAACACGCTCAGAACATGAATCATTATTTCGAAAATAACTTATTCTATCCAAAACTACGAAAAGCTGTATAAATGTCTAATCATGTATACAAGGTGAGTTTTTTTCGATGTACGAGGATGGGGACATCGGAAATTACAAGAAATAGAAAAACGATTAAATGGACAAATTTTATTGTCATTGTTTCATGGCTTACCATTTTTTACTTTCTCCGTTACGAAGTAGGAGAAAGTATTGTGATCGTGATTTTTTTTTCAAAATTTTTTTTACGGAAATATCCGTTTTGGGGTTCCTAGATACCATTTCAACAATTTCTGGAAAAAAAAAATAAAAAAATGGTGATGTGGCCATCATGTTACTTTCTCCGATTTGATGGTTTAATAGTTATTTATATTTATAGATTAATTCATTATTTTCAATTTAAATCATATTTTAAATCGAGCGTTTCACATGATCGAATGGTGATGACGTTTGAAAAGTCAAAATTATGAAAGGTAAAAATGACAAATTATGTTACAAATTCTAATAATTTAAGTTTACTGAAAAACTAAAAAAAGTCTTGAAAAAGATTTCTAAAAATGGTCCCGATTCAAAAGTCCTAAAAAAAATGTCTTAAAAGCCCTGAACAAGAAAGTCTCGAAAAGGATTTCTAAAAATAGTCCTCATTAAAAAGTCCTAAAAAACCAAAGCCCCGAACAAGAACATCCTGAAAAAAATTTCTTAAAATAGTCCTGATTTAAAAGCCTTCAAAAACCGAATAAAAGCCCTGAACAAGAAAGTCTTGTAAAAGATTTCCAAAAATAGATCTAATTAAAAAGTACTAAAAAACTCAATAAAAGTCCTGAACAAGAAAGTCTTGAAAAAAGAGTCCTGACAAAAAATGTCTTGAAAAACAGGTCCTTCAAAAAGACCAGAAATAAAGTCCTGAAAGAATGTCCTAAAAAAGAGTTCTTACAAAAAAAAGTCCCGGAAAAACAGTTTTGGAAATAAAGTCTTGAAAAAAGGTTCCTGTTAAAAAGTTGTGAAAAAGAGCCGTGAAAAAAGTCCTGAAAAAATTACTGCAAAAAAAAACCTGATAAATTAAGTCTTCGTATAAAACACCAGAAATAAATGTCGTTTAAAAAATCCTGAAAGACGTCCAAAAAGAGTCCTAAAAAGTCCCGAAGGATAGTTCTAAAATAAGTCATGCCAAAGTCCTGAAGAATGTCTTGGAAAAGTTAAAAAAATGAGAATTATGGAGATAACATCGTAAAAGAATCATTTATTTATTTATCTACGGGAAACCCCAATTTACAATAATGTAACACAACAATGAATACTTAAAATACCTTAAACTAAAATATACTAGATTAAATTATTAAATTGATATCACCAAATTAAATTAAATTAAAATTTGTAATTTCATGGTCCTAATATTTTACAAAAAAGATTACTATATACAATGAAAATTATATAAACTTACTCCTAAGTATACGTTTAAAATTATGAATGTTGCTATCAAAAATGTTAAACCAGTGTTTATCATTTAAGTCATTTGCCAATCTAAGCATACGACCTACTGAATTATTATATGACAGATTCGTATCATAGCGTTTCACAAAAAATATGTTATTGCTTCTTAAAACGTTTACATAATTTGATTAATTTTCATAAAAGAACATTTATGAAAAAAACCCTGTAAAAAGTTTATTAAAAAAGACCTGAAGAAGTTCTGAAGAAATCCCAAAAATAGTCTTAAAAAAAAACCGGAACAAGAAGTCCTGAAAATTATTCCCATAAAAAATGTCCTGAATTATAGTACTGAAAAAAGTCCTGTAAAGAAGGTTTAAAAAAAAATTCCCGAAAAAATAATACTGAAAAAATGAAGAAAATTCTGAAAATAATCCCAAAACGAAGTCCGGAACAAGAGATTCTTAAGAAATAAAGTCTTGAAAAACTGTCCAGATAAAAGCCGTAAAAAAAAACTATAAATAGTCTTCATACAAAATACCAGAAATAAATGTCCCGAAAAAGAGACCTAAAAAGTCCTAAAATAAATCCTGAAGAATTTTCAGAAAAAGAGCCCTGATGAAATATCATAAAAAATTGTCCTATAAAAACAGTCCCTGAAAAATTACCCCGAAAATAACATCTTTAAAAAATAAACAAACAAAAAAAATCTGAAAACAAAGCATTGTAAAAAGTTCTTAAAATGGTCCCTAAAAGGATCTAAAGAAATTCTCCTGAAAAAAATCCCAGAGTCCTGCAAAAAGGCATAAAATAAGTCCTTAACAAAATTCCTGAAATAAAAAGTTTAGAAAGTAGTCTTAAAAAAATGCCAAAAATATCTGAAAAAATCCTTACGAAGGTCCAAAAATGGTTATGAAAAGAAAAATTCTAAAAAATGTAATGAAGAAAATTCAGAAAATATTTTTCTGAAAAGAATCCCGAAAATAAGTCCTCGACAAAGAATTCTTAAGAAAGTCCCAAAAACGTCCCGAGAAAAAATTCCTGAAAAAAAATCCTGTTAATAAAATTTTGAAAAGAAATTGAAAATAAAGGTCCTAAAAAAATTTCTTAACATATTCTGAAAAAGAATCCTCGAGGAAAGGTCTTTTAAAAATTTCCTTAAAAAAGTTCTGAAATCTTTGTTCTGAAGTCCCAAAAAGGCGAAAAGAACAAAAAACTGTAAAGTAAATATTCGGAAATACGAAATTTTACCAAAAGCTTTACAGTTTTTCGGATTCTCAAACACTTATGTTCAAGTTTAATTGTCATTTCTGTATTAGTTTTTGAGATACAGCGCTCAAAGCAGACTGTTATGTAGAGAAAAAATGGTGATGTGACCATCATGTTACTTTCTCCGACTTGATGGAATAATTTATTTTTACGCTTTCTTGGTTTATTTTCAATTGAAATCATATTTTAAATGTACATCGAGCGTTGCGTAAACTCGGATGAAACTGACGTTTAAAACGTCAAAATTATGAAACATGGAAAAATTATACTTCAAATTTGAAAACTCAGTTTACTCAAAAACTGAAGGGATTTCGAAAAAAACTTATTCTTTATAAGTTGTTCATTATAGTATTCTCTATAATTATTATTAACATAAATTTGCTGTAACTATTATAGTTTTATAATTATAAACCAAAAATTAAAAAAATAATAATAAATGTTTTTCTCGAATAAAAATGATTTTATGAAAAATGTTTTCAAGCAAAAGATGTTCATTTCTTTGCTGTCTTCAAAGTTTGTTTAAATGTTTTTGTGATATTTTTCATATTTAAGAAAATATTGGCAAAAAACAAAAAACAGTTAAGGTAAACGCCCATTTCCGGTGTACGAAATTTTACCAAAAGCTTTTCAGTTCTTCAGATTATCAAATAAGACGGATATT
Organism: Ocypus olens; assembly: GCA_910593695.2. NCBI lineage: Eukaryota > Metazoa > Arthropoda > Insecta > Coleoptera > Staphylinidae > Ocypus > Ocypus olens. The sequence continues at coordinate 4,205,286 of OU343047.1, read as the reverse complement.
CAAAGTTTCATATCAATTGCTTTATTAGTTTTTGAGATACAGCGCGCACAGACAGACACGCACACACACGCATAATTTTTGGTTTATAATTATGAAACGATAATAGTTACAGCAAATTTATTTTTTTAATAATTGTAGAGAATGTTAAAATGAACAACTTCTAAAGAATAAGTTTTTTTTAGAAATCTCGTTAGTTTTTGAGTAAACCGAGTTTTTGAATTTGAAGTATAATTTTTTCATCTTTCACAATTTTGACGTTTTAAACGTCAGTTTGATCCGAGTTTACGCAACGTTCGATGTACATTTAAAATATGATTTCAATTGAAAATAAACCATGAAAACTTAAATATAAATGGCTATGATACCATCAAGTCGGAGAAAGTAACATGATGGCCACATCACCATTTTTACTTTCTCCGTTACGAAGTACGAGAAAGTATTGTGATCGTGATTTTTTTTTCAAAATTTTTTTTTACGGAAATATCCGTTTTGGGGTCCCTAGATGCCATTTCAACAATTTTTGGAAAAAAAAAATTTGTGTCTGTGTGTGTGTGTGTGTGTGTGTGTGTGTGTGTCTGTCTGTGCGCGCTGTATCTCAAAAACTAATAAAGCAATTGATATGAAACTTTCAACATCCGTCTTATTTGATAATCTGAAGAACTGAAAAGCTTTTGGTAAAATTTCGTACACCGGAAGTGGGCGTTTACCTTAACTGCTTTTTGTTTTTTGCCAATATTTTCTTAAATATGAAAAATATCACAAAAACATTTAAACAAACGTTGAAGACAACAAAGAAATGAGCATCTTTTGCTTGAAAATATTTTTCATAAAATCATTGCTATTCCAGAAAAAAATGTATTATTATTTTTTTAATTTTTGGTTTATAATTATAAAACGATAATAGTTATAGCAAATTTATGTTAATAATAATTGTAGCGAATGCTAAAATGAACAACTTATAAAGAATAAGTTTTTTCCGAAATCCCATTAGTTTTTGAGTAAACTGAGTGTTTGGATTTGATGTTTAATTTTTCCATCTTTCATAATTTTGACGTTTTAAACGTCAGTTTCACCGGAGTCTACGGAACGTTCTACGGACATTTAAAATATGATTTAAATATAAAATAAACCATGAAAGCGTAAATATAAATGATACCATTAAGTCGGAGAAAGTAACATGATGGCCACATCACCATTTTTTTAATAGAGAATAAAATTTATAATAACCCAGTTATTTTTATAAATAAGTATGTCAAGTGCTATATTAGTTTAAAGAGAAATGGTTTCCATTAAAAAAAAACATGTATGTGAAGTTGGCAATATTTCTAGCAATATCCCGGCGCTTCCACCAGGCCTAAAAATTAATAATTTTCCTTGGTTTCACCTACAAAAAGTACAGTATTTTATGGACATGGTTGGTATTGTTAAAAAAAATTAAAATTATTCATTTGGGATATGTACCTTTGGCCGATTTGGTCCTTTATTTATATTTTTCGATGCCGATGTGACATAAATGTTTATTATATTAAATAAAGGACCAAATCGGCCAAAGGTACATATCCCAAATGAATAATTTATATTTTTTTATAACAATAGCAACCAGGGCTATTATCTCCCGTCGACAAAATCTGGGATTTCCATCGGGAAACCACCCAGCAATAAACTTTTATGTCACATCGGCATCGAAAAATATAAATTTAGGGCCAAATCGGCCAAAGGTACATATCCCAAATGAATAATTTTATTTTTTTTATAACAATACCAACCATGTCAATGAAATACTGTACTTTTTATAGATGAAACTAAGGAAAATTATTCATTTTTATATACGGTGGATGCGCCGGGATATTGCTAGAGATATTGCCAACTTCACATACATAAAAAAAACAGTAAGTTTGTGTTATATTTCTGAAACTAATACTGATAAAAAATGTTTGATAAAATTTTTTTATTAAGTGGAAAATTATCTAAAACTTTGCCGTTTACAGTTTTTTTTTTCTATCTCTACTAGAAATCGAGTAAAATCGATTTAAAAAAATACATTTTTCAAAATATCTAGTTATCATTGCTGTTTTGAAAATTTTAAGTGTCGGTTCATTCGGCTCGTAAAACTGCGATTCTTTGCTCATTTAATCGTTTCTCTATGTATTAAAAAAAAAACTCACTCTTGTTTTGTCAAACAACAAATTAAGAAAAATTACGGGAGCACCAATATTTTAATAAGAGTTACGTCATTTGTTGGCATCCAGATATTTATAGTTATAAAATAATCAGCAATTAATTGCTGTTCGTATCTAAATGTTATATTTATGTCTAATTGCGATTTAATAAAAATACAGCTTTTTATCTATGCATAAAAAAACGAATATTTTAAAAGTTATAATTTATAAATATACTGAAGGAAAAAAACTTGAAATTCGTGAAATTTCGACCATTTTCGAACCGAATCTTTAAGGGCGAAAAACTTTAAAGTGTCTTCTTTAAAGTCATGTAAGCGTAAGCCCTACCGCCCCCCTCTAGCACGCAGACGCACATAAAGGCAAACACACATTGACTTTTTGAAAATAGACGAAATTTCGTAAAAGTGTCTGGGTAAATAATTATTTAAACAAAAATGATGAATACGTGTAATTTTTTAAGCTTAAATATTGTAAACAAAACCCCATAGAACATTTGTTTGGAAGTCCGCTTTAAACAATAACATACTTTGCACACAAATTTTATTATCTAAAAATGATTGAAAAATTTTCGGATTACGTTACTGGTGTGTAGTATTGTGGTTTTTTGTATTTGTGTGTACAAGTTGAGGCTTATTATTATTATTATTATTATATTTTATTTTGCCCTCCAGACTTTTAATCTGTTTAATTGTTGTTATTATTTTCGGTTTTCTTTGTGACCAAGGGCATTCATCATCGCCACAGAATGTTGAATTCGGCATTCAGAAAGAGAGGGGGGCGTGGGGCGGGGGAGAGCCGGCGGTGTGAAAGGACACAATTTGGAAAATCATTCCAGAATTCAATTACCGCCGCGTGATTTATATCGGGAAAATATGAAAAACTCTCTCTCTCGAGAGAGAGGTGAGTTGGCTGAGAAATCTCCTCCATTTACCAGTTTTCTTTACATCGGACACCGTGAAAAATGATGCCCGCATTTTCTATAACACAACTTACACACACACACATCCACAATCCCTCCCCCTCCAATCCCATTTACCTTTCTTGATTTCAGTAGATATTAAATTCAAAAAAATATACATCAAATAATAATGATAATAATACGTATATTTCCCAACATTTTTTTAATGGAACACCCAGTATATTTTAATAGACATTTAAAGTCCTTTTTCTTGCCCTAATAGATGTATAAATGCACGTGTAATTTCGTAAAATTTTACCCCAACGTTTTATATTTTTTACAAAAATTTTATTTTCAAATATAATTCTCACGTCACATTCCCACTGCAAAAGTCAGGACAAAAAAATCAACACGGATTCAAATAATGAATCACTGTTAGTCCAAAAAAATTTAAAAAATTAAAATCCAATAGAAATTAACGGAGTAATCTTCTTCAGAAGAAAGGCGCGCAGACGTAAGCGATAATTGTGCTGAGCTGATCTAAAAAATTCATAACTTTTATTAAAATCAAAATTTTTGAAAAATCAAAATTACTCCATTAGCCAATAGATGTAGGAATGCACGTGTGATTTTGTAAAATTTTATCTCAACGTTTTATATTTTTTTTACAATTTACAATTTTTTTTATTTTCATGAACACTTTTCACGTCAAATAACCACCATTTTTAAAGTGCAAAACTCGAAACAAAAAAATCAACACGGATTCAAAGAACTGTTGGTCCAAAAAAAAATTTAAAAATTAAAATCCAATAGAAATTAACAGAGTTATCTTCTTTAGAAGAAAGGCGCGCAGACGTAAGCTATAATTGTGCTGAGCTGATTTAAAAAATTCATAACTTTTATTAAAATCAAAATTTTTGAAAAAATCAAAGTTAATCCATTTCCCAATAGATGTAGAAATGCACGTGTGATTTTGTAAAATTTTATCCCAACGTTTTATATTTTTTTTTACAATTTACAATTATTTTATTTTCATGAACACTTTTCATGCCAAATAACCACCATTTTTAAAGTGCAAAAATCTAAACAAAAAAATCAACACGAATTCAAAGAACGAATTACTGTTAGTCCAAAAAAATTAAAAAATATCCAATAGAAATTAACGGGGTTATCTTCTTTAGAAGAAAGGCGCGCAGACCTAGGCTATAGTTGTGCTGAGCTGATTTAAAAAATTCATAACTTTTATTAAATTCAAAATTTTTGAAAAAATCAAAGTTATTCCATTTCCCAATAGATGTAGAAATGCACGTGTGACTTTGTAAAATTTTATCCCAACGTTTTATATTTTTTTTACAATTTACAATTTTTTTTATTTTCATGAACATTTTTCACGTCAAATAACCACCATTTTGAAAGTGCAAAACTCGAAACAAAAAAATCAACACGGATTCAAAGAACGAATCACTGTTAGTCCAAAAAAAAATTTAAAAATTAAAATCCAATAGAAATTAACGGAGTTATCTTCTTTAGAAGAAAGGCGCGCAGACGTAGCTATAATTGTGCTGAGCTGATTTAAAAAATTCATAACTTTTATTAAAATCAAAATTTTTGAAAAAATCAAAGTTATTCCATTTCCCAATAGATGTAGAAATGCACGTGTGATTTTGTAAAATTTTATCCCAACGTTGTATATTTTTTTTTACAATTTACAATTTTTTTTATTTTCATGATAACCAAATAACCACCATTTTTAAAGTGTAAAAGTCGAAACAAAAAAATCAACACGGATTCAAAGAACGAATCGCTGTTCGTCCATCAAAATTTAAAAATTAAAATCCAATAGAAATTAACGGAGTTATCTTCTTTAGAAGAAAGGCGCGCAGACGTAAGCGATAATTGTGCTGAGCTGATCTAAAAAATTCATAACTTTTATTGAAATCAAAATGTTTGAAAAAATCAAAGTTAATCCATTCCCCAATAGATGTAGAAATGCACGTGTGATTTTGTAAAATTTTATCCCAACGTTTTATATTTTTTTTTACAATTTACAATTTTTTTTATTTTCATGAACACTTTTCACGTCAAATAACCACCATTTTTAAAGTGCAAAAGTCGAAACAAAAAAATCAACACGGATTCAAAGAACGAATGACTGTTAGTCCAAAAAAAATTTAAAAATTAAAATCCAATAGAAATTAACGGAGTTATCTTCTTTAGAAGAAAGGCGCGCAGACGTAAGCTATAATTGTGCTGAGCTGATTTAAAAAATTCATAACTTTTATTAAATTCAAAATTTTTGAATCCATTAACCAATAGATGTAGGAATGCACGTGTGATTTTGTAAAATTTTATCCCAACGTTTTATATTTTTTTTACATTCAAAGTCAAAAGTCACCGTTAGGCTTAGTTTAGGTTCAATATTTTCGGCCACAAATGTTCCATGGGGCTTTATTTACAATATTTAAGCTTAGAAAAATGACACGTATTCTTCATTTTTGTTTAAATAATTATTTACCTAGACACTTTTATGAAATTTCGTCTATTTTCAAAAAATCAAAAGTCACCGTTAGGCCTGGTTTAGGTTCGATATTTTCGGCCAGAAGTGTTCCATGGGGATTTATTTACAATATTTAGGCTTAAGTCTAAAATTTAATTTTGAAATCCAAATTGGTTTTCGAGAAAAAGATACAGACAGACAGACTCGAAAACATTTAGAATTACTCTCAATTTGACCTTGATAATTTTCTGCTTCTTACGATTCGTCTTATTTAAAACGTAATAACCAATATTTATTCGAAAGAATCGATTGATGTAATGAAGTACGAATCGATCCTTAAGGAGATATTACTTTGAGGCATTTAGGGATGGTCAGGCGGTAATTAGAATGTCGAGTCGATTTGAGGCCGGCCATTAGGTCATTACGAATGGGTCTGGGTATTAGGGTAATGAGGACGCCTCCGAGGTAAAGACTCACTTAGGGCTGCAGTGCAATGGGAGAGAGAGACTTCATCCGAATCTAATTACCACTACTGCTACCCCCGCACGATCTACTCCTATTAATTTTACACCCCAACGACCAACGAACTGATAACAATCTGAACTAATTTTATCACATCCTAAATATTCGCAATAATTACATGAAACTTGTTTAATAAAAAAAATTTATACGAGGAAACATCTTCGTTATATTTTTATCAAAATACCCTAGTAGGCTTTGCCAATTTCCTGTGATTCTTTACACAAACCTAAATCACCTAAAAATGGTGATGTGGCCATCATGTTACTTTCGCCGACTTGATGGTATCATTTATATTTACGCTTTCATGGTTTATTTTCAATTGAAACCATATTTTAAATGTACATCGAGCGTTGTGTAAACTCGGATGAAACTGACGTTTAAAACGTCAAAATTATGAAAGATGGAAAAATTATACTTCAAATTCAAAAACTCAGTTTACTCAAAAACTAAAGGGATTTCGAAACAAAATTATTCTTTATAAGTTGTTCATTTTAGCATTCTCTACAGTTATTATTAACATAAATTTGCTGTAACTATTATCGTTTTATAATTATAAACCAAAAATTAGAAAAAATAATTTTTTTTCTCGAATAAAAATGATTTTATGAAAAATGTTTTCAAGCAAAAGATGTTCATTTCTTTGTTGTCTTCAATGTTTGTTTAAATGTTTTTGTGATATTTTTCATATTTAAGAAAATATTGGCAAAAAACAAAAAACAGTTAAGGTAAACACCCACTTCCGGTGTACGAAATTTTACCAAAAGCTTTTCAGTCCTTCAGATTATCAAATAAGACGGATATTCAATGTTTCATATCAATTGCTTTATTAGTTTTTGAGATGCAGCACACACACACACTCTGACACAAAACATTTTTGTCCAGAAATTGTTGAAATGGTATCTAGGAACCCCAAAAGGGATATTTCCGTAAAAAAATTCTCGTACTTCGTAACGGAGAAAGTAAAAACCGAAAATCATTTATACAATTTTTAATAAAATTAATACAAATTTCCTGAAAAGTTAAGTCCTTGTGTTTATAACAAAATCTATACAATGGTAATTAAAATTTCTTAAAAAGTCAAGTCTTATTCACACACCACTTATCTAAACCGTGACGATATCTTAATCATTACAGGCGCAAACAAATGGCAGGTGCTCTTTAAATTAATTAAAACGGCACCGCATTAGTTGAAGAAGTAGAAGAAGAAGGAGGTGGCCCGAAAAGTTCTCGACAGCGACAACGTTAAAATATTAAACGTTCGCGAAACACAAATGGCCCCGCTTAATATTAACAGATGGAAGGTCGTTAAACCCTTCCACAACAACCCCATTATCAGATTCTTGTCCGGCGCGTGATCGATTGCGAATTTTTTTTTCACTTGGCCCCTTAACAAGGTACTCCACTTAATGGTTACGCGGGGACATCACGTGAATGTCGAACTGATTTATCGATGGTAAATTAATTTCGGAATTAATCAAACAAAATGAAATGTCGTGTAACTCTCTCTGATTTTATGGTATAAAAAAGATTTTTTCTATTTTTACTTGTGAAACTTATTTTTTATTTTGGCGTAAAAATTTTATCCACATTTTGCTTGAAGTGTAAGTTCGAAAACTTTAAAAACGTGATTTTGTTTTATTGAAATTGCTTTTACTGATAATGGTAATATCTTCTATTGTTTGGATACATACAGATGAAGTAATAAACAATTAACAGAAAAACTGATTTTTGAAATTTTCCCGTTAATTTTGCAAGTTCAGCATTCAACCGTTTTCCAATTTTTGAATAAATGCAGGAATTTTGTAAATTTTTTGAGCAGTCTCTCGTCAAATAAATATAAGGAAATTCGACATTCAATTGTTTTTAAGTTTATTGAGGGCAACTTTTGAGGAAATTTAGATGAAATGTATTTGTATGTATATTGCAAAGGTTGATGTACGTAGTATTAATTAATATGCTATATACCCTGTATACAATCCCATTTCGCATATGGATTTATCGTATAGGGACACGATACGACATCAAACATTTGGACTTCAATGCCGAACCATAAGGATATTATCAGCTTGCAACTGCGGAGATGACTGCAGCCAAACATTCAAAACGCAACGATAATTAGTACTGCGACCATTATACGTTTGTAATTACTTGGTACACGTCAAGAGAAAATACAATTTATACAAATATAATACAAGTAACAAGTACGGCGTAAATAAATTTGAGACAACCTCAAAAACCCCGTGACGAATTTTAATAAATTTTTGAGGAAATATTCCAGACATATGTAGCTATAAAACAAAACAAAAAAATCCAAAAACATGTTATCACTAGTTTTTCTTGAATTTTTCATCTAAATCGCTGCATTGCAAAATACGTTCGACTGGAATTTCTTAATTTTCTCAAAAACCCGTCGCTGAATTTTAATAAATTTTCGAGGAAATATTCCAGACATATGTAGCTATAAAACAAAACAAAAAAATCCAACAACATGTTATCACTAATTTTTCTGGAATTTTTCATCTAAATCGCTGCATTGCAAAATACATTTTACTGGAATTTCTTAATTTTCTCAAAAACCCGTTGCTGAATTTTAATCAAAAAGACGGTTTCACTAGTTTTTCCGGAATTTTCCATCAAAATCTCTACTTTGCACAAACAAACATTCGACTCGATTTTCTTAATTTTGTCAGAAACCATGTAATGTATTTTAATAAAATTTTTAGGAAATATTCCAGATATATGTAGCTATAAAATAAAGGAAAAATCCAAAAAGACGTCATCACTAGTTTTTCCGGAATCTCTCATCAAAACCTCTGCATTGAAAAAAGCGAACATTCTAGTAGATGTTCTTAATTTTCTCAAAAACTGCTTAATAAATTTTAATAAATTCATTACAAAATATTCCAAACATGGGCAGCTATAAAATAAAAGAAAAAATCAACAAGGCGTTATCACTATCTTTTTCGGAATTTTTCATCAAAAGCTCTGCTCGGGAAATGTAAACATTCCTCTAGATTTTCCTCATTTTCTCAAAAACCCTGAAACGATTTTATCATAAATTTTCCAGAAAATATTCCAGACATATAGCTATAAAACATAGAAAAAAAAATCTAAAAAGACGTTATCACTAATTTTTCCAGATTTGTTTTTATCAAAATCGCTAGATTTTCTTCATTTTCTCAAAAATCCTGCAACGGATTCAAATATTTTTTTTAGGAAATATTCCAGACATTTATAGCTATAAACACATAAAGAGACGTTATCACTAGTTTTTCTGAAAGTCTTTTATCAAAATCGTTGTTTTTCAGATTGCGAACATTCGACTGGATTTTTTTCATTTTTTTCAAAAATCTTGCAAGGAATTAAAAAAAAAAACAGGCAATATTCCAGACATATATAACCATAAAGCAAAAGAAAAACCCAAAAGACGGCATCACTAGTTTTTCCGGAATTTTTCATCTAAATCACTGCATTGCAAAATACGTTTGAGTAGATTTTCTTAATTTTCTCAAAAACCCGTTGCTGAATTTTAATAAATTTTTGAGGAAATATTCGAGACATATGTAGCTATAAAACAAATGAAAAATCCGAAATGACGTTATCACTAATTTCCCCGGATTTTTTCATCAAACTCTGTTTTGTGAAAAACGAACATACGATTAGATTTTCTGGATTTTTTCAAAACCCTGTAATGAATTTTATTGAAATTTTTCAGAAAATATTCCAGACATATGTAGTTATACAACAAAAGGAGAATCCAAAAAGACGAACACTAGTTTCTCCGGAATTTTTTAATTAAAATTTCTGCATTGAAAAATGGAACCATTCGCCTAGATTTTCTTAATTTTCTCAAAAATCCCTTGATTAATTTTAATTAATTTTTGAGGAAATATTCCAGACATATGTAGCTATAAAACAAATGAAAAATCCGAAAAGACGTTATCACTAGTTTCCCCGGATTTTTTCATCAAACTTTGTTTTGTGAAAAACGAACATACGATTAGATTTTCTGGATTTTTTCAAAAACCCTGTAATGAATGTTATTGAAATCTTTCAGAAAATATTCCAGACATATGTAGTTGTACAACAAAAGAAAAATCCAAAACGACGAACACTAGTTTCTCCGTAATTTTTTTATTAAAATTTCTGCATTGAAAAATAGAACCATTCGCCTAGATTTTCTTAATTTTCTCAAAAACCCGTTGCTGAATGTTAATAAATTTTTGAGGAAATATTCGAGACATATGTAGCTATAAAACAAATTAAAAATCCGAAAAGACGTTATCACTAGTTTCCCCGGATTTTTTCATCAAACTTTGTTTTGTGAAAAACGAACATACGATTAGATTTTCTGGATTTTTTCAAAAACCCTGTAATGAATTTTATTGAAATCTTTCAGAAAATATTCCAGACATATGTAGTTGTACAACAAAAGAAAAATCCAAAACGACGAACACTAGTTTCTCCGTAATTTTTTTATTAAAATTTCTGCATTGAAAAATAGAACCATTCGCTTAGATTTTCTTAATTTTCTCAAAAACCTGTTGCTGAATGTTAATAAATTTTTGAGGAAATATTCGAGACATATGTAGCTATAAAACAAATTAAAAATCCGAAAAGACGTTATCACTAGTTTCCCCGGATTTTTTCATCAAACTTTGTTTTGTGAAAAACGAACATACGATTAGATTTTCTGGATTTTTTCAAAAACCCTGTAATGAATTTTATTGAAATCTTTCAGAAAATATTCCAGACATATGTAGTTGTACAACAAAAGAAAAATCCAAAACGACGAACACTAGTTTCTCCGTAATTTTTTTATTAAAATTTCTGCATTGAAAAATAGAACCATTCGCTTAGATTTTCTTAATTTTCTCAAAAACCTGTTGCTGAATGTTAATAAATTTTTGAGGAAATATTCGAGACATATGTAGCTATAAAACAAATTAAAAATCCGAAAAGACGTTATCACTAGTTTCCCCGGATTTTTTCATCAAACTTTGTTTTGTGAAAAACGAACATACGATTAGATTTTCTGGATTTTTTCAAAAACCCTGTAATGAATTTTATTGAAATCTTTCAGAAAATATTCCAGACATATGTAGTTGTACAACAAAAGAAAAATCCAAAACGACGAACACTAGTTTCTCCGTAATTTTTTTATTAAAATTTCTGCATTGAAAAATAGAACCATTCGCTTAGATTTTCTTAATTTTCTCAAAAACCTGTTGCTGAATGTTAATAAATTTTTGAGGAAATATTCGAGACATATGTAGCTATAAAACAAATTAAAAATCCGAAAAGACGTTATCACTAGTTTCCCCGGATTTTTTCATCAAACTTTGTTTTGTGAAAAACGAACATACGATTAGATTTTCTGGATTTTTTCAAAAACCCTGTAATGAATTTTATTGAAATCTTTCAGAAAATATTCCAGACATATGTAGTTGTACAACAAAAGAAAAATCCAAAACGACGAACACTAGTTTCTCCGTAATTTTTTTATTAAAATTTCTGCATTGAAAAATGGAACCATTCGCCTAGATTTTCTTAATTTTCTCAAAAATTTGTTGCTGAATTTTAATAAATATTTGAGGAAATATTCTAGATATATGTAGCTATAAAACAAAACAAACAAAAATCCAAAAACATGTTATCACTAGTTTTTCTGGAATTTTTCATCTAAATCACTGCATTGCAAAATACGTTTGACCGGATTTTCTTAATTCTCTCAAAAACCATTAGTGAATTTAAATAATTTTTTCAGAAAATATTCTTAACATATGTAGCTATAAAACAAATGAAAAATCCGAAAAGACGTTATCACTAGTTTCCCCGGATTTTTTCATCAAACTCTGTTTTGTGAAAAACGAACATGCGATTAGATTTTCTGGATTTTTTCAAAAACCCTGTAATGAATTTTATTGAAATCTTTCAGAAAATATTTCAGACATATGTAGTTATACAACAAAAGAAAAATCTAAAAATTTATCCGGAATTTTTTTATTAAAATCTCTGCATTGAAAAATGGAACCATTCGCCTAGATTTTCTTAATTTTCTCAAAAATCCCTTGATGAATTTGAATAAATTTTTCAGGAAATATTCCAGATATATGTAGCTATAAAACAAAAGAAAAATCCAAAAAGGTGTTATCACTAGTTTTCCGGGATTTTTCATCAAAATCTGTGTTTTGAAAAATTGCAAACAATCGAATATATTTTCTTCATTTTCTCAAACATTTTGCAACGAATTTCAATAAATATTTCTGGAAATATTCCGGACATATATATCTATAAAATAAAACAAAAAATCTAAAAAAAAAGTTATTACTAATTTTTTCGATTCGTTATATTACAAAAATTTTAACGTTCGACTGGATTTTTTTAGTTTTCTTAAAAACCCGTTGACGAATTTTAATCAATTTTCGAGGAAATATTCCAGACATATGTAGCTATAAAACAAAACAAAAAAATCCAAAAACATGTTATCACTAGTTTTTCTTGAATTTTTCATCTAAATCTCTGCATTGCAAAATACGTTCGACTAGATTTTCTTAATTTTCTCAAAAACCCGTTGCTGAATATTAATAAATTTTCCAGGAAATGTTCCAGACATATGTAGCTGTAAAATAAAGGGAAAATCTAGAAAGACGTTATCTCCAGTTTTTCCGGAATTTTTCATCAAAATCGCTGCATCGAAAAACGCAAACGTTCGACTAGATTTTGTTCATTTTCTCAAAAACCCTACAACGAATTTTGATATTTTCTTTCTCATTGTCTATTCGCTTTGTTAATACGCGAAAAACAAAAACGGGCACCTGCTGCAAACACAACAGAACGACGGGCTTTTCTGAAAAATCAAAATACGTGAGCGAAAGAGAAGTGCGGATAGGTAAAGTGCTCCTTCGTATAACTGAATAAAATGTACGTTGGGGGAACGATCGTACCTTCGTATAACTGAATAAAATGTACGTTGGGCGACCGATCGTCCCTTCTTATAAGTGAATGTTTCGTAATTTTATATTGTTTCAAACCAGCGAAAAAACCGTGTTGGAAAATATTAAGATAGATAATGCACTAACAATTGATTGCTCTACAGAAATCAAACTATTGGGTATATACTTAGATGGAACCTTGTCTTGGAAATGTCATCTAACAGATCTAGGGAAAAGAGCAAGCAAACAATGCTACGCTTTACGCACCTTAAGTAATACACTAAGTACACATGTTATAATCAGTGCTTATTATTCTTCAATAGAATCTATAATAAGGTACGGTATTATTCACTGGGGCTACTCCAAATATGTACATGATATCTTTATAATTCAAAAGAGAGCAATTCGCATAATTCATGGTGCCAAAATGTTTGACTCCTGTAGAAATGTTTTTAAAAAATATAACATACTTACTGTGTCCGCTTTGTATTTTTATGAATGTGTCAAATTTACTTTTAAAAATAAGAGAAATTTCAAATTTACCGATAGGGAGGAATCTAGACATAAACTAGATATCTTTTTCCCAAAACATAAATTAGCCATGACTGAAAAATGTGCTTTTTATGCATGTGGTCGATTTTTCAATATGTTACCCCAAGAAATAAAAGAAATTAAAAATTTAAATACATTTAAAAAACGTGTGAAGGAACTCTTACTTAAAATTGAGCCGTATAGTATTAGTGAATTGATTAATAAAATATAAATTTAGTTTGTAAAACATTTAAATTTAAGCTTTTTTTATATGTGTATAGAATCCTTTATTATGCAAGTTATCATGCAATATGTTTTTCTTTATGACCTTTTCAATAATTCTGGTGCATGTATCCTTTTTAAAGTAATGTATCACATCTATTGAATAAATATTTTGTTTGTTTGTTTGTTTTTTTGTATAAGTGAATAATTAAGTACGGGAGTATCGCTGGGAAAAGAGAAATATTCGTATAACCGAGTGTTTCGTATAAGTGAGGTTACACTGTAGTTACGTACATTAAATAAAATTGTAAAAGATGTCAAAGAATATTAATAATAATAATAATACGTTTATTAACGGGATTCACCCTTTTTTTTACAATGTAATACATACATATAATGAGTACAAAAAATTAATACATAATAATGGTTTGAGCAAGTACAAAATAAAATAAAATAAAATAAAATAAAATAAAATAATATAGTCTGACAACTAGAAAACCTGGCCTACTACAGGTGTTTGATTTATGTAGTTTATTTAGTTGATTAATCTCCGCTTAATTCCATTCCACCCCGATACAAATTTTCATGTTTTTTTTCCCTCGGTGTCGCATAAAATTAACCTGGCGATTAATTTAATAATGATCAGATAAGGCCTCACCGAGGTATGGGTATAATTGGGTCATTATTTAGGGCGCATTGGGCCGTGAAAAATGCTCACACATAAACACTTATACTACACGACGTAAAATAACCTGAATATTCAACCTGTTTGTATATATTTGCTAATAATTAATTAATGATTAGTAAATCTCTTAAGCTGTGATGAACTAAGGAAGTTGAATAAAACAAGTGAAAAATTCGTGATGGCCGCAAAGTGTTTTAATTCAACCTCCTTAGTAACTTTTAAGCTACGATGAAACTTTTCGAATTTATAACGGAAAAATGCAAACTTTTCGTCTTCTTCTGTCTTTATTTTTTATTACTAAACATTTTAGATGATGCAGATTATTAAAAAAAATTAATGTGTGTTACGCACGAATTTACCACGATCCTCCATTTTGCGGTAATTAATAAAGCATCAAGGAAGCGAAATGTAGTTGGAAGGCGACTTGAATAAATTGCGGACGGGCGGGTCCGGTAATGCACAAACTGACGAAACGGAAGCGGAAATGCCTTAAATTGTGGCGCAGCGCAAACTGGATTTATCTAGTCCCGAGGCGTGAATTTTTGCCGGGACCGGGCAGACACTTCCGCTCCGCTCGCGCTTCCTCTTTCTCCTCGACCCGAAACACAAAAGGCCCTCATCTTTCAATTATATTTTCCTCGAAAAGGGGGCAGAAATAAGAAAAGAGCGCATCTTTGTACAAATGACCAAATCATGATCCAACTTTAAACCAATTAAATCAATATAATAGTAATTACTTCCAGAGCTGTCCAAACCAAATTTGAAACATCTTAGAAACACAGAAAATAGAAAATTTGCCTGTAAATATGGAATTCTAAATCATTTTTCAAGTAACCTTCTTCCTCTCTCCTTCCAATTAGACCGAGGATTTAATATTGTCTCGAATTTTATGCGCGAAATTTAATAAAGCCCGCGCGACCCTCCCACTCAAATTTGAATCTATTTCGCGCCGCCCTCCCTTATACTCCATACACATTTTCCGGGATCACTTTATAATATTCATTTTATATTATTTAATCCATTTCGGCGGTAATAATCTGCGAAGTGCGTCTGTTACGGCTCCCCGACGAAATGAAATTCTTCTGACGACGCCCGACGAGGCTTTAATAAGAATATGCGGGGGAGGCGTCGATTTTTAAAATGAAATGTGAACATTTTAAATGACCTTTTCACACTAAAATTGCTATCATCAAACACTATCAATGCATTTGGCGAAAAAAAAAAATGAAAATCGCGATTTTAAATCATCGGACGTTGAAAAGATGTATTTTTTTTACGTTGATTTTACAAAGACATTTCTTCACCACTTTTTAAGTTGTATTTGTATTTGTATTTATTAGTTTCATTCAAGTGCTTACAAAAATATAAATCTAAATATGTACATACAAATTATTCACTAAATTCTACATATTTTGATGCTAAAGTCATCAAAATCGGACAACGTGTTCAGCAGTTGTGCAATTTCATAACTCAAAATTGCGATTTTAAAATCTTTTTGAACTTTTAGAAAAGAAATATTTTTGTATAAACGAACTTGAACATCATCATTGACAGACACATAATTTTTCGACATGAATTTTACATAGTACATTTATGATGGACCAATCGATCAGATTTTTGCATTTAGCGTTAATTTGAAAGTTGAATTTTGTTTTTTCATCGTATCTTCATTTATTAGATGAGCAGAATTGCTTTTTCGAGAATTTTTCAAATTTGGCCTTCCGGTTAGCAGATATCTTCAAAAAAACAAAAAAAAACAATTGAAATTTAATTTTGTTTTTTCATCTTATCTATATTTATTTGATGAAAAGACCTGTTTTTTCTAAGAATTTTTTTAAAATTTGGCCTTCCGGTTAGCAGCTATCTTCAAAGAACCAAAAAACAATTGAAAGTTGAATTTTGTTTTTTCATCGTATCTTAATTTTTTTGATGAGAAGAACTGTTTTTTTTAAGTATTTTTAAAATTTGGCCTTCCGGTTAGCAGATATCTTCAAAACACCGAAAAAACAATTGAAATTTAATTTTGTTTTTTCATCTTATCTACATTTATTTGATGAGAAGAACTGTTTTTTCGAAGAATTTTTAAAATATGGGCTAGCGGTTAGCAGATATCTTCAAAAACACAAAAACATTTGAAAGTTGAATTTTGTTTTTTCATCGTATCTTCATTTATTAGATGAGCAGAATTGCTTTTTCGGCGAATTTTTAAAATTTGGGCTAGCGGTTAGCAGATATCTTCAAAAACACAAAAAACAATTGAAAGTTGAATTTTGTTTTTTCATCGTATCTTCATTTATTAGATAAGCAGAATTGCTTTTTCGGAGAATTTTTAAAATTTGGCCTTCCGGTTAGCAGATACCTTCAAAAAAATAAAAAAAAAACAATTGAAATTTAATTTTGTTTTTTATCTTATCTACATTTATTTGATGAGAAGAACTGTTTTTTCGAAGAATTTTTAAAATTTGGCCTTCCGGTTAGCAGATATCTTCAAAAACACAAAAAACAATTGAAGTTGAATTTTGTTTTTTCTTCGTATCTTCATTATTAGATGAGCTGAATTGCTTTTTCGAAGAATTTTTAAAGTTTGGCCTACCGGTTAGCAGATATCTTCATAAACACAAAAATCAATTGAAGTTGAATTTTGTTTTTTCATCGTATCTTCATTTTTTTGATGAGAAGAACTGTTTTTTCGAAGAATTTTTAAAGTTTGGCCTTCCGGTTAGCAGATATCTTCATAAACACAAAAATCAATTCAAGTTGTTTTTTGTTTTTTCATCGTATCTTCATTTTTTTGATGAAAAGAACTGTTTTTTTGAAGTATTTTTAAAATTTGGCTTTCCGGTTAGCAGATATCTTCAAAAACACAAAAAAACAATTGAAAGTTTTTATCGTATCTTCATTTATTTGATGAGCAGAACTGTTTTTTTGAAGAATTTTTAAAATTTGGCCTTCCGGTTAGCAGATATCTTCAAAAACACAAAAAACAATTGAAGTTGAATTTTGTTTTTTCATCTTATCTACATTTATTTGATGAGAAGAACTGTTTTTTCGAAGAATTTTTAAAATTGGGCCTTCCGGTTGGCAGATATCTTAAAAAAACCAAAAAAACAATTGAAATATAATTTTGTTTTTTCATCTTATCTACATTTATTTGATGAGAAGAACTGTTTTTCGAAGAATTTTTAAACTATGGCCTTCCGGTTAGCAGATATCTTCAAAAACACAAAAAAACAATTGAAAGTTTTTATCGTATCTTCATTTATTTGATGAGAAGAACTGTTTTTTGAAGAATTTTTAAAATTGGGCCTTCCGGTTGGCAGATATCTTAAAAAAACAAAAAAAACAATTGAAATTTCATTTTGTTTTTTCATCTTATCTACATTTATTTGATGGGAAGAACTGTTTTTTCGAAGATTTTTTAAAATTTGGCCTTCCGGTTAACAGATATCTTCAAAAACACAAAAAAACAATTGAAAGTTTTTTTTATCGTATCTTCATTTATTTGATGAGAAGAACTGTTTTTTCGAGGATTTTTTAAAGTTTGGCCTTGCGGTTAGCAGATATCTTAAAAAAAACTAAAAAACCATTGAAATTGAATTTTCTTTTTCATCTTATCTTTACCGATTTGATGAGCACAACCGTGCGGCCGAAGAATGTTTAAAATCTGGCCATCCTATCGGTAGCTATCCTTCAAAAGCCGGAAAACAATTAAACGTTGAATTTTGTTCTTTATCTATATGATGAGAGTTACTATTTGCTGGAAGAATTTTAAAAATTTGGTCATCTTTAAAAAAAAGGAAAACAATGTCTCATCCCAGCAATGCCAGTTCGTTATTTGATAGAATCAATTTTGAAGACCTTCGGAGTATCTTCATAAAAATTCAAAATAATGGTCACAATTTGTTTTAAAGGTCAGCATTTACTTTCTGTATATCCGGTAGACGATATGGGTGCAGTTTTTTGCGTTATGTATTCTTCGTAAGTAGAGTCTTCTTGAAAGTGCCCTCTTAAAGGGATTTATACAGTGTGTATCAGCCAAATGGAAAACATTCGATAATATATATTTCGAAGAAACGCTCGGATACGTCGATTAGTATTTTTAGTTGCGCATTTTTTCCAACAAAAACTTTTTATACAGGGTGTGTCATGTAACAGAGGCCAATACCAACTTTCTTATTTTAAATGCAACACCCTGTATATTATTCAATTTTTTGATTATTCAGAAAATTCTAGACATATTTCATGTACCATGTCCTATACCTATCTGCAACTGTTTAGAAAACAAACACACACACAGACATTTTTTTCCAGAAATTGTTGAAATGGCATCAAGGGACCCTAAAACGGATATTTCCGTAAAAAAAATTTATTTTTTTTCACGATCACAAGAGTTTCTCGTACTACGTAACGGAGAAAGTAAAAAAGAATATTATTTGATTACAGAAATTCACTCAAAAACTAATAAGTATAAAAACAGTTGAAGATAGGTATAGGTCATGGTTCCATTTGGCTGATACACACTGTAGAATGTTTGTTCAACAACTGTGGCAGTTGTTGACGCTATAGACAAATAGATGGCGGTAAAATGTTTAATCAAGTTGTATAATTAAAAAAAAAACTTTGATTGATTAACGTACTTGGTGCCACAATCCGCAAACGAGGATCATAATTTCTAATATTCTAGTAGTTAGTATACTTCTAAAAAATGTATTTGTCATTTTTATTGAAACTTTCAAACATTAGTTTTGTAATGCATGGGTTGCCAAAATATTGGTTTCAGGCAATATATTTTTTTTTGCATTTGAAGGTAACGGATTCACGATTAAGTAAAATATCATTCTCAGTCCCTCCCTAGATAATATTCTTCCAACATTTAAAAATCTATTATCTTTTCATTTCAGTTAATTTTATTTCATAATTATAGCCATTAAAAATAGTAAACTATGAAATCGCAGTTATTAGAAATATTTTTAATTATGTTCTTATTCTATAGAAATAGAATAAATAAAATATGAAATTTTTTGTTTAAACTTTTTAACTTGTTTTATTCTCTCAGACACTTTTTTTAATTCCTTTACCTTTTTCCAATACTTTTCAACTAAATTACATTATTTCCCAGTCCTCCAACCAATAATTTATTTTATTATTTCCATCGCGTTAAAAAAACCAAGAGAATTATAAAAGTTTTTAAAAGAAACGAGCTTTACAACTTTTGATCGATCGTATTCCAACGCCTTTAAAAGTTCTAATAAAAAAAAGGTACACTCGATAATGTATTTTATTTTTTTATTTCAAAATCATTATTATTATTAAGATATTATTATAAAACAATTATCGTAAAAATACTGCAAAACAGTGTTATTAAGATATTATTATAAGAAAGAATTGATAACTTATTAATTACACGTTCGCTGCAGATACGATTTTTAATAGGCGGTACGGGTCATATAAACCCCGTACCGTTTTTTTGTAAATTGAGTTACTGCAATCAGAATGGAGTTAATCGGCACCACAGATTAATATTAAGCTGTGATCGGTACCAAAAAAACTTTTAATTCCACCAAGGCACGACGCATTTACTACCTCCGCTCGTAGGAATACTATTCCGCCAAATACGGTCCACATATGCCCCGTAACGCAGTGAACGTGTTAATGCACATTCTGAACGTAATTTTTACAAAGTTGTTATCCTCGGCAGAATAAACATCAGCGAAGAACACTCATTGATTAGTTACAGCACAATTTGTTTGTCAGGGACACGCCTTGTGCGTCGTGAATATCAGTTTAAATAATAATAATAATAATAATAAAGCGTGGGCGGGCGTGGGCGGGCGTGTGCGCGCGGAGTTCACGAAGCGTTTAATTAAAATTTGCGCGGAAACACTATATATTACGAGAGACTCGAAGCGAAGCCAACAATTTATGAAATATTCACGCGACAACGACAACAAACCAGCAACTATACCAACTACCAACTACCAACCACCACCACCGCACCGATGCGACGCCCACTCGATCTCTGCTAACTTAATAAAGCGCCCATCCCGTAATCGTATTTCCTCGTGTTATTGCAATTAATCCGGATGGCAATTATTGGCGGATACATCCCGATCTAATAGCGCACATCCCGCTTTATTTCAATAAACAAGTGCAACATTTATTGATCGGCAAATAGCAACTAATTGTATCCGCAGTGTGTAAAAATAACAATCGTGGAATTACGATAATTACATTGTGAATTATTGATGGCGATTTATACAAACTGTGCGGCTGTTTACCCAAACAGCAAATAATCATTATTGTAAAATTACGGGGAACAAAGGATATTTATTAAATTGGGTTGTACTAAAATATCCGTACGTCTGAGACCGAAGGAGAATACTGTGCGTAAGTATTCCACTGTAAGATTCCGCGCACGTGCTGCAGCAAAATGTACGCGCCATCGCATTAGACGATAAGCATAGTTATCTTATAATTTTTTGAATTTTGTCAAAATTTTGTCGTAAAAATAACGGGTGCGCAAACTATTCATGTGCTTATATTTTTTATGGCGACATGCGAACTTATAGAAATTTTCCATTTGTTGGGACTCTGCGCGAATTCGTGGCGCGAGGGTGGAAATTAATTATTTTCATAATGTTCGGGGGGCGGTGATCCGAATTTTATTTTTTTATAAGTTGGCATGGTTAATGCGCAGACTATTCATGTGCTTATATTTTTTATGGCGACATGCGAACTTATAGAAATTTTCCATTTGTTGGAACTCTGCGCTAATTCGTGCGCGAGGGTGGAAATTAATTATTTCTATAATGTTCGGGGGGAGGTGATCCGAATTTTATTTTTTTATAAGTTGGCATGGTTAATGCGCAGACTATTCATGTGCTTATATTTTTTATGGCGACATGCGAACTTATAGAAATTTTCCATTTGTTGGAACTCTGCGCTAATTCGTGCGCGAGGGTGGAAATTAATTATTTCTATAATGTTCGGGGGGAGGTGATCCGAATTTTATTTTTTTATAAGTTAGCATGGTTAATGCGCAAACTATTCATGCGCTTATATTTTTTATGGCGACATGCGAACTTATAGAAATTTTCCATTTGTTGGGACTCTGCGCGAATTCGTGGCGCGAGGGTGGAAATTAATTATTTTCATAATGTTCGGGGGGCGGTGATCCGAATTTTATTTTTTTATAAGTTGGCATGGTTAATGCGCAGACTATTCATGTGCTTATATTTTTTATGGCGACATGCGAACTTATAGAAATTTTCCATTTGTTGGGACTCTGCGCTAATTCGTGCGCGAGGGTGGAAATTAATTATTTCTATAATGTTCGGGGGGAGGTGATCCGAATTTTATTTTTTTATAAGTTAGAATGGTTAATGCGCAAACTATTCATGTGCTTATATTTTTTATGGCGACATGCGAACTTATAGAAATTTTCCATTTGTTGGAACTCTGCGCTAATTCGTGCGCGAGGGTGGAAATTAATTATTTCTATAATGTTCGGGGGGAGGTGATCCGAATTTTATTTTTTTATAAGTTAGTATGGTTAATGTGCAAACTATTCATGCGCTTATATTTTTTATGGCGACATGCGAACTTATAGAAATTTTCCATTTGTTGGAACTCTGCGCTAATTCGTGCGCGAGGGTGGAAATTAATTATTTTCATAATGTTCGGGGGGCGGTGATCCGAATTTTTTTTTTTATAAGTTAGCATGGTTAATGCGCAAACTATTCATGCGCTTATATTTTTTATGGCGACATGCGAAGTTATAGAAATTTTCCATTTGTTGGGACTTTGCGCTAATTCGTGCGCGAGGGTTGAAATTAATTATTTCTATAATGTTCGAGGGGAGGTGATCCGAATTTTATTTTTTTATATGTTAGCATGGTTAATGTGCAAACTATTCATGCGCTTATATTTTCTATGGCGACATGCAAACTTGTATTTAAATATCATAACGTCTACGACCGAGGCTTGATTTTAAGCAAAAGTGTTCCACTGTAAGATTGCTCATGCGTGCTGCAGCAAAAAGTACGCGCCATCGCATGGTTATCGTCTGATGCGAAGGCGCGTACATTTTGCTGCAGCACGGGAGCGTGTTTATATTTGTGTATAAAAGTGGAATAAGATAAAATTATGATTTGGGAAATGTAAAAAAAAACAAGTAATAATCCTAATCCTTATTATTGACAATTCCGCAGATTGAAAATGTAGCAAACTTTGTTTTCACCACTTCACCCGAATTTGTTCGTTATATCGAGGCTTTACTGTACTCCCCAGAATTTATAATACCATTTATCGCTCGGTCGGACGTTATCCGGACGCCATTTTCACGTGATAGACAATAAATGTTTTCCCAAAGCTGTTTAGAGCGTCTTCCGGGTCAACTCGTTTTTTTTTTTACATAGCGGGTGCTGTTTATAACTTTCTATGTAAAAGTTATGAACTCAAGCTTCGGACCAAAACTGCTAAATAAGAACAACCACCTTCGGCAACCCTAAAGTTTAAGACGCGATTCATCAAAGGATTAGATAGCTCTAACTATTGGACCCGGCGAATCCGTCCCCCTTCTCGTCAGTGTTCTTGAGCGGTGATTCCGTGGTTAGCCCCAGCACGCGTGTAATTCTACCGGATCCATCTCTATTACCCCATTTATCCCCCCGTCGTCCCCCCATTTCCTTACACCATCGCCGCATTCCGACGGACCGGAATTCTGTAAGATGGCAATTTTCGTGGGTCATTAATGGAGGCGCGAAACCTGAATTTTTTCTTTCTTTGTTTTCTCGTCCGCCCCGAAGATTAATCACCGCCGGAACTGGATTAATGCCCGCCATTCCATAAAATTCGATTATCCTTACTCTATACATCCTTTTTACTTTCTCCGTTACGAAGTAGGAGAAAGTATTGTGATCGTGAATTAAATTGTGCGTTCTTTTTAGATGATAATATTGACTCTAAAATTAGAAACAGTGTCTGATCGTCAATTACTAACTCTACGACACGAAATTTTTGCAATTGTTTGTTTTAATTACCATCCGAATTCGGCACCCTCCTGGTGGTATGCAAATTTTTGGGCGGTTTTAAATGTAAATACGGATTAGCGCGAAGAATCGAGACCGAGGACCCGGGGGACTAGTCTTAATCCCCCCCCCCCCCCCTACCCGCGTCGAAATTTATCCCCCGTTTTAGCTGCTACGAGTAGAAGGAATTCCCCGAGTGTGTTCTCGCGAATCTGCGAGCGCCGTTGGTGGGTGTCGGAATTGAAATGTCGATGGGGGGATGAGAGGGTGTGGGATTCAGCAAGCTTCGGCATATCTTCGGAGAACACGGGGTAAGATATTGCAGGCATCTTTAGAATGTAGGCCGCTGTTCGTGTAGTGTATTGTTAATAGGAATTGGATGGATGCATTTATTCCGTCGGGTGCAGGGGAGAGATATGTAACGTGGAATGGTCGTTTTACTATTCTATAGACGTAGTTTGGATTTTCAATAAATTCACCAACAATGTTTGTGTTAATAGTTTTTTTTTGTATTCTTGGATACTGCAGTATGTCTCAATCAACTTCAAAATAAAAAAAAAATAAACAGGAAGAGTGGTATTAGTTTAGCACCATTTAACCCTTTGCACTCGTATGTTGACTTATTGTCGACACAATACGTTTTATCATTAATAAATACGAGTGCAAATTGTTCAGTCGGTGTAAACACAAGCACGCGAGCGGTGCGATTGCACAGGGTCTCCTCCGCGCTTGCCCACTTACAAAATGCACTAACAACAAAATGCACGGCGCGCTCTGCAAATACAAACTGAACTCGGCGAGAATTCGCATCACTGAACGGACCAATCGTATGCGTCTAATAAAGTAATAACGCGGCTCTCGTTGTTTGCATCTTTAACGTAAATAGATTATAGTTAAGTTAGCTGTGCTGGGCGAGCGACAATCGAGCGTACAATAAAAATCGACGACGAAATTGGTGCTGGAAATCCCGAGTTATGTCTGCACTAAGATCACACGCGTGAAATACTGGTTGTATGTCAGATATTATAATTAGAGGTTATTGACATTTTTTTGCCGATGATTTGCAATTGGCGTAAGCATGTACTATTCGGCCCCTTACGATAATTACGTTCAGATTCCATTTTTAATAATGAATGGGACATACACTAGACATCCATGGACCCGCACGGCCACTTCTTCGTTCCGAAAAAGTGACCGCACGGATTGGATTCGAACCCACGACCACGAGGCCCGTAAGCAGGAGCTCTACTCACTGGGCCACCGCGGTCCCCGTTATTGACATCTGGCAGCTTTACGCGTGCGCGTGTAACCTTACAATTAGTTCAGACATGATTTTAGATTTACAGCGCCGTCGATGTTCGTTGTACGCTCGTTAATAATTCACGTCGTAAATAATTTTGGAATTTCAACTAAAACTTGCGAACTGCTGATTGGTATTATTTTAATTGAATCGTATCGTTAAATCGAATAGCTCATTAGGCAGTTTATTGGGCGGGGGATAATCAATGGCGGCGCGTTTTATAATTTAACGTGTTTTATTAATGTGTTGTGTGTGTGTGTGTGTAGGGAACGAGGGACGGCACGAAATTGTTTGTAATGGCAGTTTTATCGATGCGATCTATAAATAAATAATATTTTGTTATTACGCCGGCACCGCCTACTAATGATCCCGGGACATGCCCACCCCCTCCTCCGACTGCCTCCCCCGCCGCTTTATTTGTGCCATTTAGATATCTAATTTCGAATAAAATCGTGATCCTGACGAGATTTATTACGTTATTAATTTTAAAAAATTACATTTATTTAAAAAATAATATCTAACGATTAAACTCAATTATATTGAAAACTGCATTATCTAAGTCCTACGATTTGAAAATTACTAGAAGTTTCAATGATTAATCAGACACGGAATTTAGAACTTTGATAATTTGATTATTCAATACATCTTCTAGAAATGGCTGAAGGTATGCCCAAATTCCAGATGGATCGTGGCGAGTACTTTTTGATGGTGCGCAAAAGAGGAAAACTGTTTAATCTCCTTCTTCTTTTGCTATTGTTTGGGTCTTTATTATATTTTTTCTAATCCAGCTTTATAACTCTTTGGAACAAAGGTGTCCAACTTTTTACCTAGCGTTGTTCGGAAGAGGAGAAACGCAGTTCTTTAACTTGGAAGAAAGAAGATCATTCCAAGAAAATCTATGTACAATCTACATGCGATAGAAAGACCAAATTTTTACTTTTTTCTTGCATTATTCGGAAGAGAAGACCCGTAGTTCTTCAACGTGGAAGAATGAAGGTAATTCCAAGAAAATCGATGTGCAATCTTCATGCGAAAGAAAGACCAAATTTTTACTTTTTACCTTGCATTATTCGGAAGAGAAGAAACGTAGTTCCTCAGCGTGGAGGAATGAAGATCATTCGAAGAAATCGATGTACAATCTTCATGGGATAGAACGACCAAATTTTTACTCCTTACCTTGCGTTATTCGAAAGAGAAGAAATGCAGTTCTCTCAACGTGGAAGAATGAAGGTCATTAAAAAAAATCTATGTGCAATCTTCATGCGATAAAAAACCCAAATTTCACTTCTTACCTTGCATTATTTGGAAGAAAAGAACCGCAGTTCTTCAACGTGGAAGAATGAAGATCATTCGAAGAAAATCGATGTACAATCTTCATGCGAAAGAAAGACCAAATTTTTACTTTTTACCTTGCATTATTCGGAAGAGAAGAAACGTAGTTCCTCAACGTGGAGGAATGAAGATCATTCGAAGAAATCGATGTACAATCTTCATGGGATAGAACGACCAAATTCTTTATTATATTTTTTCTAATCCAGCTTTAAGTTTTATAACTCTTTGGAACAAAGGTGTCCAACTTTTTACCTAGCGTTATTCGAAAGAGAAGAAATGTAGTTCTCCAACGTGGAAGAATGAAGGTAATTCAAAGAAAATCAAGCGATAGGAACACCAGTTTGAAAGACAAGCCAAGGATAAAGAAGACAGAACTGCTGCTTTCCGAAAAAAAAACAAAGGAGGATCGTCAAAGTGTAGGCACGAAGATAATCGAACGATGGAGAATATTTCTTCTAAATATAAGGAAAGCGATTCAAGAACGAGGAGACGAGGAAGAGGAATGAAGATGACGTTTCTTCAAAACTGACGTCTTCGACAAAGAAGGTAGAAGATGATGAATAAAAGTATGTTAAAACACGTTGAATGAAGAAAAAAAGTAAAGATCCTGCGGATGAAACCTGTATCCGATAAAAATAATAAATGCACAGAAGATATAAATTATCTTCAACATAATTCTTGCGAAAATTACCATATCGTCTGTTTTTCGCAAGGTTATAAATCATCGGCTTTTTCGAAAGATAGCATACCTTCCGTTCCTTCGAAGGATATATTATCTTCCGATTCCTCGGAAGTTAAAATGGTTTCTGATTCATCCAAAGATAATACACCTGATCTTTTTGAAAGATGATTTATCTTCAGATTCTTCGAAAGATAAAATATTTTGTGTTGAAACATATTCCCATTTGTCGGAAAATAAAATAATTTCCAATTCTTAAAAAAATAGAACGTCGACTGATTATTCGAAATTCTTCAAAAGATGAAACATCGTATTCTTCGATAAAATATATCTTCAATCAAGAAGAATACCACAGTTAATGAGCCCCGAACTAAACAAAAAAATGCACAGAAACAATTTCTTCCGAAGATATAAATTATCTTCAACATAATTTTTATAATTTTTGCGAAAGATAACATATCATCTGTTTCTTCGCAAGGTTATAAATCATCGTTTTTTTTAAAGATAGCATAACTTCCGTTCCTTCGAAAGATATATTATCTTCCGATTCCTCGGAAGTTAAAATGGCTTCTGATTCATCCAAAGATAATACACCTGATCTTTTTTAAAGATGATGTATCTTCTGATTCTTCGAAAGATAAAATATTTTGTGTTGAAACATATTCCCATTTGTCGGAAAATAAAATAATTTCCAATTCTTAGAAAAATAGAACGTCCATTGATTATTCGAAATTCTTCAACAGATGAAATATCGTATTCTTCGATAAAATATATCTTTAACCAAGAAGAATACTACAGTTAATGAGCCCCGATCTAAATATCACCAAGATATGCAATCTTCAAAGTAAAGATAACATCTGTCCAAGATTTGGGGAAAATGGAAGTACGAAGATAACTTGAAGAATAAAGAGAAATAATCTCCAGTTAACTTTTCAAAACATAGGATGGGAGTAAGCGCAATTTAATATAACTAGTTTAAACAAAACAAAACAAAGATCAACGAAGAAAAGTTACCAAAAGAAACGAAGAGTGAAAATAGAAGACGAATTAAAGAAATACGAAAATGAAATATTAAATATTTATGTGAATACTGATGTAAAAGAAAAATATTATTGTGTAAATAAAAAAAAGCGATAAAGACGACCCTTTAAATCTGCCAAATCAGAATATTGAAGATGAAAGTAATATCGAAGACAAATTAAAGAATGAAGATTGCATAAAACATAAATCCCAGAATCGAGAACGTATATTAAAGAATTATGGAAACTGGAATAAGGATCTAGCAGAAAATGTAAAAACCGATTCAAGAATGAAAAGGTGCGAAGAAGCAACATCCAAAGTAAACACCTCAAAGCGGTTAACGATTGAAGATGAAATAACACAAGGCAAAGCAAATATTAACGTTGACGGCTCAAGCCGACTGAAGAATGGAGATAAACCATCGAGAACAATAAGAAATAAAGACCATAGAAATAAAGATACTGCGTTAAGACAATTGAAGAGGAGATGTCATAGCAGGGCATTCGAGGCACGAAGAAGACTTCTAAAAAATGAAATATTGGATATGAGGAATGAATTTATCAATTCGGGAAAATTAAATAATAAAGAAATCACTTCAGGACAATTGACAAGTAAAGATAACGCATCGGGTAAATTGCAACAAGAAGAAATGGTTACAAGGTAATTAAAGGGCTAAGATAAAATAAGAAATAAAGACCATGCCTCCGACAAAGATGCTGCTTTAAGATAATTGAAGAAGAGATGCCACAACGGGGCATTTGAGGCACGAAGAAGACTCAATCGGATTTCTCAAGAAAGACAAAATATTGGATATGAAGAATGAAGATATCACTTCGGGAAAATTAAAGGACGAAGACGACTTTTCGCAAATATTAAAGAATGCATAATACTTTAGTAAATTTAAGAGCAAAGATATCGCCGCGGGGAAATTGCAAAATGAAGAAATGGCTGCAAGGCAATTGAAGAATGAAGATATGGCTTTAGGTGAGCTGACTAACGACGAAAGTTTGATTGGATCGGAGCTATGAAGATATCGCTTCAAGGCATTTGAAGAATGAAGCTATGACGAAGGCATGTTTAGATTGGATGGGAGCAATGAAGATGTCGCTTTAATGCATTTGAAGATTCGGCACGTTTACGAAGACAACCTCGATGGCTCGAAACAGAAAATGCCAAATTTAAAGTAACGAATGAAATGAACAAATTAGCGATTTTTTTTTAGAGAAAGATAAATTTAAGTGAATTTAAGAAAAATATCACTAAACACCATATTATCATTAAATTGGAGAAAGTAACACGACTAATTCTTTTGAAGTAACAACCACATCTAATGATTAATACACAATATACAGGGTGTTGAATTGCAAAGCGGGCCATAGGGATTTACATGTAAAATTTTACACGTGTAAATATTGGCTCCCCTAATTATTTAACAGTATCGGTCTTCGTACATTATTTTTAAAGTTTTTTAAGCTGAATGATTTGGTACCTTACTCAACAGTTTCTGCAGAGTATTTACCGAGATATTTGCAAAAAACTTTACTATTATTTTTAATTAAAAACAAAGGGGTCGTTGGAAGCACGTGGTCGAAAAACACCAAACAGCGCAATACGGCTTGTCTTTATCGATTGCGAAGAGGCCCGACAAAAAAATCTCAACATCACGATCGCACTTGTTAGGCCTCAAAAGGTCAATTACATTAATTACTCAGGTACTATTTAAAAAGTGTACGTGATTTGTTTAGAGTTGAATTTCCCTAGAACAGCAGAAAAAGTGTTCATTGAATAGTTACTAATTTACTTATTAAATTTGAAATGTGTTACAATTGGCTCCCTTAATTATTTTATAGTATCGGTTTACTTACATTATTTTTTAATCACTTATTGAATAGCATATTTCCTGGGTTTTGCGCTCTCTAGAAATTCTACACTGATCAAATCACGCACACTTCTCAAATAGTACCCGAATTAAACCATTTAATTATAAATACTTTTTCTTGTGCATAATATTCGGCTGGTTGTAAATCGAAATGTGACAGCGACTGTCGCTTTTTAGAGAAAAAAATAAATATCCGCCATTATGATATCATGGCACACCTTTATTTTTAATTCAAAATAATTGTAAAGTTTTTTTGCAAATATCTTGGTAAATACTCTGCAGACACTATTGAGTAAGGTACCGAATCATTCAGCTTAAAAAACTTTAAAAATAATGTAAGACCTATACTGTCAAATAATTAGGAGAGTCAATATTTTACATGTAAATCCCTATGGCCCGGTTTGCAATTTTTGAATTTATGCAAAACTATTTCCAACATAAAATCAGATAATCCTGATTTCATTGAGCAATCGCGGTACAATAATAAAGTGAACATTATTTAAATATTATAAATAAGTATGACTTTCAATAATCGTCACGCGAGCACAATTTTCCAGCCCTTATCGGCAAAATGCAACGAACCCATAAATCATGGGGTCGGTTGCATTTACATTTACATTTCCAGAATCTCGAATTGCGCGCACACACAGAACTCGAGAACCGATAAACGAATCTGACCCACAAATCCTCAAAATGGGAGAAAATAAATGTACACACGGGCAAAAATGCAGTGTCGTTTTTTTTAAAAATAATTTCAGCAAACTGAAAGTACAGTGTGTACGAAAAAGTACACTTTAATTATTTTTGTAGTGAGAAAGCTTCGATTTTAAAGTGATATGAGTTTATGAAGATGATGGTTGCGACCGTTACTATGTGGTAGTCTATTGTCAGGTAACTTTGAATTAAACAACTTTCGACGTGTTTTTTACCACTATTTTGGTGATATGAGTTTGCGATGTGTAAAATATTTATTCTTCGTTAAATTTTGTAATGTTGTTGATTGTGAACAATATCGTTTTTTTTTTCATTATCATAAATATTGGCATGAGAGACGTAATCAACTGTTACTGGCCTACTGCGATCTGCTAAGCGTTTGTCTATGGTAAACGCCTCTCCCTCTCCACTTTTTCGTGAAATGAGTTGAAGAAATACAATGTAGCAAATTTAAGCGAAATTCTGACATTCGTGTTTTATTATAAAACTTCAGATGACCTGAAAAATCGGGCTGCTTGATTGTCATTTATTCGAAAAATTTCTAATGTAAGATGGCAATATTTTTATACTGCCAGTTCGACAATGAAAAGATCTCTCAAAATCAAGAATAAAAATAGGGGGTTGCCATTTAAAAACAAAATGGCTGACGTCATTACTCAAAAACAAATGACGGCTGAAAATCGATTTTCATGCAAAAATGTGTATTTTTATAAAAGAAAATCGACGTGTTCGAGGATTTTTTCCAAAAATATTTTATTTCGATTTTACTGACTATATTCCATACTTTAGGCGCGTACTGTAGATTCGTAGTAATAAAACAAGTAAATAATAAAAAAATAATAATTTGGGCTAGTTTTTCTAAAATTTTTTAAAATGCAAAATGATACATTCGCCTTTTTCTTAGTTTTCCAGAAAACACCTTAGTAGAATATCTTTAAATTTTACAATCACATTCTATAGATTCGTGGTAATAAAACAAGTAAATAATCAAAAAAATAATTTGAGCTAGTTTTTCCGAAATTTCAACTCAAACATTTTTGAAACTGTAAAATTATGCATTCACCTAGATTTTCTTCATTTCCAAGAAAGTTGCTTAATGAATTATCTTTAAACTTTAAAGGTACACTCTGTAGTCTTCCAGTAATAAAACAAGTAAATAATCAAAAACATAATTTGAGCTAGTTTTTCCGAAATTTCAACTCAAACATTTTTGAAACTGTAAAATTATGCATTCACCTAGATTTTCTTCATTTCCGAGAAAGTCCCTTAGTGAATTATCTTCAAACTTTAAAGGTACACTCTGTAGTCTTCCAGTAATAAAACAGGTAAATAATCAAAAAAATAATTTGCGCTAGTTTTTCCGAAATTTCAACTCAAACATTTTTGAAACTGTAAAATTATGCATTCACCTAGATTTTCTTCATTTCCAAGAAAGTTGCTTAATGAATTATCTTTAAACTTTAAAGGTACACTCTGTAGTCTTCCAGTAATAAAACAAGTAAATAATCAAAAAAATAATTTGAGCTAGTTTTTCCGAAATTTCAACTCAAACATTTTTGAAACTGTAAAATTATGCATTCACCTAGATTTTCTTCATTTCCGAGAAAGTCCCTTAGTGAATTATCTTCAAACTTTAAAGGTACACTCTGTAGTCTTCCAGTAATAAAACAGGTAAATAATCAAAAAAATAATTTGCGCTAGTTTTTCCGAAATTTCAACTCAAACATTTTTGAAACTGTAAAATTATGCATTCACCTAGATTTTCTTCATTTCCGAGAAAGTCCCTTAGTGAATTATCTTCAAACTTTAAAGGTACACTCTGTAGTCTTCCAGTAATAAAACAAGTAAATAATCAAAAAAATAATTTGAGCTAGTTTTTCCGAAATTTCAACTCAAACATTTTTGCAACTGTAAAATTATGCATTCACCTAGATTTTCTTCATTTCCAAGAAAGTCCCTTAGTGAATTATCTTCAAACTTTAAAGGTACACTCTGTAGTCTTCCAGTAATAAAACAAGTAAATAATCAAAAAAATAATTTGAGCTAGTTTTTCCGAAATTTCAATTCAAACATTTTTGCAACTGTAAAATTATGCATTCACCTAGATTTTCTTCATTTCCAAGAAAGTCCCTTAGTGAATTATCTTCAAACTTTAAAGGTACACTCTGTAGTCTTCCAGTAATAAAACAAGTAAATAATCAAAAAAATAATTTGAGCTAGTTTTTCCGAAATTTCAACTCAAACATTTTTTAAACTGTAAAATTATGCATTCACCTAGATTTTCTTCATTTCCAAGAAAGTTGCTTAATGAATTATCTTTAAACTTTAAAGGTACACTCTGTAGTCTTCCAGTAATAAAACAAGTAAATAATCAAAAACATAATTTGAGCTAGTTTTTCCGAAATTTCAACTCAAACATTTTTGAAACTGTAAAATTATGCATTCACCTAGATTTTCTTCATTTCCAAGAAAGTTGCTTAATGAATTATCTTTAAACTTTAAAGGTACACTCTGTAGACTTCCAGTAATAAAACAAGTAAATAATCAAAAAAATAATTTGAGCTAGTTTTTCCGTAATTTCAACTCAAACATTTTTGAAACTGTAAAATTATGCATTCACCTAGATTTTCTTCATTTCCGAGAAAGTCCCTTAGTGAATTATCTTCAAACTTTAAAGGTACACTCTGTAGTCTTCCAGTAATAAAACAAGTAAATAATCAAAAAAATAATTTGAGCTAGTTTTTCCGTAATTTCAACTCAAACATTTTTGAAACTGTAAAATTATGCATTCACCTAGATTTTCTTCATTTCCAAGAAAGTCCCTTAGTGAATTATCTTCAAACTTTAAAGGTACACTCTGTAGACTTCTAGTAATAAAACAAGTAAATAATCAAAAAAATAATTTGAGCTAGTTTTTCCGTAATTTCAACTCAAACATTTTTGCAACTGTAAAATTATGCATTCACCTAGATTTTCTTCATTTCCAAGAAAGTCCCTTAGTGAATTATCTTCAAACTTTAAAGGTACACTCTGTAGACTTCCAGTAACAAAACAAGTAAATAATCAAAAAAATAATTTGAGCTAGTTTTTCCGAAATTTCAACTCAAACATTTTTGAAACTGTAAAATTATGCATTCACCTAGATTTTCTTCATTTCCAAGAAAGTCCCTTAGTGAATTATCTTCAAACTTTAAAGGTACACTCTGTAGACTTCCAGTAACAAAACAAGTAAATAATCAAAAAAATAATTTGAGCTAGTTTTTCCGAAATTTCAACTCAAACATTTTTGAAACTGTAAAATTATGCATTCACCTAGATTTTCTTCATTTCCAAGAAAGTCCCTTAGTGAATTA
The DNA here is from genome assembly GCA_910593695.2 of Ocypus olens. Taxonomy (NCBI): domain Eukaryota; kingdom Metazoa; phylum Arthropoda; class Insecta; order Coleoptera; family Staphylinidae; genus Ocypus; species Ocypus olens. The sequence goes on along the minus strand of OU343047.1, from coordinate 4,171,510 downwards.
TCTTCAAACTTTAAAGGTACACTCTGTAGTCTTCCAGTACTAAAATAAGTAAATAATCAAAAAAATCATTTGGGATAGTTTTACCGAAATTTTAACTCAAACAATTTTGAAAATGGAAAATACGCATTCGGCTAGATTAGTGTATCTCAACGTGGGCGATCGACCAGTGGCGGCTCGTGGATGTTCAGCGGTGGGGCAACGGAAGAAAATTTGATCGAAACAGCGAACAAAATATTTGTTTTTATTTCCATTATCCAAAAAGTCGACTCCTGTTTAGAAATAACAGACATTAACATACAAATGGAATATTTGATTGAGTAATTTCGTGGTCGAGTTTAATTGCGCATTTCAGAAACCTTTCGACTGTTATTAGAACGTGCATATATTTGGACGTTATTCCTGGAATACGAGAGATTGATATCTGGGTTTATTGCGTTTTTACCTTTCAGGTCTCGAAACGGGAATTTGTGGGAGAGAACGAAGGGTCGCTTTACATTTTTTTACATAAAGATAATGGGTGATTGCGCCCTGTTCCTCAATGGCCGTTCCGAGAATTATGAAGGGGTGGTTTATCGACGTAACGTAATGGAGGGTAGTATTTTTAGTTTATGACCCCAGCCCCGGCACCCCCACCCCTCCAACCCGACATGGAACTACTTTAATTAAGATGAATATCCATATTTTAATTCAAGTCGACTGTCTCTTCTTCTTTGCGAATCAGTGAAAATATGAAAACCCCCATCACTAGATTTTAAGATAATCCCCCTTGAACTGAGTTTATTGCAATTTTCAAGTTGCGTCTAGAAAATCTAGAAAAACGATTGCTACAAATTGGAAACTTTGGAACTTTACTCGACTGTCGACTTGATTATTCAGTAAAAATATGAAGATGCTAATCTCCTACTTGTCGTTGTTTTGTAAATATTCTGAGTTAAAAAAATGATAACTAGTTACCAGTATGACCTCTATCTAAAAATCTGGTCGTGACCGAAGTAAAAAATCTCTTTAATAAAATACAATCCCCCTGCAATAAATAAGCCACTTCCAATTCTCGGTCTAAATTCAGATGGAATTTCCTCATATCAAGGGTTGACTTTTAAACACATACATTCGAGCTGGCTGTAAGGAAGTAATCATGTTACTTTATGTGAGGGAATTCTCAGAGAACGGGGAACAATATCAATTACTTTTGTGGAGAGTGTGCGGAAATCGTTGTCGGCCCTCGCAGATTTAATAAAACGGCGGCGAAAGGAGTAAAACTAAAATATCCACTTTAAAGGGGGTTGCCTGGAACCCCCCCCCCAACCCCTTTACACGACTAGAATCAGTTCCTTCGAATGGCAAAGTCGACCGGTTCCATTACGATTCCTCCGGTCGAACGCATGCAGCTGAAAGAGCAGTTCTTTTCCTATCGGGCTGAGAACTAGACTACGTGGGCAGCCCCCGTAGTACAAATACAGAAATAAAAGGATGGGGGATAAAAGGGGGATGAAAGGATACATAAAACACGCGGCACGCGATCGCTCGCAGTCTTCTCGGTGTTATCCTCAAAACGCGATTTTTTTAACTCGACTTTAATATTATAATAAAACATTATGCATAGTACAGTAGGAAACAAAATGGCAACACTGTAAACTTGTAACAATCGTTTTGCTATTTTCTTAAACAAACAAGGAAAGTTCCAACTTGAAAATTGTAATAAACTCAATTCTAGTGTAATTATCTTGAAATCTAGTGATGGGGTGTTTTCGTATTTCTACAGAATTATAAAGTAGAGACAGTTTTGAGTAATTTTGGAAAGTTTCCAATTTGTAGCAATCGTTTTGCTATTTTTTTAACCGAACGAGAAAAGTCGCAACTTGAAAATTGCAATAAACTCAATTCTAGTGTAATTATCTTGAAATCTAGCGATGGGGTGTTTTCGTATTTTTACAGAATTATAAAGTAGAGACAGTTTTGAGTAATTTTGGAAAGTTTCCAATTTGTAGCAATTGTTTTGCTATTTTTTTAACCGAACGAGAAAAGTCGCAACTTGAAAATTGCAATAAACTCAATTCTAGTGTAATTATCTTGAAATCTAGCGATGGGGTGTTTTCATATTTTTACAGAATTATAAAGTAGAGACAGTTTTGAGTAATTTTGGAAAGTTTCCAGTTTGTAGCAATTGTTTTGCTATTTTTTTAACCGAACGAGAAAAGTCGCAACTTGAAAATTGCAATAAACTCAATTCTAGTGTAATTATCTTGAAATCTAGCGATGGGGTGTTTTCGTATTTTTACAGAATTATAAAGTAGAGACAGTTTTGAGTAATTTTGGAAAGTTTCCAATTTGTAGCAATTGTTTTGCTATTTTTTTAACCGAACGAGAAAAGTCGCAATTTGAAAATTGCAATAAACTCAATTCTAGTGTAATAATCTTGAAATCTAGTGATGGGGTGTTTTCATATTTTTACAGAATTATAAAGTAGAGACAGTTTTGAGTAATTTTGGAAAGTTTCCAGCTTGTAGTAATTGTTTTGCTATTTTTTTAACCGAACGAGAAAAGCCGCAACTTGAAAATTGCAATAAACTCAATTCTAGTGTAATTATCTTGAAATCTAGTGATGGGGTGTTTTCATATTTTTACTGAATCATAAAGTAGAGACAGTTTTGAGTAATTTTGAAAAGTTTTCAGCTTGTAGTAATCGTTTTGCTATTTTTTTAACCGAACGAGAAAAGTCGCAACTTGAAAATTGCAATAAACTCAATTCTAGTGTAATTATCTTGAAATCTAGTGATGGGGTGTTTTCATATTTTTACAGAATTATAAAGTAGAAACAGTTTTGAGTAATTTTGGAAAGTTTCCAGCTTGTAGTAATTGTTTTGCTATTTTTTTAACCGAACGAGAAAAGCCGCAACTTGAAAATTGCAATAAACTCAATTCTAGTGTAATTATCTTGAAATCTAGTGATGGGGTGTTTTCATATTTTTACAGAATTATAAAGTAGAAACAGTTTTGAGTAATTTTGGAAAGTTTCCAGCTTGTAGTAATTGTTTTGCTATTTTTTAACCGAACGAGAAAAGTCGCAATTTGAAAATTGCAATAAACTCAATTCTAGTGTAATAATCTTGAAATCTAGTGATGGGGTGTTTTCATATTTTTACAGAATTATAAAGTAGAGACAGTTTTGAGTAATTTTGGAAAGTTTCCAGCTTGTAGTAATTGTTTTGCTATTTTTTTTAACCGAACGAGGAAAGTCGCAACTTGAAAATTGCAATAACTCAATTCTAGTGTAATTATCTTGGAATCTAGTGATGGGGTGTTTTCGTATTTTTACAGAATCATAAAGTAGAGACAGTTTTGAGTAATTTTGGAAAGTTTCCAGCTTGTAGTAATTGTTTTGCTATTTTTTTTAACCGAAGAGAAAAGTCGCAACTTGAAAATTGCAATAAATTCAATTCTAGTGTAATTATCTTGAAATCTAGTGATGGGGTGTTTTCGTATTTTTACAGAATTATAACGCAGAGACAGTTTTGAGTAACTTTGGAAAGTTTTCAGTTTGTGGTAATTGTTTTGCTATTTTTTTAACCGAACAAGAAAAATCGCAACTTGAAAATTTCAATAAACTCAATTCTAGTGTAATTATCTTGAAATCTAGTGATGGAGTGTTTTCATATTTTTACTGAATCATAAAGTAGAGACAGTTTTGAGTAATTTTGGAAAGTTTCCAGTTTGTAGTAATCGTTTTGCTATTTTTTTTAACCGAACGAGAAAAGTCGCAACTTGAAAATTGCAATAAACTCAATTCTAGTGTGATTATCTTGAAATCTAGTGATGGAATGTTTTCATATTTTTACAGAATCATAAAGTAGAGACAGTTTTGAGTAATTTTGGAAAGTTTCCAGTTTGTAGTAATCGTTTTGCTATTTTTTTTAACCGAACGAGGAAAGTCGCAACTTGAAAATTGCAATAAACTCAATTCTAGTGTAATTATCTTGAAATCTAGTGATGGGGTGTTTTCGTATTTTTACAGAATCATAAAGTAGAGACTGTTTTGAGTAATTTTGGAAAGTTTCCAGTTTGTAGTAATCGTTTTGCTATTTTTTTAACCGAACGAGGAAAGTCGCAACTTGAAAATTGCAATAAACTCAATTCTAATGTAATTATCTTGAAATCTAGTGATGGGGTGTTTTCATATTTTTACAGAATTATAAAGTAGAGACAGTTTTGAGTAATTTTGGAAAGTTTCCAGTTTGTAGCAATTGTTTTGCTATTTTTTTAACCGAACGAGAAAAGTCGCAACTTGAAAATTGCAATAAACTCAATTCCAGTGGGATTATCTTGAAATCCAGTGATGGGGTGTTTTCATATTTTTACAGAATTATAAAGTAGAGACAGTTTTGAGTAATTTTGGAAAGTTTCCAGCTTGTAGTAATTGTTTTGCTATTTTTTTCACCGAACGAGAAAAGTCGCAACTTGAAAATTGCAATAATCTCAATTCTAGTGCAATTATCTTGAAATATAGTCACGGGGTGTTTTCATATTTTTACAGAATCATAAAGTAGAGACAGTTTTGAGTAATTTTGGAAAGTTTCCAGTTTGTAGTAATTGTTTTGCTATTTTTTAACCGAACGAGAAAAATCGCAACTTGAAAATTGCAATAAACTCAATTCTAGTGTAATTATCTTGAAATCTAGTCACGGGGTGTTTTCATATTTTTACAGAATCATAAAGTAGAGACAGTTTTGAGTAATTTTGGACAGTCTCCAGCTTGTAGCAATTGTTTTGCTATTTTTTTTTAACCGAACGAGAAAAGCCGCAACTTGAAAATTGCAATAAACTCAATTCTAGTGCAATTATCTTGAAATCTAGTGATGGGGTGTTTTCATATTTTTACAGAATTATAAAGTAGAGACAGTTTAGAGTAATTTTGGAAAGTTTCCAGCTTGTAGTAATTGTTTTGCTATTTTTTTTTTTAACCGAACGAGAAAAGTCGCAACTTGAAAATTGCAATAAACTCAATTCTAATGTAATTATCTTGAAATCTAGTGATAGGGTGTTTTCGAATTTTTACAGAATTATAAATTAGAGACTGTTTTGAGTAATTTTGGAAAGTTTTCAACTTGTAGTAATTGTTTTGCCATTTTTTTTAACCGAACGAGAAAAGTCGCAACTTGAAAATTGCAATAAACTCAATTCTAGTGTAATTATCTTGAAATCTAGTCACGGGGTGTTTTCATATTTTTACAGAATCATAAAGTAGAGACAGTTTTGAGTAATTTTGGAAAGTTTCCAGTTTGTAGCAATTGTTTTGCTATTTTTTTAACCGAACGAGGAAAGTCGCAACTTGAAAATTGCAATAAACTCAATTCTAGTGTAATTATCTTGAAATCTAGCGATGGGGTGTTTTCATATTTTTACAGAATCATAAAGTAGAGACAGTTTTGAGTAATTTTGGAAAGTTTCCAGTTTGTAGCAATTGTTTTGCTATTTTTTAACCGAACGAGAAAAGTCGCAATTTGAAAATTGCAATAAACTCAATTCTAGTGTAATTATCTTGAAATCTAGTGATGGGTTTTTTCATATTTTTACAGAATCATAGAGTAGAGACAGTTTTGAGTAATTTTGGAAAGTTTTCAGTTTGTAGCAATTGTTTTGTTATTTTTTTAACCGAACGAGGAAAGCCGCAACTTGAAAATTGCAATAACTCAATTCTAGTGTAATTATCTTGGAATCTAGTGATGGGGTGTTTTCATATTTTTACAGAATCATAAAGTAGAGACAGTTTTGAGTAATTTTGGAAAGTTTCCAGTTTGTAGCAATTGTTTTGCTATTTTTTTAACCGAACGAGGAAAGTCGCAACTTGAAAATTGCAATAAACTCAATTCTAGTGTAATTATCTTGAAATCTAGCGATGGGGTGTTTTCATATTTTTACAGAATCATAAAGTAGAGACAGTTTTGAGTAATTTTGGAAAATTTCCAGCTTGTAGCAATTGTTTTGCTATTTTTTTTTAACCGAACGAGAAAAGTTGCAACTTGAAAATTGCAATAAACTCAATTCTAGTGTAATTATCTTGAAATCTAGTCACGGGGTGTTTTCATATTTTTACAGAATCATAAAGTAGAGACAGTTTTGAGTAATTTTGGAAAGTTTCCAGCTTGTAGCAATTGTTTTGCTATTTTTTTTTAACCGAACGAGAAAAGCCGCAACTTGAAAATTGCAATAAACTCAATTCTAGTGCAATTATCTTGAAATCTAGTGATGGGGTGTTTTCATATTTTTACAGAATTATAAAGTAGAGACAGTTTAGAGTAATTTTGGAAAGTTTCCAGCTTGTAGTAATTGTTTTGCTATTTTTTTTTAACCGAACGAGAAAAGTCGCAACTTGAAAATTGCAATAAACTCAATTCTAGTGTAATTATCTTGAAATCTAGCGATGGGGTGTTTTCATATTTTTACAGAATCATAAAGTAGAGACAGTTTTGAGTAATTTTGGAAAGTTTCCAGCTTGTAGCAATTGTTTTGCTATTTTTTTTAACCGAACGAGAAAAGCCGCAACTTGAAAATTGCAATAAACTCAATTCTGGTGTAATTATCTTGAAATCTAGTGATGGGGTGTTTTCGTATTTTTACAGAATTATAAAGTAGAGACAGTTTTGAGTAATTTCGGAAAGTTTCCAGTTTGTAGCTATTGTTTTGCTATTTTTTTAACCGAACGAGAAAAGTCGCAACTTGAAAATTGCAATAAACTCAATTCTAGTGTAATTATCTTGAAATCTAGTCACGGGGTGTTTTCATATTTTTACAGAATCATAAAGTAGAGACAGTTTTGAGTAATTTTGGAAAGTTTCCAGCTTGTAGCAATTGTTTTGCTATTTTTTAACCGAACGAGAAAAGCCGCAACTTGAAAATTGCAATAAACTCAATTCTAGTGTAATTATCTTGGAATCTAGTGATGGGGTGTTTTCATATTTTTACAGAATCATAAAGTAGAGACAGTTTTGAGTAATTTTGGAAAGTTTCCAGCTTGTAGCAATTGTTTTGCTATTTTTTTTTAACCGAACGAGAAAAGCCGCAACTTGAAAATTGCAATAAACTCAATTCTAGTGCAATTATCTTGAAATCTAGCGATGGGGTGTTTTCATATTTTTACAGAATCATAAAGTAGAGACAGTTTTGAGTAATTTTGGAAAATTTCCAGCTTGTAGCAATTGTTTTGCTATTTTTTTTTAACCGAACGAGAAAAGTTGCAACTTGAAAATTGCAATAAACTCAATTCTAGTGTAATTATCTTGAAATCTAGTCACGGGGTGTTTTCATATTTTTACAGAATTATAAAGTAGAGACAGTTTAGAGTAATTTTGGAAAGTTTCCAGCTTGTAGTAATTGTTTTGCTATTTTTTTTTAACCGAACGAGAAAAGTCGCAACTTGAAAATTGCAATAAACTCAATTCTAGTGTAATTATCTTGAAATCTAGCGATGGGGTGTTTTCATATTTTTACAGAATCATAAAGTAGAGACAGTTTTGAGTAATTTTGGAAAGTTTCCAGCTTGTAGCAATTGTTTTGCTATTTTTTTTAACCGAACGAGAAAAGCCGCAACTTGAAAATTGCAATAAACTCAATTCTGGTGTAATTATCTTGAAATCTAGTGATGGGGTGTTTTCGTATTTTTACAGAATTATAAAGTAGAGACAGTTTTGAGTAATTTCGGAAAGTTTCCAGTTTGTAGCTATTGTTTTGCTATTTTTTTAACCGAACGAGAAAAGTCGCAACTTGAAAATTGCAATAAACTCAATTCTAGTGTAATTATCTTGAAATCTAGTCACGGGGTGTTTTCATATTTTTACAGAATCATAAAGTAGAGACAGTTTTGAGTAATTTTGGAAAGTTTCCAGCTTGTAGCAATTGTTTTGCTATTTTTTAACCGGACGAGAAAAGCCGCAACTTGAAAATTTCAATAAACTCAATTCTAGTGTAATTATCTTGAAATCTAGTGATGGGTTTTTTCATATTTTTACAGAATCATAGAGTAGAGGCAGTTTTGAGTAATTTTGGAAAGTTTTCAGTTTGTAGCAATTGTTTTGTTATTTTTTGAACCGAACGAGGAAAACCGCAACTTGAAAATTGCAATAAACTCAATTCTGGTGTAATTATCTTGAAATCTAGCGATGGGGTGTTTTCGTATTTTTATAGAATTATAAAGTAGAAACAGTTTTGAGTAATTTTGGAAAGTTTCCAGCTTGTAGTAATTGTTTTGCTATTTTTTTAATCGAACGAGAAAAGTCGCAATTTGAAAATTGCAATAAACTCAATTCTAGTGTAATAATCTTGAAATCTAGTGATGGGGTGTTTTCATATTTTTACAGAATTATAAAGTAGAGACAGTTTTGAGTAATTTTGGAAAGTTTCCAGCTTGTAGTAATTGTTTTGCTATTTTTTTAACCGAACGAGAAAAGCCGCAACTTGAAAATTGCAATAAACTCAATTCTAGTGTAATTATCTTGAAATCTAGTGATGGGGTGTTTTCATATTTTTACTGAATCATAAAGTAGAGACAGTTTTGAGTAATTTTGAAAAGTTTTCAGCTTGTAGTAATCGTTTTGCTATTTTTTTAACCGAACGAGAAAAGTCGCAACTTGAAAATTGCAATAAACTCAATTCTAGTGTAATTATCTTGAAATCTAGTGATGGGGTGTTTTCATATTTTTACAGAATTATAAAGTAGAAACAGTTTTGAGTAATTTTGGAAAGTTTCCAGCTTGTAGTAATTGTTTTGCTATTTTTTTAACCGAACGAGAAAAGCCGCAACTTGAAAATTGCAATAAACTCAATTCTAGTGTAATTATCTTGAAATCTAGTGATGGGGTGTTTTCATATTTTTACAGAATTATAAAGTAGAAACAGTTTTGAGTAATTTTGGAAAGTTTCCAGCTTGTAGTAATTGTTTTGCTATTTTTTAACCGAACGAGAAAAGTCGCAATTTGAAAATTGCAATAAACTCAATTCTAGTGTAATAATCTTGAAATCTAGTGATGGGGTGTTTTCATATTTTTACAGAATTATAAAGTAGAGACAGTTTTGAGTAATTTTGGAAAGTTTCCAGCTTGTAGTAATTGTTTTGCTATTTTTTTTAACCGAACGAGGAAAGTCGCAACTTGAAAATTGCAATAACTCAATTCTAGTGTAATTATCTTGGAATCTAGTGATGGGGTGTTTTCGTATTTTTACAGAATCATAAAGTAGAGACAGTTTTGAGTAATTTTGGAAAGTTTCCAGCTTGTAGTAATTGTTTTGCTATTTTTTTTAACCGAAGAGAAAAGTCGCAACTTGAAAATTGCAATAAATTCAATTCTAGTGTAATTATCTTGAAATCTAGTGATGGGGTGTTTTCGTATTTTTACAGAATTATAACGCAGAGACAGTTTTGAGTAACTTTGGAAAGTTTTCAGTTTGTGGTAATTGTTTTGCTATTTTTTTAACCGAACAAGAAAAATCGCAACTTGAAAATTTCAATAAACTCAATTCTAGTGTAATTATCTTGAAATCTAGTGATGGAGTGTTTTCATATTTTTACTGAATCATAAAGTAGAGACAGTTTTGAGTAATTTTGGAAAGTTTCCAGTTTGTAGTAATCGTTTTGCTATTTTTTTTAACCGAACGAGAAAAGTCGCAACTTGAAAATTGCAATAAACTCAATTCTAGTGTGATTATCTTGAAATCTAGTGATGGGGTGTTTTCATATTTTTACAGAATCATAAAGTAGAGACAGTTTTGAGTAATTTTGGAAAGTTTCCAGTTTGTAGTAATCGTTTTGCTATTTTTTTTAACCGAACGAGGAAAGTCGCAACTTGAAAATTGCAATAAACTCAATTCTAGTGTAATTATCTTGAAATCTAGTGATGGGGTGTTTTCGTATTTTTACAGAATCATAAAGTAGAGACTGTTTTGAGTAATTTTGGAAAGTTTCCAGTTTGTAGTAATCGTTTTGCTATTTTTTTAACCGAACGAGGAAAGTCGCAACTTGAAAATTGCAATAAACTCAATTCTAATGTAATTATCTTGAAATCTAGTGATGGGGTGTTTTCATATTTTTACAGAATTATAAAGTAGAGACAGTTTTGAGTAATTTTGGAAAGTTTCCAGTTTGTAGCAATTGTTTTGCTATTTTTTTAACCGAACGAGAAAAGTCGCAACTTGAAAATTGCAATAAACTCAATTCCAGTGGGATTATCTTGAAATCCAGTGATGGGGTGTTTTCATATTTTTACAGAATTATAAAGTAGAGACAGTTTTGAGTAATTTTGGAAAGTTTCCAGCTTGTAGTAATTGTTTTGCTATTTTTTTCACCGAACGAGAAAAGTCGCAACTTGAAAATTGCAATAATCTCAATTCTAGTGCAATTATCTTGAAATATAGTCACGGGGTGTTTTCATATTTTTACAGAATCATAAAGTAGAGACAGTTTTGAGTAATTTTGGAAAGTTTCCAGTTTGTAGTAATTGTTTTGCTATTTTTTAACCGAACGAGAAAAGTCGCAACTTGAAAATTGCAATAAACTCAATTCTAGTGTAATTATCTTGAAATCTAGTCACGGGGTGTTTTCATATTTTTACAGAATCATAAAGCAGAGACAGTTTTGAGTAATTTTGGACAGTTTCCAGCTTGTAGCAATTGTTTTGCTATTTTTTTTTAACCGAACGAGAAAAGCCGCAACTTGAAAATTGCAATAAACTCAATTCTAGTGCAATTATCTTGAAATCTAGTGATGGGGTGTTTTCATATTTTTACAGAATTATAAAGTAGAGACAGTTTAGAGTAATTTTGGAAAGTTTCCAGCTTGTAGTAATTGTTTTGCTATTTTTTTTTTAACCGAACGAGAAAAGTCGCAACTTGAAAATTGCAATAAACTCAATTCTAATGTAATTATCTTGAAATCTAGTGATAGGGTGTTTTCGAATTTTTACAGAATTATAAATTAGAGACTGTTTTGAGTAATTTTGGAAAGTTTTCAACTTGTAGTAATTGTTTTGCCATTTTTTTTAACCGAACGAGAAAAGTCGCAACTTGAAAATTGCAATAAACTCAATTCTAGTGTAATTATCTTGAAATCTAGTCACGGGGTGTTTTCATATTTTTACAGAATCATAAAGTAGAGACAGTTTTGAGTAATTTTGGAAAGTTTCCAGTTTGTAGCAATTGTTTTGCTATTTTTTTAACCGAACGAGGAAAGTCGCAACTTGAAAATTGCAATAAACTCAATTCTAGTGTAATTATCTTGAAATCTAGTGATGGGTTTTTTCATATTTTTACAGAATCATAGAGTAGAGACAGTTTTGAGTAATTTTGGAAAGTTTTCAGTTTGTAGCAATTGTTTTGTTATTTTTTTAACCGAACGAGGAAAGCCGCAACTTGAAAATTGCAATAACTCAATTCTAGTGTAATTATCTTGAAATCTAGTCACGGGGTGTTTTCATATTTTTACAGAATCATAAAGTAGAGACAGTTTTGAGTAATTTTGGAAAGTTTCCAGTTTGTAGCAATTGTTTTGCTATTTTTTAACCGAACGAGAAAAGTCGCAATTTGAAAATTGCAATAAACTCAATTCTAGTGTAATTATCTTGAAATCTAGTGATGGGTTTTTTCATATTTTTACAGAATCATAGAGTAGAGACAGTTTTGAGTAATTTTGGAAAGTTTTCAGTTTGTAGCAATTGTTTTGTTATTTTTTTAACCGAACGAGGAAAGCCGCAACTTGAAAATTGCAATAACTCAATTCTAGTGTAATTATCTTGAAATCTAGTCACGGGGTGTTTTCATATTTTTACAGAATCATAAAGTAGAGACAGTTTTGAGTAATTTTGGAAAGTTTCCAGTTTGTAGCAATTGTTTTGCTATTTTTTAACCGAACGAGAAAAGTCGCAACTTGAAAATTGCAATAAACTCAATTCTAGTGTAATTATCTTGAAATCTAGTCACGGGGTGTTTTCATATTTTTACAGAATCATAAAGTAGAGACAGTTTTGAGTAATTTTGGAAAGTTTCCAGTTTGTAGCAATTGTTTTGCTATTTTTTAACCGAACGAGAAAAGTCGCAATTTGAAAATTGCAATAAACTCAATTCTAGTGTAATTATCTTGAAATCTAGTGATGGGTTTTTTCATATTTTTACAGAATCATAGAGTAGAGACAGTTTTGAGTAATTTTGGAAAGTTTTCAGTTTGTAGCAATTGTTTTGTTATTTTTTAACCGAACGAGGAAAGCCGCAACTTGAAAATTGCAATAACTCAATTCTAGTGTAATTATCTTGGAATCTAGTGATGGGGTGTTTTCATATTTTTACAGAATCATAAAGTAGAGACAGTTTTGAGTAATTTTGGAAAGTTTCCAGTTTGTAGCAATTATTTTGCTATTTTTTTAACCGAACGAGGAAAGTCGCAACTTGAAAATTGCAATAAACTCAATTCTAGTGTAATTATCTTGAAATCTAGCGATGGGGTGTTTTCATATTTTTACAGAATCATAAAGTAGAGACAGTTTTGAGTAATTTTGGAAAATTTCCAGCTTGTAGCAATTGTTTTGCTATTTTTTTTTAACCGAACGAGAAAAGTTGCAACTTGAAAATTGCAATAAACTCAATTCTAGTGTAATTATCTTGAAATCTAGTCACGGGGTGTTTTCATATTTTTACAGAATCATAAAGTAGAGACAGTTTTGAGTAATTTTGGAAAGTTTCCAGCTTGTAGCAATTGTTTTGCTATTTTTTTTTAACCGAACGAGAAAAGCCGCAACTTGAAAATTGCAATAAACTCAATTCTAGTGCAATTATCTTGAAATCTAGTGATGGGGTGTTTTCATATTTTTACAGAATTATAAAGTAGAGACAGTTTAGAGTAATTTTGGAAAGTTTCCAGCTTGTAGTAATTGTTTTGCTATTTTTTTTTAACCGAACGAGAAAAGTCGCAACTTGAAAATTGCAATAAACTCAATTCTAGTGTAATTATCTTGAAATCTAGCGATGGGGTGTTTTCATATTTTTACAGAATCATAAAGTAGAGACAGTTTTGAGTAATTTTGGAAAGTTTCCAGCTTGTAGCAATTGTTTTGCTATTTTTTTTAACCGAACGAGAAAAGCCGCAACTTGAAAATTGCAATAAACTCAATTCTGGTGTAATTATCTTGAAATCTAGTGATGGGGTGTTTTCGTATTTTTACAGAATTATAAAGTAGAGACAGTTTTGAGTAATTTCGGAAAGTTTCCAGTTTGTAGCTATTGTTTTGCTATTTTTTTAACCGAACGAGAAAAGTCGCAACTTGAAAATTGCAATAAACTCAATTCTAGTGTAATTATCTTGAAATCTAGTCACGGGGTGTTTTCATATTTTTACAGAATCATAAAGTAGAGACAGTTTTGAGTAATTTTGGAAAGTTTCCAGCTTGTAGCAATTGTTTTGCTATTTTTTAACCGAACGAGAAAAGCCGCAACTTGAAAATTGCAATAAACTCAATTCTAGTGTAATTATCTTGGAATCTAGTGATGGGGTGTTTTCATATTTTTACAGAATCATAAAGTAGAGACAGTTTTGAGTAATTTTGGAAAGTTTCCAGCTTGTAGCAATTGTTTTGCTATTTTTTTTTAACCGAACGAGAAAAGCCGCAACTTGAAAATTGCAATAAACTCAATTCTAGTGCAATTATCTTGAAATCTAGCGATGGGGTGTTTTCATATTTTTACAGAATCATAAAGTAGAGACAGTTTTGAGTAATTTTGGAAAATTTCCAGCTTGTAGCAATTGTTTTGCTATTTTTTTTTAACCGAACGAGAAAAGTTGCAACTTGAAAATTGCAATAAACTCAATTCTAGTGTAATTATCTTGAAATCTAGTCACGGGGTGTTTTCATATTTTTACAGAATTATAAAGTAGAGACAGTTTAGAGTAATTTTGGAAAGTTTCCAGCTTGTAGTAATTGTTTTGCTATTTTTTTTTAACCGAAGGAGAAAAGTCGCAACTTGAAAATTGCAATAAACTCAATTCTAGTGTAATTATCTTGAAATCTAGCGATGGGGTGTTTTCATATTTTTACAGAATCATAAAGTAGAGACAGTTTTGAGTAATTTTGGAAAGTTTCCAGCTTGTAGCAATTGTTTTGCTATTTTTTTTAACCGAACGAGAAAAGCCGCAACTTGAAAATTTCAATAAACTCAATTCTAGTGTAATTATCTTGAAATCTAGTGATGGGTTTTTTCATATTTTTACAGAATCATAGAGTAGAGGCAGTTTTGAGTAATTTTGGAAAGTTTTCAGTTTGTAGCAATTGTTTTGTTATTTTTTGAACCGAACGAGGAAAACCGCAACTTGAAAATTGCAATAAACTCAATTCTGGTGTAATTATCTTGAAATCTAGTGATGGGGTGTTTTCGTATTTTTACAGAATTATAAAGTAGAGACAGTTTTGAGTAATTTCGGAAAGTTTCCAGTTTGTAGCTATTGTTTTGCTATTTTTTTAACCGAACGAGAAAAGTCGCAACTTGAAAATTGCAATAAACTCAATTCTAGTGTAATTATCTTGAAATCTAGTCACGGGGTGTTTTCATATTTTTACAGAATCATAAAGTAGAGACAGTTTTGAGTAATTTTGGAAAGTTTCCAGCTTGTAGCAATTGTTTTGCTATTTTTTTTAACCGAACGAGAAAAGCCGCAACTTGAAAATTTCAATAAACTCAATTCTAGTGTAATTATCTTGAAATCTAGTGATGGGTTTTTTCATATTTTTACAGAATCATAGAGTAGAGGCAGTTTTGAGTAATTTTGGAAAGTTTTCAGTTTGTAGCAATTGTTTTGTTATTTTTTGAACCGAACGAGGAAAACCGCAACTTGAAAATTGCAATAAACTCAATTCTGGTGTAATTATCTTGAAATCTAGCGATGGGGTGTTTTCGTATTTTTACAGAATTATAAAGTAGAAACAGTTTTGAGTAATTTTGGAAAGTTTCCAGCTTGTAGTAATTGTTTTGCTATTTTTTTAACCGAACGAGGAAAACCGTAACTTGAAAATTTCAATAAACTCAATTCTAGTGTAATTATCTTGAAATCTGGTGATGGGGTGTTTTCATATTTTTATTGAATCACAAATTAGAGACAGTTTTGGGTAATAGAAATAAGCACTTGCTTATAATCAGAAATTTTAATTAAAAAGCAATTTGCTTTTAATATTTGGACTCTATTGAAGGTTTATCTATGTGTGTGTGTATTTTCATTTCTATTACGCCAGCTATTGAAATTTATGGATCCGTCCTTGACCTTATGGACGGACAACTACACGCCAACCATGCAGGAACAAACAACGCAGCTGATAAGTTTCTCCTTGTCCCACTTCTTCGCTCCCCATGGAAAATTATGTATTGATGCCGCGATTCCAAGAAGCGAACAATCGTTCGTGTACTTATATTTTCATGAGTTCGTTTCTTTGCTTGCTACAATAAGATCTACCCAATTAGGGTATTGTATACTTTGACACATTTTGGGAGTTTTACGCTCAATTAGTGTTAAGACATTGTTGCGTAAATTCTAAAGTCAAAAGGGCGGTAATCAATATCAAAGTTTATATCAGTTACTAGAGGCAAATGTCTCAGATAGAAATTTGATTTGGATATATCAGTTTATTTAAATAATCATTTTTTTGATTTGATAATATAGATATCATTTTGAAATATATTGTATTCAAACTTCTTATGTTATTACTGTTGCTTTATATACTGTGCGTAAATAAATACCTAATTTAATTTATTTGATGCTTCTACAACGAGTGGGGGTTTCTTTAACACATTGTGGCAGCCAACAAGTTTTTTTTGTAAAATGTCAAAAATAAGTTTTATTTTATAAAATGAGTTAGAATATGCTTATTTAATTTAACTCGTGACTGACAGCTCTAAATAGAAAGTTTAAAGTAGGTATTCACTGTCAGTCATCGATGATTGACGTGGCCCCATTGGGGTGCTTCAGTGTCAGTCACCGGTGACTGACAAAGCGGTCAACGTGTTAATTACTATAATTCTACGAAAAACATTGAAAAATAAATTATTTCAAATTTTGCACAAGTTTACTTACCTTCTTCCACTCTAGCCCATCTTTGTTTTCTCTTGGTGCTGCTTCCTTAACAGATCGTTTTTCATCTTTCTTGTCATTGAGATCTCGTTAGGTAGTAGAAAAATATATTGAAAAAAAATATTTATTATTTATTTCACTTTCTTTTTCAAAGTTAACTGGACATAAATCATTTTGGAATGCATTGCATTATTTGAAATTTTATTTAAATCACTTGCTTGCTTTATACATTCCTTATAAAAATATATAATTTAATTTATTGAAAATACTGTTGGAAACATGATGGTGCGTTTAAGTTACTGTATTAATTAGAGGGTGTGGCGTCGTGAATGTAATACCTTTGATGCTAACCTGGTATGGTTTATTTAATCTATTATTCAGAGGGTTGTCTTGCTGCGAGGCGAACACCAGCATTTAGGGGGGATCGAGTAATACCCAACTGCGAAGGCACTTAATCCCTCGATTTAAATCGTTTCTTTAATATTTTCTGGCATTATGCTGCTCTTTGTATTATTTCCATTAAAATTTTGATTATCATTTTCAATCACAAGAGTGATAATCCATAATACCGCTGAATTGAAAAATACACGCATGAAATATCATGAAGATTATTTTGATCGTTGCTAGGTGAAAGAAAAAAAAACACAAATACATAAAAAATGAAGATAAAATATGTAACGATTTATAACCCCACGAATACATAAGAATTGATAAAGAAAACATGCAACGATTTCAAACCAAAGAATAATTTGAGGATATTATTTCAACTGCAAGTAAGAATGGCTTTTTTCTAATATTAATTTACATTTAAACTTCACAAAGAAATGTTAAATATTGTTTCCCAATCGGAAGACCTACAGACCTACAACATTTAGGCATTCGATTCGCCACTTTGGCGTTTCTAACTAATCACAAAGAAAGGTTTAATAATAATTATAATCATTAGCTCAAATGTAACCAAGACCATCAAGTTTAAATAAATCTTTAATTTCTTAAGTCTATTGTAGAAATACTAAACACACATTCTTTAAAAATGAAGCTTTCTATACCTATACAAAAATTGAAGATACCACCCAAATTATATCATATGTACAAATGAACTCATTATTTAAATTTTAATAATTCCAATAAAACCTTTTAAATATCTTAATAACACAGAACAATCGAATAATTTTATACTTTTCGAATTTTTTTTACTCCTAAGAGCACGGGTATTTTTTTAAACACTGTAGAACCTTCTATACCCACGCAAAAATTGAAGATACAACCATAATTATGTCAAATCTGCAAATAACTTCATTATTTACATTTTAATAAGATAAATACCAACAAAATTTTAAATGTTTTAATAACGAACGACAATCGGATATTTTTATACTTTTACTCTCTGAATCAAATCCTAAAAGCGCTTGCGTTTAATTTTGAGACATTGTTTTTTCCTATTTTTTAGCTTTGGTAATTAAACCATTAGCCATCAGAGAGGTATAATTTTGAGACTTTACATAAAATAATTTTTGTTTGTAAGAATAGAGCTGAATCGTCGAAATTAATATTTGAGAAAACAAATTTTCATTAACATTCCCGTCCCACTTTTGGCTCTCCCCGGAGTTCATAAAGTTCCGCTGATGCGCCCAAAAAGTTCCCCATTATTAACGAACCGTCCCTTAAATATTTGACTCTGGCCTACAAACCTCCTTCAACCGACCCGCCCGTCTTCCACATGAAGTAATAACACTCAAAATTTTCCCAATAGAGTATTCATTCCGCCCTCAAGTTTTAATGGACTCTTCGGTTCAACAAAAATTGTAAATATTAAATTGTTTTAATATTTACGTATTTGTAGTTATGAAAAATTGTACTCCCAATAATAATAATAATAATAATATATTTGCCAACAGAAAAATTAATATCCATTTACAGGGAAAAACTAAAAATAAGATAGATTATTAATATAACGACAAAATAAATATAAAAAGGATATTAATTCTACCAAATAAAAAGGCCTGAGCTTTTAAATTTCTCGAAATCTATTTGAAGCAAATTCAAAATTGATTTTTTTTTTGCTTTGGCTTATAAAGGGGGAAAGGTAATGATTATAATGGGAAGAACGTTAAGAAAAATTGTTTAATTGATGGTAATTATCATTGCAATTATCATCAACTAAACATACATATTGTTAAAACTGGTAGATCACTAAAAAAAGATTTAAAGAACGCAAAACAAAAGAAAATCCCAAAACAGCGTATGACTGAGTTTTCCGAATCCGTTTTCCATCAAAAATAGCTGCCTACAAAATGTGAACTTTCGGCCAGACTTCCTCAATTTTTTAAAACCTTATCGACAAATTTTAATAAATCATCTAGACAACATTCCAGACACGTGTATCCATAATATAAAAGCTAAATCCCAAAACAGGTTTTACTGGTTTTTTTTTCTATCAAAAATAGTTGCATTCAACATGTGAACTTTCGACGAGATTTCCTTAATTTTCTTGAAATACCTTCGACAAATTTTAATAAACCATTCAGAAAACATTCCAGACACGTGCATCTATAAAACAAAAGAAAAATTCCGAAACAGGTTATTACGAAATTTTCCATTAGAAATTGTTGCTTTTAAAATGCGAACTATCCCCGAAATTTATTTAATTTTCTCGAAATCTCATCGAAAAATTTTAATAAATCTTACAGAACACATTCCAGACACGTGTATCTACAAAACAAAAGTATTAATGGTTTTTCCGTAATTTTCCATAAAAATTAGTTGCTTTAAAAATGTTCGACGAGATTCTCTTAATTGTATTTTGAAAATTAACGAGTTATTGAAGCGCTGATCATCAATTTTAACATACCCTAAAAAAAAACCTGCAAAAACTGCAATTGAACGAAATTTCTTTGTCAAAATTTTTAAAATCGTCGTTATGCGTTTTCGTTTCGTTTCCACTCGATTTTTGATTATAGATATTGAGCTTTTCGAGCAAATTCTATAATTTATTACGTTTTTTTTTTACAATTTTTCAAAAATTTTCAATTGCAATTTTCGATTTTTCAGTTTAACTATTTTGTTTTTTTCACCCAGGATATGGCGATTATTTCTATGGAAAATAAGAAATGCATTATTTTTTATGGATCTTGGGCCTTTTAAGCCTATTCCTTATGTAGTTATTTTATTACAATTTTTCAAAACATTAAACGCAATTTTCGAGTTCCAAGTTCAAGTTTCGATCATTGTAGTTTCGTTTCCACTAAGAATATGGCAATTGTTTTGATGTAAAATCAGTAACGCGTTGTTTGTTCATAGATATTGAGATTTTTTAGCAAATTCCATAATGAATGATATTTCTACAATTTTTCAAAACTTTGAATGCAATTTTCGATTTCTCGGTTTAACTTTAGAGCGTTGCTGTTTTGTTTTCACTCAGGATATGGCAATTATTTCTATGGAAAATTAGAAATTATTATTATTTTTTATGGATCTTGAGCTTTTTAAGCTTATTCCTAACGTAGTTATTTTATTACAATTTTTCAAAACATTGATCGCAATTTTCGATTATACAGTTCAAAAAACAATAGCCAGCGACTTGAAACTTCTCAAATTTTCTTAGAATGAATGCCAAATTTTACGTTTCTGTCAAAACTATCAACACTTCGTCCCCAAATTTTGGAATAATTTAATGAGAACAGAGCGTGAAGTTTTGAAAAAAAATGTAATAATTTTAGTGATTTGAAAAAAATATTAAAAAAATTGCAATCAACTTGAAACTCCTCAAATTTGCTTAGAATTAATACCAAATTATGTTTTTATCAAAATCATTAACACTCCACCCCTAAATTTTTGAATAAATTAATGAGAACAGAGCGTGAAATTAAAAAAAAAATCATTTTAGTGAAAAAATATAAAAACAATTACCATCGACTTGAAACTTCTCAAATTTCCTTAGGATGAATCCCAAATTATGTTTCTGTCAAAATCATTAACACTCCATCCCTAAATTTTGGAATAATTTAATGAGAAAAGAACGCGAAGTTTTGAAAAATTGTAATAATTTTAGTGATTTGAAAAAAAAATAATTAAAAAAATTGCAATCGAATTGAAACTTCTCAAATTTACTGAAAATGAATGCCAAATTACGTTTTCGTAAAAACTATTCATATTTCATCCTTAAATTTTGGAATAATGTAATGAGAAGAGAGCGTAAAATTTTGAGAATATGTAATAATTTTAGTGACTTGAAAAAAATATATAAAAACAATTGCCATCGACTTGAAACTCCTCAAATTTACTTAGGATGAATGTCAAATTACGTTTCTGTGAAAACTATCAACACTTCATCCATAAATTTTGGAATAATTTAATGAGAACAGAGCGTGAAATTTAAAAAAGAATGTAATAATTTTAGTGACTTGAAAAAAATATAAAAAAAATTGCAAACTTCTCAAATTTGCTTAAAATGATTGCCAAATTACGTTTCTGTAAAAACTATTAACAATTAATCCCTAAATTTTGGAATAATTTAATGAGAACAGAGCGTGAAATTTAAAAAAGAATGTAATAATTTTAGTGACTTGAAAAAAATATAAAAAAAATTGCAAACTTCTCAAATTTGCTTAAAATGATTGCCAAATTACGTTTCTGTAAAAACTATTAACAATTAATCCCTAAATTTTGGAATAATTTAATGAGAACCGAGCGTATAATTTTGAAAAAAAATGTAATAATTTTAGTGACTTGAAAAAAAATATTAAAAACAATTGCAAACTTCTCAAATTTGCTTAAAATGAATACCAAATTACGTTTCCGTAAAAACTATTAACACTTTATCCCTAAATTTTGGAATAATGTAATGAGAACAGACCGCGAAGTTTTGAAAAAATGTAATAATTTTAAAGACTTGGAAAAAATATAAAAACAATTGCCATCGACTTGAAACTTCTCAAATTTGCTTAGAATGAATGCTAAATTATATTTCTGTGAAAACTATTAACACTGCATCTCAAAATTTTGGAATAATTTCATGAGAACAGAATGTTAAGTTTTGAAAAAATTAAATAATTTTAGTGACTTGGAAAAAATATAAAAACAATTACCATCGACTTGAAACTTCTCAAATTTGCTTAAAAAGATTGACAAATTACGTTTCTGTAAAAACCATCAACACTTCATCCCTAAATTTTAGAATAATTTAATGAGAACAGAACGCGAAGTTTTGAAAAATTGTAATAATTTCAGTGACTTGAAAAAAATATAAAAACAATTGCAATCGACTTGAAACTTCTCAACTTTGCTTTAAATAGATGCCAAATTACGTTTCTGTGAAAATTATCAACACTTTAACCCTAAATTTTGGAATAGTGTAATGAGAACAGAGCGTGAAATATTGAGAATTGTAATAATTTTAGTGACTTGAAAAAAAAATATAAAAACAATTCCCATCGACTTCAAACTTCTTAAATTTGCTTAGAATGAATGCCAAATTACGTTTCCGTAAAAAGTATCAATACTTCATCCCCAAATTTTGGAATAATTTAATAAGAACAGAGCGTGAAGTTTTGAAAAAAAATGTAATAATTTTAGTGACTTGAAAAAAATATGAAAACAATTGCAATCGACTTGAAACTTCTCAACTTTGCTTATAATAGATGCCAAATTACGTTTCTGTGAAAATTATCAACACTTCATCCCAAAATTTTGGAATAATTTAATGAGAACAGAGCGTGAAGTTTTGAAAAAAAAAATGTAATAATTTTAGTGACTTGAAAAAAATATAAAAACAATTGAAATCGACTTGAAACTTCTCAACTTTGCTTAAAATAGATGCCAAATTACGTTCCTGTAAAAATTATCAACACTTCATCCCCGAAACTTCTCAACTTTGCTTAAAATAGATGCCAAATTACGTTCCTGTAAAAATTATCAACACTTCATCCCCAAATTTTTAAATAATTTAATGAGAACAGAGCGTGAAGTTTTGAAAAAAAAATGTAATAATTTTAGTGACTTGAAAAAAATATAAAAACGATTGCAATCGACTTGAAACTTCCTAACTTTGCTTAAAACAGATGCCAAATTACGTTTTCGTGAAAATAATCAACACTTCAACCCCAAATTTTGGAATAATTTAATGAGAACAGAGCGTGAAGTTTTGAAAAAAAAATGTAATAATTTTAGTGACTTGAAAAAAATATAAAAACAATTGAAATCGACTTGAAACTTCTCAACTTTGCTTAAAATAGATGCCAAATTACGTTCCTGTAAAAATTATCAACACTTCATCCCCAAATTTTTAAATAATTTAATGAGAACAGAGCGTGAAGTTTTAAAAAAGAAATGTAATAATTTCAGTGACTTGAGAAAAATATAAAAACAATTGCAATCGACTTAAAACTTCTCAACTTTGCTTAAAATAGATGCCAAATTACGTTTCCGTGAAAATTATCAACAGTTCATCCCCAAATTTTGAAATAATTTAATGTAAACAGAGCGCAAAGTTTTAAAAAAGAAATGTAATAATTTCAGTGACTTGAGAAAAATATAAAAACAATTGCAATCGACTTAAAACTTCTCAACTTTGCTTAAAATAGATGCCAAATTACGTTTCTGTAAAAATTATCAACACTTCATCCCCGAATTTTGGAATAATTTAATGAGAACACAGCGTGAAGTTTTGAAGAAAAAAAAATGTAACAATTTCAGTGACTTGAAAAAAATATAAAAACAATTGCAATCGACTTGAAACTTCTCGATTTTGCTTAAAATAGATGCTAAATTACGTTTCCGTGAAAATTATCAACACTTCATCCCTAAAATTTGGAATAATTTAATGAGAACAGAGTGTGAAATTTTGAAAAAAAAAAATGTAATTCTCCGTAGACTTCACCCTCAGGTGTCACTATATTTTGGAATGGCTCTACACTTGTTGTATTACTAATGAAAACTCCCTAAACAAGCAAATGCAGTTTAAAATTGTTAGTAAATAAAAAAATTGAAAACATTGTTGATGACCCTTTCTAACTTTGTAATTCATATAATAATAATAAAGTTCTTTATTATTATTATATTTTTAAAAATATATCTTTTTATCACTGTATTTATTTGTTTATTCTTTTGTTTGAAGAAGAAGAATTACAAGAGTTAAACAATTAGTACAAAAAAAAATAACACTATATCTACAAATTTTGCAACATTAATAAACTTGTTATTATTTACCCAAACTAAAAATAATATTTAGGATAATTAACCAATCATTAAATATCATTAATCCATGACCACATCCACGCTTTATGGTGATTTATTCACGCCACACACTTGCTTATATTTCAATGGAAAAAAATAATCCGGACAACTCCAAACAAAAAAACGCAAAACCAATGACATATGAAGCTAAAACAGCAAAATCAAGAGTTTTTTTTTCTTCTTTAGTTTCGTAGAGTTAGTCTAGTAGTGATTCTTTCCAGAGAATACATATTCGGGGTTTATTTATTAGGGAATAATATGTTGCAGTGCGACAACGGGATTGTGGCTGGAGCGGAGGGCGTATGTCTGCCCCAATCCAGGGTGAGTCCACCAACAAAAATAGTCAGCAAATCAACAAATCTACGGAATGACCTATTATTATTTTCAATACTTCATGAAACTAAAAAAAAAATTATATAATAAATTTAAAAAAAAAGTATCAATTTCGAATAGTCACCTTAAAAATATTTTGAGTTTTTACAATTTACAATCAATATTTGTTGGTTTAATGTTACACATATCGATCCATTTGAATGTAAGCGTTAATTAAAATTCTCAATCAACGACAAAATATCGACCGGTTTCAGACTAGAGTAGAGTCGTTGATGGATCACAAAAAATAATTTATATTATTTTTTAAGCATAACATAACTGATCTATTTTTGACGAGACTACAAAACTGTTAAGTAACTTTCATTAATAAAATGGGCTAGTTAACAAATTTTAGATAATGTTATACACAATAAGTTATTGTTATTATTCCCTGGAATAGAATAATGTGAATAAATTGATCATTTTTGTTTTTATCAAAATTTTAACCACGGCCAAAATTATCACATGCAACACTTATTTTGAAAGGTGATTATTAAATTGATACTTGAACTTGAAAAAAAAAATTACATAAAAGAAAATATAACACGCCTGTCGCTTCTATATTACATTCTGACTTCTGGCTTGATTAGATTGAGTGCACGGTGGATTTAGTGGCGGCTTCCTACTTCTTACATATTATTTATTTTATTTTCCCAAATTGCTTATTTCAGCTTTTTTCTTCCCTTCAGGTTGGAAATACACGCAGAAAGGTAGGAAACGCTTTCGTAGGCAGAGAGAGGATTAGTAATTTTTTTTTCTCTCTCTTTTTGAATCGGGAGATCGTAAATTCGGAGCTTTTGTTTGTTGGTTTTTAATCGCCGGGGCGGGCATAATGCGCGATTTCTGATTAAATACGTGATTAATTGGTCGATCGGTTGCGTGTGATTAATGCGATCGAAAGGGGTGAGAGGGTTCTGCAGGGGGGGGAGCGAATCGGTAATGAATTGGACACGCACCGCGGAAATTGATTGGCGATTATTAATAATAAAAAAAAAAATTAAAGGGAAAGTCTGCTTCCATTCAGTTTTATATCGTCGATGCAATATGTACTTTTTGAATTAAACACAGATAACCCGCGTAAATTTTGATGCAAATTAAAATTTTGTGGAACGGCGTTCACACGTACGCGCTTTTGGAATCACACGTTCCAATCCTGCGCGATTGAACGTACGTGTGAATGCAAGAATATGGCACATTCTAAAATCAGACGTAATACGCTGGCTTTGCATTCCTACATAACCATTTCGAGTCTGTCGGGACACACGTGTCCCACGGATCTACTGATCAAGTCTGACAGGACCTCCTTGTCCAATTATTCCCCAACAACGCTGTTAAAGCTGTAATTCTGAATTTGCATCAGTTTTTGAAAAAATAAACAATTCATCAATTTTTGAGCGTTGAAAATGGCATTTTTTTGGGTTTGATGGTGATTATCTGAAAAACTAGGTAATTAACGTGCACAGATATTTTTTTAATATCAAAGCCTTGTCATTTATTAATAACCACGTGAAGGTTAGAACGCTGCATTTATTTCTGGTTTCGAATAATTGACACTTTTTCAGTTTTTGAGCGTTGAAAATTGCCATTTTTGGATTAATTGGTGATTATCTCCTAAATTAAATAATTAACGTGCTTTGATTTTTTTATAATAGTAAAGCCCAATCATTCCCCAACAACGCTGTTAAAGCTGTAATGCTGAATTTGCATCAGTTTTTCAAAAAATAAACACTTCTTCAATTTTTGAGCGTTGAAAATGGCAATTTTTTGGGTTTGATGGTGATTATCTGAAAAACTAGGTAATTAACATACACCGATTTTTTTAATATCAAAGCCTTATCATTTATTAATAACCACGTGAAAGTTACAACTCTGCATTTATTTCTGGTTTCGAATAATTGACACTTTTTCAGTTTTTGAGCGTTGAAAATTGCCATTTTTGGATTAATTGGTGATTATCTCCTAAATTAAATAATTAACGTGCTTTGATTTTTTTATAATAGTAAAGCCCAATCATTCCCCAACAACGCTGTTAAAGCTGTAATGCTGAATTTGCATCAGTTTTTCAAAAAATAAACACTTCTTCAATTTTTGAGCGTTGAAAATGGCAATTTTTTGGGTTTGATGGTGATTATCTGAAAAACTAGGTAATTAACGTGCACGGATATTTTTTTAATATCAAAGCCTTATCATTTATTAATAACCACGTGAAAGTTAGAACGCTGCATTTGTTTCTGGTTTCGAATAATTAATTCTTTTTCGATTTTTGAGCGTTGAAAATTGCCATTTTTGGATTAATTGGTGATTATCTCCTAAATTAAATAATTAACGGGCTTTGATTTTTTTAATAATATTAAAGCTCAATCATTCCTCAACAACGCTGTTAAAGCTGTAATTCTGAATTTGCATCAATTTTTGAAAAAATAAACACTTCTTCAATTTTTGAGCGTTGAAAACGGCAATTTTTTGGGTTTGATGGTGATTATCTGAAAAACTAGGTAATTAACGTGCACATATATTTTTTTAATATCAAAGCCTTATCATTTATTAATAACCACGTGAAAATTAGAACGCTGCATTTGTTTCTGGTTTCGAATAATTAACGCTTTTTCGATTTTTGAGCGTTGAAAATTGCCATTTTTGGATTAATTGGTGATTATCTCCTAAATTAAATAATTAACGTGCTTTGATTTTTTTATAATATTAAAGCCCAATTATTCCCCAACAACGCTGTTAAAGCTGTAATTCTGAATTTGCGTCAGTTTTTGAAAAAATAAACACTTCTTCAATTTTTGTGCGTTGAAAATGGCAATTTTTTGGGTTTGATGGTGATTATCTGAAAAACTAGGTAATTACCGTGCACAGATATTTTTTTAATATCAAAGCCTTATCATTTATTAATAACCACGTGAAAGTTAGAACGCTGCATTTGTTTCTGGTTTCGAATAATTAACGCTTTTTCGATTTTTGAGCGTTGAAAATTGCCATTTTTGGATTAATTGGTGATTATCTCCTAAATTAAATAATTAACGTGCTTTGATTTTTTTTATAATATTAAAGCCCAATCATTCCCCAACTACGCTGTTAAAGCTGTAATTCTGAATTTGCATCAGTTTTTGAAAAAATAAACACTTCTTCAATTTTTGAGCGTTGAAAATGGAAATTTTTTGGGTTTGATGGTGATTATCTGAAAAACTAGGTAATTAACATGCACCGATTTTTTTAAATATCAAAGCCTTATCATTTATTAATAACCACGTGAAAGTTATAATGCTGCATTTGTTTCTGGTTTCGAATTATTAACGCTTTTTCGATTTTTGAGCGTTGAAAATTGCCATTTTTGGATTAATTGGTGATTATCTCCTAAATTAAATAATTAACGTGCTTTGATTTTTTTATAATATTAAAGCCCAATTATTCCCCAACAACGCTGTTAAAGCTGTAATTCTGAATTTGCATCAGTTTTTGAAAAAATAAACACTTCTTCAATTTTTGAGCGTTGAAAATGGCAATTTTTTGGGTTTGATGGTGATTATCTGAAAAACTAGGTAATTAACGTGCACAGATATTTTTTTAATATCAAAGCCTTATCATTTATTAATAACCACGTGAAAGTTAGAACTCTGCATTTGTTTCTGGTTTCGAATAATTAATTCTTTTTCGATTTTTGAGCGTTGAAAATTGCCATTTTTGGATTAATTGGTGATTATCTCCTAAATTAAATAATTAACGTGCTTTGATTTTTTTTCTAATATTAAAGCCCAATCATTCCCCAACTACGCTGTTAAAGCTGTAATTCTGAATTTGCATCAGTTTTTGAAAAAATAAACACTTCTTCAATTTTTGAGCGTTGAAAATGGCAAATTTTTGGGTTTGATGGTCATTATCTGAAAAACTAGGTAATTAACGTGCACTGATATTTTTTTAATATCAAAGCCTTATCATTTATTAATAACCACGTGAAAGTTAGAACTCTGCATTTGTTTCTGGTTTCGAATAATTAATTCTTTTTCGATTTTTGAGCGTTGAAAATTGCCATTTTTGGATTAATTGGTGATTATCTCCTAAATTAAATAATTAACGTGCTTTGATTTTTTTTATAATATTAAAGCCCAATCATTCCCCAACTACGCTGTTAAAGCTGTAATTCTGAATTTGCATCAGTTTTTGAAAAAATAAACACTTCTTCAATTTTTGAGCGTTGAAAATGGAAATTTTTTGGGTTTGATGGTGATTATCTGAAAAACTAGGTAATTAACATGCACCGATTTTTTTAAATATCAAAGCCTTATCATTTATTAATAACCACGTGAAAGTTAGAACGCTGCATTTGTTTCTGGTCTCGAATAATTGACACTTTTTCAGTTTTTGAGCGTTGAAAATTGCCATTTTTGGATTAATTGGTGATTATCTCCTAAATTAAATAATTAACGTGCTTTGATTTTTTTATAATATTAAAGCCCAATTATTCCCCAACAACGCTGTTAAAGCTGTAATTCTGAATTTGCATCAGTTTTTGAAAAAATAAACACTTCTTCAATTTTTGAGCGTTGAAAATGGCAATTTTTTGGGTTTGATGGTGATTATCTGAAAAACTAGGTAATTACAGTGCACAGATATTTTTTTAATATCAAAGCCTTATCATTTATTAATAACCACGTGAAAGTTAGAACTCTGCATTTGTTTCTGGTTTCGAATAATTAACGCTTTTTCGATTTTTGAGCATTGAAAATTGCAATTTTTTTATTAATTGGTGATTATCTCCTAAATTAAATAATTAACACGCTTTGATTTTTTACAACATTAAAGCCCAATTATTCCCCAACAACGCTGTTAAAGTTAAAATTCTGAATTTGCGTCAGTTTTTGAAAAAATCAATACTTTTACAATTTTTCCGCCTTGAAAAAAGCCATTTTTTGCTTTGATGGCGATTATCTGAAAAACTAGGTAATTAACATGCACAGATATTTCTCTAATATCAAAGCCTTATCGTTTATCAACCATTTTGTGAATGTTAGAACTCTTCATTAGTTTCTGGTTTCGAAAAATTTACGCTTTTTCGATTTTTGCGCCATTCTTCGATTATCCGGAAAATTAAATAATTGACATGCTTTTGTTTTTTCATAACATTAAAGCCCAATTATTCCCCAACAACTTGCTTACAAAATCACCACATTTTAAGATATGCATTATTAAATGGAGGATATATTACAAAATAAGTGAGAAGCGTTCGAAGCGCGCAACAAAAAAAATAACACACGCACCATATTTTATGTAACCAATTACTATATTACGTCCAGCCGTTACCAACCTGTTTCTTTTCCTTCTCTAGAACAAACTCTATTCGTCGCATCTTCATTCTTTAAGTAGTAAATAAAATGATTCAGCTCAAAAAACGCATTTTTAAATAAAATTTTAAAAATATTTTCAAATAAAAGGTATGACACGTTTAATTTAGAACAATTTTTCTCTTTTTACATTTTTGCGTGCGATACTTCGTTTTCAAGATATTCACAAGGAAACAATTTTTCGCACATCTTAATTTTCGAAAAATTCTGGCTACAAAAGAAGCATTTCCGATGGAAATTTTGGAAAGTACTTCAAATGGAAGTTATAACACCTTTGGTGTTAAACAATTTTCTTATCTTTACATTTTCACGTAAGATGCTTAATTTTCAAGATATTTTCAAGGAAACAATTTTTCGCACATCTTAATTTTCGAGAAATTCTGGCTGCAAAAAAAGCATTTGCGATTGAAATTTTGGAAAATACTTCAAATAAAATTGGCGATTTAAAATTTTTGACAATAACCTGAAAAAGTAGCCAAGGTTACTTTTTCTCAAAAATTGGCTTTGAAATAATTTCGTGAAGAAACCACTGGTTCGATTCCGGGTTTCTACACATCACCGGAAAGATCCCTTCAAGACGCCTCGGAAAATGCACTTTCACAAGAACTAATGTCAATTTCAAGCCCGTGACGCGCCAGCAAAGAAATCTCGAAAAAGGAAACAATCGAAAAATCAACTTTCTATCTTCAATAGTAAAAAATTAGCGTGTCACCATGAACATGTTAGAAAATTATCAAAAAAAATCGATTTTTCTGATTTTGAATGGCCGTAGTCAAATGTCAATTTGAAGCCCGTGACGCGTCAGCAAAGAAAACTCGAAAATAAAAAAAAATGAAAAAATCAACTTTTTTAATATTCATCGTAGACCATTGAAGTACACCTTCTTTTTCATCAGAAAAACGAGAGAAATTGATTGGCGTCAAGAAATTTCAGTTATCTTAAATAGTAAAAAAATTAGCGTGTCACCATGAACATGTTTGAAAATTTTCAAATAAAAGCGATTTTTCTGACTTTGAAGGGCCGTAGCGGCTGAACGAAAACTCCAAATTGAACGCGGTTTTCAAATATGTGCTCCTCGTGCGCAACTTAGTCGGATCCAATTAAAATTGGCGATTTAAAATTTTTGACGAAAACTTGAAAAACTACCCAAGGGTCCCCCCTTCTTACTTTTTCTCAAAAATTGGCTTTGAAATAATTTCGATTCCAGGTTTCTACACATCACTGGAAAGATCCCTTCAAGACGCCTCGGAAAATGTACTTTCGCAAGAACAAATGCCAATTTGAAGTCCGTGACGCGTCAGCAAAGAAAACTTGAAAATGGAAAAAATCGAAAAAATCAACTTTTTTAATAATTATCGTAGGCCATTGAAATATACCTTATTTTTATCAGAAGAACGAGAGAAATTGATTGGCGTTAAAATTTTTCAGCTTTCTTCAATAGTAAAAAAAATAGCGTGTCACCATGAATTTTCAAAAAAATCGATTTTTCAGACTTTGAACGGCCGTAGCGGCTAAACGAAAACTCCAAATTGAACGCGGTTTTCAAATCCGTGCTCCTCGTGTGCAAATTAGTCGGATCCAATTAAAATTGGCGATTTAAAATTTTTGACGAAAACCTGAAAAACTAGCCAAGGGTCCTCCCCCCTTCTTACTTTTTCTCAAAAATTGGCTTTGAAATAATTTCCTGAAGAAACCACTGGTTCGATTTCGGGTTTCTACACATCACTGGAAAGATCCCTTCAAGACGCCTCGGAAAATGTACTTTTGCAAGAAGAAATGTCAATTTTAAGCCCGTGACGCGTCAGTAAAGAAATCTCGAAAATGGAAAAAATCGAAAAAATCAACTTTTTTAATAATTATTGTGGAGCATTGAAGTACTTTTCTTTTTCAACAGAAAAACGAGAAATTGATTGGCGTTAAGAAATTTCAGCCATCTTTAATAGTAAAAAAAATAGCGTGTCACCATGAACATTAAAAAAAAAACAATTTTTCACACTTTGAACGGCCGTAGCGGCTAAACGAAAACTCCAAATTGAACGCGGTTTTCAATTCCGTGCTCCTCGTGTGCAATTCAATTAAAATTGGCGATTTAAAATTTTTGATGAAAACCTGAAAAACCACCCAAGGGTCCCCCCTTCTTACTTTTTCTCATAAATTGGCTTTGAAATAATTTCCTGAAGAAACCACCGGTTCGATTCCGGATTTCTACACATCACTGGAAAGATCTCTTCAAGACGCCTCTGAAAGTGCACTTTAACAACAACAAATGTCAATTTGAAGCCCGTGAGGCGTCAGCAAAGAAATTTCGAAAATGGAAAACATCGAAAAATCAACTTTTTTAATAATTAGCAAACTTAAGCGTAGACACCCTGTATGTTAATCGACTTGACCCACTTTGGCAGGAGATGGCGCGAGCACCCCTGCAATGACATTTATAATTGATACGGTGGCAATAAAAAGAAACCCTTTTTTTATATACACATCTGGATAATCTTAAGCGAATTTGCCTTATGGGATCAGGAGGAAGGCGCTGTCGTCCACCGACCGTAAAATATGTATGAGGTCTAAATTTAACCGAAGACCGTATTTTTTGCCCGGTCCCACGGGGATCCATCAAATCATGTCTGAAATTAAGTGGGCCTTCTACCCTTTTCCGACCGTCCAAATATTATTAGGTCTGGCCTCCCCCCCATACGTATGTGTGTGTGTATATATATATCCACACAACCACCAAAAAATGGGTCATATAAAACGTGCGTGTCATGCTGATAAATTCCGGCTGTAAGGTTAATAACTGTCAGGATGACATACGGTGGACGTACGGGACACATCATGCCACCCTTATGAATAAA
The DNA here is from genome assembly GCA_910593695.2 of Ocypus olens. Classification (NCBI taxonomy): domain Eukaryota; kingdom Metazoa; phylum Arthropoda; class Insecta; order Coleoptera; family Staphylinidae; genus Ocypus; species Ocypus olens. The sequence goes on along the minus strand of OU343047.1, from coordinate 4,139,621 downwards.
TGGTGGATGCGCCGGTGGCGGCGGCCTAAAATACCACTCTTGGTACATGAAATATTTGGGTTTGTATGAAAATATGAAGAATGACGGTAAGCTTACAAAATTACTGTTTCGGCCCAGACAAACATTTATTAGTAGGCGTTAACTTGAATATAAAAAAAAACTCGCGAACGCACGAAGGATTTTATGGTGTAATGTAATTGTTCTCTTTATTTAAAACTACAATTATTGTTATTATTATTTCATGGTTTATTTTTAATTTAAATGATATTTTAAATGTAAATCGAGGGTTTTATAGAATCGGATGAAACTGACGTTTAAAACGTCAAAATTATAAAAGATGGAAATGAGAAATTATATATTCTCTACAATTATTATTATTTGATTTTTACACGACTATATAGACTTTTCCTTTCTATTTTCAACGATGTACAACAACTCATGTCAAAATGAAAAAAAAACTATATTAGCCCATGTGAAGATAAAAAAATCTGGACATCACGATTTTATAAAAAAAATCAAACAACGTACGTATTTTAAATATAACACCAACGTATAATTTCTTTCTGATGAGCAAACGAAAGAAAGCACTTAAGCGCACGTGCGTTGTTTTTCCGTCCGCTTTGTGTGGTTTATATAAACATTTATTATTTGGGTGGTACTAGAAAAAGCTCTCGTGCGGCGGTGCTTAAATCGTGCGGTTTTGTCAGGTCCACGCACACAATGGGGGCCGTTTAGGTGCTCCACTCTCGCCCCTAAAGAAAGCCGCTTAAAAACGGACGACGGGAAAAGAAAGAAAGCGAAAGCAAAAAAAAATCGACAAAGGACGAGAGAGGAGATATCGGGATATTCGGGCAAAGAACTTGAACAGATGTGTGCGGGGGATGGGGGGCGGGGGGGATAAGGACACCACGAGGAGGAGATTTGTGTGGAAGGGAAGCCCCGCGGAGTGCATTAATCTCGTATCGTCTGTTTTGGAAAAATATTGTGACGGGGGGCTGATGCGAGCCCCGGGGCCGGGTCCTAATGTTTTCCCAGACAATATTTACGATCAGACGATATTACCCCCCACTTTAATGACCTTATATAAATATCAATAAAGGTTCAAAACCCGGCAAATAGAGACTGGGGCTAACGGGAATGTATAAGAATGGTAGTCGGAGGGCGATAACCTACTTTTCATGGTTACCGTGTAGAATATCATTTTAATGAATTTAGTTTGGTTGGTATAACCAGAACGACTAGATTAAACTTTGGGTATTTAAATTTACAATTACCAGAAGTAGTGGTTTAGCAGAAACACGCTAAAGTAATCAAAACTATGTTCACACAAACTTGCGACACCGACGAAGTTACTTACATGTATTTTTGAATTATTCAAGGTGTTAAAGCACAATTACTTATTTCTACTGACGAACAATTTATTATCAAGAATTGTTATGCAACAATTTTCAATCGAGTTACGAATTTTTGAAAATGTTTTTTCAATGACGGACACTCGAGTGCAAAAAATTAAAAAATTAATATGAAACATAGGGATAAAATCGTACAAAAATTCAGTTCACTTCACAAGACGTCCATGTTTAAAAATAATTTTAGTTTTTGAATTTGCAGCCATTTTTAGTCGAGTTACAATTTTTTGAAAATTTCTTTTTTTAATGACGAACACTCGAGAGCAAAAAATTAAAAATTAATATAAATCGCTAGAAAAAAATTCTACAAAAATTCAAATTGCTTTACAGCACGTCGGTCTTTTAAAATAATTTTGGTTTTTGAATATTCAGTAATTTTCAGTCTAGTTACATATTTTTGTAAAAAAATGTATTTTTTTCAGTGACGAACACTCCAGTGCAAAAAAATTAAAAAATAATATGAAGCGCAGGGATAAAATTCTACAAACATTCAGTTCACTTCACAAGATGTCGGTCTTTTAAAATAATTTTAGTTTTTGAATTTGCAGCAATTTTCAGTCGAGTTGCGAATTTTTTAAAATTTCTTTTTTTTCCAATGTCGAACTCTCGAGCGCGAAAAATTAAAAATTAATTTGAAACGCAGGAATAAAATCCCACAAAAATTCAATTCACTTTGCAAAATGTGCATCTTTCAAAATAATTTTGATTTTTGAATGTGCAGTAATTTTCAGTCGAGTTATGAATTTTTGAAAATGTTTTTTTTTTTCAATGACGGACACTCGAGTGCAAAAAATTAAAAATTAATATGAAACGGCGGGATAAAATTCCACAAAAATTCAGATCACTTCACAAGACGTCGATCTTTCAAAATAATTTTGGTTTTTGAAAGTGCAGCAATTTTCAGTCGAGTTACGAATATTACTGGTTGTTGAAATTAGGCACTTGGTAGGTTTCACAAATTTTATACTTTTTATTCCGACTAGTTTCGATTGTTACATCATTATCTAGGATTTCCTAGATAATGATGTAACAATCGAAACTAGTCGGAATAAAAGGTATAAAATTTGTGAAACCTACCAAGTGCCTAATTTCAACAACCAGTAATATTAAAAATGTTTCACCACGTGATAAACGAGAACCAAATTCAACGAGTTACGAAGTTTTAAAAATGTATTTTTTTCAATGACGGACACTCGAGTGTAAAAAATTAAAAATTAATACGAAACGCAGGGATAAAATCCTACAAAAATTCAGTTCACTTCACAAGATGGCGATCTTTCAAAATAAATTTAGTTTTTGAATCTGCAGCAATTTTCAGTTGAGTTATGAATTTTTGAAAATGTATTTTTTCAATGACGGACACTCGAGTGCAAAAATTTAAAAATGAATATGAAACGCAGGGATAAAATCCTACAAAAATTCATTTAGCTTCACAAGACGTCGATCTTTCAAAATAATTTTGGTTTTGAAATGTGCAGCAATTTTCAGTTGAATTGCGAATTTTCGAAAATTTATTTTTTTCAAAGTCGAACTCTCGAGCGCAAAAAATTAAAAATCAATATGTAACGCAGGGATAAAATCCTACAAAAATTCAGTTCACTTCCCAAGATGTCGATCTTTAAAAATAATTTTGGTTTTTGAATCTGCAGCGATTTTCAGTCGAATTATGAATTTTTGCAAATGCATTTTTTTCAACGACGAACACTCGAGCGCAAAAAATTAAAAATCAATATGAAACGCGGGGATAACATCCTACAAAACTTCATTTAACTTTAAACTGCAGCAGTTTTCAGTCGAATTACGAATTTTTGAATTTTTTTTTTCAATGACACCGACGAAGTTACTTACATGTATTTTTGAATTATTCAAGGTGTTAAAGCACAATTACTTATTTCTACTGACGAACAATTTATTATCAAGAATTGTTATGCAACAATTTTCAATCGAGTTACGAATTTTTGAAAATGTTTTTTCAACGACGAACTCTCGAGCGCAAAAAATTAAAAATTAATATAAATCGGTGGAAAAAAATTCCACAAAAATTCAAAGTACTTCAAAACACGTCGATCATTCAAAATTCAAACTAATTTTGGTTTTTGAATGTGCATAAATTTTTAGTTGAATTGCGAATTTTTGAAAATTGATTTTTTTCAAAGTCGAACTCTCGAGCGCAAAAAATTAAAAACTTAATAAATAACGCAAGGATAAAATCCTACAAAATATCAGTTCACTTCACAAGTTGTCCTATCTTTAAAAATAATTTTAATTTTTGAATCTGCAGCAGTTTTCAGTCGAGTTATAAATTTTTGAAAATGTATTTTTTTCAATGACCGACACTCGAGTGCAAAAAATTAAAAATTAATATGAAATGCAGTGATAAAATCCTACAAAAATTCAGTTTACTTCGCAAGATGTCAATTTTTCAAAATAATTTAGATTTTTGGATGTGCAGCAATTTTCAGTTAAGTTACGAATTTTTGAAAAAAAAAGTTTTCAATATTTCTCTCTTGAGCGCAATTTTAAACGTGGAATAAAAATTCTACAAAAATTCAAAGTACTTCACAAGACATTGATCTTTTAAAATAATTTTGGTTTTTGAATGTGCAGCAATTTTCAATCGAATTATGATTTTTTTTTTAATATTGTATTCTCGAGCGCAAAAAATTAAAAATTAAAATAAAACGCAGGGATAAAATCCTACAAAAATTCATGTCACTTTACAAGATATCGATCTTTTAAAATAATTTTAGTTTTTGAATGTGCAGCATTTTTTATTTGAGTTACGAATTTTTTAAGTTTTTTTCGAGCGCAAAAAAATAAAAATTAATATGAAACGCGAGAATTTTTTTTTACAAAAATTCAGATCACTTTACAAGACGTCAACATTTCAAAATAATTTTGTTTTTTGAATGTAGCAATTTTCAGTCGAGTTGCGAATTTTTAAAAATTTATTTTTTTCCAATGTCGAACTCTCGAGCGCGAAAAATAAAAATTAATATGAAACGTAGGGATAAAATCCTACAAAAATTCAGTTCACTTCACAAGACGTCGATCTTTCAAAATAATTTTGGTTTTTGACTGTCCAGCAATTTTCACTCGAGTTATGAATTTTTGAAAATGTATTTTTTTCAATGAAGAACACTCGAGCGCAAAAAAATAAAAACTAATATGAAACGCGGGAAAAAAATTCTACTAAACTTCAAATTACTTCACAAGACGTCAATATTTCAAAATTATTTTAGTTTTTGACTGTGCAGCAATTTTTAGTCGAGTTGTGAATTTTTGAAAATGTATTTTTTTCAATGACGAACACCGAGCGCAAAAAATTAAAAATTAATATGAAACGCGGAAAAAAAAATTCTACTAAACTTTAAATTACTTCACAAGACGTCGATTTTTTAAAATTATTTTACTTTTTGAATGTACAGCAATTTTCAGTCGAGTTATGAATTTTTGAAAATGTATTTTTTCAATGTCGAACACTCGAGCGCAAAAAATTGAAAATTAAAATGAAACGCGGGAAAAAAATTCCACTAAACTTCAAATTACTTCACAAGACGTCGATCTTTCAAAATTAATTTAGTTTTTGAATGTGGTGCAATTTTCAGTCGAGTTATGAATTTTTGAAAATTTATTTTTTTCATTACCGAACACTCGAGTGTAAAAAATTATAAATTAATATTAAATGCAAGGATAAAATTTTGCAAAAATTCAGTTAACCACAACATGTCGATCTTTCAGAATAATTTTGGTTTTTGAATGTGCAGCAATTTTTAATTGAGTTACGAATTTTTGAAAATTTATTTCTTTCATTGACGAACACCGAGCGCAAAAAATTAAAAATTAATATGAAACGCGGCAATAAAATTCTACAATAATTCAGTTAACTTCGCAAGATGTCGATCTTTCAAAATAATTTTGGGTTTTGAGTGTGCAGCAATTTTTAATCGAGTTACGAATTTTTGAAAATTTATTTTTTTCATTGACGAACACTCGAGCGCAAAAAAATTATAAATTAATATGAACTGCACGGATAAAATTCTGCCAAAATTCAGTTAACTTCACAAGATATCGATCTTTCAAAATAATTTTGGTTTTTGAGTGTGCAGCAATTTTTAATCGAGTTACGAATTTTTGAAAATTTACTTTTTTCATTGACGAACATTCGAGTGTAAAAAATTATAAATTAATATGAAATGCAAGGATAAAATTCTACAATAATTCAGTTAACTTCGCAAGATGTCGATCTTTCAAAATAATTTTGGGTTTTGAGTGTGCAGCAATTTTTAATCGAGTTACGAATTTTTGAAAATTTATTTTTTTCATTGACGAACACTCGAGCGCAAAAAATTAAAAATTAATATGAAACGCGGCAATAAAATTCTGCAATAATTCAGTTAACTTCACAAGATGTCAATCTTTCAAAATAATTTTGGGTTTTGAGTGTGCAGCAATTTTTAATCGAGTTACGAATTTTTAAACATTTATTTTTTTCATTGACAAACACTCGAGCGCAAAAAAAATAAAAATTAATATGAAACGCGGCAATAAAATTCTGCAAAAATTCAGTTAACTTCACAAGATGTCGATCTTTCAAAATAATTTTGGTTTTTGAATGTGCAGCAATTTTTAATCGAGTTATGAATTTTTGAAAATTTATTTTTTTCATTGACGAACACTCGAGTGTAAAAAATTAAAAATAAATACGAAACGCGGTAAAAAAATTCTACAAAAATTCAGTTCACTTCACAAGATGCCGATCTTTCAATATAATTTTGGTTTTTGAATGTGCAGCAATTTTCAGTTGAGTTATGATTTTTTTAATTTTCCTATGACTTAATTTTTCTGTCTGGCCTCTTGTGGTGAATACATAAAAAAAATAAAAACGTAATCCCCCATAAACTCAAATCCTCCAGACAGTGCGAACATTTTTTATACACACACTGCCGTTTGATTTATTTGATTTCAATTAAGACCCGTCGACATTCACTCCGCCCAGCCTTGAACTTGACGTCTGACTATTTATAAGCGACCTCTGCGGGGAATCGATCGCGTTAATATTAATAACAGTTGCAGGCGCAGCATTAAAATTTCACGTAGGATGCGGGATGGATACAAGCGGGCGAGCATCTGGGACACATTTAATTCTAAGGGTGTGTTTAAAATTAATCCGGGAATGATGCGCGCGGATCCTTTTAGTGTCGGATGAATAATGGAACGAAGTTACGTCCCTTTCTATTCACATCTTCCACCCCCCGTTTTGACTTACATTAAGGGAATTTTGAATTAACCCACGGTTTAAAGAGACCGACACACGACAATGTTTCTTTGTGCCGCTTGAAGCCTTTCCACGGATGGAAATGTTTATTGTACGCAAGCATGATGTATTTGGTGGATGCGCCGGGCGCGCTAGGAGTGCATATGCATTGGTAAAATTTCATTAGCACAAGCGTTGGGTAATACAACGTGTAAATGGGGTTGTGAAATATTGCAGTGTACTGTGTGGGGCTGATGACCTATTGCCTTTAACAGTGGGTGATATCAGTTTTTATAAACATTTATCGTTAATAAACAGCAGCAAGAAAAATGCACCAGACATTACAGGCTGTTTTATACTACACAATAATTTATCGTTGAATACAATTTGTCCACATTTCTTTTATATTGGATATCAAATGTCATATTTTTAGGCTTCGTTCTAATAGCAAGGAATTGTTGTCTTGATGTCGCGTGCAAAAGTCGCTTACAACTTAGGGCAAATGTCCTCCACAAAGGCTAAGCACACTCGAACAGCTGTTTGTTGTAAGTGTGTGTATGCGAGTCTATATGTCAGAGGGTGTAAACTGAAACAGAAGGGGTTGATTCAGCCGCGTTGGTATGTGTGTGTGTGTGTGTGCTGCAAGCTCGACAAAGATAAAAGGGAAAAGCACGGAAGAGTAAGCTGTAATCGCGTATCGTCTCGACAGTGGAAATATTGTGACTGGAAAACGTAAGCTCCGCTTACGTAAGCACAGGAGATTATGTGTCGGTCGTTGGCGTTTCCGGAGGATCACGATTTAACGATTACCGTCAATAAAATACTTACAAGTTATATATTTCAACGATGCAATAATAATGATACGACAGGTGTGAGGTTTAACAGATAATCGGTGGAAAAGCTAATTTTCTAAAGTTGCAAGTTCAGTTATACACACATTTAAATAATGGAAGGATCACGCGATCATTAACCAGTTAAATAGAGTTTAACGCATTACTATTATACCATTCTACAGTTATGGAATTTCCTACAATGAAAAGTTTGTAGTAACACGCAGTTTTATACTTAAAAGTTTAATGCATCGAAAATTTCCGTACATATAAAATGGTATACAATTATACATTGATAATTGCATGTTATTAATCAGTTAAGTAGAGTGTAATGAATTGCAATTATACTATTCTACAGTTACAATGAAAAGTTTGTAGTGACTAAATTTTATATTTAAAAGTTTAATGCACCGAAAACTTCTACGCCCAAATTCGATGTTTCTATAGCCTATCTTAGTAACCTTAGGAGTTATAAAAATCTGATATTCATGTTACGACCCATTTTTTTAAAATAATAACAATCGCTTTAAAAGATCATGGCTAACTTGATTACTTTGGGAGATATCGGGCGTTTTTTCATTTTTGCAATTTTTCTCAGTAACTGTAAGATATACAAAAAAACAGTTAAATATTTATTTGTGTGGTATTCTTTACAGAATTCAGTGGCGTGCTTATTTTTTTATTTCGACTTTTAATTTAAGAGTTACGACACAAAGTTTTATTTTTTTTAATGAAACACCCTGTATATTTTCATGTCGTTGAATAGAACTTTAAATCAGCTTTACATTGATATAACATGATCAATATAAATCAACGTAAATTCACAAGAAAAAATGATTATTTAAGAAATTTCGTGTTATAAATCTTAAATTAAAAGTAGAAATAAAAAAATAAGCACGCTACTGAATAGAACTTTAAATCAGCTTTACATTGAGGTAACATGATTAATAAAAATCTATGTAAATTACCGAGAAAAAATGATTATTTTAGAAATTTCGTGTCATAAATCTTAAATTAAAAGTCGAAATAAAAAAATTAGCACGCCACTGAATAGAACTTTAAATCAGCTTTACATTAATGCGACATGATTAATAATAATTTATGCAAATTAACGAGAAAAAATGATTATATTAGAAATTTCGTGTCGTAAATCTTAAATTAAAAGTAGAAATAAAAAATTAAGCACGCCACAGAATAGAACTTTAAATCAGCTTTACATTGGTGTAACATGATTAATAAAAATCCATGTAAATTAACGAGAAAAATTTATTATTTTTAAAATTTTGTGTCATAAATCTTAAATTAAAAGTTGTAATAAAAAAAGAAGCACGCCACTGAATAGAACTTTAAATCAGTTTTACATTGATGTAACATAATTCATAAAAATCTATGCAAATTAACGAGAAAAAATTATTATTTTAAAAATTTCGTGTCATAAATTTTAAATTAAAAGTAGAAATAAAAAATTAAGCACGCCACTGAATAGAACTTTAAATCAGCTTTACATTGATGTAAAATTATTAATAAAAATCAATGTAAATTAACGAGAAAAAATGATTATATTAAAAATTGCGTGTTATAAATCTTAAATTAAAAGTCGAAATAAAAAAATAAGCACGCCACTGAATAGAACTTTAAATTAGCTTTACATTGGTGTAACATGATTAATAAAAATCCATGTAAATTAACAAGAAAAAACGATTATATTAAAAATTTCGTGTCATAAATCTTAAATTAAAAATCGAAATAAAAAAATAAGCACGCCACTGAATAGAACTTTAAATTAGCTTTACATTGGTGTAACATGATTAATAAAAATCTATGCAAATTAACGAGAAAAAATGATTATATTAAAAATTTTGTGTCATAAATCTTAAATTAAAAGTTGAAATAAAAAATTAAGCACGCCACTGAATAGAACTTTAAATAATCAGCTTTACATTGATGTAACATGATTAATAAAAATCTATGTAAATTAACGAGAAAAAAATATTATTTTAAAAATTGCGTGTTATAAATCTTAAATTAAAAGTCGAAATAAAAAAATAAGCACGCCACTGAATAGAACTTTAAATTAGCTTTACATTGGTGTAACATGATTAATAAAAATCTATGCAAATTAACGAGAAAAAATGATTATATTAAAAATTTTGTGTCATAAATCTTAAATTAAAAGTTGAAATAAAAAATTAAGCACGCCACTGAATAGAACTTTAAATAATCAGCTTTACATTGATGTAACATGATTAATAAAAATCTATGTAAATTAACGAGAAAAAAATATTATTTTAAAAATTGCGTGTTATAAATCTTAAATTAAATGTCGAAATAAAAAAAATAAGCACGCCACTGAATAGAACTTTAAATTAGCTTTACATTGGTGTAACATGATTAATAAAAATCTATGCAAATTAACGAGAAAAAATGATTATATTAAAAATTTTGTGTCATAAATCTTAAATTAAAAGTTGAAATAAAAAATTAAGCACGCCACTGAATAGAACTTTAAATCAGCTTTACATTGATGTAACATGATTAACAAAAATCCATGTAAATTAACGAGAAAAAACGATTATATTAGAAATTTATAAATCTTAAATTAAAAGTCGAAATAAAAAATTAAGCACGCCACTGAATAGAACTTTAAATCAGTTTTACATTGATGTAACAAAATTCATAAAAATCTATGCAAATTAACGAGAAAAAATTATTATTTTAAAAATTGCGTGTTATAAATCTTAAATTAAAAGTCGAAATAAAAAATTAAGCACGCCACTGAATAGAACTTTAAATCAGCTTTACATTAATGTAACATGATTAATAAAAATCCATGTAAATTAACGAGAAAAATTTATTATTTTAAAAATTGCGTGTTATAAATCTTAAATTAAAAGTCGAAATAAAAAATTAAGCACGCCACTGAATAGAACTTTAAATCAGCTTTACATTGATGTAACATGATTAACAAAAATCCATGTAAATTAACGAGAAAAAACGATTATATTAGAAATTTCGTGTTATAAATCTTAAATTAAAAGTCGAAATAAAAAATTAAGCACGCCACTGAATAGAACTTTAAATCAGCTTTACATTAATGTAACATGATTAATAAAAATCCATGTAAATTAACGAGAAAAATTTATTATTTTAAAAATTGCGTGTTATAAATCTTAAATTAAAAGTCGAAATAAAAAATTAAGCACGCCACTGAATAGAACTTTAAATCAGCTTTACATTGATGTAACATGATTAACAAAAATCCATGTAAATTAACGAGAAAAAACGATTATATTAGAAATTTCGTGTTATAAATCTTAAATTAAAAGTCGAAATAAAAAATTAAGCACGCCACTGAATAGAACTTTAAATCAGTTTTACATTGATGTAACAAAATTCATAAAAATCTATGCAAATTAACGAGAAAAAATTATTATTTTAAAAATTGCGTGTTATAAATCTTAAATTAAAAGTCGAAATAAAAAATTAAGCACGCCACTGAATAGAACTTTAAATCAGCTTTACATTAATGTAACATGATTAATAAAAATCCATGTAAATTAACGAGAAAAATTTATTATTTTAAAAATTGCGTGTTATAAATCTTAAATTAAAAGTCGAAATAAAAAATTAAGCACGCCACTGAATAGAACTTTAAATCAGCTTTACATTGATGTAACATGATTAACAAAAATCCATGTAAATTAACGAGAAAAAACGATTATATTAGAAATTTCGTGTTATAAATCTTAAATTAAAAGTCGAAATAAAAAATTAAGCACGCCACTGAATAGAACTTTAAATCAGTTTTACATTGATGTAACATAATTCATAAAAATCTATGCAAATTAACGAGAAAAAATTATTATTTTAAAAATTGCGTGTTATAAATCTTAAATTAAAAGTAGAAATAAAAAATTAAGCACGCCACTGAATAGAACTTTAAATCAGCTTTACATTAATGTAACATGATTAATAAAAATCCATGTAAATTAACGAGAAAAATTTATTATTTTAAAAATTGCGTGTTATAAATCTTAAATTAAAAGTCGAAATAAAAAATTAAGCACGCCACTGAATAGAACTTTAAATCAGCTTTACATTGATGTAACATGATTAACAAAAATCCATGTAAATTAACGAGAAAAAACGATTATATTAGAAATTTCGTGTTATAAATCTTAAATTAAAAGTCGAAATAAAAAATTAAGCACGCCACTGAATAGAACTTTAAATCAGTTTTACATTGATGTAACAAAATTCATAAAAATCTATGCAAATTAACGAGAAAAAATTATTATTTTAAAAATTGCGTGTTATAAATCTTAAATTAAAAGTCGAAATAAAAAATTAAGCACGCCACTGAATAGAACTTTAAATCAGCTTTACATTAATGTAACATGATTAATAAAAATCCATGTAAATTAACGAGAAAAATTTATTATTTTAAAAATTGCGTGTTATAAATCTTAAATTAAAAGTCGAAATAAAAAATTAAGCACGCCACTGAATAGAACTTTAAATCAGCTTTACATTGATGTAACATGATTAACAAAAATCCATGTAAATTAACGAGAAAAAACGATTATATTAGAAATTTCGTGTTATAAATCTTAAATTAAAAGTCGAAATAAAAAATTAAGCACGCCACTGAATAGAACTTTAAATCAGTTTTACATTGATGTAACATAATTCATAAAAATCTATGCAAATTAACGAGAAAAAATTATTATTTTAAAAATTGCGTGTTATAAATCTTAAATTAAAAGTAGAAATAAAAAATTTAGCACGCCACTGAATAGAACTTTAAATCAGCAATTTGGAAATTGTTTTAGCGCGAAATTAAAAATGCATTATTTATTAAGGCATCTTCAAGTTTTAAAATAAATTCCTTGAATGATTATTTTTCAAATCGTTGAATACATTTTTCAACTTTTCTATTCTAAGTTTAGAGCGTTGTTGTTTTATTTCTTGCTAAAATTTGGCAATTGTTTTAGCGCGAAATTAAAAACACATTATTTACTAAGACATCTTTAGGTTTTCAAATAAATTCCTTGAATGATTATTTTTTTACAACTTTTCAAACCGTTGCATGCAATTTTCAACTTATCCATTTTAAGTTTGGAGCGTTGCTGTTTTGTTTCGTTACAAAATTTGGCAATTGTTTTAACTGGAAATTAAAAACACATGATTTATGAAGACATCTTCAGGTTTTGAAATAAATTCCTTGCCTGATTATTTTTTTACAATTTTTCAAATCGTTGAATGCATTTTTCAACTTTTCCATTTTAAGTTTAGAGCATTGCTGTTTTGTTTCGTGCCAAAATTTGGCAATTATTTTAACGGGAAATTAAAAACACATTATTTATTAAGACATTTTTAGGTTTTCAAATAAATTCCTTGAATGATTATTTTCTTACAATTTTTCAAATCGTTGCATGCAATTTTTAACTTTTCTATTTTAAGTTTGGACCGTTGCCGTTTTGTTTTGTGCAAAAATTTGGCAATTGTTTAGACGGGAAATTAAAAACACATTATTTATCAAGACATCTTCAGGTTTTGAAATAAATTCCTTGAATGATTACTTTTTTTACAATTTTTCAAATCATTGCATGCATTTTTCAACTTTTTCATTTTATGTTTGGAGCGTTGCTGTTTCGTTTCGTGCTAAAATTTGGCAATTGTTTCAACTGGGAATTAAAAACACATTATTTATTAAGACATCAGGTTTTGAAATAAATTCCTTGTGTGATTATTTTTTTACAATTTTTCAAATCGTTGAATGCATTTTTCAACTTTTGCATTTTAAGTTTGGAGCGTTGTTGTTTTGTTTCGTGCAAAAATTTGGCAATTGTTTTAACGAGAAATTAAAAACACGTTATTTACTAAGCCATCTTCAGGTTTTGAAATAAATTCCTTGTCTGATTATTTTTTTACAATTTTTCAAATCGTTGAATGCATTTTTCAACTTTTCTCTTTTAAGTTTGGAGCGTTGCTGTTTTGTTTCTTGCTAAAATTTAGCAATTGTTTTAACGGGAAATTAAAAATACATTATTTATTAAGACATCTTTAAGTTTTGAAAGAAATTCCTTGAATGATTATTTTTTTACAATTTTTCAAATCGTTGAATGCATTTTTCAACTTTTCCATTTTAAGTTTGTAGCGTTGTTGTTTTGTTTCGTGCAAAAATTTGGCAATTGTTTTAACGGGAAATTAAAAACACGTTATTTATTAAGACATCTTCAGGTTTTGAAATAAATTCCTTGAATGATTATTTTTTTTTACAATTTTTCAAATCGTTGAATGCATTTTTCAACTTTTGCATTTTAAGTTTGGAGCGTTGTTGTTTTGTTTCTTGCTAAAATTCGGCAATTTTTTTAACGGGAAATTAAAAACACGTTAATTATTAAGACATCTTCAGGTTTTGAAATAAATTCCTTCACTGGTTGTTTTTTTACAATTTTTCAAATCTTTTTTTTTCTATACCCGTTTATTTTGAAAGGTAGAGAAAATTGTATAGAATAAATAAAAATGCAAAATCGCGTGTAATTTACAATGTGCATATTTTATACTCGTCTTTTATAAGCAAATTCTGTTTTTTAAATGATGACGCGAGTTACGCCGTCTTGCGGTGAATCTAGGAAATTGAAAATTATTTCCAGCGTTATTTCACAACTGTTTTTATAATAAGGATTTTTTTCCCGAAGCTGTAGGCCTTATAGTTTTCGAGATATCAATTACAATTTATTGCGCCACCCTGTAGCGGAGCACCCGCGTCGCTCGTGAGGCGTGCGGAAACTCCCGAGCGAGGCCGAGAGTTGTTTACACGGCCATCGCGCATCTAGTTTGGTTTGGTAAACTCGGGTACGCGGGAATCGGCGTGCATCCTGCAGCGTTCTCGAAGTTTTTAGTGTTTATTTTAGTGATAAATTAATCTTAAATGTGCTAAAGTGTGTAGTGGATGGGTGCAGAGCATCTACGATGGAAATAACACAGAGGTTAGTGTTGAATCTTACTTAAGCCAACAACTGCGCAGTAAATGACGCGACGCCATCGGCCGCTTTGTTAAAAATCGTAATGTAGTGTTTGTTTCACGTGTAAATCGATTTACGATAATTACAATTGCATTCAGAAATAGAATCATTTAGTACGGTAAAAGCGTTAGTTTTGAGGGTTGCAAATTATTGGGCAATATTGTACCACAGTGATTGGGTACAATCGGATATGATCGTGCGAGATGACATTTCTATTATTATTAATTTCCATTATTTCGCGATTACGCCACACGAATTTCACCCTTAAATGCCTCTGTGAAGTAATCATTATCATCTCGATCGAAACATTTTTTGGGAAACTTTTTATTGTGTATAATACACGGCCGGTTGTAAATCGTGACAGCGACTGTCACGTGAAATATCCGCCATTATGATTTCATGGCAAACCTTTGTTTTTAAATCAAAATTGTAGTAAAGTTTTTTGCAAATATCTCGGTAAATACTCTGCAGAAACTATTGAGTAAGGTACCAAATTATTCAGCTTAAAAAGCTTTAAAAATAATGTACGAAGACCGATGCTGTCAAATAATTAGGGGAGCTAATATTAACACATTTAAAATTTTACATGTAAATCCCTATGGCCCGTTTCGCAATTCAAAGTTTTATGTGTCCTGTGTAAAATTTCTATGTTACTAGCAACAATAAATATTATTATTATTAAAAATACATCACAATAATTCAAGATTTATTCATCCCCGTCAAACATGTATTCGTATGTGTTTATACATGTTATTCCCGTATTGTTCCCTCAATGAAAAATTGTATACAAATTTATTAGCGTGCTCTCTTCATATATTCATCTCTTTATGTGTTCGGTATCCAAGTGGCGTGTCAACAGTATTACATTCATTTCGCAACCCTTTTTGTTTATGTATAAACACGTCCCGAAACAATGCGATATGATTGTTTCCTTTTTGATATCCATCCCCATACCAGCACATGTCAGTCATTTGATTTATGTTATTTTTTTATTTACAATTTCGGACATCACAGACAATTCCCTGCATAAACTAATGTAATTATATCTAGCTCTCTCTCCATGCAATAATCAAACCAAATAATAATTACAGTATCGTTGAACTTTATTGTATTTAAAAATAGAAATTGAGTTATCAATATGTAGCATTATATTGACTATAAGATTCTGCACCATTTGTAAATAAGGTATTGATCTGATGGTCTCTCTAGTCATATCGTTATGTGTGTTGAGAGATATTATTAACCCTTTGCACTGGTATTTCGACTTATTGTCGACACAATACGTGTTATCACTAATAAATACGAGTGCATAGGTAACTTTGAATTAAACATCTTTCGACATTTTTTTACCACTATTTATAAATAATATAAATAGTGGTAAAAAAACGCCGAAAGTTGTTTAATTCAAAGTTACCTGACAATGGACTACCACATAATAACGGTCGCAACCATCATCTTCATGAGTGCAAAGGGTTAAATTGCATTGAAAAATTCATTCAATAAAGTTTAATTAATTTCATTTAATCACTTACCAACAGTCGGAACTATCTTCATAACTAATAATTAAAATCCATTTCCATTAATATAAATTTCAATATTCTGCGGACTAAAACACGTGAACTCACTCACTCTGTGGAAGATAAACGGCCGAATCGAACGATTTTCAATGATTAAATTTGAATGCATCGTAAATAAGCACTGATAACACAGGCTACGAAAGAATGCGTTTACGCCGGATGTTAATTGCCTTCGGAGCGAAGGTCAGTTGATTCGCCGGTTCGCACCTGACGAAATTTTCCAGTTCCGTGCGCGAGTTCGTTGGGTGTTTTAGTGTAGTGGAGTGTTGTCTTGTGAATTTTCACTTTTGAGATAAATTTGAGGGATGGACTAGGGGCGGTTGTCGTCTTATAGACATCTCTTCACTAAGGTGAGTGTTTAGAGCTGATTAATTAGAAATTTATCATTTACCGGAACACGTTTTTATTTTCTCAAACGGTTCGATTGTGTTGGACGATTTTGATAATCCAAAGAGCAAAATGCAATACCGATTTTGTTTTTCTCAAGAGGTAAATATAACGATTTCCGAAACTATAGTTAACTGTTAAAATTTTATTTCTGTGAGTGATTTTCTATTTTAATTGGTGGCTTGAAAATTGGTCTACGTTTAAAAATCGAACTGATTGTGTAATTAAATTAATACTTTTTTTTCGAACACACAAGCGGAAAAATATTCTATAATTTATGCAGCCTTTAATATTTAAGTAAATCGCAATTCGTTCGTCTATCTTTAGTCTACAATATCTTTCGTAAAACTGTATTGTGCTCTTAAGTGTCTTAAGAAAATGGTTCGTTTACGAGGATTGAGTAAATCTCGCGTTTTAATGAGACTCCTTTAATTAATTATTAACAGGGCCACCCGGCAGCAGATAATTACGCTCTAGAAACAAAGTAACTTATTAAAGAATATGAAGAGGCAAAGAAAGTAATTTTTAAGACAATGTTTCGGTTCAATCCCCCCCAACAAAAGTACTCTATCGAGATAGGACTTTTACAATTTATGGATAAGTAAATGTACTCTATTTGACTCTTGCAGCTCTTATAACGATTAAAATAACTGTGATGTGGCCATCATGTTACTTTCTCCGACTTGATGGTATCATAGCCATTTATATTTACATTTTCATGGTTTATTTTCAATTGAAATCATATTTTAAATGTACATCGAGCGTTGTGTAAACTCGGATCAAACTGACGTTTAAAACGTCAAAATCATGAAAGATGGAAAAATTATACTTCAAATTAAAAAACTCAGTTTTCTCAAAAACTAAAGAGATTTCGTAAAAAAACTTATTCTTTATAAGTTGTTCATTTTAGCATTCTCTATAATTGCTATTAACATACATTTGCTGTAACTATTATCGTTTTATAATTATAAACCAAAAATAATTTTTTTTTTCTCAAATAAAAATGATTTTATGAAAAATGTTTTCAAGCAAAAGATGTTCATTTCTTTGTTGTGTTCAAAGTTTGTTTTAATGTTTTTGTGATATTTTTTATATTTAAGAAAATATAGGCAAAAAACAAAAAACAGTTAAGGTAAACGACCACTTCCGGTGTACGAAATTTTACCAAAAGCTTTTCAGTTCTTCACATTATCAAATAAGACGGATGTTGAAAGTTTCATATCAATTGCTTTATTAGTTTTTGAGATACAGCGCGCACAGATGTGATTTTAGACTGTCAAATGTGGTGATTTGTAACTGCCAATGTGGTGATTTTTCCACTGCCTGAAATAGAGACATTCAACTGTCTAAAATTGCGGCTTTGAACTCCCAAAATGGGGATTTATAACTGTCAAAAACTAGTGATTTTCAACTGTCCAAAAAAATGTGATTTTTGACTGTCAAATGTGGTGATTTGTAACTGCCAATGTAGTGATTTTTCCACTGCCTGAAATAGAGACATTCAACTGTCTAAAATTGCGGCTTTGAACTCCCAAAATGGGGATTTATAACTGTCAAAAACTAGTGATTTCAACTGTCCAAAAAATGTGATTTTTGACTGTCAAATGTGGTGATTTGTAACTGCCAATGTAGTGATTTTTCCACTGCCTGAAATAGGCATATTCAACTGTCTAAAATGACGGCTTTCAACTTCCAAAATAGGAATTTATAACTGTCAAAAACTAGTGATTTTCAACTGTCAAAAAAATGTGATTTTTGACTGTCAAATGTGGTGATTTGTAACTGCCATTGTAGTGATTTTTCCACTGCCTGAAATAGAGACATTCAACTGTCTAAAAAGGCGGCTTTCAACTTCCAAAATGGGGATTTATAACTGTCAAAAACTAGTGATTTTCAACTGTCAAAAAAATTTGATTTTAGACTGTCAAATGTGGTGATTTGTAACTGCCAATGTAGAGATTTTTCCACTGCCTGAAATAGACACATTTAACTGTCTAAAATGACGGCTTTCAACTCCCAAAATGGGAATTTATAACTGTCAAAAACTAGTGATTTTCAACTGTCCAAAAATATGTGATTTTTGACTGTCAAATGTGGTGATTTGTAACTGCCAATGTAGTGATTTTTCCACTGCTTGAAATAGACACATTTAACTGTCTAAAATGACGGCTTTTAACTTCCAAAATGGGGATTTATAACTGTCAAAAACTAGTGATTTTCAACTGTCCAAAAAATGTGATTTTTGACTGTCAAATGTGGTGATTTGTAACTGCCAATGTAGCGATTTTTCTACTGCCTGAAATAGACACATTTAATTGTCTAAAATGACGGCTTTCAATTTCTAAAATGGGGATTTATAACTGTCAAAAAATATGATTTTCATCTGTCAAATGCAGTGATTTGAAACTGTCAATGTAGTGATTTTTCCACTGCCTGAAATAAAGACATACAAGTGTTAAAAATGGTGATCTTTTACTGTCAAATAAATAAAATAGTGATTTTTCAATAGTCATTTCCAACCGTCAAATATATTTTCAATTTTGTGAAATAGAGAGTTCAACTATCAAAAATAGTTTTTTTTAACTGTCAAACATAATGATTTCAACCGCCAAATATAATGCTTTTGAAACCGATAAAATAGTGATCTTTCACTGTCTAGTATACTGACTTTCAACCCAAAAATAGTTACTTTCAACTGTCGAATATAGCGATTTTCAACTGTCAAATATAATTATATTTAACTGTCAAATATAGTAATTTGCGACCGTCAAATATAATAATTTTCAAATTCCGGAAATATAGACGTTCAACTATTAAAAATAAGTATTTTCAACAGTAAAACATGTTAATTTTGAACTGTCAAAAATAGTGATTTTGACTGTCAAAAATAGTGCTTTTTAGCTGTCAAAAATAGTGACATTGAACCGTTAAAATTGGAGATTTTCAACTGACAAACAGTTGAAAATCACCATTTTGAGAGTAGAAATCTCCAGAGAGTGAAAATCACATTTTTGAGTGCTGAAAGTCACCACCTTCGACTATTGAAAATCGCTATTTTTGACTGTTGGAAATCGCTATTTTAGATAGTTCAAAATTACCATTTTTGGCAGTTGAAAATTACTATTTTTTATGGTCAAGATGAAAATGACCGAAAATTATACTTCTAATTCTAATAAATCGGTTTACTCAAAAACCAAAGAGATTTCGAAAAAAACGTAAGAATGTTTTGCTTTTATAATCAAATTTAGTAATACTATTTAGTATACACAGTTATTAAAATAATAAACTAACTTGAAATTAAATCAATTTATTAGTATGCAGCACGTTCCCTCAATTTCTAAACCTCCCCGGCAAGAAATATTTACTAATTCCCGAGGAATTCATCTGCGGAATTCGTATACATCAAGGGAAATGTCTCGGCGTGCGTGACCCAGTTTTTGCCCCGAGGCTGTGTCACTTTTATGAGGGGTGGGGGTGTGCGGGGGATGACAAAAAGTGGGGCGATTGTGCGTAGCCCCCAAGCTCGGTAATTCGTCACGGTAGTCGGATTAATGCCGGTTTGACGATAAGAATCCTCTCCCTCCGTCACAATACACGAATATCTGCGCCAGCCCCGAGGGGGAACTCCCGAAGTTTATCACTCATCCATCGAAAACTCCCCCGATTTACAACCTGCAAATTTGAAATCGATACGAAAATGATTAGAGGGATATAAATCACAATTTGCACCATACGGGTCGGGGGAGGAATGTATAAAATAATCGTAATATTGTTTACACCCACGGGTTAAGTGAGAATTTAATTAATTATTGTTTGCAAGCAGTGGCGGTTTTAAAGGGATTGGGGGGAATCGGGTAGGAATTTTTCGCTTATCAATTTGTATTGTTAATAATGGTGATGTGGCCATCATGTTACTTTCTCCGGCTTGATGGTAGTAAATTTACGCTTTCATGGTTTATTTTCTATTTAAATCGTATTTTAAATGTACATCGAGAGGATGAAACTGACGTTTAAAACGTCAAAATTATGAAAGATGGAAAAATTATACTTCAAATTCAAAAACTCAGATTACTCAAAAACTAAAGAGATTTCGAAAAAAAATTATTCTTCATAAGTTGTTCATTTTGGCATTCTCTACAATTATTATTAATATAAATTTGCTGTAACTGTTATCGTTTCATAATTAACCAAAAATGAAAAAAAAAAAATTAATTTTCTCGAATAACAATGATTTAAAAAAAAAATGTTTTCAAACAAAATAAGCTCATTTCTTTGTTGTCTTCAATATTTGTTTAAATGTTTTTGTGATATTTTTCATATTTAAGAAAATATTGGCAAGAAACAAAAAACAGTTAAGGTAAACACCCACTTCCGGTGTACAAAATTTTACCAAACACGTTTCAATTCTTCGGATTATCAAATTAGACGTATCTTCAAAGTTTCATATTAATTGCTATATTAGTTTTTGAGATACAGCGCGCAAAGGCAGACAGACACACAGACACAAAAAATGTTTTTCCAGAAATTGTTGAAATGGCATCCAGGGACCCCAAAACGTATATTTAAATACAGATTTAAACATTATATATTGTTTCCCCATCAGAACACCCCAGGCTGGTTTCGGCTTTTCAGGTCTCATCAGTGTGGTTGGTTGCTAGAAAACTTTTTTTTTTTTGAAGAGAGGAGAGAAGATCTTTTATAGACGCTTGGAAATTACTATTGTAATATAAGTATTCCAAACACCGTTAAAGGTAGAAACACCAAGGTGGCGGAATCTTTTGCCTGAATGTTGTACTGAAGCCAATCAGTACAACATTCAGGCAATAGATTCCGCCACTTTAGACGGATTTATTTAATTGTGCTTATAAACGATTCTGTCATATAATACGAATTTACGGATTGTCACAATTTAGAAAAATCCTACTGTGGAAAGTTGGTGCCCTCGGGGGGGTTACAAGTTGGGAGAAACAGGATGATGGGGAATATAAAAGTGCAGCAATCTCGCGAACGCAAATTAAATTTATAACCTTGACACGCGTCAGCCTGCACAAATAATAAATCCTCCTCATTCCGCATTCGCCATGCACGACTTCCTATTCCACAGTGAGAATGAAAAAAAATGATGAAAAATGCGTGGAAATGAAAAATTAAGCCGGAACGGCGTTTCAATCCGGAGAGATCAAATACATTTTGATTCGGTCAGTTTTTCAATTAAATCAGAATCGGACTTGTTACATTTTAAAACCAGCCACATTTTTCATAATCTGCGTGATTTTGCGTAGGGTGTGTGTACGTACCCTTCTGAATAAGCTCGTTACATTACAAGAATCACTCCTCTATCATAAATATTAATTTATGCCTCAATTTTTTCATAATTTGAAGATTTTTTTATGGAATCAAGTAGTCGAGATTATTGTGACTAGCATGAAACAGTTACAAGGTTGTATCAATTGATTTAGTATTTTTTAACCTTTGTTGAATTTAGTTCTCATTTAACATATGGTGAAACATAGATTAGTATTTAGAATTGTTAAAATGTATATTTTTTTATTCCGACTAGATTCCTAGATAATGATTTAAAAATCGAAACCAGTCGGAATAAAAAATATAAAATTGTGAAACCAACAATGTGCCTCATTTTAACAATCCTAAATATGTTTTAACCTAGAAGAAAAAAAATCAGTTTAACTATGAATATCACGTAATTTAGTGAAGAGTTGTTTGAGATTTTAATGAAATGACAGGGTAACATTAATTTCATATAATTTAAAGTTATTGAACACCTTTTGTTTGAAAATAGTTTTCATAAAATCATTTTTATTCGAGAATTTTTTTTTTCATTTTTGGTTTATAATTATGAAACGATAATAGTTACAGCAAATTTATGTCATAAATAATAGTAGAGAATGCCAAAATGAACAACTTATAAAGAATACATTTTTTTAATCTCTTTGGTTTTTTAGGATTTGAAGTATAATTCGTCATTTTCATCTTTCATAATTTTCATCCAGTTTTACAAAACACTCGATTTACATTTAAAATATGATTTAAATTAAAAAATAAACCATAAAAGTGTAAATCCACTCGGCGTCAAAAAACAATCAAAAAACAAAGCGCCGCTCGCAAAATCGCGAAAAAACTCGATTTTTCAAACCGTCGTAACTTGGTTCAATTTGGTCAAAAATCGATGAATCTTTCAGTTTGGGAAAGATTCAAGTTTTATCTTTAAGAATGTTTAGTTGATTATGACCCCAAGTCCAATACACCCCCCGTAACAAAGCGATGGAAAAAAAAAGTTTTTTATGTAAAAAATTGTCCAACTTTGACAAGCTGTACCGTGCGCAAAAAAAATCGGCGGAAAATTTCACCACAATGGTGATTGATTATCTGAAAAACGAAATGATTGGCATGCTTTGATTTTTCAATAGTATTAAAGTCAAATTTTAAATATGCTGCACGAGTTGTCTGCATTTCTTTTGGCTTTGAAAAAAATCAACGCTTTTTCGATTTTTAAGCGTTGAAAATTGCCATTCTTGGATTTGATTTTGATGATCTAGAAAACTAAATAGTTAACATGGCTTGACCTTTTGGAATATTAAAGTCCAATCATTCTCCAATAATGCTGTTAAAATTGGTAATTTTAATTTAAGTCAGTTTTTGAAAAATCAATATTTTTACGTTTTTTGACAAATTGTGAATTGTGAGTTTGAAGGCAATTATCGGAAAAACTGTGTCCTTAAAAGGCATGGATATTATTTTATATTAAAGCCTTATCATTGATTATAAATTTTGTGAAAATTTGAACACTGCATTTGTTTCTGGTTTTGAATAATCAGTGCATAATCAGTCATTATTTCGAAGTAATGCAGTAAAAGTAGAAAGTCTGTATTTCTTTTGGTTTTGAAAAATCAACGCTTTTTCGATTTTCGAGCGTTGAAAATACCCATTTTCGTGTTTAATGGAGATTTAATGAAAAACTAAGTAAATAAAGTGCATGGATTTTTCTTGAATATTCAAGCATTCAGTGTTTAAGGAAAACTTAAATAAATACAACACTCTTAGGTAGTATTTCTAGTAGTATTAGTTTGAAGTTTAATTTTAAGTAAAAAATTGTAATATTTGTATGGACCAATTTATGTAAAATGGGGATTCCCGTAAATGGATAAATAAATAAATAAATAAAGCCTGATGATTTCTGAATGAATCTGTTCAAATTAAAAGTCTGTAAATGTTTTGAGTTTCAAAAATCAAGACATGTTTAATATTAAATTAACAACTAATGACTTCATCTACATCTTTTTCATGACGCCCTCCTGAAAAAACATTGCAAATGATAATACTTGTTGTTATTATAATGTTTATTGAATAAATATTTAATTGCATATTGTGCGCACATTAATTTCCGCCGGCGCCTCCACCAAAAGTTGAAGCCTCTCTATCTACTTCAACTTGTTACGCTCAGCTGACACTTATTAGTCCGTCGGTTTCGTCCTACTTCTGCAATAACGCTCAGCTGGCGTGTTCGGATTATTACAAAAATCTCGCAACTTAATTCATTAAACTTTCCACCTTTTAATTAAACAAACAACTCTATTTACATAAGCTATCCCCTTCGCTCGATGCAATCCGAACAACAGGTTTATCATATTTATTAATTAACTTTGAGCACGTTCCATTCCTTCTCGACCTGAACCGAACAAACATGTTATTGTATTTTGAATTTAATTACACGTTTCAACCGTAAGTTCGTTTTTCACGTGCTGCTTGCATCAAAAGAAAGGAAAATTAAGACAATTACACCCTTTCGGTTCGTAGCCAACAAGTAAAGTCGTTAATTTATTGTACTGTAAATATTGTAGGAGTATTATTTTTATCATGGCGTTTATGTGGAAATAAATGTTAAATTATTTGTTTGAAAATCCAGGTAAATATAGTGAAGGGAAATATTTAATTTGAAATTTATTGTTGCTCGTTGGGACCGCATTAAAAAAAAATATATGCGGATCGAAATTAATTCCGCATGTACAAGCTGGAGGACATTATTAAACGTCGAATTTGCGTTTCATCATCATCGAAACGAGGCAAACGTTATTCGACAAATTTCAACATCAATTTCACGACGGATGCACGGCCAATAATTCATCCAACGCGCCCAATATTTACAACATCATTTTTGACAACGATTTTCCGTAATTCAGCTTCAAACGCATCACGTGTAATTTAATGGATACATCTGTAATACAAACTTCGCAAGCGGTTTGAGGTGAAGTTCCCGGCGCATTCACCAAAAGATCAATTCACAAATGAACTCCACAATATTTATGATAACAATTTTGCGTATTTTCCGATTCTCTTTAGTTTCAAACATAACACGCGCAATTTAATTGATACATCAGTAATACACCATGCAAACTAACGGGTGTGAAGTTAGCTATAGATCCAGCCATAGATTTTAAAAATTCATTTCTCGGAGAAGAAAAAAGCAATTCGAAAAAAAAGGGAACCATACTATTATAGAAGGTCTAAATTAATAACACAAAAAGAATCAATCCTTAATTTTAACCCTTTTTATATATTTTTTCACCCCTTTCAAAAAAGTTTTTTTTTAAGTTTGCAATCTGCCATAAATAAATAAAAATGCTTATGCTTATCACTAATACAAGAACTTTAATAATCAAGAGTCAAAAAAACGTTACTTTCAACAAAAAAAATAATCTCCGGAAGTCGCAGAAATCTGCACCTCGCGATTTAAATCTCCATTTTCGACAAAGTTTGCAATCGGCCATAACTAAATAAAAATTCTTATTCTTATCACTAATAAAGGTACTTTCATAATCAAAAGTCAAAAAAACGTTACGGGCACCCCTTCAACCCAGAAAAAAATAATTAAATAAATGTGGATTTCTGCGACTTGCTGAGAAATTATTTTTTTTTGGATTGAAGAAGTGCCCGTAAAGTTTTTTTGACTTTTGATTATGAAAGTACCTTTATTAGTGATAAGAATAGGATTTTTTATTTAGTTATGGCTGATTGCAAACTTTGTCAAAAATCGAGATTTATATCCCGAAATATGGATTTCTGCGACTTACGGAGAAATTATTTTTTTCTGGGTTGAAGGAGTGCCCGTAACGTTTTTTTGACTTTTGATTATGAAAGTAGCTTTATTAGTGATAAGATTAAGAATTTTTATTTAGTTATGGCTGATTGCAAACTTTGTCGAAAATGGAGATTAATGTTCCGAAATGTGGATTTCTGTGACTTACGGATAAATTATTTTTTTCTGGGTTGAAGGAGTGCCCATAACGTTCTTTTTGACTTTTGATTATGAAAGTACCTTTATTAGTGATAAGAATAAGAATTTTTATTTAGTTATGGCTGATTGCAAACTTTGTCGAAAATCGAGATTAATATCCCGAAATGTGGATTTCTGCGACTTACGAAGAAATAATTTTTTTCTGGGTTGAAGAAGTACCCGTAACGTTTTTTGACTTTTGATTATGAAAGTACCTTTATTAGTGATAAGAATAGGATTTTTTATTTAGTTATGGCTGATTGCAAACTTTGTCAAAAATCGAGATTAATATCCCGAAATGTGGATTTCTGCGACTTTCGGAGAAATAATTTTTTTCTGGGTTGAAGGAGTGCCCGTAACGTTTTTTTGACTTTTGATTATGAAAGTACCTTTATTAGTGATAATAATAAGAATTTTTATTTAGTTATGGCCGATTGCAAACTTTGTCGAAAATGGAGATTTCTATCCCGAAATGTGGATTTCTGCGACTTACGGAGAAATTATTTTTTTCTGGGTTGAAGGAGTGCCCGTAACGTTTTTTTGACTTTTGATTATGAAAGTACCTTTATTAGTGATAAGAATAGGATTTTTTATTTAGTTACGGCTGATTGCAAACTTTGTCAAAAATCGAGATTTATATCGCGAGGTGTGGATTTCTGCGACTTACGGAGAATTTTTTTTTGTTGAAAGAGTGCCCGTAACGTTTTTTTGACTCTTGTTTATTAAAGTACTTGTATTAGTGATAGGAATAAGCAATTTTATTTATTTGTGGCAGATTGCAAACTTATAAAAAAAAAACTTTTTTGAAAGGGATGAAAAAAATATATATTGTTAAAATTAAGGGTTGATTCTTTTTGTGTTATGAATTTAGACCTTCTCTAATGGTATGGTTAACTTTTTTTTTCTCCGAGAAATGAATTTTTAAAATCTATTGCTGGATCTATTGCTAACTTCACACCCGTTGAAAACTACGGTGAGAAATTTAAGATCCCGGCGCATGCACCATAATACCAAATCATAAAAGAGCTCTGTAAAGTGATGGATAGTTTAAAGCATTAACCAGTTTAAAACATTAACAATTGCTTATTTGAAAAAATTTCCATGAGCATAATAAAACATCTCGTTCGGTCATAAATTGGGGTGAACGCACCCTCGTAGCCCCCGCCACCATCCCGCACCACCTGCGCAAAATGGAGTTTCATAAAAAAAACGTATATTCCAGAGAACGTTATGAACACGTGAATTTTTTTATTATAACGAAACGCGACATACATACAGGAAGGAAATACAAATGCGGCATTATAACTTAAACGCCGGGAAATTTCAAGCTGCATATACGACGGTGGTCGTATTGTGATAAATTTTTCAAAAAAGGATGCTTCCCTAAAGGTAAATTTACTGCCTGCTTGGATATATAAACTGTCGAAACCTCGACACAGATTATTTTTAAAATTCAACAAAAGCAATACCAAAATTCATATCAGTTGAAACAAAGGTAATACTTCCTATTTCACTTTATTTGATGAAATACAGTAACAGGAAGTGCTACCTTTGTTTCAACTATTCGAAAACCTATTAGAATGAATACCACCCAGAAAAATATAAAAAGAAAGGCCATCATGTTACTTTCTCCGACTTGATGGTATCATAGCCATTTATATTTACATTTTCATGGTTTATTTTCAATTGAAATCATATTTTAAATGTACATTGAGCGTTGTATAAACTCGGATGAAACTGACGTTTAAAACGTCAAAATTATGAAAGTTGGAAAAATTATACTTCAAATTCAAAAACTTAGTTTTCTCAAAAACTAAAGGCATTTCGAAAATTTTATAAGTTGTTCATTTTAGCATTCTCTACAGTTATTATTAACATAAATTTGCTGTAACTATTATCGTTTTATAATTAGAAACCAAAAATGAAAAAAAAATAATAAATTTTTTTCTCGAATAAAAATGATTTTATGAAAATTTTTTTCAAGCAAAAGATGTTCATTTCTTTGTTTTCTTCAAAGTTTGTTTAAAGATTTTTGTGATATTTTTCATATTTAAGAAAATATAGGCAAAAAACAAAAAACAGTTAAGGTAAATGAAATTTTACCAAAAGCCTTTCAGTTTTTCAAATGATCAAATAAGACGGATGTTCAAAGTTTCATATCAATTACTCTATTAGTTTTTGAAATACAGCGGGCACAGTCAGACACACACACACACACACATGGACGATAAAAATGATTATTATTATTATGTAGTACAATTTTTCAATTGACGTTCGCAAAATTTAATCCTACAAACAAAGCTTAGTTATTATCTGACAACGTCGAGTTTTAATTGCAACTCAAAGACGACTTATAATAAAAGTATTTAATACCAGCAACGGAAAGAAAGGGGTAACGTCATTATTTTAAATTACCCCCCTTTTCTTAATCCTGCAAAACTTTGCAACAGCACATTTTAAACAATTCAGCAATATCCATATATAAAAGTTAAACACACGGAAAAAAGTTTTAAGAGGCCGTAATTAGCGTAGATTTGCGACCGGCCCAAACATAATTCAGCTTTATCCGGAGAAGTTCTTTTTTTTATTAAGGAAAAGTGCAAAGTCGTTAAGTTTCCTCTCCCTCTCTCTCACACCCCTCGCTAAATTATCACTAACACTTTTCAAAAGGCGAACTGTTACGCCTGAAAGGGGATGCTGTTTACGACTTTTTGTATATTGAAAACACCTGAGGATGTTTATGTATTGGAGAATTAATTCTCAACTTCTACCAAGTTTTATAATGTAAGCAGAAATGTTAATCTGGTATTAAAATTAATAATTAATATTACCAGTATTACCTAAGAATTGAAAAAGCGTCGGTTCCCGGCGCATCCACCATAAAGCCAAATAATAAATTAGCTCATAATTAAAACGATTGGGTTGTGACAATTTATTTATTTTTTTATTATTTTTTATACAAGCTGTGTTTTCCTGTGATTATTTTGAAATGTAGTGACGGAGTGTTCCAAAATTCTTTTTAACGGTACATCCATAACAAATAATAACTTGTTTCTAAAACTATCACTTAAAAATTAACAGTCTATGGGACAGGACGAACTAAATTAGTAATAAAAACTTAATATTTAAACAATCAACAAATCGTAACAAAGCACACATTGTAGAAGGAAATAATGATAATACTTATCCAATAAATTGAATATTTCCAACAGTTTAAAACTATTATCAGCAAGCTCATTATCTAAAGGTTATAATCGGTCTGAACAAGATATTATTTCAATTTTTGAAATTGTGCTTAGAAACTAAAAAAACCCTTAGATAACGGGCTAGCTTATAATAATCACAACCCCATCGTTTTATAGGCAACAAAAATGAGCTCATTTATAAATTGTGTTCAATTTCGAGCAAATTTGGAAAGTTTCAAGACTGCAACAATTGTTTTTATATTTTTTTAAACCATCGGAAAGTGAGCAACTTCGGCGTAATTACAAGCTGTGCTTTCCTGTGATTATTTTGAAATGGAGTGAAGGAGTGTTTCAAAATTTTAATTGGATTTTATAGCTAAATGTATTACGAGCAAGTTTGGAAAGTTTCACGACTGTAGCAATTGTTTTTATATTTTTTTAAACCATCCGAAAGTGAGCAACTTCGGCATAACTACAAGCTGTGCTATCCTGTGATTATTTTGAAATGTAGTGAGGGAGTGTTTCAATATTTTAATTGGATTTTATAGCTAAATGTATTACGAGCAAATTTGGAAAGTTTCAAGACTGTGTCAATTGTTTTTATATTTATTTAAACCATCGGAAAATGAGCAACTTTGGCGTAACTACAAGGTATGTTTTCCTGTGATTATTTTGAAATGTATTGACGGAGTGTTTCAAAATCTTAATTGAATTTTATAGCTAAATGTATTACGAGCAAGTTTGGAAAGTTTCACGACTGTAGCAATTGTTTTTATATTTTTTTAAACCATCGAAAAATGAGCAACTTCTGCATAACTACTAGGTGTGTTTTCGTGTGATTATTTTGAAATCTAGTAAAGGGGTGTTTCAAAATTTTATTTGGATTTTGTAGCTGAATGTATTATGAATAAATTTGGAAAGTTTCAAGACTGTAGCAATTGTTTTTATATTTTTTTAAACCATCGAAAAATGAGCAACTTCTGCATAACTACTAGGTGTGTTTTCGTGTGATTATTTTGAAATCTAGTAAAGGGGTGTTTCAAAATTTTATTTGGATTTTGTAGCTGAATGTATTATGAATAAATTTGGAAAGTTTCAAGACTGTAGCAATTGTTTTTATATTTTTTTTAAACCATCGAAAAATGAGCAACTTTGGCATAACTACTAGGTGTGTTTTCGTGTGATTATTTTGAAATCTAGTAAAGGGGTGTTTCAAAATTTTATTTGGATTTTGTAGCTGAATGTATTATGAATAAATTTGGAAAGTTTCAAGACTATAGCAATTGTTTTTATATTTTTTTTAAACCATCGAAAAATGAGCAACTTCTGCATAACTACTAGGTGTGTTTTCGTGTGATTATTTTGAAATCTAGTAAAGGGGTGTTTCAAAATTTTATTTGGATTTTGTAGCTGAATGTATTATGAATAAATTTGGAAAGTTTCAAGACTGTAGCAATTGTTTTTATATTTTTTTTAAACCATCGAAAAATGAGCAACTTCTGCATAACTACTAGGTGTGTTTTCGTGTGATTATTTTGAAATCTAGTAAAGGGGTGTTTCAAAATTTTATTTGGATTTTGTAGCTGAATGTATTATGAATAAATTTGGAAAGTTTCAAGACTGTAGCAATTGTTTTTATATTTTTTTTAAACCATCGAAAAATGAGCAACTTCGGCATAACTACTAGGTGTGTTTTCGTGTGATTATTTTGAAATCTAGTAAAGGGGTGTTTCAAAATTTTATTTGGATTTTGTAGCTGAATGTATTATGAATAAATTTGGAAAGTTTCAAGACTGTAGCAATTGTTTTTATATTTTTTTTAAACCATCGAAAAATGAGCAACTTCTGCATAACTACTAGGTGTGTTTTCGTGTGATTATTTTGAAATCTAGTAAAGGGGTGTTTCAAAATTTTATTTGGATTTTGTAGCTGAATGTATTATGAATAAATTTGGAAAGTTTCAAGACTGTAGCAATTGTTTTTATATTTTTTTTTAACCATCGAAAAATGAGCAACTTCTGCATAACTACTAGGTGTGTTTTCGTGTGATTATTTTGAAATCTAGTAAAGGGGTGTTTCAAAATTTTATTTAGATTTTGTAGCTGAATGTATTATGAATAAATTTGGAAAGTTTCAAGACTGTAGCAATTGCTTTTATATTTTTTTTAAACCATCGAAAAATGAGCAACTTTGGCATAACTACTAGGTGTCTTTTCATGTGATTATTTTGAAATCTAGTAAAGGGGTGTTTCAAAATTTTATTTGGATTTTGTAGCTGAATGTATTATGAATAAATTTGGAAAGTTTCAAGACTGTAGCAATTGTTTTTATATTTTTTTAAACCATCGAAAAATGAGCAACTTCTGCATAACTACTAGGTGTGTTTTCGTGTGATTATTTTAAAATCTAGTAAAGGGGTGTTTCAACATTTTAATTGGATTTTGCAACTGAATGTATTACGAGTAAATTTGGAAAGTTTCAAGACTGTAGCAATTGTTTTTATATTTTTTTTAAACCATCGAAAAATGTGCAACTTCGGCATAACTACTAGGTGTGTTCTCGTGTGATTATTTTGAAATCTAGTAAAGGGGTGTTTCAAAATTTTATTTGGATTTTGTAGCTGAATGTATTATGAACAAATGTGCAAAGTTTCAAGACTGTGTCATTTGTTTTTATATTTTTTTAAACCATCAGAAAATGAGCAACTTCAGCAAAACTATAAGCTGCTGTATTATTCCTGTGATCATCTCCAAACATGATAAAAAATTGTGTCAATATTTTGAATAGTTTCAACTTTTTTTTATTTTTCTTGTGGCCTTGAATTGTGCACAAGATAAAAACGACTCTGTGCGACTCCTGCGCGATTATTTTAGAATTTCGCGAAGGGGTGTTTTCCAATTTTGACTAAATCATAAGCGAGAATCAATTTTCAAGTAAATTTGATGAGATTAAATTGTGTGGCAATTGTTTTTATATTTTTTAAATCTTCCTGAATGATGCACATCTTTAAAGCGTGATCGTGTTCGGAAATTGCGCGATTATCTCAGAATTTAGGAGAGTGACTTTTTCTCAATTTTAGCTAAACCAAAGTAAAATCAATATTGAGCAAATGGTTTTAGTTTTAACTTTATGGTAATTGTTTTTATATTTTTCTGGTGGCCTTGAATCGTGCACAAAATCAAAACGACTCTGTGAGAATCTTGAGCGATTATCTTGGAATTTAGCGAAGGGGTTGACTAAATCATAAGTCAGAATGAATTTTAAGTAAATTTGAGGAGTTTAAATTTTGTGGCAATTGTTTTTATATTTTTTTAATCGCCCTGAATAATGCACATCTTAAAAGCGTGACTGCATTCGAAACTTGCGCGATTATTTCGGAATTTAGCAAACCGATTTTTTTCGATTTTAGGTAAACAAAAGTAAGATACATTTTGAGAAAATTTCTTTAGTTTCTACTTTGTGGCAGTTGTTTTTATATTTTTCTTGTTGCCCTGAACTATGCACGACATTAAAACGAGACTGTGCTCGAATCTTGAGCGATTATCTTGGAATTTAGCGAAGGGGTTGACTAAATCATAAGTCAGAATGAATTTTAAGTAAATTTGAGGAGTTTAAATTTTGTGGCAATTGTTTTTATATTTTTTTAATCGCCCTGAATAATGCACATCTTAAAAGCGTGACTGCATTCGAAACTTGCGCGATTATTTCGGAATTTAGCAAACCGATTTTTTTCGATTTTAGGTAAACAAAAGTAAGATACATTTTGAGAAAATTTCTTTAGTTTCTACTTTGTGGCAGTTGTTTTTATATTTTTCTTGTTGCCCTGAACTATGCACGACATTAAAACGAGACTGTGCTCGAATCTTGAGCGATTATCTTGGAATTTAGCGAAGGGGTTGACTAACTCATAAGTCAGAATAAAATGTAGGTAAATTTGAGGAGTTTAAACGTTGCGGCAATGATCTCAATATGTATGGTATATTTTTCAAAAGAAACTGTACGCAGAACTTGCGCGAATTCGAAGTTTGAATCAATTTCGAATTAATTTAGGGACGGATATTATTTGTAACATATTCAACCATATGTACTGGTATTATTACTAACGTATGCAACCACATGTACAGGTATTATTAGTAACGTATGCAACCACATGTACATAGATGCGCACATGTAATTGCGGTATTATGAATTTTGTGCATTATTTTATTATTATACTTATTAGTAATTCCTTGTATAAAAAAAAATGTTAAACACTGTATTAGTTCTGAAAAACGTTGGATTTTTCATGTTTGCGCATTGGTGAGATATTTGAATGCATTTTAATTGCGAAACCATTAGTGCAGCGGAATAAAGAAACGGTAGAACGAATATTCTTCAGTTTGTACAGAAGCTCCCGTTTTAATTCGCCCCCTTTTATTTACCGAGTAATCCACCACTTTAATAATTCCATTTCGCCAGCAGTGGATCTAATTTGAAATATTCATCCCCTGCAAAAGAAAAAAAAGAAAGAGTGTCTTTATTATGATTGCGTTCTCACCAGTAAATGAAACCCGTGTTAATAAAGGATAATGAAATGATTTTTTTTCCTAGAAAAAATAGTCGTGTACTGAACTGATATGTACATTAATTCCTTCAAGTATAAAAGGATTTTTATATTTTGTCAGGTGTTATGCGAGGAAAATAATTTAAACTGCATTTTTCTTCATTTAAAAATCAAGTAATATTCGTTAATAACAATTGATGTTTGTATTAAAGTAATAAACACTTTAAATTTTCTTTGACAGTTTATTGCACATGATACGTAATAATTGTTTCGCTACACTGTGGCTTCTTTAGGCGAAGAAATGATCTTGTTGGTGGACTCGACTGGCTAAAGTGACCTTGAAATTTTGAAATTTTAAATTTATATATTTACAGCCTGTAAGTTTTTCTTTGCGGAAATTTACGTGCGGAGATTTGAATCCGCGGTGGGTTGAATGAAAATCCCGTGACGTGCTTCCGGAATGCACGGACTCTCATTACATCCGGATCGTAATGCCTCATAATCCCGTACATTGTGCACGAATTGGACCATATATTCCACCATATTTCCTCCCATACCCTCCGTCCCCTCCTCTCCCAGAAATATAATCCCTTGATATATTCGAAACTGCACCGCCGCCAACCATTATCCCTCCGCGTAAACCACTGAGCACTCCAAACCGAACTATTCGAGATTATTGTTCTGTTTACAAGAATCTGCATTCAAATTATCGTTAAATTTAAATTTCGGTAAATTAAAAGAATCAGAGTATTTATTCAAAATTCTTGATTTAATAAATGCATTTTTCTACTTTGGTTTAATAATCGACCATTTGTTGTCAAAAAATAGTTTAATAATGAGATTTTAGGCAACACAACATACACAGAGGAAAGGTTGTAATTTATTATATTATCACTTTGTTTGCAAAACGAATGTCACGGAAGAAAGATCGAGAGTATACGGTATGTTTTATTCGCGGCGAAAAAAACCGCTTCAGTTTTCGATACAATAACGATTTATAGCATTTTTAAATAAAACTTAAATTAAAAACAGATGATTTGATTTTGGCCAGGACGTTAAAATTTATTTTGCAAAATGTGTTCTGATTTGACACAAGGGTTGTACTCAAGGTATTCTGAAGAGAATTGCAATGACAGGAAATATGTATTTTCGAAATTGAATAATCCGTTTTTAATTGTATCGAAATTATTTATAAACTTTACACTCCGAGCACAACAAAATCTCCAAAAATCTAGTAATGCTATCAAAACTGGCTTTTGAAGAAATCAATTTCGGATGAATTTTGAGTAATTTTGGAAAGTTTTAAGTCGATAGCAATTGTTTTTGTATTTATTTTGAGTCTTCAAAATTGGTTCTATTTTTTACAACTTTACCCTCCGAGCACATCAAAATCTCCAAAAATCTAGTGATGCTATCAAATGTGGCTTTTGAAGAAATTAATTTCGGATGTATTCTGAGTCATTTTGGAAAGTTTTAAGTCGCTAGAAATTGTTTTGGTATTTATTTTGAGTCTTCAAAATTAGTTCTTTTTTTTACAACTTTACCCTCCGAGCACATCAAAATCCCCAAAAATCTAGTAATGCCATCAAATGTGGCTTTTGAAGAAATTAATTTCGGATGAATTCTGAGTAATTTTGGAAAGTTTTAAGTCGTTAGCAATTGTTTTTGTATTTATTTCGAGTCTTCAAAATTGGTTCTATTTTTTACAACTT
The DNA here is from genome assembly GCA_910593695.2 of Ocypus olens. NCBI lineage: Eukaryota > Metazoa > Arthropoda > Insecta > Coleoptera > Staphylinidae > Ocypus > Ocypus olens. Next base: position 4,104,398 of record OU343047.1, on the reverse strand, counting down.
TACCCTCCGAGCACATGAAAATCTCAAAAAATCTAGTAATGCTATCAAAACTGGCTTTTGAAGAAATCAATTTCGGATGTATTCTGAGTAATTTTGGAAAGTTTTAAGTCGATGGCAATTGTTTTTGTATTTATTTTGGGTCTTCAAAATTGGTTCTTTTTTTTACCATTTTACCCTCCGAGCACATCAAAATCTCCAAAAATCTAGTGATGCTATCAAAACTGGCTTTTGAAGAAATCAATTTCGGATGTATTCTGAGTAATTTTGGAAAGTTTTAAGTCGATGGCAATTGTTTTTGTATTTATTTTGGGTCTTCAAAATTGGTTCTATTTTTTACAATTTTACCCTCCGAGCACATCAAAATCTCCAAAAATCTAGTAATGCTATGAAGTGTGGTTTTTGAAGCAATCAATTTCGGATGTATTCTGAGTCATTTTGGAAAGTTTTAAGTCGATAGCAATTGTTTTTGTATTTATTTTGAGTCTTCAAAATTGGTTCTATTTTTTACAACTTTACTCTCCGAGCACATGAAAATCTTAAAAAATCTAGCAATGCTATCAAAACTGGCTTTTGAAGAAATCAATTTCGGATGAATTTTGAGTCATTTTGGAAAGTTTTAAGTCGATAGCAATTGTTTTTGTATTTATTTTGAGTCTTCAAAATTGGTTCTATTTTTTACAACTTTACCCTCCGAGCACATCAAAATCTCCAAAAATCTGGTAATGCTATCAAATGTGGCTTTTGAAGAAATCAATTTCGGATGAATTTTGAGCAATTTTGGAAAGTTTTAAGTCGCTAGAAATTGTTTTTGTATTTATTTTGAGTCTTCAAAATTGGTTCTATTTTTTACAACTTTACCCTCCGAGCACATGAAAATCTCCAAAAATCTAGCAATGCTATGAAATGTGGCTTTTGTATAAATCAAATTCGAATGAATTTTGAGCAATTTTGGAAAGTTTTAAGTCGATAGCAATTGTTTTTGTATTTATTTTGAGTCTTCAAAATTGGTTCTATTTTTTACAACTTCACCCTCCGAGCACATCAAAATCTTCAAAAATCTAGCAATGCTATGAAATGTGGCTTTTGAAGAAATCAATTTCGGATGAATTCTGAGTCATTTTGGAAAGTTATAAGTCGATAGCAATTGTTTTTGTATTTATTTTGAGTCTTCAAAATTTGTTCTGTTTTTTACAATTTTACCCTCCGAGCAAAGTTATAAGTCGATAGCAATTGTTTCTGTATTTATTTTGAGTCTTCAAAATTGTTCTGTTTTTTACAATCTTACCCTCCGAGCACATCAAAATCTGCAAAAATCTAGCAATGCTATGAAATGTGGCTTTTGAAGAAATCAATTTCGGATGTATTCTGAGTCATTTTGGAAAGTTTTAAGTCGATAGCAATTGTTTTTGTATTTATTTTGAGTCTTCAAAATTGGTTCTATTTTTTACAACTTCACCCTCCGAGCACATCAACATCTCGAAAATCTAGTAATGCTATCAAATGTAGCTTTTGAAGAAATCAATTTCGGATAAATTCTGAGTCATTTTGGAAAGTTTCAAGTCGCTAGCAATTGTTTTTGTTATTATTTTGAGTCTTCAAAATTGGTTCTATTTTTTTACAACTTTACCTTCCGAGCACATCAAAATCTCCAAGAATCTAGTAATGCTATCAAATGTGGCTTTTGTATAAATCAATTCCGGATAAATTTTGAGTAATTTTGGAAAGTTTTACGTCGATAGCAATTGTTTTTGTATTTATTTTGAGTCTTCAAAATTGGTTCTATTTTTTACAAATCCGAGCACATGAAAATCTCAAAAAATCTAGTAATGCTATCAAATGTGGCTTTTAAAGAAATCAATTTCGGATGAATTCTGAGTAATTTTGGAAAGTTTTAAGTCGATAGCAATTGTTTTTTTATTTATTTTGAGTTTTCAAAATTGGTTCTATTTTTTATAACTTTACCCCTCGAGCACATCAACATCTCCAAAAATCTAGTAATGCTATCAAATGTGGCTTTAAACGAAATCAATTTCGGATGAATTCTGAGTAAATTTGGAAAGTTTTAAGTCGATAGCAATTGTTTTTGTATTTATTTTGAGTCTTCAAAATTGGTTCTATTTTTTACAACTTTACCCTCCGAGCACATCGAAGTCTCCAAAAATCTAGCAATGCTATGAAATGTGGCTTTTGAAGAAATCAATTTCGGATGTATTCTGAGTCATTTTGTAATATTTTAAGTCGATAGCAATTGTTTTTGTATTTATTTTGAGTCTTCAAAATTTGTTCTGTTTTTTACAATTTTACCCTCCGAGCACATCAAAATCTGCAAAAATCTAGCAATGCTATGAAATGTGGCTTTTGAAGAAATCAATTTCGGATGTATTCTGAGTCATTTTGGAAAGTTTTAAGTCGATAGCAATTGTTTTTGTATTTATTTTGGGTCTTCAAAATTGGTTCTATTTTTTACAACTTTACCCTCCGAGCACATCGAAATCTTCAAAAATCTAGTAATGCTATCAAATGTGGCTTTTGAAGAAATCAATTTCGGATGAATTCTGAGTAATTTTGGATAGTTTTAAGTCGATAGCAATTGTTTTTGTATTTATTTTGAGTCTTCAAAATTGGTTCTATTTTTTGCAACTCTACACTCCGAGCACATCGAAATCTTCAAAAATCTAGTAATGCTATCAAATGTGGCTTTTGAAGAAATCAATTTCGGATGTATTCTGAGTCATTTTGGAAAGTTTTAAGTCGATAGCGATTGTTTTTGTATTTATTTTGAGTCTTCAAAATTTGTTCTAACAAACTTGGAGCATGAAAATAAAAATCTTTTCAAAGTCAAAACTAAACTGAAAATTCCAATTAGTTTTCATTTTGAAAATGATTATAATGTGAGGCAACAGATAATAACATTATGGCACATAGCAAATATTGTAATGCCATCATTACTTAGGAGATTATTTATTTATTAAAAAACATTAAATTGCATTATTGAATTTGGACAATTGCTTGATTTTGTGAGGAAAAAAAACTCCAAGACAAAGCTGTTCTTCATCCAAAGGTGTGTTTAAATAGAGCATTATTTAAATGTATAGTTCGCGTTTTAGCCTGCAGCGATTTCTTGAGCGAAATTAATTTGCAAGTCTGCGCCAAATTATTGCGGGGGCGAGTTTATTTGAATAATGTTCCCTGCCCTCGAAATTATACAGGGAAAACATTCGAGTAGTGGAAGGGGCGGTGCTGATTCCTATTGTTATTATAGTAATTAAGTTGCGGCCGCCCTGCGATGCCTTCATTACAATAAAGAGGGCCCGAATAACCCAGTCGTCGTCCCCCCGCCCCCGCCCCCCTTGACAAGAAAAGGGGCGCATTCCGAAAAACACCCTCGGGAACGTGCCTGAATTTCGATTCGGGCACGAATCTAAATTGAAAATTATCGCGGATAAACAAAAGTTCGCCGGCGAGCAAACGCCGACAACGACGACGACTTCCTTCATAATTTAAACGTCCGAGAGAAGTTCAAGACTGTTGCCTAAATAATTAAGGAATCGTCAATATTCGGAATTGTGGAAAATGACGATGCGGACTTGGATTATAAACAAAATGAAATTCAGAGGTAGAAATCAGAAATTATACTTGCTGTTTATGCAATAAAAGATACTATAATGAAATCGAAAAAATCAACTTTTTTAATAATTAATGTAGACCATTGAAGTACACTTCTTCTTCATCAGAAGAACGAGAAAAATTGATTAGCGTCAAAAAATTTCAGCTATCTTCAATGGTAAAAAAATTAGCGTGTCACCATGAACGTGTTAGAAAATTTAAAAAAAAACGATTTTTCAGACTTTGATCGGTCGTAGCGGCTAAACGAAAACTCCTAATTGAACGCGGTTTTCAAATCTGTGCTCCTCGTGTGCAAATTAGTCGGATTTAATTAAAATTGGCGATTTAAAATTTTTGACGAAAACCTGAAAAACCACCCAAGGGTCCCCCCTTCTTACTTTTTCTCAAAAATTGGCTTTGAAATAATTTCCTGAAGAAACCACTGGTTCGATTCCGGGTTTCTATACATCACTGGAAATATCCCTTCAAGACGCCTCGGAAAATGTACTTTCGCAAGAAAAAATGTCAATTTGAAGCACGTGACGCGTCAGCAAAGAAAACTCGAAAATGGAAAAAATCGAAAAAATCAACTTGGCCAATTTTCTTTCAAAAAATACACATTTTTGCATGAAAGTCGATTTTCAGTCGTCATTTGCTTTTGAGTAGTGACGTCACCCATTTTCTTTTGTTGTTGGGTTTTGTGGATATCGGACTGTAATTTTGTTTTTAATAATAATAATAATAATAATATCAATTTATTCCCAACAGACAATTACAGCCTAAAAATGGAATTTTCGTAGATATATTACAATTTTTGGTGAATATGTAGAATGTAGAGGGCGCTTCTTCAATGGATATATCATAGTGGTGGATTTATAAAGCAGAGCTTCATAATAAAAAGAACTAAAACTGAATAGTTTTGAAACCGTTTTTTGTTGTTATTTAAAAAAAATCGTTCGAAAGTTGTTTTAATGTAATATTAATGGTCAATATTTAGCAGCCTCAACTTGCCCCTACTTGTTTATTAATTAAAAACACTTCATTAACGCCGGCTCTTCATTAATTTTTTTTTTCTACGCCATCAACTCTTTATTATTCGCAAATTTGACGTTTTGATTTTGAGCGCGTGGATTAAATAGAATAAAGAGATTAAATTTGATGGAGGCGCGAGGAGGTGCGAAGAGGCGAAGAAGGGTGGATAATGAAATTAATAGTTGGCCTGGCCTGGCGCCGCCGCCTACGCTTTCGGGGCCCGGTAAACTGTTATTACAGTAAAAATTTAATTATTTTCGAGCGCTCGAAATTATCGACTTTCCATTGTGTGTTTCTGTGCCGGCGCTCTCCCAAAAGAAAATTACGTTTATTTATTGATTTTAATAAGGAGAACGCAACAACGGCGTGTGTGTGCCCTCGTTATTGTTTATTGGATTTCGTAAAGGGAAATCGCGTACCTGTATTAATGTTAAGGCCAAAATGGCACTGTTTGACGCGTTTCAAATTAAATTTTTTAACAACAACGTGTAGATAAGAGTCTACTTAAACGATTTAAACCATGAAATTTTGGGTAAAATTGTTTATAACTTTTTTATGAATTTTTTTTCGCGGATCCACCCAAACCATAGATATAATATGGCACACTTTCAAAGGCCAAAATGGCACTGTTTGACGCGTTTCAAATTTATTTTTTTAACAACAGCGTGTAGATAAGAGTCTACTTAAACAATTTAAACGATGAAATTTTTGGTGAAATTTTTTATTACTTTTTTACTTTCTCCGTTACGAAGTACGAGAAAGTATTGTGATCGTGATTTTTTTTTCAAATTTTTTTTTTACGGAAATATCCGTTTTGGCGTCCCTAGATGCCATTTCAACAATTTCTGGAATTTTTTTTTGTGTCTCTGTGTGTGTGTGTGTGTGTGTGTGTGTGTGTGTGTGTGTGCGTGTGTATGTGTGTCTGTGCGCGCTGTATCTCAAAAACTAATAAAGCAATTGATATGAAACTTTGAACAGACGTCTGATTTGATAATCCGAAGAACTGAAAAGCTTTTGGTAAAATTTCGTACACCGGAAGTGGGTGTTTACCTTAACCGTTTTTTGTTTTTTGCCAATATTTTCTTAAATATAAAAAATATCACAAAAACATTTAAGCAAATATTGAAGACAACAAAGAAATGAACATCTTTGGTTTGAAAATACTTTTTATTAAATCATTTGTATTCGAGAAAAAAATGTATTATTATTTTTTTAATTTTTGGTTTATAATTATAAAACGATAATAGTTACAACAAATTTATGTTAATAATAATTGTAGAGAATGCTAAAATGAACAACTTATAAGGAATAAGTTTTTTTCGAAATCCCTTTAGTTTTTGAGTAAACCGAGTTTTTGAATTAATATAATTTTTCCATCCTTCATAATTTTGACGTTTTAAACATTAGATTCATCCGAGCTCGATGTACATATAAAATATGTTTTCAATTGAAAATAAACCATGAAAACGTAAATATAAATGGCTATGATACCATCAAGTCGAAAAAGTAACATGATGGCCACATCACCATTTTTTTAAGACTGTTTTCAAAAATTTTAATTTCAGGAATTATTTTAGGCCTTTTTGCGGGACTTTTTCAGGACTCTGTTTTGGATTTCTTTTTGAGGGAAATTTCTTCAGATATTTTTAAGGACTTTTTACAATGCCTTTTTTCAGAAATTTTAATTTTTAATTTTTTAAAGATGTAATTTTCAAGGCAATTATTTTTCAAGACAATTTTTTATATTTCATCAGGACTCTTTTTCTGAACTTTCTTCAGGACTTATTTTAGGACTTCCTTTCAGCACTTTTTAGGACTCTAAGGACATTTATTTCTGGACTTTTTTTACGGCTTTTATCAGAACTCTTCTTTTCAAGACTTTATTTCGAGGATTGTTCCTTCACGACTTTTTTTCGAGACTCTTTCGAAACTTTCTTAAGAACTCCTTCTTCAGGACTTCTTTTCAGGATATTTTTCAGAATTTTCTTCATTACATTTTTTTCAGAATATTTTTTTCGGGAAGCCTAGGAGTTTTTTAGATCCAAACATTTTTTATAGTATTATTTTTCTGGACCCTTTTTGGGATTTTTTTCGGGGCAATTTCGTCAGTTTTCTTTTTATTGTTTTTTTTAAGGACATTTTCACAGGTTCTTTTCAGAAATGTTTTTTTTAAGACTGTTATTACAGGACATTTTTTCAGGATATTTTATAGGGACTTTCTTCAAGACTTATTTAAAGACGTTCCTTCGAGACTTTTTTAGGACTCTTTTTTGGACTTCTTTCTGGGTTTTTCAGGACATTTATTTCTGGTGTTTTATATGAAGACTTAATTTTTCACGACTTTCTCATAACTTTTTAACTGGACTCTTTTCTCAAGACTTTATTTTCCAAACCAGTTTCTCGAGGACTTTTTTTTCAAATATTTTTTTATCTCTTTGTTGAGGACTTCTTAACAGGACTTTTTTTTAGATTTTTTACAACTTACGGTAAAGATTATTAGAATTTGGAACATAATTTGTCATTTTTACCTTTCATAATTTTGACGTTTCAAACGACAGTATCAACCGATAATGTGAAATGCTCGATTTAAAATATGATATAAATATGAATAACTATTATACCATCAAATCGGAGAAAGTAATATGATGGCCACATCACCATTTTTATGATTTTTTTTCGCGGGTCCACCCAAACCCTACATATAATATGGCAAACTTTCAAAGGCCAAAATGGCACTGTTTCACGCGTTTTAAATTTAATTTTTTAACAACAACATGTAGATAAGAGTCTACTTAAACGATTTAAACGATGAAATTTTTGGTAAAATTGTTTATAACTTTTTTATGAATTTTTTTTCACGGGTCCACCCAAACCATATATATATAATATAGCAAACTTTCAAAGTCCAAAATGGCACTGTTTCACGCGTTTCAAATTTAATTTTTTAACAACAGCGTGTAGATAAGAGTCTACTTAAACGATTTAAACAATGAAATTTTTGGTAAAATTATTTATAACTTTTTTATGAATTTTTTTCGCGGGTCCACCCAAACCACATATATAATATGGCAAACTTTCAAAGTCCAAAATGGCACTGTTTCACGCGTTTCAAATTTAATTTTTTAACAACAGCGTGTAGATAAGAGTCTACTTAAACGATTTAAACGATGAAATTTTTGGTAAAATTTTTTATAACTTTTTTATGAATTTTTTTTCTCGGGCCCACCCACACTAAATAGATAATATAGCAAACTTTCAAAGTCCAAAATGGCACTGTTTGACGCGTTTCAAATTTAATTTTTTAACAACAACGTGCAGATAAGAGTCTACTTAAACGATTTAAATGATAAAAATTTTGGTAAAATTTTTTATAACTTTTTTATGAATTTTTTTTCGTAGGTCCACCCAAACCACATATATAATATGGCAAACTTTCAAAGTCCAAAATGGCACTGTTTCACGCGTTTCAAATTTAATTATTTTTTAACAACAGCGTGTAGATAAGAGTCTACTTAAACGATTTAAACGATGAAATTTTTGGTAAAATTGTTTATAACTTTTTTATGAATTTTTTTTTGCGGGTCCACCCAAACCATATGTATAATATGGCAAACTTTCAAAGGCCAAAATGGTACTGTTTGACGCGTTTCAAATTTAATTTTTTAACAACAACGTGTAGATAAGAGTCTACTTAAACGATTTAAAACAATGAAATTTTTGGTAAAATTTTTTATAACTTTTTTATGAATTTTTTTTCGCGGGTCCACCCAAACCGTATATATAATATGGCAAACTTTCAAAGTCCAAAATGGCACTGTTTCACGCGTTTCAAATTTAATTATTTTTTAACAACAGCGTGTAGATAAGAGTCTACTTAAACGATTTAAACGATGAAATTTTTGGTAAAATTTTTTATAACTTTTTTATGATTTTTTTTTCTCGGGTCCACCCACACTAAATAGATAATATAGCAAACTTTCAAAGTCCAAAATGGTACTGTTTGACGCGTTTCAAATTTAATTTTTTAACAACAACGTGTAGATAAGAGTCTACTTAAACGATTTAAACGATGAAATTTTTGGTAAAATTGTTTATAATTTTTTTATGATTTTTTTTTTCGCGGGTCCACCCAAACCATACATATAATATGGCAAACTTTCAAAGGCCAAAATGGCACTGTTTGACGCGTTTTAAATTTAATTTTTTAATAACAACGTGTAGATAAGAGTCTACTTAAACGATTTAAACGATGAAATTTTTGGTAAAATGTTTTATTACTTTTTTATGATTTTTTTCGCGGGTCCACCCAAACCACATATATAATATGGCAAACTTTCAAAGGCCAAAATGGCACTTTTTGACGCGTTTCAAATTTAATTTTTTAACAACAACGTGTAGATAAGAGTCTACTTAAACGATTTAAAACAATGAAATTTTTGGTAAAATTTTTTATAACTTTTTTATGAATTTTTTTTCGCGGGTCCACCCAAACCGTATATATAATATGGCAAACTTTCAAAGGCCAAAATGGCACTGTTTGACGCGCTTCAAATTTAATTTTTTAACAACAACGTGTAGATAAGAGTCTACTTAAACGATTTAAACAATGAAATTTTTGGTAAAATTATTTATAACTTTTTAATGAATTTTTTTTCGCGGGTCCACCCAAACCACATATATAATATGGCAAACTTTCATAGGCCAAAATGGCACTGTTTGACGTGTTTCAAATTTAATTTTTTAACAACAACGTATAGATAAGAGTCTACTTAAACGATTTAAACGATGAAATTTTTGGTAAAATTTTTTATAACTTTTTTATGAATTTTTTTTCTCGGGTCCACCCACACTAAATAGATAATATAGCAAACTTTCAAAGTCCAAAATGGTACTGTTTGACGCGTTTCAAATTTAATTTTTTAACAACAACGTGTAGATAAGAGTCTACTTAAACGATTTAAACAATGAAATTTTTGGTAAAATTATTTATAACTTTCTTATGAATTTTTTTTCGCGAGTCCACCCAAACCACATATATAATATGGCAAACATTCAAAGGCCAAAATGGCACTGTTTGACGCGTTTCAAATTTAATTTTTTAACAACAACGTGTAGATAAGAGTCTACTTAAACGATTTAAACGATGAAATTATTGGTAAAATTGTTTATAACTTTTTTATGAATTTTTTTTCGCGGGTCCACCCAAACCATATATATAATATAGCAAACTTTCAAAATCCAAAATGGCACTGTTTGACGCGTTTCAAATTTAATTCTTTAACAACAACGTGTAGATAAGAGTTTACTTAAACGATTTAAACGATGAAATTTTTGGTAAAATTGTTTATAATTTTTTTATGAATTTTTTTTCGCGGGTCCACCGAAACCATACATATAATATGGCAAACTTTCAAAGTCCAAAATGGCACTGTTTGACGCGTTTCAAATTTAATTTTTTAACAATAGCGTGTAGATAAGAGTCTACTTAAACGATTTAAATGATGAAATTTTTGGTAAAATTTTTTATAACTTTTTTATGATTTTTTTTTCGCGGGTCCACCCAAACCATATATATATAATATAGCAAACTTTCAAAGTCCAAAATGGCACTGTTTGACGCGTTTCAAATTTAATTTTTTAACAACAACGTGTAGATAAGAGTCTACTTAAACGATTTAAACGATGAAATTTTTAGTAAACTTTTTTATAACTTTTTTATGAATTTTTTTTTGCGGGTCCACTCAAACCATATGTATAATATGGCACACTTTCAAAAGCCAAAATGGCACTGTTTGACGCGTTTCAAATTCAATTTTTTAACAACAACGTGTAGATAAGAGTCTACTTAACCGATTTAAACGATGAAATTTTTGGTAAATTTTTTTCATAATTTTTTTATTAATTTTTTTTTTCGCCACATAAAATGATGTATTTTAAAGAACCTTTTCATACACATTCCCATTATTAATAACGATTTTTTCTTTTGTTACAGGTGAGTTACATCCATCAACTTGTAAGAGTACGGGTGAGAATTTTTACAAAAAATTACGTTCCGAAACTTTAGTGCAGGAAGGAAAAATTCTTGAGTATGTTTGACCGTATTAATTTTAATTTGATATGAAAGTGGGCTAACTAAGCTCGTCTGCTCGGCGGTAATGGGGCGTTAATTGAAATTCGGAATTGGAGGAATTAATTACGACCTGTGTGGGTCTATCTATATGTGTGTGTGTGTGTGTGTGTGTGCGAATGGAATATGGAGTGCACTCGGCTCGGACATTTCCCATTAAAACTTATCACACACACAGGCGCGCGAGCGGCCGGAAGCACACTTCCATTTTTATTTGCGAAAAAACCCTTTAGGCTAAGAGGAGCGGTGGAGAGGTGGGTCGGTTAATTGGAAAGAAAATGAGCAAACGGGTGGAGGAAGTCGGTCGCCGGTCCACACGATGGCTTTAATCGAAATGCGATGGGATGTATTGTGTTCCGAGGGTGTTGGATAGATAAGGGGATGTTTAAATGAAAATTGCGCAGATGGTGCCCCTCCTTTTTTTTAGGAGGAAAATTGGAGAGGGAAGTGTGTGGTGTAATAATTTTTTATATTCATTCGGATGAGGAATAAATGGAAAGTGTATAAATTATTAAAGAAGAAATTAAGGTTTATTGCTAATTGGAAAGTATTTTAGAATGTAGGTTTTGGGATTCCTCATCACCAATTCACCGTAGCTGATTTACCCTCGTGTATTCGCCGTGGCTGAATTACTATCACGTATTGTTTATTTTCTCTAATAAACATGGCGCCGACAATAACAGTCTCCGAAGACAATAATGTAAGATCGGTGAAATGTAATAAGTGTAAACAAAAAGTGGCTGAGCCTAGAACGTGTGAAGGATGCCAATCTACATACCATCCATCGTGTTTGGATCTGCACGGGCCGTTTTGCAGTTCAAGCCGTAAGAAATCGAACAATGTGAGTGAGGTTACCGTTGCTAACAACTCGACACCATCAATGGATGAAAATGAAATCATAGATGTAAGTACCCTGAAAAGGGATAATGAACTACTGCGTAAGTTAATCACTGAAATTGAAGAAAAAACACTACTTATTAAAGAGAATTTTAATTTGAAAACAAAAATTAACAAATTAGAATCAAAAATAAGTGCATTTACAGTAACCTGTAAATGCCAACATGATGAAATTTCAAGTGTTGAGTTCGAGACGCCATCTGAAGTTACTAAACATCATCATCGAAATCAACATACAGAAAATTTAAAATATCAACGAAATGTGGTTTCCAATTGTGAATCAGAGATGTCCCGTGTAAATAATAAATCATCGGGTTCATTGACATATGATCAAAAACGCAGCCATGAAGATAAAAATAAAGCGAAAAATCCAAATAAAAACAAAACCAATGATATTACTACAAACGTACCCATTAATAAGAAAACTACACCAACGCCTGTGAAAGAAACTAGAAATTCTACAGCTATTCAACATAACGCCGGGAATGATTCTAGCAGCAAAGATAATGGAAACACTAATAATAAACCCAAAGTAATTGAAAATAAAATTCTACTCACTGGAACAGGAAAATCAACAAACGAAAATCTAGCAGTATCTGAAAAGAGGATGTGGTTTTTTATTGGTGGTTTGAAACAACAGTGTAAAGAAGAGGACGTATCTAATCATTTGTATTTAATTGTTAATCACAAAAACTATATTTGTGAGAAAATTAAAGCTAAATATGGATCAAATTGCTACAAAATTGGTATAAATAAAAATGATTGCGATCTTATATTAAAACCCGAAATTTGGCCGGAAGGCATTGTAATTAAACAATTCATTTTTCACGTTAACCGTAATTCTATCAACCAAAATTTTCCATCGGCAAATACAAAAGAAATAATAACCTAAATAAAAATAATCAACTAAATATTACAAAACAAGACGATCTTTCAATATTTCATTTAAACATACAAAGTCTAAGGAATAAAGTAATTGAGCTCGACCTAACCCTAGAAAAAACTCAAATGAATAAGAATTCAGTTGTGTGTTTAAGTGAGACTTGGATGTCCAAAGACGAATGTCATGCATTCATTTTCCCAAATTTTAAAATTGCATCTTTCTTTGCAAGAACTGAAAAAAAACACGGTGGTGTAATAATAATGTGCACTGACGGTATAAGATTTAAAATCAGAGATGATATCTCAAGTATGTCATCTGAATTAAATTGTGAACTTGCAGCTATTGAGCTGCTTGACTTTAAAATTGTAATTGTTACCATATACCGTGCACCTACCGGAAATTTTAACCTTTTTATCAATATACTTAACGATGTCTTGGAAAAAATTGATATTGATGACAATATTGTGATAAATGGCGACTTCAACATAAATTTTAACTTAGACAGTTCTAATAAATTAGAACTTTGCAACTTATTAAACTGTTATGGACTTGAATATTCAATAACTGAAAATACACATAAAAATAACTGTATTGACAATATTTTCACGAATATAAAAGATGACTTAAATACTTTCACATTTGAACCCTGCTTAAGTGACCATAAAGCAGTCATAATCAAAATTAAAAACAAATTACCAAATTTAAATCAAACTAGGTCAGAATATAGAATAATTAATCCTGAAAATAAGATTAATCTTATACAAATAATTGAAAATGAACAATGGGAGTTCATCTACAATACATCAATGTCAATAGATACAAAATTTGATGCATTTATTGATGTATTAATTAGAGCAATGAATGCTGCTTATCCTAAAAAAACTAGAGTATACTCATCAGACTCCACTAAATATACAAAAAATAAAGACATTTTGTATAGTGCTGAGATTCATAATATGCATGAAATGTTGCAATTCCTACACGAATGGAAAACTAAATATCAAACTGAAAGAAACGTTCAAGTGTATAATGATTATCGTAAAAAACTTAGAAATGAGGTTATTAAACATAATAAAAGAAATAATGATAACTATATATTAAACTCTTCTAATAAATCTAAAGCAGTATGGAAGATAATAAATAAAAATAAAAATAAAACTAACTTAAATGTGCCGGAATCATTAAGTGCAGATGATCTCAATTCTTTCTTTGCTACGGTAGCGGAAAAAATTGTTCAAAATATTCCTCGGAACAACACTGACCCAATAGAGTTCGTTACCAATGAACATCAATCTAACGCATTCAAATTTAGGGAAATATCATATAATGAACTTAGAGATGTAATTAATAAACTAAAAAATAACACATGTTCAGATGTATACGATATGAATGTAAACTACGTTAAACTGTTAAAAAATTACATTATTACACCGTTGACAAAATTAATAAATACAAGTCTAAAGAATGGTATATATCCTAAATGTTTAAAAATTGCCAAAATAGTACCAATATTCAAAAGTGGTAATATCGAAAAAGCAGAAGACTATCGACCAATATCCCTAGTCCCAATCATTTCAAAAATCTATGAAGCGGTTATTTACGACCAATTATATAATTACTTTGAAATAAATTGCATATTTAACAAATGTCAAAATGGGTTTCGTAAAGAACGATCAACTATAAATGCAATTAATGAAGTAACGAAATTTATTATTGATGGATATGAAAACAATGAGTATATTGGGGCTATTTTTTGCGACCTCTCTAAGGCATTCGATTGTGTACCCCACTCCATGCTTATCAGTAAATTGTCTAAATACGGAGTTGATCAATTAAGTTGTTCTTTAATACAATCATTTTTATCTGAAAGGAAACACTTAACAAGTTTTAATAATGAAAAATCTTCAATGGAAAATGTAAGGTGTGGTGTACCACAAGGGTCATCACTGGGTAATTTATTATTCCTCATATATATGCATGACATACCTAAATGTGACATGCTATCAAAATATGTATTATTTGCTGATGATACAACGGTTTTAAACAAAGATAGCTCCATAGATAATCTACTGGCCACAATGGAGCGTAGTCAATCGAGCGCACAGGAATGGTTCATAGCAAATTTGCTAAGTCTGAATGCGTCAAAAACGAACCAAATTATATTTTCACTTAAACATCACAACATGATAAATAATCCTGACAAAGTAAAGTTTCTTGGAGTATATTTAGATCCAAAATTAACCTGGAGGGAACATGTGACATATATTGTGATCAAACTATCTAAAACAGTATATATGCTTAGAAACATATCACAATGTGTATCAATGGAAGTTACTATAATAATGTACCTCTCATTTTTCGAGTCAATAGTTAGATATGCTATAATTTGTTGGGGACATTCGTCACACGCGGAAAAAGTATTTAAAATGCAACGCAGAGCAGTAAGAGCCATAAGTGGCCTTGCCTTTAGAGAAGATGTTAGACACAAATTCATCCAACTTAATATTTTAACAGTTCCGTCCATATTCATTATTGAAAGTATTAGATTCATTATTAATAACTTAAATGAATATAATCTCAATTCTGATAATCACAACTATGGTACAAGGAATAGGAATGACGTTATGACCAAAGAATGTCGGCTTCTTAAGAGTCAGAACTCACTGAATTACTTAGCACCTAAATTTTTTAATAAGTTGCCTAGTGAATATAAACAGTTACCAAGCAAATTGTTGCTACATAAAATTAAATCAATTCTTGTGACCAAAGCCTATTATTCACATAATGAATTTATCAATGACATGAAAATTAAATGGTAAAATATCAATCTTTAATAAAGACAAAATTTTTAATACGTTGTATCTGTGTTAGTGTTAAGATGCGTCTCTTTTTAATTTTCTAATTATAGAGTAATTTTTAGCCTATTATGTATTTATGTTACCTGACAAGTGTGGAAATATTTACTTATATATTATTGTAACAGTTTATTTATTTTTTACACAAATATATTCTATTCTATTCTATTCTATTCTATTCTATTCTATTCTATTCTATTTACCGCCGCCGATTCACCGTCGCGTTTTTACCATCGCTGATTCCTCATCGCCGATTTACAGTTGCGTATTCACCGTCGCGTATTCACCGTCGCTGATTCACCTTCACCGATTTACCATCGCGTATTCACCGTATTCGCCATCGCTTATGTGCCATCGCCGATACACCATCATAAATTCGCCGACGTCAAATCCCGTCGTTAATTCACCGTCTCCAATTCGCCGTCACCTATACCTCTTTACGGTTTACTCTCCGCAGAACAACTCGTCGTGTCAAGCCAATGACATCAAAATATTCCTACTTAAGAATTCTCAATCGGATAGAATTTTGTATGCATACGACATACATGACGTCAGGACCACGCCAAAATATGTTGCCCCCGGGGTGTGAGGTAAAAATTTCCGCTTCCTTTCAATTATTAGTGTGATAAAGTCTGGCCGCGCTATGAAGGCATCTGAGGTGCTATCTGTAACCTTTAAAAAACCACTGATGTATGAAGAAAATCGGACAGTGGCACCAATAGCTAGCAAGTAACCTGTAAACTTCTGTAAGTGTGAAGTAACAAAATCCAATCACTTCAGATGAGGGCGACCCTTCCGACTCTTCGTTAATCACCTCGGACGCCTTCATAGCGCGGCCAGAGTATATCTTGATATCTTTTTACATTTTTGTGACATGACAAGTGTATAACCCATGTAGGTTTGTAACACGAAATAAATAATAAAAATAATAATGAGAAGAGATCGGGGTAGGGTAAGGCACTAAATCGATTTGAAACATTGAAACTTGAAAAGATATTTTGATTCAAATTTTATTAAAAACAACGAATTAAATACAAATACTTTAAAGACATTTTTATTAACAATATACTCGAAGCAAATATTAAAAAAAAATTAATGAAAATGTCTATAACAAAAAAAATATATTTTTGACATTTTGTGACAGTTCAAATAAAAAAAAAACGAATAACTTTGTTATGATTCATAATTTGATAATGGCAACCTAAAATTGTCAAAACTATAGTCCCCACGAGTTAATAAAGTGATACCAACAAAATTTTTATTTGAATTATTCAAAATGTATCGCGAAGTGAAATCCGCCACAATTACTTATTTTTTGACAAATTTAAAAATATTGGATTCGCCGGTGCTACAATCCCCTTTTAGTAAGTAGCGTTTGTTAACCATTTCCAAAATTAAAAAATTAATCGTTATTGAAAAAAAAAACAGAGGTTTATAGGTTATATTACTCTGGCTATGAAAAGTGTTAGGTGAGCTTTATCCTATAATCTAACAAGTAAAACATAGCGTGGAGTTTCCACAGATAAAATAATTTACGAAATAACAGTTCGTCCTAATTCAAGGAGAAAGTCCAATTTGGTCAAATGACGAGTGCACTGAAATAGTTGAGCAGCGAAAAGCTGCAATAACAAACAATGCATATAAATTTTATAGAAAATACCATTAACACTGAAGTTCATTCTTTCATTTAAAGTTAAAATTATATTTCAATAATATACAGATATGTAATTTCTCGAGATATTCGCAGGATTTTTTACGATTACAGCGCCATCTATCATGAATCGAAAAAAATGTTTCAGATAAAAGTTACTTGTTTTTTTTTTATGGGGAATCCGAATTTACAATACAAAATGGGGGTTCCCAGATTTAAAGTTGCCAGGGGGTGAAGGTGGAGGGGTCGGCGTTAGTATCATTGGATGGCTCTCTTCCAGAACTTTTTTTTGATACCATGCGTAGTTTTCGAGATATTTCAATGTCTTCAGATTAATCGGCAACCCTGTATATTAGATTTTGAAAATAACGTCAATGTCAACTATAGTTGCAACATATATAGATGTCAGATAACTTGACAGACGTTCTTGAACCGCCCTCCAAAAACTTTCGGCAATTCCTCTTGACAGGTACATCTATCAAAAAGCGTTGATTTTTCGAATTCCGAAAGAACTGAAAACTTGTACAAAAATATTTACAAAAAATTGAGTTTCAATGTTTCATATTATATAGTAAATTATGTTTCAATTACTCTTTTTTTTTTGATTTTATTGTATATGGAAATGCTTTGTAAAAAAGGTGTTAACCGTTAAATAATAAATAAATAAATAAATAAATAAATAAATATCCCAGATAAAAAAAAACACCTTCATGGCCCAGTTTTTACAATAATCATCTTTAAATCCAAGAATGACCATTTTCACAGCGCCGAATTTCGAAAAAGCCATGATTTTTTAAAATACAAAAAAAAGTAATTACATCTAACTTTTACAAAATTACTAAAAAAATTATTGCGTTTTCATATTCCAGAAAAATCTAAACACATCAATGCCCTAGTTTTTGCAATAATCAATAAATCCGAAATTGACCATTTTCACCGCTCCAAATTTCGAAAATGCTTTGATTTTCTGAAATCCAAAACTACTGAAAACTTCTAACTTTTACAAAAAGATTCACAAATGATTGGGTTTTCATATTGCGGAAAATCTAAACACCTTCACGACCTAGTTTTTACAATAATCATCTTTAAATCCAAGAATGACCATTTCCTCCGCGCCAAATTTCCAAAATGCGCTGATTTTTCGAAATCCAAAACAACTGAAAACTTCTAACTCTTACAAAAATATTTATAATTAACTGGGTGTCCATATTCCACAAAAATCTCAAGACATGCATAATTTGCAATAATCATCTTTAAATCCGAAATTGACCATTTTCACCGCTCCAAATTTCGAAAACTTCTAACTTTTACAAAATGATTCACAAATGATTGGGTTTTTATATTCCGGAAAATCTAAACACCTTTACGGCCTAGTTTTTACAATAATCATCTTTAAATCCAAGAATGACCATTTCCTCCGCTCCAAATTTCCAAAATGCGCTGATTTTTCGAAATCCACAACAACTGAAAACTTATAACTCTTACAGAAATATTCATAAATAACTGGGTTTCCATATTCTAGAAAAATCTAAACACATGCACGTCCTAGTTTTTGCAATAATCATCTTTAAATCCAAGAATGACCATTTCCTCCGCGCCAAATTTCCAAAATGCGCCAATTTTTCGAAATCCAAAACCCTTAAAACTTCTAACTCTTACAAAAATATTCATAATTAACTGGGTTTCCATATTCCAGAAAAATCTAAACAAATGCATGCCCTAGTTTTTGCAATAATCATCTTTAAATCCGAAATTGACCATTTTCACCGCTCCAAATTTCGAAAATGCGTTGATTTTCTGAAATCGAAAACTACTGAAAAATTCTAACTTTTACAAAATGATTCAAGAATGATTGGGCTTTTATATCCCGGAAAATCTAAACACCTTCACGGCCTAGTTTTTGCAATAATCATCTTTAAATCCAAGAATGACCATTTCCTCCGCGCCAAATTTCCAAAATGCGCCGATTTTTCGAATTCCAAAACAACTAGAAACTTCTAACTCTTACAAAAATATTCATAAATAACTGGGTTTCCATATTCCAGAAAAATCTAAACACATGCATTTCTTAGTTTTTTGCAATAATCATCTTTAAATAAAAAAATGACCATTTTCATCGCGCCAAATTTCTGAAATACGTTGATTTTCAAAAATACAACAAAATTAAAATTTGAACTTTTACAAAATTATTTTCAAATGAATAGGTTTTCATATACTAAAAAAAAATTAAATACCTTCATAACCTAGTTTTTGCAATAATTAACTTTAAATCCAAAAATGACCAATTTCACCGCGCCAAATTTCTGAAATACGTTGATTTTCAAAAATACAACAAAATTAAAATTTGAACTTTTACAAAATTATTTTCAAATGAATAGGTTTTCATATACTAAAAAAAAATTAAATACCTTCATAACCTAGTTTTTGCAATAATTAACTTTAAATCCAAAAATGACCAATTTCACCGCGCCAAATTTCGAAAATGCGTTGTTTTTTCAAATCCGAAACTACTGAAAACTTCTAACTTTTACAAAATTATTCACAAATAATTGGAATTTCATATTCCAAAAAATCTAAACACATGCATAACCTAGTTTTTGCAATCAAGCAATCAAATCCAAGAATGGCCATTTTCATCGTGCCAAATTTTGGCAATACAAAATAAGTGAAAACTTCTAACTTTTACACAATTATTCACAAATGAATGGGTTTTTATATCCCAGAAAAATATATACACATGCATTACCCAGGTTTTGCAATAATCTTCTTTAAATCCAAAAAATGACAATTTTCATAGCGCCTAATATCGAAGATACCGTTGATTTCGCAAAATCTAAAACAAGTGATAAATTCTAACTGTTACCAAACTACTCACAAATGATTGGGTTATCATACAGGTATTACAGAAAAATCCAAACACTTGTTTATTCCATATTTCTAGTTTTGGATCTCATTTTCAAACGAGTACGAATTCATAACAGTTATAACGTGTAAACAAATTCTTACGTAAAATCTCCACATTTCACGAGAACAACCGATCGATGAGCCGGTGAGCTTGCGAAACAAACGAACGGACGAAAATACCGCCATCCATCATAGAATGATTAATTTGGAAACGGGGGCGGCGCGACTTAATATATTCATACTATTTTTGGAGTTTTCGAGTTTTGACCTCTTCGAAAAGTTCGTATAAA
The DNA here is from genome assembly GCA_910593695.2 of Ocypus olens. NCBI lineage: Eukaryota > Metazoa > Arthropoda > Insecta > Coleoptera > Staphylinidae > Ocypus > Ocypus olens. The sequence continues at coordinate 4,084,153 of OU343047.1, read as the reverse complement.
TTATTTATCGCGGACACATTTTAATATCTGACGCGGATGGAAAGCGGGAGAACGAGAGACGAGCTAATGTTTGTTGGTTCTGCCTCTCCGCCAAGACGGAAATGCTGGAAGGAAACGTCTCCGGAAAGGATTAACGCAAATAAATACATCTCGAGATGTTACTACAAGTTTTACATATATTCTCTTAAAATACACAGGCAAATAATGTTTATTGATTTAAGTACAAGATTGTTATTATAGACTAATATTGTGTAATTATTTTAAGTCGTCTTCACTTCCTTAGATGTTAATGAAGCAGCACCGAGACAACTTTTTTTTAAAGTTATAAAGATTAACTTTAAAAAAGTTGTCTAATGTTTGACAGTTATTCAGATTTTTAATTGTTTTTAATATCATGGCACGGATGATTTTTAGTAAGTGCTAAGATCGCGCTTTCCATGCATCGAGCGTACAAAAATCGACGACGAAGTTGGCGCTGAAAATCCAAAGTCATGTCTGCGCACGCGTAAAGTACTAGAGTTGTGGTTTTATTTTCAGCTGATGTACGTCAATTGTTTTGAAAGACAATCGAAGAGTAACTACTTTTTTATGAGTAATTTTTTTAGTTGCTGAATGTAATTTTCTTTTTTTTTCACTTCAAGTTTTAAGTATTGTGGTTTTGTCTTCAACTATCGTATGTCAATTATTTTGAAAGACAATCAAAGCTTAACTGTTTTTGTGGGTATTTTGAAGTTTTTAAACTAATTGCTTGAGTAATTAATTTTTTGCAATTTTTTTAGTCGCTGAAGGTAATTTTCGTTTTCTTCAGTTCAAGTTTTAAGTGTTTTGGTTTTGTTTTCAGCTGTCGTATATCAATTGTTTTGAAAGGCAATCGAAGCCTAACTGCTTATTTGTGGATTTTGAAATTTTTAAGGTAATTGCTTGAGTAATTCATTTTTTGCAATTTTTTTTAATCGCTGAAGGTAATTTTCGATTTCTTCAGTTCAAGTTTTAAGTGTTGTGGTTTTGTTTCTAGCTGTCGTATCTCAATTGTTTTGAAAGACAATCGAAGCTTAACTGCTTATTTATAGATTTTGAAATTTTTAAGCTAATTGCTTGAGTAATTAATTTTTTGCATTTTTTTTAGTCGCTGAAGGTAATTTTTGATTTCTTCAGATCAAGTTTTAAGTGTTGTGGTTTTGTTTCTAGCTGTCGTATCTCAATTGTTTTGAAAGATAATCGAAGCCTAACTGCTCATTTGTGGATTTTGAATTTTTTAAGCTAATTGTTTGAGTAATTAATTTTTTGCAATTTTTTTAGTCGGTGAAGGTAATTTTTGTTTACTTCAGTTCAAGTTTTAAGTGTTGTGGTTTTGTTTCCAACTGTTGTATCTCATTTGTTTTTAAAGACAATCGAAGCTTAACTACTTATTTATGAATTTTGAAATTTTTAAGCTAATTGCTTGAGGAATTAATTTTTTGCAATTTTTTTAGTCGGTAAAGGTAATTTTCGATTTCTTCATATGAAGTTTTAAGTGTTGTGGTTTTGTTTCCAGCTGTCGTATCTCAATTGTTTTGAAAGAAAATCGAAACCTAACTGCTTATTTGCGGATTTTGAATTTTTTAAGCTAATTGTTTGAGTAATTAATTTTTTGCAATTTTTTTAGTCGCTGAAGGTAATTTTCGTTTTCTTCAGTTCAAGTTTTAAGTGTTGTGGTTTTGTTTCCAGCTGTCGTATCTCAATTGTTTTGAAGAAAAATCGAAGCCTAACTGCTTATTTGTGGATTTTGAATTTTTTAAGCTAATTGCTTGAGTAATTATTTTTTTGCAATTTTTTTGATTGCTGAAGGTAATTTTCGTTTTTTTCAGTTCAAGTTTTAAGTGTTGTGGTTTTGTTTTCAGCTGTCGTATCTCATTGGTTTTGAAAGACAATCGAAGCTTAACTGCTTATTTATGAATTTTGAAAATTTTAAGCTAATTGCTTGAGTAGTTAATTTTTTGCAATTTTTTTAGTCGCTGAAGGTAATTTTCATTTTCTTCGGTTCAAGTTTTAAGTGTTGTGGTTTTGTTTTCAGCTGTCGTATGTCAATTGTTTTGAAAGGCAATCGAAGCCTAACTGCTTATTTGTGGATTTTGAAATTTTTAAGATAATTGCTTGAGTAATTAATTTTTTGCAATTTTTTTAGTCGTTGAAGGTAATGTTCGTTTTCTTCGGTTCAAGTTTTAAGTGTTGTGGTTTTGTTTCCAGCTGTCGTATCTCAATTGTTTTGAAAGAAAATCGAAGCCTAACTGCTCATTTGTGGATTTTGAATTTTTTAAGCTAATTGTTTGAGTAATTCATTTTTTGCAATTTTTTTAATCGCTGAAGGTAATTTTCGATTTCTTCAGTTCAAGTTTTAAGTGTTGTGGTTTCGTTTCTAGCTGTCGTATCTCAATTGTTTTGAAGGAAAATCGAAGCCTAACTGCTTATTTGTGGATTTTGAAGTTTTTAAGGTAATTGCTTGAGTAATTAATTTTTTGCAATTTTTTTAGTCGCTGAAGGTAATTTTCATTTTCTTCAGTTCAAGTTTTAAGTGTTGTGGTTTTGTTTCCAGCTGTTGTATCTCAATTGTTTTGAAGGAAAATCGAAGCCTAACTGCTCATTTGTGGATTTTGAATTTTTAAAGCTAATTGCTTGAGTAATTAATTTTTTGCAATTTTTTTAATCGCTGAAGGTAATTTTCGATTTCTTCAGTTCAAGTTTTAAGTGTTGTGGTTTTGTTTTCAGCTGCCGTATCTCATTTGTTTTGAAAGACAATCTAAGCCTAACTGCTTATTTATGAATTTTGAAATTTTTAAGCTAATTGCTTGAGTAATTAATTTTTTGCAATTTTTTTAATCGCTGAAGGTAATTTTCGATTTCTTCAGTTCAAGTTTTAAGTGTTGTGGTTTTGTTTCTAGCTGTCGTATCTCAATTGTTTTGAAAGATAATCGAAGCCTAACTGCTCATGTGTGGATTTTGAATTTTTTAAGCTAATTGCTTGAGTAATTAATTTTTTTCAAATTTTTTAATCGCTGAAGGTAATTTTCGATTTCTTCAGTTCAAGTTTTAAGTGTTGTGGTTTTGTTTCCAGCTGTTGTATCTCAATTGTTTTGAAGGAAAATCGAAGCCTAACTGCTCATTTGTGGATTTTGAATTTTTAAAGCTAATTGCTTGAGTAATTAATTTTTTGCAATTTTTTTAATCGCTGAAGGTAATTTTCGATTTCTTCAGTTCAAGTTTTAAGTGTTGTGGTTTTGTTTCTAGCTGTCGTATCTCAATTGTTTTGAAAGATAATCGAAGCCTAACTGCTCATTTGTGGATTTTGAATTTTTAAAGCTAATTGCTTGAGTAATTAATTTTTTGCAATTTTTTAATCGCTGAAGGTAATTTTCGATTTCTTCAGTTCAAGTTTTAAGTGTTGTGGTTTTGTTTCCAGCTGTTGTATCTCAATTGTTTTGAAGGAAAATCGAAGCCTAACTGCTCATTTGTGGATTTTGAATTTTTAAAGCTAATTGCTTTAGTAATTCATTTTTTGCAATTTTTTTAATCGCTGAAGGTAATTTTCGATTTCTTCAGTTCAAGTTTTAAGTGTTGTGGTTTTGTTTCTAGCTGTCGTATCTCAATTGTTTTGAAGGAAAATCGAAGCCTAACTGCTCATTTGTGGATTTTGAATTTTTAAAGCTAATTGCTTTAGTAATTCATTTTTTGCAATTTTTTTAATCGCTGAAGGTAATTTTCGATTTCTTCAGTTCAAGTTTTAAGTGTTGTGGTTTTGTTTCTAGCTGTCGTATCTCAATTGTTTTGAAGGAAAATCGAAGCCTAACTGCTCATTTGTGGATTTTGAAATTTTTAAGCTAATTGATTGTGTAATTAGTTTTTTGAAATTTTTTTAGTCGTTGAAGGTAATTTTCGTTTTCTTCAGTTCAAGTTTTAAATATTGTGGTTTTGTTTCTAGCTGTCGTACCTCAATTGTTTTGAAGGAAAATCGAAGCCTAACTGCTCATTTGTGGATTTTGAATTTTTAAAGCTAATTGCTTTAGTAATTCATTTTTTGCAATTTTTTTAATCGCTGAAGGTAATTTTCGATTTCTTCAGTTCAAGTTTTAAGTGTTGTGGTTTTGTTTCTAGCTGTCGTATCTCAATTGTTTTGAAGGAAAATCGAAGCCTAACTGCTTATTTGTGGATTTTGAAATTTTTAAGCTAATTGATTGAGTAATTAATTTTTTGCAATTTTTTTAGTCGCTGGAGGTTATTTTCGATTTCTTCAGTTCAAGTTTTAAGTGTTGTGGTTTTGTTTTTAGCTGCCGTATGTCAATTGTTTTGAAAGGCAATCAAAGCTCAACTGCTTTCGAGATTTCCAACGCCAACTTTGTCTTCGCACTCTTTGTTTGTCAAACGTTGTTATTCTCTATAAATAAAAATGCCGTTTGATAATTCAGAAGGGCGAGGAAATAACTAAACGTATTCAAAAAGTTGTGAAAAAAATCCGTTCGGAATGGAATAAAATATTTAATAAGTCAAAAATATCATCGAGAAAGAGGGAGAGGTCTGATATAGAAGGGGCTTTACCCGTGTCAAAAGGGATGATTAATAATTGGCAGTATGTAAAGATTTTCCGTTGGCCGGGAAGTATAAGCGGATTCCGGCGGCAGATTTCATCTTAACTTTTCCAGATTGTAATTGGCGGATGCTGCATCCCTCCTGACAGCCCGAGAGAGAGAGAGGCATTCCGCCTCGGTTATTTAATATAGATGACAACAAAATACCAATTTACCACCAGACATCCGATGGCAGGGAGAAGAGTGGAAGAAGCGCGCCCGAAAGGTGGAAAGAAAGCGCAAATGGGGAAAATCTGCTTACGTCTGAGATATCAGTTTTTATTTGGAAATAATTCATTCGAATGAATATATCAACTCGCGCAACCGTCAATCATAAAGTTATAACAAGCGCACGTATTCAAATTGCTGCTCGCAATGTAAATGTTCGATCCGGCTACGCTGCCAAATATCAACAAAAAAATAACTTGATTTGCAAATATTATTCGCGTTCTCGTTGACTGCGTCAATTATATGTAAATTGCTTGTCAATTAAAATTTCTTTCTTCTTTCTATTCTCAATTTATCGTGACAAGAATTAAAGGATAGGCGCTGAAGTCGATAATCGATTTGGTAGTATTAAAATTCTTGTTTCTATTCTCTGTTTATCATGACAAGAATTAAAGGGCCAGGAGGTAGGGTCAATGGTCGATTTGGCAGTACTAAAATTCTTGCTATTCGAGAGTCTCAAGTTGGCACTCCAATGAAGATGGTCGATGGTCGATTTGGAAGTACTAAAATTCTTCGTCTCAAGTTGGCACTCCAATGAAGAGTTCTGATAGTTCTGAATAGAGTCCTCAATTCTTTTTCATGTATCTAGAAGTACTATCAACTTTTAAAAAAGAGTTCTGTAAAATTGGGTTGTCAGGAATTTTTTGAAAAATGGGGTGCCAACTTGACACCGCACCCCAGCATTTTGATCGTATAGTTCTGAACTAGTTTTAAGATGTCTTTGGGTTGGTACTATAGTTCCTGATACTGTTAAAAAAGAATACTTTTGAATTTCCAGAGATAAAAATTTTCAATTAGTTCAATTTTACAGAATATTTTTTTAAAGTTGATAGTACTTCTAGATGCATCAAAAGGAATTGAAAACTCTATTCGGAACTATCAGAACTCTTTATTGGGGTGCCAACTCGTTTGTTGTTCTCTGTTTATCAAGACAAGACCAGGCGCTAGGGTCGATGGTCAATTTAGCAGTACTAAAATTCTTCTTTTTATTCTCAATTTATCAAGAAGAGAAGCTCAATTTGGCTACAGCGCTATAAAAATTTGTAATTTGCAATAATCAACAGTATAAGGATGGTTGTGTAAAGCTTGAATACAATTTTTATTTTCGTTGCTGTTGTCCTGCCTCAATCTCTGTAACACTTGATTGCGCTGACGAGGAAACATCAAGACAAAACATCTCTTCCTCTCGATTTCCCCTCGTGGCTCGCTCCGTCTCGTGCTCGTCGTCTCCTTCCCGTTTTCGAAGGCACGCCCTGCGCCCTAGCGACCCTTTCCACCCCTCCACGTACACATATTGATCCGTCTGTGCCTCAGGGTGCGCAATACCACCGCAGCACGCGCTTCACGTGACACCCAAAACACCCCGATAATATCGTCCATAACAAATTTAATTCAATTTTACGAAAAAATGCGTAAGGCACGCTCCTGAAATGAATGTATTAAATAAAGACAGCAAGACGCCTGAATCTAAAATATTTAACTCTTTGCATCGAAACTGACGAGAGTTGATCATGCGTCACAAAAAAAAACTCTTTGCAAAATTAAGTCTTGCAAAAACTAAAAATTGAAAACAACTACTTCCCTGGCTAATGCCACGCCGGATAGTGAATGATATAAAAGAAATTTGCATATTATTAATGGTGACTGCCATTGAAATAACATTGATTTAAGATCGAAACGTCAAAGTGACAGACTTTACCTTTAACGGTGTTGGGGATATTTATAATAATAATAATAATAATAATAATAAATTGTCTTTATTTAATGAAAAAATGCAGTTAAAATAAAATACATTTCCGTTTTCCCATCGGCTTCTAACTGCGCTGATGAGACCTGAAAAATCGAAACCGGTTCGTAAATGAACTGATGGGGAAACGATATTTTTTTAACTGATTGAGGTTGGCATACATTTTTAATTAAATAAAACACACTTTTACTTAGTTAATATCACACTGTTTATTTATAGTGACTGCAGTTTCGATCAAACAATGATCATTATCAAACTATAAGTGATATTTTTACTTTCCCCGTTACGAAGTACGAGAAAGTATTGTGATCGTGATTTTTTTTTCAAAAATTTTTTTTACGGAAATATCCGTTTTGGGGTCCCTAGATGCCATTTCAACAATTTCTGGAAAAAAAATTTTTGTGTCTGTGTGCGCTGTATCTCAAAAACCAATAGAGCAATTGATATGAAACTTTGAACATACGTCTTATTTGATAATCCGAAGAACTGAAAAGCTTTTGGTAACATTTCGTACACCGGAAGTGGGTTTACCTTAACTGTTTTTTTTTTGCCAATCTTTTCTTAAATATAAAAAATATCACAAAAACATTTAAACAAACATCGAAGACAACAACGAAATTAATAGCTTTTGCTTGAAAATATTTTTCATAAAATCATTGCTATTCGAGAAAAAAATTTATTATTTTTAATTTTTGGTTTATAATTATAAAACGATAATAGCTACATTAAATCTTTGTTAATAATAATTGTAGAGAATGCTAAAATAAACAACTTATAAAGAATACGTTTTTTTCGAAATCCCTTTAGTTTTTGAGTAAACTGAGTTTTTGAATTTGAAGTATAATTTTTCCATCTTTCATAATTTTGACGTTTTAAACGTCAGTTTCATCCGAGTTTACACAACGCTCGATGTACATTTAAAATATGATTTCAATTGAAAATAAACCATAAAAGCGTAAATATAAATGATACGATCAAGTCGGAGAAAGTAACATGATGGCCACATCACCATTTTTTTACTTAAGATCGTTTATTTCTATGCACACATTTAGATGTAGTTTCAACTTTACGTGATTGCATAAATCCCCAATCGTTATTAGTTATTCCTAATAATTCGTATAAACGTAACGCCCAAGTCGTGACCAGAATTGTTGTTTGGTATTTGTTTCTTGTTGTTGTTGTTGGTGTTCGTAATAAATTCTATGATTTATTACATAAAGTACGACGAGTGTTTGTTGCTTAAACTGACAACTAATTATTAACAACTTAAAGTTGCGAAAACTATAATAACTTTGCAAAGTTGTACAAACAAAGTAATAGTGTTTTATTTATTATATAAAATGTACAAAGAAGTAGAAGCTATCAGTGTAAAAAAATAACATTCATCAATCGTATGAAAATGGTAATATTAACAATGCCTCGAGCTCTCATGAGCGTGAATATGTTAACAAGACCAGAGTGATAATTTTTTTTTACATTTTTACACAATTTGTAAAATTGTTAAATATACTTCCAGGAAGGCATGCATAAAATTAAAAATTTCGTAGCAGCTCTCATGAGTGTGAATATGTTAACAGAACCAGAGTTGGTTTATGAGTGATAAATTTCTTAACATTGTTACACCATTTGTATTTGTTAAATATACTTCCATAAAGGCATGCATAAAATAAAAAAAATGATTTTTGAATGCCTTATCTCTTAGAATAAAAATAAATACGAGCACTTCTAAACATTTTCACTTAATTTTTTTAAGTTTGTATGTATTAATTATTCCACCAGAAAATCACTGCATTAATAAAATTAAAAATACGTGTCGCATTTTTGGTGGAAGCGCCGGGAAAAATAGCTGGAAAGTCATAGTTACGTTCTTGTCAGTGTATGTTATACAAAAACTGCATAAAATAAATGTCAGAAATAAGGATCGATCGGAACAGGCCGATCTGTTTAATTGTAAATGCAGTTATTCAAAACATTTGATATTAATTTATGGCAATTCAAGGTTGAATATTTCCCGAATTTCAACTCTCATTACTTTAGTAGCGAGGACATGCATGCATTATTTATCCACATCGATTATCACTCCTACACGTTATTGCTACATAACGTTTTAATGGGTGTGAAGTCGGCAATAGATTTCAGCAAATCTCAAATACTGCTTCACTAAATTACGTGATATTCATACTTGAACGCAAATGGTATTTTTCTAGTAGGTCAAGAAATAGTAAAACAATTGATATAAGTTTGTAACTGTTTAATCATGACTACTTGATTTCATACCCCACACTTCAATTACAAAAAAATCACGGGTGTGAAGTTAGCAATAGATTTTAAAATTCATTTTTTTGCCATTAAAATGTATAATTTCCAAAACCTTCTACAAGCAGGCTGGGCTTACCACTAAACAATACACATGAACCTCCCCCACCCCAAAATTTCAGCCACTTAAATTGTTCACACTATATTAAAAAAAACTCATTTTTCGCAAACTTCGAGGACCGATAAGATAATTCTGAAAACATATAATTATTCTACATACTTAGACCTACTAACACAAAAAATAAAAAGAAACGTTCCGGCCCCTAGATCACTTAAAAAAAAATTAAAAACCTGTCCGCTCCATGCATCGTGGAGAGGTGCGCGACCACACTTAACAAAGTTTTTTACGATGTTCGATGTCCGTCTCGAAAAATTAAGAAACACAAAAACAATCTAGATATACAGGCCTAACAATAGGAGAAATAAAGAAAACGTGCCGGCCCCTTGATCACTTTGAAAAAAAATAAACAATCCGACACAGTCTTCGAAAATGTATGCGCCATCACATTAACTGAAGTTTTTTCAAAGTTCGGTGACCGCCATAAAAAAGTTAAAAAAATATAAACAATCTAGATACACAGGCGTAACAATAGGATAAATAAAAGAAACGTGCCGGCCCCTTGATCACTTTGAAAAAAATGAACAATCCGACGCAGCCTCTGAAAATGTATGCGCCGTCACATTAACTAACGTTTTTTTCAATGTTCAGTGACCGCCATAAAAAAGGAAAAAATTTATAAACAATCTAGATATACAGGCCTAACAATAGGAGAAATAAAGAAAACGTGCCGGCCCCTTGATCTCTTTGAAAAAAAATAAACAATCCGCCACACTCTCCGAAAAATGTATGCGCCGTCACATTAACTGAAGTTTTTCTCAGTTCGGTGACCGCCATAAAAAAGTTAAAAATTTATAAACAATTTAGATATACAGGCCTAACAATAGGAGAAATAAAGAAAACGTGCCGACCCCTTGATCACTTAAAAAAAAAGTAAACAATCCGACGCAGCCTCCGAAAATGTATGCGCCGTCATATTAACTGAAGTTTTTTTCAAAGTTCGGTGACCGTCATAAAAAAGTTAAAAATTTATTAACAATGTAGATATTCAGGCCTAACAATAGGAGAAATAAAAAAACGTGCCGGCCCCTTGATCACTTTGAAAAAAAATAAACAATCCGACACACTCTCCGAAAATGCATGCGCCGTCACATTAACTGAAGTTTTTTTGAAGTTCGGTGACCGCCATAAAGAAGTTAAAAATTTATAAACAATCTAGATATACAGGCCTAACAATAGGAGGAATAAAAAAAGTGTCGGTCCCTTGATCACTTTGAAAAAAAATAAACATTCCGACGCAGCCTCCGAAAATGTATGCGCCGTCACATTAACTGAAGTTTTTTGAAAGTTCGGTGACGTCCATAAAAAAGTTAAAAATTTATAAACAATCTAGATATACAGGCCTAACAATAGACGATATAAAAAAAACTTGCCGGCCTCTTGATCACTTTGAAAAAAAATAAACAATCCGACGCAGCCTCCGAAAATGTATGCGCCGTCACATTAAATGAAGTTTTTTTCAAAGTTCGGTGACCGCCATAAAAAAGGTAAAAATTTATAAACAATCTAGATATACAGGCCTAACAATAGGAAAAATAAAAAAAAAGTGCCAGCCCCTTCACCCCTAGCACCATCAAGAAATATGGTCAATTTAAAAAGAAATCAAAAGTCGTTATTAGACGTAGTCTAATCGATCGATATTTTTGCCCACAAATATTCTAACGGGCTTTGTTTATAATAATAAATAATAAAAACAATCATACGTTTTTTTCAGATTTGATTAAATAATTTTTTACCTTAGTACTGCTATTAAAAAAAAAACATTGTTACGTGTAGTTCAGGATTGATATTTTTGGCAACAAATATTCAAAATTGTTTTGTTTATAATATTAAATATTAAAACAGATATTTTTCATTTTAGTTTAAATAGTTCTCTTACCTTAACACTATTATGAAATAAATTTTAAAACAGATATTTTTCATTTTAGTTTAAATAGTTCTCTTACCTTAACACTATTATGAAATAAATTTTAATTTTTTTTTTAATAAAAAAGTCAAAAGTCATTGTTAGACGCGGTTTAGGAGCGATTTTTTAGTCACAAATGTTGTAATGGGCTTTGTCAATAATATCAAACAATAAAAAAAAAACGGACCAATGTTTCATTGCTGTTTAAATTTTTTTCACTATAATGAAATATGGTCAATTTTCAAAAACCAAAAGTCAAAGTTAGGCGCAGTTTAGGTGCGATATTTTTGGACACAAAGGTTTTAGCGGAATTTGTTTATAACATTAAATAATTAAAAAGGGTTTATATTTTTCATATGAAACATCTTTATTGACAGACATAATTTTTTCACATTAATTTTTACATATTTAATGAACTGTCAAGGGCTATCGGCCATAGATCTTTCTGTCCTATGTTTTTTATTTTTGTTTAAATAATTTTTTACTTTAACATCATCATGAAATATGGTTAATTAAAAAAATCAAAAGTCATTGTTAGAGGTAATTTAGAATCGATATTTTTGACCACAAATCTTCTAACGGGCTTTATTTATAACATTACATAATAAAAATGGTGATGTGGCCATCATGTTACTTTCTCCGACTTGATGGTATCATTTATATTTACGTTTTCATGGTTTATTTTAAATTGAAATCATATTTTAAATGTACATCGAGCGTTGTGTAAACTCGGATGAAACTGACGTTTAAAACGTCAAAATATTGAAAGATGGAAAAATTATACTTCAAATTCAAAAACTCAGTTTACTCAAAGTTGTTCATTTTGGCTTTCTTTACAATTAATATTAACATAAATTTGCTGTAACTATTATCGTTTTATAATTATAAACCAAAAATTAAAAAAATAATAATACATTTTTTTTCGAATAAAAATGATTTTATGAAAAATGTTTTCAAGCAAAATATGTTCATTTCTTTGTTGTCTTCAGAGTTTGTTTAAATGTTTTTGTGATATTTTTCATATTTAAGAAAATATTGGCAAAAAAACAATTAAGGTAAACACCCACTTCCGGTATACGAAATTTTATAAAAAGCTTTTCAGTTCTTCGGATTATCAAATAAGACGTATGTTCAAAGTTTCATATCAATTGCTCTATTAATTTTTGAGATATAGCGCACACAGGCAGACACACACACAGACAGACAGACACACACACAGACACATTTTTTTTTCTAGAAATTGTTGAAATGGCATCTAGGGACCCCAAAACGGATATTACCGTAAAAAAAAATTTTGAAAAAAAATCACGATCACAATACTTTCTCGTACTTCGGAACGGAGAAAGTAAAAAAATCAAAAGTCATTATTAGGGGTAATTTAGAATCGATATTTTTGAACACAAAAACGGGCTTTATTTATAACATTAAATAATAAAAAAGAACATATATTCTTCATTTTTGTTTAAAATTTTTTCTTCCTTAGCAGTATTATGAAATATGGTCAATTTTCAAAAAAATCAAGTCATTATTAGACGTAGTTTAAGTTCTATATTTTTAGCCACAAATGTTGTCAAGGGCTTTGTTTATAATATTCATAAAATCTATGAGAAAACCGTTGAATTTTGCAATTAAAAAATTGATTTAAATAAAAAATCTATGCAAGAAAGTTGAATTTAAAAATCGCATCTACAATGAAATGGGTGATTTAAAAAAAAAACATCCATCAGATTTTTACAAAATTTCAATTAGAGAAAAAAAGTTGAATCAAAAAACAGTTGAATTAAAAAAATCTTCAAGGTTATTCATATATTTTCGATTTGTTTCAATCGATTTTTTTTTATAATCCGATCATCTGTTTAAGGATTTGCAGATTTTCCGATTTCGTCCGCTTTTGAAATACAGTTCAGAGTTCAGAAACTCGAAAATAGTTGGCAGCACATTTTCTGAAAATGGGGAAAATAATTCAGGTAATATTAAGTTGGCTGCCTGGATCAGTGCAGTACATAAGAATTTTGTCTATTCTGACGTCTTGTGGTTTTTTGAGGTTACTTGTTTTAACGCCAAAAATGACAAGACGTCAAAATAAATAAAATGCACACGCACTGCACTGAAATAATTCAGGTGGCCAATATCGGATTACTTGAATGTTTATGGGACTTTCGGAAAATGTGCTGCCAACTATTTTGGACTTTCTGATCACACTGTACTACGCATCAGTCAGAATTTAAACACTTAAACACACTCTTCGTTAATATCACAAATGTATTGCCAATTATGTAATTAAATATCATATGTTGCTAGATTTAAGTATTTTAAATTGTAATTCGTGTAAGTAATTAGTTTTTAGTGAAATTGACTTGTCAAATAGTTACCTCTTTTGTAACTCTTGTAACCTGATTAATAAATAATAATAATAATAATAATAATGTTAATTTAGATGTAGGCAGTAGAATTGGAATTTAGTGATTAGTCACTGAGTAATTTTTGCGAGAAACGAGAAATAAATAAATCATATTTCAAGATGTATCACGAAATGAACGCCTCCTGGATTACTCAAAATTTTCTAAACTTGCCAAACGTTTCGACAGTTATCCCCAGAAGTATTTTTTACTTTGTTAACGATTGGCACTTGATCAAAATTTAATAAATCGTGTGATGTTTAAACTCCTTAAGTTTGTACACTTCCCATAAAATCTTCTAAACAATGATCCCTTTTGGTTAATGATGATCCTCCAGTGTTACACATTGTTATTAAATTTGCGTCCTTGTTTCGACAGGCGTTTCGATAACATCGGGCTGCTCCACAGTTTCGTCATTAATCATCAAAACGCGGAATTAGTAAAATCAACACGTCTCGTTGCCTTGTGCTCATTAAATAATCAGAGGACGTAATATTGAGTGTTTGCTGTTGGATGCGAGATAGAGAGAGAGAGAGAGAGAGATGAGGGATTGAGGGGTTGCAAACATTTATAGGGGATGAATCAAAGCGAAGCACAAACAAACGCTAAAAGGCGAACGTTACCCTCACATATCCTTCTGCATGTTTGCGTGTTCACACACGTAGAGAGAGAGAGAGAGAGAGAAGGTTGAGTTCTCGAAGGCGTGATCTCCGGGGAAATTTTCAGCGGTGTCCATCCTCATCCGACTGGCGCCCCATCACCGAAACCACTTTATGAATACTTGATTATCATCAACAACAAAAAAAAAATATCTCGTGGAGATGCAAGTTATTTCGTCATATATCTGAAGATACACTTCAGAAATTGAGAAATCTTGTACGTAGAAAGAGAGAGAACGAGAGAGAGAGAGCGATAAAGAGAGAGAGAGAGAGAGAAAGAGAGAGAGAGAGAGAGAAAGAGAGAGAGAGAGAGGCAATACATTTATTGAGACAATTTTACAAATGACCTCAATAGGCAATTGATATTTATAAGGTGTGAGCTGAGTAGGCCATGCCTGAGAGAGAGAGAGAGAAACATAGCAGTCATGTCTGTGATTAATTAATTTTTTTAAATCTAATTCAATAATCTCATGACGTAATAATATGCAACATAACATATGTTCATTAAAAAAAATCTCAAGTGTGCCATGATTTATTATTTAAAAAAAAATGCTAGTTGCTAACACAAATTGAGATTATGTTACTTCTCAACTTTGGTTATGTTACTTCTTAAAATGAAACATTAAACTGTAGTCATTTTATTAAATTTTTCACTTTGCCTTCCTTTTTGCTGGTTGCCGTAAACCATTCTGACCACGGAATAATTGTGACTTTTAGACAGATCTGACGTTTTGTATGTCAATTCCTAACATGTGCGCCAACTTGATTTTTTTTTTAAATAAAAAATCATGGCACTCTTGAGATTTTTTTTACCTGATTTATCTCGCTGCCAACTTCGAAACAAAATTTTGTGGCTCACACGATACAACAATATGAATACCATCCTACACTATTGCATGCCTAAAGGGCGCTTAGTCGATAACTTGTTAAGTATAATAAGAAGCCGAAGCGTGACTTCTTAGAAAGTTATCGAAATCGATTTAAATGCCGTTAATTGCAGACGACTCGCCGTGACGCCGTCGAACAGTGTTAATTATTTCGCCATTTGCGAATTCAATTTTCTTCCCTCGAGCATTATTGGAAATTGCCGGCTCCATTCTCTTTTTCTTTTTCTTTCGGCGCCCTACGCCCCTGATTTAAATAAAACGAATAAAAGCTGTACGCGATTGATTCCAAAGAAAATGTCGGCAAAAAAAAGACTCGACTTTAATTAGTTCCCTTTGATAACGTAAAAATTCTTAATTTATATAAATTAACGGATTGGAAGTTGGTCATGAATTTCAGCCATGAATACAACGCCTCCACCATTTGTTTAATAAATTAACCATGAAGTTTTTTTTTTAATTGACGAAAAGAAAACCCGTATTTCTTTTTAAAAATACAGTATTTTCTTAATTAAAAAAAAAAATCGAATATCGTTCAAGATTAGTGTATCCTTTGATAAATCAACTGATAAAAGCGCAAATTAAAAAATTAACACTTCGCTGTTTACGTGCGATTATTTAAAAATATAGTGATGGGGTGTTTTCTGATTTTTACGGAATACTAAAGAAGGATGGTTGCTGAGTATATTCAGAAAGTTTGGAATTAGTTGCGATTGTTTTTCAATTTTTTTAATCAACTGAGAAAAGTGCAAAATCAAAAATTAACACTTCGCGGTTTAGTGCGATTATTTAAAAATCTAGGGATGGGGTGTTTTCTGATTTTTACGGAATACTAAAGAAGAATGGTTGCTGAGTATTTTTAGAAAGTTTGGAATTAGTTGCGATTGTTTTTCTATTTTTTTAATCAACTGAGAAAAGTGCAAATTCAAAAATTAACACTTCGCTGTTTACGAGCGATTATTTAAAAATCTAGGGATGGGGTGTTTTCTGATTTTTACGGAATACTAAAGAAGAATGGTTGCTGAGTATTTTTAGAAAGTTTGGAATTAGTTGCGATTGTTTTTCAATTTTTTTAATCAACTTAGAAAAGCGCAATTTTAAAAATTAACACTTCGCTGTTTACGTGCGATTATTTAAAAATATAGTGATGGGGTGTTTTCTGATTTTTACGGAATACTAAAGAAGGATGGTTGCTGAGTATATTTAGAAAGTTTGGAATTAGTTGCGATTGTTTTTCAATTTTTTTAATCAACTGAGAAAAGCGCAAATTCAAAAATTAACATTTCGCTGTTTACGTGCGATTATTTAAAAATATAGTGATGGGGTGTTTTCTGATTTTTACGGAATACTAAAGAAGGATGGTTGCTGAGTATATTTAGAAAGTTTGGAATTAGTTGCGATTGTTTTTCAATTTTTTTAATCAACTGAGAAAAGCGCAAATTCAAAAATTAACATTTCGCTGTTTACGTGCGATTATTTAAAAATATAGGGATGGGGTGTTTTCTGATTTTTACGGGATACTAAAGAAGGATGGATGCTGAGTATATTTAGAATGTTTGGAATTAGTTGCGATTGTTTTTCAATTTTTTTAATCAACTTAGAAAAGCGCAATTTTCAAAATTAACACTTCGCGGTTTACGTGCGATTTTTTTAAAATCTAGTGATGGGCTGTTTTCTGATTTTAACGGAATACTAAAGAAGGATGGTTGTTGAGTATATTTAGAAAGTTTGGAATTAGTTGCGATTGTTTTTCAATTTTTTTAATCAACTTAGAAAAGCGCAATTTTAAAAATTAACACTTCGCGGTTTACGTGTGATTATTTAAAAATCTAGGGATGGGGTGTTTTCTGATTTTTACGGAATACTAAAGAAGGATGGTTGCTGAGTATATTTAGAAAGTTTGGAATTAGTTGCGATTGTTTTTTAATTTTTTTAATCAACTTAGAAAAGCGCAATTTTCAAAATTAACACTTCGCGGTTTACGTGCGATTTTTTTAAAATCTAGTGATGGGCTGTTTTCTGATTTTAACGGAATACTAAAGAAGGATGGTTGTTGAGTATATTTAGAAAGTTTGGAATTAGTTGCGATTGTTTTTCAATTTTTTTAATCAACTTAGAAAAGCGCAATTTTAAAAATTAACACTTCGCGGTTTACGTGTGATTATTTAAAAATCTAGGGATGGGGTGTTTTCTGATTTTAACGGAATACTAAAGAAGGATGGTTGTTGAGTATATTTAGAAAGTTTGGAATTACTTGCGATTGTTTTTCAATTTTTTTAATCAACTTAGAAAAGCGCAATTTTAAAAATTAACACTTCGCGGTTTACGTGTGATTATTTAAAAATCTAGGGATGGGGTGTTTTCTGATTTTTACGGAATACTAAAGAAGGATGGTTGCTGAGTATATTTAGAAAGTTTGGAATTAGTTGCGATTGTTTTTTAATTTTTTTAATCAACTTAGAAAAGCGCAAATTCAAAAATTAACACTTCGCGGTTTACGTGTGATTATTTAAAAATCTAGGGATGGCGTGTTTTCTGATTTTTATAGAATATTAAAGAAGGATGGTTGCTGAGTATATTTAGAAAGTTTGGAATTAGTTGCGATTGTTTTTCAATTTTTTTAATCAACTTAGAAAAGCGCAAATTCAAAAATTAATACTTCGCTGTTTACGTGCGATTATTTGAAAATCTAGGGATGGGGTGTTTTCTGATTTTCACGGAATACTAAAGAAGGATGGTTGCTGAGTATATTTAGAAAGTTTGGAATTACTTGCGATTGTTTTTCAATTTTTTTAATCAACTTAGAAAAGCGCAATTTTAAAAATTAACACTTCGCGGTTTACGTGTGATTATTTAAAAATCTAGGGATGGGGTGTTTTCTGATTTTCACGGAATACTAAAGAAGGATGGTTGCTGAGTATATTTAGAAAGTTTGGAATTAGTTGCGTTTGTGTTTCAATTTTTTTAATCAACTGAGAAAAGCGCAAATTCAAAAATTAACACTTGCGGTTTACGTGGGTGTATTTACAAAGGAAACAATTAAAATATTATTGGAACTTTGAAAAATCGTTTTATTAAAAAATTCAGTTCTTGTGAACAAATTTTTGACCCCGTGTCACTTACTGTTAGAATTTTGCTGGTTCTTTCTAAACCAGTGACATCATTTATGGAAGCCGCCTTGCACGTATTTTTTTTAATATATATATATATATTATTCAGTAAAGTAGAAGCCTCATGTGTAAACAGTAGGAAACAATAAATAATGTTTTCCATTGTTATTGTTATATTTGTCGGTTGTTGACTGTTAATTAAATTCGGAAAATTGACGCAACGTTTTAGACTTGGATGAATGTAATATTTTCTTAGTGAGGAGCTTAGTGTATACACGTTTATAACCGCTAATTACATGAACACGTTAATGTTTGATTGAGGCTCGCGATTAAACCCGTATCGCACTGCTGTTATTTTTTTTTTCAATAGGGAGAAGTTTTAAATTTCCTGCTCATTAGATATGTATCCGCGGCTGCACGTTTCAAGGAGAAAAGAATTAAACCTTCCTGACCTACTTAGATACATTTCTGCGGGAAACCACCGCCCGCCGCCGCCGCCTTATTTACCTTCCTTTTTTCGGGTGGACGAAATTATTTTTGATAACGACCAGAAACGTTCGCCCCAGATTTCGCAAAAGGGAAACCTTTAGAAAATACACGGGAAGTTTCTCTCTCCACATCTAGCATTCTACATTTTCGTGTGTGTGTGTGTGTGTGTGTGTGTGTGTGTGTGTGTGTGCACTCGGATGACCTGAATTTCTGCGCTGCCTCATTATCTCTCTACAGATTTTTAGATTAGACTAAGAGATTTTTCGCGTTTGATATATTTTATTAAAATAATTTCCTTTTTTATTGTATTAACTATTAACGAAGGAGCGTAGTTTTGTAGAACAATGACCAGTAGATCGACGGAATTTTAACAAATTAATTGCTTTATTACTGGAGGAGAAAAAGTGCATAATTGAATTTTAACTAACGAGCTAGTTTATAACTGTCGCGACCATCGCTTTACAGACAACTTAAATGAGCTCATTTATAAATTGAGCTTTTGGTGCATGCGCCGGGAACTTAACTTAAAATTTCGTGAATATTGCGGCATTCGCGAAGGGTTAAGTTAGGTTGATTTTTCTATAGAACGCATACTTATTGAATCTTTAAAAATATTTTCTTCTAATGTAAATAATCTTTTAACTAATTTTGTTCTACTAATTTTTTTAGGATTTTAAAACCGTAATCTATTCAGTTACTTTATCTATATTGATTGGGTGATTGTTATTTTTAAATTCAAATAAAAACTTAATTAACCCTTTAACAACCAAAGAGTTTTTTTTTTTCTGGAGTGGTAATTGAGCACTGCTGAATAAAAAGGGCCAATGGAAAATAGAAAAACAGACTCATGATAAAATAGGTAACTAATAGGTAAAAATTAAATTTGAGTCACTATAGTGGCTCATGGTCGTTAAAGGGTTAATAGTTTCAATATTTACGTATTGGTAGTTTATATTATTAAGGATAGTATAAAATAAACACTCGACTAGTTTCACCTTTTTTAAGAGAACTTCTTTTGAAGACGCCATAATAATATCCATTCATAATAAAAACGTTTAATCCCCCAACAATTATAATTAATGAAGCGACATTAATACACAACACTAATTATCCATCATCTCCATAACCGTTTGTTCGCAATAATGACGATTGTATTACCGAAATGAGCATATATTATGCCCCCCCGGAGCTAACTGTAGTCGGAAATACCCTTCGGTAATCCCTGAGAAAACGGGGTGGCATTTCGAAATCAATATAATCACCTGCACGAAATTCCATAACATGAACGTGTTTACCGGCTTATTTCGGATCCGAGAGAGGGCGGTTTTTGGGGCCCTCGCCGCTGCGAGCACGCATCGAATATAATTAATGGGGTTTTAAAGAGCTCAACCCCCGAGGATTTGCGTGCGTTCGCCAAATTTTGCCAGGAATACGGTGTGTAAGTGTGTGTGATTAATTGTACGTCTCGGATTGTTAAGGATTAACTTCCTGCGGGTGGGATTTAGGCGGCGTTAAATGTTGGATTTCTTTACCAACCAACTGCAATTACAAATACATTCCTTAAAAGTCGTTTTACGCTACACAATTGATTGTGCAAGAAATGAGTGCAATTTAAATTGTCTAGTCCCAAAAATTCAGTCAATTTTACGGCCGATTATAAATCGTAATGTGACAGCGACTGTCACGTGAAATATCCGCCATTATGATTTCATGGCAAACCTTTTTTTCTAATTCAAAATAGTTTTTCGCAAATATCTCGGTAAATACAATGCAGAAACTATTGAGTAAGGTACCAAATGATTCAGCTTAGAAAGCTTTAAAAATAATACACAAAGACCGATGCTGTCAAATAATTAGGCGAGCCAATATTTACACATTCAAAATTTTATATGTAAATCCCTATGGCCCACTTCGCAATTCAACAATAAATCTTTGCGTGCTGAACATTTTCATGCGTTTACTCTCTCTACAATAACTTAAATTAGACGCAATCATGTGTGTAATGTCGTTCAAGTCTTTGGTAATGACGCACCCGCAAAGAACCATATCTTGAGATCCCACAAATTTTCTTTATAGTTTACAAAATGAAGAAACAGTTGCATATCCTTACCATCCCACTCCAATATACTCTGATGATTTTATTCAATATTAAATTCGCACTGAAAGCCTCCCGTGCCCTGAAATTGTGTTACCCTGACAATATTTTCACATGATATACGATACACCACACCGTCTCCTCTCGTTCTTGTCTATAACTCAATTTCCACGTTGTGTGCGCCCCGAGACAAAATATCATAAGTCACAATTTATTCGTTCAGTAAGTAATTTCCTTGTGGAAATAATAATAATATTTGTTTTTTTCTACTTTTTTAATGTTTTACCATTGGAATTAACACGGGGCACGCTTCTGGAGTCGTTTATTATCCCGTTTATAATTAATGGGTACAAATCGGCATAAATCACGTCCAGACAATACCGCCTTAAATCCTCCTCCTGTTCCACCAGATTCAGGGTCAACTGCCCCCACCGTGCAATTAAGGGATATAAATTAATCCCCCGGAATGGGCGATGCGTAAAAGACACAATTTACTGTAGATCTCCATAGATCTACCAACCGCGATTGAATTTATGGTGAATTGCCCGAGGAAATAATTAATTAATCTTCAATATATTCGAGATACTGGTATAAATAAAATTAATATAATGTATTCTGAAATTAACATTTTTAAATACTCATGGATTTATAAAAAAACTATAAAAAAAGATTAATTAAGAACTTAGCCAAAAGGATTCGAACCATCGACCTTGCGAATACGAACCGGTGATCTTACCAATACGCCACGGGGTCGGTATTGGTTTAT
This sequence comes from Ocypus olens, assembly GCA_910593695.2. Lineage (NCBI taxonomy): Eukaryota > Metazoa > Arthropoda > Insecta > Coleoptera > Staphylinidae > Ocypus > Ocypus olens. The sequence goes on along the minus strand of OU343047.1, from coordinate 4,062,838 downwards.
TAACGTAAATGGTACATAAACACACAGTTAATTAAAAAAAACCTTTTTTTCTTGCACCTGTTACACTCCTAGTCACGACCTACACGTGTGCCAAAAATGTATCAAATCAGTGAGTCACACATCTGATCCTCCCCTTGTTAGACTTGAAAAAAAATGATTGTTTTATCGTTACTCAGGCGTTTCCAGTCGATTTAATTATATATTTAATTTATCTCCGTTCCTGGAAGTCCCACATTTTTTTTAACAGCCAAATAGTATTCAGAATGATCTTTTAGATTTGAAAAAAAAAATTTTGTTTTTCGGTCGATTTAAGCACTATTTACGACAAAAGTAATTTTACGTATCTCTGTTCCTGGAAGTCCCACATTTTGTTAACAAATAGTGTTTAGAATGATCTCTTTGATTTGAGAAAAAGAAAATTTAAAAAAAAATGATTTTTTTTATAGTTATTTAGGCGTTTCCAGTCGATTTATGCACTATTTACGACAAAAGTAATTTTGCGTATCTCCGTTTCTGGAAGTCCCACATTTTTTTAACAGACAAAAAGTGTTCAAAATGATCTCTTAGATTTGAGAAAAAAAATAGAAAACATTTTTGATTTTTTTTATCGTTATTTAGGCGTTTTCAGTCGATTTAATAACTATTTACGACAAAAGTAATTTTGCGTATCTCCGTTCCTGGAAATCCCACAGTTTTTTAACAGACAAATAGTGTTCAAAATGATCTCTTAGATTTGAGAAAAAAAATAGAAAACATTTTTGATTTTTTTTATCGTTATTTATGCGTTTCTAGTCGATTAAAGCACTATTTACGACAAAAGTAATTTTGCGTATCTCCGTTCCTGGAAGTCCCACATTTTTTTAACAGACAAATAGTGTTCAGAATGATCTCTTAGATTTGAAAAAAAATAGAAAATTTTTTTGATTTTTTTTAAATCGTTATTTATGCGTTTCCAGTCAATTAAATCACTATTTGCAACAAAAGTAATTTTACGTATCTCCGTTTCTGGAAGTCCCACATTTTTTTAACAGACAAATAGTGTTCATTATGATCTCTTAGATTTGAAAAAAAATAATAGATTTTTTTTATTTTTTCTTTATCGTTATTTAGGCGATTTCAGTCGATTTAAGCACTATTTACGAAAAAAAAGTAATTTTGCGTATCTCCGTTCCTGGAAGTCCCACATTTCTTTAACAGACAAATAGTGTTCAGAATGATCTCTTAGATTTGAAAAAAAATAGAAAAAATTTTTGATTTTTTTTAAATCGTTATTTATGCGTTTCCAATTAAATCACTATTTACAACAAAAGTAATTTTACGTATCTCCGTTTCTGGAAGTCCCACAGTTTTTTAACAGACAAATAGTGTTCAGAATGATCTCTTAGATTTGAAGAAAAAAATAGAAACAATTTTTGATTTTTTTTAAATCGTTATTTATGCGTTTCCAGTCAATTAAATCACTATTTACGACAGAAGTAATTTTACGTATCTCCGTTCCTGGAAGTCCCACATTTTTTTAACAGACAAATAGTGTTCATTATGATCTCTTTGATTTGAAAAAAAAAAATAGATTTTTTTTATTTTTTCTTTATCGTTATTTAGGCGATTTCAGTCGATTTAAGCACTATTTACGAAAAAAAAGTAATTTTACGTATCTCCATTTCTGGAAGTCCCACATTTTTTTAACAGACAAATAGTGTTTTTTTTTTTAAATTGATTTTTTTCATCGTTATTTATATATACAAAAGTAATTTTACGTTATTTTCCTGGAAGTCCCACAAAACATTTTTTATAGACAAATAGCGTTCAGAATGAGCTCTTAGGCTTGAAAAAAATAGAAATTATTTTTGAAAAAAATTGTTTTAATTGTTATTTACTCGTTTCCTGTCGATTTGAGCATAAATAGATGTTTGCATAACTTTCATTATAATTTTTTTATGGCAAACATTTTATAAGTGTTTTTCGATGCGAAGAAATTTATAAATGAAACATTTTCTAAATGACCACTTTTATATACAGGCAATTTTCGATTTGTCTAATTTTATAAATTATGACTATAAATGAGGATTTTTTTATGATGATTGCACAAATTTTATAAATAACTGTTTTTCGTCGCGAATAAATTTATAAATGACGACTTTTTTATACATGATGATTATAAATGGGGAGTTTTTTTTTATGATGATTGCACAAATTTTATAAGTAAGTGTTTTTCGATGCGAAGAAATTTATAAATAAAACATTTTCTAAATGACGACTTCTATATACCGGCAATTTTTGATTTGTCCAATTTTATAAATTATGACTGTAAATGAGAATATTTTTATGATGATTGCACAAATTTTATAAATAAGTGTTTTTCGTTGTGAAGAAATTTATAAATGACGACTTTTATTATACACATGATGATTAAAATGGGGCGTTTTCTTTTATGATGATTGCACAAATTTTATAAGTTAAGTGTTTTTCGATGCGAAGAAATTTATAAATAAAACATTTTCTAAACGACGACTTTTATATACAGGCAACTTTCGATTTGTCCAATTTTATAAATTATAAATGAGGAGTTTCTTTTTTATGATGACTGCACAAATTTTATAATTTAAGCGTTTTTCGATGCGAAGAAATTTATAAATGAAAAACTTTCTAAATGTTGAATTTTATTCAGGGTGTTACAAATTCGATGCATTAGCATTGCTATCTCGGTAACTATATGAGATAGAGAGTCTGTTAAATTAATACTGAATAATTTGTTAAGAATCAATTTAAAATATTCCGACTACTTCCGGAAATATTCGCTAAAAACAGAAAATGTCAATTTTTATTTTTATTTTTTACGACTTTATTACTGGTTATTTTGAAAAACCAAGAAACACTTTGGTAAGCTCTTTCAAGAAATAATTTAAGTGCACTTTCTTAAGACGCCTTTTTTAAACTTTTCCAGAAAATAATTATATTTTTCAAATATGACATTTTGTTATTTAGATACCCACATCAACTTTATTTTTTTAAACACTGACCTGGATTTTCTATTCAATTTTTGAGTAGCCTTTCACCTCGCAAAAACTAATGATGTGTCTCACTCGTCACAAAATTGTTCACTATAGGAGTTATTTCAAGTTTTTTAAAAATTAATTATCAATTCAACGTTTTTTTTTTGTATTTATCTAATGCTTTCTGTAACAAGTAAACAAGTAAGGTTATTCCCAATTTGTTTTTTTTTTAATAAGTAAATAATTATTCTGCGGAACTATACATTTTTGAAAGTGAATTATAAACATTTTAAATAATGAATTTTGTAAGTCAGATCCTTTCTATGCATGTAAAATCAATAGAAAATATTTGATTGAACAAATAGAATAAAAAAACAACATTTTTGACGTATTTTTTTTATGGTGATAGCACGAATTTTATAAGTAAGTGTTTTTCAATACGAAGACATTTATAAATGAAAAATTTTCTATATGACGACTTTTATACACAGGCAATTTTCTATTCGTCTAATTTTATAAATTATGAAAAACTCATCAATGCAATGAATATTATAAAGGAGGATTTTTTATGATGATTGCACGAATTTTATAAGTAAAAGTATTTCGATACGAAGAAATTTATAAATGAAAATTTTTCTAAATGACGACTTTTATACACAGGCAATTTTTGATTCGTCTAATTTTATAAATTATGAAGAACTTATCAATGCAATGAATATTATAAACGAGGATTTTTTTATGATGATTGCACGAATTTTATACGTAAATGTATTTCGATACAAAGAAATTTATAAATGAAAAATTTTCTAAATGACGACTTTTATAAAGTGGCAATTTTCGATTCGTCTAATTTTATAAATTATGCAGAACTCATCAATGCAATGAATATAATAAAGGGGATTTTTTTATGATGATTGTACGAATTTTACAAGTATTTCGATACAAACAAATTTATAAATGAAAAATTTTCTAAATGACGACTTTTATAAAGTGGGAATTTTCGATTCGTCTAATTTTATAAATTATGAAGAACTTATCAATGCAATGAATATTATAAACGAGGATTTTTTTTATGATGATTGCACGAATTTTACAAGTATTTCGATACGGAGAAATTTATAAATGAACATTTTTCTAAATGACGACTTTTATAAAGTGGCAATTTTCGATTCGTCTAATTTTATATATTATGCAGAACTCATCAATGCAATGAATATTATAAATGAGGATTTTTTTATGATGATTGTACGAATTTTACAAGTATTTCGATACAAACAAATTTATAAATGAAAAATTTTCTAAATGACGACTTTTATAAAGTGGCAATTTTCGATTCATCTAATTTTATAAATTATGCAGAACTCATCAATGCAATGAATATTATAAATGAGGATTTTTTTTATGATGATTGCACGAATCTAATAAGTAAAAATATTTCGATACAAAGAAATTTATAAATGAAAATGTTTCTAAATGACGACTTTTATAAAGTGGCCATTTTCGATTTGTCTAATTTTATAAATCATGAAGGAATTATCAATGCAATGAATATTATAAATGAGATTCTTATTTATGATACTTGGATGAATATTTTAAATGAGTTTTTCGATACGAAGAAATTTATAAACTAAAATTTTTCCAAATGACGTCTTTTACATACAGGCAATTTTCGATTCGTCTAATTTTATAAATTACGAAGGAATTATCAATGCAATAAATATTAAGAAAAAGGGGGAAGTTTATGGTAATTGCACGAATTTTATAAGCAAGTGTTTTTCTATACGAAGAAATGTATAAATGAACATTTTTCTAAATGACGACTTTTCTATACAGGCAATTTTCGATGCTTCTAATTTTATAAATCATACAGAAATCATCAATTTTTTGATCTATTTTGAGTGAATTTAGAAAGTTTTAAGTTTCTTTAATTTATTTTTAATTTTTTTTGAAAAATGTCCCAAAACTCAGAATTGAACCGCGTGAGTGTTTAATTGCAATTATTTTAAAATCTAAGGTGGAAGTGTTTAATTTTTTAATAGAATTATGAACCACAATTTGTTTTAAGTAAATTTAGGAACTTTCAAATTGCTCGTATTTGTTTTTCAATTTTTTGTGAAAATGTCCAGACCTCAGAATTGAACCGAGAAGGTGTTGAATTGTGATTATTTCGAAATCCGGAGTGGAACTGTTTTTAATTCACCCGAGATAGGACCGCAAAGGGTTAATAACTAAAATAAATTGAAATTCTGTTGGTGTTATTCGCAGCCATATGACAGACACTTAAAATATGATTTTTTTTTCGGCCATCACAAATCAAATTAAATATAATAGAATTTATAAACGCTAATAATTCAACGTTTATGTTGAATACAATAAAGAAAACGAAGGCAAAACCGGCGCCGGCTTTTCACATTTCCATTCCGGCCGTCCGCGCAAAAAGCGCACCGACTTAATTACCCCCCCCCCCATTACCGAGGGTACCGTACCCCCTTCACCCAGTCTCCGTCCATCCATTAGGTGTTTTTGGGTATGGGGGGCGGATCCGGTCTGCAGTTTTAATTCCGTTAATTAAGAAGTTCTCGTCCGGATAAAATACATCAGCTGCACACAAAATCCGCGCAAAACGGGAAAAAGAATCTGCGAGAGGGGAATTTATAATAATTATCGTGCTCGCCCGCTCCGGGGACGGTGATTTCGAGGGTGGGACAATAATCCGGGACGGGCCCTGGCGTTCCGGATTCTTAATTAGATTCTTGTTATTTTTGGACGAATTTCGGGGTGTATTAATGGCGCGATTGTGTTTCTTGCAGCTGAATTTGGACACGTGTTGATTCCCCGTTTCCCCATTTCGAAACATTTCTGATTGTTCAGTGTTATTACTATAATAAAATTTGCTTGAAATTATGCCGCAGCGTATTATTATTTCTTGGTTGGAATTAATTCAATGTAAATCTTATTTTGCATTTCAAGCGTTTTATCTATTTCGGGTTTTGGATTATTTTTGCATCAGATTGTATTGTTAATGAAATAAGTTATAAAAATATTAGTTGGCTTTATATGGAGCAGATATTACAGCGTGTTTTGAATTTATTTTTATTTAGTTAATTATGTATTTTTTTTACATGTATCTACTTTTTCTAATTAAGTAACTCTGCTAACATTGTCAATTAGAAGCATTAGTAATAAACGACTTAAATGTATACCGTTCAAGAAAATAAATAACAACAAAAAATATTCCCTTATTATTAATTGATCCTCTGGTAGATGCGCCAGGAACATAACATTTGCATCATGAGTTCACCGATCTTACAAAAATTATTTATTGTCGCGAATACGCACATTAAAATCGCCATATTCGCGACAATAAAAATATTTTCTTAAGATCAATAAGCTCATGATGCAAATGTTATATTCCTGGCGCATCCACCACAAGATCAATTCATAAATGATCTCATTTCATGCATGCGACGTTAATAAACTAACTCGTTAGTTAAGGGTTTATATCGAGAAATAATTTCTGCCTCGTGGTAAATATTATCCTGATGTCACCTATTTTAATAACAAGCATACCTATTTACTTATACGACTACTTATAAAGTTCGTTGACTTGGCGGTTGTTGTCTCTGCGGCATAAATTTATTTGCTCTTGTTGTTCTTAGTATGTGTGTGTGTGTGTGTGTTATCTGCACGAAAGTGGAATATGTTAGGGTAGGTAGGGTGGATAGACAACACGTTCACGTTCTCGAGCCTCCCTCCAAAATCTTAATTTTATGCTTAATACGCTCTCGCTTGTAATTTTGCGTAGAGGAGGGTCTGATTGCGAATTCATGAAGTGTGTATTTTAATCTGGCGTTAATAGGCCGCTTATTAATTATTTATACTTTCGTGCGGGTAAATTTCACTCTCCGGCAACTTTGCAGACTGTTGATAATTTCGCCGGATTATGATGAAAAAAATATGTTAAGTCGGTCTGCTTAGGGTTAAATTATTCCTATTAATTACTGTATGTTGTTTATTCGTATTATTTTATCATTTTTTTATAACTTCGTTATACATATTGTAAATATAATAAAAACACTTTTACTTTATTGGTATAATATAAATTTAAGAAAAAACACCTACCCTTGATTTTGAAATAATTACAATTATCACTCACGCGGTTCAATTCTGAGTTTCGGACATTTTTCAAGTCGCTGAAAAAAATTGAAAAACAAATGCAAGAAACTTAAAACTTTCTAAATTTACTCAAAATAGCCCGTGCTTCATTATTCTATAAAAAAAATTAAACAGTTATACCCTAGATTTTGAAATAATTACAACTAAGCACTCGCGCGGTTCAATTCTGAGTTTCGAAAATTTTTCAAGTCGCTGGAAAAAAATGAAAAACAAATGCAAGAAACTTAAAACTTTCTAAATTTACTCAAAATAGCCCGTGCTTCATTATTCTATAAAAAAAATTAAACAGTTATGCCCTAGATTTTGAAATAATTACAACTAAGCACTCGCGCGGTTCAATTCTTAGTTTCGGAAATTTTTCAAGTCGGTGAAAAAAATTGAAAAACAAATGCAAGAAACTTAAAACTTTCTAAATTTACTTAAAATAGATTGTGCTTCATTATTCTATAAAAAAATTAAACAGTTATACCCTAGATTTTGAAATAATTACAACTAAGCACTCGCACGGTTCAATTCTGAGTTTCGGAAATTTTTCAAGTCGGTGAAAAAAATTGAAAAACAAATACAAGAAACTTAAAACTTTCTAAATTTACTCAAAATAGACTGTGCTTCATTATTCTATAAAAAAATTAAACAGTTATACCCTAGATTTTGAAATAATTACAACTAAGCACTCGCACGGTTCAATTCTGAGTTTCGGAAATTTTTCAAGTCGGTGAAAAAAATTGAAAAACAAATACAAGAAACTTAAAACTTTCTAAATTTACTCAAAATAGACTGTGCTTCATTATTCTATAAAAAAATTAAACAGTTATACCCTAAATTTTGAAATAATTACAACCAAGCACTCGCGCGGTTCAATTCAGAGTTTCGGAAATTTTTCAAGTCGGTGAAAAAAATTGAAAAACAAATGCAAGAAACTTAAAACTTTCTAAATTTACTCAAAATAGACTGTGCTTCATTATTCTATAAAAAAATTAAATAGTTATACGCTGGATTTTGAAATAATTACAACTAAGCACTCGCGCGGTTCAATTCCGAGTTTCGGAAATTTTTCAAGTCGGTGAAAAAAATTGAAAAACAAATGCAAGAAACTTAAAACTTTCCAAATTTACTCAAAATAGACTGTGCTTTGTTATTCTATAAAAAAATTAAACAGTTATACCCTGGATTTTGAAATAATTACTACTGAGCACTGACGCGGTTCAATTCTGAGTTTCGGACATTTTTCAAGTCGCTAAAAAAAATTGAGAAACAAATGCAAGAAACCTAAAACTTTCTAAATTTACTCAAAATAGCCCGTGTTTCATTATTCTATAAAAAAATTAAACAGTTATACCCTGGATTTTGAAATAATTACTACTAAGCACTGACGCGGTTCAATTCTGAGTTTCGGAAATTTTTCAAGTCGGTGAAAAAAATTGAAAAACAAATGCAAGAAACTTGAAACTTTCCAAATTTACTCAAAATAGACTGTGCTTTATTATTTTATAAAAAAATTAAATAGTTATACCCTGGATTTTGAAATAATTACAACTAAGCACTCGCGCGGTTCAATTCCGAGTTTCGGAAATTTTTCAAGTCGATGAAAAAAATTGAAAAACAAATGCAAGAAACTTAAAACTTTCCAAATTTACTCAAAATAGACTGTGCTTTGTTATTCTATAAAAAAATTAAACAGTTATACCCTGGATTTTGAAATAATTACTACTAAGCACTGACGCGGTTCAATTCTGAGTTTCGGAAATTTTTCAAGTCGGTGAAAAAAATTGAAAAACAAATGCAAGAAACTTGAAACTTTCTAAATTTACTCAAAATAGACTGTGCTTTATTATTTTATAAAAAAATTAAATAGTTATACCCTGGATTTTGAAATAATTACAACTAAGCACTCGCGCGGTTCAATTCCGAGTTTCGGAAATTTTTCAAGTCGATGAAAAAAATTGAAAAACAAATGCAAGAAACTTAAAACTTTCCAAATTTACTCAAAATAGACTGTGCTTTGTTATTCTATAAAAAAATTAAACAGTTATACCCTGGATTTTGAAATAATTACTACTAAGCACTGACGCGGTTCAATTCTGAGTTTCGGAAATTTTTCAAGTCGGTGAAAAAAATTGAAAAACAAATGCAAGAAACTTAAAACTTTCTAAATTTACTCAAAATAGACTGTGATTTGTTATTCTATAAAAAAATTAAACAGTTATGCCCTAGATTTTGAAATAATTACAACTAAGCACTCGCGCGGTTCAATTCTGAGTTTCGGAAATTTTTCAAGTCGCTAAAAAAAATTGAGAAACAAATGCAAGAAACCTAAAACTTTCTAAATTTACTCAAAATAGCCCGTGTTTCATTATTCTATAAAAAAATTAAACAGTTATACCCTAGATTTTGAAATAATTACAACTAAGCACTCGCGCGGTGCAATTCTGAGTTTCGGAAATTTTTCAAATCGCTGAAAAAAATTGAAAAACATATGCAAGAAACTTAAAACTTTCTGAATTTACTTAAAATAGACTGTGCTTTGTTATTCTATAAAAAAATTAAACAGTTATACGCTAGATTTTGAAATAATTACAACTAAGCACTCGCACGGTGCAATTCTTAGTATCGGAAATTTTTCAAGTCGTTTAAAAAAATTGAAAAACAAATGCAAGAAACTTAAAACTTTCTAAATTTACTCAAAATAGACTGCGCTTCATTATTTTATAAAACAATTTAATAGTTATACCCTAGATTTTGAAATAATTACAACTAAGCACTCACGCGGTTCAATTCTGAGTTTCGGAAATTTTTCAAGTCGATGAAAAAAATTGAAAAACAAATGCAAGAAACTTAAAACTTTCCAAATTTACTCAAAATAGACTGTGCTTTGTTATTCTATAAAAAAATTAAACAGTTATACCCTGGATTTTGAAATAATTACTACTAAGCACTGACGCGGTTCAATTCTGAGTTTCGGAAATTTTTCAAGTCGGTGAAAAAAATTGAAAAACAAATGCAAGAAACTTGAAACTTTCTAAATTTACTCAAAATAGACTGTGCTTTATTATTTTATAAAAAAATTAAATAGTTATACCCTGGATTTTGAAATAATTACAACTAAGCACTCGCGCGGTTCAATTCCGAGTTTCGGAAATTTTTCAAGTCGATGAAAAAAATTGAAAAACAAATGCAAGAAACTTAAAACTTTCCAAATTTACTCAAAATAGACTGTGCTTTGTTATTCTATAAAAAAATTAAACAGTTATACCCTGGATTTTGAAATAATTACTACTAAGCACTGACGCGGTTCAATTCTGAGTTTCGGAAATTTTTCAAGTCGATGAAAAAAATTGAAAAACAAATGCAAGAAACTTAAAACTTTCTAAATTTACTCAAAATAGACTGTGATTTGTTATTCTATAAAAAAATTAAACAGTTATGCCCTAGATTTTGAAATAATTACAACTAAGCACTCGCGCGGTTCAATTCTGAGTTTCGGAAATTTTTCAAGTCGCTAAAAAAAATTGAGAAACAAATGCAAGAAACCTAAAACTTTCTAAATTTACTCAAAATAGCCCGTGTTTCATTATTCTATAAAAAAATTAAACAGTTATACCCTAGATTTTGAAATAATTACAACTAAGCACTCGCGCGGTTCAATTCTGAGTTTCGGAAATTTTTCAAGTCGCTAAAAAAAATTGAGAAACAAATGCAAGAAACCTAAAACTTTCTAAATTTACTCAAAATAGCCCGTGTTTCATTATTCTATAAAAAAATTAAACAGTTATACCCTAGATTTTGAAATAATTACAACTAAGCACTCGCGCGGTGCAATTCTGAGTTTCGGAAATTTTTCAAGTCGCTGAAAAAAATTGAAAAACATATGCAAGAAACTTAAAACTTTCTAAATTTACTCAAAATTGCCCGTGTTTCATTATTCTATAAAAAAATTAAACAGTTATACCCTAGATTTTGAAATAATTACAACTAAGCACTCGCGCGGTTCCATTCCGAGTTTCGGAAATTTTTAAAGTCGCTGGAAAAAATTGAAAAACAAATGCAAGAAACTTAAAACTTTCTAAATTTACTCAAAATAGACTGTGCTTTATTATTCTATAAAAAAATTAAATAGTTATGTCCTAGATTTTCAAATAATTACAACAAGCACTCACGCGGTTCAATTCTGAGTTTCAGAAATTTTTCAAGTCGTTGAAAAAAATTGAAAAACAAATGCAAGAAACTTGAAACTTTCTAAATTTACTCAAAATAGACTGTGCTTCATTATTCTTTAAAAAAAATAAACAGTTATACCCTAGATTTTGAAATAATTACAACAAGCACTCACGCGGTTCAATTCTGAGTTTCGGAAATTTTTCAAGTCGTTAAAAAAAATTGAAAAATAAATGCAAGAAAGTTAAAACTTTTTAAATTTACTCAAAATAGATTATGCTTTGGTATAATTTAAAAAAATTATACACCGCCACCCTAGATTTCGAAATAATCCCAATTAAACACGCCAGGGTGTCTATTTTTAAAACATGATTAATACCTAATAAAGAAGCTGTACTAAAATCTTACTTAAATTATACAGTTATTTACGAACAGTTAATGCAGGTCTACCAAATAAGCGCACCGAGAAACTCATCCCATCAATCTAAAATCGCCAAACCGCAATTTGTTTCATCAGAGGGCGCATCATTTATCTATCGGCATCGAGTTTGTCAGTACACAAAACACAAAAGTAATATTATCCCCAGACATGATCGATTACTCTCTCGCACCCCCATTTTCAATTCGCGTACATTACCATGCACATTTCGATAGCAGCAACAACAACGGCGGCGGCAAATGCAGAGCTCACTGTAATGTGCCGTCATAACATTAAATGCAACGCCAGATACGGGGGGGGGAACAAATCGATTTTTCCACCCCCGCGCACCCCCCATAAAGTATAAATGGGTACGTGCCAGGGACGCTAATTACATCCGAAGAGGAGATTTTATTGCGGTGTACTACTTTTATTAGAGGATCACGAGATCAGGGGTCGGGGGGTATGGGCCGCAAAAGCCGGGGGCAAACAGGGATGTATGAATTATAAACGAGTTAACCCCTTCAAGCGCTAGCGTTACCTTACGGTAACGTAATTGTAACAGGTTTTTGTATTTGTTAAGAGTTACAGAGTACTTTCAAATTCTTCTAAAATCAGAACTCCCAAAAATCAATATTTAAGCCACAATCTCCCGAAAGCAAGAACATAATTCAAAATTAATTAATTAATCATTATCCAAATGTAAGGTTTTTTCTCAATTAAAAATTTCGGACTTCAAGGGTCAAATGCGCCTACGTCGGTGGTAGCCGGTGGTTTACAATTGCGGGAGAAATATATTTTTTAATCGACTTATTTTTATAACAAAAACAGTTTTTGCTGGTTATTTTGCTATTTTTGGTGAAATTTTAGTTGTTGCGATTGGCAGTACTGAAACTTGACAGATGTCGACATGAAAATGTAAAATTGCCGTTACCGATAATTCATGGGCTGGAACATACTGAAAATGTTCTATGCGTATTGGGGAGTTTGCCACCTGTACCACTAAGCCTAATAATAATAATAATAATAATAATAATAATAGTTTATTGGGTGGAACATGTTTACACAGGCCAAATACAATATTACAATATTTTAAATCAAACATAAATATAAAATTAACAGGCGCGAGCACAACATTAGAAAAACCGGAGGCGTAATATTGTTCACTTTTTACCGGCGCAGAAAACGTATAAACTCGACGACAATCGAACGGGCGCACGCATGAAAAATTAACCAAGCGGTCGCTGACGACGTTTCGCGGCAACACAACATGCACTGGCGAAAAGAGGGTTGCATGTGCACGGATCAATTTCTACCAAACAAAAAGAGTGTTTTGCGGTTTTAAAAGTAGTCTTGCAAGGAGTTCCTTAAGTGTGTCGCTCTATGCAGAAATGTCGCACTGAATATCGATGAAAAGGGTCAATAAATGTTTATAAATTGACGAAAGAAAGTGGAGGAATGTCGTATTCGGTAGTGGCCTTGTGTGTGCAATTGGATCCGTGCGAAACCGGGTCGCGCGACAAGAATTCCGGAACAATAAATCGACGGATCGGAATCCCGGAATCCGTGTTTGTTTTAGGTGCAAACGTCGGTATTCCGATGTTCCGGGTTCCGGGTTTACGGCCGCCACAATCGGGAATCGATCGGCGCCACTCAGTCAATAGAGCGCGGCGGAGGCCGACATCAACATCGGAATATATATTCTCTCTTTGAGCGATTCTCTAAAAAATTTAATACCACCAAATGTAGAAAAATAATTTTTAATTATTATACAGGGCCCGCATCTCACCTCCCGTCTTCTATACCTCGGTTACTAATTACGTTAGGATTTCGATATTTTGCAGAATAAATTTGCATCCTATGATGCATTTCAGGAAAATATTTTTGATTACACAGGGTGTCCCAAGATTAGAATAGAAATTCGATGCGAGTGTAGCATCAGAATACTATACATTCCCCACGATCAGACGAACTAAACAAATAAAATAATGACCAGGAAAACTAGGATAATAAGGAATCGTGGTTGGGGAGATCTATTACGCCGAATTGATTTATAGCCGACCGTAAAATTAAGTTATTAGCCTGTAATTTTGTAAATTTTGTAGCCCGCTTTTATGAACCGTTGCATATATATTGGCCCTTCGAAATGGCACAAGCGGTGCCGTGCGTGATAAATGGTGAATGCGCCGGGTGCCAAAATAATTAACTAGAACATAAGAGGCTCTACATAACTGCGAAGTTGCATTCATTGGAAAGTAAAACGAGTCTAAATGAATTATTTTTTTTTACTACAATTCTGTCCTAATTCGAATATTTATTAGGAATAATGGATTCTCAGCCACCTGTTTTGACTGCCCTATAAATACTTTCATTTCTTATACCCGAATAACTATAAAACAAATGTTGATAAGTAATTAAGACGACTGAGCAAACTTTGAATATTCGATATATTAAAGCTGAAAGACCTCTGTTCAATTGCTTGTTGAGGTCATTTGTAAAACAGTATCAATAAATCTCTCTCTCTCTCTTTCTCTCTTTGTCTATATCTCTCTCTTGCTCTCTATCGATATATTATTACCTATTTTATGGTTAAAACATAATTGCATTTTAATCTAGTATTATGAAGATATCAACTTTAACAAGTTGGATTATGCATGCATAGTATTTATTAATAAAGGCAATGCACTATAAACGTATGCGCCATTTAGCATATTCCTATTCATGAGTTCTCGGACTTGATTGTAAAAATGACCGGCTGCGAGATCTTTATCTGAAACACGACCGAGATTACCGAGTAAATAAGCGAAAGCACGCGCATAATTTTCGCCATTAATCAATTTCACATTTATCGCGTGATTCGCACTTTAAGAGCTCAGTTTTAAGTGCAATATAGAGTTATACCTCAAGTAATGCACATTTAAAAAAATAAAAAAATTACAAAACATTCTGTTAATTACATTCTAGGTAATATTTGCGGTGTTGACTTATGTAAAACTTGAAAGAGTTGTGGCATTAATCACATTATTATCGATGTGAAGAATTTCCCGGCGCATTCACCTGGGAATGGAAATTCATATTAATTTATTCGTTATTTTACCCAAAAAAAATAATTTAAAGCGCTTAAGTGGACTTTTCTCTAGATGTTAATGTTAAAAAATTAAATTTTAAACGTGTCAAAAAAATAAAAACTTGAAAAAAACAGTTTTGCACTATTGGTTTAAAAAATAAATAAAAAATAAAAATAGCGCCTCGTTAATAAAATCATACAAGTTATTTACTAAATAAGGCCTGATAGTTCCGTTAAACAAGTTTGATTGATATGAATTATACAGGGTATCCAAAATTTAGTGTCAAACATTAAAAACTTTAAAGCACTTTATTTTTCTTATTTTTAAATTGGAGCCCCTGTATATTTTTATGTCATTTAATGTCAATTTGAACGAAATTTTAAAGAAATGTTAAAGCACGTTGACTAGATTTTGTTAATTTTCCTGAAAACTCCTTAAAAATTGAAATCAATTTTTCAGCAAATATTTTTGATACATTTAGCTATGAAACAAGAGAAAAATACAATAGTAGACAATCAGTAGTTTCGAAAGAAAAACATCGCTGTTTAAAAAAAAAATGTTCTTTTTTTATTTTCATCAAAACCCTTCAAAGAATTTAAATACCTTAAAAAAAAATAATACGGAAATATGTATCTATGAAATAAACGAAAAATCCAACACTGAGCTATCGTTCGCTTTTCCAGATTTTCCAATAAAGCATTGCTGCTTTCAAACAAAAGCACTGCGACAAGATTTTTTTAATTTTCTTGAAAACCGTTTGATAAATTTCAAAATTTTCAGAAAATATTTTAAAAACATGTAGCTAGGCAACAAATCCAAGACTAAATTACCATTAGCTTTTCCAGAATTGCCAATGAAACATCGCCGTTTATAAAAACAATTAAACTAGATTTTTTTAAATTTTCTTCAAATTTCGCCAAGAATACAAATGCCATTTAAAAAAATAATATAGTATTATATATCTATGAAACAGAAAAAAAATTCAACACCAGGCTATCATTTCCTTTTACAAAGTTTTCAATGAAAAATCGCTGCTTCCAATGAAAATCGCTTCGGCAAAAAAAAAATATTAACGTGCGGGAAAGTACTTTCCCGCACGCTTGAATTAAATGAAGGTATTTTCTGTGCACTTGCTAACTTTTTGTTCCTTACAACAATCCTTTCATACTTTATGTTTGATTTTTTTGATAGCAAATTCGGCGCGATAGAGCTCGCAACATCTGCAATATCAGGCGGTACACTTATAGAATCACGTTAGTTGCTATTTTTACTCATAATTATCTGCCGAAACAACAATTTTATCAACGTCGCACAATTAACTGACGTTTACTGTCATAAACGTCAGTTTTGTTTCCATATATCCGCCCACTAGATACAAGAGCGTCCAAGATTCGCCACCTCATGATAAAGCGAAAATATTAAATATGAAAAATATCACAAAAACATTTAAACAAATATTGAAGGCAATAAAGAAATGAACATCTTTTACTTGAAAATATATTTTTTATAAAATCATTGTTTATATTTGGTTTATAATTATGAAACGATAATAGTTACAGCAGATTTATGTGAATAATAATTGTAGAGAATGCTGAAATGAACACCTTATAAAGAATAAGTTTTTTTCGAAATCTCTTTAGTTTTTGAGTAAACTGAGTTTTTGATTTTGAAGTATAATTTTTCCATCTGCATTAATTTTTTAAACGACAGTTTCATCCAATTTTACACAACGCTCGATGTACATTCAAAATATGATTTCAATTGATAAAATAAACCATGAAAACGTACATATAAGTGGCTATGATATCATCAAGTCGGAGAAAGTAACATGATGGCCACATCACCATTTTTTTAACCTATCAGCTGTGCGTCAGGCATGACATTCACTGACATATCTGAAACAAGGTTATGATTGCACGCAATGTTGCTGATTCTTGACAACTTCTGTTACACTGGCCCTAACGGGACTTGAAAACATTGTTATTTACAATTCAAGTGAATGAAAGCGGGCTTACTCACGAGTGCTGTATTTTTTTTGTCGTTCGTCACTAGTTACTTTGGTCAATTTTAATAGGCTACGCATGGACGACGGCATAGCGCAGCGGAGCCGTCGTTGGTCACCGGTTACTTTGGTCAATTTTAATAGGCTACGAACGGACGACGGCGCAACACAGCGGACCCGCAAAGCCTGTTTGCCGATTTCCATAGATCGTCTATCCCAATCGGCAAACACGTACTTTGCGCACATAATACACAAATAGCTATTTTAAACTGGAATGGTTCTTGCTTTAAAAATCACTCTCGTAATATAATATTTAGAAGCACATTTGGTTCGAATTAATATCTAATGCATATACAGGGTGTTCAATTTAAGTAAAGACATTGAAACATCTCGAAAACTACACATCGAATAAAAAAAAATTATGATTAAAATTTGTTCGCCTCGGAGGGGGACATCTAATGATACGAAACTCGACCCACTACCCTCATCCCCCTAGGGGGTGGGGGTGAGAAATAGAAAAGTTAAATAGGAACCCCCATTTTTTTGTACGGATTTTCATACTCCTGAAAAAATTCAGATAAAACTTTCTTATTTTTTCCCGGAGTATTCAAATCCGCACAAAAAAGGGGGGTTCCTGTTTAACTTAAGGGTAGTGGGTCGAGTTTCGCATCATTACATGTCCCCCTCCTAGGCGAACAAATTTTAATTATAATTTTCTTTTATTCGATGTGTAGTTTTCGAGATATTTCAATGTCTTCACTTAAATTGAACATCTTGCATATCTGTTCGAGAGATGTTAAAATCTCAATTTTGTTGATAATATAATATACAAACAAAGGGTTGTGTGAGATGACCTAGTTGTTGACTAAAATATAACATTTTCGACGCCAAATTTGCACACGAAGAAAAATGTATTACTCGAAGTTGGCGCCCGCAATTATTTTTTAATTGTGTTGTCTGTTTTCCGCACGAACTCCCGGAGTGGGCTAGGTCCGGATGACTGCGGAAAACGGCGGAGGGCTGGGGAGGGGGGTGGCGAACGAGAAAGGGTGGAATTGATTGTGAAGGAATTATTCGCGGCACGCGCCCGCCCCATCCGGCGCGCGATTTTTTTTTTTCGTTACTTTTTTTTTTTTACTTTCTAGGCTGTCGGCGTCGACTTTATTTCAGCCCCTTAATCCTCTAACCTAATTTTCGAGTGTACGTGTACGGACCCCGACTTAAATATCGATTCAAATTTTTCCCTCTAGAATTAGAGAACGCCGGGAGGACGGCTGCAACATAAATTACCATATAAATATCATGCAGAAAGAAAGAGAGAGAAAAAACAATTTATCAAATATGGGTATGATTTTTTAATTGTTTTAACCCTTAGCTAACGAACGCCGCATTATTCGCGATATTAGAAATTACGTTCCTGGCGCATCCACCAAAATATTAATTCACAAATGAGCTCATTTTAAAGGTAGTCAGTTGATAAAATAGAAATTAGAATTATCAGCAATTCTAAAAAAATAATAATAATAATAATAATAATAATTTTATTGGTGCCAGAAAACTCACAGTATTTTACACAGGTCAAGAAAAGAGAAACAAAAAATTGAAAATACAAATATGAGACTATTTAAAATTAAATGTAATATAATTATTCCTCTCAAAAAAAAAACAATTTCAAGCGGATTTTTCAAAGCTTTAGTTGTTGCCTTCGAATTGGATTTTCTCGAGGACGAGTGAACGCAATAATCCGCGCTGAAAATTCCGGCGCAGACTGTTGACAACAATCTTTGCATAGAAATTGCGGGCGATAAGCCGCGACGTCCTCGCGTTACCATCGCCGCTCCCTCCTATAAATATTCATAAATTATAATTAACGTCCCCCTTATTTCCAGAAACTTAATCCCTCCGGAGGGCGGAGAGTAACGAGAGACCGGACCGGAAGATGCACAGACTGCTGCGCCCGGGCGCAATTAAAAATAATTAGGTTTGATTTATGTATTTCTCCGCAGTGCATCATTTACAATATCCGGGGCTCTCCTCTCGCGAAATAATTAATGCGTTCAATATTTATTTTAAATTCGAACGGAATCGAATCGATGTCTGGTTAATTCGTTGATGAATGGCGGTCCGGTCCGGAGCGGCGGCGGCGGTGGTGGTAAACTGGATGAAATTGAAACGGATCAGCGTTCGATTTCGAGCCCCATAAATCCGCGTAACGATGATGGATGTGTTTCATCACAGGTGTTTTGTTTGATTGCAGGTGCTGCGGGGCAACAGCAGCGACGCCTGCGAGGTGAGGGACCCCTGTCAACACGGGGGCATCTGTATATCCACCGACAGCGGGCCCATTTGCGAATGCAGGAATCCGGACTACGAGGGAGAGTACTGTGAAAAGGGTGAGTGCTACTTTTAATTGATAGTTAAAGTTATATTTGCCCATCCAATGGATTTATTTTGGGAAATAGGTAAAACTAGCGATCACTCGAAACGGGACCCAAAATTCGCATTTGAAATGATTCCCTGAAGAAACCACTGGTTCAATTCGGGGTTTCTGTATATCACTGAAAAGATCCCTTCAAGACGCTTTAGGAAATGTACTTTCGCAAGAACAAATTTCAATTTGAAGCCCGTGACGCGTCAGCAAAGAAAACTCTAAAATGGAAAAAATCGAAAAAATCAACTTATTTAATAATCATCGTAGACCCTCATGTAACACCTTTTTCTTCATCAGAAACACGAGCAAAATCGATTGGCGTTAAAAAATTTCACATAGCAAAAATTGCAAAAAAGATGGCATGAACATTATGGAAAATTTTGGAAAAAGTCAATTTTTTCAGACTTTAAACGTCCGTAGCGACTAAACTAAGAATCCAAATCGAACGCGGTTTTCAAATCTGTGCTCCTTGGGTGCAAATTAGTCGGATTCAATTAAATTGGGCAATTTTTAATTTTTGACGAAAACCTGAAAAACTATAATAATAATAATAATAATAATAATAATCTTTATTGTCTATGAATGGTTGCAGGTATATTAGCAATTACATTTTAGACGCGTCAATTTACACATGTTAATAGGTAATACATAAGTAAAACTATTTAGGTAACTAGATCACTTAAACTATAAAATAAATGTTCTAAGAGATACGTGTGAAGAGAACGTTTAAATATGTATATGTTGGGCGAATTTTTAATTTTTGCCGGTATTTTATTAAATCCAAGGCTTCTTACTTTTGCTCAAAAATCGCATTTAAAATGATTTCCTGATGAAACCACTGGTTCGATTCGGGGTTTCTATACTTCATCGTAAAGTTCCCTTCAAGGCCCTTCAAGAATGTACTTGCGCAAGAAACAAATGTCAATTTGAAGCCCGTGACGCGTCAGCAAAGAAAACTCGAAAATTGAAAAAAATGGAAAAAAATCAACTTTTTTAATAATCATAGTAGACCCCCTCACGTAACACCTTTTTCTTCATCAGAAAAACGAGTTAAATCGATTGGCGTTAAAAAATTTCACATAGCAAAAATTGCAAAAAAGATGGCATGAACATTATGGAAAATTTTGGAAAAAGTCGATTTTTTCAGACTTTGAACCTCCGTAGCGGCTAAACGAAGAATCCAAATCGAACGCGGTTTTTAAATATGTGCTCCTTGGTTGCAAATTAATCGGATTCAATTAAATTAGGCGAATTTTAATTTTTGACGAAAACCTGATAAACTACCCAAGGGTCCCCCCTTCTTACGTTTGCTCAAAAATCGCATTTGAAATAATTTCCTGATGAAACCACTGGTTCAATTCGGGGTTACTATACTTCACCGTAAAGATCCTTTCAAGACCTTTTAGAAAATGTACTTGCGCAAGAACAAATGTCAATTTGAAGTCCGTGACGCTTCAGCAAAGAAAACTCGAAAATGGGAAAAAATCGAAAAAATAAACTTTTTTTAATAATCATCGTATTATGTTAAAAAAAATCATAGCTCCTTTAATGTAGCTACCCGGAAGTTCAAACTTACGGATATGAAGGATGTGTGCATCCTCTGCACTTTTTCAAAAATTTTGGCTATAAAAAAATTTGACGCGACGCAGCTCGATACCCACCAGAGATGGGCAAAACTGCTACTTTTGAATCACGTTGCTACCAGTGATTGCTACTTTTTAATATCAGTGATTTTAAACTGTGACTATGATCACAAAAACATCGCAGAAAAAAATATAAAAAACGCAGGAAAAATTCCATAAAAAATCATCCTCAATGGTCGAAGTATTGCTTATTCAAAATCAATTTGGATTTTGTAAATTCTTAATTATCAATAGAGATATGGATTTTTGAAGATTTTTGTTTTAATTTTCTGAGCACCCGAACAAAAACATAGCAGAAAGAAATATAAAAAATGCAGGAAAAATTTCATAAAAAATCATCCTCAATGGTCGAAGTATCGCTTATTCAAAATCAATTTGGATTTTGTAAATTCTTAATTATCAAAAGAGATATGGATTTTTGAAGATTTTTGTTTTAATTTTCTGAGCACCCGAACAAAAACATCGCAGAAAGAAATATAAAAACGCAGGAAAAATTCCATAAAAAATCATCCTCAATGGCCGAAGTATCGCTTATTCAAAATCAATTTAGTTTTTGTAAATTCAACAATTTTCAGTAGAGATATGGATTTTTGAAGACTTTTGTTTTAATTTTCTGTGCACCTGAACAAAACATCGCAGAAAAAAATATAAAAAACGCAGGAAAAATTCCATAAAAAATCATCCTCAATGGCCGAAGTATCGCTTTTTCAAAATCAATTTGGATTTTGTAAATTCAATAATTTTCAACAGAGATATGGATTTTTGAAAATTGTATTTTATTTTTTTGAGCACCTGAACAAAATCATCGCAGAAAAAAATATAAGAAACGCAGGAAAAATTCCATAAAAAATCATCCTCAATGGCCGAAGTATCGCTTTTTCAAAATCAATTTGGATTTTGTAAATTCAATAATTTTCAAGAGAGATGTGGATTTTTGAAAATTGTATTTTAATTTTTTGAGCACCTGAACAAAATCATCGCAGAAAAAAATATAAGAAACGCAGGAAAAATTCCATAAAAAATCATCCTCAATGGCCGAAGTATCGCTTATTCAAAATCAATTTTAGATTTAGTTTTCATGTTATATAGTAAATTATGTTTCAATTACTCTTTTTTTTTTATTTTATTGTATATGGAAATGCTTTGTAAAAAAGGTGTTAACCGTTGGATGAATAAATAAATAAATAAATAAATAAATAAATTTGGATTTTGTAAATTCTTAATTATCAATAGAGATATGGATTTTTGAAGATTTTTGTTTTAATTTTCTGAGCACCTGAACAAAAACATCGCAGAAAAAAATATACAAAAAAGGCAAGAAAAATTCCATAAAAAAATCATTCTCAATGGCCGAAGTATCGCTTATTCAAAATCAATTTGGTTTTTGTAAATTCAACAATTTTCAATAGAGATATGGATTTTTGAAGACTTTTGTTTTAATTTTCTGTGCACCTGAACAAAACATCGCAGAAAAAAATATAAAAAACGCAGGAAAAATTCCATAAAAAATCATCCTCAATGGCCGAAGTATCGCTTTTTCAAAATCAATTTGGATTTTATAAATTCAATAATTTTCAACAGAGATATGGATTTTTGAAAATTGTTATTTTAATTTTTTGAGCACCTGAACAAAATCATCGCAGAAAAAAAAATAAAAAACGCGAGACAAATTCCATAAAAAAATCATCCTCAATGGGCGAAGTATCGCTTATTCAAAATCAATTTGGTTTTTGTAAATTCAACGATTTTCAATAGAGATATGGATTTCTGAAAATTTTTGTTTTAATTTTCTGAGCATCTGAACAAAAACATCGCAGAAAAAAATATAAAAAACGCAGGAAAAATTCCATAAAAAATCATCTTCAATGGCCGAAGTATCGCTTTTTCAAAATCAATTTGGATTTTGTAAATTCAATAATTTTCAACAGAGATATGGATTTTTGAAAATTGTATTTTAATTTTTTGAGCACCTGAACAAAATCATCGCAGAAAAAAATATAAGAAACGCAGGAAAAATTCCATAAAAAATCATCCTCAATGGCCGAACTATCGCTTTTTCAAAATCAATTTGGATTTTGTAAATTCAATAATTTTCAACAGAGATATGGATTTTTGAAAATTATTATTTTAATTTGTTGAGCACCTGAAAAAAACATCACAGAAAAAAATATAAAAAACGCAGGAAAATTCCATAAAAAATCATCCTCAATGGTCGAAGTACCGCTTATTCAAAATCAATTTGGTTTTTGTAGATTCAACGATTTTCAATAGAGATATGAATTTTTGAAGATTTTTGTTTTAATTGTTTTGAGCACCTGATCAAGGAGGAGCATTTGGAGATTTCCGCAGTTTTGAGAATTGTTTTTATTTTTAATTTTCAGTTAATGAAGTTTGCAATTTAAAAATTGGTTTCGTGGTATTATTTCAAAATATATATTTAGATATTAGAGTAAATGGGAGTAAACAGTATTGAATATAAAATAATATGTAGAAATGCTATTCTCCATTGTCTTCTAACAATCACGTTTTTAGGTAATTGTTGTGATTTTAAGGAGCAATCACAGTTTAAGTGACAGTTTAAATATCAGTGATTTTAAGTAGCAGTGATTTTAAGTAGCAGTGATTTTAAGTAGTAGTGATTTTAAGTAGCAGTGATTTTAACTAGCGGTGATTTTAAGTAGCAGTGATTTTAAGTAGCAGTGATTTTAAGTAGCAGTGATTTTAAGTAGCAGTGATTTTAAGTAGCAGTGAAATTCGCCTATTAGTAACAGTAACGACCTGTGATTTTTTAATATCACTTAAAAATCGTGGTACGTGAAATATCGTCCATCCCTAATACCCACCCGTATCTCTGTCATTATCATTTTAAATTCGACATGTGTATTTACAATTCACCTGGCATTTTGCGGTGCGGAATCGATTCCGCCGAACGCACTCCATCATATCTGCCCGACTTCCGATGGCGGTCCGTCGGAATTAAGCGCGTTTTCACGGCGACTGCACGCGAGCCGCCCCGCCGGCCAATTTCCGGTTCTGTCCGGAAAAATGAGAGTCAGCTAGTCGCAATAAACTCGAGTTGATCGTTTGTGTCGAGTCACTCCCCAACTATTACAAGAAAGTCGTCGACGAAAGAGAGCGAGCGAGAGGCAGAGAGAGATGAGAAGGAAAAATGATCGGGGGGTGGCATAATTTTCTAATTTCCTCGCGCGAAACGGGCGGTGAAAAATTGGCCGCGAGATGCGCTCGCGAACGAAGCAGGAAATTAAGGTCGTTTCCGGTTCGGGACACACTTTGTCACTAAACTATTTCTCGAATATTCAACTTTTTTTTGATATTATTAGGTGCACAGTGGAAGTAAACGGTTTGCGGTTAAGTTTCCAGGCGAGGCGAAGAATACTTTTAATTTAGTACTGCTACTACTCTCAACCGCATTAATTAATAACAACTTAATCACAGTTTAAGTAACTAATAGAAATTTTCAAAAAACGCGAAATCGACTTTCAAGTGATGTAATTTTTTGTATCGACAAAATATTTCAATTTTTTTCAGTAATTTTGAAAGAGGATCATATCTGCGTGATTTTCCGTAATATTCGCGCGATTGCAGTAACTAATAACAACTTAATCACCGTTTAACTTACTAATAACAATTTTCAAAAAAACGTGAAATCGACTTTCAAGTGCTGTATTTTTTTGTTTAGGCAAAATATTTTAATTTTTTTCAGGGATTGAGAAAGGGAATCATTTCTGCGTGATTTTCCGTAAGATTCACGCAACTGCTGTAACTGATAACGGCTTAATCGCAGTTTAAGTCACTAATAGAAATTTTCAAAAAAATGCGAAATCGACTTTCAAGTGATGTAATTTTTTATATCGACAAAATATTTCAATTTTTTTCAGTGATTTTGAAAAAGGATAATTTCTGCGCCACTTTCCGTAATATTCGCACGATTGCAGTAACTGATAACAATTTAATCACAGTTTAACTCACTAATAACAATTTTCAAAAAAACGCGAAATCGACTTTCAAGTGCTGAATCTTACGAAAAATCACGCAAAAATGATCCTCTTTCTTAATCCCTGAAAAAAATTAAAATATTTTGCCTAAACAAAAAAATTACAGCATTTGAAATTCGATTTTGCGTTTTTTTTCTAATTGCTATTAGTAACTAACCGTGATTAAGCTGTTATCATGTTATGAGTTACTGCAGTTGCGCGAATCTTACGGAAAATCACGCAGAAATGATCCTCTTTCTTAATAACTGAAAAAAATTTAAATATTTTGTCTTTACAAAAAATTACAGCAGTTGAAAGTCAATTTCGCGTTTTTTTGAAAATTGCTGTTGGTGACTTAAACTGCGATTAAGGCGTTATTAGTCACTGCAGCTCCGCAAAACTTTCGAAAAATCACGCAGAAATGATCCCTTTTCTTAATCACTGAAAACAATTGAAATATTATGTCTTTATAAAAAATTACAGCAGTTGAAAGTCAATTTCGCGTTTTTTTTTTTTTAAATTGCTGTTGGTGACTTAAACTGCGATTAAGGCGTTATCAGTCACTGCAGCCCCGCAAAACTTTCGAAAAATCACGCAGAAATTATCCTTTTTCTTAATCACTGAAAACAATTGAAATATTATGTCTTTATAAAAAATTACAGCAGTTAAAAGTCAATTTCGCGTTTTTTTGAAAATTGCTGTTAGTGACTTAAACTGTGATTAAGGCGTTATCAGTCACTGCAGCCGCGCAAAACTTTAAAAATATTATCCCTTTATAAAAAATTACAGCAGTCGAAAGTCAATTTCGCGCTTTTTTTTCAAATTGCTGTTAGTGACTTAAACTGCAATTAAGGCGTTATCAATCACTGCACCCGCGCAAAATCGAAAAATCGTTGATTTTTCAAAATTTGAAATAGGCCCGGCTCATAACTTTTACAAAATTTTTCATAAAGGATCAGGTTTTCATATTTTAGAAAAATCCAGGAATACTAAAGGCGTACTTTTCCAAATAATCACTGTCAAACTCAAGAATGACCATTTTCTGCGCTCAAAATCGAAAAATCGTTGATTTTTTCAAAATTTGAAATAGGTGCCGCTTCCTAACTTTTACAAAATTATTCATAAAGGATCTGGTTTTGATATTTTAGAAAAATCCAGGAACATTAATGGCGTACTTTTTCAAATAATCACTGTCAAACTCAAGAATAACCATTTTCTGCGCTCAAAATCGAAAAATCGTTGGATTTTTCAAAATTTGAAATAGGCGCCGGCTCCTAACTTTTACAAAATTATTCATAAAGGATCGGGTTTTCGTATTTTAGAAAAATCCAGGAATATTAATGGCGTACTTTTTCAAATAACCACTGTCAAACTCAAGAATGACCATTTTCTGCGCTCAAAATCGAAAAATCGTTGAAATGCGGAATCTTAACTTCTACAAAAATATTCATAAAGGATTGGGCTTTTAAATTTTATAAAAATACAGGTACGTTAATTGCGTATTTTTCCAAACAATCACTGTCAAACTCAAGAATTACCATTTTCTGCGTTCAAAATGGAAAAATCGTTGATTTTTTCAAAATTTGAAATAGGTACCGACTCCTAACTTTTACAAAATTATTCATGAAGGATCGGGTTTTCGTATTTTAGAAAAATCCAGGAATATTAATGGCGTATTTTTCCAAATAATTACTGTCAAACTCAAGAATGTCAATTTTCTGCACTTGAAAATCGAAAAACCGTTGATTTTTCAAAATTGAAAACAAATACGGACTCTTAACTTTTACAAAAATATTCATAAAGAATTGGGCTTAAAAATTTTACAAAAATCCAGGTACATTAATTGCGTATTTTTCCAAATAATCACAGTCAAACTCGAGAATTACCATTTTCTGCGTTCAAAATAAAAAAATCGTTGATTTTTTCAAAATTTGAAATAGGTGCTGACTCCTAACTTTTACAAAATTATTCATAAAGGATAGGGTTTTTGTATTGTAGAAAAATCCAGGAATATTAATTGCGTACTTTTCCAAATAATCACTGTCAAACTCAAGAATGTCAAATTTCTGCTCTTGAAAATAAAAAAATCGTTGATTTTTTACAATTGAAAACAAATGCGGACTCTTAACTCTTACAAAATTATTCATAAAGGAGTGGGCTTCCAAATTTTACAAAAATCCAGGTACGTTAATTGCGAATTTTTCCAAATAATCACTGTCAAACTCAAAAATTACCATTTTCTGCGTTCAAAATGGAAAAATCGTTGATTTTTTCAAAATTTGAAATAGGTGCCGCCTCCTAACTTTTATAAAATTATTCATAAAGGATCGGATTTTCATATTTTAGAAAAATCCAGGAATATTAATGGCGTACTTTTCCAAATAATCACTGTCAAACTCAAGAATGTCAATTTTCTGCACTTGAAAATCGAAAAATCGTTGATTTTTCAAAATTGAAAACAAATGCGGACTCTTAACTTTTACAAGATTATTCATAAAGGATTAGGCTTTCAAATTTTATAAAAATCCAGGTACGTTAATTGCGCATTTTTTCCAAATAATCACTGTCAAACTCAAGAATGTCAATTTTCAGCTCTTGAAAATCAAAAAATCGTTGATTTTTCAAAATTGAAAACAAATGAGGACTCTTAACTTTTACAAAAATATTCATAAAAGATAAGGCTTTCAAATTTTACAAAAATCCAGGTACGTTAATTGCGTAATTTTCCAAATAATCACAAATTCAAGAATTACCATTTTCTGCGATCAAAAAACGAAAAATTGTTCTTTACTTAATATGCAAAACAAGCGCTCAATTATCTTTAAGCAATGTAACAAAAATTAGAAGCCTGCATATTTATATTTTTAACAATTTCTCTTAACTATAACTTGCAATAATTAACAATAAAAAAAAATTGGTTTTACTTTTTGCAACATTGAGTGCCGAAAATTATTATTCTTGAGTTTGATGTAATTATTGGGGAAACTGACTGATGAACAGGTTTGAGTTTTCTCGAATTTTAAAGCCCAATCATTCTTTAAATAACTTCATAAAACTTTAAAGTCTGTTCTTGTTTGGTATTTTGAAAAATCATGCGTTTTTAGATGTTAAGAGCCAAACAAATTTATTTTTGGGTTTGATTGTGACTATCAGAAAAACCAGGTACTTACCTTGCTTGAGTTTTTCAAGAATATGAAAGCCCAATCACTTGATTTTGTAAAAATTATAAATGTGACATGTCTTGGATCAAATAATTTTTTTTTCATAAACTGAGCTCCAAAAATGGCCACTTGAGGTTTGATGATAATTATTTTGAAAACTACGTGATTAACGTGCTTGTTTTTTTTATATAAAAGCCCAATCGTTTTTAAAGGATTCTGTAAAAGTTGAACAACTGAACTTTGGGTTTGATAATGATTATTGAGAAAACTGACTAACGAACATAGGTTTTTTTCTATTGTTCTAGTCGTTATTGAATACTTTTAGAAACTTGTTACCAATTTTTCGCTTTTGGAACGAATTATATTTAACTGAACAAAATCTCTCAAATGCAAATTATCTATTCTATTAAGTATTTTCTTTTTAGTTTTAGACATGTGTTTTTATTAAGAAATTGTTCTGCGGTCAGAAAATTAATTTAACAATTTTCCTGTAATTTTTTGTTTAAACAAAATATTTTAATTTTTTTGAGTGCCTTAAAAAGTGGATAATTTCTACGTGATTTTCCGTAAAAAAATTGAATTATATGATACCCATAATCAAAATTATACGCAGTATATAATACAAAAAAATGAAGAAAAAAAAACACATAATTTTTCATTCGATAATGGAACATTATTCCCGAGAGGGTCGAGTTTCTGTAGGTTGGGAATCAGTGGCTCCATTCATCGAATTGCATAGGAGGTAGAAAAAGGTAAGCCCTTAAATCGTCGGTTCAATGATTAGGTCCGATTGTCGTCCATAGAATGCAGCAGCCACCCCTTAACTCCAGATTTCCATCCAACGTACATATCTACCCCATGCGATCTCCGGGGATTTCCATTTACTCGACCAAGACTTTTCCGCATCCGCATCGGTCTCCACTTTGATCCTTGATGGATTAAACTATTTTTCAAATTAATTTGCCTTTTTAAACATTTTTTTTTTAATTCTCTCTCTCTCATTATTTTTGTAAGAAAGCTTTTTATGGTTCATTATAATTTTCTAATGGTTGTACTTTAAATTTACAAGTAAAATTATTATTTAACATAATCCCAACAGAAAATATAGTTATGTTTAATACAACCCCAATAGTGCGCGTCCTCTAACGTTTTTGAATTATACAAGAGGTAGAGAGAGCCACTGAAAATCCAGGCTTTCGGAGTCGGTCGACTGCGTCCAACAACACAACTCCCCTGAATTATGAAGGACGTTCCAGTCTTTTCCGCGTGTTTTATTTATATTTTCCCGTCTCTCGGATGGAACGGGACTCTCGTCGATAAAGTCCCCGGGAAACGAAGAGAAAAAAAAACACACTGCGTATAAATACCGGGCCTCCGCCACTGGATTCCGACGGCTTTGTTCTTTCCGGCCGCAGAAACGTCACGTTTTCATTCTCGCTTTGGGATCATGTGCTCTTCTGTAAATTAAATTTTCAACACGCTCGATTCCAACATTTACATAAAGAAGACTAGAAAAAAAAAACAATCACATCGAAAAAAATCGAACGGAACGTGAAATAGTCGAAAAAAAAAATATGAAAATAGTTGCCATCGACTTGAAATTTCACAAATTTATTCATAACACATCCGGGATTATAAATACAAGGAAATTTGTAAACACCCAATCCCAAAATTTTGAAATAATCTCATTCGAACGGAATGTGAAGTTGTCGGAAAATACCAAAATTTCCGAGTCTTGAAAAAAAAATATAAAAACAGTTGCCATCGACTTGAAATTTCACAAATTTATTCAAAACACATCCGGGATTATATATACATGGAAATCTGTAAACACCCAATCCCAAAATTTCGAAATAATCTCATTCGAACGGAACGCGAAATTGTCGGAAAATACAAAAACTTCCGCGTCTTGAAAAAAATATAAAAACAGTTGCCATCGACTTGAAATTTTACAAATTTATTCAAAACACATCCGGGATTATATGTACATGGAAATTTGTAAACACCCCATCCCAAAATTTCGAGATAATCCCATTCGAACGGAACGTGAAATTGTCGGAAAATACAAATATTTCCGCGTCTTGAAAAAAATATAAAAACGGTTGCCATCGACTTGAAACTTTACAAATTTATTCAAAACACATTGGGGATTAAATATACATGGAAATTTGTAAACAACCCATCCCAAAATTTAGAAATAATCTCATTCGAATGGAACGTGAAATTGTCGGAAAATACAAAAATTTCCGAGTCTTGAAAAAAAATATAAAAACAGTTGCCATCGACTTGAAATTTCACAAATTTATTCAAAACACATCCGGGATTAAATAAACATGGAAATTTGTAAACACCCCATCCCAAAATTTCAAAATAATCTCATTCGAACGGAACGTGAAATTGTAGGAAAATACGAAAATTTCCGCGTCTTGAAAACAATATAAAAATAGTTGCCATCGTCTTGAAATTTCACAAATTTATTCAAAACACACTCGGAATTATAAATACATGGAAATTTGTAAACACCCCATCCCAAAATTTCAAAATAATCTCATTCGAACGGAACGTGAAATTGTCGGAAAATACAAAAATTTCCGCGTCTTGAAAAAAATATAAAAACAGTTGCCATCGACTTGAAATTTCACAAATTTATTCAAAACACATCCGGTAAATATACGGCTTAACTGGCTCATTTTTTTAATTTGGGCTCGTATACGGATTTCGTGTCGAATTTTTAGATTTAAGCGCCGAAAGTTTTGAATTTAGATTGTACATTTTGGGTTTACCGTCAAGATTGCACATTAGAGATTTTGGAATATTCAAATTCTAATTTTTATTAGAAATGAAAGAGATCAATTCCGAGTTTTTGACACAATTTTTTTTTTAAGAGGAAGGATGGTTGACGGGAATTCGGGTTGATGCGGATGATTTGGAATTGGCGTAAGCATGTACTATTCTTCGGCCACTAACGATATATAAGTTTTTGAAGATTTCATTTTTAATAATGAATGGGACATACACTAAACATCCATGGATCTGCGACCACTTCTTCGTTCCGAAAAAGTGACCGCCCGGATGGGATTCGAACCCACGACCACGAGGCCCGTGAGGAGGAGCTCTACTCACTAGGCCACCGCGACCCCCAACACAATTTAAATATTTTAAAATTCGTGAGTTTGATTCTCTTGCGTAGATTAAATTGTATTTCCAAGATAAGGTGTCATCTGGGTGATTGAACACATACATGCCAACGATAGCAACTACACATTTGAGATTTAATGTAATTTAAGAATTTTTTTTTTTTCAATTAAACAGGGGCGTATTTTTGTGGTTTTTGGGCGTATTTCCAAGATAGGGTACCATCTGGGAAATTGAACACATGAATGCCAACGACAGCAACTACACATTTGAGATTTAATGTAATTAAAAAAAAAAATTTTTTTCAATTAAACGAAATTAATTGTCCACCATTCAATATTGATCTCGTTCCGTATAATCAGTTTATAGTTTGTGGCCGTTTGTGGCGATAAACAATTAACTTTTCGCGTGTTTCCCAAGTAATAATCGGATTAACGATGTCGATCGGTTCGAATCAATTAGCGGACAATCGGCTCGGACAAACGCTGCTCTATGTATCGAATAAACGAGCCGATTTCCGGTCGCCCCTTTTCTGAGGGATGGGGGGAGGGGGATTTAGGGGACCATCGACCACTCCCTTTTGCCATTGTTGTGGTGAGAAAGTGATCGACAGTGGAGATAGTTCATTAATCTCACCCTCCCTATTGACCGCAATCACATTATTCCATAAATTTGATTTAAAATTGATTACTAAGATTTTTTAATTGAAAATATATAAATTTTACAGTTTAACTGGAGAAGAAGGGGGTGTTGATTTGTGCAATTTAACATACGGATTTTATTTTTGAATTTATTTGATGCCTGCTCGCTATATTAGTTCGCGCAGTGTAAAACAGAGCAATTGAATTTGTCTCATGCAAATCGCCATTTGAGATGTATTCGAACGGGAAGCGCATTACAAATTCAAGTGGGGTCAGCCTCTAATATCCTAACAGGGGGAACGTGACGCCATCAGGGTCGACGGTGCACGACGTTAGACGGATGCAAAAAAGGGCCCTGATATATTACACGAGGGCCGGGCCACTGTTGCCAGGTGACACTGACAAATATTTGGGCCTTATTTAAAAAGACTAACAGGATTTCACGACCGAGCCCACGTCGAGATAAGGCCCCCTGGATCCAAAGGGGCTGAATGGATTCGTCACATGTCGCGGAAAATTTAATCTACGGTCTTAATCGCCGCACGTTTTCTTCTAGAAGGTTACAAATGACATAATCGGAATTTTATATTGAATCACCTGGCGGATTAAAAAGTTTTGGCGCAGTCGGTAAGATTTTAGCCGTAAATGATTTAATTGTTTTTTTACAGCTTCTGGATTAAAATGGCTCAGTTTTGCGATGGATGAAGTAAAGCGTAAAGCTGACAATTGAGGCGCTCTAGCAAATATATTAATTTTCAACGGCATTCCACCCTCGTTTAACTTATAGACTCTCCCGCCGCGATTTGCCCATACGTTAATAACCATAGAGCATTCCACCCAATAAACCAGTTTAGAATTTAAACGATGAACAATTTAATTTATCATTCCGTGCACTTTGTACAGACCCCCGGGGAATTCTCTGACTCATCGAAATGAATTATTTTAATTATGTACACGCCCCAAACCAGATATGTTATAATTGAGTTTTGCGCAGCACTTCTTAGCCCGCCCCCGTCCTCTTCCTTTTCGGAGTAATTGCACGACTCGATTACGCAAAATAAACAAATTCGCGAAGAGCTTCCACCAATTACAAACCGCGGAAATTAAATTTATCCGTGCGACCGAGTTTTCGATCCGGCAAAATTGGCCTCGCTCTCTTATTGTTTTTTAATGAGCTCCTCCACCAAATTATATCCATCCCCCATCATCATTAAAAAAAACAAACTTAATTATATTACACGGGGGGAGGGATACGAATTCCACGAATTCAACTTATTTTTTATTCCTGTAGTAATTAATAATTAATTTGTTATTGCAGACTATTTGTATTGCGGGGGTGCTGTGTATTTGTTTGGCAAACAGAATGTTTGATGTAATTATGGAAAGACCACGAGTCGATACGTATTTGTGTATTTTTATGTCACATGTATACTCAATGAGTGTTTGCATTGAAAAACAAGCCGGTTTGGATTTCAAGTAGAAAGGATTTCAGTCAATTTTGTTTTCGAATGGCAATTTTAAAGCCAACGGTCTTGGAATTTTATTGTTTATAAATTTCTGTTCATTATACCGTGATTAATTTACGATCAGATGGGCGGGCACTTAAAAATTTTGATGTACAGTCTGTTCCTTATACCATGTCCGGGATGTGTTTTGAATAAATTTGTAAAATTTCAAGTCGATGGCAACTGTTTTTATATTTTTTTTTCAAGACGCGGAAATTTTTGTATTTTCCGACAATTTCACGTTCCGTTCGAATGAGATTATTTCAAAATTTTGGGATGTTGTGTTTACAAATTTCCATGTATATATAATCCCGAGTGTGTTTTGAATAAATTTGTGAAATTTCAAGTCGATGGCAACTGTTTTTATATTTTTTTTTTCAAGACGCAGAAATTTTTGTATTTTCCGACAATTTCACGTTCCGTTCGAATGAGATTATTTCGAAATTTTGGGATGGGGTGTTTACAAATTTTCATGTATATGTAATCCCGAGTGTGTTTTGAATAAATTTGTGAAATTTCAAGTCGATGGCAACTGTTTTTATTTTTTTTTTCAAGACGCAGAAATTTTTGTATTTTCCGACAATTTCACGTTCCGTTCGAATGAGATTATTTCAAAATTTTGGGATGGGGTGTTTATAAATTTCCATGTATATATAATCCCGAATGTGTTTTGAATAAATTTGTGAAATTTCAAGTCGATGGCAACTGTTTTTATATTTTTGTTCAAGACGCGGAAATTTTTGTAATTTCCGACAACTTCACGTTCCGTTCGAATGAGACCATTTCGAAATTTTGGGATGGGGTGTTTACAAATTTCCATGTATATATAATCCCGGATGTGTTTTGAATAAATTTGTGAAATTTCAAGTGGATAGCAACTGTTTTTATATTTTTTTCAAGACGCGGAAATTTTTGTATTTTCCGAAAATTTCACGTTCCGTTCGAATGAGATTATTTTGAAATTTTGGGATGGTGTGTTTACAAATTTCCATGTATATATAATCCCGAGTGTGTTTTGAATAAATTTGTGAAATTTCAAGTCGATGGCAACTGTTTTTATATTTTTTTCAAGACGCGGAAATTTTTGTATTTTCCGAAAATTTCACGTTCCGTTCGAATGAGATTATTTCGAAATTTTGGGATGGGGTGTTTACAAATTTCCATGTATATATAATCCCGGATGTGTTTTGAATAAATTTGTGAAATTTCAAGTCGATGGCAACTGTTTTTATATTTTTTTCAAGACGCGGAAATTTTTGTATTTTCCGACAATTTCACGTTCCGTTCGAATGAGATTATTTCAAAATTTTGGGATGGGGTGTTTACAAATTTCCATGTATCTGAAATCCATTTTTTAAACATTCTAAAATATAAAACGTGTACTTTTAACGTCAAACCCGAAATGTACTCTAAATTCAAAAAAAAAATGTTGCCGCTTAAATCTCAAAATTCGACACGAAATCCGAATTTAAAATTTGAGCCAGTAAAGCCGAATATTTAATCTGAAATCCATTTTTTTTAAATATTCTAAAATATAAAACATGTAATTTTGACGGCAAACCCAAAATGTACACTCTAAAATAAAAAAATGTTAGCGCTAAGATCTCAAAATGCGACACAAAATCCCAATGTCTTAAAATATTAATTTGTTACTTGATGCGAAATTTGAGCGTTGACCTAAACCTCAAAAATACGCCCTGGTTTAAAATCGTAAATTCTGAACAAAAATATTTTCAGCAAATTAAATATCAATTCCGAAACTTGGACTCTAAAATCCTACATTTGGATCAAAAAATCCGAAATTTAGATTCTGACATCTAACATTTGCAGCATTAAAATATAACTTTATGGATTTTTGTAAAAGTTGAAACGTTTAAATAAATAAATTTGGATCCAAAAAATCCGAAATCTAGACCTTAAAAATTTATGATGTCAACGGTAGACCAAAAAAATCTGAAATGTCGGCTTTAAATTCCATTTCAAATCTGAAACTTGGACTCGAAAATCCAACATTTGGATCCAAAAATCCGAAATTTGGATCCAAAAATCGGAAATTTAGACCTTAAATTCCGAAATTAGGGTTTAATTTTTTGGCTCTAAGTGCTTAAACTGTATTTAAAATTCGAAATTTATATCAAATAAATATCAATTAAAATCCCTTCTAATGAAACATGTATTTTATTATTCTTAAAGATAAAATTTTTAATGTTAACGGTAGACCCAAGAAATCTGAAATGTTGTCTCTAAAACTAGGACTCTAAAATCCAACATTTGGATCCAAAAATACAAAACTAAGATCTAAAATCCATTATTCGGATCCTAAAATCAGAACTCAAATTCCCAAATTGGTGTTCACATTTTCAGGGGCTTAAATCATTTGTATTTATTTTATTACAGATTTTATTTTAAATTTAAATTCTTAAAAATCCAATAAAAATTACAAAATCTCAAATGTCGGCTCTAAATTACGATAATTTTAATACCGGCTTTAGAAAGTAATTTTTTTTTAATAAAACACGAAATATTGGCATTAAGATCGAATTTATTTTACTTAAAATTCAAAATTTTGGCCTTACAATCTATCCAATACCTAAAGTCTAATAATTAGACCTTAAATTTTTAACTTGTGCGCTAAAATCCGTAAATTTATAAAATCCAAAATTTCGTTCTTGTCATGCAATACCCAAAATAAAATAAGTACACCTTAATTTTTTTAATTTGTGCGCTAAAATCCGTAAATTTATAAAATCCAAAATTTTGGCCTCACCATGCTATATCCAAAGTCTAATTATTAGACCTTAATTTTTTTAATTTATGCTCTAAAATCCGTAAATTTATAAAATCCAAAAGTTTGTTCTTTTCAGGCAACACCTAAAATATAATAAGTGGACCTTAATTTTCTTTTATGTTGTGCGGTAAAATCCGTAAATTTATAAAATCCAAAATTTTGGCCTTACCATGCGACACTCGAAAGCTAATCAATTAGACCTTAAATTTTTAAATTTATGCTCCAAATTCCGTAAATTTATAAAATCCAAAATTTTGGCCTTACCATGCGATACCTGAAAGCTAATCATTAGACCTTAAATTTTTAAATTTATGCTCCAAATTCCGTAAATTTATAAAATCCAAAATTTTGGCCTTACCATGCGATACCCGAGAGCTTATCATTACACCTTAAATTTCTAAATTTATGCTCTGAAATCCGTAAAATTATAAAATCCAAAAGTTTGTTCTTGTCATACAATACCCAAAATATAATTACTAGACTTTTTTTTTAATTTGTGCCCCAAAATCCGTAAATTTATAAAATCCAAAATTTTGGCCTTACCATGCGATACCCGAAAGCTAATCGTTAGACCCTAAATTTTTTAACTTATGCTCTAAAATCCGTAAATTTATAAAATCCAAAAATTTGTTCTTGTCAAGCAATACCGAAAATATAATAAGTAGACCTTAATTTCTTTTTTAATTTGTGCGCTAAAGTCTGTAAATTTATAAAATCCCAAATTTTGGTCTTACCATGTAATATCCAAAGTCTAATAGACCTTGATTTTTTTTTCAATCCGTAAATTTTACTTTTAATTCAAAAATTAAGTTATAAAATGAGAAATGTCGTCCTAATATCTATCGTAGTTCCCATAATCCAAAAATTGCATCTTGACTCTCAAATTGACACCCAAAAATCTAATTTGGACCCTTATTTTTAAATTATTTTGAATTCTCGTTGAACATTTGGTGAAACATTATTTATTATTATTTTAAAGACAACATTTGGTAGTCTCACAGTTATATTACTTTATATATGTTTCGATCTCGCGAGTGAGAAGTTTTGCAGTTCTATTACTTTATTTATTTCAACATGTTTCGGTCTCGCGACCATTATCAGTTCTTGAGAAAAAAACTGTAAAACTGTTTAAAATGATTATTATATATACAAACATCTTAATTTAAGAATTGATACAATTATATATCACATACATATAAATTTATGTTTTTCCGCAATTCTTAATTACCTATCGACCGGAGGTCTTTCAGCCAAATGATTATTATTTTATTTATTTTCTCAATCGAAATCCTTTCTAATAGAAATTACAAATTCAGTATTCTTGAAAAAATAAATTGCAATTTTAACGGAAAATTCTGAAAATTTGGCTCTCAAATCCTTAAATTGAACTTGAATCAGACAAGAATTTAATTTGAAAATTGAGCCCAAAAATCCGAAAATTGAACATAATTATAGTCTAGAAATTGAGGTTTAAATTAAGAAAATTTAAAAAAATGTACACACTGAAAATTTGACCCTCAAATTCCAAAATTGAACTTTAAAAACATTGAATTTCGTCATGCTTGGTTTTTATGTTATAATAATAATAATAATAATTTATTGATGCCGCCAAGATTTGAATATGTCTTTGCATTTATGTTGGAATAAAAATGTAAAATTTTAAAGGATTTTCTTTGATTATTATTATTATTTTGTATTTTTGTTAAGAAAAAAATTTCGCTTATTAGACGTCGATAATAATTTATTTTTTAATATTGGGCCGAAATCCGCAGCTGGCCCATTAAACAACAAAGGCATTGCAATTTTTTTTTGCATTGCCCTTTTTGTTTTTTAAATGCCACCTTCGGATTAATGATCTCCTCGATAAAAAAAATTTAATTAATTTTCACGGTTTTCTGACCGTGTTTATTTGCTAAAAACACCAGCAGAAAGGAACTGCACAAAATTTAAAACTCGCACTATATTTTTGGTGGATACGCCGGGAAATCTATTTTTTTGACGGTTTTACTTGTTAAATACAACCGCAGAGAGGGACTGCATAAATAAAATTTAAAACTCGCGCCATACTTTTGGTGAATGCGCCGGGAAATCTATCTTTTATGACGTTACTTGCTAACAAACCCTTTAAAAATTCCGTTTGTCGGGGACGAATAGCTTGAAAATTCAGCAGTCTATTTGTAAAATTGTAATGTTTACACTTTCCGATATGCTCCATATATCATATAAGAATACGAGGTGGCTTTTCAGTATCTTATTTACTGTTGAAGAAACTTACATTTCAGCATCCGATTCTTGGATAGTTCTTTTTCCATTTCCATATTTTGTCCGGTCTCGCAGTGGTTGTCGATGATGATTTTCGTTAGGTATCCGGGAGCTTGCGTGCAATAAGCCTCAGGGATTTTCAGATCGAGCTCCCGTATCGGAAATATTAAATTTAAAAAAAAATTCATTCTCTCTCTCGCTGGAATTATAACTCATCCTTGCCCGCTCGGTTTATTAAGGGCGGCTGCAGTCGCATGTGAAGTAAAGGGTCGAATGGTGTTGTGAGCCGGTCCTGCGGCATTATTCGAATTAATTCCTGCATGAATTTGTGAATTTCGCCGTCCCCGAACAACATTATTACCCCGCCGATAAATTTGCGAGGAGGTGAGCCGTGTAAATTAAATTAAACCACCTTAATTAAGCGCCGTTTGTAATTGGTGGTCTCTCCTAGTCGAGTTCCCTGCCCTAGTTTCACCTTCAGCAATCTACATAATAATAATAAATCGATCCTCCAAAACATTTCGCAGCGTTTCTACTAATTATAAATGATGAAAATCATATTTTTTTTCGGTACGTACAGCAAATGTTCTTTCACACGTCAACAACGAAGAATACAAACAAAAATATATTCCCACTCTGTTGGTACAGGAACCGGATGATTACGCAAAAAATATCGGGACCCGAATATATATGTAAGTAGTCGCAAGTTAAGCTTTTGAGAATATGCGTAGCGAAATTAAATTTGAAACGCGTCAAACAGTGCCATTTTGGCATTTGAAAGTTTGCCATGTTAAATATATGGTTTGGGTGGACCCACAAAAAAAAATTCATAAAAAAGTTATAAACAATTTTACCCAAAATTTCATCATTTAAATCGTTCAAGTAGACTCTTATCTACATGTTGTTGTTAAAAAATTGAATTTGAAACGCCTCAAACAGCGCCATATTGGAATTTTCGTCATTTTAAAAAGGGATAACTAGTGTTAAAATGGAAATCACAGTTGGCTATGATTTTATTTGACATATATTTATTTTACTCTTTAATCCGAGCACTCTACATACTTATTTATCAACATAACTGAGTTATTAATTTTTGTTTTAATTTTAGAATGATCGAACAATTAATTTATGTAAAAAAATATCATCGGGAATGAATTATAAAAATTGTCCACGAATTGTGCGAGTATATAGTGAAACCCTTGGCACACTGGAATTTCGTTTATTTTCCCATTAGGTTGGTGTAATAGTGGAGGATGGCTTTTATTGTCTGTCGAGTGAGGAGGCGAAATTGCTTAATAATGAAAATTCTCCGCTCTCCGGCTAATGGAACGTCGCTCCTCCTCGGCTAATAATAAAAAGATTGTTAATTGCCCTGTGAAATTTTATTTAGCGAAAAATTGAGGACAATTAGAAGCGCTCGAACCGGAGAGTGCCATTATTCCGGCTGCTGGAACTCTTTGCAATTACGATCCTCCCGCCCGTTACGTCTGGAACAGGATCGCTTCGAATCACCAAGCACTTCCAACAAAGTCAGTTTTTTACATGTTTTGATTGTACATCGTTGTGAGAATGTACAACTACATATCTGAGGCTTGGATTGAAGAACATACTCGATAATAATTTGTGAAAAAATTAATAAACACATGTGAAAAGGCTGAAAGATCTCTGATCCATTGACCTAAACAGGCCATTTGTAAAAGTGTCTCAATAAATGTATTCTCTCTCTCTCTCTCTCTCTCTCTCTCTCTCTCTCTCTCTCTACATGTGAAAATAGTATAGAAATTCGATGCGAGTGGAGCATCAGAATACTATACTTTCCCCACGACCAGACGAACTAAACAAATAAAATAATGACCAGGAAAAATTTACGTTCTATTATTACATGTTTGTGGTTATGTATACTATACTTTCTCCACGACCAGACGAACTAAACAAATAAAGTAATGACCAGGAAAAATTTACGTTCTATTATTACATGTTTGTGGTTATGTATACTATACTTTCTCCACGACCAGACGAACTAAACAAATAAATTAATATACAGGGTCCTGCATCTCACCTCCCGTCTTCTATACCTCAGTTACTAATTAAGTTAGGATTTCGATATTTTGTAGAATATATTTGTATCCTATGATGCATTTCAGGACACTTTTTCGCCAGTTTAAATGTTAAACAACGCCTGCATAACTTTAATAAAACTTTTTTTTTGTTTTCCGTGTGTATTGTTTTGATGTCTGGGACAAAATGTAAATCGAAATTACACTTAAATCATATTTTCAGCTTGTTTGAAATTATGAACCTTTACTTTACAACTCAAACTAATCTTGCACCATGAAGATCAATCGTTCTTTCTTTCTTCAAAAAGGGAGGCGGGGGCCTCCCCGTATTGTAGTCATACTAACCAAATGAATTGTTTTATTTGAATTATTCAAAATGTATCTACTAAATCTAAAGTTGTCGAAACTACCGGCGCAAAAAGTGAAACAATAAGGTGATCCCAACAAATGGTTTTATTTGAATTCTTTTTCAAATTAGAAAATAAAAACAATGTTTTGCTATTAAAAAACAATGTTTTGCTATTAAAAACTTAATAATTACTTTGAAGTGATTTTTGAGACTAATTTAAACAATTTTCTTACTTGAATATTCCGCATTTTTTATTATTAAGCCTGTATTTTCGTTTTTTTTTTGTCTAATTTTTTGATCATTTGGCGTTAATATTCTTTATTTTGACCTAAATTGTAGTCATACTAACCAAATGAATTGTTTTATTTGAATTATTCAAAACGTATCTACTAAATCTAAAGTTGCCGAAACTACCGGCGCAAAAAGTGAAACAATAAGGTGATCCCAACAAAGCTAATGGTTTTATTTGAATTCTTTTTCAAATTAGAAAATAAAAAACAATGTTTTGCTATTAAAAACATAATAATTACTTTGAAGTGATTTTTGAACCTAATTTAAACAATTTTCTTACTAGAATATTCCGCATTATTTATTATTAAGCCTGTATTTTTAATTTTTCCCGACGAATTTTTAAAATTTTGATCTGCATTTTCGATATTTTTGATCACAATATTTTATCTTTTGTCCTAAATATCCTTCAATTTGACGATTAAATTGTTTAAATTTTCGACTTTTTGGCCCGCATTTTCGATTTTCCCGCCGAATTTTTATGTTCAAGATTTTTGACCTGTATTTTCTATTCTTTTGGGTCTAAATTTTTGATCTTTTGACCTAAATATTCTTTATTTTGGCATACATTTTCGATTTAATTGTTAAAATTTTCGATATTTTTGGTCCGTATTTTTGATTTTTAACCTGTATATTCGATTTTTTTGTCGAAATTTTTGATTATTTGGCCCAAACATTATTTATTTTGACCTAAATTGTTGATTTAATTGGTAATATTTTCGACTGTTTTTATTTTTCCGCCGAATTTTTATGTTCAAGATTTTTGACCTGTATTCTCTATTCTTTTGGGTCTAAATTTTTGATCTTTTGACATAAATATTCTTTATTTTGGCATAAATTTTCGATTTAATTGTTAAAATTTTCGATTTTTTTGGTCCGTATTTTTGATTTTTGACCTGCATATTCGATTTTTTTAGTCGAAGTTTTTGATTATTTGGCCCAAACATTATTTATTTTGACCTAAATTGTTGATTTAATTGTTTAATTGGTAATATTTTCGACTGTTTTTATTTTTCCCGACAAATTTTTAATATATTTTCGGTCAAAATATTTTAACTTTGTATTTTCGTTTTTTTTTTATCTTTTGTACAATTTTTTTATTTTTCCCGACAATTTTTTTATTTTTAAATTTTTGACCTCTATTTTCGATATTTTCGGTCAAAATATTTTAACTTTGTATTTTCGTTTTTTTTTTTATCTTTTGTACAATTTTCTCAGATTTAAAATATTTTTAGAGATATTTTGTGTATTATAAAGGGAAATTCCCATAAATAAATAAATTTCTAATTATTCTTTATTTTGACCTAAATTTTCGATTTAATTGTTAAAATTTTTGATTCTTTGGTCCGTATTTTTTATTTTTCGGGCCGAAATTTTAATTCTAGTTCCAAATTTTTGATTTTATTTTGATTAAAATATCTATAACCTGAATTATTGATTTATATGCGAGATTTTTTTTTATTTTTTCCCGGTATTTTCGAGTTTGTTAAAATTTTCGATTTTTTAGCCTGCATTTATCATCTTTAGATCTAAATTTTCGACTTTCTGGCCAACATTACAAATTTTTATTATTATTTTTTTAATCTTTCGACC
Source organism: Ocypus olens (assembly GCA_910593695.2). NCBI lineage: Eukaryota > Metazoa > Arthropoda > Insecta > Coleoptera > Staphylinidae > Ocypus > Ocypus olens. The sequence goes on along the minus strand of OU343047.1, from coordinate 4,020,178 downwards.
TAAACGTTTCTTTATTTTTCATTTCATTTATTTAATCCTACCTAACTTTTCGATTCTATTGTCAAAATTTTCGATTTTTGGCCAACATTGTAGATTTTTATTTTCTTTTATCTTTTGCCCTAAAATTTTCTTTATTTGTCTGTTAAAATTTTTCTTTCCTTGGTCCACCATTTTTATTTTAATGCCTAAATGTTTTATCGGATATTTTAGATTTTTAGTCAATTTTTTTTATCCAATATTTTAGATTTTTTAACTTTCTTTTATTTTTTGCCCTAAAATTTTCTTTATTTGTCTGTTAAAATTTTTCTTTCCTTAGTCCACCATTTTCATTTTTATGCCTAAATTTTGTATCGGATATTTTAGATTTTTAGTCAATTTTTTTTATCCAATATTTTAGATTTTTTAACTTGTATTAATGATTTCATTTCGTGAGTTTTTTTAATTTTTTTGACTATTATTTTCGAATTTCTGATCAGACACTTATTTTTGGCAAATTATTTTGCTTCTACTTAAGTTTTGAATTTTTTGTCTGTGTTTTTTTTTATTTTCAGATCAGGATTTTTGATTCTTTGGCCCATATTTTAGAATCTTTTGTTTCAATTCGTTTTATTTTGCTTTATTTTGACCAAAATATTCGATTGGTTTGTAGAAATTTTGGATATTTTTTACCTGCAATTTTTATTTTTACGCCCGTTTTCGGCGTTTTGTCTAAATTTTCATCTTTTTAGGCCCTACTTTTTGGCCTGTATTTTGTATTTTCGATTGTTTTGGTTTTAATTTGAGGTCTTTTGGCCGAAATTTTCCTTAGTTCGACTTTTGATTTTTTTGGTCTACCACGGTCTTAATTTTTAATTTTTTGTCCCATATTTTAGATTTTCTAAAACTTGAATTATTGATTTTATTGTGCGAAATGTTTATTTTTGCTATTATTTTCGAATTTCTCGTTGAGAAATATATTTTATATTTATATTTTATTTTATATTTTGTTTTATATTTTATATTCGAATTAATACTTGAATGTACAGGGAGAATCCCGTAAATATATATTATTATTATTATTGGGTTAAGAACTTACTTTAAGCTAAAAAGTGTTATATTTGGGGCTGAAAATGGCAAATTATTTTTCTTTTGTTTGCATTTTCAATTTTTTGGTCTGCATTTTTATTTTCAAGCCAGGATTTTTGATTTTTTGGCCGATATTTTAAATTTTACGCTGTTTTGTTCCAAATTTTTGATTTTTTGGCCAAAATATTCGATTGGTTTAGGAAGATGGTTATTTGTTTCTTCAAAAAGAGGGGGGGATGTATTGTATAAGTGGCTCTACCATCAACATGTTCTACGAGCCGCCACTGGTGTATACTATACTTTCTCCACGACCCGACGAACTAAACAAATAAAATAATGACTAGGAAAAATTTACGTTTTATTATTACATGTTTGTGGTTATGTATACTATACTTTCTCCACGACCAGACGAACTAAACAAATAAAGTAATGACCGGGAAAAATTTACGTTCTATTATTACATGTTTGTGGTTATGTATACTATACTTTCTCCACGACCAGACGAACTAAACAAATAAATTAATATACAGGGTCCTGCATCTCACCTCCCGTCTTCTATAGCTCAGTTACTAATTAAGTTAGGATTTCGATATTTTGTAGAATATATTTGTATCCTATGATGCATTTCAGGAAAATATTTTTGACTATACAGGGTGTCCCAAAAAAGCGTGACGTCATGATGATATATTTTTTTTTAATTACATGCTATGTATTTTATTGCTTATTTGGGTACCTTTTATGGTTGCCTACGTACTCCTATAATTTTATTGGAATTGATTCAGGGATATCAGCAAAAAAAAATTAAAACTAAAAAAAATCCGTTTTGCACTGTTGTTTTAAAAAATGAATAAAAAATAAAAATAGTGCCTTGTTAATAAAATCGTGCAAGGTACTTATTGAATAAGGTCTGATAGTCCCGTTAACCAAGTTTGATCGATATGAATTATACAGGGTGTCCAAAATTTAGTGTCAAACATTTCAAACTTTAAAGCGCTTTATTTTTATTATTTTAAATTGGAACCCCTGTATATTTTTATGTCATTCCATGCAGGATTAAAAAACAAACATTTTTGCTAATAACAACCCTATCCTAATTCCTAACGCAATAAAAGTTATTTGCGGAAAACTCGTTTTACAACCATTTTACTAAATAAAAATCGAAGGTGGCTTTGAAAAACAATTTATTGACATTCAAATTTAACAAAGTGACAAGATTATAGTAATGTGTGTGATTTTCATTCTACAGTGGAGGTGGAGAAAGACTGTTTACATAATTAGCATAAATGAAAAATGCTGCCAAGCGTTATTATTTGCAAAACAAAGCGTCAACATAATTTACAAATAGTACACATCACGGAAGAACATGAATCTGTTGTTGTGTAAATACATATTTGTTTTTTTTTATTCCCCCGTTAATAAATAGCTTTTGTGGTCGGGCACGTTCTTGTGAAAATTAATGATGCTGCGGGGGCGTGCAGTTTACATTGCAGGAACGCGCGGGGCCCGCGTGGATGCGTGCACAATAAATAACAGTTTATCGCGTTTTATTATCGTTAATCACCTTAATCGGAATTAGTTGCAGTTTACACACGGCCCGAACAACTTTTATCTCGTACGTGCAGACCGCGATTTCCCAACAGCGCGCGAGTAATTATTACCGACGATCAATTAAAACGCCAACATTCGCGCGCGCTGCCACTGTGCTGCCGCTGCTGCCTCCGACATGTGCGATAAAACGGTGACTAATTAATCACGACGGAAATTTTCACGTGTGATTTGTAGACAAAAATTTAAAGACAAAAAACCAACTTAGTAATTAGTTCAAAGACATTCCATAAAATTATCATAGGAACTTATTAGCAAGTTGTACATTTGAGTAGTGAAAACAACAGGATGACTGTGAACTAATGGTTAAGCGGAAATTTAAATATTATGCAATCTTAAAGGACTATATCAAAACTTAGACGGCGGTGGTGTAGTGGGTAGAGTGTGAGCGTCCGCCTGCTGCATCACGAGTCGAATAGGTACGACTCCCGGCCCGGGCCGAACATTTTTCCGCTCGGGTCCGTTGTCGTTGTATTTGTCTATCATTATTCATTTATTCATTTAATCATTTAATTTCAAATGTATATAAAAAAATAGGAACCGCCTAGGACGAGGACGAGTATCCTAGACCAATAAAAAAAATCATCTTTTTTTTGTAATCTGTAAATTTTGTAACCTGTAAATTTGAGTGGTCAATAAATATAATAATTATTATTATTACATTAAAACTTTTCTGCGTACAGTATGGCGATCATATAAATAAAATAAGTAGCGTTTCCCGCATGTTCATAACTTATTGCTTATTGAAGAAACGCAATTTCGATCACGTCCTTGGTGACAATCGATAAAAATTTACCGGTCTAGACATCGCCCAATTTGTTGTTCTTCGACAGTCGACCGACACGAGGATTACATCCAGACATGACATCGTCGTATTACATCCATCAAATACCGAACGTCAAACACGAACATATATTATTAATAATTGAACGTGTATTCGGGCGGTTAATTAACGGAGGGAGGGACGCCCACGCAAAACCGCAGATTTCCATCCTCTCGTTGCAAAACACGTTCAGACATAAAAATAATAAATCGAAAAAAAAATACTTCTTTGATTCAATTGCTCAAAATGTTTAATTGAATCGCAAGATATTTGCCTTTAAATTTGATTAAAATTTTTGAAAATGTGTCCATTTTTTCCAGGAGTGAATTTTTGAAAATTGGCGTTTTAATTTATCGAACACTTCAATAAAAAAAAAATCGAAAAAAAATAAATACTTATATGACTAAATTGCTTAAAATGTTTAATAGATTTACAAGCTATCTATCTTTAATCTTAATTAAAATGTTTGTAAATGCGTCAATTTTTCCGTGAGTTATCAATTTTTGAAATATAACATTTTAATTTATCGAACACTTCAATAAAAAAATATCGAAAAAATTAGTTACTCATATGATTATATTGCTCAAAATGTTTAATATATTCACAAGAAAATTGATTAAAATTTTTGTCAGTTTTTAAAAACACATGACGAAAAATGTACCTTTTTCAGTTATTTCTCCGCGGATCCTACATTTCTTTCGCCAGGTGCTTGAATTTTTGACAGATTAATCTTAGATTGCGTGTCTTTACAATTCCGCCAAAAAAATGATCCGAACTTTCCAGTAACAAAAATGGCTGCGCTGAAAAACATACTTTGAGGTCGAAAAATGTACTTTTTACAGTTATTTCTCCGCGGATCCTTCATTTCTCTCGCCAGATGCTTGAATTTTTGACAGATTAATCTTAGATTGCGTGTCTTTACAATTCCCCCAAAAAAATTATCCGAACTTTCCAGTAACAAAAATGGCTGCGCTGGAAAACATACTTTCACATCGAAAAATGTACTTTTTGCAGTTATTTCTCCGCGGATCCTACATTTCTTTCGCCAGATGCTTGAATTTTTGTCAGATTAATCTTAAATTGCGTGTCTTTACAATTCCCCTAAAAAAATTATCCGAACTCTCCAGTAACAAAAATGGCTGCGCTGAAAAACATACTTTCATGACGAAAAATGTACTTTTTGCAGTTAATTCTCCGCGAATCCTACATTTCTTTCGCCAGATGCTTGAATTTTTGACAGATTAATCTTAAATTGCGTGTCTTTACAATTCCCCTAAAAAAATTATCCGAACTCTCCAGTAACAAAAATGGCTGCGCTGGAAAACATACTTTCACGACGAAAAATGTACTTTTTGCAGTCATTTCTCCGCTGATCCTACATTTCTTTCGCCAGATGCTTGAATGTTTGTCAGATTAATCTTAAATTGCGTGTCTTTACAATTCCCCTAAAAAAATTATCCGAACTCTCCAGTAACAAAAATGGCTGCGCTGGAAAACATACTTTCGCGACGAAAAATGTACTTTTTGCAGTTATTTCTCCGTGGATCCTACATTTCTTTCGCCAGGTGCTTGAATTTTTGACAGATTAATCTTAAATTACGTGTCTTTACAATTTCCTCAAAAAAATTATCCGAACTTTCCAGTAACAAAAATGGCTGCGCTGGAAAACATACTTTCACGACGAAAAATGTACTTTTTGCAGTCATTTCTCCGCTGATCCTGCATTTCTTCCACCAGGTGCTTGAATTTTTGACAGATTAATCTTAAATTACGTGTCTTTACAATGCCCCCAAAAAAATTATCCGAACTTTCCAGTAACAAAAATGGCTGCGCTGAAAAACATACTTTCATGACGAAAAATGTACTTTTTGCAGTTAATTCTCCGCGAATCCTACATTTCTTTCGCCAGATGCTTGAATTTTTGACAGATTAATCTTAAATTGCGTGTCTTTACAATTCCCCTAAAAAAATTATCCGAACTCTCCAGTAACAAAAATGGCTGCGCTGGAAAACATACTTTCACGACGAAAAATGTACTTTTTGCAGTCATTTCTCCGTGGATCCTACATTTCTTTCGCCAGGTGCTTGAATTTTTGACAGATTAATCTTAAATTACGTGTCTTTACAATTTCCTCAAAAAAATTATCCGAACTTTCCAGTAACAAAAATGGCTGCGCTGGAAAACATACTTTCACGACGAAAAATGTACTTTTTGCAGTCATTTCTCCGCTGATCCTGCATTTCTTCCACCAGGTGCTTGAATTTTTGACAGATTAATCTTAAATTACGTGTCTTTACAATGCCCCCAAAAAAATTATCCGAACTTTCCAGTAACAAAAATGGCTGCGCTGAAAAACATACTTTCATGACGAAAAATGTACTTTTTGCAGTTAATTCTCCGCGAATCCTACATTTCTTTCGCCAGATGCTTGAATTTTTGTCAGATTAATCTTAAATTGCGTGTCTTTACAATTCCCCTAAAAAAATTATCCGAACTCTCCAGTAACAAAAATGGCTGCGCTGGAAAACATACTTTCACGACGAAAAATGTACTTTTTGCAGTCATTTCTCCGTGGATCCTACATTTCTTTCGCCAGGTGCTTGAATTTTTGACAGATTAATCTTAAATTACGTGTCTTTACAATTTCCTCAAAAAAATTATCCGAACTTTCCAGTAACAAAAATGGCTGCGCTGGAAAACATACTTTCACGACGAAAAATGTACTTTTTGCAGTCATTTCTCCGCTGATCCTGCATTTCTTCCACCAGGTGCTTGAATTTTTGACAGATTAATCTTAAATTACGTGTCTTTACAATGCCCCCAAAAAAATTATCCGAACTTTCCAGTAACAAAAATGGCTGCGCTGAAAAACATACTTTCATGACGAAAAATGTACTTTTTGCAGTTAATTCTCCGCGAATCCTACATTTCTTTCGCCAGATGCTTGAATTTTTGACAGATTAATCTTAAATTGCGTGTCTTTACAATTCCCCTAAAAAAATTATCCGAACTCTCCAGTAACAAAAATGGCTGCGCTGGAAAACATACTTTCACGACGAAAAATGTACTTTTTGCAGTCATTTCTCCGCTGATCCTACATTTCTTTCGCCAGATGCTTGAATGTTTGTCAGATTAATCTTAAATTGCGTGTCTTTACAATTCCCCTAAAAAAATTATCCGAACTCTCCAGTAACAAAAATGGCTGCGCTGGAAAACATACTTTCGCGACGAAAAATGTACTTTTTGCAGTTATTTCTCCGTGGATCCTACATTTCTTTCGCCAGGTGCTTGAATTTTTGACAGATTAATCTTAAATTACGTGTCTTTACAATGCCCCCAAAAAAATTATCCGAACTTTCCAGTAACAAAAATGGCTGCGCTGAAAAACATACTTTCATGACGAAAAATGTACTTTTTGCAGTTAATTCTCCGCGAATCCTACATTTCTTTCGCCAGATGCTTGAATTTTTGACAGATTAATCTTAAATTGCGTGTCTTTACAATTCCCCTAAAAAAATTATCCGAACTCTCCAGTAACAAAAATGGCTGCGCTGGAAAACATACTTTCACGACGAAAAATGTACTTTTTGCAGTCATTTCTCCGTGGATCCTACATTTCTTTCGCCAGGTGCTTGAATTTTTGACAGATTAATCTTAAATTACGTGTCTTTACAATTTCCTCAAAAAAATTATCCGAACTTTCCAGTAACAAAAATGGCTGCGCTGGAAAACATACTTTCACGACGAAAAATGTACTTTTTGCAGTCATTTCTCCGCTGATCCTGCATTTCTTCCACCAGGTGCTTGAATTTTTGACAGATTAATCTTAAATTACGTGTCTTTACAATGCCCCCAAAAAAATTATCCGAACTTTCCAGTAACAAAAATGGCTGCGCTGAAAAACATACTTTCATGACGAAAAATGTACTTTTTGCAGTTAATTCTCCGCGAATCCTACATTTCTTTCGCCAGATGCTTGAATTTTTGACAGATTAATCTTAAATTGCGTGTCTTTACAATTCCCCTAAAAAAATTATCCGAACTCTCCAGTAACAAAAATGGCTGCGCTGGAAAACATACTTTCGCGACGAAAAATGTACTTTTTGCAGTTATTTCTCCGTGGATCCTACATTTCTTTCGCCAGGTGCTTGAATTTTTGACAGATTAATCTTAAATTACGTGTCTTTACAATTTCCTCAAAAAAATTATCCGAACTTTCCAGTAACAAAAATGGCTGCGCTGGAAAACATCCTTTCGCGACGAAAAATGTACTTTTTGCAGTTATTTCTCCGCGGATCCTACATTTCTTTCGCCAGATGCTTGAATTTTTGTCAGATTAATCTTAAATTGCGTGTCTTTACAATTCCCCTAAAAAAATTATCCGAACTCTCCAGTAACAAAAATGGCTGCGCTGGAAAACATACTTTCGCGACGAAAAATGTACTTTTTGCAGTTATTTCTCCGTGGATCCTACATTTCTTTCGCCAGGTGCTTGAATTTTTGACAGATTAATCTTAAATTACGTGTCTTTACAATTTCCTCAAAAAAATTATCCGAACTTTCCAGTAACAAAAATGGCTGCGCTGGAAAACATACTTTCACGACGAAAAATGTACTTTTAGCAGTTATTTCTCCGTGGATCTTACATTTCTTTCGCCAGGTGCTTGAATTTTTGACAGATTAATCTTAAATAACGTGTCTTTACAATTGCCCTAAAAAAATTATCCGAACTTTCCAGTAACAAAAATGGCTGCGCTGGAAAACATACTTTCACGACGAAAAATGTACTTTTTGCAGTCATTTCTCCGCTGATCCTGCATTTCTTCCACCAGGTGCTTGAATTTTTGACAGATTAATCTTAAATTACGTGTCTTTACAATGCCCCCAAAAAAATTATCCGAACTTTCCAGTAACAAAAATGGCTGCGCTGGAAAACATACTTTCACGACGAAAAATGTACTTTTTGCAGTTATTTCTCCGCTGATCCTACATTTCTTTCGCCAGGTGCTTGAATTTCTGACAGATTAATCTTAGATTGCGTGTCTTTACAGTTCCCCCAAAAAAATTATCCGAATTTTCCAGTAACAAAAATGGCTGCGCTGGAAAACATACTTTCACGACGAAAAATGTACTTTTAGCAGTTATTTCTTCGCTAATCCTACATTTCTTTCGCCAGGTGCTTGAATTTTTGACAGATTAATCTTAAATAACGTGTCTTTACCCTTTCGTAAAGAAAATTATCAAAACTTAACTGTAACAAACATGGCGGTGCGCCGTAGGCATATTTTGATCACAAAAATTGAACAGTTTGCACGCAAAATTCAACTGGTTTGCATTCCGCCCAAAAAATATACAGGGTGTATTGCGGGAATATCAATAAATCAATGTGTGTAGATCATAATCATGATGACGAGAAGCGAACTCTACATTTCAAACGTTGTTCTTGCAAACTATTACTTGCAAAAACTGCCAAAAAATTTTGGTTAACAGGTGAAACCAGTTTGGTAATTAATTGAATAAACACGTGGGGACTTGAAGCTTCGAATATTCAACGTGTCCTTGTCTCGTTTTATAATATTTATATTAAATTTATGTTATCTTCTTCGGAATTGTTATTCTCGGCACGAAGGATAACATATCCTCGGCCCGGCCTTTGCAATAATTGAATCATCCGGTTTATTTATGAGGAGGTTGCGGGGGACAGAGGGGGGAGGCGGTCCGGGAATAAAAATGCCGGGCACGGTGCCCTAATCCCGGCAAGAGTGGGGCCCATCTGCTCGGGCGAATTGAATGGGAGCTGGAAGCGCGCGTGTGTGTGTGTGTGTGTGTCTGTGCGCGTCGCGACGCTCGCCAATTCCGAAAAAGAGAAACTATGCAAATGCAAATTGAGGGTACACGAAAATCCTTTTTGCGCCTTTTTCCCCCCAAACCCCCGCTTGTCGTTGAGTTATGGCGCGCTATTTGAATAAAAATAAATTGATGTAAAGGGATGATAAAAGAATACATTTTCTTGGTGGTTCAAGCGAAAATCCGCAAATCAAATTTGATAAAGAAATACATGTTTTTTATTGTACGATTTAAAAAAGAAATGTTTCAAAATTCATATTCGTAAGTCTAAAGATAACGCCCGAAAACTCCTGACTCTTCTTGGATGGACAACCCTGTTTATATTAAAATTAAAGCAAAGATTATGTTCATTTATTTTTTAAATTATTTGGCCCATGTGAGTCTGGCATAAGAATCTTGTCCACAGTCAATCAGATATCTAGTTATAAGGAAGATTATTTTATATTTTTCAATTTGTTTTAAACATCCAAAACTTTAAATCATGTGAACAATCCTTGTTGCTAGGAAACGAATCAAACAACCACAAATCCTGCTCACTCTAGCAGATGCATTATCTATATTTTTGGTACTTTTATTTCTAGTTTCCACTTCTCTTGCTTTATTTCAATATCGATGATGTAATACGTTTTCTTTTTTATTTTCTCAAATTATCAACAATTTTCTTCCATTTCGCACTGGCGTGTATCAACTTCTCCCCCTTTTTAGCATAAATTAAAATCCTGCTCAATAATTAAAGCCACGATACTTCTAATATCCGACTATTAACTTCCACCCTAATGTCTGGTTGCAAGTTGAGAGGACACGCCACAATTGAGGCCCCCTCGTTAAGGGTTTCCGCCCTTCCTTCATAAAGTCTTCAATTAGTATGAAAACATAGATCAATAATATCAGTAAAATAATAAATCTCTTATAAAGTACAGAAGGGGTGTTTTGAGATTCTTTCAGGGGCATAAACTAGAAACAGTTTTGAGTGTTTCTGCAAATTTTCCAGTCTCTAGCAATTGTTTTTATTTTTTTTTTTCAACGCTCGAAGAATTGCGCGATGACAGAATGACTTGAGCACTTTCTCGCGCGGTTATTTCGAAAAGTACGGAAGGGGTGTTTTGAGATTTTTTCAGGAGCATAAACTAGAAACAGTTTTGAGTGTTTCTGCAAATTTTCCAGTCTCTAGCAATTGTTTTTATATTTTTTTTCAACGCTCGAAGAATTGCGCGATGACAGAATAACTTACGCACTTTCTCTTGCGGTTATTTCGAAAAGTACGGAAAGGGTGTTTTGAGATTTTTTCAGGAGCATAAACTAGAAACAGTTTTGAGTGTTTCTGCAAATTTTCCAGTCTCTAGCAATTGTTTTTATATTTTTTTTCAACGTTCGAAGATTTGCGCGATGACAGAATGACTTACGCACTTTCTCTTGCGGTTATTTCGAAAAGTACGGAAGGGGTGTTTTGAGATTTTTTCAGGAGCATAAACTAGAAACAGTTTTGAGTGTTTCTGCAAATTTTCCAGTATCTGGCAATTGTTTTTATATTTTTTTTCAACGCTCGAAGAATTGCGCGTTGACAGAATGACTTGAGCACTTTCTCGCGCGGTTATTTCGAAAAGTACGGAAGGGGTGTTTTGAGATTTTTTCAGGAGCATAAACTAGAAACAGTTTTGAGTGTTTCTGCAAATTTTCCAGTCTCTAGCAATTGTTTTTATATTTTTTTTTCAACGCTCGAAGAATTGCGCGATGACAGAATGACTTACGCACTTTCTCTTGCGGTTATTTCGAAAAGTACGGAAGGGGTGTTTTAAGATTTTTTCAGGAGCATAAACTAGAAACAGTTTTGAGTGTTTCTGCAAATTTTCCAGTCTCTAGCAATTGTTTTTATATTTTTTTCCAACGCTCGAAGAATTGCGCGATGACAGAATGACTTGAGCACTTCCTCGCGCGGTTATTTCGAAAAGTACGAAAGGGGTGTTTTGAGATTTTTTCAGCAGCATAAACTAGAAACAGTTCTGAGTGTTTCTGCAAATTTTCCAGTCTCTAGCAATTGTTTTTATATTTTTTTCCAACGCTCGAAGAATTGCGCGAAGACAGAATGACTTGAGCACTTCCTCGCGCGGTTATTTCGAAAAGTACGGAAGGGGTGTTTTGAGATTTTTTCAGCAGCATAAACTAGAAACAGTTTTGAGTGTTTCTGCAAATTTTCCAGTCTCTAGCAATTGTTTTTATATTTTTTTCCAACGCTCGAAGAATTGCGCGTTGACAGAATGACTTGAGCACTTTCTCGCGCGGTTATTTCGAAAAGTACGGAAGGGGTGTTTTGAGATTTTTTTTCAGGAGCATAAACTAGAAACAGTTTTGAGTGTTTCTGCAAATTTTCCAGTATCTAGCAATTGTTTTTATATATTTTTTCAACGCTCGAAGAATTGCGCGATGACAGAATGACTTACGCACTTTCTCTTGCGGTTATTTCGAAAAGTACGGAAGGGGTGTTTTAAGATTTTTTCAGGAGCATAAACTAGAAACAGTTTTGAGTGTTTCTGCAAATTTTCCAGTCTCTAGCAATTGTTTTTATATTTTTTTCCAACGCTCGAAGAATTGCGCGATGACAGAATGACTTGAGCACTTCCTCGCGCGGTTATTTCGAAAAGTACGAAAGGGGTGTTTTGAGATTTTTTCAGCAGCATAAACTAGAAACAGTTCTGAGTGTTTCTGCAAATTTTCCAGTCTCTAGCAATTGTTTTTATATTTTTTTCCAACGCTCGAAGAATTGCGCGTTGACAGAATGACTTGAGCACTTCCTCGCGCGGTTATTTCGAAAAGTACGAAAGGGGTGTTTTGAGATTTTTTCAGCAGCATAAACTAGAAACAGTTCTGAGTGTTTCTGCAAATTTTCCAGTCTCTAGCAATTGTTTTTATATTTTTTTCCAACGCTCGAAGAATTGCGCGTTGACAGAATGACTTGAGCACTTCCTCGCGCGGTTATTTCGAAAAGTACGGAAGGGGTGTTTTGAGATTTTTTCAGCAGCATAAACTAGAAACAGTTTTGAGTGTTTCTGCAAATTTTACAGTCTCTAGCAATTGTTTTTATATTTTTTTCCAACGCTCGAAGAATTGCGCGTTGACAGAATGACTTGAGCACTTCCTCGCGCGGTTATTTCGAAAAGTACGGAAGGGGTGTTTTGAGATTTTTTCAGCAGCATAAACTAGAAACAGTTTTGAGTGTTTCTGCAAATTTTACAGTCTCTAGCAATTGTTTTTATATTTTTTTCCAACGCTCGAAGAATTGCGCGTTGACAGAATGACTTGAGCACTTCCTCGCGCGGTTATTTCGAAAAGTACGGAAGGGGTGTTTTGAGATTTTTTCAGCAGCATAAACTAGAAACAGTTTTGAGTGTTTCTGCAAATTTTACAGTCTCTAGCAATTGTTTTTATATTTTTTTCCAACGCTCGAAGAATTGCGCGTTGACAGAATGACTTGAGCACTTCCTCGCGCGGTTATTTCGAAAAGTACGGAAGGGGTGTTTTGAGATTTTTTCAGCAGCATAAACTAGAAACAGTTCTGAGTGTTTCTGCAAATTTTACAGTCTCTAGCAATTGTTTTTATATTTTTTTCCAACGCTCGAAGAATTGCGCGTTGACAGAATGACTTGAGCACTTCCTCGCGCGGTTATTTCGAAAAGTACGGAAGGGGTGTTTTGAGATTTTTTCAGCAGCATAAACTAGAAACAGTTTTGAGTGTTTCTGCAAATTTTACAGTCTCTAGCAATTGTTTTTATATTTTTTTCCAACGCTCGAAGAATTGCGCGTTGACAGAATGACTTGAGCACTTCCTCGCGCGGTTATTTCGAAAAGTACGGAAGGGGTGTTTTGAGATTTTTTCAGCAGCATAAACTAGAAACAGTTCTGAGTGTTTCTGCAAATTTTACAGTCTCTAGCAATTGTTTTTATATTTTTTTCCAACGCTCGAAGAATTGCGCGTTGACAGAATGACTTGAGCACTTCCTCGCGCGGTTATTTCGAAAAGTACGGAAGGGGTGTTTTGAGATTTTTTCAGCAGCATAAACTAGAAACAGTTTTGAGTGTTTCTGCAAATTTTACAGTCTCTAGCAATTGTTTTTATATTTTTTTCCAACGCTCGAAGAATTGCGCGTTGACAGAATGACTTGAGCACTTCCTCGCGCGGTTATTTCGAAAAGTACGAAAGGGGTGTTTTGAGATTTTTTCAGCAGCATAAACTAGAAACAGTTCTGAGTGTTTCTGCAAATTTTCCAGTCTCTAGCAATTGTTTTTATATTTTTTTCCAACGCTCGAAGAATTGCGCGTTGACAGAATGACTTGAGCACTTCCTCGCGCGGTTATTTCGAAAAGTACGGAAGGGGTGTTTTGAGATTTTTTCAGCAGCATAAACTAGAAACAGTTTTGAGTGTTTCTGCAAATTTTACAGTCTCTAGCAATTGTTTTTATATTTTTTTCCAACGCTCGAAGAATTGCGCGTTGACAGAATGACTTGAGCACTTCCTCGCGCGGTTATTTCGAAAAGTACGGAAGGGGTGTTTTGAGATTTTTTCAGCAGCATAAACTAGAAACAGTTTTGAGTGTTTCTGCAAATTTTACAGTCTCTAGCAATTGTTTTTATATTTTTTTCCAACGCTCGAAGAATTGCGCGTTGACAGAATGACTTGAGCACTTCCTCGCGCGGTTATTTCGAAAAGTACGGAAGGGGTGTTTTGAGATTTTTTCAGCAGCATAAACTAGAAACAGTTTTGAGTGTTTCTGCAAATTTTACAGTCTCTAGCAATTGTTTTTATATTTTTTTCCAACGCTCGAAGAATTGCGCGTTGACAGAATGACTTGAGCACTTCCTCGCGCGGTTATTTCGAAAAGTACGAAAAGGGTGTTTTGAGATTTTTTCAGCAGCATAAACTAGAAACAGTTCTGAGTGTTTCTGCAAATTTTCCAGTCTCTAGCAATTGTTTTTATATTTTTTTCCAACGCTCGAAGAATTGCGCGTTGACAGAATGACTTGAGCACTTCCTCGCGCGGTTATTTCGAAAAGTACGGAAGGGGTGTTTTGAGATTTTTTCAGCAGCATAAACTAGAAACAGTTTTGAGTGTTTCTGCAAATTTTCCAGTCTCTAGCAATTGTTTTTATATTTTTTTCCAACGCTCGAAGAATTGCGCGTTGACAGAATGACTTGAGCACTTTCTCGCGCGGTTATTTCGAAAAGTACGGAAGGGGTGTTTTGAGATTTTTTTTCAGGAGCATAAACTAGAAACAGTTTTGAGTGTTTCTGCAAATTTTCCAGTATCTAGCAATTGTTTTTATATATTTTTTCAACGCTCGAAGAATTGCGCGATGACAGAATGACTTACGCACTTTCTCTTGCGGTTATTTCGAAAAGTACGGAAGGGGTGTTTTAAGATTTTTTCAGGAGCATAAACTAGAAACAGTTTTGAGTGTTTCTGCAAATTTTCCAGTCTCTAGCAATTGTTTTTATATTTTTTTCCAACGCTCGAAGAATTGCGCGATGACAGAATGACTTGAGCACTTCCTCGCGCGGTTATTTCGAAAAGTACGGAAGGGGTGTTTTGAGATTTTTTTAGGAGCATAAACTAGAAACAGTTTTGAGTGTTTCTGCAAATTTTCCAGTATCTGGCAATTGTTTTTATATTTTTTTTCAACGCTCGAAGAATTGCGCGTTGACAGAATGACTTGAGCACTTCCTCGCGCGGTTATTTCGAAAAGTACGGAAGGGGTGTTTTGAGATTTTTTTTCAGGAGCATAAACTAGAAACAGTTTTGAGTGTTTCTGCAAATTTTCCAGTCTCTAGCAATTGTTTTTATATTTTTTTCCAACGCTCGAAGAATTGCGCGTTGACAGAATGACTTGAGCACTTTCTCGCGCGGTTATTTCGAAAAGTACGGAAGGGGTGTTTTGAGATTTTTTTTCAGGAGCATAAACTAGAAACAGTTTTGAGTGTTTCTGCAAATTTTCCAGTATCTAGCAATTGTTTTTATATATTTTTTCAACGCTCGAAGAATTGCGCGATGACAGAATGACTTGAGCACTTCCTCGCGCGGTTATTTCGAAAAGTACGAAAGGGGTGTTTTGAGATTTTTTCAGCAGCATAAACTAGAAACAGTTCTGAGTGTTTCTGCAAATTTTCCAGTCTCTAGCAATTGTTTTTATATTTTTTTTTCAACGCTCGAAGAATTGCGCGATGACAGAATGACTTGAGCACTTCCTCGCGCGGTTATTTCGAAAAGTACGAAAGGGGTGTTTTGAGATTTTTTCAGCAGCATAAACTAGAAACAGTTCTGAGTGTTTCTGCAAATTTTCCAGTCTCTAGCAATTGTTTTTATATTTTTTTCCAACGCTCGAAGAATTGCGCGTTGACAGAATGACTTGAGCACTTCCTCGCGCGGTTATTTCGAAAAGTACGGAAGGGGTGTTTTGAGATTTTTTCAGCAGCATAAACTAGAAACAGTTTTGAGTGTTTCTGCAAATTTTCCAGTCTCTAGCAATTGTTTTTATATTTTTTTCCAACGCTCGAAGAATTGCGCGTTGACAGAATGACTTGAGCACTTCCTCGCGCGGTTATTTCGAAAAGTACGAAAGGGGTGTTTTGAGATTTTTTCAGCAGCATAAACTAGAAACAGTTCTGAGTGTTTCTGCAAATTTTCCAGTCTCTAGCAATTGTTTTTATATTTTTTTTTCAACGCTCGAAGAATTGCGCGATGACAGAATGACTTGAGCACTTCCTCGCGCGGTTATTTCGAAAAGTACGAAAGGGGTGTTTTGAGATTTTTTCAGCAGCATAAACTAGAAACAGTTCTGAGTGTTTCTGCAAATTTTCCAGTCTCTAGCAATTGTTTTTATATTTTTTTTTCAACGCTCGAAGAATTGCGCGATGACAGAATGACTTGAGCACTTCCTCGCGCGGTTATTTCGAAAAGTACGAAAGGGGTGTTTTGAGATTTTTTCAGCAGCATAAACTAGAAACAGTTCTGAGTGTTTCTGCAAATTTTCCAGTCTCTAGCAATTGTTTTTATATTTTTTTCCAACGCTCGAAGAATTGCGCGTTGACAGAATGACTTGAGCACTTCCTCGCGCGGTTATTTCGAAAAGTACGGAAGGGGTGTTTTGAGATTTTTTCAGCAGCATAAACTAGAAACAGTTTTGAGTGTTTCTGCAAATTTTACAGTCTCTAGCAATTGTTTTTATATTTTTTTCCAACGCTCGAAGAATTGCGCGTTGACAGAATGACTTGAGCACTTCCTCGCGCGGTTATTTCGAAAAGTACGGAAGGGGTGTTTTGAGATTTTTTCAGCAGCATAAACTAGAAACAGTTTTGAGTGTTTCTGCAAATTTTCCAGTCTCTAGCAATTGTTTTTATATTTTTTTCCAACGCTCGAAGAATTGCGCGTTGACAGAATGACTTGAGCACTTTCTCGCGCGGTTATTTCGAAAAGTACGGAAGGGGTGTTTTGAGATTTTTTTTCAGGAGCATAAACTAGAAACAGTTTTGAGTGTTTCTGCAAATTTTCCAGTCTCTAGCAATTGTTTTTATATTTTTTTCCAACGCTCGAAGAATTGCGCGTTGACAGAATGACTTGAGCACTTTCTCGCGCGGTTATTTCGAAAAGTACGGAAGGGGTGTTTCGAGATTTTTTCAGGAGCATAAACTAGAAACAGTTTTGAGTGTTTCTGCAAATTTTCCAGTCTGTAGCAATTGTTTTTATATTTTTTTTCAACGCTCGAAGAATTGCGCGATGACAGAATGACTTACGCACTTTCTCTTGCGGTTATTTCGAAAAGTACGGAAGGGGTGTTCTGAGATTTTTTCAGGAGCATAAACTAGAAACAGTTTTGAGTGTTTCTGCAAATTTTCCAGTCTCTAGCAATTGTTTTTATATTTTTTTTCAACGCTCGAATAATTGCGCGATGACAGAATGACTTACGCACTTTCTCTTGCGGTTATTTCGAAAAGTACGGAAGGGGTGTTTTGAGATTTTTTCAGGAGCATAAACTAGAAACAGTTTTGAGTGTTTCTGTAAATTTTCCAGTATCTGGCAATTGTTTTTATATTTTTTTTCAACGCTCGAAGAATTGCGCGTTGACAGAATGACTTGAGCACTTTCTCGCGCGGTTATTTCGAAAAGTACGGAAGGGGTGTTTTGAGATTTTTTCAGGAGCATAAACTAGAAATAGTTTTGAGTGTTTCTGCAAATTTTCCAGTCTCTAGCAATTGTTTTTATATTTTTTTTCAACGCTCGAAGAATTGCGCGATGACAGAATGACTTGAGCACTTTCTCGCGCGGTTATTTCGAAAAGTACGGAAGGGGTGTTTCGAGATTTTTTCAGGAGCATAAACTAGAAATAGTTTTGAGTGTTTCTGCAAATTTTCCAGTCTCTAGCAATTGTTTTTATATTTTTTTTCAACGCTCGAAGAATTGCGCGATGACAGAATGACTTGAGCACTTTCTCGCGCGGTTATTTCGAAAAGTACGGAAGGGGTGTTTTGAGATTTTTTCAGGAGCATAAACTAGAAACAGTTTTGAGTGTTTCTGTTAATTTTCCAGTCTCTAGCAATTGTTTTTATATTTTTTTTCAACGCTCGAAGAATTGCGCGATGACAGAATGACTTGAGCACTTTCTCGCGCGGTTATTTCGAAAAGTACGGAAGGGGTGTTTCGAGATTTTTTCAGGAGCATAAACTAGAAATAGTTTTGAGTGTTTCTGCAAATTTTCCAGTCTCTAGCAATTGTTTTTATATTTTTTTTCAACGCTCGAAGAATTGCGCGATGACAGAATGACTTGAGCACTTTCTCTTGCGGTTATTTCGAAAAGTACGGAAGGGGTGTTTTAAGATTTTTTCAGGAGCATAAACTAGAAACAGTTTTGAGTGTTTCTGCAAATTTTCCAGTCTCTAGCAATTGTTTTTATATTTTTTTCCAACGCTCGAAGAATTGCGCGATGACAGAATGACTTGAGCACTTCCTCGCGCGGTTATTTCGAAAAGTACGAAAGCGGTGTTTTGAGATTTTTTCAGCAGCATAAACTAGAAACAGTTCTGAGTGTTTCTGCAAATTTTCCAGTCTCTAGCAATTGTTTTTATATTTTTTTCCAACGCTCGAAGAATTGCGCGAAGACAGAATGACTTGAGCACTTCCTCGCGCGGTTATTTCGAAAAGTACGGAAGGGGTGTTTTGAGATTTTTTCAGCAGCATAAACTAGAAACAGTTTTGAGTGTTTCTGCAAATTTTCCAGTCTCTAGCAATTGTTTTTATATTTTTTTCCAACGCTCGAAGAATTGCGCGAAGACAGAATGACTTGAGCACTTCCTCGCGCGGTTATTTCGAAAAGTACGGAAGGGGTGTTTTGAGATTTTTTCAGCAGCATAAACTAGAAACAGTTTTGAGTGTTTCTGCAAATTTTCCAGTCTCTAGCAATTGTTTTTATATTTTTTTTTCAACGCTCGAAGAATTGCGCGATGACAGAATAACTTACGCACTTTCTCTTGCGGTTATTTCGAAAAGTACGGAAGGGGTGTTTTGAGATTTTTTCAGGAGCATAAACTAGAAACAGTTTTGAGTGTTTCTGCAAATTTTCCAGTCTCTAGCAATTGTTTTTATATTTTTTTTCAACGCTCGAAGAATTGCGCGATGACAGAATGACTTACGCACTTTCTCTTGCGGTTATTTCGAAAAGTACGGAAGGGGTGTTTTGAGATTTTTTCAGGAGCATAAACTAGAAACAGTTTTGAGTGTTTCTGCAAATTTTTCCATTATCTGGCAATTGATTTTTTTTTTTTTCAAACGCAAAATTTTTTTTGGGCAAATTTCAGCGAAGTTCAGATTTTTACTTTTTTATTGCGTTCAATACATCTTAAAATGTTTTTCTAATAATTTTTCATTCTAAAAAAAATTATTGGAACGATCATCGTTCTCATCCATAAAGGGTATTTTTTTATACAGCCATACACTAACATGTAAAGATCAATATATTTGATCTTGCACACGCAGGGAAGCAAATATAATAACAGTTATTACACGATCGATTCCTTTTTCGGGGGTAACGACCATCGGGGGCCCATTGTATTCTTTTCGCTATTCTGTTGTAAATTATGTGGCGTTTCATTGTCTCCAGTGGAAAAAAAAGTGTGCTTCCGCGATACGCCTGCATAATGTCAAAGCAGGGGGGCAAGGGGGGGGGGGGGGCGCCACTTTTGTATTCCGGGCCTTTTCTTAAGATCCTAGCGATAAGTCCCTTTTTGTGTTCGCCTGGGTTTTCATAGCGCTCCCTCTATTGTTTTCTTTTTTTTTTTATTCGTAAGCACTCGATTTGAATAGAGGGAGTAATTTAAAAAAGTTACACCCTCGATGTATTACTGTGGATCTGGGAGAAGGATTTTAAAATACAAAAAATGTTGAATTGAGGAGTTAAGAGTGAGTATTTCTAATTTTATAAGTTTACGTTTACGCTTTTTGAGTATTTCCGTTCCAGGACGTCACACAATTTGTTTTATAGACGAATAGTGTTCAAAATGAGCTGTTGGACTTGAAAAAAATAAAATAAAAAAAATTTTGAAAAGAAATTTTTTTTAATCGTTATTTTGGCGTTTCCAGTCGAATTAATCACTCTTTTCGGCAAAAGTCATTTTGAGTATCTCCGTTCCAGGAAGTCCCGTATTTTTTTATAATAGACAAATAGTGGTCAGAATGAGTTGTTAGACTTAAAAATTTTTTTTAAAAATTTGAAAACAAAAAAATAAAAATCGGGATTTAGGCGTTTCCAGTCGATTTAACACTATTTTTAGCAAAAGTCGAGTTCCTGGAAGTCCCACAATTTTTTTATAGACAAATAGTGTTCAGTTAGATTTGAAAAAAAAATTAAAAAAATTTTAAAAGAAAAATTTTTTAATCGTTATTTTGGCGTTTCAGTCGAATTAATCACTCTTTTCGGCAAAAGTCATTTTGATTATCTCCGTTCCAGGAAGTCCCGCATTTTTTTTTATTATAGACAAATAGTGTTCACTATGAGTTGTTAGACTCGAAAAAATGTTTTAAAAAATTTTTAAAAGAAAATTTTTTTAATCGTTATTTTGGCGTTTCCAGTCGAATTAATCACTCTTTTCGGCAAAAGTCATTTTGAGTATCTCCGTTCCAGGAAGTCCCACAAAAAAAAATGATAGACAAATAGTGTTCAGAATGTGTTGTTAGACTTTAAAAATTTAAAAATTTTCAAAAATAATTTTTTTAAATCGTTATTTAGGCGTTTCCAGTCACTATTTTATTAATTTTAACAGGAGAAATGCCATAAATTACTTAAAAAAAAATTAATTTTGAAAAGAAAAATTTTTTAATCGTTACTTTGACATTTCCGGTTGATTTAATCACTATATGCGGCAATAGTAATTTTGAGTATCTCCGTTCCAGGATGTCCCATAATTTAAATTTTTTATTATAGGCAAATAGTGTTCGGAATGAGTTGAATTTTTTTTTTTTATTTTAAAGAAAAAATTTTAAATCGTAATTTAGGCGTTTCCAGTCGATTTTAGCACTATTTTGGACAAAAGTCATTTTGTGTATCTCCGATCCTGGATATGCCACACATTTTTTTTTTATAGACAGATAGTATTCAGAATGAGTTGGACTTTAAATTTAAAAATTTTGAAAAGAATTTTTTTTTTTAAATGTATTTAGAAGTTTCCAGTCGATTTATAGATAAAAGCCATTTTGCTTATCTCCGTTCCCGGAATTTCCACAAAAAATATAGACAAATAGTGTTCAGAATGAGTTGTTAGACTTTAAAAATTTAAAAAGTTAAAAAAAAATGAAATCGTTATTTAGGCGTTTCCAGTCGATTTAAGCACTATTTTATTAAATATAACAGAATAAATACCATAAACTACTTTTAAAAAAAAATTGAAAAGAAACATTTTTTAATCGTTATTTTGGCGTTTTTAGGCATTTTAATCACTATTTTCGGCAAAAGTTATTTTAGGTATCTCTATTCCCGGAAGTCCCACAATTTCTTTTTAAAAACAATTAGTATTCAGAATGAGTAATAGGACTTGAAAAAAAAGTAAAAAAAAGTAACATTTTTTAATCGTTATTTTGACATTTCCAGTCGATTTAATCACTATTTTCGGCAATAGTCATTTTTAATGTTTGTATTATAGATAAATAGTGTTCAGAAAGAGTTGAAAAAAACATTTAAAAAAAAATTTAAATCGAAATTTAGGCGTTTCCAATCGATTTAAGCACTAATTTTTACAAAAGTCATTTTGGGTATCTCCGATCCTGGATGTCCAACACATTTTTTTTTTATAGACAGATAGTATTCAGATTGAGTTGTTAGACTTAAAAAAAATAAAAATAATTTTTGAAGAAAAAAAATTAATCGTTTTTTTGGCGTTTCTCGTCGATTTAATCACTATTTTCGGCAAACGTAATTTTGAGTATCTCCGTTCCTGGAAGTCCCCATATTTTTTTTATCGACAAATAGTTTTCAGAATTAGTTGTTGGACTTGAAAAAAAAAATAATTTTTTTTATTTTTAAAAGAATTTTTTTTTAAATTTATTTAGAAGTTTCCATTCGATTTATAGATAAAAGCCATTTTGCGTACCGCCGTTTCCGGAAGTCCCACAAAAAAAATTATAGACAAATAGTCTTCAGAATGAATTGTTAGACTTTCAAAATTTAAAAATTTTCAATTTTTTTTTAATCGTTATTTTAACATTTCCAGTCGATTTAATCACTATTTTTGGCAATAGTCATTTTGAGTTTCTCCGTTCCAGGAAGTCCCATAATTATATTTTTTTATTATAGACAAATAGTGTTCAGAAATGCTGAAAAAGAAATTTTAAAGAAAAAAATTTAAATCGGAATTTAGGCGTTTCCAGTTGATTTGAGCACTATTTTGGACAAAAGTCATTTTGCGTATCTCCGATCCTGGATATCCCACACATTTTTTTTATATGATACAGATGGTATTCAGAATGAGTTGTTGGACTTTAAAAAAATAAAAAATAAATAATTTTTTATCGTTTTTTTTTTTTGGCGTTTCTCGTCGATTTAATCACTATTTTCGGCAGAAGTCATTTTAAATATCTCCATTGCCGGAAGCCCCACAATTTCTTTTTATATACAATTAGTATTCAGAATGCGTAGTTGGACTTGGAAAAAAAAATAAAAAAATTTGAAAAGAAACATTTTTTAATCGTTATTTTGACATTTCCAGTCGATTTAATTACTATTTTCGGCAATAGTTATTCTGAGTATCTCCGTTCCAGGAAGTCCAATAATTTTAATTTCTTTATTAAAGACAAAGTGTTCAGTATGAGTTGAAAAAGAAATTTTAAAAAAATTTTAAAGAAAAATTTTTAAAGCGGAATTTAGGCGTTTCCAGTCGATTTTAGCACTATTTTGGACAAAAGTCATTTTGCGTATCTCCGATCCTGGATGTCCCACACATTTTTTTTTTATAGACAGATGGTATTAAAAATGAGTTGTTAGACTTAAAAAAAATAAAAATAATTTTTGAAAAAAAAAATTTTAATCGTTATTTTGGCGCTTCTCGTCGATTTAATCACTATTTTCGGCAAAAGTCATTTTGAGTATCTCCGTTCCTGGAAGTCCCCATATTATTTTTTTTATCGACAAATAGTGTTCAGTGGTGAACTTGAAATTTTTTTTTTTTAATTTTGAAAAGAATTTTTTTTTAAATTTATTTAGAAATTTCTAGTCGATTTATAGATAAAAGCCATTTTGCGTATCTCCGTTCCCGGAAGTCCCGCAAAAAAAAAATTATAGACAAATAGTGATGTTCAGAATGAGTTGTTAGACTTTAAAAATTTTCATTTTTTTTTTCTTTGACTCGTTATTTAGGCGTTTCAGTCGATTTAAGCACTATTTTATTAATTATAACAAGAGAAATGCCATAAATTACTTTAAAGAAAAAATTAAATTTTGAAAGTGCCATAATTTTTTTTTATTATAGACAGAATGAGTTGAAAAAAAAAATTTTTTAAAGATTTTAAAGAAAAAATTTCAAATCGGAATTTAGGCGTTTCCTATCGAGACAAAAGTCATTTTGCGTATCTCCGTCCCTGGAAGTTCTACTCAATTTTTTTTATAGATAGTATTCAGAATGAGTTGTTAGACTTCAAAAAAAATACTTACGTTATTTTGGAGTTTCTCGTCGATTTAATCACTATTTTCGGTATCTCCGTTCCCGGAAGTCCCCATATTTTTTTATCGACAAATATTGTTCAAAATGACTTGAAAATTTTTTTTTTTAAATTTTGAAAAGAATTTTTTTTTAATCGTTATGTAGAAGTTTCCAGTCGATTTAAGCACTATTTTAGATAAAAGCCCGGAAGTCCCACAGAAAAATATTATAGACAAATAGTGTTCAGAATGAGTTGTGACTTTAGACTAAAAAAATTGAAAAATTTTGAAAAGAAATGTTTTTAATCATTATTTAGGCGTTTCCATTGGATTAATTATAACAGGAGAAATGCCATAAATTAATTTCAGTTTATAAATTTAAGCTGACTGTCGTAAAGAGTAATAATATATTTACGACGTCTACAACAGTTTATGTTGACTAATGTGCTAGCAACAAAAATAAACTACAAGAAAAACGGACAGTTTTATCTTAAATTAACGTAAGAAAATTCCTAACTACCTCAAATACATTTCACTTAGGAAGCATCCTTGAACCGAATCTCTTGGTAACGACCTGCGATACACTGGCCCGAAAATCCCTCTCCGTTCCCTAATTACGCCAATCCGTCTACATTCATCCCCCGCGCAAAAGTAACAAGAAGAAAACAACGAAATCCTTGACCGCCGCGACGCGACGTCTCCATCACGTATGCTTTATTGATAATCCATTAAGCATTATTTTTAGATGGGGAGAGGGAATTATGTACACCTTTTTTCTCGTGTGTTGTCGGAGCCCGCGGATTTAAATTAATTAACATATGAACGGGGTGCGCTAAGTACGTTTCGTATTAAGGGCTGAATTGATGAGTTCGCAGATGTCACAAAAGGTCGCCGCAATAATGTTTTCCTGATGTCGGGTTAACGACATCCACGTCGTCATCTAACGTGAATTCAATCCTGAAGTCAACTCTCGGGGATATAATTCACCTTTTTTTTTTTTAGAAGCGCAATTGTCATCATTTATTCGGGAAGTGATTTGGCGCAGTCGTTAGGATTTTATTAGTATGTGTCAAAATCAATACGCATATTGTAGATTTACTATTTATAGCTGATACTACGGGATTTAATTCGGAAACATAATCAATTCAATAAAATAACATTTTATTATGTTTTACGATACAATTACAATATCTCTTTATCGCGAGGGAATAAAACACGTTGGCGAATAATTGAATTTGAGTTTTTCCCATCAACGATAAACACCGGATCGTCCCCGGGGCTTAAGTGGAAATCTGGGCCTTTTTTTTCGGG
The DNA here is from genome assembly GCA_910593695.2 of Ocypus olens. NCBI lineage: Eukaryota > Metazoa > Arthropoda > Insecta > Coleoptera > Staphylinidae > Ocypus > Ocypus olens. The sequence goes on along the minus strand of OU343047.1, from coordinate 3,995,359 downwards.
GGGGGGGGGGCATTAGCCGTGACCGGTCCCCAATTTTAAGCAGATCCCGGGTCCGATAGGGCGCATCCAATTCATCCAGTTTACATTTTCGCCCATTTATTTTCTCCCTTTATTCCAGATAAGGCCCCGTCGGAGGCCGTCTTCCGGGGCACGGAGTTCTTATCCTACGACCTCAGCCAGACCGGAGGAGAGCCCATCGTCAGCGCTCAGGATTCCGTCACTTTCTACTTCAAGACGCGACAGCCCAGCGGTCTTCTATTTTACACAGGTAAAGATCGATGACAAATTCAGACCGATTTGGAGGCACCTTAGAACGTTACACCTATTTTTTTTAGTCAATTTGTATCCCCTAATACTAAACACGTCTCTGTGTCCCCGTGTAATCGTTCACCTATTGTCTCATATCTAGTAGTAAGTACCCTATGCCAAGTAATGTTCATTAAAAAAAACCTCAAGTGTGCCATGATTTTTTATTTTTTTAAATTTATGTTGGTAACACATATTGAGGCTATGTTACTTGCGGGATGTTGAGAACGTTAGGAAATTCCTAACATGTGTGCCAACTTAAATTTTTTTAAATAAAAAATCAATGCACACTTGAGGTTTTTTTTTTAATGAACATACGATATTTATAAATTATAACCCTAGCCATGTGACGGTATGGCTCAGGCCTATGTCAAAAAAAAATCACTGAACACAATTTCTAGAGGCACCTTATAGCCATTAATATTTCATTATTACCATTAGACAGCTTCTGCAGTTTTAGGTGGGGGGAGTTGGCGGAATTGTCCTAAACCTAAATTCAAAATAAAAAAACAATTAAATTTAAGAAAAATCACTTATTTATTCTTTAATGAGTGAAACATATCAAGTGATTTTTTCTTAAATTTAAATGTTTTTCAAATATTAAATCATTCTTCATCGAGTGATCAATGAGAATCAAATTAAAAATACCTAAATTAAAAATTGTAAAAAACCCATAACATTATTTATGGAAGTCAACATTCAGAAACTTTTTAGAAACACCTTGTATCCTCCCACATTACATGCCTACAGATAATAAACATTTAAAAAATAGGTGAACCTTAAGGTTGGCGAACCATTTTATTTTTTAATTTAATTCGAAAAAACAAATCAGTTCCAAGTCGATGTGACACGTTTATGTATTTTTTTTAAGACACTAAAATTAATATAATTTAGCTCAAATTTATACCCAGTTCTAATTAGAAAAAAAATAGAGAGTTTCAAATCGATGTGACGTGTTTGTGTATTTTTTCTTTCAAGACACGAAAATGAATGAAAAATGTATTATTTTATTTTCGAATCTAATTAGAAAAAAAATAGGGACAGTTTCAAATCAATGTGACGTGTTTATGTTTTTTTTAAGACACTGAAACTAATGGAATTTAGCTCAAATTTATAGCCAGTTCTAATTAGAAAAAAAAATTAGAGAGTTTCAAGTCGGTGTGACATGTTTATGTAATTTTTCTTTTTTTTTTCAAGACTCGAAAATGTATATAATTTAATTCAAATTTATGCCCACTTCACGTGAAATGGCCGCGAAATTTAATATATTATAATTCAGACTTAATTTTGAGTAAATTAGAAAAATTTCAAGTCGACGGCATCTGTTTTTATATATTTCTTTGAGACACTAAAGTTAAAACAATTGTTTACAACTTTTCATGACATTTTTCTAAAATTTGGAATTTTTTAACGGAACCATAATCCTGAATCAATTTTGAATAAATTTCGAAATTTTTAAGTCGATGGCATTTGTTTTTATAAAATTTTTGCGACAGTAAAGTTAATACAACTTTACATAAGATTTCTCTCAAATTTGTTGATGTATGTTTGGAGTTTTTTTTAACGAAACCATAATTTCGAATCAATTTTAAGTAATTTTGGAAATTTTTAAATCGATGGCATTTGTTTTTATATATTTTTTCCGACACTAAAGTTAATACAATTTTTTACAACTTAACATGAGCCTTTCCGAAAATTTGGTGATGGATGTTTGGTGTTTTTTAACGGAACCGTAATTTCGAATCAATTTTAAGTAATTTTATAATTTTCAAGTTGATGGAATTTGTTTTTATATATTTTTTTGCGACGGTAAAGTTAATACAAATTTTTATAACTTTACATGCGATTATTCCAAAATTTGGTGATGTAAGTTTGGAGTTTCTTAACGTAACCATAATCCCCAATCAATTTTGAGTAATTTTGGAAATTTTTAAGTCGATGGCATTTGTTTTTATATATTTTTTCCGACACTAAAGTTAATACAATTTTTTACAACTTAACATGAGCCTTTCCGAAAATTTGGTGATGGATGTTTGGTGTTTTTTAACGGAACCGTAATTTCGAATCAATTTTAAGTAATTTTATAATTTTCAAGTTGATGGAATTTGTTTTTATATATTTTTTTGCGACGGTAAAGTTAATACAAATTTTTATAACTTTACATGCGATTATTCCAAAATTTGGTGATGTAAGTTTGGAGTTTCTTAACGTAACCATAATCCCCAATCAATTTTGAGTAATTTTGGAAATTTTTAAGTCGATGGCATTTGTTTTTATATATTTTTTCCGACACTAAAGTTAATTCAATTTTTTACAACTTAACGTGAGAATTTTCGAAAATTTGATGATGGATGTTTGGAGTTTTTTAACGGAACCATAATTTCGAATAAATTTTGAGTAAATTTGGAAAATTTTAAGTCGATGGCATTTGTTTTTATATATTTTCTTGCGACAGTAAAGTTAATTCAAATTTTTACAACTTAACATGAGATTTTTCAAAAATTTGGTGATGTATGTTTGGAGTTTTTTAACGGAACCATAATTCCAAATCAATTTTGAGTAAATTTCCAAAATTTTAAGTCGAAGGCATTTGTTTCTGTATTTTTTCAGTCATTAAAATTTACACAACCTTCGCAAATGTATGCTGAGTTCACATGAAATCGTCGCTGAATTGTGTAACTTATGTTTAATATATTTTTATGTAATTATCTCCTTAATCAATTGTCAGTAAATTTTGAAAATTTCAAGTCGATAACATACCTTTTTGAATTTTTTTCGAGACTCTAAAATTAATACATTTTTTTTGCAACTCTACATGAGATTATTTTTAAATTTAGTGATGTAAATAAGAGTTTTTAAACAGAATCATAATTCCTAATCAATTTCGAGTGAATTTCCAAAATTTCAAGTCACTAGCATTTGTTTTTGTAATATTTTCGAAACACTAAAATTAATGCAATTTTTCGCAACGTTACATGAAATTATTCTGAAATTTAGTGATGTAAGTTTAGAGTTTTTTAACGTAACTATAATTCCGCATCAATTTTGAGTAAATTTCCAAAATTTCCAGTCATTATCATTTGTTCTTGTAATTTTTTCGAGACGCTAAAATTAAAACAATTTTTTGCAACTTTACATGAGATTATTCTAAAATTTACTGATGCATGTTCGGAGTTTTTAAACGGAATTATGAATCAATTTTGAGTAAATTTCAAAAATTTCAAATCACTAGCATTTGTTTTCGTAATTTTTTCGAGACACTAAAATGAATACATTTTTTGCAAGATTACATGAAATTATTCTAAAATTTAGTGATCAATGTTCAAAGTTTTTTAACGGAACCATAATTCCGCATCAATTTTGAGTAAATTTCATAAATTTCAAATCACTAGCATTTGTTTTTGTAATTTTTTCGAGACGCTAAAATGAATGAAATTTTCAACAACTTTACATGAAATTATTCTAAAATTTAGTAATGTATATTTGGAATTTTTAACGAAACCACAATTCCGCATCCATTTTGAGTAAATTTCCAAAATTTCAAGTCATTAGCATTTGTTCTTGTAATTTTTTCGAGACGCTAAAATTAATACAATTTTTTTTTACAACTTTACATGAAATTATTCTAAAATTTACTGATGCATGTTGGGAGTTTTGTAACGAAACTATAATTCTGAATCAATTTTGAGTAAATTTCATAAATTTCAAATCACTAGCATTTGTTTTTGTAATTTTTTCGAGACACTAAAATTAATGCAATTTTTGCAACTTTACATGAAATCATTCTAAAATTTAGTGATGTATATTTGGAATTTTGAACGGAACCACAATTTCGAATCAATTTTGAGTAAATTTCCAAAATTCAAGTCACTAGCATTTGTTCTTGTAATTTTTTCGAGACGCTAAAATTAAAACATTTTTTTGCAACTTTACATGAGATTATTCTAAAATTTACTGATGCATGTTGGGAGTTTTTTAATGGAACTATAATTCTGAATCAATTTTGAGCAAATTTCAAAAATTTCAAGACACTAGCATTTGTTTTTGTAATGTTTTCGAGACACCAAAATTAATGCAATTTTTGCAACTTTGCATAAAATTATTCTAAAATTTAGTGATGTATATTTGGAATTTTTAACGGAACCACAATTTCGAATCAATTTTAAGTAAATTTCCAAAATTTCAAGTCAGTTGCAGTTGTTTTTGTAATTTTTTCGAGACACTAAAATTAATACATTTTTTCACTTCACATGAAATTCTTCTAAAATTTAGTGATGTATGTTTGGAGTTTTTTAACGGAACCATAATTCCGAATCAATTTTGAATAAATTTCCAAAATTTTAAGTCGATGGCATTTGTTTCTTTCAATTTACGCATTATTGAATTTCTTAAAATAAAATGATTAAATCTTAAATTCCTCAATTTTGTTACATACATTTTACATTCGACGCAAATTGCAAATTTAATACTAAAATTACCGCCCTTCCCCCACAAAAACCCTTGCTTTATAAAAGTAAAAAAAAAATTCTATGTGCACACATATAATTAGGGATTTTATCGTTAAGCACATTTCACGCGGAATTTATCGGAATACATTTTTTTCCCAAGAGGAAGCTGCGACGGTTTTTGCTGTTGATAAAAGTTTAAATTGGGGTTGAATAAAAGGGACAGAAAAAGGACGTTTTTCGTTCCTCCCCCTCCTCCTCCACCACCTCCACCCCCATATCGCCCCTTTATACGGATGATAAAGTATCGTGTTTTCATGAGCTCCTCGGGCCTTTTAAATAGTTCACATGAAAATTTTTGATGGCCGCTCCCGTAATTTGATACTCTCAGACCGTAAAAGTTCACTCAAAAAAAAAATATATATATATTTTTATTTCATCCGATTATTTAATATATATATGTGTGTGTAGAAATATATATATATATGTGTGTAGAAATGTATTAGATGGAAAATAACGACCGTCTTAAAATAAAGAAGGAAAATGGTTTTAATCGGACTTTTTCGGTAAATTTGTTGATTTGTTGTTAAAATGTGCAAATGAATACATATATATATATATATATATATATATATATATATATATATATATATATATATATATATAGTGGGTTATTCGATCAATGAAAAAAATTAAATCTTCTTAAAGTATCTCCCCTTCCGTTTTAGAGATAAACTGATGGCATTTCTTTAAGGGTGCCGAAACCCATTAAAGTGTCTTCCCCCCTCCGTTCCTATTAATTAAGGCGAGCCGTTCTCTTGTTTTAATTACAGGTGACGGCACGGATTACTTGAACGTGGCGATTAAGGATGGAATTCTGATCCTGACGATGGGACTGGCAAACGGAAAACAGGAAATGCAAATCAAGCCGAATAAAGTCCGTTTCGACGATAACCAGTGGCACAAAGTCAGCGTACACAGGAGGATACAGGAGGTATTTTATTTTTCATTTTTTAAAAGGCCCTACTCATTTATTGATTCATATTTATTACACTCGCCTCATGCAATTTTGTGAAAAAAAAAATGTTTGGGTATTTTTATTTCTATTTTCAGCTGGGTTGTAACAATTGTTTTAGTACCATATTGAAAATTAATTAATTCTGGGTGGATTTTGAAATTTTTAAAGTAATTCAAGCAGTGGTGATTTTTTTGCAAATTTTACAATCACCTAATGCAGTTTTGTTGAAATTTTTTTTTATGGTTTAAGTGTTGTTATTTTCTTTCCAGCTGTTTTGTATCAATTGTTTTAGTGGTATATTAAAAGTTGATTAATTCTGGATGGATTTTGAAATTTTTGAGGTAATTCAAGCAGTGGTGATTTTTTTACAATTTTTACAATCACCTAATGCAGTTTTGTTGAATTTTTTTTTATGGTTTAAGTGTTGTAAATTTCTTTCCCGCTGTTTTGTATCAATTGTTTTAGTAGTATATTAAAAGTAGATTAATTCTGGATGGATTTTGAATTTTTTGAGGTAATTCAAGCAGTGGTGATTTTTTTACAATTTTTACAATCACTTAATGCAGTTTTGTTGAATTTTTTTTTTTATGGTTTATGTGTTGTAATTTTCTTTCCCGCTGTTTTGTATCAATTGTTTTAGTAGTATATTAAAAGTAGATTAATTCTGGATGGATTTTGAATTTTTTGAGGTAATTCAAGCAGTGGTGATTTTTTTACAATTTTTACAATCACCTAATGCAGTTTTGTTGAATTTTTTTTTTATGGTTTAAGTGTTGTAATTTTCTTTCCCGCTGTTTTGTATCAATTGTTTTAGTAGTATATTAAAAGTAGATTAATTCTCGATGGATTTTGAAATTTTTGAGGTAATTCAAGCAGTGGTTATTTTTTTGCAAATTTTACAATCACCTAATGCAGTTTTGTTGAAATTTTTTTTTTTTGGTTTAAGTGTTGTTATTTTCTTTCCCGCTGTTTTGTATCAATTGTTTTAGTAGTATATTAAAAGTAGATTAATTCTGGATGGATTTTGAATTTTTTGAGGTAATTCAAGGAGTGGTGATTTTTTTTATAATTTTTACAATCACTTAATGCAGTTTTGTTGAAATTTTTTTTATGGTTTAAGTGTTGTAATTTTCTTTCCCGCTGTTTTGTATCAATTGTTTTAGTAGTATATTAAAAGTAGATTAATTCTGGATGGATTTTGAATTTTTTGAGGTAATTCAAGCAGTGGTGATTTTTTTACAATTTTTACAATCACCTAATGCAGTTTTGTTGAATTTTTTTTTTATGGTTTAAGTGTTGTAATTTTCTTTCCAGCTGTTTTGTATCAATTGTTTTAGTAGTATATTAAAAGTAGATTAATTCTGGATGGATTTTAAAATTTTTGAGGTAATTCAAGTAGTGGTTATTTTTTTACAATTTTTACAATCACCTAATGCAGTTTTGTTGAAATTTTTTTTTATAGTTTAAGTGTTGTTATTTTATATCCAGCTGTTTTGTATCAATTGTTTTAGCAGTATGTTAAAAGTAGATTAATTCTTGATGGATTTTGAAATTTTTGAGGTAATTCAAGCAGTGGTGATTTTTTTACAATTTTTACAATCACCTAATGCAGTTTTGTTGAAATTTTTTTTATGGTTTAAGTGTTGTTATTTTCTTTCCAGCTGTTTTGTATCAATTGTTTTAGTAGTATATTAAAAGTAGATTAATTCTGGATGGATTTTGAAATTTTTGAGGTAATTCAAGCAGTGGTTATTTTTTTACAATTTTTACAATCACCTAATGCAGTTTTGTTAATTTTTTTTTTATGGTTTAAGTGTTGTTATTTTCTTTCCAGCTGTTTTGTATCAATTGTTTTAGTAGTATATTAAAAGTAGATTAATTCTGGATTAATTTTGAAATTTTTGAGGTAATTCAAGCAGTGGTTATTTTTTTACAATTTTTACAATCACCTAATGCAGTTTTGTTAATTTTTTTTTATGGTTTAAGTGTTGTTATTTTCTTTCCAGCTGTTTTGTATCAATTATTTTAGTAGTATATTAAAAGTAGATTAATTCTGGATGGATTTTGAAATTTTTGAGGTAATTCATGTAGTGGTTATTTTTTTACAATTTTTACAATCACCTAATGCAGTTTTGTTGAAATTTTTTTTATGGTTTAAGTGTTGTTATTTTCTTTCCCGCTGTTTTGTATCAATTGTTTTAGTAGTATATTGAAAGTAGATTAATTCTGGATGGATTTTGAAATTTTTGAGGTAATTCATGTAGTGGTTATTTTTTTACAATTTTTACAATCACCTAATGCAGTTTTGTTGAAATTTTTTTTATGGTTTAAGTGTTGTTATTTTCTTTCCCGCTGTTTTGTATCAATTGTTTTAGTAGTATATTGAAAGTAGATTAATTCTGGATGGATTTTGAAATTTTTGAGGTAATTCAAGTAGTGGTTATTTTTTTACGATTTTTACAATCACCTAATGCTGTTTTTTTGAATTTTTTTTTTATGGCTTTAGTGTTGTTATTTTATTTCCAGCCGTTTTGTATCATTTGTTTTAGTAGTATATTAAAAGTAGATTAATTCTGGATGGATTTTGAAATTTTTGAGGTAATTCAAGCAGTGGTTATTTTTTTACAATTTTTACAATCACCTAATGCTGTTTTTTTGAAATTTTTTTTTATGGCTTTAGTGTTGTTATTTTATTTCCAGCTGTTTTGTATCAATTGTTTTAGTAGTATATTAAAAGTAGATTAATTCTGGATGGATTTTGAAATTTTTGAGGTAATTCAAGCAGTGGTTATTTGTTTACAATTTTTACAATCACCTAATGCAGTTTTGTTCATTTTTTTTTATGGTTTAAGTGTTGTTATTTTCTTTCCAGCTGTTTTGTATTAATTATTTTAGTAGTATATTAAAAGTAGATTAATTCTGGATGGATTTTGAAATTTTTGAGGTAATTCATGCAGTGGTGATTTTTTTACAATTTTTACAATCACCTAATGCAGTTTTGTTGAAATTTTTTTTATGGTTTAAGTGTTGTTATTTTCTTTCCAGCTGTTTTGTATCAATTGTTTTAGTAGTATATTAAAAGTTGATTAATTCTGGATGGATTTTGAAATTTTTGAGGTAATTCAAGCAGTGGTGATTTTTTTACAATTTTTACAATCACCTAATGCAGTTTTGTTGAAATTTTTTTTTATGGTTTAAGTGTTGTTATTTTCTTTCCAGCTGTTTTGTATCAATTGTTTTAGTGGTATATTAAAAGTTGATTAATTCTGGATGGATTTTGAAATTTTTGAGGTAATTCAAGCAGTGGTGATTTTTTTACAATTTTTACAATCACCTAATGCAGTTTTGTTGAAATTTTTTTTTATGGTTTAAGTGTTGTTATTTTCTTTCCAGCTGTTTTGTATCAATTGTTTTAGTGGTATATTAAAAGTTGATTAATTCTGGATGGATTTTGAAATTTTTGAGGTAATTCAAGCAGTGGTGATTTTTTTACAATTTTTACAATCACCTAATGCAGTTTTGTTGAAATTTTTTTTTATGGTTTAAGTGTTGTTATTTTCTTTCCAGCTGTTTTGTATCAATTGTTTTAGTGGTATATTAAAAGTTGATTAATTCTGGATGGATTTTGAAATTTTTGAGGTAATTCAAGCAGTGGTGATTTTTTTACAATTTTTACAATCACCTAATGCAGTTTTGTTGAAATTTTTTTTTATGGTTTAAGTGTTGTTATTTTCTTTCCAGCTGTTTTGTATCAATTGTTTTAGTGGTATATTAAAAGTTGATTAATTCTGGATGGATTTTGAAATTTTTGAGGTAATTCAAGCAGTGGTGATTTTTTTACAATTTTTACAATCACCTAATGCAGTTTTGTTGAAATTTTTTTTTATGGTTTAAGTGTTGTTATTTTCTTTCCAGCTGTTTTGTATCAATTGTTTTAGTGGTATATTAAAAGTTCATTAATTCTGGATGGATTTTGAAATTTTTGAGGTAATTCAAGCAGTGGTGATTTTTTTACAATTTTTACAATCACCTAATGCAGTTTTGTTGAAATTTTTTTTTATGGTTTAAGTGTTGTTATTTTCTTTCCAGCTGTTTTGTATCAATTGTTTTAGTGGTATATTAAAAGTTGATTAATTCTGGATGGATTTTGAAATTTTTGAGGTAATTCAAGCAGTGGTGATTTTTTTACAATTTTTACAATCACCTAATGCAGTTTTGTTGAAATTTTTTTTTATGGTTTAAGTGTTGTTATTTTCTTTCCAGCTGTTTTGTATCAATTGTTTTAGTGGTATATTAAAAGTTGATTAATTCTGGATGGATTTTGAAATTTTTGAGGTAATTCAAGCAGTGGTGATTTTTTTACAATTTTTACAATCACCTAATGCAGTTTTGTTGAAATTTTTTTTTATGGTTTAAGTGTTGTTATTTTATTCCAGCTGTTTTGTATCAATTGTTTTAGTGGTATATTAAAAGTTGATTAATTCTGGATGGATTTTGAAATTTTTGAGGTAATTCAAGCAGTGGTGATTTTTTTACAATTTTTACAATCACCTAATGCAGTTTTGTTGAAATTTTTTTTTATGGTTTAAGTGTTGTTATTTTCTTTCCAGCTGTTTTGTATCAATTGTTTTAGTGGTATATTAAAAGTTGATTAATTCTGGATGGATTTTGAAATTTTTGAGGTAATTCAAGCAGTGGTGATTTTTTTACAATTTTTACAATCACCTAATGCAGTTTTGTTGAAATTTTTTTTTATGGTTTAAGTGTTGTTATTTTCTTTCCAGCTGTTTTGTATCAATTGTTTTAGTGGTATATTAAAAGTTGATTAATTCTGGATGGATTTTGAAATTTTTGAGGTAATTCAAGCAGTGGTGATTTTTTTACAATTTTTACAATCACCTAATGCAGTTTTGTTGAAATTTTTTTTTATGGTTTAAGTGTTGTTATTTTCTTTCCAGCTGTTTTGTATCAATTGTTTTAGTGGTATATTAAAAGTTCATTAATTCTGGATGGATTTTGAAATTTTTGAGGTAATTCAAGCAGTGGTGATTTTTTTACAATTTTTACAATCACCTAATGCAGTTTTGTTGAAATTTTTTTTTATGGTTTAAGTGTTGTTATTTTCTTTCCAGCTGTTTTGTATCAATTGTTTTAGTGGTATATTAAAAGTTGATTAATTCTGGATGGATTTTGAAATTTTTGAGGTAATTCAAGCAGTGGTGATTTTTTTACAATTTTTACAATCACCTAATGCAGTTTTGTTGAAATTTTTTTTTATGGTTTAAGTGTTGTTATTTTCTTTCCAGCTGTTTTGTATCAATTGTTTTAGTGGTATATTAAAAGTTGATTAATTCTGGATGGATTTTGAAATTTTTGAGGTAATTCAAGCAGTGGTGATTTTTTTACAATTTTTACAATCACCTAATGCAGTTTTGTTGAAATTTTTTTTTATGGTTTAAGTGTTGTTATTTTCTTTCCAGCTGTTTTGTATCAATTGTTTTAGTGGTATATTAAAAGTTGATTAATTCTGGATGGATTTTGAAATTTTTGAGGTAATTCAAGCAGTGGTGATTTTTTTACAATTTTTACAATCACCTAATGCAGTTTTGTTGAAATTTTTTTTTATGGTTTAAGTGTTGTTATTTTCTTTCCAGCTGTTTTGTATCAATTGTTTTAGTGGTATATTAAAAGTTGATTAATTCTGGATGGATTTTGAAATTTTTGAGGTAATTCAAGCAGTGGTGATTTTTTTACAATTTTTACAATCACCTAATGCAGTTTTGTTGAAATTTTTTTTTATGGTTTAAGTGTTGTTATTTTCTTTCCAGCTGTTTTGTATCAATTGTTTTAGTGGTATATTAAAAGTTCATTAATTCTGGATGGATTTTGAAATTTTTGAGGTAATTCAAGCAGTGGTGATTTTTTTACAATTTTTACAATCACCTAATGCAGTTTTGTTGAAATTTTTTTTTATGGTTTAAGTGTTGTTATTTTCTTTCCAGCTGTTTTGTATCAATTGTTTTAGTGGTATATTAAAAGTAGATTAATTCTGGATGGATTTTGAAATTTTTGAGGTAATTCAAGCAGTGGTGATTTTTTTACAATTTTTACAATCACTTAATGCAGTTTTGTTAAATTTTTTTTTGTGGTTTAAATGTTGTTATTTTCTTTCTCGCTGTTTTGTATCAATTGTTTTAGTAGTATATTAAAAGTAGATTAATTCTGGATGGATTTTGAAATTTTTGAGGTAATTCAAGCAGTGGTGATTTTTTTACAATTTTTACAATGCAGTTTTGTTGAAATTTTTTTTATGGTTTAAGTGTTGTTATTTTCTTTCCCGCTATTTTGTATCAATTGTTTTAGCAGTATGTTAAAAGTAGATTAATTCTGGATGGATTTTGAAATTTTTGAGGTAATTCAAGCAGTGGTGATTTTTTTACAATTTTTACAATCACCTAATCCAGTTTTGTTGAAAAAAAAAATCATGGTTCAAGTGTTGTTATTTTCTTTCCAGCTGTTTTGTATCAATTGTTTTAGTAGTATATTAAAAGTAGATTCATTCTGGATGGATTTTGAAATTTTTGAGGTAATTCAAGCAGTGGTGATTTTTTTACAATTTTTACAATTACCTAATGCAGTTTTGTTGATTTTTTCTTTTTATGGTTTAAGTGTTGTTATTTTCTTTCCAGCTGTTTTGTATCAATTGTTTTGATAGCATATTGACAGTAGATTAATTCTGGATGGATTTTGAAATTTTTGAGGTAATTCAATCAGTGGTGATTTTTTTACAATTTTTTACATTTTTTATCGTGTTGTACTATCCATTGTACTTTTTTCAAGGTCACCCTGTATACGTTTATTAAACATCGGATCGTTCGTATGTTAACTTACCGACCAGCGATTATCCACATCAAATAACATTGATCTGTAATTGAGTAATTTAATTTGTCCGTTTGTCCGTAAATCTGCTTGTTTGCAATTGTGCGCGCATTACGTGTAAACCGTTAACATAATAGATCTGAAATTTTGCATAATTACTCCATGGACCCTCAGGGTCATCATAGGCCATCTTTGATGTAGATGATGATCTGTATCTGTATACGAAATTGTTTTTATGGTTGCGCACGCCACTTTTTCAATAAGTTCAATCGTATGCAACCAATCATCATATTTTTTTGCAGGAAAATATTGTGAACGTAAAAATTGTACACATTATTATTTTAATTAAAAATCCATTTTGAGGACCTGAGAAAAAAACTTATAAATGTGTTTATAACAATTTAGTTTCTTTAAAACAAAATTTGGACGACTAGATCAATTCTACTATTCTAGCGTGCAATTATTTATCGTCACCTCTCCAAACACCGAAAATTAATTCTTGTACAACATTAATAACACCCAAAATAAATTAACCCATTTAAACAAATAACATCTCAATTCACTCGGGGGGTCATCGCCTAATTAGCCCCGGTCACACCATTGACGTCACGCCGGTCGATGCAGTCGCCATCATTTATTCAAAAAAGTCGGAGTCCGCATGCAAATAGATTCCGACACGATACCCGCCGGTAATTTTTCCAATTGGGAAATTGATTTTCAAACACGGATACAAAAAAAAAAACGTGTACACACACACACTGATATCCCCGCGCGATCGCGACAATTACGGGGTATGAAAATTGGTTTACAAAATTAACAAAAAGAATTACTCCCCCGAGCGTGACGCTTTTTATTATAATGGTTCGGGTAAACATCCGCTAGGAACAAAACGGATTTTAATGATGGCCGATATTAAAGTGGATAAAATGGAACGTGTATTTTATTTTTAATGCGGAACTATTAGTGTAATTACGTAATTCATTATTCTAATGGTTACATATTAGTGGTGCATATTATCCAAAATAAAAATGCAGCTAGCTAAAATAGTAAGAGTAATTGAAAATTTAAGAAAAAAAAAACGATTTTCAGATTTTGAATAGCCGTTGCGGCTAAACGAAAACTCAAAATCGAACGCGATTTGCAAATCTGCGCTTCTTGCATACAAATTAGTCGGATTCTATTAAAATTGGCAATTTTTAATTTTTGACGAAAACCTGAAAAATCATCCAAGAATTCTCCAAAAATTGGCTTTGAAATGATGTCTTGAAGAAACCACTGGTTCGATTCGAGGTTTCTATACCTTATTTCTCATCAGAATAACTAATTAAATCGATTGGCCTTAAAAAATTTCATCTAGCAAAAATTGCAAAAAAGTTAGCAAGTCACCATGGAAAATTTTGAAAAAAGTAGATTTTTTCAAACTTTGAACGGCCGTAGCGGCTAAACGAAAAATCCAAATCGAACGCAGATTTCAAAGCCGTGCGCTTTGGGTGCTAAATAATAGGATTTAATTAAAATTGGCGATTTAAATTTTTTAACGAAAACTTAAAATCATCCAAAAATTGGCTTTGAAATGATTTCCAGAAAAAACCACTGGTTTGATTCGGGGTTTCTATACGTCACTGGAAAGATCCCTTCAAGACCCTTCAGAAAATGTATCTGCCTTACCACAAATGTCAATTTTAAGCGCGTGATGTGTCAATAAAAAAAAACTCGAAAATGGAAAAAGTCGAAAAAACCAATTTTCTTAATCGTAGACCCTTATGTAATACCTTTTTTTTTCATCAGAAAAACGAGAGAAATCGATTGGCGTTAAAAAATTTCATCCAGCAAAAATTGCAAAAAAGTTGGCAAGTCACCATGGAAAATTTTGAAAAAAGGGGTTTTTTTCCGACTTTGAAAGGCTGTGGCGGCTAGACGAAGCATCCAAATCGAACGCCGATTTCAAATCTGTGCGCCGTGGGTGCTAATTACTCGGATTCAATTAAAATTGGCGATTTAAATTTTTTGATGAAAACTTGAAAAATCATCTTATTTTTTTTCCAAAAATTGGCTTTAAAATGATTTCCAGAAAAAACCACTGGTTCTATTCGGGGTTTCTATACGTCATTGAAAAGATGCCCTTTAGAAAATGTACCTGCACAACAACAAATGTCAATTTTAAGCCCATGACGCGTCAACAAAGAAAACTCGAAAATGGAAAAAATCGAAAAAATCAACTTTCTTAATAATCATCGCAGATCTTTATGTAATACCTTTTTTTTCATCAGAAGAACGAGAGAAACGCATTGGCGTTAAAAAATTTCACCCAGAAAAAATTGCAAAAAAGTTGGCAAGTCACCATCAACTTTTTGAAATTTTTTGAAAAAGTCGTTTTTTAAAACTTTGAACCGCAGTACCGGCTAAACGAAGAATCTAAATCGAACGCAGATTTCAAATCTGTGCGCTTTGGGTGCTCATTAACCGGATTCAATTAAAATTGGCGATTCTTAATTTTTGACGAAAATTTGAAAAATCATCCAAGGGTCCCCCCTTCTTACTTTTCTCCAAAAATTGGCTTTGAAATTATTTCCTGAAGAAACCACTGGTTCGATTCGGGGTTTCTATACGTCATTGGAAAGATCCCTTCAAGGCCCTTTAGAAAACGTACCTGCGCAACCACAAATGTCAATTTTAAGCCCGTGACGCGTCAACAAAGAAAAGTAGAAAATGTAAAAAATCGAAAAAATCAACTTTCTTAATAATCATCGTAGACCTTTTTTTCATCAGAGGAACGAGAGAAACGCATTGGCGTTAAAAAATTTCACCCAGCAAAAATTACAAAAAAGTTGGCAAGTCACCATGGAAAATTTGGATTTTTTCAGACTTTGAACTGCCGTAGCAGCTAAACGAAAACTCCAAATCGAACGCGGATTTCAAAGCCGTGCTCCTCTCGTGTTAATTACTCGGAATCAATTAAAATTGGCGATTTTTAATTTTTGTCAAAAAACTTGAAAAAATTTACCCAGAAAAAATTGCAAAAAAGTTGGCAAGTCAAATTTTGAAAAGAGTCGATTTTTTTCAGACTTTAAATCGAGTGCGGTTTGCAAATCTTTTTTCCTGAGGTTGATACTTTTTAGCGTCCCTGTATATCTACGGCAATAGCAAAATTTCTGCCTAAATACCCGAACGAGGATGATTTGCAAGCCGAGTCCAATATTCTAACATTTATTCATTTCCTTTATTTTGTTACAGATTTCTGCAATCACCAGCTTCTGCAGGGTAAGTAATTTTATCGCTCACATTTTAAGTGGAAAGCAACTCCATATTTCAGCGTTAATTACTGCAGTATGAAATAAATAATAAAAATACTACAAAATAAGTAACATCATCTAAAATCTAAATGTTTATTATTTCATTTTTTGTCTTTTTACATTGAGAAAGTGCGCGAGAACTCCCGGCGTGTTTTGCTTTATTTTCAAATTAATAATGAATAAGTTATAAGTTGCAGCGTTTTGCGCGAACAAAGGCCGTTATAATGAGATTAATATATAGCTGCAGTGTTTCGGAATTTACTGCCGGCTTCGGGGAGAAGTTGTGTGAAAAGGGAAATAAAATTTTTATATTAATTTTTGAACGACTATAACAACTAGTTCAAAAGTTATAGTTCTTAAGATTTCTAGAAGTGGTAATATTATTAATTCATCAGTGATTCACTTTTTTGTACGAAGTAAAAATTGTAGATTTCATAAATCAAATAAGAGAATAAATGAAATTGATTGTAATATTAATTAAATTAATACAATAAAGACGAAAGTAGCCTGAATATATGAATATTCAACCTGTTTGTAACTTTGCAAAATTAAGTCTTATTAGGACTATTGCTTCTGCAACAAGTTTATCAAATTTATTTATTAATTAAATTGTTATAGAAAATAAAGTTGTTAATAATAATAATAATAATTTATTCGTGCTAAGACCTTACAGGTTTACACAAGTCATAAAAGTAATATTACATGTAGTGAAAAATAATAAAAATATAAATATTACAAAGTTTGATTAATTAATTTCATTGCATTCAAATAAATCTACTGACGCCAGGTTTATTTGAATTGAAAAATCAATTATTTAACATTAAAATTATCGCATTTGAAAATACCAATTGTATGTAATATTGACAAGCATGAAAGTATGTATCTCTGAAAAATTTATTTGATGAGCTGGATTGTAAATAATTAATGTTATGCAGATTTTAAACTATGAAATATTTTCCACTAAAGTCTTCACTTCTTTGAAAAAATACAATACCGATTTTTTTCATTATTTTTTCCATACTCTAGAAGTAATCCCCGATAACGTACCATTGAGTTAATCCGCTATTTTTACAGCACCCAGTATAATTTTAATTAATTAAAACACTTTTGTTTCACTATTTTTATTTGTCAATCCGACTTATTAATTAAGATTACAGATTAGCGCCATTCACACGTACACTCTTTCGCTACTCACTAAACGCACAAGAAGAATGTCATTTTTCTCCATTATTTCAACTCGGAATTGGACGACATTTTTTTTTCAACAATCTTCACACCGATAGATAAAATGTATTAAATTTTGGCGATTCACGACCAACTTTTTTTTCAAAAATGAAAAACAGCGACACGATGGAACGCCCCGTACCATCGCGCATTACAGGACGGAAGCATGACGTTCCAATCGCGTTGATCAAAAGTGGACACAATTTTATCCTCCTTTTTCGCTTTTAGGCACGTGGTAAGAAGTTAACACTGAAACTTCAAACGCTCTTGACGCGCGGGACGAAAAAAGTGCGATGTTTTCGCATTCACATCACAATTGTATCCTCTTTTCTCGCTTTTAAACACGTGGTAAGAAGTTAACACTCGAACTTCAAACGCTCTTGGCGTGTGTGCGTTTTTTGAAAGTGTGATGTTTTCGCATTCACACGCACGTTCGATCGCGCTGGATTGGAACGGGACAGTCCAAGCGCGCGGGATTGCGCGTACGTGTGAACGACGGCACTGAAAAATATTAGACTTTACTTAATCTCTTATTAATAACAAACTCTTAGATTACGTGACAAATTAACGTACATTAAAATGAATGTGTATTTTGTTAACTTTAACAAAGTTCAGCATATAAATTATCTAATAGATTTGACGAGGAGTAACAATCCGCCGATTGTTAACATGTCTGGCTGATGACGTGACGCTTTGTTGAGGGATAATTTAGTTTTGGGGGAAACCGCACGTTTCGCGAAGTGAAGTAGCATTGTAACTATTGTCGGAAGCGGCAATTCCGAAGTGGATTTAAACATCCGAAATGACTGATGAATGCCGGGGCGGGGGCGAAATCCCCAGCCAGCCGTTGGGGTAATTAACCTGCCCCCTCGTATACGCATATATATATATATATATATATATATATATATATATATATATATATATATAAAAGCCAGCAATTTGGTAAAGGGCACCTGCATTCGAACTATGTGCTACCCTTCGCATGCAAATTCACGGATGATATTTTATTGCCTTAGGCCTTGTAATTCCCACCGGGGGATAAGCCAACTCTCAAGGATGTTCGCTCTCTGATGGTGGACTGATCGTTAGTGCGCGGGGGTGGGGGGAGCTAATGGGTACCTTTTTCCCGCCGCCGCCGCCGACGACGATAATTTCATGCGGAATTAGTTTAATTAGTTTTACTGGCATATTTCAACTAACTACCCTCTTTATACCCTTTTTTTAACCGCAGGGCCATGCCCGTAAAAGATATGATTTACGGACGGTTTCACTCTGCTCGTCCCGTTCCGTAATTAAAATTATCTTTAGCGTTGTTTCAGGGGGAGGTAACGGTTACTTGTGATTAGTTTAATCGCAATCCTCTGACGTTTATTGTAAATTTATTTTTAATTAAAAAAATGTTATTATTATTCATTATGCTTGCTTGCAATTATAAAATAATACACACAATACTTAAAATCGTACAATTTATGATAGCAAGCTGAAGGGCGGAGTACACTCTTGTGAAATAATCTTTCACCCGAACCTACATATCCTCTCTCCCACTTAAGCATTGAAAATTGGAGTATTTTCAAAAATCAAGTTGATTTATAAAATATAAACCCTTATCAGTTGTTTTTAATTTTTATGCAATTTAATTTCGTTGTTTCATATTTCTACAACACAAATCAATTTTGCTTGAATAACTTTCTCACTTATCGCTTGGTGAAACATTTTGAAAATAATAAAAGATAAATCAAAAATTAACACTTGGTTTGTTTCATAAATCAATTTCTTTTAAACATTTTTAACTCGCCTGAAAATTCAAAAACCACAATGATTTTGAAATAATAAAACCTTCTCGGTTGTCTGAAATGTTTGCATAATTTTATTTTGGCGTTTAGTGTTTATTTTTCGTAGTTTTTAATTCAACGGTCACAAAACTCAAATAATATTGCTTTAAACATTCATAAGTAACTTAAAAATAGGCGTACTTTTAAAACCCAAAATGGTTTTGAAAGAGTATGGCTTTCTTAGTTTTTGCATAATTTAATTTTAGATTTTGTTTCACAACACAAATTTTTGAAAATTTAAAAAACTCATATCAAATTGCTTTAAACATTCATAAGCAACTTAAAAATAGACGTATTTTTTTTAACTCAAAATGGTTTTTAAAGAGTATGGCTTTCTTAGTTTTTTCATAATTTAATGTCATATTTTTTTAGATTTTTTTCACCTTAACTTTTTTAACATTCATTCAAATTGATTTCCATTCAAACATTCATAACTCATTTGAGAATTGGAATATCTTCAAATACCGAATTGTTTTCCGAAGAATAGAACCTTTTATTTTTATTTTTTGCGTAATTTTATATCGACATTTCTTATAATTTTTTTTTCTTCCGCAACTTGAATTTAAAAAAAAATTAAATATCAATTCAAATTTGTTATATCTTCAAAATTCAACCTGATTTTACTACTGTAAAACATTCTTAGTAATTTTTATTATTTTGCATAATTTTATTTTGGGGTTTCATATTTTTTCACTTAACGCTTTCACGACGAAAATTTTTTTTTTTTTTACATTTTCTTTTAAATTTGTAACTCTTATAAAACACACAAGATGCGGCTCGAGCACATACAGTGATGGAGACATCTTCAACATATCCAAACACATTAGAGTAATGCAGGTTACAGATCCCAGTACCAACATTGCAGATACCTCCAACAGAAAATCACGGTCAGTTGGTGCGCCATAAAACTTAAAGCTCGACGGCGTTGCCGTTTTGGCGTGAAGCTGGATATAATTCCAGAAAATCGGATGCCTTTTTGACAATAGTGTAGAACTTAAAGCCATTTTAATTCCCCAGATTTAAATTTCCCGCCACTAAATTCCTCAAGATTTAGACAGTTACTGGCCTTTTTGAGTTGAAAACACTTAAGATGATTTGAATTTCCTGCCACCAAATTCCCCCAGATGTAAATGTACTCCCTCCAGATATTCCGTACCAAAGTGTGGAATGTTTCGAAGAAATTATTGATTGAGGAACTATTTAGAGTTAATAAACCAACCCAAAGTATTTTTCCTTTCGTTTTTTCTTACGAAAACTAAAAGTCTAATAAATATTCCGCACAGAGGATGGCATTCATTTTGCGCAGGGTTACAAATCTATACCAACACTATAATAATGAAGAATAGAATGTTACAAATCCTGATACCAACATTACAGGAAATCGCAATCAGTTGGTACGTCGTAAAACTTAATGCTCGACAGCGTTGTCGTTGTGGGGTGGTCAGTTGTAATTCCCGGAAATCGGATGCCTTTTTGGCAACAGTGTATAACTTAAAGCTCCGCTGTTGCCGTTTTAATTTCCCAGATTTAAATTTCCCGTCACTAAATTCACCAAGATTTAGACAGTTGCTTGCCTTTTTGAGTTGAAAATTCTTCAAATTTGAATTTCCCGCCTCCAAAGTCCACTAGATGCGAATGTACCCCCTCTATGTTTACTTTTACATATATTTGCATATACAGGGTTAGTCAAAATTACCAGAACACCTAAATAATTCAGTAAGAGTAAAACAATAAAAAAATAAATTTTAAACAAAAGTTTCTTAAATTTGAGACGACCAGGTTGAATATTCATATATTCAGGCTATTTTTCGTCTTTCTCACATTTAAAGTTTCTAAGATGTAAACAAGCTATCGTTTAAATATATTTTTATTATAGAAATTTGGTAACCTTTCCTTTTTCAAATAGGACTCCCTGTATAGTTTTACATCTTTTAATTCTAGGATTTTTTTTGTAAAAATAATAATTTAATTTTTTTTGTCAAATGCATCATCATTTTTGAGTTATATGCTATGAATGCAGATTCCTGAACTTCAAATTAATAATAATTTCCCACATACATACACATTATTTTAACCAAACGAATAAAAAAACAACAAAATTAAAAACAAATAACAAAATAATTAAATACAGGGTAAGGCACCGCATATGACGCGGTCATTTTAAGGAAAACCATGCAACTTCATGCTATTCTTTTTAAATGATTAGATGTAGGGTAGTTGTATGCTCAATTTAAAATTATTACCATTAAAAATATACACATCAAAATTAAGTTTTTTTTAATAGAACACCCTATATTTTTTGTCATTTTTGAATTCTAGGGAATAAATAAAGGTAAGTTACTTTAATATTCCCTATACCTATCGTTTACCGTTTTCGAAATATTTCAAGATTTGTTGAAATGAAGGGTACAGGTGAAATTGTATCTTTTCCCCAGTGATTGACGTTGAACTATTACAATAATATCTATTGTTTGGTTGAAGGTTCGAGCTACAGCGCCAACCATGATTTAGTATAAAAAATTATACAGGGTGATAAAAAAACGTGGTAGAAAATCCTAACTTATAAAAGTTGAATAACTTCGTTTTTTTCAAATGGCACACCCTATATTTAGTAAAGTATTATCACGTAGAATCCAATTGGTAAAGTTTACCAAATTTCCATAAGAAAATTAACATCCAGTATGTTAAAAATTTATTTAAACGATAAATTGTTTACATTTAAGAAACTTTTGTTAGAAAATATTTGTGATTTTTTCTACGAGCGGAAAATTATTTAGGTGTTTCGATAATTTTGACTAACCCTGTATATGTCGTGCAATGCAAATTGTCTCGCTTAATGGTATTGTACAATGAAACCCTAAAGTACTTTGTATTTCTAGAATTATCTCTTCCTTCTCAAAATTGAATTTCGCGCCACAAAATTCCCCAATTTTTTTGAGGTTGGCAGCCATTTTGCGCGTACGTTGTTGCCATTTCGACTTCCGGTTTTCTGAGAGGACTTCCTGTTTTAGAATCGGCTATTTTTTTCTACTCTTGGCAGATTTTACCGACAAAATTATTTTGCCAAGTTTCGTAAAGTGATCACGATTGATAATCGTTATTTTCGTAAAAAAATTTCACAATACAAACCGTGTAAAACCTTATGATTAAATTATATTGTCTCGAGAAAATTTTAGTATATTTAACCATTCGGTTTTCGAAGGGCGCATAAATCAAATAATTTAATTACATAAGGCTAGCGCAGTAGGAGATCGCACACTTTTTACCAATTTCAAGTTTTCGAATGGCGGGCAATTTAAATCTGTTAATTACATAAGCTCACCCAAACAGTTTTTTTTTTAATCAATTTCACAAATAAAACAAGTGATAGGTTAGAGTCCTTACGTCCATTAGCGCTGTTGCAGTTTTATTTGCTGCAATAACTTTCAGCAGTAATACCGTGGATACTTAAAGTTATACGCCGCCTCTGGCATAGTTTTTCCCATTTTAGAGCCGCAATTTTGAACAGAAACCTTCTCATTTTACGTTAAAATAACTAAAAATTCTTCGCATTGATAAAGAGCTATTTTAATTAAATCATTAAAAGGACCTTAGGGGTTCGTGCCTAGTCAGAAATTTAAAAAAATAGATTTTTGGGTTTTGACAAGTACAACAGAATATTCCCTGAAAAGTTGGAATTAGTCCGATTAAAATTGACGGAGTTACAGGCGTTCAACCGCGCAAACCGCGTTTTCAAAGTCGGTATTCGCGATATCTCGAAAACTACAGCACCGATTCTTTTGAAATCTGGCACGTTTATTTGAGATACAATAGTTGAGTTATTGAAAGAAGGAATTTTATTTTCGACGTATAGTTTTTTTTTTGCTTGACGAAAAACGAGCGATATTTTCATGCAAAATCGAAATGTTAACTTTGCCCCTCCATCATTTTGTCCCAGACCAATATTGTTCATTCGATCATTAGATACTTTAATATATTAAAGAAAGCTTTATTACCAGAAATATAAATATAAACCAAATGTTAAAATGCTCATCGAATGCCCACGAATTCGCCCTTTTAATACGTCGGCGAAATTCGCATACACTCTGTTTAAATTGATCCCTAACCGCCCTCGTGTAGTGTACAATACTAGGGCTTGCGGGGTGAAGACGTGGTCGGTCGGTGGACATTTACAGCGGTAAGGTCGTGGGGCGATTCGGGGATAAATTCATAACCCTTGAGTGGGCTCCTTTGTACTCGAATATTGTTGTAACGTTGAGTTGAACCACGGTTGGTCGGAACTAGTAAGTTGAATACAGAACATACATCAATTTCTATTAGATTAAAGTAAAATACTTTGCCTTGTTTTTATAGGATTTATAAAATCATACACTTCTGAATCCGTGCAGATGAGGCAGCAGGAAAACATTCAGAATTATGTTTCTGCAAAAATCAGCACCCCATCCGTAGATTTCGAAATAATCCCACCCGAACGGAGCGTGTGGCTTTAAAAAAGTGGAAATAATTTGAAAAATTGAGAAAAAATATAAAAACAATTACCAGCGACTTAAAACTTTCCAAATTTGCTCCAAACACATTCAGAATTATGATTCTGCAAAAATCAGCAAACACCCCATCCGTAGATTTCGAAATAATCCCACCCGAACGGAGCGTGTGGCTTTAAAAAAGTGGAAATAATTTGAAAAATTGAGAAAAAATATAAAAACAATTGCCAGCGACTTAAAACTTTCCAAATTTGCTCAAAACACATTGAGGATTATGATTCTGCAAAAATCAGCAAACACCCCATCCGTAGATTTCGAAATAATCCCACCCGAACGGAGCGTGAGGTTTTGAAAAAGTGGAAATAATTTGAAAAATCGAGAAAAAATATAAAAACAATTGCCAGCGACTTAAAACTTTCTAAATTTGCTCAAAACACATTCAGAATTATGATTCTGCTATAATCAGCAAACACCCCATCCGTAGATTTCGAAATAATCCCACCCGAACGGAGCGTGAGGTTTATAAAAGTTGCAAATAATTTGAAAAATTGAGAAAAAATATAAAAACAATTGCCAGCGACTTAAAACTTTCCAAATTTGCTCAAAACACATTCAGAATTATGATTCTGCAAAAATCAGCAAACACCCCATCCGTAGATTTCGAAATAATCCCACCCGAACGTAGCGTGGGGTTTTAAAAAAGTGGAAATAATTTGAAAAATCGAGAAAAAATATAAAAACAATTGCCAGCGACTTAAAACTTTCTAAATTTGCTCAAAACACATTCAGAATTATGATTCTGCTATAATCAGCAAACACCCCATCCGTAGATTTCGAAATAATCCCACCCGAACGGAGCGTGAGGTTTAAAAAAGTTGCAAATAATTTGAAAAATTGAGAAAAAATATAAAAACAATTACCAGCGACTTAAAACTTTCCAAATTTGCTCCAAACACATTCAGAATTATAATTCTGCAAAAATCAGCAAACACCCCATCCGTAGATTTCGAAATAATCCCACCCGAACGGAGCGTGTGGCTTTAAAAAAGTGGAAATAATTTGAAAAATTGAGAAAAAATATAAAAACAATTGCCAGCGACTTAAAACTTTCCAAATTTGCTCAAAACACATTCAGAATTATGATTCTGCAAAAATCAGCAAACACCCCATCCGTAGATTTCGAAATAATCCCACCCGAACGGAGCGTGTGGCTTTAAAAAAGTGGAAATAATTTGAAAAATTGAGAAAAAATATAAAAACAATTGCCAGCGACTTAAAACTTTCCAAATTTGCTCAAAACACATTGAGGATTATGATTCTGCAAAAATCAGCAAACACGCCATCCGTAGATTTCGAAATAATCCCACCCGAACGGAGCGTGAGGTTTTGAAAAAGTGGAAATAATTTGAAAAATTGAGAAAAAATATGAAAACAATTGCCAGCGACTTAAAACTTTCCAAATTTGCTCAAAACACATTGAGGATTATGATTCTGCAAAAATCAGCAAACACCCAATCCGTAGATTTCGAAATAATCCCACCCGAACGGAGCGTGAGATTTTGAAAAAGTGGAAATAATTTGAAAAATTGAGAAAAAATATGAAAACAATTGCCAGCGACTTAAAACTTTCCAAATTTGCTCAAAACACATTCAGAATTATGATTCTGCAAAAATCAGCAAACACGCCATCCGTAGATTTCAAAATAATCCCACCCGAACGGAGCGTGAGGTTTAAAAAAGTTGCAAATAATTTGAAAAATCGAGAAAAAAATATAAAAACAATTGCCAGCGACTTAAAACTTTCCAAATTTGCTCAAAACACATTGAGGATTATGATTCTGCAAAAATCAGCAAACACCCCATCCCTAGATACCAAAATTCAAGCGGCGACAAATTTATCCAACAGACGTCAACGTCGTGCATGCACGACAGCGGAAGGAATATTTCGTAACAAAGTGGAATTGTTCGAAGAAATAATTGACCGAGGAATTATTTAGAGTTAATAAACCAACCCTACGTAATTTTTTCTTTCGTTTTTTCTAACGAGAACTAAAAGTCTAATAAATATTCCGCACGGAGGAAGGCAAGAACGGAAACTTTTCGAAGTCTTCAAGTCAATTACTGAAAAATAAAGAAAAACCAAAACAAAAAGTCCGAGGCGGTCGATACACAGAGGCGGCACTTGAACAGAAACAGAATTAGCCGCCTTTATTAAGTGTCGGACGGCGCTTTTTTTTCCTTTTCCCTCCCTTCCATAATAAATAAAAATAATAATTCCCTCCCCGGCTTTTCGGACCGACCGTCATTCAACTATTCATAATCCACTTTAATATTTCGCAGGGCCGCCTTCCGCAAAAACTTTTAATTGAAAAACTCGTCGTTCGGGGCGTCGGAGGCCACTTTCCAACCCCCACCACCTCCACCCCCGCGCTCCAATATGATATTCATTAAATTATTTAACTGTCGTCCTCGCCCTTAATAGGATTCCGAATTTTTCGGCCCGGTAATGCGATTAGAACGGTCCGTGTTCGACACGTCTAATTGGGTTATTTTTTTTTTTTGAAGTAGCGAACGGAACGCTAAAAGGTCGGTATTTCACTTTAAATGGCACGAAAATATCGGATTCGGATGATGTATGCGAAAGGTAGAAACAACAGCCGAATCGACGACGGCGACGTTTCAATTCCGCGACGCGGTTCCTTAAATTGCCGTGAATTGCAAGGAATAAATTCCGGGAAAATTGACTTTCTCGTGATTTGCTGGGGACGGGAGTTATTGACTGTGTATTACGTATTCGATCAGTTTTATGGCAAAATGGTTTTTCTCTCCGACAGTCGTAAATGTTTTTTTTTTTTAAGAATACTACTTACATTGTTTTCCTAAGGATTGTAATGCGTGATGAATTTTTTTTTGGCGTCGACTACGAGGTCACCTGCCACTAACGTTTTTTTAGGTTATTTCTTATTTCTATATAAACTCTACACATCGTAAACAACCGACTGGAAGCTAACCATAAATTTCAGCCACGAATCCGGCGCCTCCACCATTTTTTCCATTAGTAAATTTCCAAGTTTTCTCTACTAATTTACAGACAATGGATTAAAATTCATAATTAATTAAATTGCTGTAGTGCCATGGTAATAACAATAAGCTTTTAACTTGAGATTTACCCCGATTTTTCGAAAAGACATCTATCGAAACATGGCTAATTTTCAAAAAATCAAAAGTCATCGTTAGGCGTAGTTTATGTTCGATATTTTCGGTCACAAATGTTCTATAGAGCCTTGTTTAGAATATTTAAGTTTAAAAAAATGACACATATTCTTCATTTTTGTTTAAATAATTATTTACCCAGACACTTTTACAAAATTTCGTCAATTTTCAAAAAATCAAAAGTCATTGTTAGGCGTAGTTTACGTTCGATATTTTCGGCCTCAAATGTTCTATTAGGCTTTATTTACAATATTTAAGCTAAAAAGAATGACACATTTTCTTAATTTTTGTTTAAATAATTATTTACCCAGACACTTTTACGAAATTTCGTCAATTTTCAAAAAATCAAAAGTCATCGTTAGGCGTAGTTTACATTCGATATTTTTGGCCAAAAATGTTCTATAGGGCTTTACTTACAATATTTAAGCTAAAAAGAATGACACATATTCTTCATTTTTGTTTAAATAATTATTTACCCAGACACTTTTACGAAATTTCGTCAATTTTCAAAAAATCAAAAGTCATCGTTAGGCGTAGTTTACGTTCGATATTTTCGGCCACAAATGTTCTATAGGGCTTTATTTACAATATTTAAGCTAAAAATAATGACACATATTCTTCATTTTTGTTTGAATAATTATTTCCCTGGACACTTTTACGAAATTTCGTCCATTTTCAAAAAATCAAAAGTCATCGTTAGGCGTAGTTCAGGTTGGATATTTTCGGCCACAAATGTTCTATAGGGCTTTATTTACAATATTTAAGCTTAAAAGAATGACACATATTCTTCATTTTTGTTTAAATAATTATTTACCCAGACACTTTTACGAAATTTCGTCAATTTTCAAAAAATCAAAAGTCATCGTTAGGCGTAGTTTACGTTCGATATTTTTGGCCACAAATGTTCTATAGGGCTTTATTTACAATATTTAAGCTTAAAAGAATGACACATATTCTTCATTTTTGTTTGAATAATTATTTCCCTGGACACTTTTACGAAATTTCGTCAATTTTCAAAAAATCAAAAGTCATTGTTAGGCGTAGTTTACGTTCGATATTTTCGGCCAAAAATGTTCTATAGGGCTTTACTTACAATATTTAAGCTAAAAAGAATGACACATATTCTTCATTTTTGTTTAAATAATTATTTACCCAGACACTTTTACGAAATTTCGTCAATTTTCAAAAAATCAAAAGTCATCGTTAGGTGTAGTTTAGGTTCGATATTTTCGGCCACAAATGTTCTATAGAGCTTTATTTACAATATTTAAGCTAAAAAGAATGACACATATTCTTCATTTTTGTTTAAATAATTATTTACCCAGACACTTTTACGAAATTTCGTCAATTTTCAAAAAATCAAAAGTCATCGTTAGGCGTAGTTTAGGTTCGATATTTTCGGCCACAAAATTTCTATAGGGCTTTACTTACAATATTTAAGCTAAAAAGAATGACACATATTCTTCATTTTTGTTTAAATAATTATTTACCCAGACACTTTTACGAAATTTCGTCAATTTTCAAAAAATCAAAAGTCATCGTTAGGTGTAGTTTAGGTTCGATATTTTCGGCCACAAATGTTCTATAGAGCTTTACTTACAATATTTAAGCTAAAAAGAATGACACATATTCTTCATTTTTGTTTAAATAATTATTTACCCAGACACTTTTACGAAATTTCGTCAATTTTCAAAAAATCAAGTCATTGTTAGGCGTAGTTTACGTTCGATATTTTCGGCCACAAATGTTCTATAGGGCTTTACTTACAATATTTAAGTTAAAAAAAAATGACACATATTCTTCATTTTTGTTTAAATAATTATTTACCCAAACACTTTTACGAAATTTCGTCAATTTTCAAAAAATCAAGTCATTGTTAGGCGTAGTTTACGTTCGATATTTTCGGCCACAAATGTTCTATAGGGCTTTACTTACAATATTTAAGTTAAAAAAAAATGACACATATTCTTCATTTTTGTTTAAATAATTATTTACCCAGACACTTTTACGAAATTTCGTCAATTTTCAAAAAATCAAAAGTCATTGTTAGGCGTAGTTTACATTCGATATTTTCGGCCACAAATGTTCTATAGGGCTTTATTTACAATATTTAAGCCAAAAAGAATGACACATATTCTTCATTTTTGTTTAAATAATTATTTACCCAGACACTTTTACGAAATTTCGTCAATTTTCAAAAAATCAAAAGTCATCGTTAGGCGTAGTTTAGGTTCGATATTTTCGGCCACAAAATTTCTATAGGGCTTTACTTACAATATTTAAGCTAAAAAGAATGACATATATTCTTCATTTTTGTTTAAATAATTATTTACCCAGACACTTTTACGAAATTTCGTCAATTTTCAAAAAATCAAGTCATTGTTAGGCGTAGTTTACGTTCGATATTTTCGGCCACAAAATTTCTATAGGGCTTTACTTACAATATTTAAGTTAAAAAAAAATGACACATATTCTTCATTTTTGTTTAAATAATTATTTACCCAAACACTTTTACGAAATTTCGTCAATTTTCAAAAAATCAAGTCATTGTTAGGCGTAGTTTACGTTCGATATTTTCGGCCACAAATGTTCTATAGGGCTTTACTTACAATATTTAAGTTAAAAAAAAATGACACATATTCTTCATTTTTGTTTAAATAATTATTTACCCAGACACTTTTACGAAATTTCGTCAATTTTCAAAAAATCAAGTCATTGTTAGGCGTAGTTTACATTCGATATTTTCGGCCACAAATGTTCTATAGGGCTTTATTTACAATATTTAAGCCAAAAAGAATGACACATATTCTTCATTTTTGTTTAAATAATTATTTACCCAGACACTTTTACGAAATTTCGTCAATTTTCAAAAAATCAAAAGTCATCGTTAGGCGTAGTTTACGTTCGATATTTTCGGCCACAAATGTTCTATAGGGCTTTATTTACAATATTTAAGCTAAAAAGAATGACACATATTCTTCATTTTTGTTTAAATAATTATTTACCCAGACACTTTTACGAAATTTCGTCAATTTTCAAAAAATCAAAAATTATCGTTAGGCGTAGTTTAGGTTCGATAGATGTCTTTTCGAAAAATCGGGGTAAATCCTAAGTTAAAAGCTTATTGTTATTACCATGGCACTACAGCAATTTGATTAATTATGAATTTTAATCCATTGTCTGTAAATTAGTAGAGAAAACTTCGAAATTTACTAAGGGAAAACTGGTGGAGGCGCCGGATTCGTGGCTGAAATTTATGGCTAACTTCCAATCAGTTCGTAAACATACTTTATTATCTGAATTGCAATTATTGTAATTAAAATGGCTTGGCCGTAAACGAATAAATAAATAAAAAAAGGAGTTAAATATCCTCAAAAATTCATTCTAGTTTACAACATGAATTGATTGCATAACACACAATAAAAAGACTTATCAAAACCACTCTATCCACCGCCCACTCGATCCCTTGTAACAAAACATATTCACAATCTCCCTTTATTGATGTATTCGCTGTGTGATTTTATTTTTCATTTTTTTTTTTGTCGCAGCTCTCAGCGGTGGTCGATGGCGTGTATGCAGATCACTCCCACATCGCCGGAAAATTCACGATGCTGTCGTCGAGCAGGGTGTACGTGGGTGGCAGCATCAACACCCGCGCGCTGCCCGGCTCCAGGGTGCACAATAACTACGTGGGATGTATGAGGAAGGTAGGTGGTGGGGTTGTTTACTTTTCTCACTTACGTTGCGAAAAATAGGGGATGATTAGCGCGCGGCCGAAACGCCCACGGAATATTCAATATGTTGGAGGGGGGCGGGGGGGAGGATTTAATTATCGGCCCCTTTCTCCACCAACCAGCAACGAAATTCGATATTATTGAATTTAATTATGTTCGGTATTCAATGCCCTCCTTTTTTTCAATTTGATCCTTCAAAGGTGAACTTTTGTTAAGCTGAAAGTTAAAATACGGTTTTAATTAACAAATCACATTCCTTATAAATACCTTTGCAATTTTGCTATTAAACATTACTAAAAAGTCTTGTTTGTAGACCTTAAAATAAGTTCTCAAATGCTCGAATAATCTAGACCAGGGCTCTCCAAATTATGGCCCGCGGGCCAAATACGGCCCACAACCTCCAGCAGTCCGGCCCGAGACAAGCAGTTACATTTTGCGTAAACGTGACATTTTAAAATTCAATAACGATTTTTTGTTACAGGTTTTGAAATTTGTTATTAATTGATTATATCTAGGCCTACTAGATTATCAAAAACATAGTGTATGACCCGCGATTGAAAAAGTTTGTTGACCCCTGACCTAGGCTAATTATTAATTTACATCTACATGCTATAAATTTCGTATTTTTGCTCCATTGAAATAAGTATCACTAATCTAATGCAGCTCTGTCTACGTGCTATACCTATGTGTTTGAATAAATTTTGTATTTTTTAATCCATTTTATACGTGTTAATGTCGGTCCATTTGGCGGCGATTTAATTTCAATGTAATGCGAAATAATGGTGGAGGCGCCGGGCTGGTACGCAAATCGCACTCTCTCGTGTGCCGTTGTGATGGTGCCGAGATTTTCAAATCGCCTTGTAATTGTACGGTTTCGTAATAAATAACACGTCTCCTAAGAAAATGGGTTTCTTGTGTGTGTGCGAGATATTTCTGTATCGAAGTCGGATCGCAATCATTACAGTGTTTTTATTCGTCGCTGAAAGAACTTTCTGTACTTTTTTTAATTGCCATATTTAATGTTACTTTAAGACTATTAATCGGATGTATGCAAGTCTTGCATTAAAATGAGCGATTTGTCATGGGTGTGAGCAGTGGCGGCCGGTGAAACATTTTGATGGTAGAGCCCTATTTTTTAAGGAAACAACGATCGATAATTGAAATTGAAAACCTTTACAGTAGCATTAAATAAATCAAATCAAAACGAAAAGTGTTTTAAGAATTATTTAAAAATCCTTGCGGAGCTTGAAATTAAAGGTAGTGCCATAGCTCCTTGGCTCTTCATAACGAGTCGCCCCTGTGTGTGAGGGTTAGCAATAGATTTCAGCAATAGATTTTAAATTTTTAACTTGATTTTCATTGATCACTTGATGAAACATGATTTTATATTTAAAAACGATTAAATTTAAGAAAACCAAACGAAGACATCTGGACATCACCCATTTCGAACGCTCTTATTACCTGACCCCTTTAAAAATCGAACCCAAAAAAAATTATTTTGTACATTCCTTGAAAATTTCTTGCAGCCGAAACTAGTTGGAATAATATGAATTTTTAAAAACGATTAAATTTAAGAAAACCAAACGAAAACATCTGACATCACCCATTTCGAACGCTCTTATTACCTGACCCTTTTAAAAATTTAACCCAAAAACAAATTATTTTGTACATTCCTTG
The DNA here is from genome assembly GCA_910593695.2 of Ocypus olens. Lineage (NCBI taxonomy): Eukaryota > Metazoa > Arthropoda > Insecta > Coleoptera > Staphylinidae > Ocypus > Ocypus olens. The sequence continues at coordinate 3,963,251 of OU343047.1, read as the reverse complement.
AAAATTTCTTGCAGCCAAAACTAGTCGGAATAATATGGTGAAACATACATAAGTGATTTTTCTTAAATTTAATTGTTTTTAAATAATAGATTTTAAAATTTTCAGCTCTCGAATATCGAAAAAGCGTCGATTTTTCAAAATCCGAAGCAAGTACAGATTTACCACGTTTCCAAAATTATTCTGAAATGATTGGACTTTTGTATTCTAGAAAAAACTCGAGCAAGTTTTGTATACAGTTTTCAAAATATTCACTATTGAACCCGAGAGTTACCATTTTCGGCGCTCAATTATCGATAAAGTGTCGATTTTTCAAAATCCAAAATACTGCAGATTTCAAACTTTTACAAAACTATTCTCAAACCATTGGGCATTAGTATTTCGGAATTCCAGGCGGGTTAATTACACAGTTTTCAAAATAATTGCCATCAAACTCAAAAATAGCCATTTTCAACGCTCAATTATCGAAAAAGTGTCGATGTCTCAAAATCCAAAATAACTGCAGATTTCTAACTTTTACAAAACTATTCTCAAACTATTCGGCTTCGGTATTTCAGTAAATCCCAACAAAGTTAATTACAAAGTTTTCGAAATAATCGCTATCGAATTCTAGAATGCCCATTTTCAATGCTCAATTATCGAAAAAGTGTCGATTTCTCAAAATCCAAAATAAGTGCAGATTTCTAACTTTTACAAAACTATTCTCAAACTGTTGGGCTTTAGTATTTCAGAAAAAACCAGGCGAGTTAATTACACAGTTTTCAAAATAATCGTCATCGAACTCGAGAATGGCCATTTTCAACGCTCAATTATCGATAAAGTGTCGATTTTTCAAAATCAAAAATACTGCAGATTTCAAACTTTTACAACTATTCTCAAACTATTGGGCTTTAGTATTTCAGAAAATTCCAGGCGAGTTAATTACACAGTTTTCAATATAATCGCCATCGAACTCGAGAATGACCATTTTCAACGCTCAATTATCGAAAAAGTGTCGATTTTTAAAAATCCAAAACAAGTGCAGATTTTTAACTTTTACAAAACTATTCACAAACTATTGGGCTTTAGTATTTCGGAAAATTCCAGGCGGGTTAATTACACAGTTTTCAAAATAATCGCCATCAAACTCAAAAATAGGCATTTTCAACGCTCAGTTATCGAAAAAGTGTCGATTTCTCAAAATCCAAAACAAGTGCAGATTTCTAACTTTTACGAAACTATTCTCAAACTGTTGGGCTTTAGTATTTCAGAAAATCCCAGGCGGGTTAATTACACAGTTTTCAAAATAATCACCATCGAACTCCAGAATTACCATTTTCAACGCTCAATTATCGAAAAAGTGCCGATTTCTTAAAATCCAAAATAAGTGCAGATTTCTAACTTTTACAAAACTATTCTTAAACTATTGGGCTTTAGTATTCCAGAAAATCCCAGGCGAGTTAATTACACAGTTTGCAAAATAATCGCTATCGAACTCAAAAATGGCCATTTTCAACGTGCAAATATCAAAAAGTGTCTATTTCTCAAAATCCAAAATAACTGCAGATTTCTAACTTTTACAAAACTATTCTCAAACTGTTGGGCTTTAGTATTTCAAAAAATCCCAGGCGGGTTAATTACACAGTTTTCAAAATAATCACCATCGAACTCCAGAATTACCATTTTCAACGCTCAATTATCGAAAAAGTGCCGATTTCTTAAAATCCAAAATAAGTGCAGATTTCTAACTTTTACAAAACTATTCTTAAACTATTGGGCTTTAGTATTCCAGAAAATCCCAGGCGAGTTAATTATACAGTTTTCAAAATAATCACTACCGAACTCGAGAATTGCCATGTTCAGCGCTCGAAAAAAGTTGTCGATTTTTTTCTTAATTTGAAGAAGGTGCAAATTTTTACTTTTCTGAAAATAGTTCAGAACTACTGGGCCTTCATATTTCACAAAAAAAAACTGATCAGGTAAATAATTCAATTTTCAAAATAATCACCAAGGTACTCAAAAATTGCCATTTTCAACGCTCAGATATCAAAAAAGCGTCGATTTTTTTTTAAATCCGAAAAATGTGCAAATTTATACTTTTCAGAAAATAGTTCAACACTACTGGGCCATCATGTTTCATGAAAAACTAACCAGGTAAATCATACAGTTTTCAAAATAATCACCATCGAACTCAAGCATGGCCATTTTGAACGCTTTAAATATAGAAAAAACGTCGATTTTTCGAAATCCGAAAAAAGTACAGATTTACCACTTTTTCAAAATTATTCTAAAATAATTGGACTTTTATAGTCAATAAAAACTTGAGCAAGTTTATTATGCAGTTTTCAAAATAATTACGATCGAACCTAAGATTGGCCATTTATAAGCGCTCAAAAATCGAAATAATGTAAAATTGCTAAAATTCAAAATAACTGCAGACTTCTAACTTTTGCAAAACTATTCTCAAATTATAGCTCCTAGGCAAGTTAATTACACAGTTTTCAAAATAATTACTACCGAACTCAAGAATTACAATATCGAAAAGTCGTCGATTTTTTTTTAATCCGAAGAAGGTGCAAATTTATACTTTTCAGAAAATAGTTCAAAACTACTGGGCCATCATGTTTTCATGAAAAACTAACCAGGTAAATCATACAGTTTTCAAAATAATCACTGTCGAATCTAATATGGGCCATTTTTGGCGTTTAAAAAACGTGTCGAATTTTTTAAATCCAAAATAATTGCAGATTTCAAACTTTCATAAAACTATTCCCAAACTACCCGCACCCCAAATTTCAACCTCCAAATAATTTTGGACACCACATAAAACAGAAATCTGCTTTTTTACAAAAACTTTACTGTTCGTTACAAAAAAAAAACTAAAAACATCTAATCAATCTGTAAGGCTGAAAGACCTCTGATAAATTGTCTGTTGAGGATCCCAATAAATGTATTCTCTCTCTCAATCTATAAAAAAATTAAAAACACGTTCCGCACTCAAAAAAAAATTCATTGACGGTGCACCGTTACATAATTTGAAGTTTTTTAAAGTTCGGTGACCGCCATGAAAAAATTTTAAAATCCAGATTGTTTAGATATGTTTCACTTTTTTATGGTGGACACCTAAAAAAAAAGCTTAAATTTTTGGTAAAATCAACACAAAATTGCAAAAGCTTACGTTTTCCAATTTGAAAATGATCAAAATTGTGGTTTCTGGGTTTGAATTTTGGATAACTTTCGAATACATTATTCGATTTTAATCATTAGAAAGTAGCCAATTTAGTGTAATTTAGGAACACATAAAAACAATTATTTTGGAATCAATGCAAAATTGCAAAAACTTACGTTTTTCCATTAAAAAATCAAGAAAATTGAAATTTTTGATTTTGAAATTTGTATAACTTTCAAACACATTGTTCGATTTTGGTCAATCAAATATTAGCAAGTAGCCAATTTAATATAGTTTAGGAATACATAAAAGCAATTTTTGTAAAATCACCGGAAAAATGCAAAAACGTTTTTCAATTCCACAATCAACAAAATTTTGGTTTCTGCTTTTGAAATGTGCATAACTAACCGAACACATTCTTCGATTTTGGTCAATTAAACATTGAAAAGTAGCCAATTTAGTATAATTTAAGAACATGTAAAAACAGTTGTTGTGAAATCAATGTCAAATTGCAAAAACTTTATTTTCAATTAAAAAATCAACAAAAATTTTTGTTTCTGCTTTTGAATTTTGGATAACTTTCGAATACATTCTCCGATTTTAATCAATGAAGCGTTAGAAAGTAGCCAATTTAGTGTAATTTGGGAACACATAAAAACAATTTTTGTGGAATTAACGCACAATTGCAGGAACTTACATTTTTCCAATTCCAACATCAACAAAATTGTGATTTCTGCTTTTGAAATTTAAAAATCTAGATTGTTTAGATATGTTTCACTTTTTATGGTGGACACCTAACTTTGAAAAAAAGTTCAATTTTTGGTCAAATCAACACAAAATTGCAAAAATTTACGTTTTCCAATTTCAAAATCAACAAAATTGTGATTTCTGCTTTTGAAATTTGTATAACTTCCGAACACATTGTGCGATTTTGGTCAATCAAATATTAGCAAGTAGCCAATTTAGTATAGTTTAGGAATATTTTTTCAAAAATTAGTCGCAAGATAAAATCGGCTACTTCAATAATGTCCGAAATATACAATCCTGACAAATTTCAAACAACGTTTCTTCGTGTCTGTAAAAAAACCTGAACATTAATTCAGTTATTCCAGAATAAAAAAATTGTAGCTCGTCCAACACGCAATCCGCTAATTTATATTCACTTTCGCTACATTATTTTTTTCACCCTCTATTCGTTTATTAAAGCCTAATGGTTTAATTAACCGTTGTGGTTCGGTCGCTGCACCAATTCTTCGGATAATTAATAAATGCAAGAGTTTCGACGTGAAACGCCGCCGCAATTTAAATAATAAAACGGGTATGATGTTGCATAAAACAATGCGCCATTAGAGGGCTTTCTATTATATTAAAAAGGCGAGGAGGGCGCGATTGTAATTTCCACCTTGCGACGCCGACAATTAATCACGTTCCCTCCTCCGCCTCCTCCTCCTCTTGCTTGCAATTTATTTATTTTTTGTTGTTATTATTACCAGCGGCTTAATTAAAGCCCGTTTTGTGTTCAATTTTACATTGTTGCGGCGGCGAAAATTTGGATGCAAAACCGCGCGCTAATTTAACGTTAAAGACGTCTGGAATTGTGGTAAATGCGCCGGGATATTTTTTTGTTCATCAATAATTGGTGCTTACAACAAAAGTTTTACACGATTCGGAAATTGTTCACACAACAAGTTATATACCATTTTTTTTGTGAAAAAGGAGATGCTGAAGCATTGAAAAAAAAACCTCAGTTAATGTTTCAGTTCATACAGTACAACTTTAACTTCATCAAGTTGAGTTGGAGTTAGATCATGTTTAATTTTGATATTATCGTCAAGATCCTTTATAGTAGAAGCCATGGACGCTATTCTAGAACGATTCTAATTGATCGTGGCTCCTCACCGACTTCCCTAAACTAAAGTGATTTTTAATAGACACTGAATTATCAGGCGACGATTCATTTTGACTACTATTTGAAGTTTGTTCTGGAAGATTGTATAGAATTACTTTGCGATCATCAATTTTACTTTATGTCATTTAAGTTTATCCCGCGTGCCATTTAATTTATTTTCCAATTGATTCATTCTATTTTTAAGAATCATCATTCCAAATTGTTCTATCCTTTTCTTTTTTAGTTAACTTTTCACATAACTGTATTTACCAAGCCTGGTAAAATTTTGTATCCACTGGGCACGATGTAGTAACGTGTAATGTATCCGTAACGTAAACTTCTTATAAAGTTAGGATTGATTTTACATTAGACGGCCTGAGAAATTGATGTAAAAAAAGCAAAAGATATGTATAAATTCGTTTGGTGTAACAGCACGAATAATTATAACTCATTGTTAGTCTGAAGGTTATTTTACTATGGTAAATAAATTAAACAAACAACGGGAACAACTCACAGGGTCACTTGTATTTCTCTGTTCGTAATATTTTCAAGTTAAGATATTTTTAATTAAGATTTTATTTATCTAAGCACAAGTAAGGGTTCTTTTTGTTTTATTTTACTCGCGGCAATTACCAGTTGGGTAAAAAAATCAGTGGAGGAGATGAAGGGTCGAGGTTCGCATATTGTCCCTGACACCTGCGCGAATATTAACGGCCGGGTCGAGGGTGGAATAAACGGCACCCCGGAGCGCCCTCTTACCAAAAATTAACATAATGATTGTCTTGCGGAATTGCGGAGAAAGTGAGACAAGACGGATCGTAATTGTCTAACCAGGAATTACGCACTCCATCCTGATTCCTCCGTGTCTGAGCGGAACTTTAATGTTACTTTCAATGGCCGACTTACTTAACCATTTTTGTTAAAGACGCGACACTTTGGTAAATCGGATGCTATTAATTCAATTCGGTGCGAATAATTCACTGCTTAAATTTGGGGAGGATAACATTTTACATTTTACGCCAAAGCGTTTTAGTTACAATTTTAAATCATTGTTTGGTGCAATGGAGCGCAATGTTGTCCAACAGTTTTGGTTACTATTTAAAAGTGTTAAGACACATTTGCAGCTTGTAACTTCCTAAGAAATTGTTCGTCCAATACTGTAAATATACATATATTTTGCTATAGTTCATGGAATAAAGATTATTATTATCAATAATAATAAATACTTTCTCACCTTTAAAAAGTTGTGATGAAATTAATGTGTAATGTGTTTAAAAAAATGCCTCTAAAGTAATTGCAGGGATTAAGTGATACATTTGTGCTGATTTCCAACGCGTTTTCCTTATTTCGGAATAAAACCGTGCGATGGAATTTAATATTAATCCTCGCCTAGTGACCTGCCCTGGAACTAATTAAAGTTAATCCTAAAAGCTGCTGCAAGCGTTAAATATAATGCATCGCAAAATATATTTTCACTGCAGCCAATTATAACGATGCGGAAATATTAAGATTTTTAACACTTAAATCCATTCATTCCATAACTTACATTTGAAATGTTTATTTTTAAACAGGGAATAATATAAATATAAGTTTTTGAATAATTACACGAATTAATAAATGAATCTGCATTAGACGATTGGTATTTGGTTAATTTGAAAGTTTTTAATTTTAATTCTAATTGCATGCGGGTGTATATTACCAGATTGCATAAGTTTAAAATTAAAATCTGATAATTAAACCATTGTGTAATTATTGCATTGTCACCCGCAACTGTGTTCTGATTTCCGATAGCATTTAATAATAATAATAATAATAATAATAATAAAATCAGCGCCGGTGCTAGAGTTTAAAAAAGGGCATAGAGCAGTGATTCCCACCGCCCCCTAGTGGGTGCTGCAGCGATTTAGGGGGGCGCTGATGGCCACAGGTGCATTTGGGGGCGATGAATAACTGTAAGGGGGCAGTGATAATATGAAACAAAGAAGAGAAGATTTAGTGAAACGTGGGTTCAGTGCGGTAACCAATTTATTAACAAAAAATAAATAAACCAATTGCAAATAGTCAATCTTGGTGATCCTATTAATTGCTTTTAAAATTTTAAAAAAATTCCAAGTGGCGCTAAGTAATATTTTTTCAGGAAAGGGGGTGGTAGGACAAAAAAGTTTGGGAACCACTGGTATATAGGAATAAGATGGTCAAAATGGAAAATTTTTGGCAGGAAATTCGAATCTTAACAATATCAATTATTTTAAAAACGTTAAAAGGTGCACCCCTTGAAAAAATATATAATGGGTGTCTATTGTTCCTTAATATGTGTGCTTTTTTTCAGAATTTTCCGAGTGGTAAAACATGGCCAAAATAATTAAAAGCCCAATTTTTAACTAATTTTAACCTTATTTATCATTTTCAAAATGCAAAAAAAAACATTGTAAAACTTTTTATTCTCTCATTATATGTCATTTCTTATATTAATGTATGCTACACAGTTTTGTTTTGCTCATTTAGTAGAAAACTCCAATACCTAAAAAAACTAAAAAAAAAAACATTAAAAATTACTTTTATTCGTTAAAATCGAAATTAATATAAAATGTTTAGTAAGTATTTTTTACGCAAAATAAATGGTACTAATAGATAAGTTTATTTCTGAAAATACATACCACAAAATAAAAGTGATAAATAAGGTTAAAATTAGTCAAAAATGCGGTTTTAAAAAAAATTCTAAAAATAACCGAACGAGGAGTTACCTTAAATTTTTTCAACCGCTCTCAGAAATGAAATATTTTTAACATATCTAAAAATAATGGATGCACCTTGCTTGTAAACAAAATGGCGGCACTCTAAACTTGAATTTGAGTGATTAAAATATGCACCTCGTGACTAAAACATTTCTAAAAATTTTATCGTAGGGAGAATTATTTTCAAATTTTTCAAATGCACTCAGAAATTACCTATTTTTGATATACCAAAAAATAATCGACGCACCTTGCTTGTAAACAAAATGGCGGCACTGTAAACTTGAATTTGAGTGACTGAAATGTGCACCTCGTGATTAAAACATTTGTAAAAATATTATCGCAAGTGGAATTATCTTCAAATTTTTCAAGTGCACTCAGAAATGACATATTTTTGACATACCAAAAAATAATCGACGCACCTTGCTTGTAAACAAAATGGCGGCACTGTAAACCTGAATTTGAGTGACTGAAATGTGCACCTCGTGATTAAAACATTTGTAAAAATATTATCGCAAGTGGAATTATCTTCACATTTTTCAAGTGCACTCAGAAATGACATATTTTTGACATATCAAAAAATAATCGAGGCACCTTGCTTGTAAACAAAATGGCGGCACTGTAAACCTGAATTTGAGTGACTGAAATGTGCACCTCGTGATTAAAACATTTGTAAAAATATTATCGCAAGTGGAATTATCTTCACATTTTTCAAGTGCACTCAGAAATGACATATTTTTGACATATCAAAAAATAATCGACGCGCCTTGCTTGTAAACAAAATGGCGGCACTGTAACCTTGAATTAGAGTGACTGAAATGTGCACCTCGTGATTAAAACATTTGTAAAAATATTATCGCAAGTGGAATTATCTTCACATTTTTCAAGTGCACTCAGAAATGACATATTTTTGACATACCAAAAAATAATCGACGCACCTTAATTGTAAACAAAATGGCGGCACTGTAAACTTGAATTTGAGTGACTGAAATGTGCACCTCGTGATTAAAACATTTGTAAAAATATTATCGCAAGTGGAATTATCTTCAAATTTTTCAAGTGCACTCAGAAATGACATATTTTTGACATACCAAAAAATAATCGACGCACCTTGCTTGTAAACAAAATGGTGGCACTGTAAACTTGAATTTGAGTGACTGAAATGTGCATCTCGTGATTAAAACATTTGTAAAAATATTATCGCAAGTGGAATTATCTTCAAATTTTTCAAGTGCACTCAGAAATGACATATTTTTGACATACCAAAAAATAATCGAGGCACCTTGCTTGTAAACAAAATGGCGGCACTGTAAACCTGAATTTGAGTGACTGAAATGTGCACCTCGTGATTAAAACATTTGTAAAAATATTATCGCAAGTGGAATTATCTTCAAATTTTTCAAGTGCACTCAGAAATGACATATTTTTGACATACCAAAAAATAATCGAGGCACCTTGCTTGTAAACAAAATGGCGGCACTGTAAACTTGAATTTGAGTGACTGAAATGTGCACCTCGTGATTAAAACATTTGTAAAAATATTATCGCAAGTGGAATTATCTTCACATTTTTCAAGTGCACTCAGAAATGACATATTTTTGACATATCAAAAAATAATCGAGGCACCTTGCTTGTAAACAAAATGGCGGCACTGTAAACTTGAATTTGAGTGACTGAAATGTGCACCTCGTGATTAAAACATTTGTAAAAATATTATCGCAAGTGGAATTATCTTCAAATTTTTCAAGTGCACTCAGAAATGACATATTTTTGACATACCAAAAAATAATCGAGGCACCTTGCTTGTAAACAAAATGGCGGCACTGTAAACTTGAATTTGAGTGACTGAAATGTGCACCTCGTGATTAAAACATTTGTAAAAATATTATCGCAAGTGGAATTATCTTCACATTTTTCAAGTGCACTCAGAAATGACATATTTTTGACATACCAAAAAATAATCGAGGCACCTTGCTTGTAAACAAAATGGCGGCACTGTAAACTTGAATTTGAGTGACTGAAATGTGCACCTCGTGATTAAAACATTTGTAAAAATATTATCGCAAGTGGAATTATCTTCAAATTTTTCAAGTGCACTCAGAAATGACATATTTTTGACATACCAAAAAATAATCGACGCACCTTGCTTGTAAACAAAATGGCGGCACTGTAAACTTGAATTTGAGTGACTGAAATGTGCATCTCGTGATTAAAACATTTGTAAAAATATTATCGCAAGTGGAATTATCTTCAAATTTTTCAAGTGCACTCAGAAATGACATATTTTTGACATATCAAAAAATAATCGACGCGCCTTGCTTGTAAACAAAGTGGCGGCACTGTAAACTTGAATTTGAGTGACTGAAATGTGCACCTCGTGATTAAAACATTTGTAAAAATATTATCGCAAATGGAATTATCTTCAAATTTTTCAAGTGGACTCAGAAATGACATATTTTTGACATAGCAAAAAATAATCGACGCACCTTGCTTGTAAACAAAATGGTGGCACTGTAAACTTGAATTTGAGTGACTGAAATGAGCATCTCGTGATTAAAACATTTGTAAAAATATTATCGCAAGTGGAATTATCTTCAAATTTTTCAAGTGCACTTAGAAATGACATATTTTTAACATACCAAAAAATAATCGACGCACCTTGCTTATAAACAAAATGGCGGCACTGTAAACTTGAATTTAAGTGACTGAAATGTGCACCTCGTGATTAAAACATTTGTAAAAATATTATCGCAAGTGGAATTATCTTCAAATTTTTCAAGTGCACTCAGAAATGACATATTTTTGACATACCAAAAAATAATCGACGCACCTTGCTTGTAAACAAAATGGTGGCACTGTAAACTTGAATTTGAGTGACTGAAATGTGCACCTCGTGATTAAAATATTTCTAAAAATTTTATCGTAGGGGTAATTATTTTAAAATTTTTCAAGTGCACTCAGAAATGACATATTTTTGACATAGCAAAGAATAATCGACGCACCTTGCTTGTAAACAAAATAGCAGCACTCTGAACTTGAATTTGAGTGAGTGAAATATGCATTATACTCAAGAATAATATTTTGTCATGGAAAAAATCATTCTTGGGTACAAAGAGCTTAAGTTAACAATGCTTTAAACTTTTACATTACTAAAGTCAAAACAGTCTCTTGCCACCTTGTTAAATTTTAATGTCAATAAATTGTTTTTCAAAGCCACCTTTCATTTTTGTTTAGTAAAATGGTTGATTAAACGAGTTTTCTGCAAATAACTTTTAATGCGTTAATAATTTCGATAGGGTTGTTATCAGGAAAAATGTTTATTTTTTAATTCTGCATGGAATGACGTAAAAATATACAGGGGCTCCAATTTAAAATAAGAAAAATAAAGTGCTTTAAAGTTTGAAATGTTTGACACTAAATTTTGGACACCCTGTATAATTCATATCGATCGAACTTGGTTAACGGGACTATCAGACCTTATTTAATAAGTACCTTGTATGATTTTATTAACAAGGCACTATTTTTATTTTTTATTCATTTTTTAAAACAATAGTGCAAAACTAATTTCTTTTAGTTTTAATTTTTTTGCTGATCCCTGAATCCTATAAAATTATAGGAGTATGTAGGCAACCATAAAAGGTACCCAAATAAGCAAAAAAATATATAGCATGTCATTTAAAAAAATATATCATCATGACTTCACGCTTTTTTGGAACACCCTGTATAATCAAAAATATTTTCCTGAAATGCATTCTAGGATGCAAATTTATTCTGCAAAATTTCATAATTCCAACTTAATTAGTAAATGAGCTATAGAAGACGGGAGGTGAAATACAGGAGCCTGTATATGCAATTTTTAAATTAATTATTTTTATAAATTCAACGTTTTGAAAACATATTTTTTTTTATTAAACTCTATATTTGTATAGATTGTTTTTTTTTATTAAACTTTTTTTGTAAATGATTTTTTAAATTCTGTTTTCTTCATAGAATTTTTTTAAATTCAATTTTTTGAATACATTTTTTTTTTAAATTTAACTGTATATTTGTAAATTTGTTTTTTAATTAGACTTTATTTGTAAATGATTTTTTTTTGTAATTCCAATGTTTCTTAGAGCATTTTTAACTTCAAATTATTTTGTATACGCATTTTTTGAATTAATTATTTTTATAAAATATTTTTAAATTTAACGTTTTGAACACATATTTTTTTTATTTAACTCTATATTTGTATAGATTTGTTTTTTTTTATTAAACTTTTTTTGTAAATGATTTTTTTAAATTCTGTTTTCTTCATAGAATTTTTTTAAATTCAATTTTTTGAATACATTTTTTATTAATTTAACTGTATATTTGTAAATTTGTTTTTTAATTAGACTTTATTTGTAAATGATTTTTTTTTGTAATTACAATGTTTCTTAGAGCATTTTCAACTTCAAATTATTTTATATATGATTTTTTGAATAATAATTATATTTTTATAAAATATTTTTAAATTCAACGTTTTGAACACATATTTTTTTTATTAAACTTGTTTTTGTAAATGATTTTTTTAAATTCTGTTTTCTTTATAGAATATTTTTAAATTCAATTTTTTGAATACATTTTTCTTTTTATTTAACTGTATGTTTTTAAATTTGTTTTTTAATTAGACTTTATTTGTAAATGATTTTTTTTGTAATTCCAATATTTCTTAGAGCATTTTCAACTTTAAATTATTTTATATATGCATTTTTTGAATTAATTATTTTTACAAAATATTTTTAAATTCAACGTTTTGAACACATTTTTTTTATTTAACTCCATATTTGTATAGATTTGTTTTTTTTTTATTAAACTTTTTTATGTATATGATTTTTTTAAATTCTGTTTTCTTCATAGAATATTTTTAAATTCAATTTTTTGAATACATTTTTTTTTAATTTAACTGTATATTTGTGAATTTATTTTTTAATTAGACTTTATTTGTAAATTATTTTTTTTATAATTCCAATGTCTCTTCGAGCATTTTTAAATCCAAGTTATTTTATAGATACATTTTTGAACTCCTTTTTTGTAAATGAATTTTTTTTTACTCTTAATAATTTTTATACAAAATTTTTAAATTCAACGTTTCTGAATACCATTTTTTTTTATTTCACTGTATATTTGTATTAATTTGTTTTTTGATTAAATGTTTTTTTGTAAATAAATTTTTTAAATTCTGTTTTTTATAAAGTATTTTTAAATTCAACTTTTTTAATACATTTTTTTTAATTTAATTGTATATTTATAAATGATTTTTTTTTAATTGAACTCTGTATTAATTAATTTTCTTTTTTTAATTTTAATATTTCTAGAGCATTTTCAAATTCATGTTGTTCTATAGATACATTTTTTAAATTAGCGGTTTTTTTTGTAAATGATTTTAATTCTAATGATTTTTATATAAAATTTAACTGTTTATTTTTTAATTTGTTTTTCAATTAAACTGTTTTTTTTTGTAAATGATTTTTTTTTAATTCCAACAATTTTTATAGAATATCGAACCCTCTCGACATGCCACTACTGGAGTTCATATAATTAATAATAATAATAAGCTTTATTTCTCATTTATGAACATTACCAAATATCACATATATTAATAATGGATAAGTGAGATAGTGCATCAGGTAATTAAATTCTAATTAATAATGCTCTTTATCATACAGAACAAATGAATTTTATTCAGCAATTACTGAAAAACTATCCCTTTACCCATCATGTTATATTCCTTTTCTTCCCTTATTTTATTGGCTCTTTTTGTTTCGTGTCGGGGGGAAGTGGAAATGGGAATTTGGCTCTCTGCTCTCTCTCTCTCTCTCTCTCTCTCTCTCCAGCATTGTTTTATTTGCGATAAATTGACGCCGAAAGTTGATGGGGCTTATGAATATTTAAACGGATTTAATATCTGGCGCGAAGGAAGTATTAAATAACGAGAGCCGGCGGGCGCAAAGAGGACCCTCCAAAACTTTATTAACATCCCCCGATTTCGAATACTTTAATCCCGCTTTTTACGTCCCGCCCCATATTTCATCGTCGGCGCGACAGGTTTAATTGCTTATTGAATGAGGGGGTACACACACAAAAAAAAAAAACGAAAGTTATAAATCCGTTTATTTTAAATTCAAATCCATTACCGATGGTATTTTTGGTATAAATAAGATATGTAAAATATAATCGTTTATAGAAAATGTTTCAGTACATTTTGTAATTATAAGGTGTGAGCCACAGAATTTTATTTCGGAGTTGGCCATGCCTCAAAGAGAGAAACTTAACAGTAAAACACATGTGTTGAGAATTTTTAACAAATTTTTAATGTCGAAACACTGCGACATATGTTTCGCCACACAGTGGCTTCACCAGGCAGATGATTAATAACAGTCATGTCTGAGATTAATTCATTTTTTTTTAAATCTAAATCAATTGAACTAATGGCGTAATAATATGCGGCATACCTCATTTATCTCACAGCCAACTCTGAAATAAAATGTTTGTTGTTCGCACGATATTATTCGAGAAAAATTACTTTTGCAAATATTCCATTTCAAATCAATAATAACAAATGTATTTATTCGTTGTTGTATTATTGCTTTCAGGTTGAATTCGTGGCGGATACTCTCAGACTGAACCTATTGGAGTTGGGACGTTCCGGAAACAACCTGATTTCAGTGGCGGGTCGTCTCGAGTATAAATGTCCTGCCGGGGAGACGCACGACCCCATTACGTTCACCACCAGGGAGTCGCATCTGGTGAGTTTTTTTTTTTTACTGCTCGCTTATAATTTAATTATATTTCTCAGCGTACAAAAATTATTATTATTAAAGAATACAGTTTTGAATTTTTAAAGAATTTTTGGTCTTTATTTATAGACAAATTTTGTTCAGAATGAGCCCTTGGAAAAAAATTTTTGAAGAATTTTTTTAAGCAATATTTAGACGTTTCCAGTCAATTTAAGCACTATTTACGACAACAGTCATTTTTTGTAAGTCCCACAACAAATTTTTATAGACAAATAGTGTTCAGGATGAGCTCTTAGATTTGAAAAAAAAAATAAAAAAAATTTTGAAATTTTTCTTAAGCAATATTTAGGCGTTTCCAGTCAATTTAAGCACTATTTACGACAACAGTTATTTTATGTAAGTCCCACAACAAAATTTTATAGACAAATGGTGTTCAGGATGAGCTCTTAGACTTGAAAAAAAAATTAAAAAAATGTTTGAAGAAATTTTTTTTAAGCCATGTTTATGCGTTTCCGGTCAATTTAAGCAATATTTACGACAACGGTCATTTTATGTAAGTCCCACAACCAAATTTTATAGACAAATAGTGTTCAGGATGAGGTCTTAGACTTGAAAAAAAAATTAAAATATTTTTGAAGAAATTTTTTTTAAGCAATGTTTATGCGTTTCCAGTCGATTTAAGCAATATTTACGACAACAGTCATTTTATGTAAGTCCCATAACAAAATTTTATAGACAAATATGGTTCAGGATGACCTCTTAGACTTGAAAAAAATTTTTTAAAAATTTTGAAGAAATTTTGTTTAAGCAATTTCCAGTCAATTTAAGCACTATTTACGACAACAGTCATTTTATGTAAGTCCCATAACAAAATTTTATGGACAAATATGGTTCAGGATAACCTCTTCGACTTGAAAAAAAAAATTAAAATTTTTTGAAGAAATTTTTTTTAAGCAATTTCCAGTCAGTTTAAACACTATTTACGACAACAGTCATTTTATGTAAGTCCCATAACAAAATTTTATAGACAAATAGTGTTCAGCATGACCTCTTAGACTTGAAAAAAACAATTAAAAATTTTTGAAGAATTTTTTTTTAAGCAATTTCCAGTCAGATTAAGCACTATTTACGACAACAGTCATTTTATGTAAGTCCCACAACAAAATTTTATAGACGAATAGTGTTCAGGATGACCTCTTGGACTTGAAAAAAAAAATTTAAAAAATGTTTGAAGAAATTTGTTTTAAGCAATATTTAGGCGTTTCCAGTCAATTTAAGCACTATTTACGACAACAGTAATTTTATGTAAGTCCTACAACAAAATTTTATAGACAAATAGTGTTCAGGATGACCTCTTAGACTTGAAAAAAAAAATGTGAAAAATTTGGAAGAATTTTTTTTAAGCAATATTTAGGCGTTTCCAGTCAATTTAAGCATTATTTACGACAACAGTCATTTTATGTAAGTGCCATAACAAAATTTTATAGACAAATATGGTTAGACTTCAAAAAAAAAATTTAAAAATTTTTGAAGAAATTTTTTTTAAGTAATATTTAGGCGTTTCCAGTCAATTTAAGCACTATTTACGACAACAGTCATTTTATGTAAGTCCCACAACAAAATTTTATAGACGAATATATTTCAGGATGACCTCTTAGACTTGAAAAAAAATTTTAAAAATTTTTGAAGAATTTTTTTTAAGCAATATTTAGGCGTTTCCAGTCAATTTAAGCACGATTTACGACAACAGTCATTTTATGTAAGTCCCATAACAAAATTTTATAGACAAATATGGTTAGACTTGAAAAAAATTTTTGAAGAATTTTTTTTAAAGCAATATTTAGGCGTTTCCGGCCAATTTAAGCACTATTTACGACAACAGTCTTTTATGTAAGCCCCACAACAAAATTTTATAGATAAATAGTGTTCAGGATGACCTCTTAGACTTGAAAAATACATTTTAAAAATTTTTGAAAATTTTTTTTAAGCAATATTTAGGTGTTTCCAGTCAATTTAAGCACTATTTACGACAACAGTCATTTTATGTAAGTCCCACAACAAAATTTTATAGACAAATAGGGTTCAGGATGAGCTCTTAGACTTGAAAAAAAAAAAATTGAAGAAATTTTTTTTAAGCAATATTTAGGCGTTTCTAGTCAATTTAAGCACTATTTACGACAACAGTCATTTTATGTAAGTCCCACAACAAAATTTTATAGACAAATAGTGTTCAGGATGATCTCTTTGACTTGAAAAAAAAAATTAAAAATTTTTGAAAAAAATTTTTTTAAGCAACATTTAGGCGTTTCCAGTCAATTTAAGCACTATTTACGACAACAGACATTTTATGTAAGTCCCATAATAAAATTTTATAGACAAATATGGTTAGACTTGAAAAAAAATTTTTTTTTATTTTTGAAGAAATTTTTTTTAAGCAATATTCAGGCGATTCCAGTCAATTTAAGCACTATTTACGACAACAGTCATTTTATGTAAGTCCCACAACAAAATTTTATAGACAAATAGTGTTCAGGATGACCTCTTAGACTTAAAAAAAATTTTTAAAATTTTTGAAGAAATTTTTTTAAGCAATATTTAGGAGTTTCCAATCAATTTCAGCACTATTTATGACAACAGCCCCACAACAAAATTTTATAGACAAATAATGTTCAGGATGAACTCTTGGACTTGAAAAAAAAATTAAAAAAATTTTGAAGAAATTTTTTTTAAGCAATTTCCAGTCAATTTAAGCACTATTTTATTTTATTACATTTTATGTAAGTCCCACAATAAAATTTTATAAACTTATAGTGTTCAGGATGACCTCTTAGACTTGAAAAAAAAAATAAAAAATTTTTGAAGAATTTTTTTTTCAAGCAATATTTAGGCGTTTCCGGTCAATTTAAGCACTATTTACGACAACAGTCATTTTATGTAAGTCCCATAACAAAATTTTATAGACAAATATGGTTCAGGATGACCTCTTAGACTTGAAAAAAAAAATTTAAAAATTTTGAAGAAATTTTGTTTAAGCAATTTCCAGTCAATTTAAGCACTATTTACGACAACAGTCATTTTATGTAAGTCCCATAACAAAATTTTATAGACAAATATGGTTCAGGATGACCTCTTAGACTTGAAAAAAAAATTTAAAAAATTTTGAAGAAATTTTGTTTAAGCAATTTCCAGTCAATTTAAGCACTATTTACGACAACAGTCATTTTATGTAAGTCCCATAACAAAATTTTATCGACAAATATGGTTCAGGATAACCTCTTAGACTTGAAAAAAAAAATTAAAATTTGTTGAAGAAATTTTTTTTAAGCAATTTCCAGTCAGTTTAAACACTATTTACGACAACAGTCATTTTATGGAAGTCCCATAACAAAATTTTATAGACAAATAGTGTTCAGGATGACCTCTTGAACTTGAAAAAAAAATTTGAAGAATTTTCTTTTAACCAATATTTACGAATAATTTTTGTTATGTAGGAAGCTTCTACTTCGTTATACATGCTTTTTATATAGAATAAAACACTTTTTTACTTTGTTTGTATAACACTTATTTATTTATTTTGTTTGACTGCAGTTTCGGCAACTCAGCTTGCCATTACGAATAAAGTAATTTTGCATATTCCCGTTCTCGGAAATCCCACAAAAAATTTTAACGCGCAAATAGTGTTTAGGATGAGCTCTTGGACCGGAAAAAAATAAGAAACATTTTTTGAAGAATTTTTTTTTTATCATTATTTTAGGCATTCCAATCCAATATATTATTCCTATGAATCCCTTGATCATTACAAACTTTCCCTCCGTATACGTCTCTCGCTCGCGCTCTTGCCTATCCCGTGAAATAATTCAGAGCACGTGAATTTTTCAGCGCCACCCTCGAATTGAATAATTTACGAGGTGCGAATTCGTGCGCTCTCGAACATAATCGATTGTTAAAAGCGGAAACGGTGTGATATTTTCGGGATAATGGATACGTTTTTTCGCCGTTCCCTGCGTCCCCCGAGGAACACCTTTGTTCTACACACTCAAAGAGACGCATCCACTCTCCGTTTCACTTCTGTTTCGTTGTCTATTTCAGATCCTGCCTCCGTGGAACGCCAAGAAGTCGGGGAATATATCGTTCAAATTTCGCACAAACGAACCCAACGGTTTGATACTATTCAACGGCGGGATTCGACCTCCAAGGGTAAGAATTTATTTATTTATTTTAATTTAATTATCATCATGATTTCAGATGGAATACAAAATAATTAAGGGAGCCAATTGTAATAAATTTTAAATTGTACTTTTGCTGGATATTGCCTTCTCCTTAAATTCATTAAACGTTAGTGATTTGTACAACTCGTCTTAGTTTTATAATTTTAAATTAAAATCAAGTGGGGGTTGAATGTTGCTGACGGCCCTTTTACGGAGCGAACATTTTTCTCGATTAATTATTTTTTGGTTTGCGTTTGCGTGTGCGTGTGCGGTTTTTGAAAGTGATCGATAAAATTAATTACGAAACTAATTTTATAAACAAGGTACTCGTGTAGTCGCCGTCGTAATGGGGAACTTTCGAAATTGTTTTGAGAATTCATCAGAAACTCTTCGCCGACAAGCCGGCAACTTGTAAACTTTTGAATTGCTCCCCGGGACACTCGAACCAAGTACTCGGGTTCCCCTTAAAACTTTAATTGACGTCAAATCTCCATCGTTATTTATCGACGAGATGACGACGATATTATAAATTGTTTATTCGAAGATTTGATGTTATAAATTGCGTTTCAAATATTATAGAAGTCAAAATTTTACGTTAAGTAAAATAATTTTTAACGGCAAATCACTAAACAAATAATTTATAGTATCTTAGATGGCGGAAAGACCTAAGGTCGATAGCCCTTATCAGGAATTAAAATATGAAAAATTCTAACTGTAGGAATAAAAAACAATGTACTAAATGCAATTACTGATAATAAAGATTTCTTATATATAGTATCTTAGCTGAATCGTTTTTTTTTACGGAGGAATTATAAAAGAATATTTTTCTTTATATTTTCAGGCGGACTTATTCGCAATTGAGGTATACAATGGGCATATTTACGTGCATCTGGATTTAGGTGCGGGCCCTTCGAAACAAAGGGCATCTAGGAGAAGAATAGACGACGGGAAATGGCACGACGTGCTTTTCAGGAGGACGGGAAGGGAGGCAAGGATTACAGTGGATGGATACTATTCAGATTTCAAAACTGCAGGTGAGATAAATTAGACAATATATCGTTATAGTTTGATGTACTTATTTAAAGAAAAAATCAGTTATTAAAAATTTTCCAAACCAAATTTGTGGTATCGAAAATTACATTCAACAATTCAAGAATAAAAAAAAAATTAACAACATAAAGAATTCGCGCAAAAATTCCTGGATCCATAAAAAAAACGCATCTTTGTTTTCCTGTTAAAACAATTGCAATATCCCTTCAGGTAACTAAACCACAGCCCTTGAAACTTGTCCTAGCGAAAGCGAGAAATGCATTCAACGATTACAAAAATTGAGCAAAATTAACAACACCAAGAATTTACTTGTTAATTACAAAATCTACTAAAAAGATAATGCTTTTTGATTTCCCACAAAAAACAATTGCAATATCCCTTCAGAAAACTAAACCACAGTCCTTGAAACTTGACCTTGCGAAAGCGAGAAATGCATTCAACGATTAGAAAAATTGTGCAAAATTAACAACACCAAGAATTTACTTGAAAATTACAAAATCTACTAAAAAGATAATGCTTTTTGATTTCCCACAAAAAACAATTGCAATATCCCTTCAGGAAACTAAACCACAGCCCTTAAAACTTGACCTTGCGCAAGCGAGAAATGCATTCAACGATTTGAAAAATTGTGCAAAATTAACAACACCAAAAATTTACTTGTAAATTGCAAAATCTACTAAAAAGATAATGCTTTTTGATTTCCCACAAAAAACAATTGCAATATCCCTTCAGGAAACTAAACCACAGCCCTTAAAACTTGACCTTGCGCAAGCGAGAAATGCATTCAACGATTAGAAAAATTGTGCAAAATTAACAACACCAAGAATTTACTTGAAAATTACAAAATCTACTAAAAAGATAATGCTTTTTGATTTCCCACAAAAAACAATTGCAATATCCCTTCAGGAAACTAAACCACAGCCCTTAAAACTTGACCTTGCGCAAGCGAGAAATGCATTCAACGATTAGAAAAATTGTGCAAAATTAACAACACCAAGAATTTACTTGAAAATTACAAAATCTACTAAAAAGATAATGCTTTTTGATTTCCCACAAAAAACAATTGCAATATCCCTTCAGGAAACTAAACCACAGCCCTTAAAACTTGACCTTGCGCAAGCGAGAAATGCATTCAACGATTTGAAAAATTGTGCAAAATTAACAACACCAAGAATTTACTTGAAAATTACAAAATCTACTAAAAAGATAATGCTTTTTGATTTCCCACAAAAAACAATTGCAATATCCCTTCAGGAAACTAAACCACAGCCCTTGAAACTTGACCTTGCGCAAGCGAGAAATGCATTCAACGATTTGAAAAATTGTGCAAAATTAACAACACCAAAAATTTACTTGTAAATTGCAAAATCCACTAAAAAGATAATGCTTTTTGATTTCCCACGAAAAAACAATTGCAATATCCCTTCAGGAAACTAAACCACAGCCCTTGAAACTTGACCTTGCGCAAGCGAGAAATGCATTCAACGATTTGAAAAATTGTGCAAAATTAACAACACCAAGAATTTACTTGAAAATTACAAAATCTACTAAAAAGATAATGCTTTTTGATTTCCCACAAAAAACAATTGCAGTATCCCTTCAGGAAACTAAACCACAGCCCTTAAAACTTGACCTTGCGCAAGCGAGAAATGCATTCAACGATTTGAAAAATTGTGCAAAATTAACAACACCAAGAATTTACTTGAAAATTACAAAATCTACTTAAAAGGAATGCCTTTTGATTTCCCACAAGAAAAACAATTGCAATATCCCTTCAGGAAACTAAACCACAGCCCTTGAAACTTGGCCTTGCGAAAGCGAAAAATGCATTCAACGATTAGAAAAATTGTACAAAATCAACAACACCAAGAATTTACATGTAAATCACAAAATCTACTTAAAGAGAATGCTTTTTGATTTCCCACAAAAAACAATTGCAATATCCCTTCAGGAAACTAAACCACAGCCCTTGAAACTTGACCTTGCGAAAGCGAGAAATGCATTCAACGATTAGAAAAATTGTGCAAAATTAACAACACCAAGAATTTACTTGAAAATTACAAAATCTACTAAAAAGATAATGCTTTTTGATTTCCCACAAAAAACAATTGCAGTATCCCTTCAGGAAACTAAACCACAGCCCTTGAAACTTGACCTTGCGAAAGCGAGAAATGCATTCAACGATTAGAAAAATTGTGCAAAATTAACAACACCAAGAATTTACTTGAAAATTACAAAATCTACTAAAAAGATAATGCTTTTTGATTTCCCACAAAAAACAATTGCAGTATCCCTTCAGGAAACTAAACCACAGCCCTTGAAACTTGACCTTGCGAAAGCGAGAAATGCATTCAACGATTAGAAAAATTGTGCAAAATTAACAACACCAAGAATTTACTTGAAAATTACAAAATCTACTAAAAAGATAATGCTTTTTGATTTCCCACAAAAAACAATTGCAGTATCCCTTCAGGAAACTAAACCACAGCCCTTGAAACTTGACCTTGCGAAAGCGAGAAATGCATTCAACGATTAGAAAAATTGTGCAAAATTAACAACACCAAGAATTTACTTGAAAATTACAAAATCTACTAAAAAGATAATGCTTTTTGATTTCCCACAAAAAACAATTGCAATATCCCTTCAGGAAACTAAACCACAGCCCTTAAAACTTGACCTTGCGCAAGCGAGAAATGCATTCAACGATTTGAAAAATTGTGCAAAATTAACAACACCAAGAATTTACTTGAAAATTACAAAATCTACTTAAAAGGAATGCCTTTTGATTTCCCACAAGAAAAACAATTGCAATATCCCTTCAGGAAACTAAACCACAGCCCTTGAAACTTGGCCTTGCGAAAGCGAAAAATGCATTCAACGATTAGAAAAATTGTACAAAATCAACAACACCAAGAATTTACATGTAAATCACAAAATCTACTTAAAGAGAATGCTTTTTGATTTCCCACAAAAAACAATTGCAATATCCCTTCAGGAAACTAAACCACAGCCCTTGAAACTTGACCTTGCGAAAGCGAAAAATGCATTCAACGATTAGAAAAATTGTACAAAATCAACAACACCAAGAATTTACATGTAAATCACAAAATCTACTTAAAGAGAATGCTTTTTGATTTCCCACAAAAAACAATTGCAATATCCCTTCAGGAAACTAAACCACAGCCCTTGAAACTTGACCTTGCGAAAGCGAGAAATGCATTCAACAATTAGAAAAATTGTGCAAAATTAACAACACCAAGAATTTACTTGAAAATTACAAAATCTACTAAAAAGATAATGCTTTTTGATTTCCCACAAAAAACAATAGCATTATCCCTTCAGAAAACTAAACCACAGCACTTGAAACTTGACCTTGCGAAAGCGAGAAATGCATTCAACAATTACAAAAATTGTGCAAAATTAACAACACCAAGAATTTACTTGAAAATTACAAAATCTACTAAAAAGATAATGCTTTTTGATTTCTCACAAAAAACAATAGCATTATCCCTTCAGAAAACTAAACCACAGCCCTTGAAACTTGACCTTGCGAAAGCGAGAAATGCATTCAACGATTAGAAAAATTGTGCAAAATTAACAACACCAAGAATTTACTTGTAAATCACAAAATCTACTTAAAGGGAATGTTTTTTGATTTCCCACATAAAAACAATTGTAACATCCCTTCAGGAAACTAAACCACAGCCCTTGAAACTTGACCTTGCGAAAGCGAAAAATGCATTCAACGATTAGAAAAATTGTGCAAAATTAACAACACCAAGAATTGACTTGTTAATTACAAAATCTACTTAAATGGAATGTTTTTTTATTTCCCACATAAAAACAATTGCAACATCCCTTCAGGAAACTAAACCACAGCCCTTGAAACTTGACCTTGCGAAAGCGACAAATGCATTCAACGATTAGAAAAATTGTACAAAATCAACAACACCAAGAATTGACTTGTTAATTACAAAATCTACTTAAATGGAATGTTTTTTTATTTCCCACATAAAAACAATTGCAACATCCCTTCAGGAAACTAAACCACAGCCCTTGAAACTTGACCTTGCGAAAGCGAGAAATGCATTCAACGATTAGAAAAATTGTGCAAAATTAACAACACCAATAATTTACTTGTAAATTACAAAATCTACTAAAAAGATAATGCTTTTTGATTTCCCACAAAAAACAATTGCAAAATCCCTTCAGGAAACTAAACCACAGCCCTTGAAACTTGACCTTGCGAAAGCGAAAAATGCATTCAACGATTAGAAAAATTGTACAAAATCAACAACACCAAGAATTGACTTGTTAATTACAAAATCTACTTAAATGGAATGTTTTTTTATTTCCCACATAAAAACAATTGCAACATCCCTTCAGGAAACTAAACCACAGCCCTTGAAACTTGACCTTGCGAAAGCGAGAAATGCATTCAACGATTAGAAAAATTGTGCAAAATTAACAACACCAATAATTTACTTGTAAATTACAAAATCTACTAAAAAGATAATGCTTTTTGATTTCCCACAAAAAACAATTGCAAAATCCCTTCAGGAAACTAAACCACAGCCCTTGAAACTTGACCTTGCGAAAGCGAAAAATGCATTCAACGATTAGAAAAATTGTGCAAAATTAACAACACCAAGAATTTACTTGAAAATTACAAAATCTACTTAAAGGGAATGCTTTTTGATTTCCCACAAAAAAACAATTGCAATATCCCTTCAGGAAACTAAACTACAGCCCTTGAAACTTGACCTTGCGAAAGCGACAAATGCATTCAACGATTAGAAAAATTGTACAAAATCAACAACACCAAGACTTGACTTGTTAATTACAAAATCTACTTAAATGGAATGTTTTTTTTATTTCCCACATAAAAACAATTGCAACATCTCTTCAGGAAACTAAACCACAGCCCTTGAAACTTGACCTTGCGAAAGCGAGAAATGCATTCAACGATTAGAAAAATTGTGCAAAATTAACAACACCAAGAATTTACTTGAAAATTACAAAATCTACTTAAAGAGAATGCTTTTTGATTTCCCACAAGAAAAACAATTGCAACATCCCTTCAGGAAACTAAACCACAGCACTTAAAACTTGACCTTGCGAAAGCGACAAATGCGTTCAACGATTGGAAAAATTGTGCAAAATTAACAACACCAAGAATTTACTTGTAAATCACAAAATCTACTTAAAGGGAATGTTTTTTGATTTCCCACAAAAAACAATTGCAATATCCCTTCAGGAAACTAAACCACAGCACTTGAAACTTGACCTTGCGAAAGCGACAAATGCGTTCAACGATTAGAAAAATTGTACAAAATCAACAACACCAAGAATTTACTTGAAAATTATAAAATCTACTAAAAAGATAATGCTTTTTGATTTCCCACAAAAAACAATTGCAATATCCCTCCAGGAAACTAAACCACAGCCCTTGAAACTTGACCTTGCGAAAGCGACAAATGCGTTCAACGATTGGAAAAATTGTGCAAAATTAACAACACCAAGAATTTACTTGTAAATCACAAAATCTACTTAAAGGGAATGCTTTTTGATTTCCCACAAAAACAATTGCAATATCCCTTCAGGAAACTAAACCACAGCCCTTGAAACTTGACCTTGCGAAAGCGAGAAATGCATTCAACGATTAGAAAAATTGTGCAAAATTAACAACACCAAGAATTTTCTTGAAAATTAAAAAATCTATTAAAAGGGAATGCATCTCTGATTTCCCATTAAAACAATTGCAATATCCCTTCATTAAACAAAACCACAGCCCTTAAAACTTTACCTTGCGACAACACAGCATTAAAGTATTAAAATATTCGATGTGGTCGGCGAATTCTCGTTTTCAAAATTATATAAAACGGAAGGAATAAATCGTATAAATTTCATGAGAAAGTTTTTAAACTTTCCGGCCCTGCCCGATTTACGCTGAACACCGGTTTTCAATAACTTCTTGAAACGTCGAGTTCGCTTGTGTGTAAAGTGCTGGCTCCGAGAAATATGCATGTTAATTTGGAGGCCGGTCGTAAAGTCAACACGCTAAACGGTTCTTCTTGAGCCACTGATAATAAGTTCTAAGTTATGAAGGGCGGCGCGGGGGCGGGGGAAGGTGGGGTGTGCTTCCGGGGGCACTTTATTAGTTCCCGAAACTTCGGGGAGCTTTTTGTTTGACTTGCAGCACGGTAAACAAGCGGGAATCGCTTCGCTTCCATGGCGGTGGTGTACACGTCGCCATCGTCGTCGTCGCTCAGTCAAGACGGGAAGGAAGAAAGAGAGAGGAAAATCAAAATTTACCGCAACAGCGCTCGGTTCGAGACAATGCTTGTTAATTAGGTTTAACAATAAGTCCCCGTCAAGTTTTAATGATGTTAATTGGGCTTATACATTCAGTTTTGATTACGGATTTTCTGTACGAGTTTAAAGGTTAATTAAGTAAGAATGTAATTTTCTTAAGTTATAATTTTCTTTGGATAAAAATAAATCCGCTGTATTACAAACAACGAAGCGATAAAATATTCACATGATCGTTTCTTTTTTTAGCTGTGGCGTTAATCATTTAGCCACTAACGCCGTATGAAGTTTTTAATAAATAAATTAACGATTAAATAAATTCAATGATTTCTGCTTTAATTTGTTTAAATTAACGATTTGTTAGATGAAATATATTGTCGCAGTTGCCGTTGAAGGGAGAACTATAATAAATAAATTATGTTAGAACTAGAAATGG
Source organism: Ocypus olens (assembly GCA_910593695.2). NCBI lineage: Eukaryota > Metazoa > Arthropoda > Insecta > Coleoptera > Staphylinidae > Ocypus > Ocypus olens. The sequence continues at coordinate 3,936,719 of OU343047.1, read as the reverse complement.
GCAATATTTCACGTACCTGATTGATTTTTCACTTGTATTGAAAAATCACAGGTCGTTACTGTTATTAATAAGAGAATTTCACCGTGATTTCAGCTGTTACTTAAACCGTGAATGTTATCTAACATCTGCTAATTAAACAGTGATTGCCACTTAAGACGTGATTGCTTTTAAAAATTATAACTGTGGCTGTTACTTAAAATGTGACTGTTACCTAAACAGTGATTTCTGCTTAAATTGTGACTATTACCTAAACAGTGATTTCTGCTTACATTGTGACGGTTACCTGAACAGTGATTTCTGCTTAAATTGTGACTGTTACCTGAACAGTGATTTCTGCTTAAATTGTGACTGTTACCTAAACAGTGATTTCTGCTTAAATTTTAACTGTTACTTAATACATGATTGTAAGAAGATAATGGAGAATAGCCTTTCTAAATATTATTTTATATTCAATACTGTATACCCCCATTTACTCTCACACTCGTGTTCAAATTACGTTTTCGTGAACTGTAAAAATATTAAAAAAAACAATTGCTACAAATGGTAAACCCAAAATTACTCAAAATTCGTTTTAATTTAAGATTCAGTGCGAATATCCAAACATACGTTTTTAAATAATACCACGAAGCCAATTTTCAAATTACTTCATGAACTGAAAAAATAAATTTAAAAAAATGCATTTTTGCTCTCCCGATACAAAGTGCCGAAAATTCACTTTATTTTTTTTTTCAAAAATTCAATTTTTTTTGGATTAAAATTACTCTTTACATTTTTGCCCACCTGATTACAAAGTGCCGAAAATTCACTTTGAATTTTTTCAAATATTCTATTTTTTTGGGTGCTAATATTACTCCTTGCATTTTTGCTCTTCTAATACAAAGTGCAGAAAATTCAGTCCGAAATTTTTTTATAAGTTCCAATTTTTTTGTACCAATATTACTCTTTCCATATTCGCTCTCCCGATTCAAAGTGCCGAAAATTCCAATTGAACTTTTTTCAAAAATTTGATTTTTTGTTTTGGCGGCTAATATTACTCCTTGCATTTTTGCTCTCGTAATAAAAATTGCCGAAAATTCACTCCGAATTTTTTTTCGAAAATTCGATTTTTTTTTACCAATACTTATCTTTGCATTTTTGCTCTCACGATACAAAGTGTCGAAGATTCAGTATAAATTTTTTTTTTTCAAAAAATGTAAAACTGCGAAAGTCTCCAAATGCTCTTCCTGTTTCAGGTGCTCAAAAAAAAATAAAACGAAAATCTTCAAAAATCCATATCTCTATTGAAAATTGCTGCATTTACAAAAACCAAATTTATTTTGAATAAACGATACTTCGGCCATTGAGGATGATTTTTTATGGAATTTTTCCTGCACGTTTTATATTTTTTTCTGCGATGTTTTTGTTCAAGTGCTCAAAAAATTAAAATGAAAATCTTCAAAAATCCATATCTCCATTCAAAATTGTTGAATGTACAAAAACCAAATTTATTTTGAATTGGCGATACTTCGGCCATAGAGGATGATTTTTTATGGAATTTTTCCTGCACGTTTTGTATTTTTTCTGCGATGTTTTTGTTCCAGTGCTCAAAAAATTATAACGAAAATTTTCAAAAATCCATATCTCTATTGAAAATTGCTGAATTTACAAAAACCAAATTTATTTTGAATTAGCGATAGTTTGGCCGTTGAGGATGATTTTTTATGGAATTTCTCTTGTACGTTTTATATTTTTTTCTGCGATGTTTTTGTTCAGGTGCTCAAAAAAGTCAAACTAAAATCTTCAAAAATCCATTTCTCCATTGAAAATTGTTTATTTTACAAAAACCAAATTAATTTTGAATTAGCGATACTTCGGCCATTGAGGATGATTTTTATGGAATGTTTCCGGCACGTTTTATATTTTTTTCTGCGATGTTTTTGTTCACGTGCTCAAAAAATTAAAACGAACATTTTCAAAAATCCATATCTCTACTGAAAATTGTTGAATTTTCAAAAACTAAATTTATTTTGAATAAGCGATACTTCTGCCATTGAGGATTATTTTTATGGAATTTTTCCTGCACGTTTTATATTTTTTTCGGCGATGTTTTTGTTCAGGTGCTCAAAAAATTAAAACTAAAATCTTCAAAAATCCATTTCTCTGCTGAAAATTGTTTATTTTACAAAAACCAAATTGATTTTGATTAAGCGATACTTCGGCCATTTAGGATGATTTTTATGGAATTTTTCCGGCACGTTTTATATTTTTTTTTGCGATGTTTTTGTTCAGGTGCTCAAAAAATTAAAACGAAAATTTTCAAAAATCCATTTCTCTATTGAAAATTGTTGAATTTACAAAAACCAAATTGATTTTGAATAAACTATACTTCGGCCATTAAAGAGGATTTTTATGGAATTTTTCCCGCACGTTTTATATTTTTTTCTGCAATGTTTTTGTTCAGGTACTCAAAAAATTAAAACGAAAATTTTCAAAAATCCATAACTGCATTGAAAACTGTTGAATTTACAAAAACCAAATTGATTTTGAATTAGCGATACTTCGGCCATTGAGAATATTTTTTATGGAATTTTTCCTGCACGTTTTATATTTTTTTCTGCGATGTTTTTGTTCAGGTGCTCAAAAAATTAAAACGAAAATTTTCAAAAATCCATTTCTCTGATGAAAATTGTTGAATTTACAAAAACCAATACTTCGGCCATTGAGGATATTTTTTATGGAATTTTTCCGGAACGTTTTATATTTTTTTCTGCGATGTTTTTGTTCAGGTGCTCAAAAAATTAAAACGAAAATTTTCAAAAATCCATTTCGCTGATGAAAATTGTTGAATTTACAAAAACCAATACTTCGGCCATTGAGGATATTTTTTATTGAATTTTTCCGGAACGTTTTATATTTTTTTCTGCGATGTTTTTGTTCAGGTGCTCAAAAAATTAAAACGAAAATTTTCAAAAATCCATTTCTCTGATGAAAATTGTTGAATTTACAAAAACCAAATTGATTTTGATTAAACGATACTTTGGCCATTGAGGATGATTTTTATGAAATCTTTCCTGCACGTTTAATATTTTTTTCTGCGATGTTTTTGTTCAGGTACTCAAAAAATTAAAACGAAAATTTTCAAAAATCCATTTCTCCATTGAAAATTGTTGAATTTACATAAACCAAATTGATTTCGATTACACGATACATCGGCCATTGAGGATGATTTTTATGGAATTTTTCTGCACGTTTTATATTTTTTTCAGCGATGTTTTTGTTCAAGTGCTCAAAAAATTAAAACGAAAATCTTTAAAATCCATATCTCTACTGAAAATTGTTGAATTTACAAAAACCAAACTGATTTTTATGGAATTTTTCCTGCATGTTTAATATTTTTTTCTGCGATGTTTTTATTCGGGTGCTCAAAAAATTAAAACGAAAATTTTCAAAAATTCATATTTCCATTGAAATTTTTTTATTTTACAAAAACCAAATTGATTTTGATTAAACGATACTTCGGCCATTGAGGATGATTTTTTATGAAATTTTTCATGCACGTTTTATATTTTTTTCTGCGATGTTTTTGTTCAGGTGCTCAAAAAATTAAAACGAAAATTTTCAAAAATCCATATCTCTACTGAAAAATGTTGAATTTATAAAAACCAAATTGGATTTGATTAAACGATACTTCGGCCATTGAGGATGATTTTTATAGAATTTTTCCTGCACGCTTTATATTTTTTTCTGCGATGTTTTTGTTCAAGTGCTCAAAAAATTAAAACGAAAATTTTCAAAAATCCATATCTCTATTGAAAATTGTTAAATTTACAAAAACCAAATTGATTTTGATTAAGCGATACTTCGGCCATTGAGGATGATTTTTATGGAATTTTTCCTGTATGTTTTATATTTTTTTCTGTGATGTTTTTGTTCAAGTGCTCAAAAAATTAAAACGAAAATTTTCAAAAATTCATTTCTCTATTGAAAATTGTTGAATTTACAAAAACCAAATTTATTTTGAATTAGCGATACTTCGAGTTATATTAAAAATATTTTAGCGAAATCATTAACAATTTCAGAAGGTGTCACAGTCACAGTTTAAAATCACTGATATTGAAAAGTAGCAATCAAAAATAGCAGTTTTGCTCATCTTTAGTTAAAAGTAGAAGTAGCTGTGAGTCTGAACTCTCTGTAATCCCAGTTGAGGATGCGCCATCGATCCCGGAATATTTAAACGCTCCGGGAGGCTGTGGAGAAAATATGCAATTTGCGGGCAAACATTATTTAATTTTTATTATTACATTTATTTGCCATCGGTTATTTACACTACAAAATTCGAGCTCGGTAACACAAGCAAAATCACACACAAAAAAAAACTTCAATCAGAATAAAATATTTTAATTAACTTAACGCACATTAAGGTTTAATTAAAACACATCAAAAGCGACCCCAAAGAGCCGCCATCGCAACGGCTCACGTTCCCTTACAAAAGATTCAATTAACCGCGAACGAGCAAGACATCAAATGAAAGATATGAAATTGAACCTCGAAATAATTCCGCAATCAATTACGTTTTACTGTTAAACCAGAATATTATTAACAAATAAACATGAACGCGTAGAAGGGGTCGAATTAAAATGGGAGAACGGTGATGAGGGTTGGGGGGGATATTTTAATTAAATTAAACGACAAACACACCGCCTCCCCCGTGAGTCGCTCGGCTCAAACGCGAATGATTTCCTTTATGCACGTAAATTGCACGTTTCGTTTCCTTTTCCGCCGCCGCCGGTGTGGGTGGTTGCAGAAGAGCCAATTACGTCGCAGAATGGAATAATTTTCGTTGGGTGGTGTAAATTACGGGGCTCCGATCGGGCCACGTTTTATATATATAGAGATCTTGGAATGTAATTAGCGGTGGTGTTATTTAATACTCTATTTCCGGTTCGATGGATGTAAAGATACTTAAAAGCCGATGCGATATTTTATGATGAGTTAACTTTCTTATGTATTGCAAAAGTTATTTCAGTAGAATTTAAATCTATTTATACATAAAAATGAATGTACTTTTGTTTGTCCCTTATGCGTTCCTCTACCATTTATCCGATTGCGATGATACTTTTGGTGAATCGTGCGCAAGCCCGCGAAGGTTTCTGAATTGGTACGACCATTTTACAATAGATGGCGCGCGTATTTCATTAAGTTTAGGGGCAGTTCGTCTGTCAAAAGCACTTCCATAAACAGAATTAAAACGCAAACACTATCTTTCTTTGAATGGCATTGCAACTTAAAAATAAAATGGAAACAAACCTAAATATATGAATATTCAACTTGTTCGTAAATGTACAGAAATTAAGTCAAGTTAAAATAACTCTTCCGCCAGTTTCATTTCATTAAATTAAACTTAAAAATTGCAATCAAACGTTCGTGGCAGAAGAGCGTAGAAGGCTTTGCCCTACTCATTCAATATTATCCTTTCTTTACATTCAAATATCGTGTGAGCCACAAAATTTTGTTTCAGAGTTGGATGTGAGATAAATGAGGTATGTCGCATATTATTACGTCATGAGACTAATTGAATTAGATTTCAAAAAGTGAATTAATCTCAGACATGACTGCTATGTTTCTCTCTCTCTCTCTCTCAGGCATGGCCAACTCAGAAACAAAAACAAAATTCTGTGGCTCACACCTTATATTTGTAGCAAAATTTCAAATTCCCTGTTCTTTCTTTAGACATCTAAATTTGTAGCAAAATTTCAAATTTCCCGCTTTTATTATTTCAGAAGGTTCGACAAGCTTGGAACTCGACGGCAACCTCTACGTGGGCGGATTGGGCCCGCCGTTCTCCGACATTCCGGTCCCCTCGGGGCTCTGGACCGCCGTCCTTCAGCAGGGATTCGTCGGCTGCTTCAAGGATCTCAACATGAACAACGAGGCCGTGGACGTGGGAAGTTACGCCCGCGAACAGGACTCGGGTAAGGAAATTTCCGTCACCTCTCGCGCCCTTCGGTGGATTAACGGGCGCGGCGGGAGGGTTAAAAGGGCCCCCCCTTTTCGTTCCAGTAATCTTTAAAATAATTGCCCCCGGATTAGCCCTGTAAATCGCCGTAATCCCCGAAAAATTCGGGGCCCGGATCCCACTTTAGCGCGCGAACGCGCGACGTTTAAGTAATTGAATCGTTTGCATACAAATTTCGTTCCCGCATAAATTCATATTTACACAAATTCTTTTCACGAATAGTTATGGCGTTTATATTAAAGATCTTTTAAACTGACGAAGGTTATCAGTTTTTGGTTTAGCACTATTCATACATTTTTTTTTAATGTATTATGTGATAGACTCAGGGTACCTCACAATCTCAATAAATGAAACGTACGACGATAATCGGCGTTGCTTTTCATCATCGACTCGTGCGCACTCGAGTTGTTTACTTCTTAACAATGATGATGCAACAATTGAAATCATTGCGTCAGCGAACGAATCGCAAGGATTGGCGATAAAACGTAAACAACTCAAGTCGGCATGCTGTAACTGACGTTGAACTCAATTTTCACGATCACAATACTTTCTCGTACTTCGTAAAGGAGAAAGAAAAAAATATTACCACATAAAAGAGTGTATGCGCCATGGGCATTACTAGATATTTATACCCCTCTGGTAAGTCACCCTCATATGCGCAGAAACATCTTTCTAATGCCCCTAATGGTCATGTCAGTGTTTATTTCTTCATATTTTCATTCTCTATTGCATCCTTCAAAAAAACGACCATTACGTTAAACTAACACCCTATATGTTTTGTTTTTTTGTTACGCGGATAGAGGAGAAAGTGTGACACACTTTTTCGGTCCTCTTTGTCTTGAGGTCCGCCGGAGCTGACGTCCCGATAATTGGAGTATTAGCGGGGAAAGATAAACATCCCCTTCGATGAAATCGCCCCCCCGATTTTTTCCGGCCGCCGCGCCGGTCGCTTTGTATTCCCTCCCCGTTCCATCATTAAACCGGTGGACCCGTTGATTTTCCCGCTGCATCATTAAAGTCCGCAATTTTCAGCTTTACTGCCCCTCCACGTCACGATTATTGCCCTCATAAATCTGTCCGGACACTTTTTGTTTTATCCTCCGTCGAATATTTTAATGAAGATCGATTTCGAAACCTCCAAATTAATAATGGGAAATTACTTTAAGTTTTATTGCGTAACGCTCATTTATTTCTTAACAGTGCCGTCTCAAACTTTTCCTAAGAATAATATGAAGTTAGTTATATAGTTTTTTTCAATGTTCTCTATGGGGATCTTGAAAACTATAAGAGATAGAGAAATGGTTAAATTGGCAAAGTAGTGCAGTTTTGCGAGACTAATAAAATAACATTTTCAAAGTCTTCAAAAAAGTGAAGGGTAACTAGATATTTTGAAAAATGTAAAAAGTGACAAAAAAACTGTAGTTGTCGACTGCGCCTTTTGAGATGATTTTGAAAAAATCATTTCGCGCTTGAGAATGAGTTCGTGTGTCATTATTTTTGAGAAATAAATCAATCAATTAAGAAATTCTTCCTTTGAAAACAAACGTAACAAGTCTTTAAAATAACTGATTGATACATTTTTAATTAAATAAAACACACTTTTACTTAGTTAATATCACACTGTATTAATAAATAAAATAAACAGTGTGATATTAACTAAGTAAAAGTGTGTTTTATTTAATTTTTCTTTAATATAAAATGATAGAAAGCCGCTTGTCTTTGATATGTTCAGAAACTGATGACGTGAACGCCATAATTCATGAAACAAAATATAGTACTAATTCTCGAGGTGATTTGAACGAAAGCATTTATCGTGAAGAATATGAAATTTCGACATTTTATACAATAGTTAAAGTATTAAATCCCACTAAATAAGTTACTTACAGACGTTTGAATTATCAAAATCAAAAAACAAATTGGCAGGTGTCTCCAGTGTCAATCAATTAAAAAAATCTGCATCTTAACATTTGAATTAAAAATAATAAAATCTAATAATGGATTCGATAGTTATTCCAGTTTAAAAATCAAAACTGCAATTTTGTAGGTTTAATATTTGGAAAATATGAGATTTTGACATTTTTCATTAGTTAAAAATTTAAAATTTTTAATACGTTTTCAACATACACTAAATTGGCTTAATTTTATCGTTTAAATCATAACAATCCAATAATTCATTCGCCAGTCGTGCAATTTTCAAAATTCAAATTCACAATTTTTTACGTCTAGGACTTGGAAAATGTGAGATTTTGACATTTTACATTATGTTCGCAAAAAATTATCAATACATATTTTAAACAGCACTAAATTTGCTCCAATTTAACATTTGAATCATTAAAATCTAATAACGGATTCGATAGTTGCGCATTTAAAAAAAATCAAAATTACAATTTTGAAGATCTCGTAGTTGGATAATGTGAGATTTTGACATTTTAGATTAATTTCTAGTCAAAATTTCTTAATGCTATTTCAAGATACACTAAATTATTGGCTGAATTTTGACCTTTAAATTAGTACTATCCAATCATTAATTCGCCAGTTGTGCAATTTTCGAAATTCGAAATCACGATTTAGTACGTCTAGGACTTGCAAAAAGTGATTTTTTTGTATTTTACTTCACGCTCGCAAAGAAATTTCAATAAGTATTTCAAATAACACTAAATCAGCTCCAAGTTAACATTTGAAGCATCAAAATAAAATAATGAATTCGAAAGTTGTACAGTTTTAAAAATCAAAATTACAATTTTGTAGGTCTAATACTTGGATAATGTAAGAGTTTTACAGTTTACATTAACTTTATATAAAAAATAATAATACGATTTCAACATACACTAATTGGCCAAATTTTAACTTTTAAATCATTACAATCCAATAATGAATTCGCCTGTTGTGAAATTTTAAAAATTTAAAATCACAATTTTTTACGTCCAAGATTTGGAAAATGTGAGATTTTGATATTTTGCATAATTTTAAATCAAAATTTCTTAATACGTTTTCCACATGCACTAAATTGGATACATTTTGACGTTTAAATCATTACGATACAATAATGAATTCGCCAGTTGTGCAATTTTAAAAATTCAAAATCACAATTCTTTACGTCCGAGACTTGGAAATTGTAAGATTTTGATATTTTGCATAATTTTAAATCAAAATTTCTTAATGCGTTTTCCATATGCACTAAATTGGATAAATTTTGACGTTTAAATCATTACAATCCAATAATGAATTCGCCAGTTGTGCAATTTTCAAAATTCAAAATCACAATTTTTTACATCCAAGACTTGGAAAATGTAAGATTTTGATATTTTGCATAATTTTAAATCAAAATTTCTTAACACGTTTTTCACATACACTAAATTGGATAAATTTTGACGTTTAAATAATTACAATCCAATAATTAATTCACCTGTTGTGCAATTTTCAAAATTCAAAATCACAATTTTTTACGTCCAAGACTTGGAAAATGTAAGATTTTGATATTTTGCATAATTTTAAATCAAAATTTCTTAATACGTTTTCCACATACACTAAATTGGATAAATTTTGACGTTTAAATAATTACAATCAAATAATGAATTCGCCTGTTGTGAAATTTTAAAAATTCAAAATCACAATTTTTTACGTCCAAGACTTGGAAAATGTAAGATTTTGATATTTTGCATGATTTTAAATCAAAATTTCTTAATGGATTTTCCACATGCACTAAATTGGATAAATTTTGACGTTTAAATAATTACAATCCAATAATGAATTCGCCAGTTGTGCAATTTTAAAAATTCAAAATCACAATTTTTTACGTTCGAGACTTGGAAAATGTAAGATTTTGATATTTTGCATAATTTTAAATCAAAATTTCTTAACACGTTTTTCACATACACTAAATTGGATAAATTTTGACGTTTAAATAATTACAATCCAATAATGAATTCGCCAGTTGTGCAATTTTAAAAATTCAAAATCACAATTTTTTACGTTCGAGACTTGGAAAATGTAAGATTTTGATATTTTGCATAATTTTAAATCAAAATTTCTTAATGGATTTTCCACATGCACTAAATTGGATAAATGTTGACGTTTAAATAATTACAATCCAATAATGAATTCGCCAGTTGTGAAATTTTAAAAATTCAAAATCACAATTTTTTACGTCCAAGACTTGGAAAATGTAAGATTTTGATATTTTGCATAATTTTAAATCAAAATTTCTTAATACGTTTTCCACATACACTAAATTGGATACATTTTGACGTTTAAATCATTACGATACAATAATGCATTCGCCTGTTGTGCAATTTTAAAAATTCAAAATCACAATTTTTTACGTCCGAGACTTGGAAAATGTAAGATTTTGATATTTTGCATAATTTTAAATCAAAATTTCTTAATGGATTTTCCACATGCACTAAATTGGATAAATGTTGACGTTTAAATAATTACAATCCAATAATGAATTCGCCAGTTGTGAAATTTTAAAAATTCAAAATCACAATTTTTTACGTCCAAGACTTGGAAAATGTAAGATTTTGATATTTTGCATGATTTTAAATCAAAATTTCTTAATGGATTTTCCACATGCACTAAATTGGATAAATTTTGACGTTTAAATAATTACAATCCAATAATGAATTCGCCTGTTGTGCAATTTTCAAAATTCAAAATCACAATTTTTTACATCCAAGACTTGGAAAATGTAAGATTTTGATATTTTGCATAATTTTAAATCAAAATTTCTTAACACGTTTTTCACATACACTAAATTGGATAAATTTTGACGTTTAAATAATTACAATCCAATAATGAATTCGCCAGTTGTGCAATTTTAAAAATTCAAAATCACAATTTTTTACGTTCGAGACTTGGAAAATGTAAGATTTTGATATTTTGCATAATTTTAAATCAAAATTTCTTAATGGATTTTCCACATGCACTAAATTGGATAAATGTTGACGTTTAAATAATTACAATCCAATAATGAATTCGCCAGTTGTGAAATTTTAAAAATTCAAAATCACAATTTTTTACGTCCAAGACTTGGAAAATGTAAGATTTTGATATTTTGCATAATTTTAAATCAAAATTTCTTAATACGTTTTCCACATACACTAAATTGGATACATTTTGACGTTTAAATCATTACGATACAATAATGCATTCGCCTGTTGTGCAATTTTAAAAATTCAAAATCACAATTTTTTACGTCCGAGACTTGGAAAATGTAAGATTTTGATATTTTGCATAATTTTAAATCAAAATTTCTTAATGGATTTTCCACATGCACTAAATTGGATAAATGTTGACGTTTAAATAATTACAATCCAATAATGAATTCGCCAGTTGTGAAATTTTAAAAATTCAAAATCACAATTTTTTACGTCCAAGACTTGGAAAATGTAAGATTTTGATATTTTGCATAATTTTAAATCAAAATTTCTTAATGGATTTTCCACATGCACTAAATTGGATAAATTTTGACGTTTAAATAATTACAATCCAATAATGAATTCGCCTGTTGTGCAATTTTAAAAATTCAAAATCACAATTTTTTACGTCCAAGACTTGGAAAATGTAAGATTTTGATTTTTTGCATAATTTTAAATCAAAATTTCTTAATAGGTTTTCCACATACACTAAATTGGATAAATTTTGACGTTTAAATTATTACAATCCAATAATGAATTCGCCTGTTGTGCAATTTTAAAAATTCAAAATCACAATTTTTTACATCCAAGACTTGGAAAATGTAAGATTTTGATATTTTGCTTAATTTTAAATCAAAATTTCTTTATACGTTTTCCACGTGCACTAAATTGGATAAATTTTGACGTTTAAATAATTACAATCCAATAATTAATTCGCCAGTTGTGAAATTTTAAAAATTCAAAATCACAATTTTTTACGTCCAAGACTTGAAAAATGTAAGATTTTGACAGTTTACATTAACTTTTAATTTAAAAAAAGTCACACGGTTTTAATACACAATAAATTGTGCAAATTTTTACTTGTAATCCTTACTATACAATAATGAATTCGCCAGATGTGAAATGTCAAAATTTCAAAATCACAAATTTTTTCGTCTAAGACTTGGAAAATGTAAGATTTTGATATTTTACATTAATTTTAAATCAGAATTTCTTAATACGTTTTCAGCGTAAAATTTCGACGTTTAAATCATTATAATCCAATAATGAATTCGCCAGTTGTGCAATTTTCAAAATTCAAAAAATCACAATTTTTTACGTTCGAGACTTAGAAAATGTGAGATTTTGATATTTTGCATAATTTTAAATCAAAATTTCTTAACACGTTTTCCACATACACTAAATTGGATAAATCTTGATGTTTAAATAATTACAATCCAATAATACATTCGCGAGTTGTGAAATTTTAAAAATTCAAAATCACAAATTTTTACGTCCAAGACTTGGAAAATGTAAGATTTTGATATTTTGCATAATTTTAAATCAAAATTTCTTAACACGTTTTTCACATACACTAAATTGGATAAATTTTGACGTTTAAATAATTACGATCCAATAATGCATTCGCCTGTTGTGAAATTTTAAAAATTCAAAATCACAATTTTTTACGTCCGAGACTTGGAAAATGTAAGATTTTGATATTTTGCACAATTTTAAATCAAAATTTCTTAATACGTTTTCCACGTGCACTAAATTGGATACATTTTGACGTTTAAATAATTACGATCCAATAATGAATTCGCCTGTTGTGAAATTTTAAAAATTCGAAATCACAATTTTTTACGTCCGAGACTTGGAAAATGTGAGATTTTGGCTTTTTACATTTTGTTCGCAAAAAAAAGTATTTAAAAAAACACTAAATCTGCTCTAATTTAGCACTCAAATCATTACAATTAAATAATGGATTTGAGAATTGTGCAGATAAAAAAATGAAAAATACAATTTTGTAGGTCTAGTACTTGGAAAATGTGAGATTTTGACATTTTACAATAATTTCAAATCTAAATTTCCTAATACGTTTTCAACAACCACTAAATTAGCTAAATTTTGACATTTAAGTCATTACGATCCAATAATTAATTCGCCAGTTGTGTAATTTTCCAAATTCGAAATCACAATTTTTAGCGTAAGTCAAGGACTTGGAAAATGTAAAAACTTTAAGAAAGTGTTTTTGAAGAAAACGTCCGTATCTCCGTTGCTGGAAGTCGCACAAACATTTTTTGTAGACAAATAGTGTTCAGAATGAGCTATTTAGACTTGAAAATTTTAAGAATTTTTTTATTTATTCGCGTTTTAGGCGTTTCCGGTCGATTTAAGCACTGTTTACGAAAAAAGCCATTTTGTGTATCTCCGTTCCTGGAAGTCCCACAAACATTTTTTGTTGACAAATAGTGTTCAGAATGAGCTTCTTAGGTTTGATCAAAAAATAGAAAAAAATGTAGAATGAAAATTTTTATTCAATCGTTTTCTAGGCGTTTTTTTCGACATTTTACATTAATTTTTTATTTCGAATTCAAGTGGTAACAATTCAATTAGCCGTGTTATGAGATGTGCGAATTTGTTTAATAAGAACGATTGGTTTGATTTATGTAATAGTTCATATAATATTTAAAGCTAACTTTTATCGTCACGTGCCATATTAATTTATTAAATTGTATTAAATTTATTAATGTCTTTAATATTAGGTTACGTTTATTATAAGTAAATATGTATATACAATGTGAAAGGGGGTTTCCCGTATAATTAAATTTAAAAAAATAAATAAATATAAAAAAAATTCGAAGGAAAATTTCCTTATAAGTTTTTAAACTACATTAAACCAGCTACATGTTTATAATTTAACATCCAATATTGAAGTTGTCTTTTTTTAATAGTCATTGATATTAAGTGAAAAATCAAAACCAGAACTTACTTCGAACTGATATGTTGCAAAAATACGTATATTACGTTGAAAATCAATCAAGACCAGAACTTTTCATGCTTTAAAGGATTTTGAACTGATATGTATTGCAAATGGCAAATATACATAATCAGTATGCCCGTAGAAATAAACATCAATAAAAAGATTTTGCCGAGAAGAATAGAATTATAAAAATTTTTGATGGTAATAAAATGCAGGGAATATTGCAGAAACAACTTCCTTCACTTAATATTCAGGTAGCATATTTACCGCAGCGCGTCGGACACGTACACTCCTACACTCTGCGCGCTTTTTTATTCTTTTGTTCCGACCTTAATTACCCGGAACGATGATCCTCAAATCTACGAGGCCCTTTCGCTTTATACTTATAAAGTATTTTTTATTACCAATTAAAATTGCCATTAAAAAAACAATCATAATATATTTAAAATATAAATAGAATTCATAATAATAATAATAATGCCATTAATACCAAATACCAAAAATATGCAATTAATCATTTTTGGTGGATCCGCCGGGCGGCCGATTTAAATTTTCAATTAAACACGAACGCAGCCTCGATCATCGCTGATTCTCGATCGGCATTTAAAGGGCCGTCCGTTTTGCCCTGCATAATTCACGGAATCGGCGGGGCGTGCCCCCTTCAAAATAATTGAAAACCCGAATTCGATTTGCGCGCCCTCGAATCTCCGTTCTCATTAGCGTCCCGCGGTCTGATTGATGCGAAAACGTCCGACGATGATTATTTTAATGCATTAAGATAATTACGAACGCGTATCTCATTCCGCATTTGAAAGAATATTCGGAATCCCCGAATAGACACGAATTAAAAATTTGTGTGCAAATCTTTTTTTTTTTAATTAAATAAATAATAATCGAAGTTTCTCCGTATATAGCTGAATCAAAAGTGTGAACATGCCTCCGACAGGAATTTTTTTTATTTAGTCTACGATGTAAACTATCACTTCTTTCAATAATTGTTTAATTTATTGTAGCCTTTGTTAAAATATAGAAGGCGAGAAGTTTTATTGCAGTGATTGTAATGGTGGAATCGTTAAAGCGATTGTCGAGAGTGAATCCCTGCCCGAATGGCCTCAATAAAGTTTTAATTTCGTTAGGCATTAAAAGCTATTATGATCAGGGATGATAAAGTTTCCGATTTACAGAGGCATCTGGTTTTGCGTTTGATTGATTTTCGTTTGTGGGATGGCTGAATGCGGGATTTCAGATTATTTTTCCCTGTCGTTCGTTCCCGACTGACGTTCCAATAATTGGAGTATTAAGGGAAAGATAAACATTCCATCGATAAGATGCCTCGTGACTTCTACAACACTGATTCTTGTATTTCTTTGGAAGTATATTTAAAAAAAATGCGATTTCAAAGTGAGTAGAATTATTTCTTTAAAAATATATCGAAAAAATGCGATTCCTACGTAAGTAGAATTATTATTATGCATCACGTGCCTAAATATTTTTTTGCAATTTTTGAAAATCCTGGTCGGGTTGCGTCCGCATCAACTTCAAAAATTCATATCTTTTTTTATTAATTCACGAATTTTAACGAAATAAGAATATTTTTAAAGCGAAAGAGTGCGAGAAGTTGGCTGTTGTTAATACAAAAATGCATCACCTGTCTAAATATTTTTTTGCAATTTTTGAAAATCCTGGTCGGGTTGCGTCCGCATCAACTTCAAAAATTCATATATTTTTTATTAATAAACGAATTTTAACGAAATAAGAATATTTTTAAAGTGAAAGAGTGCGAGAAGTTGGCTGTTGTTAATAAAAAAATGTATCACTTGTCTAAATATTTTTTTACAATTTTTGAAAATCATAGTCGGGTTGCCTCCGCATCAACTTCAAAAATTCATATCTTTTTTTATTAATTAACGAATTTTAACGAAATAAGAATATTTTTAAAGCGAAAGAGTGCGAGAAGTTGGCTGTTGTTAATACAAAAGTACATCACCTGTCTAAATATTTTTTTGTAATTTTTGAAAATCCTGGTCGGGTTGCGTCCGCATCAACTTCAAAAATTCATATCTTTTTTATTAACTAACGAATTTTAACGAAATACAAATATTTTTAAAGCGAAAGAGTGCTAGAAGTTGGCTGTTGCTAATACAAAAATGCATCACCTGTCTAAATATTTTTTTGCAACTTTTGAAAATCTTGGACGGGTTGCATCCGCATCAACTTCAAAAATTCATATCTTTTTTATTAATTGACAAATTTTAACGAAATAAGAATATTTTTAAAGCGAAAGAGTTCTAAAAGTTGGCTGTTGTTAATACAAAAATGCATCACCTGTCTAAATATTTTTTTGTAATTTTTGAAAATCCTGGTCGGGTTGCGTCCGCATCAACTTCAAAAATTCATATCTTTTTTATTAATTAACGAATTTTAACGAAATAAGAATATTTTTAAAGCGAAAGAGTGCGAAAAGTTGGCTGTTGTTAATAAAAAAATGTATCACTTGTCTAAATATTTTTTTGCAATTTTTGAAAATCAAAGTCGGATTGCCTACGCATCAACTTCAAAAATTCATATCTTTTTTATTATTTAACGAATTTTAACGAAATAAGAATATTTTTAAAGCGAAAGAGTGCGAGAAGTTGGCTGTTGTTAATACAAAAGTACATCACCTGTCTAAATATTTTTTTGCAATTTTTGAAAATCCTGGTCGGGTTGCGTCCGCATCAACTTCAAAAATTCATATCTTTTTTATTAATTAACGAATTTTAACGAAATAAGAATATTTTTAAAGCGAAAGAGTGCTAAAAGTTGGCTGTTGTTAATACAAAAGTACATCACCTGTCTAAATATTTTTTGTAATTTTTGAAAATCCTGGTCGGGTTACGTCCGCATCAACTTCAAAAATTCATATCTTTTTTATTAATTAACGAATTTTAACGAAATAAGAATATTTTTAAAGCGAAAGAGTGCGAGAAGTTGGCTGTTGTTAATACAAAAGTACATCACCTGTCTAAATATTTTTTTGTAATTTTTGAAAATCCTGGTCGGGTTGCGTCCGCATCAACTTCAAAAATTCATATCTTTTTTATTAATTAACGAATTTTAACGAAATAAGAATATTTTTAAAGCGAAAGAGTGCGAGAAGTTGGCTGTTGTTAATACAAAAGTACATCACCTGTCTAAATATTTTTTTGTAATTTTTGAAAATCCTGGTCGGGTTGCGTCCGCATCAACTTCAAAAATTCATATCTTTTTTATTAATTAACGAATTTTAACGAAATAAGAATATTTTTAAAGCGAAAGAGTGCGAGAAGTTGGCTGTTGTTAATACAAAAGTACATCACCTGTCTAAATATTTTTTTGTAATTTTTGAAAATCCTGGTCGGGTTGCATCCGCATCAACTTCAAAAATTCATATCTTTTTTATTATTCAACGAATTTTAACGAAATAAGAATATTTTTAAAGCGAAAGAGTGCGTGCTAGAAGTTGGCTGTTGCTAATACAAAAATACATCACCTGTCTAAATATTTTTTTGTAATTTTTGAAAATCCTGGTCGGGTTGCGTCCGCATCAACTTCAAAAATTCATATCTTTTTTATTAATTAACGAATTTTAACGAAATAAGAATATTTTTAAAGCGAAAGAGTGCGAAAAGTTGGCTGTTGTTAATAAAAAAATGTATCACTTGTCTAAATATTTTTTTGCAATTTTTGAAAATCAAAGTCGGATTGCCTACGCATCAACTTCAAAAATTCATATCTTTTTTATTATTTAACGAATTTTAACGAAATAAGAATATTTTTAAAGCGAAAGAGTGCGAGAAGTTGGCTGTTGTTAATACAAAAGTACATCACCTGTCTAAATATTTTTTTGCAATTTTTGAAAATCCTGGTCGGGTTGCGTCCGCATCAACTTCAAAAATTCATATCTTTTTTATTAATTAACGAATTTTAACGAAATAAGAATATTTTTAAAGCGAAAGAGTGCTAAAAGTTAGCTGTTGTTAATACAAAAGTACATCACCTGTCTAAATATTTTTTGTAATTTTTGAAAATCCTGGTCGGGTTACGTCCGCATCAACTTCAAAAATTCATATCTTTTTTATTATTCAACGAATTTTAACGAAATAAGAATATTTTTAAAGCGAAAGAGTGCTAGAAGTTGGCTGTTGCTAATACAAAAATACATCACCTGTCTAAATATTTTTTTGTAATTTTTGAAAATCCTGGTCGGGTTGCGTCCGCATCAACTTCAAAAATTCATATCTTTTTTATTATTCAACGAATTTTAACGAAATAAGAATATTTTTAAAGCAAAAGAGTGCGAGAAGTTGGCTGTTGTTAATACAAAAGTACATCACCTGTCTAAATATTTTTTGTAATTTTTGAAAATCCTGGTCGGGTTACGTCCGCATCAACTTCAAAAATTCATATCTTTTTTATTATTCAACGAATTTTAACGAAATAAGAATATTTTTAAAGCGAAAGAGTGCTAGAAGTTGGCTGTTGTTAATACAAAAGTACATCACCTGTCTAAATATTTTTTTGTAATTTTTGAAAATCCTGGTCGGGTTGCATCCGCATCAACTTCAAAAATTCATATCTTTTTTATTATTCAACGAATTTTAACGAAATAAGAATATTTTTAAAGCGAAAGAGTGCGAGAAGTTGGCTGTTGTTAATACAAAAGTACATCACCTGTCTAAATATTTTTTGTAATTTTTGAAAATCCTGGTCGGGTTACGTCCGCATCAACTTCAAAAATTCATATCTTTTTTATTATTCAACGAATTTTAACGAAATAAGAATATTTTTAAAGCGAAAGAGTGCTAGAAGTTGGCTGTTGCTAATACAAAAATACATCACCTGTCTAAATATTTTTTTGTAATTTTTGAAAATCCTGGTCGGGTTGCGTCCGCATCAACTTCAAAAATTCATATCTTTTTTATTAATTAACGAATTTTAACGAAATAAGAATATTTTTAAAGCGAAAGAGTGCGAGAAGTTGGCTGTTGTTAATACAAAAGTACATCACCTGTCTAAATATTTTTTGTAATTTTTGAAAATCCTGGTCGGGTTACGTCCGCATCAACTTCAAAAATTCATATCTTTTTTATTATTCAACGAATTTTAACGAAATAAGAATATTTTTAAAGCGAAAGAGTGCGAGAAGTTGGCTGTTGTTAATACAAAAGTACATCACCTGTCTAAATATTTTTTTGTAATTTTTGAAAATCCTGGTCGGGTTGCGTCCGCATCAACTTCAAAAATTCATATCTTTTTTATTAATTAACGAATTTTAACGAAATAAGAATATTTTTAAAGCGAAAGAGTGCGAGAAGTTGGCTGTTGTTAATACAAAAGTACATCACCTGTCTAAATATTTTTTTGTAATTTTTGAAAATCCTGGTCGGGTTACGTCCGCATCAACTTCAAAAATTCATATCTTTTTTATTAATTAACGAATTTTAACGAAATAAGAATATTTTTAAAGCGAAAGAGTGCGAGAAGTTGGCTGTTGTTGATACAAAAGTACATCACCTGTCTAAATATTTTTTTGTAATTTTTGAAAATCCTGGTCGGGTTGCATCCGCATCAACTTCAAAAATTCATATCTTTTTTATTAATTAACGAATTTTAACGAAATAAGAATATTTTCAAAGCGAAAGATTGCGAGAAGTTGGCTGTTGTTGATACAAAAGTACATCACCTGTCTAAATATTTTTTGTAATTTTTGAAAATCCTGGTCGGGTTACGTCCGCATCAACTTCAAAAATTCATATCTTTTTATTAATTAACGAATTTTAACGAAATAAGAATATTTTTAAAGCGAAAGAGTGCTAAAAGTTGGCTGTTGTTAATACAAAAGTACATCACCTGTCTAAATATTTTTTGTAATTTTTGAAAATCCTGGTCGGGTTACGTCCGCATCAACTTCAAAAATTCATATCTTTTTTATTAATTAACGAATTTTAACGAAATAAGAATATTTTTAAAGCGAAAGAGTGCGAGAAGTTGGCTGTTGTTAATACAAAAGTACATCACCTGTCTAAATATTTTTTTGTAATTTTTGAAAATCCTGGTTGGGTTGCATCCGCATCAACTTCAAAAATTCATTATTTTTTTATTAATTAACGAATTTTAACTAAATAAGAATATTTTTAAAGCGAAAGAGTGCGAGAAGTTGGCTGTTGTTAATACAAAAGTACATCACCTGTCTAAATATTTTTTTGTAATTTTTGAAAATCCTGGTCGGGTTGCATCCGCATCAACTTCAAAAATTCATATCTTTTTTATTATTCAACGAATTTTAACGAAATAAGAATATTTTTAAAGCGAAAGAGTGCGAGAAGTTGGCTGTTGTTAATACAAAAGTACATCACCTGTCTAAATATTTTTTGTAATTTTTGAAAATCCTGGTCGGGTTACGTCCGCATCAACTTCAAAAATTCATATCTTTTTTATTATTCAACGAATTTTAACGAAATAAGAATATTTTTAAAGCGAAAGAGTGCGAGAAGTTGGCTGTTGTTGATACAAAAGTACATCACCTGTCTAAATATTTTTTTGTAATTTTTGAAAATCCTGGTCGGGTTGCATCCGCATCAACTTCAAAAATTCATATCTTTTTTATTAATTAACGAATTTTAACGAAATAAGAATATTTTCAAAGCGAAAGATTGCGAGAAGTTGGCTGTTGTTGATACAAAAGTACATCACCTGTCTAAATATTTTTTGTAATTTTTGAAAATCCTGGTCGGGTTACGTCCGCATCAACTTCAAAAATTCATATCTTTTTATTAATTAACGAATTTTAACGAAATAAGAATATTTTTAAAGCGAAAGAGTGCGAGAAGTTGGCTGTTGCTAATACAAAAATACATCACCTGTCTAAATATTTTTTTGTAATTTTTGAAAATCCTGGTCGGGTTGCGTCCGCATCAACTTCAAAAATTCATATCTTTTTATTAATTAACGAATTTTAACGAAATAAGAATATTTTTAAAGCGAAAGAGTGCGAGAAGTTGGCTGTTGTTAATACAAAAGTACATCACCTGTCTAAATATTTTTTTGTAATTTTTGAAAATCCTGGTTGGGTTGCATCCGCATCAACTTCAAAAATTCATTATTTTTTTATTAATTAACGAATTTTAACTAAATAAGAATATTTTTAAAGCGAAAGAGTGCGAGAAGTTGGCTGTTGTTAATACAAAAGTACATCACCTGTCTAAATATTTTTTGTAATTTTTGAAAATCCTGGTCGGGTTACGTCCGCATCAACTTCAAAAATTCATATCTTTTTATTAATTAACGAATTTTAACGAAATAAGAATATTTTTAAAGCGAAAGAGTGCGAGAAGTTGGCTGTTGTTAATACAAAAGTACATCACCTGTCTAAATATTTTTTTGTAATTTTTGAAAATCCTGGTTGGGTTGCATCCGCATCAACTTCAAAAATTCATATCTTTTTTATTATTTAACGAATTTTAACGAAATAAGAATATTTTTAAAGCGAAAGAGTGCTAGAAGTTGGCTGTTGTTAATACAAAAGTACATCACCTGTCTAAATATTTTTTTGTAATTTTTGAAAATCCTGGTCGGGTTACGTCCGCATCAACTTCAAAAATTCATATCTTTTTTATTATTCAACGAATTTTAACGAAATAAGAATATTTTTAAAGCGAAAGAGTGCGAGAAGTTGGCTGTTGTTAATACAAAAGTACATCACCTGTCTAAATATTTTTTTGTAATTTTTGAAAATCCTGGTCGGGTTGCATCCGCATCAACTTCAAAAATTCATATCTTTTTTTATTAATTGACGAATTTTAACGAAATAAGAATATTTTTAAAGCGAAAGAGTGCTAAAAGTTGGCTGTTGCTAATACAAAAATACATCACCTGTCTAAATATTTTTTTGCAAGTTTTGAAAATCCTGGTCGGGTTGCATCCGCATCAACTTCAAAAATTCATATATGTTTTATTAATAAACGAATTTTAACGAAATAAGAATATTTTTAAAGCGAAAGAGTGCGAGAAGTTGGCTGTTGTTAATACAAAAATTTATCACTTGTCTAAATATTTTTTTGCAATTTTTGAAAATCCTAGTCGGGTTACGCCCGCATTAACATCAAAAATTCATTTTTTTTTCGTTAATTAGTGTATTTAAATGAAATGTAAGAATTTAACTAGTATTATTAATAAAAGGTATTGCCAGTCTACATATTTTTGTTTTATTTTTGAACTTTAATCTCACTTTAACGGACAATTAATACATCCCTGTGAAATTTAAAAACTTCTTCAATAATTAACGCATTTGAACTAAATAACAAAATTATTAAAGCCAAACAATGTAAGAAGTGTACTGTTATTTATAAAAACATGTATCACCAGTTAAAATATTTTTTTTTCGAATTTTTCAAATTCATGATCGCTTTAACGTGCAATGATTGCTTCAAAAATTCATAACTTTTTAATAATTAACGAATTTGATCTAAATAACAAAATTATTAAATCTAAAGAATGTAAGAAGTGTATTGTTACTAATAAAAACATGTATCGCCAGTTGAATTTGTTTTTTTTTAATTTTTGAAATTCATGATCGCTTTAACGAGCAATTATTGCTTCAAAAATTCATAACTTTTTTAATAACCAACTGATTTGAACTAAATAAGAAAATGATTAAAGCTAAAGAATGTACGAAGTGTATTGTTACTAATAAAGACATGCATCGCCAGTTAAATTTGTTTTTTTTTTAATTTTTGAAATTCATGATGGCTTTAACGAGCAATTATTGCTTCAAAAATTCATAACTTTTTTAATAACCAACGGATTTGAACTAAATAAGAAAATGATTAAAGCTAAAGAATGTACGAAGTGTATTGTTACTAATAAAGACATGCATCGCCAGTTAAATTTGTTTTTTTTTTAATTTTTGAAATTCATGATCGCTTTAACGAGCAATTATTGCTTCAAAAATTCATAACTTTTTTAATAATCGACGGATTCCAACTAAATAATCCAAATCAGATTACGTTGGTCTGTTACGCGGGGCCACACCAATTCTAATGTTTTTTTTTTCGTATTATTGTACATTTTAATCTATTTGATTCAGATTCAGACGAAAAAGATGACCGACGTACCCGAATTTCGGGTCAGAATAATTAATTCATATTTAAATGCAAAATAAAGTTGTCTTACTTCTCAATGTTTCTAAAAAACTCCTTCTCTAATACATGAGCGCGCCATTAATTCAATTCTTTTTTTTTTCAATGTCTACGTTTAATTTGATTATGTCCTAGCTATAATTCTTCTTCGTTCTTCTTCGCAATTGATGGTGACGCTAGTTTCAAATAATAATTCCATAAATAAATCAATCATTGAAAATATTAACACGAGTAATTAAACGAGTGACGTTATGTTACTTCAATGAAGTAGTAAAAAATGCGAAGTGCGAACTTCACTCTATTTAGCGAAGCACACACCCGCAGTTTCACCAATATGACAACTAAAATTTCCCTAAAAAAACAGTACCTTAGTAGGAATTGCTTATCAAGGAACCGATTGCCATGGTGAAACCGAATTTATTTAAAGAACTAGTTTAGGCATTTCTTAGCTTAGGTACTATCTAACAAAGTATTTGTTTAGGAATAGTTGCTGAAAACGGGCATTTAAGTCTTACTTGTTCACACTCGACCTGGTGCATATAGCCAAATAATATTATATATTTTTAGATTAAGATTACTTTACTTCATAGAAATGTACATTTTAGTTATTTTGTATTTTTCAATGTCCCGTTAATAAATGTATTATTATTTGTAAAGCTCTACTCTACCAACAATGGCTTCACTATGATATTTTTAAATCTCCCTCCCGGCGCATGCACCATTTATGTGCGCTATACAAAATCGATAATGAGCTCTCATTGGTAGTAAATGTAATACAACAATTTTTATTACGAATTATTAAAGTTGTTTTTACATTTTTAGAATACTTTAGGCAATGAGTTTTTTTTATCATACTCGTAGTTTATTGAATAAATACCCATTTAATCCTGTCTGTGCAAATGTGGACTTAACGGAATGAGCGCAAATAGCCGGACAATGCTCGGAGCCACCGGAAACGTCTTCTTTGATCTTGCGGATGGTAGACTAATTGTAGGCAAACGCCGCATTACATAATTAATGCCCAACTGATACCCATTAGTGTATCGGCCCCCCATTACCGTGCCCCTTTACCCATACACCCAACAATGGGAAAGTTAAATGGATCTGGGCCCTATCCGTACCCAAAGCTGATTATTAATTTACACCCCCTCCGTAGGACGTAATTTAAACCGCCAGGAATTACCACCAGGAATTTAACGTAACTCCCTACAGACACCAATAAATTTACAATCCGCAGCAATTTTAAGAGAACACAACTCCCTTCAAATACCAATAAATACGCAATCCACCACAACTTTAAGAAAGAAAACATAACTCCCTTCGAATATCAATAAATTTGCAATCAACCACAATTTTAAGAAATATAATTATTAAAATATATTATTGTCTATGTAAATGTAAGAAAGAATAATAGTAATATTCTGTAGGTTCCATCAAGACTTTATGTCACGTCCAGCCGGAACAGTGCCCGTCTCAGCCCTGTCTGAACGGGGGCGTTTGTACCGAAGGGTGGAATCGGTTCGTGTGCGACTGCACGGACACGATGTTCACGGGCCCCACGTGCGGGAAGGAGGCGGCGACCCTCAGCTTCAACGGGTCGCAGCACATGGAGGTCAACATGGATTCGGAGACCCTCACGCAAACCGAAGACATCATCCTGAGGTTCAGGACGAGCAAACCTCTGGGACTGCTGCTGATCACCAGCACCGTTCAGACCGGCGACAGAATCGAGCTGGCCGTGGCCGCCGGCAGGATAAGGATGGCCCTCAGGCTGGGCGTCAAGGATAAGAAGCAAGAGGATAAGGAGAAAGACAAGGTGAGTTGAAGACGATTTCTATCAAAAATGGCTTTAGTATGATTTGTAAAAAATCTCCCTCCCGGCGCATGCACCATTTATGCGCCCTATACAAAATCGGGAAAGTTGGTATCGATCACAGGTTAATATTACAACATTGTTTCTGCTGGAGGCTTCTACTTCGTTATACATTTTAAATATTATAATAAAACACTTTTAACTTTGTTTTGTATTGTCTTTTCAAACAAGAAGTTCTTCTTTAAAAATGGTAATTGTATTACCGAAACTTAAGTCACAAAAATAAATATATAAGTTATACAAAACAAAGTTAAAAGTGTTTTTTTTATAATGGTTAATATTACCGTTCCGATTAACTCCATTCGGTCTGCAATAATACAATTTTCAAAGAGAAACTTTACAATAGGAAAGTTTTCGAAGAAAAAGCACGTGTTACAACGTTACAAATAGAAGATAAAAAAGTTGACACGATTGCACAAATAGAAGAAAAGAAAGAAAAGGCACAAACCAAAGAGAAACTTTCCTATAGGAAAGTTTTCGAAGAAGTGTCACGTGATGCAACTGTACAAATAAAAAAAAACTATACGGGATTTATATGTCCCGTACCGTCTATTCAGAAGTCACATAAAAATCAATTCAATTTTCGTATTTATTTACTGGTAGTTATTATTAATACGAATTAGAAAATAGTTTAGAGTTTAAATGTCCAAAATATTAAGTACTTTAGCTTTAGATTATATATTATATTATATTTTGGACATTTAAACTCTAAACTATTTTCTAATTCGTATTAATAATAACTACCAGTAAATAAATACGAAAATTCAATTGATTTTTGTGTGACTTCTGAATAGACGGTACGGGACATATAAATCCCGTATAGTTTTCATGAGAATTTTGATAATGCAATCTTTAAGGAAGCAGATCGTTTATTTTCAATATTTAAGTTCTAAACTGCCTTATGGCTTCATAATATTATCCAGCAGGGCATTCTTAAAACACACATGGAACGCGCTCATCTTTATTGACCACCTAACGTTATACTCTATACTTTCGGTCATGAGTCTGCTCTGAAAAAAGAGTCCTCAAAAAAACTTCTGAAAAATAAATCTTGAACAAAAATTCCGAAGAAAAAAGTCCTCAAAAAAAGTCATGCAAAAAACTTCTGCAAAAAGTGCTGAAAAGAAGATTCTGATCATATCCTAAGAAAAAGGTCCTGAAAAATGTTCTGAAAAAAGTCGTGAAATTTTTTTATTTTCAGGACATTACTGTCTGGGGAAAAAGGTCCGAAATAGTCCTAAAAAAATCCTGAACAAAAGTCCGGAAAAAGTCCCAAAGAAAAGAGTTTTGAAAGAAAAAACTTTTGATCAAAAGTTCTGCAAAAAGATCTCAAAAAATCAAGAAAAAAAGTCCCAAAGCGTCTCAAGAAAACGTTCTAAAAATAATAGTCCTGAAAACAATTCCGAAAAAAGTCGGAAACAGTCATGAAAAAAGTCCCAAAATAGTGTTGAAAAAAAGTGCTGAGAAAAAATCCTGAAGAAAAGTGTTGAAAGAAGTTCTAAAAAAAATCCCAAAGAGTCTCGAGAAAACGTTCTAAAAATTGAAGTCCTGAAAAAGTTCCGAAAAAAGTCCTCACAAAAATTTTATTTTCAAGGCATTTTTATCCTGGAAAAACTCCTGAAAAAAGTCCCAAATTAGCGTTGAAAAAAGTGCTGAGAAAAAATCCCGCAGAAGAGTCTTGAAAGTACTTCAAAAAATATTCTAAAGATAAGTATCGAAAAGTCCTGAAATTCTTTTCTCAGAACTTTGTTGTCCTAAAGAAAAATTCCGAAAAACTCTTGAAAAAAAGCTCCCAAAAAAGTCCTGAAACAAAGTCCCGAAAATAATTATCTTTCAGGGCTTTTTCTCTCTGAAAAAAATTCCCGAAAAAGTCCTGAGAAAAATTTCATTTTCAAGGCATTTTTATCGTGGAAAAACTCCGGAAACACTCTCGAACAAAAAAAATTAGTGTTGAAAAAAGTGCTAAGAAAAAATCCTAAAGAAAAATCTTAAAAGGAATTGTAAGAAAAGTCCTGAAAAAAATTCAATTTTAGGACTTTTTTATACTGCACAAAATTCTGAAAAAAAAATCTGAAAAAGTCCCGAAAAAATTGTGTTTCACGGACTTTTTTTCCGGAAAAAAAATTCCGAAAAAGTGTCGAAAAATATTCTAAAGATAAGTCCCGCAAATAATTCTCTTTCAGGGCTTTTTGCTGAAAAGGCATTTTTATCCAGAAAAAACTCCCGAAACAGTCCTGAAAAAAAGTTCCAAAATAGTGTTGAAAAAAATACCTAAGAAACAAAGTCTTGAAAGAACTAAAAAAATCCTTAAAAAAAATCTCAGAGTCTCGAGAAAACGTTCTAAAAATAAAAGTCCTGAAGAAAGTTCCGAAATAAGTCCTGACAATTTTTTTTATTTTTAAGGCATTTTTGTACTGGAAAAACTCCCGAAACAGTCCCAAATTAGTGTTGAAAAAAGTGCTGAGAAAAAATCCTGAAGAAAAGTCTTGAAAGAACTTCTAAAAAAAGTCCTGAAAAAAGTTCATTTTCAGGGCTTTTTTTTTATCCTGCACAAAATCCCGAATAAGGCCTGAAATATACTTTATTGTTTTTATTTCCAGAACTTTTTTGTCCATGAAAAAAATCCGAAAAAGTCCAGAAAAGAAATTCTGACGATAAATTCCAAAAAAGTCCGGACTTTGTTCTAAGAAAAATAATTAAAAACTCCTGAATAATGTACCGAAATAATTTCGAAAAACTCCTGCAAAAGAGTCAATAAAAAAATCCTTAAAAAGTCCGGAAAAATTTAATTGTCAGGGCTTTCTTGCTAGAAAAAAATCCCGAAAGAAAGTCATGAAAAAAATTCGGAAAAAACTTCTGAAAAAGTCCAGAAAAAATTCATTATCAGGGCTTTCTTGCTCGGAAAAAATTCCCGAAAGAAAGTCTTGAAAAAAATTTGGAAAAAACTTCTGAGAAAGTCCCGAAAAAATTGTATTTTCAGGAAAAGAAAATCCGAAAAAGTGTCAAAAAATATTCTGAAGATAAGTCCCCAAAAAATTCTGAAATTCTTTTCTCCGGACTTTGTTGTCCTAAAATAAAATTCTAAACTCCTGAAAAAAGTCCTTAAAAAATCTTGAAAAAGGTCTTAAAAAATATCCCAAAACAAAGTCTCGACAAAATTCTCTCAAAACTTCTGAAAAAGGGCCCGAAAAATTTTAATTTCCAGGGGGTTTTAGTGCTAAAAAAATCCCGAAAAAGTCCCCCAAAAAAAAAATCTGAATAAGTCCCGAAAAAGTCCTATAATTTTTTCTTAGGACTTTGTTGCCGCGAAAAAAATCTGAAAAATTCATAAAAAAATTCTGAAAAAATTCCCGAAGAAATTTAATTTTCATGACATTCTCGTCTTGATGAAAAATCCCGAAAAAGTCTTAAATTACATTTTAATATTATGTAAAAATTTGTCCTAAAATGTTTTTCTTGGGACTTTGTTGCTCCGACAAGTTCTGAAAAAAGTCCTAAAGAAATTCTGATAAAAGTCCTGAAAAATTTTAATTTCCGGGACATTTTTGTCGTGATGAAAAATCCCGAAAAATCCCAAAAAAAAATCTGAAGAGAAGTCCCGAGAAAGTAAGTCCTACATTTTTTTTCTTAGGACTTTGTTGTCCCAAAAAAGTCCTGAAAATAAAGTCGTGAAAATTTGTTTTCAAGACCATTGTCCTGAAAAAAAAAATTCTGAGAAACGAAGTCCGAAAAATGTCCCGAAAAAGTTCTTTTGAACAAAGCGTCCCGAGAAAAAAATATTTCAAGACTTTTTTGTTCTGAAAAAAATCCTGAAAAATCTCTTGAATTTCTTTTGTTTCCATATGTTTTGGGAAGCGCGAAAATTGAAAATTGTGTCTTTACCGTTTCAAAGGGCTTTGTTTCCACGTGGTTTTCTAGAAACGAGTGTTAAAGTAGTTTAGATTTTTACATCATCATCTAGGAATGGTACAGAAGAAAAACGAATAAAATATTGGATTGATGAGGCTGTTACTTGGTGAAATTCCATAATGTATGTGGTAAGTAAAACACGTGTGTTGAGAATTTTCACTAATTTTTAATGATTAATAATCATCTGCCTGATGAAGCCACTGTGTGGCGAAACATATGTCGCAGTGTTTCGACATTAAAAAAAAAAAAAAATGTCTAAAAAAAACAAAACAAAAAAATTTGTGAAAATTCCCAACACACGTGTTTTACTTACCACATATAAAAAACAAATAATTTTGTTGGTATCACTTTATTAACTTTTAGTGACTATAGTTTCGGCAATGAATGGATTCATAGTTTGATAATGACAAGATAAAATTGTCGAAAGTATAGTCACTAAGAGTTAATAAAGTGATACCAACAAAGTTATTCGTTTTTTTTTTAATATTATATTTCTATTATTATCAAACATCACTTTGAATTTTGTATATTTTTTGCAATAAATGCCGATTTAAAACACTAAAAATAACACATAATTATTATTGTTCTTTTTTATAAATATATTGATGAATGTTTGTTCAATTTCCTCTAGATCTTATTGCGTGAATCGAATTTCCAACAACAATTAGTCCAATCGATTATTACATTAATTCTTGTTCCTCGTTTTCTTTTAATTCCACCCTTAATTATTACTTGTAATACTCGATGTGTTTACATCCGCATTACATGTCCCAGTTACGAAGCTTTCCTTCTTTTTTTTTAATATAATCGATAGTTCGCCAACTTTGTCTATCCATCGTAGAACTTATATTTTCTGTACAAAAGATCTTAAATACCTTGCAGTTTAGTCCACATCTCAAAGGCATTAATTTTATTGATCGATGTTATTTTCAGAGTTCGTTCTTCCATAACTTAAAGAATTATTGACTAAAGATAACATTTGTTAAATCGCATCTTTAGATAAAAATCAGCCAGTCGGTAAAAATAGTTTCGTTAATAAATGCATCTACAAACAATTTTTTCTATACTAAAAAGTGCTTAGCTCCAAAAAATTCATTTTAATCATTGATCTATTCTTTTTCTCAATGAACTCAATCATTGAACAATCTTAGGCTTAGGTAACCTGTTATTTTAATGTTGTAACCTTTTGTTTAACCTTTTTGTTTAATTTAATTACTTAAAATTTTGTGTTTATATTTTTGTAAATTGTTTTGACTATGTAATCGCCGTATTTGTGCCCTACAATAAAACTATCTTATCTTAAATACAAGAAAACGAAATGTAGGCTACTTTTCGTTTTCTTGTATTTATCTGATGCTTTCTGCAACAAGTAAAGTTGTTTCTAATTTGTTTATCTTATCTTATCTTTCATCTAGACATTTTGTTTCGCCGAAGAATGCACCGAAAAATCGTCAGTTATCAATTTAAATAAGTAATTGTGGAGGCTTTCACTTCGTGATGCTTTTTGAATAATTCAAATAGAAACGAATAACTTTGTTGGTATTTATTATTAATAATAATAATGTGATACCAATAAATATATTCGTTTTTTATTTGAATTGATCAATTTGTTTGTAAGGAAATATCTATCAATAATAAATTTATTTGAGCAGGAATATGTTTTAATAATAAATTTGTTTGCGCGGCAATATCTTTCAATATTAAATTTATTTGAGCCGAAATAGCTTTCAATAATAAATTATATTATTATTTGGGTTTCGATTTATTTGCCTGATTATAAATACCTTTGTCGGTTTCTTTTATAATTCACTGTTGAAAATGCTGTAACAAGTCGAGTAAATAAACAACAAATTTGTGAAACAAACCAAGTGTTCATTTATTATTTTCCTAATACCTAACGCTGGGAAATAACTGTAATCAATGATTTAATTTGCAGATTCTGCTGGCTGGCCAAAATGTCAACGACAATGAGTGGCACACTGTAAGGTTTTCACGCAGAGGCGCGAATCTCAAGCTTCAATTGGATAACCAATCACCGTTAAGAGGTTAGTTAACAAATCTTTATTTACAGAATTACAATACAACATATTAATGACTACATGGAAAATAAGGAAAACATTTCTGTAAATGGGCTATAGACCATAGATCTTTCTGCCCTGCGTTGACCCGTATCAAATTTATTTCGTTATTTAAAAATAAGAACTGCGATTTTATTCTTTGAAAAAATAGTAACATGCAAAGCTGTTTACAAGCTTTAGAAATTATGAGCATCATTGTTTGAATAAGATTAATGTCAACCGGAAGCGTATTACAGTACTCCGTTAACATTTCGTTGCAACTTTATCTTTGTGAAAAATTCTTTTAATCTCTTAGCCGAAACATTCGGAAAATACAACACGTTACAATGGCGCACCATACACCTTGGCGGTCTCTACCACCAAGAAGAGGAGATCAGCATGACAACAACGGTGCCGAATTTCATCGGCGAGATCCAACAGTTCTACTTCAACAACATCCCCTACATAGAGCTAGCGAGATCCTCGAGCAGCGAACACTCGATCCACGGTTTTCCCAACATAAAGGTCGCCGCTAAGTTTATAAAACGCGCCACCGACAACCTCCACAGGCCGGTCACGTTCCGCTCGAAGCACACCTTCATGGGCATGCCCATGCTCAGGGCCTACTCGAGCATCCACATCGACTTCATGTTCAAAACCAGAGAGCCTAACGGACTGATCATGTTCAACGGTGGCAAGAAAGAGGATTTCCTTGCGGTCGAATTGGTCGACGGTCACGTGAATTATATCGTTAATGTCGGAGACGGTGCTGTTAAGCTCAAGGATGCCGTCAGGGTGAACCTGAACGATAACCGGTGGCACACCGTGGGGATCAGGAGGCCTTCGCTGAAGCAGCACACTCTGATGGTGGACGATGATATCGTGGTGGCCACTAATCAGGGAACCGGGAATTTGGAGTTGGACGGGATTCTTTATTTGGGGGGTGTGCATAAGGATTTGTACGCGCAGTTGCCTCAGGAAGATGTGAAGTCGAGGCACGGGTTTGAGGGGTGCATCGCTGGTTTGGATCTTAACGGAGAGTCGCCTAATATTATGGAGGATGCTGTTGTGCATAGTCCGTTGGTCACTGCTGGATGCGAAGGTACTTATACATTGAAATATGTTTTTGACTTTAAAATTTTTGTTTAATATTGGTGGCGTTTACTTCGTGGTACATCTTGATTGTAGATTGGAATAAAACACTTTAACTTTTTTGTGGTATATAGTGGTATAAAAAAGTTAAAGTGTTTTATTTCAATCTTTAAAGTTCTTTATTATTTTTTAGGCCAATCACAAAAATGCAGTCAAAATGTGTGCGCGAACGGCGGGATTTGCGTGCAGCAATGGCATGCGTATACCTGTGATTGCGAGATGACTTCTTTTACCGGACCCACATGTTCAGATGGTATGTATATTTTTGTTTTTGCAAAAAAGTAATTTATACCACGTAATCAATTTGAATCCAAATTTCCTTTTTTTTCAATCCTTCATCCTTAAATACATGTTTTGCTATTGGGATGACGTAGAGACAGACAATAATTATAGCTATATTTATCAATATCTATATCAATCAATTTTGAAGGTACGAAAACACTGTTTTGTTTCCCTACAGAATCTGACGTAAAGGCAGACAATAATTATTGTTATATGTACTTTCTGCAATATACAATTGATCAATTTATATCCAAATGAATGCATTGTTTTGTTTCCTTGTAGAATCGATAGCCTATGAATTCGGACCTAATCGTGGCATCATCAGCTACACACACCCGGAGGATAGAAGGCCAGAGCTGCAAGAAGATACGATTTCTTTGGGTTTCATCACCTCCAAATCTGACGCTGTCCTGCTGAGAATAGTCAGTGGAACATCTAATGATTACATCGAGCTGGAAATAGTAAGTAAAATCAATTTATTAAATTAAGTGGTATCTTTTTCTCGCAGTTTTGCGCAACTTCTAGCTCCGATCACAAAATATTCAGTGAGGAATTTGTTTGCTTTGCTTTCATGAAAATATAAGCTTAAATGACATTTATGTAATTTTAGAAAGTTTCAAGTTTATAAAAATTAACCACCCTATCCCTTAACTTCAAGATAATCTCATTCGAACAGAGCGTACAATTTCGGAAAAACACAATAATTTCGAAGTCTTGAAAAAAAAAACAATTACAATCAACTTGAAATTTCATAAATTTATTCAAAATGAATTTGCGAGTACGATTCTATAAAAATCTGTAAACACACCATCCCTAAACTTCGAGATAATCTCATTCGAACAGAGCGTGCAATTTTGGAAAAACGCAATAATTCCGAAGTCCTGAAAAAAATATAAAAACAATTACAATCGACTTGAAATTTCATAAATTTATTCAAAATGAATTTGCGAGTACGATTCTATAAAAATCTGTGAACACACCATCCCTAAACTTCGAGATAATCTCATTCGAACAGAGCGTACAATTTTGGAAAAACGCAATAATTTCGAAGTCTTGAAAAAAATATAAAAACAATTACAGTCGACTTGAAATTTCATAAATTTATTCAAAATGAATTTGCGAGTACGATTCTATAAAAATCTGTGAACACACCATCCCTAAACTTCGAGATAATCTCATTCGAACAGAGCGTACAATTTTGGAAAAACGCAATAATTTCGAAGTCTTGAAGAAAATATAAAAACAATTACAATCGACTTGAAATTTCATAAATTTATTCAAAATGAATTTGCGAGTACGATTCTATAAAAATCTGTGAACACACCATCCCTAAACTTCGAGATAATCTCATTCGAACAGAGCGTGCAATTTTGGAAAAACGCAATAATTCCGAAGTCTTGAAAAAAATATAAAAACAATTACAATCGACTTGAAATTTCATAAATTTATTCAAAATGAATTTGCGAGTACGATTCTATAAAAATCTGTGAACACACCATCCCTAAATTTCGAGATAATCTCATTCGAACAGATCGTAAAATTTTGGAAAAACACAATAATTTCGAAGTCCTGAAAAAAATATAAAAACAATTACAATCGACTTGAAATTTCATAAATTTATTCAAAATGAATTTGCGAGTACGATTCTATAAAAATCTGTGAACACACCATCCCTAAACTTCGAGATAATCTCATTCGAACAGAGCGTGTAATTTTGGAAAAACGCAATAATTCCGAAGTCTTGAAAAAAATATAAAAACAACTACAATCGACTTGAAATTTCATAAATTTATTCAAAATTAATTTGCGAGTACGATTCTATAAAAATCTGTGAACACACCATCCCTAAATTTCGAGATAATCTCATTCGAACAGATCGTAAAATTTTGGAAAAACGCAATAATTTCGAAGTCTTGAAAAAAATATAAAAACAATTACAATCGACTTGAAATTTCATAAATTTATTCAAAATGAATTTGCGAGTACGATTCTATAAAAATCTGTGAACACACCATCCCTAAACTTCGAGATAATCTCATTCGAACAGAGCGTGTAATTTTGGAAAAACGCAATAATTTCGAAGTCTTGAAAAAAATATAAAAACAATTACAATCGACTTGAAATTTCATAAATTTATTCAAAATGAATTTGCGAGTACGATTCTATAAAAATCTGTAACCACCCCATCCCTTAACTTCGAGATAATCTCATTCGAACAGAGCGTGTAATTTTGGAAAAACGCAATAATTTCGAAGTCCTGAAAAAAATATAAAAACAATTACAATCGACTTGAAATTTCTTAAATTTATTCAAAATGAATTTGCGAGTACGATTCTATAAAAATCTGTGAACACACCATCCCTAAACTTCGAGATAATCTCATTCGAACAGAGCGTGTAATTTTGGAAAAACGCAATAATTTCAAAGTCTTGAAAAAAATATAAAAACAATTACAATCGACTTGAAATTTCATAAATTTATTCAAAATGAATTTGCGAGTACGATTCTATAAAAATCTGTAACCACCCCATCCCTTAACTTCGAGATAATCTCATTCGAACAGAGCGTGTAATTTTGGAAAAACGCAATAATTTCGAAGTCTTGAAAAAAATATAAAAACAATTACAATCGACTTGAAATTTCATAAATTTATTCAAAATGAATTTGCGAGTACGATTCTATAAAAATCTGTAACCACCCCATCCCTTAACTTCGAGATAATCTCATTCGAACAGAGCGTGTAATTTTGGAAAAACGCAATAATTTCGAAGTCCTGAAAAAAATATAAAAACAATTACAATCGACTTGAAATTTCATAAATTTATTCAAAATGAATTTGCGAGTACGATTCTATAAAAATCTGTGAACACACCATCCCTAAACTTCGAGATAATCTCATTCGAACAGAGCGTGTAATTTTGGAAAAACGCAATAATTTCGAAGTCTTGAAAAAAATATAAAAACAATTACAATCGACTTGAAATTTCATAAATTTATTCAAAATGAATTTGCGAGTACGATTCTATAAAAATCTGTGAACACACCATCCCTAAACTTCGAGATAATCTCATTCGAACAGAGCGTGTAATTTTGGAAAAACGCAATAATTTCAAAGTCTTGAAAAAAATATAAAAACAATTACAATCGACTTGAAATTTCATAAATTTATTCAAAATGAATTTGCGAGTACGATTCTATAAAAATCTGTAACCACCCCATCCCTTAACTTCGAGATAATCTCATTCGAACAGAGCGTGTAATTTTGGAAAAACGCAATAATTTCGAAGTCTTGAAAAAAATATAAAAACAATTACAATCGACTTGAAATTTCATAAATTTATTCAAAATGAATTTGCGAGTACGATTCTATAAAAATCTGTAACCACCCCATCCCTTAACTTCGAGATAATCTCATTCGAACAGAGCGTGTAATTTTGGAAAAACGCAATAATTTCGAAGTCCTGAAAAAAATATAAAAACAATTACAATCGACTTGAAATTTCATAAATTTATTCAAAATGAATTTGCGAGTACGATTCTATAAAAATCTGTGAACACACCATCCCTAAACTTCGAGATAATCTCATTCGAACAGAGCGTGTAATTTTGGAAAAACGCAATAATTTCGAAGTCCTGAAAAAAATATAAAAACAATTACAATCGACTTGAAATTTCATAAATTTATTCAAAATGAATTTGCGAGTACAATTCTATAAAAATCTGTGAACACACCATCCCTAAACTTCGAGATAATCTCATTCGAACAGAGCGTGCAATTTTGGAAAAACGCAATAATTTCAAAGTCTTGAAAAAAATATAAAAACAATTACAATCGACTTGAAATTTCATAAATTTATTCAAAATGAATTTGCGAGTACGATTCTATAAAAATCTGTAACCACCCCATCCCTTAACTTCGAGATAATCTCATTCGAACAGAGCGTGTAATTTTGGAAAAACGCAATAATTTCGAAGTCTTGAAAAAATATAAAAACAATTACAATCGACTGGAAATTTCATAAATTTATTCAAAATTAATTTGCGAGTACGATTCCATAAAAATCTGTAACCACCCCATCCCCAAACTTCGAGATAATCTCATTCGAACAGAGCGTGTAATTTTGGAAAAACGCAATAATTTCGAAGTCTTGAAAAAAATATAAAAACAATTACAATCGACTTGAAATTTCATAAATTTATTCAAAATGAATTTGCGAGTACGATTCTATAAAAATCTGTGAACACACCATCCCTAAACTTCGAGATAATCTCATTCGAACAGAGCGTGTAATTTTGGAAAAACGCAATAATTTCGAAGTCTTGAAAAAAATATAAAAACAATTGCCATCGACTTGAAATTTCATAAATTTATTCAAAATCAATTTGTGAGTACGATTCTATAAAAATTTGTAACCACCCCATCCCTTAACTTTGAGATAATCTCACTTGAAATTTCATAAATTTATTCAAAATTAATTTGTGATTACGATTCTACAAAAATCTGTTTTCTTAATTTTTTTTCAAATCGTCTACTGAATTGCAATTTATTTAAAATTCCCACTTCATTTAATGAAATTTTCTTAAAATCCTCATCACCGGATTTTATGTATTTCTTCACCAAAATGTAATCGTAAATGGATTCAAAGTAATTTCGGAAAGTTTCAAGTCGATATCAATTATAAGAAATTATTGTATTTTTCCACCATTTCACGCACTGTTCAAATTGAATTATTTCAGAATTTAGGGATAGGTTGTTTACAGATTTTTATAGAATCATAATTCTGAACTAATTTTTAATAGATTCATCAATTTTTAAGCTAATAGCAATTGTTTTTGGATTTTTTTCTAGTCGCGGAATTTTTTGTACTTTTTCACAATTATTATTAGATAAATTTGTAATTTATACCTATATTGTACAAATAGGTTGAGGGTAACATTTTCATGGTCTACAATCTGGGAACGGCGGACCATCCGGTGGGCGACATCTCCATGAAAGTGAACGACAATCAGTACCACGTGGTCCGTTTCAAGCGCTCGGGCGCAAACTCCACCCTCCAGGTGGACGACTACAACGTGCAGTTCACCCATCCACAAGGTAAAAAAAGTAAACAAAAACTACAGTTTGGTCCGTTTCCGTCGTAGTCACGCGCCAATGTCTCTATCCAGGTCACCAGCTGCAGGTCTTCAACAGCCAATCGCAGATACAGATCGGAGGCAAATGGGCCAAGGGCAAGTCGAGGATAGAGCGACCGTTCCAGGGGATCATCGCCGGCGTCGTCGTTAACGGGATGCGAATTCTGGATTTGGCGGCGGAAAAGGACATACACACGCTGATAAGGAACGACGTGCAGCTGATCTCCGGTATATTGGACAGACACGATCAGCTTCAGAAGATGCAACAGGTAACTGAATCTTTTAAGACGATAATAATTGCAACATCGTATACTCTAAAGTGAAGTTTAAAATAGAATCATTTAAATTACAGATTTAAGCATATTTATTTATAACAATTATTTTGTATTAACTTGCAGTTGTTTACTTTTTTCAATATTTACTTTTTTCAATTGGAACATTTACTAGAAAAGTGGCGTCAATCTGTGTGAGAGACGATGCATTTATTGAGACACTTTTACAAATGACCTCAACAGGCAAGTCAACGTCTTTCAGCCTCAATCTGTGATTTTATATGTGTTTTAGTTATAGTACTGCGATACATCGTACTCTCAAGGAAGTCCTTAGGGTACTAGAACACCGAGCTTTCACTTCTGAGCGTAGTACTTTACTCCTAAAACTTTTGATTATTTAAATTTAAATTTAAATTGGTTTTAGTACTTATTTGTTATAAATGTGCTAGTTTTAGTGTTCCAATTTGAAGATTTTTTTAGTATGCACTTAATAGAAGCTCTTCTCGTGTCTAATGAAGCTCTTGACAGCAATTTTATTTTCTAATATCAAACATTTCAAAAAAATAAAGAAATATATTTTATATTTTTATTATATACATATCGTCGGCTTACAACCAAAACCAGATAAGTACAAATTCGTCATTTTTGAGATAATTGCAGTTCTGGGCCTAAAACTTACTATACTAAGTACTGGCAAAACCATATATGTGTATCATGTATCATAAACGGAAAACTCGAACACGCATGTGTACATTTTTTATGTAATATTAAACTTTCAAACTTCAATCAAAACTGTAGAATTGTAACTTAACTATTTTTAGTTTTAAGCCGACGATATATAATAAGCAATTATCCAATCACAGACTGTACATTTCAAGAAACACAATGTTATATTCGGTAGGTCTTAAGTCTTACAGTCTTGCCATCATTATTTTAATATATTATGAGTATTTATTATGTGTTCAGACTCCTGCGTCTGGATTTCCGGGTGTGATGGACGATCTGGTCTTCAGCGGGGCCGGGTCCGGTTGTAACGGCGACGACGAGGACGAGTGCCCTCCCCTTCCCGAATCCGGATCCGGGGACGACGATCTGATAACTCCCGTGTACATTCCTCCGACGAGGCCGCCCCCCACGACGAAGTCTCCGCATCGGCAGCAGCTGGTGAAGGAGGACGGAAAGCCCTGCGACGACGAGGATTGCTTCCCCGGATCTGGATCTGGTGAGGTTACGGAGGATCCGACCACGACCACATTAACATCACATGGTATTATTAGTTTCATACTGTTTAAGGTTGTTCGTATATTCTGTAAGGGTTTTTTTTCTTCGTGGTAGTGTAAACGCTCAATGGAATCCGGACAGGGTTCCGTGTGTATATTTTTCCTCGGGCGCAACCACAATAAAATATAATTAACTCTGAATAAAATAATATTTACAATATCTGAATATTTTTATATACAGTATGTTTTTTTTTATCGTGGGCCATAGGATTTTACATGCTAAAAATTATACCTTGTATTAATGTATATTTTAACATATAATTTTAAAGCAAATTTTAGTTAGTAATAAATCAATTACTTTTCCACATGATGCGCTTAATTAGATTAACTTAAACATGTTTTATTCCATTAAAAAATTAAATCAATTCACTAATCAATCTGACATTTCAGGAATTCAAGGTACTTTGATTATTTTTGCTCAGTTATTTATTTTAAATAATTTCATTTTTTAATGGAATAAAATATGTTTAAATTATTCTGACTAAGCGCATCATGTAGAAAAATAATTGATTTATTACTAACCAAAATTTCCTTCAAAATTTTATGATAAAATATACGTTAACACAAGGTATAATTTTTAGCATGTGAAATCCTATGGCCCACGATAAAAAAAATACCCTGTATACTAAACGCGCAAGCCCAAAAATCACGTTTTTTTACAATATTTTCAAAACGCTTATAGATAGCGATTTAAAATTTTCATGAAAAATCACAAATAATTCAAGAAATATACCATACAAATTTCAACCCTCTAGAACCACCTTGTCAACCCCTCAAAAAAAAACGATAATTTTTTTTTCCGAAAGCCGGAAACGTCCTCTAAGGCTCCGTGAAAACCGCGATTTTCCAACTCACCCCTAGACTCGGGGGTGAATTTTTGAAAATCGATTTTTCGCGATGCAGAGGTTCGCGCCAAACCTATCTCCTCCCAGGATTTTTGAGTTGGAGGATTCAAATATAGCTCAAAAAATCCCCCATGCATCGGGACACAACGTTTGCTGTCGCACGTTCCCGTAAAAAAATCCGTTGCAATCCCTCAAATGTTTTTCTAAAAAATCACATTTCTGACGCTTCCGGAAAAAAAGGGCGCGCTTCCCCTTACGGTCCCGGCTCCGAATTTCATAGAGTTTTGTAGAACTAACTCCCCTCTACATTTAATGTCTCTTACAAATTTTTGATATCTCTAACCCCCGAGGAGTTATTCAAAGAAAACCACCCCCGATTTCAATAAAAAATATCTACAGCGGCCAGTTTTTATCCCACACAAGAAATTTAAACGGCATGCCATTCAGAATTGTATTTTGCGTCGAAAATGTAAGGGTCATATTTTTTGTGGGGCGTACTGTTTACGATCTACGGCCGATTTTTGATTGTTTTGCGGGAATTTTTCGAAGAATTTTGCGATTTTTTTTTTCGATCGTTACCTGTTCATTTTCTTAATTTTATATTTCACTATTTCACATAAAGAACACAATTTCACATACAGCAACTTAAGCTTGAAAAACTAGTTTACACGTGCTAAAAGAATTAACTAAATTATCAGCCTCGAAACTCTAAAAAATAACATTGTTTTTGGAATAAGTTCTTTTTTATTTATTTTTGTTAAAAATAAGGCGTAAACAAAAAAACGTTAAGAGTAATAAATTCTTTAAAAGTGATGAGTTGCATTGAAAAAAATATTAAATCGTAAAAAATGTGAAGAACAAAAAAGTTCTATGTAATAATGTAAACAGCATGTCCTCTGGAGCACCTTTGTACTTGCAGAAATTTCTTGAAATTTTTAAACAATGTAGTACACCTAATGTAGTTGTCAGAAAAAAATATACAAATCATTCTCATCTGCCATTTTCGAGATATGGATTAAAATATTTTAAAAATCTTAAACTTTGACTTGCTGTATCTTCGAACGTATGTAATTTTTCATATAGATAGATTTAATTAATTTGCTCTTTTTTTGTCTCAGGAATGCACCATATCATTTTGGTGGTGTCTTTTTTAGACACCTCGTATACATAAAATACTAAAATAAAATAGTAGATTGTTTGACAAGTTTTGAAAGCTTCGTTTTGCATGCGAGTACCAAATGCAAGGTGCGAGCAGAGCCCTGCAGGAGCGGGTTTTTTGAAAGCCCGACCCTGCCCGGCCGATCGTGAAAATTTGAAACCCGGCCCGGCCCGATGAAAAGAAAATGTACAGCGGCCCGGCCCCGCCCGGAGTTGAATATTCAAAGCTTGGCCCGACGAAGTTTAAATTTTTTCATTTTGATTATACCATTTCGCAAAAAAAGTTTAATAATAATCTTTCAATATTTATTATTTTTGTGAATTTGTTGATTTTTTTTTTCAATTCACTTAGTTGTTATTTTCCAGAGTCTACAATTACAGATATCAAAGTAAAGGAGATGTGATAAAACCCACTTTGGCATTGAATAATTTATTAAGTGTGCACACAATTTCATCTAAAAATGGTTTTTATTTTTGAACACAAGACGTTTATTACTATAGCATATTTTCAAACCGGTGTAATGAATGAAAATGGTCTTTGGGAATATTGTACGACACTGTGCCCAACGATCCTCTATCCTAAGTCTCAGTACTGCCAACTCCTTTGATGCAAACTTCGTAAAGTACTAATTAGAATCGGTGTATTTTCCATTTCCGTAATAAAATAATGTTTAAAAATGTGACCAAAATGTTTTCATTTTCGAACAATGAATGAAAATGTTTTTGGCTATATTTATTTGTTTATTTATTTATTTATTTAACGGAATCACCTTTTACAATAATAGCACACATTACATAATGATAAAAAATAGAAAATAAAAAGAAATACTAGTACATGGTAAAAAAGATCATAAATTAAAACAAATTCTCTTAAGTTCTAATTTAAAACTAAGTAGGCTAGACCCGAACAGATTAACACTATCCCTATATTGTAGGACAGTGGCGGTTTCAAGGGGGAATGGAGAATTTTTCGCTTATCAATTTTTATTGTTAAAAATTACCGATATTCCATATTCCAAACAAATAATATAACCGGTAAATTTTTCTAACGCTTTAAATCGTTGGAATGATAGGGAGATTTCACGGAACAGGTGTATGAGAGCGGAAGCACCAGTTTTATCTTTTTTTTTTAATTACCCCACTAGACTAGTTGGTTGGAAACGCCCTTGTTGTAGGACACTGTGTCCATGCGCCTATGTATTACGTCTCAGTTCTGCAAACCTCTTAAATTACTAATTAGAAAAGAGTGACCAAAATTTGCAAAAATTGCAAAAAAAAAACTTTTTTGCAAGGGGTGAAAAAATATAAAGGGTTAAAATTAAGGGTTGATTCTTTTTTGTGTTATTAATTTAGACCTTCCCTAATAGTATGGTTAACTTTTTTTCGAATTGCTTTTCTTTTCTCCGAGATATGAATTTTTAAAATCTATTGCTAGATCTATTGCTAACTTCACACCCGTTTCCCTCTCGGGTGTTTTCCTTTCAAAAACACATTTGTAATTTTATCCAAGGTTTTTCCACTTCCTGGGGAACAGTGAAGTTACTAGGTCTTGACACTTTTTTTTTCATTACTAGTCTTCGTTCGAAATTTGGGCTTTATAATGTAACTTGACCTATATTGAAATACATTTAATAAAATCTACAGAGCATGACATATTCATTGGAGGTCTTATTTAAGAGTGTAAGAGAATGTTTTTTTTCACTTTCACTTGATGTTTTTATCAAGGACGTATTTTTTGTTTTTTTTGTTTTAAAATGGAAGAGCCGAAATTTTGAATCACTACACCACACAACATTATTGTTCCACATACACATCACTAAATGTCACAACATCACTCACCCGCAGACATCATAATTTTTATCAATCACTAGATTACAAAACATTACTGTTCCACACGCACATATCACTAAATTACAAAACATCAAATATTTGTACACATCGTAATCATCACACAAGGTCACATTAGTCTAGGAAAAACTAATCGCAATCAATTATTATTAATATGATAATTTGATTCCTAATAATTGGAGTTTATTTCTAAAATTTTCAAAATGTTTCAAATCACTAAATGAATCAATTTGCTTCGGAGTTGAAGATCGCTTAGGGCGAAATAACTTATAATTGAGTGTTTTAAGTGCACTTAAAAAAAATGAACTGTATGCGGTATGCTGCACCAAAAAAAAAATCGATTATAACAGGTGCGCCATCTGTTGCGATAGCATTTGAAACTTGAATAGCTTTTGACGTGGACAACTTTTTTTATTTTTTTTTTTTACACAAACTTTATTTGTTCCTTTCTATTTTATTTCCATCATGTTTTGAATATAATATCCAACAAATGACCGCCTTTATTTTTGATGCAAAAAGATGCCCTTTTTCGTGCATTTTGCATCACATTTTCCAGCGTCTCGGTGGTAATAAGCGATATTTTCCGGCGAATATTGGCTTTGAGCTGAGCTATGGTCTGTGGCTTGTCGATGTAAACTTTGGTCTTCAAATACCCCCACAAAAAGAAGTCCGGCGGCGTCAAGTCGGGTGAGCGCAGCGGCCAGTCGAAATCGCCGTTTTTCGATATGACGCGTCGGTCGAACATCGTGCGGAGTAGCGTCATTGAATCGCGGCTAGTGTGTGCTGTGGCTCCGTCCTGTTGGAACCAGAAGTGGGCCTCGAATATCTCACAAGGATTTTCGTCGGTCCAAAAGCGGCAGTTTTGCCTATTAACCGCGCCATTCAATGTGAAATAAGCTTCATCGCTCCTGATGATTTTGAACCAAAACTCACCATCACCATGGAGCATATTTTTGATGAAATTGCGGCAACAAACGTTGTGTAATTTGCACTTTGTAAGGGAAAAGATGCAAGTCGTCCTTCAAAATGAGCCGCAATGTCGTTGCAGACAAGCCCAACTGCAATGCACGGCGTCGATACGATGTGTTTGGGTTTTCACGAACATCGGCTTCTACGGCAGCGATATTTTCATTTGAGCGCCTTGGTCTCGGTCTTCTGGGTTGCCAATTGGTCGCACAACTGCCGGTGGCCATAAATTTTTGCACCAAATTGCGAATTGTTGTGTGTGAAGGTCGTGTTTCACGCGGATATAAACGTTTGTAGGCACGTTGCGTTTTGATAATGGAGGACCCATTTTCAAAATACAATTTGACGATTTCTGCTCGTTGTATCGGTGTTAGTTGATTCATGGCACAAAATAGACTGAAATGATGCGTCGAACAAGTCACTATATATGTCAATACGTCAAAAAATGGCGTAACTATTTAAGTTTCAAATGCTATCGCAACAGATGGCGCACCCGTTATCAAAACCATAAAAAGTGCACTTGAACCGTTTTACTTCCAATCCCGTCAATTATAATATAATTATCAATCTGCGTGTATTTGCGCATATTTCGATAGTATATTTATAATAAAGGTATTAATTATAAGTTACAACCCCGGAGGTATTTAATCAAC
The DNA here is from genome assembly GCA_910593695.2 of Ocypus olens. Classification (NCBI taxonomy): domain Eukaryota; kingdom Metazoa; phylum Arthropoda; class Insecta; order Coleoptera; family Staphylinidae; genus Ocypus; species Ocypus olens. The sequence continues at coordinate 3,892,257 of OU343047.1, read as the reverse complement.
CCATTTTCAATTAGTGTTTGTGACGTGTTGCCCTAATTAATTTCGTGTATCCCGCAGAAACCATACCCGGATCGAGCGTGCTGCCGTCGGACAACACCAGCATAAAAGCCACAGAAGGGTCGACGACGGCCATCGGATCAGAAACGTCGCACACCTCCACGGGCAGTTTCAGCACGACGAAACACGACTCCGCCAGCACAACGGACTCGGAAACCACCAAATACACCACGCCGGTAATAACATCCGAGGGCACGACCACCACCGAACGGGTGGAGCCGCCGGGCATCAAGGCACAACCACCCATCGTTCCCTACCCGGAAAATTTCTACCCGCCGACCGGAAAGCCGCCGAAACGACGGCCCGAACGCGTCAGCTCGGAAACCTCGGAGATCATAGCTTTAATAATTGGAATCATAGCGGGCGCCCTGATCGCCGTCATCCTGATCATTTTGATTATACTTAAGTTCAAGTCGAGAGGGGATCGTTCCTACAAAGTGGACGAGGGCAAGGGTTACCAGCAAGGGCCTAACGCCGCGCTCCTGGGAGGCGCGAGCAACACGAACGGACAATACCAACTCAACGGAGCCCTCAGGAACGGAGACAAGGGTTCGCAGCAGCAGCAGCAACAGCAACAACAGAAGAAGAAACGTGACAGTAAAGACATTAAAGAATGGTATGTGTAAGTGTACTCCGTTACTAATGTTGACTCCGAGCCATAATTGTGCGTGACTGAATGGACCGACGATTACTAAAAATAAAAAATTACCTAAAAAATAACGAGGGTGATATGGAGCGCGATCATCATCATCATCAGATTATATGTAAACACTGTATAACTTTAAATCCTATGCTCATGTTGCGAGATAACTTAATTTCATTCAAGAAAATCCAGACCTATCATTTTTACTACTCTCTAGATTTATCGAGATTGTTAAATTTATTTACATCAAAATTAGCCTAGCTGTAAAAAAAAACACTTGAATTAAATTAAATTAAAATTAGAGAAGGAGATGAATCTCGTGTACTTTTTGCAAGAACACAAATTGATTAGTGTGTCGTGCACGGTATAACTACAAAACTGTGGTCTTAAAATTAGACTGTTCTTAAGCGGAATATTCCACGACTGAAGTTTCTACTCCTCTTACGTGTCTAGTGGAGCTAAACGTATTGTAAATGCTAATGTACATTGAAAAAAAAAATACTAGGAAAATTTAAGCGGTTGCATCATTTTTTCAACGCAGGATTTTGATAATGATAAATTTAACAATATGGGAAGGAACGATTAGGATTAATTTGTGATGACTCAGGCACGGATCCATCCCATTCCTCCGGGGGGTTTCCATAGCTCAAAATAAGGAAGAAGACTGTTTTCCAGTAACGGATATATATCACGTATATCATATCAATAACTTATATACTTTTCGAGTCCCTCTGATCCAGTTTTTAATTTCCCTTCACTAGTGTTACAGTCCGTGCCTGGCGTACCTTCGACCATCGCTAGAATTTTCAATAAATCTATATAGTCTAATCACCTATCGCCTATGAAACCTTATTACAGACGACACTTACATAGCAATACAGATATTATATATATATTATAAAAATGAAAAAAAAGTATATAGAATATGCCATTGCCCCTTATTTAATGATGAGATAAAAAAAGAAAACATTAGTTGTTAACTATTTGTTGTGTAAAAAGTTGTATGTAGTTTAGCGTTTTGTATTATACTTTTTTGGATTTTGTTAGAGCTATAATAAAATGGCGTATATTTGGATGTTACAATCACTTTACACATTATTCTTTCGAATTTATTTTTTAAACACTTTTGAAGACATTGCAAACCGACAGAATACACTTGGGTGCAATGCAGGAGAGGCAACCGAAAATTGCCCAAAATTAAGTTTGGGATACTGCGAAGATCAAACATTCAGCGGCGGCTCGTGGATATTCGAAGCTGAGACAGAAAAAAATTTGACCAAAAATACAGCGGAATATTTGCTATCTCAATAATTAGTCGGAAAAAGTTGGCAAGTCCCCCATGAACATTTTGAAAAACTTTGAACGGCCGTAGCGGCTAAACGAAGAATCCAAATCGAACGTGAATTTCAAATCTGTGCTCCTTGTATGTCAATTAAAATTGGCGATTTTTAATTTTTGACGAAAACATTCTTACTTTTGCTCAAAAATTGGCTTTGAAATGATTTCCTGAAGAAACCACAGGTTCGATTCGCAATTTCTATACATCACTGGAAAGATCCGTTCAAGACGCTTCAGAAAATGTACTTTCGCAAGAATAAATGTCAATTTGAAGCCCGTGACGCGTCAGCAAAGAAAACTCGAAAATGGAAAAAGTCGAAAAAATCAACTCTTTTAATAATCATCGTAGACCCTTATGTAATACCTTTTTCTTCATCAGAAGAACAAGCTAAATCAATTGGCGTTAAAAAATTTCATCTAAAAAAAAATGCAAAAAAGTTAGCAAGTCATCATGAACATTTTGAAAAAGGTAGATTTTTTCAGACTTTGAAGTGCCGTAGCGACTAAACGAAGCATCCAAATCGAACGCGGATTTCAAATCGGTGCTCCTCGAGTGTAAGTTAGTCGGATTCGATTAAAATTGGCGATTTTTAATTTTTGACGAAAACATGAAATTTAAGAGAAGGGTCCCCCCTTCTTACTTTTGCTCAAAAATTAGGTTTGAAATGATTTCCTGAAGAAACCACTGGCTCGATTCGGGGTTTCTATACATCACTAGAAAGATCTCTTCACGACGCTTCAGAAAATGTACTTTTGCAAGAACAAATGTCAATTTGAAGCCCGTGATGCGTCAGCAAAGAAAACTCGAAAATGAAAAAAATCGAAAAAATCAACTTTTTTAATAAACATCGTAGACCCTTATGTAATACCTTTTTCTTCATCAGAAAAACGAGAAAAATTGATTGGAGTTAAAAAATTTCATCTAGGAAAAAATTCAAAAAAGTTGGCAAGCAATAAGAATAGCGACATATTTGCCTTTGCCTCCCCTACAAACATCCACGAGCCGCCGCTGCCAGCAATCCCCACTGTGTTAATGATTCAAAAATTTAAACAAAACTCCATGTAGGTATTTCGTCCAGTTGAACAGCCATTCTAGGAAATCTCAAGGTAAGGAATATTTATTTATAATTTGCATGTCGTTTATTAAATTTTACATTTGCAATATTTCAGACTGAGAATTCATTTTGTATACTCATAGTCGATTTTTAAATTAACTCTTATAGTTTCATAATTCTAGACAGAAACTTACAAAACTTTACAATTATTTAAAAAAATGTTTAAAAAAAAATGGAAAAACAATTTTAACGAGGATTACAAAGCAATTATTTTAAAAAATGTATTGAAAACATTCTAGAAGCAATTTTAACGAGAATTACAAACTAAACTTGCTTTTGGTTTTGAGACAACTCATTAAGAAACCATGGCCAACTTTTGTTTTTTTTTTTATGAGCGCCATTTTAATTTTAATACTTGAGTAGTTTTTGTGAATTCATCTGAAAAAATCGATCCAAAGGTAGAAATTTATTTCCCATCATCATTGATTTTATTATGCATACAGCGGGTTGCCGACTCATAACTCCTAGGACATTGCAACAATTGTAATAAACAATAGTTGTTTAGATAATAGATGAATGTGTTTAGTCTTACACGTCAAAATAATTGTTCAATTTTGATTATTTACCTGAAAAAATCGACCCAAACGTTGAAATTTATTTCCCATAATCGTTGACTTTATTGTGCATACGGCGCGTTTTTGAATCATAACTCCTAGGATATTGCAACAATTGCAATAAACAATAGTTGTTTAGATACTAGATGAATGTGTTTAGTCTCATAAGTCAAAATAATTGTTCAATTTTGATTATTTACTTGAAAAAATCGACCCAAACGTTGAAATTTATTTCCCATAATCGTTGACTTTATTGTGCGTACGGCGCGTTTTTGAATCATAACTCCTAGGATATTGCAACAATTGCAATAAACAATAGTTGTTTAGATAGTAGATGAATGTGTTTAGTTTTACACGTCAAAATAATTCTTCAATTTTGATTATTTACCTGAAAAAATCGACCCTAACGTTGAAATTTATTTCCCATAATCGTTGACTTTATTGTGCGTACGGCGCGTTTTTGAATCATAACTCCTAGGATATTGCAACAATTGCAATAAACAATAGTTTTTTAGATAGTAGATGAATGTGTTTAGTTTTACACGTCAAAATAATTCTTCAATTTTGATTATTTACCTGAAAAAATCGACCCAAACGTTGAAATTGATTTCCCATAATCGTTGACTTTATTGTGCGTACGGCGCGTTTTTTAATCATAACTCCTAGGATATTGCAACAATTGCAATAAACAATAGTTGTTTAGATACTAGATGAATGTGTTTAGTCCTATACGTCAAAATAATTCTTCAATTTTGATTATTTACCTGAAAAAATCGACCCAAACGTTGAAATTGATTTCCCATAATCGTTGACTTTATTGTGCGTACGGCGCGTTTTTTAATCATAACTCCTAGGATATTGCAACAATTGCAATAAACAATAGTTGTTTAGATACTAGATGAATGTGTTTAGTCCTATACGTCAAAATAATTGTTCAATTTTGATTATTTACTTGAAAAAATCGACCCAAACGTTGAAATTTATTTCCCATAATCGTTGACTTTATTGTGCGTACGGCGCGTTTTTGAATCATAACTCCTAGGATATTGCAACAATTGCAATAAACAATAGTTGTTTAGATACTAGATGAATGTGTTTAGTCCTATACGTCAAAATAATTGTTCAATTTTGATTATTTACCTGAAAAAATCGACCCAAACGTTGAAATTTATTTCCCATAATCGTTGACTTTATTGTGCGTACGGCGCGTTTTTGAATCATAACTCCTAGGATATTGCAACAATTGCAATAAACAATAGTTGTTTAGATACTAGATGAATGTGTTTAGTCCTATACGTCAAAATAATTCTTCAATTTTGATTATTTACCTGAAAAAATCGACCCAAACGTTGAAATTTATTTCCCATAATCGTTGACTTTATTGTGCGTACGGCGCGTTTTTGAATCATAACTCCTAGGATATTGCAACAATTGCAATAAACAATAGTTGTTTAGATACTAGATGAATGTGTTTAGTCCTATACGTCAAAATAATTCTTCAATTTTGATTATTTACCTGAAAAAATCGACCCAAACGTTGAAATTTATTTCCCATAATCGTTGACTTTATTGTGCGTACGGCGCGTTTTTGAATCATAACTCCTAGGATATTGCAACAATTGCAATAAACAATAGTTGTTTAGATACTAGATGAATGTGTTTAGTCCTATACGTCAAAATAATTGTTCAATTTTGATTATTTACCTGAAAAAAATCGACCCTAACGTTAAAATTGATTTCCCATAATCGTTGACTTTATTGTGCGTACGGCGCGTTTTTGAATCATAACTCCTAGGATATTGCAACAATTGCTATAAACAATAGTTGTTTAAATAATAGATTAATGTGTTTAGTTTTACACGTCAAAATAATTGTTCAATTTTGAGTATTTACTTGAAAAAATCGACCCAAACGTTGAAATTTATTTCCCATAATCGTTGACTTTATTATGCATACGGCGCGTTTTTGAATCATAACTCCTAGGATATTGCAACAATTGCAATAAACAATAGTTGTTTAAATAATAGATGAATGTGTTTAGTGTTATACGTCAAAATAATTGTTCAATTTTGATTATTTACCTGAAAAAATGGTGATGTGGCCATCATGTTACTTTCTCCGATTTAATGGTATCATCGCCATTTATATTTACGTTTTTATGGTTTATTTTTAATTAAAATCATATTTTAAATGTACATCGAGCGTTTTGTAGACTCGGATGAAACTGACGTTTAAAACGTCAAAATTATGAAAGATGGAAAAATTATACTTCAAATTCAAAAACTCAGTTTACTCAAAAACTAAAGGGATTTCGAAAAAAACTTATTCTTTATAAGTTGTTCATTTTGGCATTCTCTACAATTATTATTAACGAAAATTTGATGTAACTATCATCGTTTTATAATTATAAATCAAAAATTAAAATAATTCTCTAATAAAAATGATTTTATGAAAAATGTTTTCAAGCAAAAGATGTTCATTTCTTTGTTGTCTTCAATGTTTGTTTAAATGTTTTTGTGATATTTTTCATATTTAAGAAAATATTGGCAAAAAACCAAAAACAGTTAAGATAAACGCCCACTTCCGGTGTACGAAATTTTACCAAAAGCTTTCCAGTTCTTCAGATTATCAAATTAGACAGATGTTCAAAGTTTCATATCAATTGCTCTATTAGTTTGAGATACAGCGCGCACAGACACAGACACACACACAGCATTTGCGTGTTTAATATGGTCATTAAACACGCTAATTCGCGCTTTAATTCACAAAACGCGATTTATGATAATATTTTGTTTACCCTGTTCAATACTGATTTTTTTTTCAACTATAATTGTAATTACAACTTCAATTTCGATTTTAATTTTGATTTTGATTTTGTTTTTTTTTTATTTTATTTTTGATTTTAATTTTCGTGAACAAAGTATAGTGTACAACTCGCATATAATGGCTATTAATCATTCAAACGATTTGCTCGACTCGTTCCGCAAACATCGTTCTCGTGATTAATAGCCATCATTATATGCTCGTTGTACAATATACTATTGAAAATTTACATTAAAACATTAAATCCTCTACAGTTTAACATTTCCATCATCCAAATTAATTTAAACATTAAGCAATTACAAAGAAATTAAGTACGCAACAGTGGCATATTTGCAATTCATTCCATTACTATAAAAAAAACTTTTTTTTTCTACGTTAAATGAAATTTTACATTAAATATTAACTCCTCTACGGTTAAACATTTGCATCATCCAAATTAATTTAAACATTAAGCAATTATCACCAGTGACTGTTTGCGGAGTTTTTCTGGTACGGCCGAGGAACAAGAGGTGGCAATACAGATAGGTAGGGTCAGTTGCAGAGACGCACCTATCTGTATTACCACCTCTTGCTCCTCGGCCGTACCAGAAAAAAACCCGCGAACCGTCACTGATTATCACTAATTTAAGTACGCAACAGAGGCATATTCGCAACAACAACATGTATCATTCCACGAATTTTTTAAGCACGTTTAAATAAACAGAGTTTAAGATTACACGATTATAACTATTCAAAAGTTTAAATTACCAAAATCGTGGCTCTGAAGAATTATTAGCTTTTAAACATTTAAATAAATTAATCACCGCCACTCAGCGCCACCTACAAGACGATGGCTGAACTACTAAGTGCGTTTTTACTACAACGCCAAAACTGCTGAACTTTATACCTATGGCCAAAATGTAAAAATTTAACAACGCGTCATACGCCAAACGATAGACAATTTAATTCCGAATCGAATGATGCGTAAAATAGCTGAGGAAATTAAGCGGTTTCGCCGTAATTTGCGAATGAAAATTTAGCAAAATCCCTGGCCGGTAATTCAGTTCGCTGTAAAGTTTAATATGAAAATTAAAAGCATTTAGAAGAACATAGATGCACAAATACACCGCGCTTATTAATTAAACCATTATTTATTAAAAACTACTCTAAAATGCCTTAAATTTCGATATTAAACTTTACAGCGAACTGAATTACCGACCAGGGATTTTGGTAAATTTTCATTCGCAAATTACGGCAAAACCGCGTAACTCCCTCAGCTATTTTATACATCATTCGATTCAGAATTAAATTCTCTATCGTGTGGTGTACGACCCGTCGCTAACTTTTTACATTTTGGCTATAGGTATAAAGTTCAGCAGTTTTGGCGCTGTAGTAAAAACGCACTTGGTAGTTCGGCTATCGTCTAGTAGGTGGCGCTGAGTGGTTGTAATTACGGATATGAAATTGAATTAAATCTTTAAAAGCTTAAAACTCGTCGTGTATATGCTCGTTGTACAATATACTATTAGTTCAATACGGCAAAATAATTATTATATCATATATATTTTGATAATGTTCCTGAAAAAATCGTTTCCAGTGTGGCTCTGCAGAAATACAGCGAGGCTTTTAATTTTCCTGAAAAAATCGTTTCCAGTGTGACTCTGCAGAAATACAGCGAGGCTTTTTCGGTTGGAATTTTCGAAGACGCCATCATGTCCTAGGACAGCGCCTTTTATTAGAGCCTGTATTATTATAGTCAAATAAAAACGTTTTAACACAACAGATTTTCTGGTTTTATTTCAGTTGTACGCTTATAGTTTTTTCAGGAATGATGGCGTTCTTAATGACGAGAAAAAGCGTGTAAAGTAATTATTTTCGGAAAAAAAAAGTTTTGGTCATTTGATCATTTTCGCCATTTTTTTCCATAGTATTACTCGCGTTAAAATGCTTGTGCTCATATGTGTTTTTATGTGTGTTCAAGTTGATATGATATGATCATTGCATTCAGTTAAATGCAACTTATAGTATAAGTTAAAAAAAAATTGTCTTTACGACTAAACGTCTACCCTAAATCAATTTCGAAAAATTTTCACGATTTGTAACAGGAGACCAGGAACGAAAAGAGGTATTTCACACTTCAAAAATTGATCGAAAATTTGCTCTTCAGAACGTCTTCAGAATCAATTTCGGGAATTTTATTAACACAAAAATTTGATCAAAAATACCTCTTTTCGTTCCTTGTCTCCTAGTACTCTTTTCAATGTTTTATTAGGAGAGAAAATTGCTCTGCATTGTTTAAATACATGGATTCATTCATCATTGACAATGTAGAAGAATCTTTGAATTAATTAGTTTTTATGGCCCTTAACAGGGGGCCGTTTTCGGGAGCGGGGTCGCTCATAATTTACCGTCGTCATATCTTCATAAGATGATGGTATGGCCGACTACCTTTTCTTGGAGGCGGTTTCTCGTGATGGTCACAAATACCTCTTTTTTCTTCTCATCCTGTCACTCTGCACAATTCTTGAATGCGTTTTCAATTAGCTTATTGGGGCACACATATTTAGGTCGAAAATGATTAAGGTATTAGGTTTTATTTATTTAATCCACCAAGGCTTACAAAAATACAGCAAATACATTCCTTCCGTTACCGTCAAACAACAATCGATGTGTATATTAAGTTGCCTATATTGGCTCCACACATTATGTCACGATCTGACATTGAGTCACAGTGCTGCTGGCAGTGGCTAGCGTCGCTCTTTCATTCCATTTCATCCGTCAGTGAAACGCGAGGCGTGGTGGAGTATGGATGGGCGACCTAACGCGCGCCGTCCCTAACCAAAACCGTACGACACGAATCCGATCAATCGAGTGCGAGAGTGCACCCAACGACTATTTGATAGCACGAGAGCCCCCGTACGACCAGCCATCCCACCAAAATGTCTACGGCCCTCTTAGCGGTGATCGCCGTCATCCTCTGCATCCTGTTTCGGATGCTGAACGTTCACAGTCAGGCCCAGCGTCCGTACATCTGTTGTGGCGACCGGGGTTTCTTGGAGACCATACAGAAGATAGCACCACTCATTCTTGAGCCGTAAGTACAATAATTGTTAATCGGAGTGCATGCTAAGAATAGCGAGAGTGCGTGCGTGCGTGGTTTTCTTCATTAATTAACATAACTATTTTTACGATCGCGCCGAATTAACCTACCCAAACAATTACATTCATTAAACACGTGCTGCTTTTGTTTCTATCAAAACCGACTTGATTGATGATGCGTTGAATTGTGTTCGTATCGAAAGATCGGTTTGTAATTACAACCGGTTGCCCTTATTATTATTATTATTATTAAAAGTAATGAAACTTAATTATTTAAGCAGTCTGCGGCCGCACATTCTATTTCAGAGCACAATATGATCTGGCTGTTGCAAAAGAGTGCAATCAAGTATGTGATGTTCTAATATTTTGGATTAAAATTGTTATAAACCAAAAACGGCAAGATGTTGGTTGTTTGAAATTTTTCTCATGATAGATGAATGCATTCTGCATTGTTTGGTATACCACAAGTTGGTCGTTACCGCTTTGAAGGGGTCGAAAAAAAATTATTATTGTAAAAAATCACCAATATTTTGGGTTCAAATTGTTATAAAACAATAACGGAAAGACGTTTGTTGTTTAAACTATTTCTCGTAATAGATGAAGACATTCTGCATTTTTTAGTGTACCACTAGTTTGTTGTTATCGCGTTGAAGGGTTTGAAAAAAATCATTATTATAAAAATCAGCAACATTTTTGGGTAAAAAATTGTTATAAAACAATAACGGAAAGACGTTTGTTGTTTAAACTTTTTCTCGTAATAGATGAAGACATTCTGCTTTGTTTGATGTACCACAAGTTAGTTGTCACCGCGTTGAAGGGGTTGAAAAAAAATCATTATTATAAAAATCAGCAACATTTTCGGTTAAAATTGTTATAAAACAATAACGGAAAGACGTTTGTTCTTTAAACTTTTTCTCGTAATAGATGAAGATATTCTGCCTTGTTTGATGTACCGCAAGTTAGTTGTCACCGCGTTGAACGGGTTGAAAAAAAATCATCATTATAAAAAACGCCAACATTTTGGGTTAAAATTGTTATAAAACAATAACGGAAAGACGTTTGTTGTTCAAACTTTTTCTCGTAATAGATGAAGACATTCTGCGTTGTTTGATGTACCGCAAGTTAGTTGTCACCGCGTTGAAGGGGTTGGAAAAAAATTATTATTATAAAAATCAGCAACATTTTCGGTAAAAAATTGTTATAAAACAATAACGGGAGGATGTTTGTTGTTTAAACTTTTTCTCGTAATAGATGAAGACATTCTGCATTTTTTGGTGCATCACAAGTTCGTCGTTATCGCGTTGAAGGACTTAAAAACGCTAATTTCTTGTGATGTTCCCCCAAAAATCCAGTGATGGAGTTTGATGTATTTTTGTGCAGATTTAATAAAAATAATAACTCAGCTTACATATTACTCAAACAAACTGAAGTATACTAGTTCGTATTAAACCATAGATACATTTTAATTTTGTATATCTAAACTGGTAGAAACGATACGTCGCGTCGGTTTCAAATATCCACGAATCTAATCATCACTTGATACATAATTCAAACCCGTATAATCGAAGTTGTGCCGTAAATGTTATCAACATATGTTAATAGTATGATTTCCTGGAGAAATCCACAATCCGTATGAAATTCGTTATTTTTGGTTTTGAAGTTGAGGAAAATCTTGAGTGCAAGAATTTGGCACGAACGGCCGATTTTTCTGTGGAGTGGAATTGCGTTTATTAATATCACCCTTTTGCAATATTTATCGGTGTGTAACGGTTGGTGAATTGACGAGGAATCCACTAATTAATTGAATAGGATGTATTTTAATTTTTCTTTTTATGGTATTTCTCAGTAATTAGATCTATTTGTATCTGTTGAGAACTAAATAAATAAATAGAAATGATTTTTTTTTTGTTGGCTTTGACTTAGCCACTAAATTTTAGATTTACACAATTATCGAATGCAGTGAAGTTCCAACAAAACTCAATGCTATGTACTGAACTTTGCATAAACATTATGGCGTAAGAGAAATTCAAGGTCGCCGTAACAAATTTGATTTGAAACATTTTTACTTTTAAAAAAAGATGTGTGTGTTGCTTGCAACGTTACGAACAGGTTGAATATTCATATATTCAGCCTATATTTCGTTTTATTGTGTGTGTGTGTGTGTGTGACTCTGCGCTCTGTATCTCAAAAACTAATTTTTCAAATTTTGACGTTTTAAACGTCAGTTTCGTCCGATTGTACGCAACGCTCGATGTACATTTAAAATATGATTTAAATTGAAAATAAACATGAAAGCGTAAATATGATTGATACCACCAAGTCGGAGAAAGTAACACCATTTTTTTTTGTGCTAAACTCTAAAATAAAAAAGTTACATCAATATTTTTCGATACTTTTTCCTCGCGTTGTATGAACATTTGTTATAATTCGTGACTGGGACTTGGTATGGGTATGTTACATAATAATGGTTTAATTAAATTAATTGTTCACTCTTGTGTAACAATACGTACGTTCACGCACACACACACACACAAACAATTCGTTCAATATTCACTTCAATTCCATTAGAAACACAAGCCGTGTATTTTTTTAATGGATGAATTTAATGAAGTAATTTGTGTACTTTGTGATGATGTTTATTGTGTTTTGTACTTTATCGAACATTTTGTTTGCCTACATGTCTGTCTTTGTTTGCCTTCCCGAATCAATAATGTAATGAGTCCGTAAAACAGTTATTAAGAAAATCCCGTGTAAACGAATTGAAAGTCGAGAATATGAGTTCGAAGAATTTTTGCAACGTTTGGCAATTTGGCGAGAAAACCGGCCTTAATTGGAATGGATGTGGAGAAATTCAATTAAGCAGTAATTAAATATTGATTTCAGTCATATTTGGTCGAATTGCAAACTTGTGAGCGTTTCCTGCAACGTTTAACTGCTGTGAAGTTTTCAGTGGATATCGGTAACACAAATTTTAAACAACTACAAATCCACTCTCTCGTGATTGAAACTCATTGCCGACATTTAACTGTTGTGAAGTTAGCAGTAGATATCGGTAACACTCTCTCGTGATTGAAACTCATTATCGGCAGAGTTTAACTGCTGTGAAGTTGGCAGTAGATATCAGTAACACATTAATTTTAAACTACAAACTACAAATCCACGCCCTCGTGATAAACTCAGTTGTGCATTGCCGAAGGACCACGAGGTCGATAACGAGCAGGCCGAGTCCTACTATGTATTACTATTTCAAACGCAAACGTGTAAATTATGAATTACAGTTAACTTCATTAACGACTTCGATAAGATTTTTTACTATTTTTCTATTTCAAACGCAAACTTGTAAATTATGAATTACAGTTAACTTTCTTAACGACTTCGATAAGATTTTCCACTATTTTTCTATTTCAAACGCAAACTTGTAAATTATAAATTACAGTTATCTTCATTAACGACTTCGATAAGATTTTCTACTATTTTTCTATTTCAAACGCCAACTTGTAAATTATGATTTACAGTTAACTTTATTAACGACTTCGGTAACCGCGAGTAATAAAAGATTTTCTCGTGTCTGGTTGCGAATGTAAATTTCATTGGAGTTTTGTAATTCATAGTTCAGAACTCATTTTAGAACAGACGAGGGAGAGTTCCTCTTTCCTCGATTAATTTTCATTTTTATGCCGTTACCCAATTTTCACACCTCCCCGAAAGTATTCAAATGTGATTACCGCTTTCTATTACTTGTTAACAAGTCCGTATACTTTTACCATCTCGGTGGGACACCCTGTATGTCCTTTTCTAATGAAATATAAATCGTAAGATTGTAAACAATGTAACCACGCATAATTTCGATTTTGACTTATCTTTCGATAAAACTAAAGAATTTATTATGATCGAAATAATTAATTCAGTAAGTGTTAGCTTTCACTTAATTAATAAAAGTAATTATGGCTTCTTTGTGAATGGATTTTTCCAATTATTTTTGGTAAACATAGAAAGCGGTAATAACATTTGAATACTTTCGGGGAGGTGTGCAAATTGGGTCACGGCAATAAAAATGAAAATTAATCGAGGAAAGAGGAACTCTCCCTTGTCTGTTCTAAAATGAGTTCTGAGCTATGAATTACAAAACTCCAATGAAATTTACATTCACGACCAGACACGAGAAAATCTTTGATTATTCGCGGTTACCGAAGTCGTTAATAAAGTTAACTGTAAATCATAATTTACAAGTTGGCGTTTGAAATAGAAAAATAGTAGAAAATCTTATCGAAGTCGTTAATAAAGTTAACTGTAATTCATAATTTATTCCAGACACGTGGCTATAAAACGAAAGCAAAATCCAAAAATAGGTTATCACTGGTTTTTCCGAAATTGCACATAATGAATCGCAGTTATTGCAAAATACACACTTTCGACTAGTTTTCTTCGAATTTTCCAAAAATCCCTCGATGGATTTTAATGAAATTTTCAGGAAACATACCAGACACATGTAGCTATAAAACTAAAGCAAAATCCAAAACTGGGTTATCACTGGTTTTTCCGGAATTTCCCATAATAAATCGCAGTTATTACAAACGGCACATTTTCGACAAAATTTCTTCGAATTTCCCAAAAATCCCTCGATGGATTTTAATGAAATTTTCAGGAAACATTCCAGACACATGTAGCTATAAAACGAAATAAAAATCCAAGAATGATTTATCACTGGTTTTACGGAATTTCCCATAAGAAATCGCAGTTATTGCAAAATGCACACTGTCGACTGGATTTCTTCGAATTTTCCAAAAATCCCTCGATGGATGTTTACAAATCCAGCTTTTTACTAGCAAGTGTACTGAATTACATTCATACTTAAATTCACATTCTAATTGCATCCTTGTTTTTTGGAACCTTTCTCAGGCCTCGACCCAGTGCGTGGTCATGCGTCCCAGTGCACGTAATTCGAATTTTTGATGGTGGGAGAAGGTCGTGCGATTTTTTTTTTAATCAATCGGGCGCGATCGGGATTAGTCAAAATTATAAATAAACCATTGCGCAATTGCACGACCTCATGACTCACTCCACTCTTTGCAGCCTAAACAATCCAAATAGGAGAAAGACCTGCCTAAGAAGGTACGTACGACGAGGACCGGTTTCATACCTGACCTGGTCACACCAACAACGAGCCGATTCTGTTACGATACCATTTGAGCGTTTAATCGGAAATAAGTGATCGTTATTTTCAACTGTTCTCCAAGACATAGCCTTTTTTTTACACCCTAAGGGTATTAAAAAGATTACAATAAACATAAGTAATTGTGGAGACTTTTGTATATTTACAATAAACAAATTATTATATTAAAACAATAACGTTAAAAAATAAAGGTTTGCCATGAAATCATAATGGCCGATATTTAATTTTGTTCTAAAAAGTGACGTTTGCTATCGCATTACGTGTATTTTACGATAGAAAACGTATTTATGATTAAGACGTTTTACTCAGGTACTATTTAAGAACTGTACGTGAGTTTCCAGAGAAGGCAATATCCAGCAAAAGTACAATTTAAAATGTGTTACAAATGGCTCCCTCAATTATTTTATAATATCGGTCTACTTACATTATTTTTAATACTCATTGAATAGTACTTTTTCTGGGTACTGCCTTCTTCGGAAATTCATCACTAAACAAATCACTTACTCTTCTTAAATAGTACCCGAGTACAACCATTTATTCATAAATACTGTTTCTTCTGTAGAATACATGGCCGGTTGTAAATCGTAATGTGACACCGACTGTCACATGAAATATCCGCCATTATGATTTCATGGCAAACCTTTGTTTGTTGTTTTGAATTCAAAATAATTGTAAAGTTTTTTGCAAATATCTCGGTAAATACTGTACAGAAACTAATGAGTAAGGTACCAAATCATTCAGCTTAAAAGGGCTATGAACCGGAGCTTATTATTATTTTCATTCATTGATTCATTCGATTTTGACTGTATTCAGACTATTTTTCGTCTTTTTTAATGCATTTGCAGCAAGTGTGGGTTTCATTTTTATTATTTTCATTCATTCATTCGTTGTAGTCTCCGCGATTTTGTTGGATCAAGCGTGTAGCACGAAAAGTGTTACCTTTTATGGATCTATTAAATATTTACATTAGCTACACTTTCCCATCGCTCCTTCCCTGAATTTCCGAAGTCGTTATCGTGCTAGAGCCAGTGAGTGGCGCCCCGGGTTTTCCCAATTCTGCATCCTTCTTTCTCCCACCTTACACACACACACACCACAGTGTTCATCCCGTTTTTTTTCTTCTCAGAAAATCGCCTTTCCAGGAATCGATGCCGACAAAGGGATATATCCCTTTTACGTGGAAATTCCATTCAGCTCTCGCCGCCTACACCACCGCTCGTACACACCAAGGACAGACAGCTTTAAAATGTTCCGTTTCGTGGAAATTTTAAACGATTTTCAATTTGGATAATTTCTAACTCTAAAATTTTTTGAAGGAAAATATTCAAAATTTACTTTTGAGCGCAGCCATTGTAAGTTTTGATAGATTTTTTGAACATTTGCGAAAACTCATTATCTAGGAGTAAATAAATGTGGAATTCCTGGAGCAATTTGTAATAAAAAAGTTCATTTTTTGTCTTCAAAATTTTCTTTCGAACGCAGCCATTCTTGTTACTGAAGTTTTGATGGATTTTTTGAATATTTGCAAAGACTCACTATCTAGGGGTAATCCGTCAAAATTTGATACATCTGTGAAAATAAATATGAAATTTCTACAGCAATTTGTAATAAAAAAGTTCATTTTTTGTTTTCAAAATTTTCTTTCGAGCGCAGCCATTCTCGTTACTGTGAAGTTTTGATGGATTTTTTGAACATTTGCAAAGACTCATTATCTAGGGGTAATCCGTCAAAATGTGATGCATCTGTGGATATAAATGTGGAATTCCTGGAGCAATTTGTAATAAAAAAGTTCATTTTTTGTTTTCAAAATTTTCTTTCGAACGCAGCCATTCTTGTTACTGTGACGTTTTGATGGATTTTTTTGAACATTTGCAAAGACTCATTATCTAGGGGTAATCCGTCAAAATTTGATACATCTGTGGAAATAAATATGAAATTTCTACAGCAATTTGTAATAAAAAAGTTCATTTTTTGTCTTCAAAATTTTTTTTCGAGCGCAGCCATTCTTGTTAGTGTGAAGTTTTGATGGATTTTTTGAACATTTGCAAAGACTCATTATCTAGGAGTCATCCGTCAAAATTTGATACATCTGTGGATATAAATGTGGAATTCCTTGAGCAATTTGTAATAAAAAAGTTCATTTTTCGTCTTCAAAATTTTCTTTCGAAAGCAGCCATTCTTGTTACTGTGAAGTTTTGATGGATTTTTTGAACATTTGCAAAGACTCATTATCTAGGGGTAATCCGTCAAAATTTGATGCATCTGTGGATATAAATGTGGAATTCCTGGAGCAATTTGTAATAAAAAAGTTCATTTTTTGTTTTCAAAATTTTCATTCGAGTGCAGCCATTCTTGTTACTGTGACGTTTTGATGGATTTTTTGAACATTTGCAAAGACTCATTATCTAGGAGTAATCCGTCAAAATTTGATACATCTGTGGAAATAAATATGAAATTTCTACAGCAATTTGTAATAAAAACAGTTCATTTTTTGTTTTCAAAATTTTCATTCGAGTGCCATTCTTGTTACTGTGAAGTTTTGATGGATTTTTTGAACATTTGCAAAGACTCATTATCTAGGAGTCATCCGTCAAAATTTGATACATCTGTGGAAATAAATATGAAATTTCTACAGCAATTTGTAATAAAAAAGTTCATTTTTTGTTTTCAAAATTTTCTTTCGAACGCAGCCATTCTTGTTACTGCGAAGTTTTGATGGATTTTTTGAACATTTGCAAAGACTCATTATCTAGGGGTAATCCGTCAAAATTTGATGCATCTGTGGATATAAATGTGGAATTCCTGGAGCAATTTGTAATAAAAAAGTTCATTTTTTGTTTTCAAAATTTACGTTCGAGCGCAGCCATTCTCGTTACTGTGAAGTTTTGATGGATTTTTTGAACATTTGCAAAGACTCATTATCTAGGAGTCATCCGTCAAAATTTGATACATCTGTCGAAATAAATGTGGAATTCCTGGAGCAATTTGTAATAAAAAAAGTTCATTTTTCGTCTTCAAAATTTTCTTTCGAGCGCAGCCATTCTTGTTAGTGTGAAGTTTTGATAGATTTTTTTGAACATTTCCAAAGACACATTATTTAAGGTCAAAATTTGATAACTGTCGAAATAAATGTGGATTCCTACAGCAATTTATAATAAAAAAAATTAATTTTGCGTCTTAAAAATTTACTTTCGATCCAGGTATTAAATAAGCCATTCATTAAACCAATTAAATTTCTTATCGCACCATGTATCGATTAAGTCATTACAGGGTGTGTGCTGTGGGAGAGTTGCGTGTGTTCGCATTGAATAATTCACCTTGGGGGGCGTGAAACTGCTTTTTTTTGATGGAATAAATCCAGTGTCAATAAACGATTGCATTTTGAATCAGAAAAACGTTGATTTTGGAGTGTCGATCAAGCAAAAATTCAACAAAGGTAGATTTTCATGTCGAATTGTTCACAATAAAGTATCTTACTCAACAACAGCGAAGATTATTTAATTATTTACACCACAATTTTTACAAAATGAGCACAACTACTATCAAGTTTTCGAAAGGATTCAACATTTTACCATTAGAACAGGGTCTGCTTTGTGGCCTAGCCCGTGGGCATAAAGTAAAGGACAAATCTCCTAAATGCAAGTTACTTCTTAATTTTTTTTTTCTTGGCATAGGAAACTGGTCCATTCCGCCAGAGTTTTCAATTAACTGTATATATTGATTTCTAATTATTTATTATATATATACTCAATTATATGATTGGGGGGACATACACTGGACATCCATGGACCCACACGGTGGCCACTTCTTCGTTCCGGAAAAGTGACCGCACGGATAGGATTCGAACCCATGACCACAAGGCCCGTGAGCACGAGCTCTACTCGCTAGGCCATCGCGGCCCCCTAAATTGGAACGAAAAACTTTACCACTATTTCAGTAAAACAAAGTTGTTTATGTTTAATTCAAAATCTTTACAGAATAAAACATTAATTTTTGTTTTGTTGCGTTATAAAATAAAAAGGATGTTCAGTTGCAGGTTGCTCGCTTGACACGCGAGACAAGCCGCAATGTCGAATATTTAAGAATTAATAGACAGACAGAAAAAAAAATAGAGTGCCATGACCACACGGTAGAAGAGAAATGTTGCTGGTCAAAAGAAAGCCGATCGCTATCAATGACAGATTTTTTATCTCGAGTATTAAATGTTTCTTTTACAGTTGAAATTATTCATTCACGAACAGGCGGAATTTTCATATATTTCAGGCTATTTTTCGCCTTAATTACTTTTATTCAATAAATCTGCAATGTGATGTTGTGTCAAGTTAATTTATTATTCTTTATTATTGATGGCGATGAAAATAAAAATCGAGAATGCTTTGAAAATGTAGACATCTAGCACATCAAGTCTAGACCTGAGACTAATGCAGTTACAAGGTTGTTTTACACGTAACTTAACGCACATCAATCCTTTCCATTTTTTTTAATGGACGCAAGAATGTTCCAACAATTGTACCACCAAAACTGCTAATTGCCCAAATAAAAATTATCAATGTGGTATTTCAATTGTTTAATAATTAATAGTTAGCTCTTAACATAAACTTAACATTAGTGGATATATTGAGCAACTTAAAAAAAAGCAAAATATATTATGGATGTGACGTGACCTCAGTTTATGCTTTAACAATCCCACCAACGGACGTGAGTCACTTAGACTCACTCGAATCACCTTCCAACAAATTGAACCCATGATGACATAATAGTGTGTGATCATTATTTATTATAATTATGATCTGTAATTATCTCACCGCCGGGAATGTATAAATTACGCATTTAATGGTTAATATGTATTCGTTACATTATAAAAATAATTTCCCAGTTTGTATCAGCCGTTACAAAATAAAAATTCTTATTATTATTACTAATACAAGTACTTTAATAACCAAAAGTTAAAACAAAGTCACGCGCACCCCTTCACCCCGCAAAAAAAGAATTTCCCCCGTCACTCGCAAAAAATCCACGCCTCTCGATTTTTGACAAAGTTTGCAATCGACTAAATAAAAATTCCGCGCGCGTGGCAAAAATAAATCGAACGGTCAGAGCCTCGTGGAAATGTACAGGAGTCGCGCGTGCCTTTTCCTCATTTTTCACCGCGTTATCTCGAACACATAAACGCAGAACAATTGCTCGGATTTACGCGGGGAGATTATAAAAATTAATTCTGCAAAACGGATGAAACTCGTCAGACAAAAAGATAACAAAACAAAAGGAATTGAATTAACAATTAAATCGATAATATTGGCCATACAAATGTGGCAATTAAATTTAATTGCCGAGTATAATGTCGGATACAATCAACAATAAAAAACTTCTAAAAATATAAAGTGTTATTCTGAAATCAGCACTAAAATGGGCGAAATCGTCATAAGTATTTCTGCTTTGTGTATTTTTGCACACATCACTATTACTTCAATATAAAGCGGTATTACAAGATGTAACTGGTATGAAATAACGGTTTAAACAAGCACTTCATGCAGAAAATAATAATTGTCAGCACTTTACATCTGCCACAACTCAAAGATTATTTTATCCTCACTTCACCATTAAACCAAATAACAACAATACGTTTGACGTTCTGATTGGACAACTGTTTAAATCAACAACACTGTTTTTTTTTTAAATTTTATTTCTAGGCCCACTTGATAAATTACATTCCTATCGTTTTCCCATTGCACAGAAAATTGACGTATTTTTACAAACATGTTAATATCTTGGAAACGAAAGAAGATGGGCATAGGGAATGCTAGTATAGATCAATGCAGAATTGAATTCTGCGTTGAAACATGTAAAAACATACAGGGTGTTCGAGATTTAATGCTTTAAAGTTGACTAAATGTGGCATGAAATTTCGAGCACTCTTAATTTTATTTTTCCAAAAATAAATCACCACTGGATACCTTCGGATATTGGCTTTTTACGGCCAACATTACATCCCTTCAATTTTGCATTGTTCGCAGATATGTATTTTGAAAGTGAATTATGAGAAAGCACAAAATTTTTTTAAATGTCAAATATTTCGTAAACGCTTAAATTTTGAGGTTATGTTACTTGATAATTTTTTCGCAGAATTTTATGCGTAATCCAAACTTGCAATAAAAAACATAGCATCCATTTAAAATAGGGAAATTGGTGTTGACTTCCGGTATAACCGGAAGTCGAATAATCTTGAAAATATTTTCATTGAAGAGGGCACCCTCAATTACGTAAACGCTGAAAATCTCATTACAATACATTAATTACAAGTCCATATAATTTTAAAGTGAAGTATGAAAAAGCACAAAATTTTTTTAAATGTCAATTATTTCATAAACACTTAAATTTTGAGGTTGTGTTACTTCATAATTTTTTTTTCAGAATTTTATGCGTAATCCAAACTTGCAATAAAAAACATAGCATTCCATTTAAAATAAGGAAGTCGGCGTTGACTAATAATCTTGTCGAATAATCTTGAAAATATTTTCATTGAAAAGGGAACCCTTAATTACGTAAACGTAAAATTTTTGGATTTTTCTTTCATTTTATAGCTATATGTGTCTGGAATGTTTCCTGAAAATTTCATTAAAATCCATTGAGGGATTTTTGGAAAATTCGAAGAAATCGAGTCGAAAGTGTGCATTTTGTAATAACTGCGATTTATTATGGGAAATTCCGGAAAAACCAGTGATAACCCATTTTTGGATTTTGCTTTTGTTTTATAGCCACATGTGTCTGGAATGTTTTCTGAAAATTTCATTAAAATCCATCGAGGGATTTTTGGAAAATTCGAAGAAATCTAGTCGAAGGTGTGCCGTTTGTAATAACTGCGATTTATTATAGGAAATTCCGGAGAAACCACCGATAACCCATTTTTGGATTTTGCTTTTGTTTTATAGCCACATGTGTCTGGAATGTTTTCTGAAAATTTCATTAAAATCCACCGAGGGATTTTTGGGAAATTCGAAGAAAACCAGTCGAAAGTGTGTATTTTGCAATAACTGCGATTTATTATGGGAAATTCCGGAAAAACCAGTGATAACCCATTTCTGGATTTTGCTTTTGTTTTATAGCTACATGTGTCTGAAATGTTTCCTGAAAATTTCATTAAAATCCATCGAGAAATTTTTGGAAAATTCGAAGAAATCTAGTCGAGAGTATGAATTTTGCAATAACTGCGATTTATTATGGGAAATTCCGGAAAAAACAGTGGTAACCCATTTTTGGATTTTTCTTTCGTTTTATGGCTACATATGTCTGGAATGTTTCCTGAAAATTTCATTAAAATCCATCGAGGGATTTTCGGAAAATTCGAAGAAATCTAGTCGAAAATGTGTATTTTGCAATAACTACGATTTATTATGGGAAATTCTGAAAAAACAGTGATAACCCATTTTTGGATTTCGCTTTTGTTTTATAGCTACATGTGTCTGGAATGTTTCCTGAAAATTTCATTAAAATCCATCGAGGGATTTTTGGAAAATTCGAAAAAATCCAGTCGAAAGTGCGCATTTTGTAATAACTGCGATTTATTATGGGAAATTCCGGAAAACCAGTGATAACCCATTTTTGGATTTTTCTTTCATTTTAAAGCTACATGTGTCTGGAATGTTTTCTGAAAATTTTATTAAAATCCATCGATGGATTTTTGGGAAATTCGAAGAAATCCAGTCGAAAGTGTGCATTTTTCAATAACTGCGATTTATTATGGGAAATTCCGGAAAAACCAGTGATAACCCATTCTTGGATTTTGCTTTTGTTTTACAGCCACATGTGTCTGGAATTTTTCCTGAAAATTTCATTAAAGTCCACCGAGGGATTTTTGGAAAATTCGAAGAAATCCAGTCGAAAGTGTGCATTTTGCAATAACAGCGATTTATTGTGGGAAATTCCGGAAAAACCAGTGATAACCCATTTTTGGATTTTGCTTTTATTTTATAGCTACATGTGTCTGGAATGTTTCCTGAAAATTTCATTAAAATCCATCGACGGATTTTTGGAAAATTCGAAAAAAATCTAGATGAAAGTGTTTTATTACATTTGTATTACTAAAAATGTCGTTTGAGTTCCTGTTCGGAAAATGATAAAAATTACAGTAATTTGACTTGGTGTAACTGCGTTATTTTTGCACTGTCAAATGAACGTTTTTTTTTTGTTTAAATTCATGGCAATCCTATAAATTTATACTGAAAATTTGTTCGATCAAAAAATTATTTAATAACGGTAAGAAATCGGACATATGTTTTTTTTTCTGCTCAGAATAACATCATCCATTTCCTGTTTTCGTTTGGCACACTAAAAACGAGACACACTGTATATACAATGTAAAACATTTTATTTAAAAAAAAAAACGATTTTTCTATTAAAACAACCATCTATAACGCGTCAATTAAATGCATAAAACAGATGCATCCCATTAACTCACCTGCGTTGTGTAACTTCGCGTTCACGTTCAAGGGCGTTGCCGTGTGTGTGCCGCAAGGGTCACCTTTCGGACCGCCACGGCGGACGACCAAATTAGCATATTCCACCGCGATAGGAAAATCAATCACGGGTGCCACCATTATTTTCGCGATAATAACGCGCACTTTATTATGTAAATATGGCGGACCGTGCGGGCGAATATCGAATGGGCGAAATTTCAGATTTCAGGCGGTGACGACGTGCGTGATTTCGCCTTTCCGATCAACCGGTTGCCTCTTCAGTAAATCACCGAAGACACGCGAGATTGCGTGAAACCGCAACGTTGGGTGTTGTTTTGACGTGAAATTAAATTCGTCACATTTCCCAAATTGCTCGCAATTAAATAATTGGTGTTTCGACAGTCGAATGCGCAACCGCGGAGATTCTTGATGCTGGAGATGGATAGATGGCGTTAAAACGCTTTTAATCGAGTGAAAAGATTAAACTTAATCATGATAACAATTGAGATGGAAAATTGATATTTTTATACAACAAACGAGCGGCAGAAATATTGCTTGATATCACGAACTGCAGACTGAATCTTTTTTTTTTGCTGAAGGAGTTGTTGAAAAAGAAAGAGCTTGATCTATTTGTTCCTTCCAACTTTTAAGCTTTTTTCTGAAGGAATTTGTGAAAAAAGAGCTTGAACTATGTGCTCCTTTCAACTTTTAAGCTTTTCTGATCTTTTTTTTCTGAAGGAATTTGTGAAAAGGGAAGAGCTTGAACTATTTGCTCCTTCCAACTTTTAAGCTTTTTCTGAATATTTTTTTTTGCTAAAGGAGTTGGTGAAAAAGAAAGAGCCTGATCTATTTGTTCCTTCCCACTTTTAAGCTTTTTCTGATTTTTTTTTGCTGAAGGAATTCGTGAAAAAAAAGAGCCTGAACTATTTGCTCCTTCCAACTTTTTCTGATCCTTTTTTTTGCTGAAGGAATTGGTGAAAAAGAAAGAGCCTTCTCACCTTTATGCTTTTTCTAAAACCAGAGTATAACTCTACCGAACACTTGAGACGTGTGGGGGTAAAGTTTCGGAAAGTATTCATTCGGAGGGTGCGAGGGAATGCGATAACAAATCTCCAAAGCCAATTGAACTTAAGATGGTCACTGCGCAACACGCCTCGAATGATTGGTAGAGTTGTTTAGTTAATTAATATTCCCGGCGTTGATTTTTTACATTTTTTAACACTTTTCGAAAATGGCATTTTTACATTCCCACCGAAATTTCAAGTTTATTTTTGCTAAAGAAAGTGATGCGATGCTGGCTGAGCAATCATACGATACTTTAAATAGGGACATCAAGCCGTAAATTAACGGAAGCACGACGCATTAATTATAAATTCCCTGCCCATTATCACTTTCACTCTTTTGGTTTAGAAATCGGTTAAGTAATAATTCGAGCAGCCATTTATTATTCCGCTTGTTTATTCGCGAAAATATTTGATGTTACAGGATGGATATAGTTCACATTGCAAAATGCTCATTCTTAAATCTTACTTACCGTTTTGCATTTGTTTTTACCGTCAAATTGATGAACCGTGCGACCTTAGAGGTCTTTCAACTTTTCCCTTTGCTCGAAATAATGTGTTGAACAAACAACACCGTTGGGGATGCTTTAACGGTGATACTCCGGGCAGTGTCAACAAACTTTAACGACTGAACTTCCGATAACGCCGCATACATGGTTCCGGTTTCATGGAAACTAAAGTAAAATGTAACGATTAAACGTGACTAAATGGAATGTCCATGAAACATTACACAAGAAATGGTGATGTGGCCATCATGTTACTTTCTCCGACTTGATGGAATTATTTATATTTAGGCTTTCATGGTTTATTTTCAATTTAAATCATATTTTAAATGTACATCGAGCGTTGGGTAAACTCGGATGAAACTGACGTTTAAAACGTCAAAATGATGAAAGATGGAAAAATTATACTTCAAATTCAGAAACTCAGTTTACTCAAAAACTAAAGGGATTTCGAAAAAAACTTATTCTTTATAAGTTGTTCATTTTAGCATTCTCTACAATTATTATTAACATAAATTTACTGTAACTATTATCGTTATATAATTATAAACCAAAAATTAAAAAAAAAAATAATAAATTTCTTTCTCGAATAAAAATAATTTTATGAAAAATATTTTCAAGCAGAAGATGTTCATTTCTTTGTTGTCTTCAAAGTTTGTTTAAATGTTTTTGTGATATTTTTCATATTTAAGAAAATATTGGCAAAAAACAAAAAACAGTTAAGGTAAACGCCCACTTCCGGTGTACGAAATTTTACCAAAAGCTTTTCAGTTCTTCAGATTATCAAATAAGACGGATGTTCAAAGTTTCATATCAATTGCTCTAACAGTTTTTGAGATACAGTGCGCACAGACACACACACATACAGACACAAAAAAAAAAATTCCAGAAATTGTTGAAATGGCATCTAGGGACCCCAAAACGGATATTTCCGTAAAAAAAATTTTTGAAAAAAAAAACACGATCACAATACTTTCTCGTACTTCGTAACGGAGAAAGTAAAAATATATAGCAAGATATTTAATAATGCAATACAATTATTATATACGCAGTCGTCCATCCCAGAACCAAAATTTCGCTCTTAGAATGCCAAGATTTAGTTTTTTTTTAAATTTAATTTTTGTATGAATTCCTGAGAAAACGCCGATTTCAATTTCATCTAAGCCTTGCTTTTGAATTAATGGCGCTTCGAGTACAATGACTCTTTTCAAAGACTCGCTTCTTTGAAATCGGCTCAATTGAAAGAACCGATACATATATTGGTTAGAAAACATACTGTTCTAGGTAAATTGCGAAATTTTGGAAGTGAGAACTTTTTTTTTGTTTTGGCTCTTCGGTCGGGACTTTTGTTGTTGTTTTTGTTCTTCAGCATGTTTTCTGGGTAAATTTCCAAATTTTGGAAGTGAGGACTTTTGTTTTTGCTCTTCAGTACGTTTTCTGGGTAAATTGCGAAATTTTGAAAGTGAGGACTTTTTTTTTTGTTGTTTTTGCTCTTCAGTATGTTTTCTGGGTAAATTGAGAAATTTTGGAAGTGAGGACATTTTTTTGTTGTTTTTGCTCTTCGGTATATTTTTTAGGTAAATTGTGAAATTTTTGAAGTGAGGACATTTTTTTGTTGTTTTTGCTCTTCAATATGTTTTCTGGGTAAATTGCCAAATTTTGGAAGTGAGAATTTGTTTTTACTCTTCAGTACCTTTTCTGGCTAAATTGTGAAATTTTTGAAGTAAGGACTTTCTTGTTTGTTTATGCTCTTCAGTATGTTTTCTGGGTAAATTGAGAAATTTTGGAAGTGAGGACATTTTTTTGTTGTTTTTGCTCTTCGATATATTTTTTAGGTAAATTGTGAAATTTTTGAAGTGAGGACATTTTTTTGTTGTTTTTGCTCTTCAATATGTTTTCTGGGTAAATTGCCAAATTTTGGAAGTGAGAATTTGTTTTTACTCTTCAGTACCTTTTCTGGCTAAATTGTGAAATTTTTGAAGTAAGGACTTTCTTGTTTGTTTATGCTCTTCAGTATGTTTTCTGGATAAATTTCAAAATTTTGGTCATTATTTTTACACACATATTTTTTAACTTTTTCAAAAGTGTCAAGAGTCGACCGTTCACGGTGAGTCGACTCACAAAAATTCGACCGCCTCGTGTGGATACATCAGAGTCAGCTCAGTTAGTGTCGACGAATTAATCGGAGCCGAAATTTAATTCTTGCTTTTGCGCAAAAATTGGCTTTGAAATGATTTCCTGAAAAAACCACTGGTTCGATTCGGGGTTTCTACACATCACTGGAAAGGTCCTTTCAAGACGCCTCGGAAAATGTACTTTCGCAAAAACAAATGTCAATTTGAAGCCCGTGACGCGCTTCCAAAAAAACTCGAAAATGAAAAAAATTGAAAAAATCAACTCTTTTAATAATCATCATAGACCCTTACGTAATACCTTTTTTTTCATCAGAAGAACGAACTCAATGTATTGACGTTAAAAAATTCCACCTATCAAAAATTGCAAAAAAGTTGGAAAGTCACCAAGAACGTGTTTAATAAAATTTTTGAAAAAAGTAGATTTTTTTCAGATTTTGAACGGCCGTAGCGACTAAACGAAGAATCCAGATCGAAAATCTCAAAGAAAACAAAACAAAAGCAAAGAAAACTCGAAATTGGAAAAATCGAAAAAATCACCTTTTTCGTCATCTGAAGAACCAGCTAAATCGATTGATATTAAAAAATTATATCCAGGAAAAAATGTAAAAAACTTGGCAAGTCATCATAGAAAATTTTCAAAAAAAAATCGATTTTTCCAGACCTTGAACGGCCGTAGCGGCTAAACGAAGAATCCAAATCGAACGCGGTTTTTAAATCTGTGATCCTTGGGTGCTAATTAGTCGGATTTATTTAAAATTGGTGATTTTTAATTTTTGACGAAAACGTGAAAAACTACGCAAGGGTCCCCCCTTCTTACTTTTGCACAAAAATTGACTTTGAAATGATTTCCTGAAGAAACCACTGGTTCGATTCGGGGTTTCTATACATCACTGGAAAGATCCCTTCAAGACGCTTCAGAAAATGTACCTTCGCAAGAACAAATGTCAATTTGAAGCCCGTGACGCGTTAGCAAAGAAAACTCGAAAATGACAAAAATCGAAAAATCAATTTTTTTAATAATCGTCGTAGACCATTATGTAATATCTTTTTTTTTCATCAGAAGAACGAGCTAAATCGATTGGCGTTAGATAATTTCATCCACGAAAAAATGCAAAAAAATTGGCAAGTCATCATGGAAAATTTTGAAAAAAGTCGATTTTTTCAGACTTTGAACGGCCGTAGCGGCTAAACGAAGAATCCAAATCGAACGCGGTTTTCAAATCTGTACTTCTCGGGTGCTAATTAGTGGAATTCGATTAAAATTGGCGATTTTTATTTTTTGACGAAATTTTTTTTTTGAAAAAAATCGTATCCCTGCAACTTACAGAACTGCCGCGTTACGTTTAGTTATTACTAAAATACTTTTCATGTATTTCAGTCCATTGTTGTCTGTAACGATAGCAATCTAACGGTCGTGTGGCAATGTCATGTCATCCATTATTCTGGAACCGGAAGAGAGCAGAAAGGCGACGTCTATTTAGCATTGTTCTCGTTTTTATTGCGCTGTCCGGGTTTCGTTTTTTTTTTTGCATACTACACAGTCCCTGAATTATTAAGGACGGAAAAGGTAAAAGAAGCACATTAAAGATTCAGAGAGAGGGAAATTGGAGAGTGCGTGGGCGTGGGACGAAGACGGGGATTAATCACCGACGGCGACGTTCGAGTCTGGAATTGGATTATATATTTGTGTGTCTACGTACAGAAATTGGGTTTTGATTGAAATTACGAGTTAAATTCGTGCATTCTAATAAAATAATCAAGTGGCTTCTGTACAACTTGCACGCGACTAAATACTTCCTATTATTAGCATGTGACGTCGGAGATGGGCGAAATTACTGTTTTTTTTTTAGTGAGTAGGCTCGTGGAAAAGAGTCGACTAAAATTAGTCGACTCGTGGAAAAGATTCGACTAAAAAGGGTCGATTAAAATGAGTCGACTCGTGGAAAAAGTCGACTAAAATTAGTCTACTCGTGGAAAAGATTCGACTAAAAAGAGTCGATTAAAATGAGTCGACTGAATTGACTCGTACAAAAAGTCGATTAAAATTAGTCGACTCGTGGAAAAGATTCGACTAGAAAGAGTCGATTAAAATGAGTCGACTGAATTCAGTCGACTCGTGGAAAAAAGTCGACTAAAATTAGTCGACTCGTGGAAAAGATTCGACTAAAAAGAGTCGATTAAAATGAGTCGACTCGTGGAAAAAAGTCGACCGAAATAAGTCGACTGGCGGAAAAGAGTAGACTAAAATGAATCGACTAAAATTAGTCGACTCGTGAAAAGGTGTCGTCTAAAATGAGTCGACTCGTGGAAAAGAGTCGACTAAAATGAATCGACTCTTGACTCATTGGAAGAAGTAATGAAGTATGGCAGGAAAAAGTAATGGGCAAAAAAGGTCAAAAATGTTAAAGGCAAAAAAAAATTAAGACACTCATTTCATCACTTCTCTAGTCATTTCCATGAGTCGACTTTTTAAATCGACTCACTCTTGAGTTACCCATCTCTAATGTGATCCCTATCATATAGACGAATTTGTGAAATTTTGTAAACAGCACATTTTTCCTTCTGGTAAGACAAATTTTCATTTTATTGCAATATAATTTTGTACATCATTGTAATAATCTTTCTAAAATATACTGACTTATCATTATTATTATTATTATATGTGGACTTTACCTATTTTTGTTAGTAAAGCCTCATCCGACGAAAGGATAACGAGCTTTCGATCCGGAGCTTTGCTGGAATCTTCGTCGGTGCAATAATTTTAGATAATCGATTTGGTTTCATCCTTTCGTTCGTGTATTTTACTCCTTCGCCCACAAGTCCTGGTAATCTTCGTCTGTGCAATCATTTTTTTTTTACTCGGTCTTGTTTTATACTCCTTCGCTCTAATCTCGCTCGATTTTATCATGTATTAGAGCTTACAATAATTCCTAATTCCTCGAATAGGTTTTCTGTCCTGCCGGAACTTTCCTGCAATTAGTGAGTTCATTGTTGTCCCTTTAAAAAGTTAACAACTAAAAAAAAAAAATCAAGGGACCTAATTTGATCCTTGAGGAACACCGCTTGTAGATATATTCATTAGGTCTAGCACTGGCAGAGATGAATTTTTTACAATTTTTCTAATCATCGGATGCAAGTTTCATTCCAACAATTCAAGTTTCAGGTGTTGTAATTTTGTTTTCTGGTGGTAAAAATCAATTGTTTCAACGGAATATCAAAAATGGGTTTATTCTGTTTACATTTTGAAATTTCCAGCGCAGGTGAATTTTTTACAATTTTTCTAATCGCCCAATGCAATTTTCATTCCAACAATTCAAGCAAGTGTTGTAATTTTGTTTTCGGGTGTTAAAAATCAATTGTTTCAACGGAATATCAAAAATGGGTGTGTTCTGTTTGCATTTTGAAATTTTGAGGGTAATTCCAGCGGAGGTGATTTTTTTACAATTTTTCTAATCGTCGAGTGTAATTTTCATTCCAACAATTCAAGTTTCAAGTGTTGTAATTTTGTTTTCTGGTGGTAAAAATCAATTGTTTCAATGGAATATCAAAAATGGGTTTGTTCTGTTTGCATTTTGAAATTTTGAGGGTAATTCCAGCGGAGGTGAATTTTTTACAATTTTTCTAATCGCCGAATGCAATTTTCATTCCAACAATTCAAGTTTCAAGTGTTGTAATTTTGTTTTCTGGTGTTGAAAATCAATTGTTTCAACGGAATATCAAAAATGGGTTTGTTCTGTTTGCATTTTGAAATTTTGAGGGTAATTCCAGCGGAGGTGAATTTTTTACAATTTTTCTAATCGCCGAATGCAATTTTCATTCCTACTATTCAAGCAAGTGTTGTAATTTTGTTTTCGGGTGTTGAAAATCAATTGTTGCAACGGAATATCAAAAATGGGTTTGTTCTATTCGCATTTTGAAATTTTGAGGGTAATTCCAGCGGAGGTGAATTTTTTACAATTTTTCTAATCGCGGAATGCAATTTTCATTCCAAAAATTCAAGTTTCAAGTGTTGTAATTTTGTTTTCGGGTGGTAAAAATAAATTGTTTCAACGGAATATCAAAAATGGGTTTGTTCTGTTTGCATTTTGAAATTTTGAGGGTGATTCCAGCGGAGGTGAATTTTTTACAATTTTTCTAATTGCCGAATGCAATTTTCATTCCTACAATTCAAGCAAGTGTTGTAATTTTGTTTTCGGGTGTTGAAAATCAATTGTTACAACGTAATATCAAAAATGGGTTTGTTCTATTCGCATTTTGAAATTTTGAGGGTAATTCCAGCGGAGGTGAATTTTTTACAATTTTTCTAATCGCCGATTGCAATTTTCATTCCTACAATTCAAGCAAGTGTTGTAATTTTGTTTTCGGGTGTTGAAAATCAATTGTTACAACGTAATATCAAAAATGGGTTTGTTCTATTCCCATTTTGAAATTTTGAGGGTAATTCCAGCGGAGGTGAATTTTTTACAATTTTTCTAATCGCCGATTGCAATTTTCATTCCTACAATTCAAGCAAGTGTTGTAATTTTGTTTTCGGGTGTTGGAAATCAATTGTTTCAAGGGAATATCAAAAATGGGTGTGTTCTATTTGCATTTTGAAATTTTGAGGGTGATTCCAGCGGAGGTGAAATTTTTACAATTTTTCTAATCGCCGATTGCAATTTTCATTCCAACAATTCAAGCAAGTGTTGTAATTTTGTTTTCGGGTGTTGAAAACCAATTGTTTCAACGGAATATCAAAAATGGGTTTGTTCTGTGTGCATTTTGAAATTTTGAGGGTAATTCCAGCGGAGGTGAATTTTTTACAATTTTTCTAATCGCCGATTGCAATTTTCATTCCTACAATTCAAGCAAGTGTTGTAATTTTGTTTTCGGGTGTTGGAAATCAATTGTTTCAAGGGAATATCAAAAATGGGTGTGTTCTATTTGCATTTTGAAATTTTGAGGGTGATTCCAGCGGAGGTGAAATTTTTACAATTTTTCTAATCGCCGATTGCAATTTTCATTCCTACAATTCAAGCAAGTGTTGTAATTTTGTTTTCTGGTGTTGAAAATCAATTGTTTCAACGGAATATCAAAAATGGGTTTGTTCTGTTTGCATTTTGAAATTTTGAGGGTAATTCCAGCGGAGGTGAATTTTTTACAATTTTTCTAATCGCCGATTGCAATTTTCATTCCAACAATTCAAGCAAGTGTTGTAATTTTGTTTTCGGGTGTTGAAAACCAATTGTTTCAACGGAATATCAAAAATGGGTTTGTTCTGTGTGCATTTTGAAATTTTGAGGGTAATTCCAGCTGAGGTGAATTTTTTACAATTTTTCTAATCGCCGAATGCAATTTTCATTCCAACAATTCAAGCAAGTGTTGTAATTTTGTTTTCGGGTGTTGAAAATCAATTGTTTGAACGGAATATCAAAAATGGGTTTGTTCTGTGTGCATTTTGAAATTTTGAGGGTAATTCCAGCTGAGGTGAATTTTTTACAATTTTTCTAATCGCCGAATGCAATTTTCATTCCAACAATTCAAGCAAGTGTTGTAATTTTGTTTTCGGGTGTTGAAAATCAATTGTTTGAACGGAATATCAAAAATGGGTTTGTTCTGTGTGCATTTTGAAATTTTGAGGGTAATTCCAGCGGAGGTGAATTTTTTACAATTTTTCTAATCGCCGATTGCAATTTTCATTCCAACAATTCAAGCAAGTGTTGTAATTTTGTTTTCGGGTGTTGAAAACCAATTGTTTCAACGGAATATCAAAAATGGGTTTGTTCTGTGTGCATTTTGAAATTTTGAGGGTAATTCCAGCGGAGGTGAATTTTTTACAATTTTTCTAATCGCCGATTGCAATTTTCATTCCAACAATTCAAGCAAGTGTTGTAATTTTGTTTTCGGGTGTTGAAAACCAATTGTTTCAACGGAATATCAAAAATGGGTTTGTTCTGTGTGCATTTTGAAATTTTGAGGGTAATTCCAGCGGAGGTGAATTTTTTACAATTTTTCTAATCGCCGATTGCAATTTTCATTCCTACAATTCAAGCAAGTGTTGTAATTTTGTTTTCGGGTGTTGGAAATCAATTGTTTCAAGGGAATATCAAAAATGGGTGTGTTCTATTTGCATTTTGAAATTTTGAGGGTGATTCCAGCGGAGGTGAAATTTTTACAATTTTTCTAATCGCCGATTGCAATTTTCATTCCTACAATTCAAGCAAGTGTTGTAATTTTGTTTTCTGGTGTTGAAAATCAATTGTTTCAACGGAATATCAAAAATGGGTTTGTTCTGTTTGCATTTTGAAATTTTGAGGGTAATTCCAGCGGAGGTGAATTTTTTACAATTTTTCTAATCGCCGATTGCAATTTTCATTCCAACAATTCAAGCAAGTGTTGTAATTTTGTTTTCGGGTGTTGAAAACCAATTGTTTCAACGGAATATCAAAAATGGGTTTGTTCTGTGTGCATTTTGAAATTTTGAGGGTAATTCCAGCGGAGGTGAATTTTTTACAATTTTTCTAATCGCCGATTGCAATTTTCATTCCAACAATTCAAGCAAGTGTTGTAATTTTGTTTTCGGGTGTTGAAAACCAATTGTTTCAACGGAATATCAAAAATGGGTTTGTTCTGTGTGCATTTTGAAATTTTGAGGGTAATTCCAGCTGAGGTGAATTTTTTACAATTTTTCTAATCGCCGAATGCAATTTTCATTCCAACAATTCAAGCAAGTGTTGTAATTTTGTTTTCGGGTGTTGAAAATCAATTGTTTGAACGGAATATCAAAAATGGGTTTGTTCTGTGTGCATTTTGAAATTTTGAGGGTAATTCCAGCGGAGGTGAATTTTTTACAATTTTTCTAATCGCCGAATGCAATTTTCATTCCAACAATTCAAGCAAGTGTTGTAATTTTGTTTTCGGGTGTTGAAAATCAATTGTTTGAACGGAATATCAAAAATGGGTTTGTTCTGTGTGCATTTTGAAATTTTGAGGGTAATTCCAGCGGAGGTGAATTTTTTACAATTTTTCTAATCGCCGATTGCAATTTTCATTCCAACAATTCAAGCAAGTGTTGTAATTTTGTTTTCGGGTGTTGAAAACCAATTGTTTCAACGGAATATCAAAAATGGGTTTGTTCTGTGTGCATTTTGAAATTTTGAGGGTAATTCCAGCGGAGGTGAATTTTTTACAATTTTTCTAATCGCCGAATGCAATTTTCATTCCAACAATTCAAGCAAGTGTTGTAATTTTGTTTTCGGGTGTTGAAAACCAATTGTTTCAACGGAATATCAAAAATGGGTTTGTTCTGTGTGCATTTTGAAATTTTGAGGGTAATTCCAGCTGAGGTGAATTTTTTACAATTTTTCTAATCGCCGAATGCAATTTTCATTCCAACAATTCAAGTTTCAAGTGTTGTAATTTTGTTTTCGGGTGTTGGAAATCAATTGTTTCAAGGGAATATCAAAAATGGGTGTGTTCTATTTGCATTTTGAAATTTTGAGGGTGATTCCAGCGGAGGTGAAATTTTTACAATTTTTCTAATCGCCGATTGCAATTTTCATTCCTACAATTCAAGCAAGTGTTGTAATTTTGTTTTCTGGTGTTGAAAATCAATTGTTTCAACGGAATATCAAAAATGGGTTTGTTCTGTTTGCATTTTGAAATTTTGAGGGTAATTCCAGCGGAGGTGAATTTTTTACAATTTTTCTAATCGCCGAATGCAATTTTCATTCCAACAATTCAAGCAAGTGTTGTAATTTTGTTTTCTGGTGTTGAAAATCAATTGTTGCAACGGAATATCAAAAATGGGTTTGTTCTGTTTGCATTTTGAAATTTTGAGGGTAATTCCAGCGGAGGTGAATTTTTTACAATTTTTCTAATCGCCGAATGCAATTTCCATTCCAACAATTCAAGTTTTAAGTGTTATAATTTTGTTTTCGGGTGTTGAAAATCAATTGTTACAACGTAATATCAAAAATGGGTTTGTTCTGTTTGCATTTTGAAATTTTGAGGGTAATTCCAGCGGAGGTGAATTTTTTTACAATTTTTCTAATCGCCGAATGCAATTTTCATTCCAACAATTCAAGTTTCGAGTGTTGTAATTTTGTTTTCGGGTGTTAAAAATCAATTGTTTCAATGGAATTTTGAAAATTTGCCTGGATGACTAACCCAACCGTTCACAATCATTCTATACAAGCCGCCTCGATGCATAAATTTTTCGCGAGGAAACAATTTACCACGAAATTTCATATGTTGATAACCGGTATCAAGTGGTACATGTAAAACCATTTAAACATAGTTGGCTTATCTCGGTGATAACGAATGAGTCATTCCGGCACCCAAAGTATTAAAACAAAATGTATTTGCCTTGACATTATGTCTGCTCGTAATGTGCACTAAACTAAAACGTGACGCCTAAAAAAAATTAATTAAAATTCAGACATTGAATAAAAGTTGAAATTTATACTGCAAATTATTAAGACATCGGATAAGAGTAGAAAAGTAATTAATGTTTAGGTTTAAAGTCATAATTTATGAAGGCTTGATAAATATTTTTAAATATCTGTAAGGAAAATTGTAGAACTCGTTAAAATCTTCCATGTTTGCGATGTCCTGGAATATTCTGGATATTTCTAGTTCCATCCACAAGCATTCGTTATTAACTGAACCATAACAATCATCGATAACGTGAACAACCGTCAATACGTAAAGGATCACGAAAAGATGATGCAAATTGAACTTTTGCTTTTTGGAATTTTTCTTGAATAAAAAAAATATATAATTACTTGTTTTAATATTTACGTGTTGATAGTTCATATTTATAAAGCATATGGATATGGAATTGAGATATTAATTTAACTAATTTACTAATTAAAAATTTTTATCCGGTAGAATTAATATCAATTTACTAACCTTATAACATAGAAAAGTATAGAAAAAAAAATTGTTTGGCCTGGTATACAACATGTCCATGTGGTCAGATATTGAAAAAAATCGATCACTTTTTCAATTATTTCATCCAGCTAAAATAGCAAAAGAAAATTGTCAGTTTTCAAAATTTGGAAAAAAAATATTTTTCAGAGTTGAAAATTTTGGTTTTCTGAGTTGAACATTTTGGTTTTCAGAGTTGAAAATTTTTGTTTTTAGAGTTGAAAATTTTGGTTTTCAGAGTTGAAAATATTCAAGTCTTTCGACATGAAAATTAGAAAATTAAATTTTGAATATTTGTGACGACAACAAATGACTTTTACAAATGACGTCAGCAAGAAATTGACCGGAAGTCTTTCAGCCCCAATTTGTGATAATTTTAGATATTATAAGACTTCTTGTTTCATAAAAAAAAAACACACACAACGGAAATGGAATGAAGAGTACTCGTGAATCCAATTAATTACACCGACGCCGACACTCGTGTTTGCTACAAACAAGCGCCGCCGGCCGTTGGCAACGCCAACCCTGATCCGGAAGCCGCCGACTACGACGACTCGCCCTGTTTACACCCCCGCGAGAGGATCCACTTTCCGTGTAATAATAGAAACAATGCGATGCTCGAAAAAGGGGGAAACGAGCGGCGTCGCGACGCAAATAGTTTCTTTATCGCTGCGACGCGACGGAGGGATGAATGAAAAAAAAAAATTAATGAAAACAGATTGTAGGAAACCTTTTGGGAAACAACAACCTGTTGTTGGTTTTTTTTAGGGGAGAAATTGTTTGTTCGTTCATTGACTGCCTTATTATATCTATAAAATGGTGAATTGTCACGCACAACTTTTTTTTTGTGTGTGGATTGGCGTTAAAAAATTTCATCCAGCAAAAATTGCAAAAAAGTTGGCAGGTTACCATGAACTTTATGGAAAATTTTGAAAAAAATCGATTTTTTTCAGACTTTGGTCGGCCGTAGCGGCTGAACGAAAAATGCGAATCGAACGCGGATTTCAAATCTGTGTTTCTTGGGTGCTAATTAGTCGGATTCAATTAAAATTGGCGATTTAAAATTTTTGACGAAAAATTGAAAATCATCCAAGGGTCCCCCCTTGTTACTTTTGCTCAAAAATTGCATTTGAAATGAGTTCATGAAAAAATAACTGGTTCGATTCGAAGTTTCTATACGTCACTTCAAGACGCTTCGGAAAATGTACTTGCCCAACCACAAATGTCAATTTTAAGCTCGTGACGCGTCAACAAAGAAAACTCGAAACTGTAAAAAATCGAAAAAATTAACTTTTTTAATAATCATCGTAGACTTTTATGTGATACCTTTTATTTCGTCAAAAGAACGAGAGAAATCGATTGGCGTTAAAAATTTTCATCCAGCAAAAATTGCAAAAAAGTTGGCAAGTCACCATGAACTTTATGGAACATTTTGAAAAAAGGCGATTTTTTCAGACTTTGAACGATCGTAGCGGCTAAACGAAAAATGCAAATCGAACGCGGATTTCAAATCTGTGTTTCTTGTGTGCTAATTAGTCGGTTTCAATTAAAATTGGCGTTTTTAAATTTTTGACGAAAACTTGAAAAATCATCCAATGGTCCCCCCTTCTTACTTTTGCTCAAAAATTGGCTTTGAAATGATTTCCTGAGGAAACCACTGGTTCGATTAGGGGTTTCTATACATTACTGGAAAGATCCCTTCAAGACCCTTCAGAAAATGTACTTGCGCAACCACAAATGTCAATTTTAACCACGTGACGCGTCAACAAAGAAAACTCGAAATGGGAAAAAATCGAAAAAATCAACTTTCTTAATAATAATCGTAGACCTTTTTTTCATTAGAAGAACGAGAGAAAAAATGGTGATGTGGCCATCATGTTACTTTCTCCGACTTGATGGTATTATTTATATTTACGCTTTCATGGTTTATTTTCAATTTAAATCATATTTTAAATGTACATCGAGAGGATGACACTGACGTTTAAAACGTCAAAATTATAAAAGATGGAAAAATTATACTTCAAATTCAAAAACTCAGTTTACTCAAAAACTAAAGGGATTTCGAAAAAAACTTATTCTTTAGAAATTGTTCATTTTGTAATTTTCTACAATTATTATTCACATAAATTTGCTGTAACTATTACCGTTTCATAATTATAAACCAAAAATTTAAAAAAAATTAATAAATTTTTTTCTCGAATAGCAATGATTTTATGAAAAATATTTTCAAGCAAAAGATATTCATTTCTTTGTTGTCTTTAATGTCTGTTTAAAAAATGTTGTGATATTTTTCATATTTAAGAAAATATTGGCAAAAAACAAAAAACAGTTAAGGTAAACACCCACTTCCGGTGTACGAAATTTTACCAAAAGCTTTTCAGTTCTTCAGATTATCAAATAAGACGTATGTTCAAAGTTTCATATCAATTGCTCTGTTAGTTTTTGAGATACAGCGCACACAGACAGACACACACACACACAGACACACACACACACACACACACACACACACAGACACAAAAAAAAATTTTCCAGAAATTGTTGAAATGGTATCTAGGGACCCCAAAACGGATATTTCCGCAAAAAAAATTTTTGAAAAAAAAATCACGATCACAATACTTTCTCGTACTTCGTAACGGAGAAAGTAAAAAGGCGTTAAAACATTTCAACTAGCTAAACTAGGAAAAAAAATTGTATACTCAGTTTGAATTTTTTTTAGAAAAAAGTCGATTTTTAATTTTTGTCTTGTATTGTATGTATGTCATTGAGTAAATTTTGGATAGTTTTCAAGTATGTAAAATTTTAAGGACAATAATACAATTACGAAGAATCGATCCATGGAAAAGAATACGTCGCACTTTACCGTTCGACTTTTGTTTGAATTGTTGAAACGCTATAAATGGAACCGTAACTATAACAATACACGCAAAACATGTTTTTTCCCTTCCGTTATTGTGAATGGCAACATTATTGAAGCCCACGTACTTGATGACACTTTTCGTAAAAAAAAAAACAACAAGGTTATGTAATGGAATAAACTGGCATAATAATCGCGTGCGTCAGAGCGGGTCTAGGGTTTGAATCCCGGACATCCCACAGTGCATTTTAATTTAAAGCAAAATAAAATCTGTGTCGTAACTGAATTTCCTTCACTGTCAAAGCCTGTTTTGTACTAACTCAAATAACCAAATATTAGTTTATTGCTTTTTAATGAGATTATTGTAAACAATAATAAATAATATTGACCATTTGCTTCAATACAATTATTGCACCGCCGGATCATGGACTCGCGCACCCTAAGGAATAGCTTCTGCTTGTGCACAAGCGGCCATTATTTTGGCGACAAGGTCTTCCTCATTACGAATGGGTGTTTCGTTATCTAAAAATTTCAGAGAACCCCAAAGGTGTAAATCGGGAGAACGCGCAGGCCAGGCCACGGGACCCCCTCTTCCAATTCACTGGTTGCCAAATCGCTGGTTCAGGTACTGGCGCACGTTCAAACCAAAGTGTGGAGGTGCTCCATCATGCTCAAACCACGTGTTGTCCTAGGGGGCATTTTCTAATAATCCCTCGTTTGCGTTTAAACGGGCACTTGAAGCAAATAGTCAATATTTTGAACATTGTAAACAATAATTCCATTAAAATGCAAAAAGATTAATAAAAAAAGTTTTAGGGGTGTTGAAATTTCAACAAAATTACATTACCATCTGAATATTCCAATCAATTGAACAAATAGGCAGTTACGATTTTTCGTGTTGCTACAAACATTTTCTATTGGCAATTGACACACTTTAAGGACAACAATTGATTTTGATTGTACCGGGGACGCGTCGCGTCGTTCGCTTCGGCGTCTAATTGATTTGACATTCGCTCGTTTCCTCCTTGAATAACAATTGCAGTCGCGTGTTTAAGGACTGAGAGAACCAATTATTTGTTTAACTTTAAAAATTGACAAAAAATTTAGCGGACATAGATATTAAAATATAGCACTTTGCCAGGTTGATTTATTTTTTTCCCTCATTGTACAAATTACGAATTCCAAAATTATTTTGTAACGTATTGAAATACTACGTTGATCTTTCAGCACATTAACACATTAAATAGGTTACATTTTCTCTCTCGTAGGCAAACTTTTTTTCTTGCTTCACCGATGTGGTAACATCATTTAAATATGTTAGAATTACACACAGAAAGAATTATGTTCTTCTGCATATTCATTATACAATTTAATAGACTAAGTATTCAGCATCTTTAAAAGAACAGCCTGCGCTGTAGGCAACACGTCGCACATATGATTGCAATATTGCTTTTTACAAACTTATTAACCCTTTCGTTACGGCATGTAATTTTTTTTTATCGAGCGACTTAATTAATATAAAAATTTAGTTACATAACGGGTGTCCAACAAATATTGAAGTCTTGGGTGGCTGTGGAATCAAACATGAATGTCGATTCTTACTTCATTTTTATTTGTTTGACAGTTAATATTTGAGACATTCGAGTCGAGATTCCTGTATGATTCCATAGATACCCAGGATTGCGATGGTTATTAGACACCCATTATTTACGGCAGACTGATATTTGTTTTTTTCTCAACGTTTCAAACTTACAATGACTGAGATTTGTCTTTTTTTTCATCTCATCGTTACTTAGTAGACTAAAGGATGTACAATCAATACATATTGCTAGCCAGTATGTGAAAGCAAATACTGAAATTAATAAGAAAATTACGAGAATGAGAAACTTGGCAACTGCTGCGATATGCCTGGTGTTCAAAATTTAATTACGTGTAATCCAAGTTTCCCCTTAGTTACCTCTGCATGTATTAATTTTCAATTGCCCTCGTGATTCAACCGCCCCCGCTCTAACTACTAATTTCCACCATAATTATTCATCAGAACTTGTTTTTTTCTTTAATCAAGTAACGAGGCAATGAGTAAAAGCTTAGTTACACACATATTTCGTTAGACATGTAATATATAACACAGAAATAATAATA
Organism: Ocypus olens; assembly: GCA_910593695.2. Lineage (NCBI taxonomy): Eukaryota > Metazoa > Arthropoda > Insecta > Coleoptera > Staphylinidae > Ocypus > Ocypus olens. Next base: position 3,851,415 of record OU343047.1, on the reverse strand, counting down.
ATATATAAGTACAATAAATTTCCGTCAAGTGTATAGATTGTTAAATAGTATCAGTTATATGTAATAAGTGGTTTCTTACTACAATTAATTTTATATCATTCAGAGTTTCAAGGAAATAATGATATAATGATATAAAAGTAATTTGTTGATAACCAATCGATAAATGTGAATTTTTCGCAAACGCAGCTTTACCCAGATAATCTTATCTGTTATACCCACTCGAATTAATATGCGTTTACTGAAAAAAATTATAATAATGCTACACCCATCGTAATATCACGTGATGTTTCATCCAATAATTGTAAATTTAATTCAAAATTAATTAGAGCCATCCCAAAATGTCGTGACACCTGGGGATAAACTTTGCGCAGAGTGAGAAAATATTCGGAGAGAACGCGACAACGAATCTACGTGTGGCCGCATCGCCAAACTATCAACAGTGGCATTTTTCGGTTGTTAAAAATGGTACTTTTCAGCTACCAAAACTACAAATTTTTATCTTATTTTACAATTATCAAAAATATAATTTTTCGGCTCTAAGAAATGGTAATTTCAACTGCTAAAATCATTGAAATTTTATCAACAGTGGCATGTTTCGGGTGTTAAAAATAAAATTGTTCAACAACGAAAAATAAAAAAAATTACCATTAAAAATTGACGTTTTCCTATTATTAAAGATATTTTTTCGGCTTTTATAAATTATATTTATCAACTACCGCAACTTTTGAATTTTTTGGCTTTCAAAAATGGTCTTTTGGCACCAAAATAATTGCATTTTTACTTGTCAAAAATGGCATCTTCACCAGCCAAAAAGACGTTTTCCAACGGCCAAAAATGTTTTTTTTTCAATTCTCAAAAATTTCATTGTTCGCAGTTAAAAATGGCATTTTTCAACTGCCAAAAATGTTTTTTTTTTTTCGATTCTCAAAAATTTCATTTTTCGCTGTTAAAAATGGCATTTTTCAACTGCCAAAACGATTGAAAATGTTGACTTTCAAAAATGGTCTTTTGGCACTAAAATAATTGCATTTTCACGTCAAAAAATGGCATCTTCACCTGCCAAAACGATATTTTTTAGCTGTCAAAAATGTCTTATTTCGATTATCAAAAGTGGCACTTTTCGATTGTTAAAAATGGCATTTTTCAACTATCAAGAATAAAATGTACAGTCATTTTACAATTAAGTTTTCTGGCACCAATAAAATTATTATTATTATTATTAAAAATATAACTTATCGGCTCTAAGAAATGGCATTTTTCAACTGCTACAACCGCTGAAATTTTATCAAAAATGGCATGTTTCGCGTGTTAAAAATGACATTGTTCAACTACCAAAAATTTAAAAAATTTACCATTGAAAATGGACGTTTTCCGATTATTAAAGATTATTTTTTTGGCTTTCAAACATGATGTTTATCGACTAACCGCAACTATTGATTTTTTGGCTTTCAAAAATGGTCTTTTGGTACCAAAGTAACTTGTCAAAAAATTGCATTCAAAATGGTATTTTTCAACTGTCAAAAATATCTTTTTTTTTAACAATAGCATTTTTCACTTGTCATAAAAATGGCATCTTCACTTGCCAAAAAGGCATTTTTCAACTGTCAAAAATGTCTTTTTTTTCGATTCTCAAAAATGTCATTTTTTTGCTGTTAAAAGAGACAACTGCTAAAAATATTGAAAGTTTTGTCTTTCAAACATGGTCTTTTGGTACTAAAATAACTGCATTTTTCACTTGTCAAAAAGTGTCATTTTAACCTGCCAAAATGACATTTTACAACTGTCACAAATGTCTTGTTTCAACTGTCAAAAATAATTCATAATTCATAATGTTTATTCATGTTAACGACATAGTCTTACATAAGTCAGGAAGGTATATAATTAAGTATATTAAATAAATGAATGTGATAGTTCAGTATCAGCACTTGGCTCTAATAAATTAAAATAAATAAAATCTAATAAAATCATAATCCACTACTAAAATATTTAAAAATTGAAAATGTCTTTTCTCAACTATCAAAAATGTCTTTTCTCAACAAAATGTTTTTTCTCGTCAAAAATGGCATTTTTCAACTGTCTTTTACTTAACTTTCAAAAATGGCATTTTTCGGCTATTTACAATGGCATTTTTAACTACCAAAAATAAAATTTATAATCATTAAAAATAGACGTTTTCCGATTATAAAAAATTTAAATTTTCAGCTTTCAAAAATGATTTTTGCAACTGCCAAAAATATTGAAATTTTTGGCTTTAAAAAATGGTCTTTTGGTACCAAAATAACTGTCGAAAAATTACATTCAAAATGGCATTTTTCAATTGTCAAAAATGTCTTTTTTTTTCAAATAAAAATTGACTTTCTTGAATTATCAACAATAAAAAAATGATAATTTTGAACTACCTTAACAATTGAATTTTTTGACGAATAAATGGACTTTTGGTACCAAAATAATTGCATTTTTTACTTGTCAAAAATGGCACCTTCACCTACCAAAAAGGCATTTTTCAACTGTCAAAAATGTCTTTTTTTTCAACTCTCAAGAATGTCAGTTTTTGGCTGTCTAATATGGCTTTTTTCAACTGCCAAAACTATTGAAGGTTTTGGCTTTCAAAAATGGTCTTTTGGTACTAAAATATATGCATTTCACTTATGAATTTTCCTGTATAAGTTTTTCTGTTGGGAAATAAATTTACTTATTATTATTATTATTGTCAAAAAATGCTATCTTCACCTGCCAAAATGGCATTTTTCTACTGTCAGCGATGTCTTTTTCTTAACTGTCAAAAATGGCACATTTCGGCTGTTAAATAGCATATTCCAACTAGCAAAAATAAAATTTATAACCATTAAAAATGGACGTTTTCCGATTACCAAAAATATACATTTTTCGCTTTCAGAACTGATATTTTTCAACTGCCAAAACTATTGAAATTTTTGGCTTTAAAAAATGATCTTTTGGTACTAAAGTAACTAGTCAAAAAATTGCATTCAAAATGGCATTTTTCAACTGTCAAAAATATCTTTTTTCAAATAAAAATGGACTTTCTTCGATTATCAAAAATATCATTTTTCTGCTTTCAAAAATGGTATTTTTCAACTGCCGAAACTATTGAATTTTTTGGCTTTAAAAATGGTCTTTTAGTACCAAAATACTAGTATTTTTCACTCGTCAAAAATGGCATCTTCACCTGGCAAAAAGGCATTTTACAACAATTTTTTCAATTCTCAAAAATGTCATTGTTCGCTGTTAAAAATGGCATTTAGAAACTGCCAAAACTATAGAGTTTTGTCTTTAAAAAATGGTCTTTTACAATCTTTAGAAGTATATTGTTCATCATTCTTTGTATTTCGCGATTCCCAAGAAACGTGAAACATCCAGAATCGATCGATACTATCCCGATTCATAGTACCGGGAATTGGGAGCGCGTCGCGTCGGCTATTTCTAACAAGGAGAGGCGGAGAGAAAATTCAAGACAGATTGGAGTCAACCGAGAGGTCAGCCAAGATTCTTTTCATTAGCGATCAGAGAATATTTTTAGACGTTGTAAAGCGCGCGTGATTTATTAGTGAAACTTTAACCGATTTTGCGCAAGAATAAGCACATAATGAGTGGTGTTGAAGTTCACGCACTTCAGTTTATAAAATTTGAATCGGCATCTTTTATAAAAATTTCATGCTGGAATAAAAAAAAAACCTTTATTGGCATAATTCAAATTCTATATACAAATACTCTTCTCTCCTTTCCCTTCACCTCCTGTCCTCCTTCTCTCGTCCCACTTTCTCCAGTGTCTTTACCCCAGCTCCATCCTCCCTCATCCATTCTGCCACCCTTCTGTTTCCTTTCACTCCCACTCATGCTGGAATCATATATATTTTTATTTTTATTAATAATCCTTTGTTGGCTTAAATAATCAATCGTATTAATTATAAACAAATTCATGCATTCATAAATATTTTTTTTAAACCGAATTCACGTTTTTAAATTTTTGAACATTTGTGTTTGCTAGCTGTTGTATTTTTCGGAGACAAAACTTATAATTTTTTTTTTTGCCTCTGATGCAAGTCCATATGGCCACCTCAGAGCGATTAGGATAAAACTGGGGCACATTTCTTCACGTTAAGGGGTCTACCGTAACGACTCTTTAATTAATTAATAAACACGTAATGGTTAAAACAAAGGATTTGCAAGAAATAAATAATAATAAGCGCGGAAATGGATGTCCGTTGAAATTTCTCGAATTAAAAAAATTTCCCAAAATCAATACTGTCTCGTATTTCATACGGAGAAAGTAAAAATAATGATTCCAATTACAAGATCGTTATGTTTGCAAATGAGGTTCCACTTTTTTTTTGTAAAATAATGGCATTGCCCTTGTTTCTCGTTGACTATTATTCGTAATGATTATAATAATGATGATGTTTTATCGATTGTAAGTGACACCATGCGGTGTGTAGTATCGTTGGGGATTTGTGGGACGTGGTGATTAATGGCTACCAAACGTGGACAATGAATTTGCGATCGCGGTCGTGTTGGTGGACGATCTGCATTTTGTGATGTAAATCGTTGGGGAAAAATGTGGGTCACGGACTTTAAACTGTGCAGCGATAACTATACGAACGAAGGACTCCATCAACTCATTAGACAGGAAGAAGAAAAAAGAAATGGGTCATCCCATTGGATCCAGGACTAATTTTTATTGCATCGTCCTTTGATAATGCAATTTGTTCGTGAGAATAGCTGTCAAATTGAGAATACAGTTATGTTGAAGAAATGTGCTGGAATATTATAAAATTTTAAATGTGATAATATTGGCTCCTCTAATTATTTGACAGTATCGGTCTTACATTATTTTTAAAGCTTTTTAAGCTGAATGATTTGGTGCCTTACTCAATAGTTTCCGCAAAGTATTTATCGAGATATTTGCAAAAAACTTTACAACTATTTTGAATTAAAAACAAAGGTTTGCCATGAAATCATAATGGCCGATATTCCATTTTGTTCTAAAAAGTGACGGTAGATGTCACATTACGATTTACAACCGGCCGTATATAATACACAAGAAAAAGTATTTATAAGTTAATGGTTTTACACAGGAACTATTTTAGAAGTGTATGTGATATGTTCAGTGTTGAAATTACGAAGAAGGCAATACCCTGCAAAAGTACTATTCAACGAGTATAAAGATAATGTAAGTAGATTGATATTACAAAACAATTAAAGGAGCCAATTGTAACACATTTCAAATTTAGAGTAAAGTAGTAATTATTCATTGAATAGTACTTTTGCTGGTTATTACCTTCTCCGGGAATTATTTCTTGTGTAGAAAGTGTAAATCGTAATGCGACAGCAAACGTCACTTTTTAGAACAAAATGAAATATCCGCCATTATGATTTCATGGCAAACCTTTGTTTTTAATTCAAAATAGTTGTAAAGTTTTTTTGCAAATATCTCGGTAAATACTCTGCAAAAACTATTGATCATTTACCTGTTAATTATATGTGATGATGGTTTGTGGAGGGCGACCAAATGGTCGCAGCACTTAGACCATTCGTTGGTCCTCTGTACCACTAATTATATGTAGTATTGTTTCTGTCAATAAACATTATTATTATTACAATTTAGAACACAAATGTGAAATGAGATGTTTACCAACAAACTATGCCAATTATTTTCCTAGAAATATTTCATAATCGTTTACAAGTATATGTAACAACTGTAACAGGTAGTGAAAGTCGTTGGTTTTTTTTTCTGGTCGAAATTTCATATTTCGAAATTGTGTCCCATTGTCTAAAAGAAATGTTTTTTTTTTTCGTTTGTTCCAGATACATTCCAACGCGATTATGGGGCTTCAGTGGACACATTCAGACCATTCTGCACAGCATCGTCGGCAGGGTGAGGTGCCCCTGGCCGATCGGCGAACGCGTTATCCTCACCCTCCAAGACGGTACCACTCTCACTTACGATATCTACCAACCGCTGGGAGCAACATCTGAAGGTAATTAAATCATTTTCCTCGCTAACGCATCCGTTTCGATTATTGAAAATTATGCAAATATTACGATTTACTGCCGCGGAGCCACAAGAACGGCAAATCACGCTTTTCGATAAACTTTCATCCTCAAGGTCAAAAAAAAAAAAATTTTGGTCAAAAATCAAAAACTCTGGCCTATAGATAAAAAAAACGCAGATGAAAAAATAAAAAATTTCAACAAACAAATCGAATTTTTTTTCCAAAATAAAGAATATTTAGACCATTAAAAATTTGGAAAAAAAAGGCGGAAATGCAGGTAAAGATCTAAAATATAGACAAAAAAATGCAGACCAAAAAATTGAAAACTCAAGTAAAAATAAAATTACTAAGGAGGTTAAAATAATCTACACTCAAGCATATTAAAGAAAAATAAATATTTTGCCATTTTGAGCCCCAAAAATAACTCTAGTTCAAATAAATGTCCGGCCAGAAATTCAAATAATGGATTTTTTTTAAATAATGCACGTTAAAAAAATAGCAAAAATCAAAAGACTAAAAAAACTCGAATATTCCGGCAAAAACTTCAAATAATTATTTTTTTTAAATAATACTCGTTAAAAAAAGGGCAAAAATCAAAAGACTAAAAAACTCAAATATTCCGGCAAAAACTTAAAATAATGGATTTTTTTAAACAATGCGCTTTAAAAAAAGGGCAAAAATCAAAAAACTAAAAAAACTCGAATATACCGGCAAAAATTTCAAAAATTCGCGCATAAAAATCAATCATTCAGGTTAAAAAATCAAAAATATAGGGCAAAAAAATAAAAATTTAGACCAAAAATTCGGTCGTAAATATCAAAAAATGCGGAAAACAGAGAATACTTGGCCAAAAATCAAAAATTTGGAACAGAAAACAAAATTACACAGGCCAAAGAGCTAATATATCGACCAGAAAATCAAAAATCCTGATCTAAAAATAAAAATGCAGACCAAAAAAGTAAAGGAAAAATAATTTGACGTTTTCACCCCCAAAACGACTTTTTGGCTCCATGTAAGTTTACGAACAGAAACTCGGAAATAATAGCAAAAAAAAAAAATCCGCCTAATAAAATCTATAATTCATGTTAAAATACCTAAAATTTGGGACTGAAAATCGAAAATGATTAAAAAATTTTAACAAACAAATCGAAAATTGGCAAAAATTTAGATCAAAAAAATAAAAAATACAGACCAAATATTAAAATATAAGCCAAAAAAAATCAACAATCATTGCCAAAAAAAAAATGAAATTTTAGACCAAAATCAAGATTTTGAAGAAAAAAAAACGAAAAAGCAAGCAAAAAAATCAAAAACCCAGGGCAAAAAATTACATGTTGGTCCGAAAATCGAAAATTCGGGGCTAGAAATCAAAAATACAGATTAGAAAATCGAAAATTTTGACAAACAAATCGAAAATTGGAGAAAATAAGGAAAATTTAGTACAGAAGATCAAATATTTAGACCAAAAATAAAGGTAAAAAATCTAAAATATAGGCCAAAATAATGATAAATCAACAATCGTGGCCAAAAAATTAAAAAATGACACAAAAAACGAAAACACGAGCCTAGGAATAAAAAAATAAAGAATATTTTGTCAAAAAAAATCAAGAATTGTAGCAAAAAAAAATACGAAAAAACAGGCATAGAAATAAAAACAATGCAGACAAAAAATCAAAAATCTTAACAAACAAAAAGAAAATTGTGGCCAAAATAAAGAATATTTTGTCCAAAAAAATTAAGACTTGTAGCAAAAAAAAAACGTAAAAACGGGCATAGAAATAAAAACAATGCAGACAAAAAATCTTAACAAACAAATAGAAAATTTTGGCCAAATAAAGAATATTTTGTCCAAAAAAATCAAGAATTGTAGCAAAAAAAAAAACGAAAAAACAGGCATAGAAATAAAAACAATGCAGGCAAAAAATCAAAAATCTTAACAAACAAAAAGAAAATTGTGGCCAAAATAAAGAATATTTTGTCCAAAAAAATTAAGACTTGTAGCAAAAAAAAAACGTAAAAACGGGCATAGAAATAAAAACAATGCAGACAAAAAATCTTAACAAACAAATAGAAAATTTTGGCCAAATAAAGAATATTTTGTCCAAAAAAATCAAGAATTGTAGCAAAAAAAAAACGAAAAAACAGGCATAGAAATAAAAACAATGCAGGCAAAAAATCAAAAATCTTAACAAACAAAAAGAAAATTGTGGCCAAAATAGAGAATATTTTGTCCAAAAAAATTAAGACTTGTAGCAAAAAAAGAAAACGAAAAAGCAGGCCAAAAACCGAAAATGTAGGTCAAAAAATCAAAAATCCTGGACTAGAAATTGAAAATGTAGACCAAGAAATTAATAATTCAAGCAAAAATAAAGAGCGTAAAAAGATTGGGCAAAAAATACCAAAAATTTAGATCAAAAATTCAGTCATAAATATCAAAAAATGCGGAAAATAAAGAATATTTAGGCCAAAAATTTAAAAAAAATTTAACAGAAAACGAAATTACGGGGCTAAAATATCGGCCAGAAAATCAAAAATCCTGGTCTAAAAATTAAATTGCAAGTAAAGAAAAAATAATTTGTCGTTTTCACCCCCGAAAATTTGGCTCAGACTAAGTTTCCGAACAGAAACTCGGAAATAATAGCCAAAAATAAAAAGAATTCACATAAAAACGATCATTCAAATAAAAATATCTAAAATATAGGACAAAACAAGACAAATTTAGACCAAAAAGTGAAAACTTAGGGCTGAAAATCAAAAATGAAGATTAAAAAATCGTAAATTTTAACGAATAAATAGAAAATCGGCCGAAATAAAGAACATTTAGTACAGAAGATCAAAAATTTAGATCAGATAAAATAATAATATTGTTTATTAATTCATTAGGCTGTATTAAATACAGATTGAACCAGTGGCGGCTCGCGGAACATGTTGATGGTAGGGCCACCTATCCAATAATCCCCCCCCCCCCTTTTTTTAAGAAAGAAAGAATGATTGATCTTCCTGGACAAAAGTATCTGGCGAAAAAGTGTGAATTAATTCAAAATTCTTGCTGAACTTGAAACTACAGGTAGTGCCATGGCTCCTTGGCTCTATATAACGAGCCGCCCCTGGATTGAACATGTCAAAAAAAACACAATACACAACAAACCAATACACAAATACCAACAGAATCAAAAATACAGGTCAAAAATCTAAAATATAGGCCAGAATATCAAAAATCCCGATTTCTTGGGGGTATTTTTTGCCGGTATTTTCAAGTTTTTGACTTATTGCCCTGTATTTTATATTTTGTAACCTGAATATTGTTTTTTACGTATAAATTATTTTCTAGTTACGGATCGAAGAATTATTTTTGGAGCTAAAAATGGTCAATTATTTTTGTTTATTTCTAAAATTAAATAACATTAAAGTCGCTCATAATATCAAACAAATCGAAAATGTAGACCAAAAACCGAAAACACGGGCCTGATAATAAAAAGTGCAGAAAATTTCAAAATAAGGAATATTTCGTCAAAAAGAAATCAAGATTTGAAGAAAAAAAATCGAAAAACATGCTAAAAAATGTAAAGTATAGGTCAAAAAAAATCAAAAATAAAAATGCAGACCAAAGAATTAAAAATTTAACTGAAAGAAAAATTTTAGCCCCAAAAATAACAGTTGAATTACGCACGCGTTCAAGTTAAAAAAATCGAAAAATATGATAAAAAAATCTAAAGTATAGGTCAAAAAAAAATCAAAAATTAAAATGCAGATCAAAGAATTAAAAATTTAAGTGAAAGAAAAACTTTAGCCCCAAAAATAACAGTTGAATTACGCACGCGTTCAAGTTAAAAATTATCACAAATGAAATGGTGGTGAGGTATCACTGGTCCGACAGGCTTTACGATTACTTACGATTTCTGTATTAGTTTTTGAGATACAGCGCACACAGACGCAGACACGAAAAAAATCGAGGAATGGTTGAAACCTTCTCTGGGGACTTCAAAAGGGATATTTCCGTAAAAAAAAATTGAAAAAAAATTTACGATCACAATACTTTGTAACGGAGAAAATTAAAAAAAAACAATTATTCAGACACACACACACACACATAGACAAAAAAAATTCCAGAAATTGTTGAAACTTACTCTGACGATTTCAAAACGAATATTTTCGTTAATTTTTTTTTACGATCACATTACTTCGTAACGGGGAAAGTAAATATAATCAACTGTTAGATATTACGGATTATTCAGATTTACAAGAGCAATATATTACAAACTGGGTATCTGTTGAATTAATTGCATAATAAATAAAAAATATAACACGTATACCACATTTTCTTATCAATTTTGCAGATGATGTAACAATCGCGATTGTTCCTGGAATTGGAAATACTTCGGAGAGTGTCTACATCAGAACCTTCGTGCACTGGGCACAGTGCCACGGTTACAGGTGCGCCGTGCTGAACCACGTCGGGGCACTGCACAGCGTCCCTGTAACGGCGCCAAGAATTTTCAGCTATGGTAAGTTTTCTTCAACCGTGATTACCAATATTAATAAAAGTTACAACATTCAAGACTGTGAAAGTTTTATACAAAAACAGTTTATTGTTAATTTTACATCCACCCAATATTACATTGCTTCTGTGCAAAAATATCACAGATAGCAGGCGCGTTTTTCTCTTCATTTTATTGTTATATAACAACGTTTTTTTTTGTTATTACAATAACAGAGCCCTGACCCTTAAAATAAATGGTGAAATATTGGCAGTAAATTAAAAGTTAATCTAATGAATTCGTTTTTTTTTTAATAAATGGAGAAATATTGGCAGTAAAGAACAATAGTTTTTTTAAATACAATAAAACGAAATGTAGCCTGAATATATGAATATTCAACCTGTTCGTTAATCTGCAAGCAAAAATTAAGTCTTACTAAGACTATAAACAAATAATGTTTCAATAAGTTATTCAATTATTATTTAGTTATTTAATAAGTTATTTCTTACTAAGACTACAAACAAATAACTTATTGAAACATTATTTGTTTATAGTCTTAATAAGACTTAATTTTGCTTGCAGAGTTACGAACAGGTTGAATATTCATATATTCAGGCTACATTTCGTTTTATTGTATTTATCCAATGCTTTCTGCAACAAGTAAGGTTATTCCCAATTTGTTTAATAGTTTTTTTTACTAGACCTGAGCCGCGTAACTCTTTATTTAATTTTTTTGATTATGCTTTCAGGAAACACGAACGATTTCCATGAAATGCTGCTTAATCTAGTAACGAAACATCTGAACACGATGCTGGTGTGCATAGGTTTCAGCCTCGGAGGCAATCTAGTCACTAAATACATGGGGGAAAAGGACAGGGAGAAGGAACGGCCTTCGCAAATCATTGGAGCAGTCTCTATTTGTCAGGGATACAACGCTATAAAGTAAGTTCACACGCAATGATTACGATTCAGCCCATAAACAACTCCACAGACAGAAACCCATTTGTATTTTTTATTTATTTATTTATTTATTTACGGGAATTTCCCTTTATAATACAAAAAATATCTCTAAAAATAATACAAATCTGAGAAAATTATATAAACAAAATTTAAAATATAAACAAGTAAACATTGAAGAATTAGTAACTAACTTCGCTCAGGTTTATTATGCGAAGACGTTTAGCAAACGTCCTGCTGTTATTGCAAAATAGCGTAAAGTTATCTCTTTCCTGCAATCTGTTAGCCATCCTCATCAATCTCGTTAAAGGTTCATGGTAGCCATAGTTGGTTTTGTGCATTGGCAAACGGAAAATAGCCTTACTACATGTGACGGAACCAGAACTTAATTAAACTCAATATTTGCCAAAATTATTGGGCAATCAATAATCCCATTTACCGCTTTAAACAGAAATTGCAAATCTGCAATTATATGACATTCCTGCAAGGAAGAGATATTTAGTTGTGCACTGAGTTGAGCATAATTTAAAGCGACCAACGGGATATGTAATTTAAACGCCGCCAGACGTAGAAATCTATTTTGGACTTTCTTTAAGTCATCTTTTAAAAATTGTTGATGGGGAGACCAAATACAAGAAGCGTATTCTAAACCTGAGCGAACCAGTGCCAAATACAAGGTACGGATTGCATTTTTGTATTTTCGATATAAAGCCCAACAACTTCAGACCTTTGTTGACAATAATATGAATGTGAGAAATAAAAGTAAGTTTTCTATCGAATATGTCCTTAATAATGATTTTCGGTCGAAAAACACAATAGGATTATTTTTCTTAATTTGGTTCTCGTTTATCACGTGGTGAAACCTTTTTAATATCAAAGGTTGTTGAAATTCCTAGATAATGATGTAAAAACCGAAACTAGTCGGAATAAATTGTAAAATATTGTGAAACCAACCAAGTGCCTCATTTCAACAACCTTTAATAGGATTAGATCTTATTGAGGACTTTAGTACTTCAAAATTGTCATTGTTATTGATGAATGCAATTGTATTGGCCCCGTGTATTCCAGACAGTGACATCCCGCGGCTTTTTTTGGTAACAGAGGTGGCAATGCAGATAGGGATGGTTGCAGAGATCTGTATTACCACCTCTGCTACGTCAGAAAACCGCGAGCCGTCACTGGTTCCAGACTAAAGCAGATTTCAAGCATTCTTGCCGGAAATTAATTAACCCTTTCGGCCCTGGTGGTGGCAATTGCCACCGCAACATTTACATGTCTCTACTTACTATGACAATCCATATTTTTGCTGTTTATCACTAGATGTCACTTCAACAAAGCCTCAATAATTAATCAAATGAGTTAAAATTTGGTATTTATGGTCTTAAGAAGCTCCCCAACAATAATAATTAACAAATTGTTTTTTTTTTTCAAATTTAAAAATCCAGTGCTGAAAGAGTTAATAGAAAACACTTGTACTTTCAGAGGTACCCAGTATTTGCTCAACTGGCAGAACTTCCGCCGCTTCTACCTGTACGTGATGACGGAAAACATGAAGGGCATCATCCTGAGGCACAGACACGTCCTCCTGTCCGAGGAGGTGAAGAACCGACTCAAACTGGTGGAGCACGAGATCATTTCGGCGGCGACGCTGCCCGAACTCGACGACGCCTACACGAAAAAGCTGCACAACTTTCGGACGATAACCGCCTTGTATAAATGGAGTTCGAGCATCAACTACCTGGAGAACATAAGGAAGCCCATGCTTTTCATCAACTCCAAGGACGACCCCATCGTGCCCGAGGAACTGCTCGACCCAATCAAAGAATTTTCACGTAAGTAAAAATAAATAAAACACACTTTTACTTAGTTAATAATAATTGACTAATTAAAAATGTATCACGAAGTAAGTGCCGCCAACCTCAATCAGTTAAGGAAAAATAACTTCCCAAAACCCCATATTCTGTGATCTCGTTACTCTCCCTTTATTGTTCACTACTGCAAACCTTTGAGGTGAAAATGTACAGCGTTACTTGCTTTAATTTTAGTGGAGGCACACGTTAACGAAAAATCATTGAACAAAACCTGAACATTTTTAATTGTGCGTCTTTAACCCACGTTTGCTCTAGATTTAAATTGAAGGGAAGTAAATGATATGTTCTTTTAAATCAAGTAATTAAGATTTAAAAACACAGAGAGGTTAATAACCTGTCAAATGTCAATGAATAATCACTGAAGGTAATTATTACAAAATCACTGAATAAAACACTTACTATGTTTTTTACCACAATTTATTTGATGTTTTTATCATTATTGATAATGACAGTAAAACGTCGAAACGTAAGTCGTGATATGTATGTATATGAAATATTTGTACATACATCAAATAAATTGTGGTAAAAAACATAGTGTTTTATTCAGTGATTTTATAATGAATTACCACGTAGTAACGGTCGCAACCATCACCATGAGTAATTATTACAATAAAAAAATGTTAGATGCCGCTGACGATATTCTAGATTATTTTTTTTAAATAGCCTACTACATACCGTGTGTTCGATAAAAAACGGTATAGAACTGTAGGCATATCTAAGTTAATAAAGCACTGCATCTCCTAATAGAGCTTTTCTGTAAGCTGTACGGATTTTATTAACTTCTGCAATAGTTGAATATTGGTACGATTGGTCGCTTAAGTTTTCGGACCAGGACACTTGATATACTATCAATTTATTAACTTATTAGCATTCTCCGTATTACATACGATTTTTATATTTCAGTAAAGAAGAGCAACTTTTGTTACATAGAAGTGGCCCACGGGGGACACCTGGGTTTCTACGAGGGCGGCCTAATCTACCCGAACCCCGTGACGTGGCTGGACCGCGCCCTTGTGTCGCTGGTGGGCGGTCTGGTGTGCAACCACAACGACTCCGTCCTCAAGGGCGGCGCGGCGACGATGGCCATCTGACGGCCGAAGACGAACCGAAACACACAACAAAATACAGCCTCAATGTACTTAGTAAACTGGGCTCAACCGCAGCTCCCAAAATCAAACACAAAAAGCGTCTTTCTTTCTTGTGCTAAAACAATACGAGCGAGAGAGAAGGCGGCGACCTTGCAAAAAAGACTGAGCGCACTTTATTGAATTGCGAATTTCGAGTGGTGGGTGTCATGTCGTTGCTTCTTGTGAAATCAAAAAAAAAAATAATAATAAATTATATATAAACAGGGTGTGTGCGCACATAAACGGCCCTCGTTTCGTTCCGTTTTGCTCTTTTGTTTATTTTACGATTCCTCATGCAGTGAAGGCTCGTCGTAACACGGCGGTGAGGGTAGAAGGAAACGCAGTCTGTATATGTTTCTTCTGAAAGAGCATGAGCAGTTAGCGTCTCCCTCTCTACCTCACCTACAAAGGTTTACGAGTCGCCCCTGCGTAATTAACTAATTTAATCAACTGAAAACACTGAATGAAACTGTTATTGAATTACTTTAATGCAGCAGAATTTTGTGCCGTGAGATCAGAAAGTCGCAGCACATTTTCTGAAAATAGGGATAATAATTCGAGTAATATTACGTTGGCTGTCTGGAATTCTCGAGTTTATTTTGACATCTTGTGGTGTTTTGAGGTTACTTGTTTTAAAAATAGTTTTGTGTATATATCTTCCAATTTTGTCTATTTTTAGATAGATAGATTAGTAGATTATAGGTGTTCTACAAGCTCTATGACAGACTTTGCCAGATGATAGCTCTCATAATTCTAATTTTTTTTTTTGTTAATGAACAGGGGTCCGATTCATTTTTGTTTAAAAGTTACAAGCATTTGAAGAATCATAATTTTTCCAGTCAACCAGCTTCAATCACAACTAGGCTGATAAATAAAAATGACAGTTGCTATTAACCTTTATTAACAATTAACAATAATAATTTAACTTACATGAAAATCACTATAAAAATTGTTCGAAATGTACAACCTCCGCTTGAATGCAAGCCTCACATCGACGAACTAAAGATTCGGTCACTCGACGGATGTGATTTGGATCATTTCTTATTTGGTTCGCTGCGTCTTGAATTCTTTCAAGTAACTGCTGATGGGTAGTGATTTCAAATGAATCAGACCCCTGTTCACTAACAAAAAAATGTTTAGAATTATGAGAGCTATCATCTGGCAAAGTCTGTCATTGAGCTTGTAGAACACCCTGTATATCAAGAGAGGAAGTGTGTGATTTTTCCTGAAGTGCAAATTTGTTTCCTGAGGGCGAAAGCCTGAGGATTTTGACAACTAAGAAATCGTTTTTATCTCCTATTTGTGAAAAAAATACTTTATTTTACAAAGATACATACATATTGTATAAAAAATTTAAAAAAAGTAACCTCAAAAAATAAACAAAACGCAAGTGCACTGCACTGGAGAATTCAAGACAGCCAATATAATTATAATTATTACTTGATGATTATAGCGATTTTGAGAAAATGTGCCGCCAACAATTTTCGACTTTCTGATCTCACGGTTTATTACATTAACAACTTTTGAAAATATTTAATAAAAACGATTATTTAAATTCAAAACAGTCGAAACTAATTATAGTAATCATCATGTTCTACCATACAACCTAATCATTCTTCATGTAATTACTTAAAAACCCGTTTGTTTCATTCAGTGTTTTTTTTTAATCAATCCATTTAGAAGTTAAAAAGTCATACACAAGAATTTATTTCCACGTTGTGTAATAACTTCGTGCACAAATGTTGTTTGTTTCGGGGGGCTCTATGCGGCTGCGTTGTTCCGTTGATTCCAACTCTATACGCACAGAAACATGCATTAATTCCCCCCCCTTTCGCCTTTTTCTTTCTATTTCATGCTCGTTCTACTTGCAATCCACATAGTTGGTGTATCACGATTGCGGAAGAATTGATTTTTTTTATATATAGATTGTTCCAGAGTGAACTTTGTGATAATAGTTTTTAAAAAGAAGATTTACATATTAAGTTATGTATTGAAATGGCATTTATATTTTATAATATATTGTTAAATTATTCGTGTATATTTGTGTTCTATTATTTGCGACAACCTTTCACCAAATTCCTCGACTTGTTTAACCCACATTTTCCAGATATTTAAATTAAAGGAAAAAGTAAATATTTCAGAAACATATCCTATCCTATCCCACCCTCCAAACAGTAAAACCAGAAACGCGGATTTTACAAGTAATAATAAAGAAAGAAAACAAACTCGTAGAAATTGTAATTATTTTGTGAAATCGTTAATTTGGCAACACCATGGACCATAATAAACTGGCTGGATTGAAGGAATGGTCCCACCTATCACCCTTTGGTTTCAATGATATTAAAAGTACAAATCGAAGTTTGCAATGAAATTTCTACATTCATTAATGACAGGGTTGTGTAAAATCACAAAAAAAAAAAATGTTTTGTAGCTTAAGTTAAGTGGATATTAAGGGTGGTGGGTGGTCCCTATCACACCCTCCAAACAGTAAAACCAGAAACGCGGATTTCACAAGGAATAATAAAGAAAAGAAACAAATTCGCAGAAATTTTCTTTTGTGAAATCGTTAATTTGTAAGCACCTTGGACTATTATCAACTGAATAAAATAATAAGCGAATTACTGTGGTCATTTGAGGGATGTAATTTAAGTTCATTACCCCCTAGTGAGAGAATAACTCGGACTCACGGAATGATTATATCCTTCGTAAGATTTTTTAAATAATTCAAACTGACGCCGCGTACGTCAAAATTTCATAAACATTATTTTAATATCAGACGATTTTGGATAATATGTTATATTATACTCATTAGTCCCTTGGACTAATTACGTACATTCCACATTCGTATAATAAATAACTATTAATCAATGGCTTGTTATTACTCCTATATTTGATTTTAATCGAGTACATACTCTGAAATTCGGAAACCGACTCGCTCTGCAACCCGTTCTACCCGCACGCGGTTTTGCAACACCAGCGCCGCCCCGTGTAACTAGTGCCAACCTAAAAATTCCTCGGTAACTATTTTATGCAGAAGTCGCCGATCTATTTTGCTTTATCTTTGGAGCAAACAAAACCAAAAACACTCACCCAAATTCAACGCCGCAACCATCCGGATAAGACAGTCCCGTGTGTAATATGCAGTTCCTTTTCCGGATCAACTTCGAAAACAGTGGCAATCCGATAAGCACAACTTGTCCTCTGCGGGGGTTCAGAAATCAACCGTTCTGCGGTATCGTTTCCCGGCAAACGATCTGCCTTTCTCGACACCCGATAACCCGCCGCGTTTATCACAGAAACCGACGGAAGTTTTAACAATACCGCACCGCTAAACTCTTGCGAATTAAACGCGTTTGGTTTTGGAAAACCACCCGTTCACAATTCGAGATGGCGGCGACTGGCTGTTTTCGCGCGCGCTCTCGACACCACGTGGTTAGACTAATAATGTAGAGAGGGCGACACCGAACGATCGACAATAAGAATTTTTAAATCAAATAAATTAATAATTGGCACGCACAATACGACTGTGTACCTATTTTATTAAACCAATATTTAAGTTTAATCAATTTGCGGCAATTTAATAACGTAAAATAATACTGAACTAAAGGCCGCTTCACAACGACCCGGGAACGGTAACGAGAAAGGGAACCAACCAAAAGTTAAATGATATGATTCGCATGTTGACATACACAACTATTAATTAACCCTTTCAGCCCTGGATTTTTAATTATTATGTATTTGTGAGTTATGTGAAGTTGCGTAATTAAATAATTAAACAAGTTAAATTCCTTACTTCACTCGTTTATTTATAACACTAAATGTACATTTCGAACACGATGTGTTCATTTTCAATAGTTAACTATTTTCAATAGTTAACCATTTTCAATAGTTAACTATTTTCAATAGTAATAAACGAGTGAAGTAAGGAATTTAAGTGGATTTTCAAATTTAAAAAAAAAAATTTTTTGCTAATTATTATTGATGGAGAGCTTCTTAAGACCATAAATACCAAATATGAACTTATTTGCTTAATTAGTATAGGAATTAATTAGTGAGGCTTTGTTGAAGTGACATCTAGTGATAAACAGCAAAAATATGGATTGTCATAGTAAATAGAGACCTGTAAATTTTGCCACCACCAGAGCCGAAAGGGTTAACTAATTTCCTGCACAGGAACAAGAAGCTTGGTATATTTTCGTTCCTGTTCCCGTTCTCATTTTACCGTTCCCGGGTTGTTGTTAAATTTTTATTCCCTCCACCAAATTTTATTCTATTAAATGTCATTGACTCATTGACGTCGGTTTATCTGTTTTTAAGTGCGTTTTTGAACAAAATAAATATGCAATATATCACTAAAAACAATACCTACTATTTTACTACCTTATTTTACTTTATATTATAATTTGAGATGCGGTGATGGCTCGCGAGGTTTTTTTTGTTACAGTAGAGGTAGTAATACAGATAGGTACGGTCACGCAGCCAGCCGTCTAAGCAACCGACCCTACCTATCTGCATTTGCACCTCTGCTACCTCGGCCGTTACAAAAAAACCGCGAACCGTCACTGTTGAGATGTACAATATCTTAATACAAATTAGTTATTTATTTTATTGTTTATGGAGGAGGCTTCTACTTCGTTATACATGTTGTAAATATAATAAGACACTTTTACTTTGTTGATATAACACAATATATAACAATAAATAAAATTTGTGTTATACCAACAAAGTAAAAGTGTCTTATTATAGTTATTTATTTTCCATACTTTAAGTTAGGCAACTTATTGTTCCCACCTATCCACTTGGACGCTACTGTCTATAGAGCGGCACACCGTTTCCATACTTTAAGTTAGGCAACTTATTGTTCGCACCTATCCACTTGGACGCTACTGTCTATAGAGCGGCACACAGTAGCGGCTCATGGATGTTCGACGGTGGGATTTGACCGAAACAGCAACGGAATATTTGCTTCCTCTATAAAAGTAAATAGTGCGGCACTAGCGACATCTTTGGCTTTGCCCTCCCTACGGAAATCCACGAGCCGCCGCTGGCGGCACGTTCCATCATCATGAAGCGGCACGCGATCACCTATTTTCGATCACCCTATATATGTATCCTTTAATGAGTATGTTAATTTTGTAAAAATATACAGAACGGCCGAACGTAAATTCCAAAACAAAAACTGAATTAATCGTCCACGGACCGCTGTACATATGGTTGCATATGTTAATAATAAGTTCCTCTGTTTGCTCACCTAATAATTAAATGGCAATTAAAAGCCATCCATTATTATGAAGTATTTATATATGCATCATGTATTTGATAAATACGTTATATCTATCAAAATATTTTTAAACTTATTTTCAGGATAGCTGCGGCAACGCCGCGACCGCACGCCAGACGTCAAAAAAAAAAACGGGCGCCATTTTCCGTGTTTGTTTTGCGTGTGTCGTTTGGGTTTCCGCGCACACAGACGCTCTCTCGCCTATCGCATCGTCTCGCGTAAAAGGGGGCCTTTACATGTGACACGGAGTGCCATCATCATGAAGAAAGTGAAGTCATTCAAAGTGGGTGATAAAGTGTTCGCCAAAGTGAAAGGCTATCCTGCCTGGCCAGCGCAGGTGAGTTGGGCCGTCCGTCCCCCGCCGAGAATCTCGTTGGAACTGATGAAGCCGAACCGTGTGAAAACTTTTTAAATTTCAGATCGTCTCGGTGAACGGGAAAAAGTACGATGTCACGTTTTACGGAACCGGAGAATCGTAAGTTCGACCGCCGTTTTTCCGATTTATTTACGACCATAACCCCAAAAAAAATGTACGTTAATTTTTAAATTGAATGTTCCGCGTCTAATTACGTAATTGAGGTTTTTATCTTCTTCGAGTGTTTAAATGTTTGTTATTAATGGGCATTGAGGAATAGATCAGATCTTGGGTGAGTGTTTAGTTGTGTATTATTATAATCGTATAAATCATAGCCGTATAACTGGACACCAAAGTTTAGTGGGAATTATTTTCCAAATACTTGATATTGAATAATTTTTAGTTTGAGTTCTCTGCACTAATTGTGAGATAAGGATTTGGAAGTTAATTAATAATTAGTTGCCCTATTTGCTCACGTAGTAAGGTGGCTCTGGCAAATAAAAGCTATCCATTATTATGAAGTATTTATATGCATTTTCTTACTGTATTTAATGAATATGTTAATTCCATGTATAACTGGGCACCAAATTTGAGTGTGAATTATTTTCCAAATAAATATTGAATAATTTTTAGTTTGAGTTCTCTTCACTAATTGTGAGATAAGGATTTGTAGGTTATGCCTTTGTTTTTTATATTTTATTCTGTATGACTAATTAATTAGAAGAGATAAGTCTAGCATAAAGGAGTTAATAATTAGAGTGAACGCCCTCTAATCTGGCCTCTCGGCGGACGGTGATTCGGGCATCATGCTTTGTCTCCTGTGTTGAGCAGCTTAGTTTTTGTAATTTATTTGTGTTAAGTAATTGCTCGTACAGGGTGTTGAATTGCGAAGCGGGCCATGGGGATTTACATGTAAAATTTTAAATGTGTTAATATTGGCTCCCCTAATTATTTGACAGCATCGATCTTCTTACATTATTTTTAAAGGTTTTTAAGCTGAATCATTTGGTACCTTACTCAATAGTTTCCGCAGAGTATTTGCCGAGATATTTGCAAAAAACTTTTACAATTATTCTGAATTAAAAACAAGGTTTGCCATGAAATCATAATGGCCGATATTTCATTTTGTTGTAAAAAGTGACAGTTGCTGTCACATTAAGATTAACAACAAATATAATTATATTTATGACTTCGTAAATGGGGCAATCTCATATAAATTTATTTTATTTTGCAAGTTTTCTTGATTTTGTGGGCATGTTAAGACGCCGCACAGCGAGTAACATTGTGCGGCGTTCTTTAATCCAGCCCTAGATTATTTTGTGTCCAAGCCGACAAGCAATTATGGAGGCAAAAATGTTTGTGCGATTGTACACTACAGAACCACCAAGAGAAGTACAGAATTTTGATCAATTATTGAGGTGTGTAAATGTTAGACAATCTATTTTACACACAATGATTTTAATCATAATCAACTTTTTACTTGGTAGAAATTTAAAGAGTGGGAAATGAGAAACAATTTTACATGCAAAGAACTTTTTACTTGTAGGAATTTAAAGAGTGAGAAATAGTTTTTTCGATGTCATTTAAGTTTAACAATACATTGGGTCAAGTCTTGAAATCATATTTTTATTATCTCTACTAATGTGAAACTTGATAAATATTACGAGTTCATACACTCTGTTCATATTGTATTCCCACCGCAATAGGGTGACATTTTTGTTGGTAGTAAAAAAGTTGCAATGTTGCATTTTATAATATCCCTCATTCCCTTGTAAAAATATTGTTTGACAATGTTTTATTGAAATTATAGGTTAACATACTATCAAAAATATAACACGCCAATATAAGAACAAGAAATGTAAAAACAATTGTCACACACTTGAAACTTTCCAAATTTATTCAAGACTCATTATTTTTGATAATTCTGTAAAAAATCTAAATATGCGGTAACTAGATTTTGAAATAATCAACCAAGAGCAGAATCCATTGACAATTCAAAAATTCGCTTTTATTTTTGAGGGATTAAAAAAATGTAAAAACAATTGTCGCACGCTTGAAACTTTCACAATTTACTCAAGATTAATTACTTTTGACCATTCTGTAAAAAATCCCAATATTTCACAACTAAATTTTGAAATAATCAACCGAGAACAGTCATTTAAAAAATGCACTTTTAATTTCGAGTGATAAAAACAATTGTCGCACGCTTAAAACTTTCATAATTTACTCAAAATTCATTACTTTTGACAATTCTGTAAAAAATCAAAATATTTCACAATTAAATTTTGAAATAATCAACCGAGAACAGTCATTTAAAAAATGCACTTTTATTTCAGAGTGATAAAAAAAATGTAAAAACAATTGTCGCATCTTTGAAACTTTCAAAATTTACTCAAAATTCATTACTTTTGACAATTCTGTAAAAAATCAAAATATTTCACAACTAAATTTTGAAATAATCAACCGAGAACAGTCATTTAAAAAATGCACTTTTATTTCCGAGTGATAAAAAAAATGTAAAAACAATTGTCGCACGTTTGAAACTTTCAAAATTTACTTAAAATTCATTACCTTTGACAATTCTGTAAAAAATCAAAATATTTCACAACTAAATTTTGAAATAATCAACCGAGAACAGTCATTTAAAAAATGCACTTTTACTTCCGAGTGATAAAAAAAATGTAAAAACAATTGTCGCACGCTTGAAACTTTCAAAATTTACTCGAGACTCATTACTTTTGACAATTCTGTAAAAAATCAAAATATTTTACAACTAAATTATGAAATAATCAACCGAGAAGTCATTTAAAAAATGCACTTTTATTTCCGAGTGATAAAAAAAATGTAAAAACAATTGTCGCACGTTTGAAACTTTCAAAATTTACTTAAAATTCATTACCTTTGACAATTCTGTAAAAAATCAAAATATTTCACAACTAAATTTTGAAATAATCAACCGAGAACAGTCATTTAAAAAATGCACTTTTACTTCCGAGTGATAAAAAAAAATGTAAAAACAATTGTCGCACGCTTGAAACTTTCAAAATTTACTCAAAATTCATTACTTTTGAGAATTCTGTAAAAAAATCAAAATATTTCACGACTAAATTTTGAAATAATCAACCGAGAACAGTCCATTGTCATTCCAAAATTACATTTTTATTTTCGAGTGAGAAAAAATTAATTTAAAATAACTGTCACACTCTTGAAACTTTCCAAATTCACTCAAAATTCATTACTTTTGACATTCCCGGCTGCGGCGAGATTAAAATGTGAACAGGGTATAACTATTATGAATTTCTGACATTGTACTTTTTGTAAATTTTCCTTTTAAAAACTCCGAATTCATGTTTATTAGGGGTTGTTTGAAACCGGAAGACCTCTTTTATTACCTGAAGCACAAGGCCCAATTCGTGAAGACCTTGAAGCGCAAGGATTACAACGATGCCATCGATCAAATAGAGTCCGAGATCACCGAAGCCGGCACGGACGGCAATCTCGAAACCGGGGAGGACCTCGTCACCACCCAGAGCGAAACCGGCACTGGCGCCGAGTCCAAAAAGACCGGCACCGGTGGAAAGAGGAAACGATCCAGCTCTTCCGGCAACGCGGACTCTCAGCCGACGAAGATCACGAGGAAGAACTCCTCTCAGGCTTCACCGCAACGGGAGAACGACATCCAAAAGGATGAGACCGAGGAGAAAGAGGGCGCAACCGACGAGAGTAAATCCGGGGGCGATGTCCAGGAGGAAGCGAACGAAGTCGAGATGAAGGAGGCGATTAAAGAAGTTGAAATGAAGGAGAGCGGTAAGGAAGTTAAAGGGAAGAAAGATGTCGGTAAGGAGGTGAAGGTGAAGAAGGATGCTGATGAAGAGGAGGAGGAGGAGGCAAAGGAGACCGCGGCGAAGGAAAAGCCGGCGGTGAAAGAGGAAAAAGAGGAGGATGTACAGAAGGACGTTGACATGAATGAGAAAGGGTTCGAGAGTGTGGGAACTGATACTGATGAAAAGAAGAGTGACGTAAAGTTGGAAGATAGTACAAGAAAAAGGTATGCTGTTTTAATACTACCAGTAAATATACTTGGGCTTTTTTTTTTTTAATTGACACCAGATCTGGTGATTTTTTTGTAATGGTTGTAATTCTGACGTTTGTCTTCAAAATAAATTTGAGGTTATGTACCAGTAAATATGCTCGGTTTTTTTTTTCTAAATTGACTAACCAGATCTGGTGATTTTTTTGTAACGGTTGTGATTCTAACTTTTGTTTTCAAAATAAATTTGAGGTTATGTACCAGTAAATATACTCGGGTTTTTTTTTCTCTCTAAATTGACTAACCAGATCTGGTGATTTTTTCGTAATGGTTGTAATTCTGACGTTTGCCTTCAAAATAAATTTGAGGTTATGTACCAGTAAATATACTCGGGTTTTTTTTTCTAAATTGACTAACCAGATCTGGTGATTTTTTCGTAATGGTTGTAATTCTGACGTTTGCCTTCAAAATAAATTTGAGGTTATGTACCAGTAAATATACTCGGGTTTTTTTTTTCTCTAAATTGACTAACCAGATCTGGTGATTTTTTTCGTAATGGTTGTGATTCTGACTTTTGCCGTCAAAATAAATTTGAGGTTATGTTTTTCACATAAATTATTTTTTGTTTAGCTTTAAATTTGATGCATTACAGACTTCGAGAAGACGACGATGAAGCCGCTCCCGATAAAAGTCCGGTGAAGCCGGAGAAGAAGCAAACGGGGAAGAAAAATGATGAGAGGAACGGTATCGTCACCGGAGAGGGGGATTTGTCTTCGCTGCCGGAATTGGAAAATGTGCTCTTGATACCAGATATTTACTTAACCGCGCTTGCCGTTTACGTGAGTATCGCTTTATTTCAAACTGTAATATTTGATTCCTTCCCGGTGACGGTTCGCGGGGTTTTTTTTCTGGTATGGCCGAGGAACAAGAGGTGGTAATACAGATAGGTGCGGTCACGCAGCCTACCTATCTGTATTACCACCTCTTGTTCCTCGGCCGTACCAGAAAAAACCCCACGAACCGTCACTGTTCCTTCCACATTTCTGTTAATAATTGACTAAAATTTGAATATGTAAATATGAAACCGTTAATTAATTCATGTGTCCGGGATATACTGATAATTGAGTTTTGTTTTGAAATAATGTTTTACATATTAAACGCGGTTTTTCTTGTTTATACTGGAGGCTTCTACTTCGGTATACATTTTATATAATAAATAAAACACTGTTGCTTTGTTTGTATAACTTTTGAAAACTAGTCAAGGAAATAATGAATTTTCAAAAGTTATAAGGTGTGAGTTACAGAATTTTATTTCTGGGTTGGCCATGCCTGAGAGAGAGAAACATGGCGGTCATGTCTGGGATTAATTCATTTTTTAAATCTTATGACGAAATAATATGCGACATACCTCGTTTATTTCACGGCCAACTCTGAAACAAAATTTTGTGGCTGTCATGATACAAACAAAGCAATAGTCATGGAAATAATAAATTTTCAAAAGTTATAAGGTGTGAGTTACAGAATTTTGTTTCAGAGTTGGCCATGCCTGAAAGAGAGAAACATAGCACTCATGTCCGAGATTAATTCATTTTTTTTAAATCTAATTCTAGTCTCATGACGTAATAATATGCGACATACTTCATTTATTTCACAGCCAACTCTGAAACGAAATTTTGTGGCTCACATGATACAAACAAAGCAACAGTGTTTTATATGTTTGCGTCAAGTTGGCATTAAAATTTGTACTTTTTTTTACAAGTGATAATTTGTTGTAAATAATATTAATATTTAATAGATGATGTTGTACAATTTCAGGCCCAAAAAGTACGAGAGAAGGAAGACATTTTTAAAGGTAAGTTAAAGAGGTAATATTATTGTTGTAGCAAACCATGAAATTAGCCACAAATGTTTTTTTTAACAACCCCTTAACACACTTTTTTAGGAATAACAGTAAAAAATAGTTATTTCTATGGTAAGAGCGCAAAGTGATACATTTCCGCTTGAGAGAGGAAGTTTCGGCTCGAAGCGGAGCACGGAAACCTGTCGAAAGCGGCAATGAGCTTTGCGCTCGCACTATACATAAAATTTTTTCTATTACCGCTTTGAAAAAGAAACATAAATATAATTAAATATAAAAAGCAATAATACATGACTGTGGCGTGTGCTTATTTTCAGTCTGTTATACCGTGGTCAGCCATGGAATGTCGTATCCATGGTAACCGGTCAATAACAATTGTGCAAAGTGATGTTTAGATAGTTGTGAATACTTTGCTACAGGCAACGCACGGCAAAGCACTTTGTCGCTCGCTCCTCGGGAAACGTCTACTTTGCGTTGACAAATGCAAGCGCAAACGCCTGCTTTTTATATCGGTCATAGAAAAAATATTTTTCTTTATACTTGATAATAAATGTATACGTATTTGTGAAAAATATTTTTGATAGTCAAAAATTTTTTTTTGAGACAGTAATTTTTTTTTTATATAGTTCATAATAAATATATTTGGCACCATTTCGCCGGTAACGCACGTCCATGCTCGGGCGTGTGCGTTAAGGGGTTAATTCTCTTTTACCAGCGGAATGTTATCGGCTGTAAATTTATACATTGATTTATTTTCTACAGATAAGAGTCCGGACAACGGTACTTTAGACAATGAAGTGGATGAAAAAAAGATGAAAGTCGTCCCCGCAAAGTTGCAATCGGGAAAGTACGTCGGTATCAAGTTCGTTCCCAAGGACATCTCCGACTTCACTTCGGAGTACGACAGGGCGATGGATGATGAAAAATTGGCCAAGGAGACTCTGGGTAAAAAAAAATTGTTCCTCAATATCAGGGGTGGCGAAAGCGCCAACCGCGTAACTATTCCTAGTCGCCCGCCTGTGTGTACCGGGTGGCCCAAAATTGATGTTTTTATAAGCTATCTCGGTAACCTTAACCCTTTCAGCCCTGGATTTTTAAATTTGAAAAAAATTTTTTTTTGTTAATTATTATTGATGGGGAGTTTCTTAAGACCATAAATACCAAATTTGAACTCATTTGCTTAATTAGTATAGGAATTAATTAGTGAGGCTTTGTTGAAGTGACAAACAGCAAAAATATGGATTGTCATAGTAAATGTTGCGGTGGCAATAGCCACCACCAGGGCCGAAAGAGTTAAGAGTTAGACCGTCCGCACATGGGTCGAACAGAGTGCGACTCGAAGTCGAAGCGATATTTTTGCCTCTCGACTTCCTGTATAAGTAAATGGGGGTCCGCCAACGAGGCGTCTGACAATGGAACAGTAATCGATGTGATTGCGGCTCGAACTGTTTCGA
Source organism: Ocypus olens (assembly GCA_910593695.2). Lineage (NCBI taxonomy): Eukaryota > Metazoa > Arthropoda > Insecta > Coleoptera > Staphylinidae > Ocypus > Ocypus olens. Next base: position 3,823,993 of record OU343047.1, on the reverse strand, counting down.
ACGGGAAAAATCGAGCGTGACGCTTGGATTGCTACATTTAATTTTTGGATAATTTCATCCCAGAGATTTATATTTATTTTTCATTCTCGAATGTTTAACACAAACATTTTTTAAAATTTATAGTTGATGCAAAAACTGGAAGGTTTGCAAAAACCAAGGTTATTTCGAAAGAACGGCGTTTTGTAAGCTGAATAAAATTTTTGGAAAATTTTATCTCGACGATTTATTTTTAATTTTTTTCTCTCGAATGTTTACCGTTTTCAAACATTTTCAAAGATATACAACTGACGAAGAAGATGTTTCAAAAGATCGACATTTGTAAGCTAAATATAATTTTTTGACAATTTAATCCTGGCGATTTATATTTGTTTTTAATTTTTTTCTCTCGGATGTTAAACGCTTTCAAACATTTTAAAAAATGTACAACTGACGCAAAAACCTTATTTATTTCGAAAGAGCTAAATAAAATTTAACATTTCTTTCAAAGTTCTAAATTAAGCCAAACTAAAAAAAAACTCTTTTAGTAGCCGATAATTATCGTCATTTATTTATTTATTTAAAAAAAAAACGGAACATCTCCAATTTGTAAGATTGTGTAAACTTAAATATAATCTAAAACTACCTTAAATTTAAAACACGTATGTATGTACACACAAAATTAAAAATATCGCAAAAATTATACACGTAATGGTTATCTGTCCATCAACCAAGTTAAGAAAAAACAAAGTATCGTAAAAACGCTATAAGTTGGTAGAAAACGTCAAAATCGATAAACCCCTACCCTAGCACACTTTCAAGGTTAACGCGCACTAGATATTTTTTAAACTTTGAATTTTCAGAATTAAAACGTGAGATAATGCTCGGAAAGAGGGACGTCAAGGACGACGACGACGCCCTTATTCAGAACCTCAAGTGCCGCGAGAAGGACATCTACCAGATCGTCCAGCAGACCATCGTCAACTACAAGAACGCCAAGATGAAGATCCTCAACATCGAGCACGACCTCTTCGAGAGGATCATCGCGATAAAGCGCTGCCTCGGGCTGGACGAGGCGCAGCCCAAGTCCGCCATCCGCCACCTGGAGTTTATCAACGGCCTGCCCGTCATTCCGGTGATGCTCAAGAAGAACGCCCACTTCGTGGACACGATCAGGAGGCTGCGCCGCTACGTGGGCAACATACAGTGCTGGGAACTGGACGAGGAGCAGATCGAGTCGTTTGCGGGCAACGCCAAGAAGATCAGGGACCTGGCGGAGATTGTCTTCGAGAAGTTTAGGGTAAATATTTTATTTTTATTTATATTATTGATATAACATTTTTATTTTACTTACACACCATTTTAATATTCATTGTTTCAGGCTTTTTAAGCTATTGCCTTTGGCAATATTTATTTCATACATTCATATACACTCTGTTCCATTTTCATTTTTAACCAAAAAGGCTGTGGCTTAATTTTATAATTTGTTTTACACAAAAATGATCTGACAGTGAAAAAATTATTAAATGTCAGATTTCGAAAAACTTCGCCTAATTCATATATTAATAGTTATTTAACCAACAAGTGTCTTAATGATAGCAATTAATGATCGATTCATTTTCATTAATTGTTGAGATCATTAATCGCCAATTAACACACGAGTTGGTTACAAGATTTTTCCGTTGATCGTAACTTAGATCAACATTAGAAAGTAGATTAGGGAAAATCCAAACAAAACAAACAAATAAACTTGCTAATAAGCCCTTTGCAGCAATATCGGCAAAACATGCGAATAGCGCAGATTCCAAAAAATTATACAGGGTGATAAAAAAAATGCGGTAGAAAAACCCAACTTATTCAACGAAGTTATTCAACTTTATAAGTTGGGTTTTTCTACCGCATTTTTTTATTACCCTGTATAATTTTTTGTATGAAATCATGGTTGGCTCTATAGTTGGAACCTTCAAGCAAATAATTGAAATGATTTTAATCGTTCAACGTCAATCACTTGGGCAAATATAAAATTTCACCCAGACCATGCATTTCAACAAATCTTCAAATATTTCGAAAACGGCAAACAATAGGTATAGGGAGTATTGGAGTAACTCAGCTTTATTTGCTCCATATAATTCAAAAATGACAAAAAATACAGGGTGTTCCATTAAAAAAAAACATATGTTTGGTCTGTAACTTTGTTATGAGACACCCTGTATAAATTTAAATATTTTAGGGCGTGCAGCTCACTATTATACACAACTTTTGTATAAAACATTTTTCGAATTTTGACAAATAATTTGAACGTGGTTGACCGTTCCCAGAGCTTTGAAACACCCTGTATATACATTTTTCTGACGTGTATAAACCCAAAAGTAAAACATGAATAAATTTCTGTTTCTATGCTATAGATTTAATTTTTATATATATATTTTTAAATACAAGAAAACGAAATGTAGCCTGAATATATGAATATTCAACCTGTTCGTTACTCTGCAAGCAAAAAATCAAGTCTTACTAAGACTATAAACAAATAACTTATTGATTTTTTGCTTGCAGAGTAACGAACAGGTTGAATATTCATATATTCAGGCTACATTTCGTTTTCTTGTATTTATCTAATGCTTTCTGCAACAAGTAAAGTTGTTTCTAACTTGTTTATATATATTTTTTTTTTGCTAGAGTCTTTTTGATTACAAGGACGACGAGAAGTTTTCTGAGAAATTCCAGGAAGATTGTGAAATTTTTGAGAAGGAAACCGCCAACCTGAATGAAGCTCAAAAATATACATTATGTGCGGAGCCCTGTAAGTTCTAATTTATACATATTTTAATCAATCAAAAAATGCCAATGTTACCAACCCATTTTTTGTATCGTTATAGTTTCAAGGAAATCACTTCTGGACCAAATTTACAACGAGCTGAGTATTAGCAACAAGACAATATTGGACAATGAGGATTAATTAAGTAACTGGAGGGGCAAGAATTTGTATATAAACATATATTTTATTATGAGAATTCATATTTTTAATAAAGTACTTTTGCTGGTTTTCATACAAATCTGTTTTTTTTTTTACTTGGTCCAAACTGAGATTGTTTAAACTTTTGGGTTAGCAAATTATTTTGGAGGTTATGTCAAAAAAATTCAAATCAATTTGTAGGCTATGCCAATTAATTTAAATTCAATTTGTAGGTTATGTAAAAAAATTTAAATTCAGTTTTTATGTTATAACAAAAATTTTAAATTCAATTTATAGGTAATGTCAAAAATTTTAAATTCAGTTTTTAGGTAATGTCAAAAATTTCAAGTCCAAACTGATATTGTTTTAACTTTTGGGTTAGCAAATTAATTTTGAGGTTATTTAAAAAAAAAATGAAATTAATTTGTAGGCTATGCCAATCATTTTAAATTCAATTTGTAGGTCATGTCAAAAATTTTAAATTCAGTTTTTATGTTATAACAAAAATTTTAAATTCAATTTATAGGTAATGTCAAAAATTTTAAATTCAAACAAAACACACTTTTACTTTATCACACAGTGTGATATTAACTAACTAAAAGTGTGTTTTATTTAAGTGCTGCCAACCTCGATCAGTTATTTTAAATTCAATTTGTAGGTTAAGACAAAAATTTTAAATTCAATTTATAAGTAATGCCAAAAAAATTAAATTCAACTTGTAGGTTATGTCAAAAAATTTAAATTCAGTTTGTAGGTTATGTTTAAGATTGTAAACTCAATCATTGTGATTGAAAAATACGGATGGAATATCCAAGTTCAGGAAATAATAAATATAAACGGTTCTAAAAGTATAAATGATTAAGTGCTTTTTATTGTGGTGAAAAATGAGAATGAATATTTATTAACTATAAGTAACAATTTATTTCAAATAACTCCTCCGATCATCCCTACTGCCTTGCCTCCTACGATCATCCCTCCTCTTCCTCTCGTCGCGTTCCTTCAGCTCCAAGTGAATCGGCTTCTTAAACGGCCTATCCCTCCCACCGAACCTGATCTGCCCCGACTCCTTCTTGCCCCCGAAGCCCCCACCCAGTCTCCTCGGCTTCCACCCCTTCAGCAGCCTCTCGCACTCGAAATCCACAAACAGCACGTTGCCGTCCAGCTCCGTTTTGTAGGCCCTCCTGTAGGCCTCCTCCGCGTCGGCCTCGTTCTCGTACTCCAGGAAAGCGTAGCCCTTCGGAAAGCCCGTCACGATGTCCTTGACCAGGCGGAATCTTTTCAGCTTGCCGTATCGCGAGAAGTAATCCTTGATGTTGTCCTTCGTCGTTTTCGGATTGAGGCTGCTGATGAAGATGGTGCACTCGGGACGGCCCTTCACGAACCGGTTCGGCCTGTACTCGGAGTTCGTGGCCCGGACGATGGCCTTGTCGTGGGGATCGGTGTCCGTGCCGTCAATAGAGCCTATTTTTATCGGGTCGTAGGTTTTGGCGTATCTCGACCATTCTGCGCTCTGGGAGAATTCGGTGATGACATTATATTGTCAAATCTCAAAGAATAAGTTTTACAATTTGACAAATTGTAAGTCAAACGAGTTCGACAAGGCACGTACTGACTATTTGTAATTGTACCGTCAAAAATACACTGGTCAAAAAAAAAATGAAACACTTGAAATTCGTGACATTTCGACCATTTTCAAACCGCCATAACTCGGCGTATTTTCAATCGATTGTGATGAATCTTTGCGGACGAAAAACTTTGAAGTGTCTTCTTTAAAGTTGAATGCGAAGTTAACCTCTTCAGGGACAGAAACACATTTGTGATGTTAAATTTGATTTAGCTCAATACTGCCATCTCATGTCAAGCTCTGAAAGCTGCTACAGTTGCACATTTCCATGCAGATACCTCCTGCATGGTTCTACTGGCGAGATATCAATTGTTTCTTAAAGGATTTGAAACTTCAAAATTAATTTGTCGCTGAAGAGGTTAAGCGTAGCCCCTTCCACCCCCTCTAGCACTCTGTGAAAAAAAATGTTTTTTCTGGAAGCCATGTCCAACTTTGACGATGTTTACGGAGTTGGAAAAAATTTGTTGACTCGATTCACCATAAAGCCATTGAAATTTGATCAATTCCCTATGCACGACTCAAAGAACAAAGTTCCTACGACGATTTGGCACCTACAGTCGGAGACCACACTTTTTTAAACACGATTTTAACTCGATGATTCACGATATTTGCACATGCAATATAAATATCAATAGACACACTATTTAAAATAATGAATTATTAATTTGGTGAAATTTAAAATATGTTGCAGCAAATGAATGGCGATTTCAATCAATCTAAAGGATCTGAAACATTCACTAGATCTTTGCAGAAGAAGACCGTTTAGCATTGGATAGCGATAATAGTTCCTCCGATAACAAGTTTTTGGAGATGGGCTGAATGTTATAGAGGCTATTAAGAGCATCAATACCTGCACATAATAAGCGGAGGAAAACAGTTTGAATATTCTCAGAATGTTAAATAAATTTGAGATAACCTCACTTGTCGCAATCTCTTTATTACATTTATTCTCAGAATGCTCTGAAAGCACGCAATAGAAGCTAAACAAAAATATATCCGTCGCATTTGGCGAACAAGTTATTTCCGTATTATTAAAAATGAAAAAGAAATGTAAAATAAATCAAACTCACCTCTTCGCTCATATTTTCTTACAAGCAGCACTTGCTTTTATTAAATATTGAACACCTTCTTTTTCTCCTTCTTGCGTTTGGCTTTTAGACGCTGTAGACCACTCACAGTGACTATAACTTGGAAATATTGAACATAACTACAGCTAGAAAGCTTTTGAGGTTAGAATCGTATAAACAAGTTCATTTTTCATTGCATCGAAATTTTATTGTTTTTTCATTGGCGGTTCCAAGGGGAGGGCAATATTTTTTTGTAAATTTACGCTTTTATCTGTGCATTAATGTTTAAACTCTTTGTTCCGAGTCGAAAATAGCCTGAACATTCATACATTCAGGCAATTTTCGTCTCAGAAGAGTATTTAAGGTAAAAAAAAACATTTAAATTAAAAAAAAACGAAATATAGCCTGAATAAATGAATATTCAACCTGTTCGTAACTCTGCAAGCAAATTAAGTCTTTTTGAATTTATTTAATGCTTTCTGCAACATGTAAGGTTGTTTCTAATTTATAAAAAAACATTTAAATAGAATAAAATTGTAAAAGAGTAAATATTAATTAAAAATATTCTATTGATTCATTATTGTGAATGGCCATATTAATTGTTCAGCTTTATTAGGAAGCCTCAATATCCATGTTCCGTCTATTAGTACTCGGAGCACATTTCTATTTCGTGAAAATTTTCAGCGGTAGAATTATGGGTGAAATAAAGCTATTGGCAGAATGGTCTGAATATACTACCGTGGACAAAAAAAATGACACCCCTAATTTTATCAATGTAAATATGACTTTTCATTTGACAAACCGGCAAATGTCAATCTAAGCTCTGGCACAAAATCAAAGCATGTTGGGAGGCAATACCTTTTTAGATTTACTGTATTGCTAGTTATAACTGTCACTGTCAGATATTAAGGTTACATAAGTCAAATTCACAACACTAAAAAATAAGAAATAATAGACACATGACAAATTAGGGGTGTCATTTTTTTTGTCCACGGTAGTATAACAGTCTTCATAATTATGTTTAATATTTCCTTTCCTGCGTTCAAAAAGTTACCATGTTCTATTGATTTGTATTTATTTTATAATTGAGTTGTGTTTATAATTATCATTGATTTTCTTTTATTTATTGTTTACTCTGTGTATTTAATTTATAATACAATTGGTTATAGAAAGGGTGTACTGTACATTAATAAATAAATGTGTAATCTAATCGCAGAACCTAACCACAAATTATGTATTCCGTTTATCATTTGGAAGAGCGTTTGCACTGCCGAAAATATAATACCAGTGTTATGTCAATTTAAGCCATTATATTTATTACCACCTTTGTGAAATCCACTGTCAGAGAACAATTAAAAATAGTAAATCCGATAGCATGAAACACTTCGAACTTCTGGTTAATCAAAAAGATTTTATTTAGCTAATAAATAAATTTGAGACCTCACTCGTTGCAGCAGAAGCATTAAATAATTTCAATAAACATGCAAGTAGCTACTTTCGTGTTTATTGAAATTATTTATTTAGCAGTACCATAGACTAATGATCCGTAAAAAATAACCGGTTCATTGCAGAGTTTACCCCTGTAGTTCCAATACCCACCCACAGGTGGCTGGAAACTTAGACTCACACTCCTAGGATGCAAATAACTATTAAAAATTAATGTTTATTTCCCCCCAGTAGTTTTATCTCAAGATCACAGAACGGTCATTGATGGGGAAACAGAATTTCACAACTATTAAAAAATTAAAAAAAAAATTACTTTATGGAAATAAAGAATAAATTTTAATAAAATAATAAACACGCTTTATTACTAAACCTCTATACGTAAATAAATTATTTAGACATAAAATCCTAAGCGATAAAAGAAAAATGTGCACATATTTATAAGCAATAAGAAATAATAAATACTGTAAAGGATATTTTGTGATAAACACATTACCGTTGTTTTCGGAATATACTCAACCTCCTCCCCTTCGGACTCACCGGTATATTCTGAAAGAAACACCACTTTTAATAATGCACACAGACAATAAATGTGTTTATTATTCATTAGACAAACAAAACAAATAGAGTGTTAATAATAAATATATAAGAAGTTAGTGCGGTATCGATTATTCAATAGTGGTAACAAAGATGCCGGCAGCCACGATAGAGAAGACACACAAAGCGTTTTTGGTGAAGAGCCAAATTCGCGAAAGCAGGAGACGTTTGAAGCAACAGAAACCGTCAACCGGGACGAGCGCTTTGCACAATCTACAGCGAATTTTCGGGTGCACACAGACCACAGACCGCCGTCGACCGTTGCAAAACCTCCAGGGTGTACGTGCAGTGCGGTTGCCTACCTCAGAGCATTCCTTGCTGCTGTTGCGGCTGAAGAGGGCCTTCAGGCGCTTCGGCGTCGTCTTCTTCGGGGGATTCTGCTCGTTCGCGTCCCGCAGCGCGTCGTTGTTGCCCTGCAGCGAGGGACGGCCCCCGTTCTTGCTCGGGGTCGGCGGGCCGGGTTTCTTGTAGGCCGTCGTGCCGGCGTCCTTCTTCTTCTGTTTTTCGTAGGGGAGGAGCCGGGTGCTCATGCTGTCGTCGAGTTCTATGTTGCCGGTCTGGATCAAACGCAAATGTTGTTAAACTTTTACTTGAAGAAAAAATGGTTGAGGTTACCTTCAAGTCGTCTTCTTTAAACTTTCGTGGATTTAAGAACTGCAGCTCCGCCGGATAGGAGGACTTCAGGTGCGGTGGGCAAAGGGAATTTCTGTAAGCGAGTTCGGATATCCTGGAGGAAGACTCGGTCTCCGATGCTGGAATGTTGCATCTGCCTTCCTTCAGATCGGCCAGGTACTTGTTGTTGAACATTTCGGCTTCATCTTCCATTTCCAAATTTGCTGTAAAATTATTACGTAAGCTACAGACTTAATTTTTTAATATAATTATTAGTAACAAAAATAGTAAATAGTTCTGGATTGGTATCAACAATTACTATTAGTTGTGTAGTGGTTATCCATGATTACTAGGTAAATATTAGGAATAGTAGACGAGTGATTTTTTGAAATTATATGTTTTTAAAATAATATTAATAATATGTATTTATTCCATGGATTGTATTTACATATAAAAAACAGTATTTTTAAATAGTTGTGTTTATACATGCAGATTTTGTCTGTTTTTAAGACAAGTAACCTCAAAAAACACAAGATGTCAAAATAAACAAAACACACGTGCACTTCACTGGTGAATTCAAGGCAGCCAATATAATATTACTTGAATGATTATAGGGATTTTCAGAAAATATGCTGCCAACTATTTACAACTTTCTGAACTCACGATACAAACAGCATCTCATTCGAACTATTCAAAGTTTCAAACACTAAGGGTCAGTTGTTCAATAGCAGCTGAAACCTAGCTTATCTTAAACTCAGTATAAATTGTTTTAAGGTTATAAACTGCCGTTTTTCAGTTATCTTTAAACTGTAATTGAACAACGCTGTAAGTAATAAATTCAGGGTTTAATGCTAAATTTCGCTTAAGCTGTTATTGAACAACCGGCCCTAAAACTAACTATAAATTACCAGGTGTCGATGTAATACTAGTTCTCCTGCAGATGCGCACTTCCTCGATAACGTCCATCCCGGCGATATTTTTGGGCAGAGTCGAGTACCGTCTCTCTTCCATGGCTCTGTCCTGGTTCAGCGTGCAAAGACTCTGAGTGCTGCCTCTTCGCAGCATGCCCTTAGACTCCCCGGGATTGTACAAGTCCAACGGGGCGTCAATCTGATAATATTGCTGATGGGCATTCGATCTCTCGGATTCCATCATCATCACCTTGAGGTTCGCCTCGTGCAAGTGTTCTTGCAGTTGAGAAATCTATTCATGAGATAAAATAAAATGTATAACCACAGGCCTGTCATAATAATCAATTTAAGTATCCCATTTTGTTCTCGCCGCAATCAGGGTGTTTTTTGTTTTTATATTGGCATGTTATTTTTGATAGTGTAGTACGTCACGTCTGACCTTTTTGTACTTATATACGTTGCGTTTAATTTTTTGACTCATTACAATAGTAATTATTGAAGTATGCTGTTAACCTATAATTTCAATCAAAAATTGTCAAATAATATTTTTACATGTAAAATGCAACATTGCACGACACATGCAATGGTTTAACCAAATTGTTAGTAACTTTTCAACTACCAACAAAAATGCCTACTGCGGGAAGAATAAAATGTGAACAGAGTATACACGTTTAAAGTATTTCTGACAATCCATTTCAAGCATTGTAATGAAATTTGAAACGAATAATTGGGGAAACGGTGAACAGATTCTTTATAACCTCACCCAGTTTTGAAGGGTAACTTTAGAATTGTAAACGCAAACTTTCCTATCCCACTTTCCAACCCGTTAAACACGCTCCAAAAATTCTACAAACAAATTCTTTTGTCAAAGCAACGATAAACCATTTGATTCTTCTCTTATCGGTTAATTAACAATTGTGAAACCTGCATTTGTGTTCCAAGAACTGGAGGATAGGATAGGGCCCGCCCACTGCCCTGAGTTTCATCTTAAACCTAACCAAGAAAAATATCCTTTGATTAAAGAAACTTCTCAGTCAAATCAATGAAGTTTCAAAAGTTGCAAAACCATCAATAAAGAGATTCTGAGCTAAGTTAATGTGGAAACGAAGCGAGGTGGGTGGGCCCTATCCTACTCTCCAACGCGTTAAACATGCCCCAAAATTTCTACAAACAAATTCTTTTGTCAAAGCAACGATAAACCATTTGATACTTCTCTTATCGGTTAATTTACAATTGTGAAACCCTCTTTCTTGTTCCAAGGATTGGATGGTAGGATAGGGACCGCCCGTCCCGCTTTGTTTCCACTTAAAACTAACCAAAACAATCAGTCAGGTCACTGAAGTTTCAAAAGTTGCAAAACCACCAATAAAGATATTCTGGGTTAAGTTAAAGTGGAAACACTCTCCAATTCGTTAAACACGCCCCAGAGTTTCCATTAACAAATTCATTTGTCGAGGAAACAAAACATTAAAAATTGTTCGCTACTTCTTTAAACCATTAATTAACAATTGCAAAACCCTCGTTTGTGTTCCAAGAATTGGTTGACACTGCAATTTTAATGTCATTTATTTATTTACGACGCAATCTTTTTTATATATCATTTATCTAGAATTTTACACAATAGCTATTGTATGACCTGTGTAAAACTTTTGTTATGCATTATTATTATTATCATTAATTTACTTACATTTTGATCCTTCTCCGTAACCACCTTAACGACCTGCTTATCGACCTCTTCTCTGCACAGTTGCACCTGTGCAAAAAATCAAACGAAAAATAAGCGAATTGTAAAAAAAAAATTACCATCTCACCATCTTATCCTTCATTTTCTCCAATTTAACTTCGTATTCCGCTCGGACCTCCTGCAGCCTCTTGCTCGCCTCGCTCTCTTCCTTCTCCTTCTTCAGCAGCCTAAAGTATTCGTCCCTATCCCTGCTCCTTTTATACTTGAGCGTGTCGATCTCGGCCATCAGCTTGTTATTCTCTTCGAACAACTTCTCGAAGGACTCCTTAATCGAGTACAAGTTGCTGAGCTGCATGTTCCTCTCGTCCAAGAGCTTGCGCAGGGTCGCGTTTTCCAATTCCAGTTTGGAATTCGTGCCCAGCACGCTGCTGTACGCCTCGCGGACTTTCTCCACCTCCTGTTTCACGTGGTGAATCTGTTCCAGTTGCGAGTTACCGTTGGATATTTTGCACCGCTCGAATTCCCCGAGTAATTTCTTGTATTTCGAGTCGTATTCCGCGATGATTCTCTCGTGATCCTCCTTGGCGTGTATGTGCTGCTGCAGCAGTTTTTTGTAGTGGACGTCGGGGTCCGCCGTAAACGTGGAGCCTTGCTCCAGTTTCTTATTTTCTTCACGTAATTGCTTAACTTTTTTCTCGTAGTTGTTTTTAGCATTCTCCACCAGAGTGAGACGCTGTTTAATACTCAAGCATTTCTTCTTCCAATCCTCATCTTTAACCTTTTGCAACCCCGCGGAAGTCGGGCATCTGTTCTCCTTCAAAATACGCGTTTTCGAATCCCCTTTAGCGTTCAGCAACTCGATGGATTTTAAGAACGCTTTCAACTGTTCAAGGGTGTTATTGACATTATCTTTTAGGTCATCGAGTTTATCCAAAATCTCGGCAACATCCAAATCATCAAATAAGCCCCTCCAATTCACAGGCTTTCCATTTAGAATTCCGCTTATCGTCTTTTCGAAAATTTGCGTGGTGTTCAGGTTCACATTATACGCCATCTTTGAGTACCGATTGAACTGTTTTTGGATATCCTCAACGATGACGTCCAGAGAGTGTTTCTGCTCGTAGTGCAACTTATGCTGGGCTTCCGTGACGAAAGCGGCGCGAATCTGCAAACCGATGTGCGCCTCCTTCAAACTGAAAATGGCGTTTTCCAACGAGTTACGTTCGGCTATAATCTTATCTAAATCTTTTTTCACCAGCTTAGCCGCGTCTGAAAACTCCTGGTATTGCACGAACACTTTATTATCTTCCGCTTTCTGTAACAAGTCGTCGTATTTCGTTTTCAGCAACTCGTGCTGCGTTTTTAAATTCCCCAAACACTTCAGGTCTTTATCGTTCTCTTGTAACAGGGTGGTTTTTTCGACGTGCAAGGAATTGTAGTCTTCGAGCAGCTTTTCCTTCTCGGTGATTAACGTTCCGTTTGATTTTTCAAGTTCGAGCAGTTTCTTGATGGTGTTTTCCTTGTCTTTTTCTAGGATTCGTGCGACTTCCTTTAACTCCCTGGATTTGGTGAAGACGTCGATTATTCGCATTTCGGTTTCTTGTATCATGACGTCTAGAATGCCATCGTCGTTGAGTTCGACTGGTCGTTCTTGTATCAGCGAGGATAGTTTTTCTATGCCGGATTTTAATTTTTTGTTCATCGCTTCGTAGCTCTCTTTCTCGTTTTTAAGATCAAGAATTTGCAGCTCGAAGAATTCCCTGCGTTTCTTCTCCTGTTCGAGGGCCGATTGTACTTCCTTCTTTAAAGTTGTTTCCCGCTCGAGCTTCTTTTGGATTGCTTCCTTTCTAGACTTTTCTTGTTGTAGAATACTTTCCAAATCTAAATTAGATTGTTTCTCTAATTCCAGCAAAACTTGTACTTCCACTTTTGATTTATTTTCACATTCCAAGCGTTGAAGAAGGCCGTTCTTAACTTCGACGTGTTCCCTGATGAGCTTCCTTTCCATTTCCTGTAATAATTTCGCCTGTTTTTCGACGAATTCTTGGCGCGCATCGTTCGCTAATTGCAATTCCTCGCCAGTTTTCCCGAGCTCCACCTCCAAACGGATTTTCTCGCCAGCGAGCGTTTCAAGCTTCCCCACTTTCTCCCCCAGCTCCCCCTGCAATAAAGCAACGGTGCTGTCTTTAGTGGTCAACAGGGATGCTACGGAATTGTACTTGATCCGCAGCTCTTCCACCTCCTCCCGTTTCTCTTTGATCGTTTCCTCCGCGATGCGTTTGCCCTCGTTTACGTCGTGCAGTTCGGTCTTTAATATCTTCAGTTCTTCGGTGCTGTAAACGATTTCCCGCTTTAGCTCCTCGTACTTGCTCTTGATGTCTGTAAAGTTTGACACCTGCTCTTTGATCTTTCTGTCGTTGTCTTCTTCAATCATCTCCAGTCGGAATTGCAGCTCGCTTTTCGCCTCGGCCGTTTTGGTTAGGTTCGACTTCAAGGTGTCCACCACTTTGTTGATTGCTTGAATTTGAGCGTCGTATTCGTGTAGTTTTGTTTGGTTTTCCGTTAGTTCGTTGGATTTTTTCTCTAGGAGATTTTTCGAGTTTCTGATGGTGATGTTTAGGGACGATATCTCCGCTTCGTGTTTTGTTTCCGCCGATGATTTTTCTTCTTGGAGTGTTTCGTGTTTTTCGTGGAGGTCTTCCAGCATTTCTTTTAGCTTTTTCTTGCCGGTTTCTAGGATGTCGTTTGCGCAGGTTAGTTTTGTTATCTTCATTTCTAGATCTTCTATCTGTAAATTTAAAAAAACAATATTGGTCATGTTGACTTTTTTTGTTCAAGTCCTAAAAATATTAATTATCAAAAATGCATTCAAATTTTTAAGGAATTCAATTATGTCTGTATTTATTTTTCTTTCGATTTTTTTATTGTTAGACCCATAACAAATAGATTTTTTTTCCTGATTGAAACAATATTGAGTGATATTGCCTTAGTTACGATATGTCATAACACACTAATATTTCCCTTGGGAAATATGAAGTGCTCATATTTCCCTAGGGAAATATAGACATCAAACAATTGTCATTAGGAGCTTCTCGCAAGAATTGTTTTAATTGCTCTCGAGACAACACCTCCGATTTCTTGTGAAGGTATCCTTTATGGATTTTACAGCTTTGGATTTTACGGGAACCAAACATTCACGGTCTTTCATCGCTTGCGTTAACACATAGTTTGACATTTCACCAATTTATGAAACAACGCAAATACCAAAACAAGTCAACCATGATATTTACAAACAAGGCCCTTAGCAACGTTACCAATCCGATAAATTCAAAAATTTACAATCCAATATTTTCTCATTTACAGAACAATATTCTTCAATCAGAAAAAAACTATTGATTAGAACACGGGAAATATACCATTCATATTTCCCTAGTTGTAATAATAGCTATATTTTGTACTTTATATTTTCATATTTTCTGGCGGAATTCTAGTGAAATTAGGTTGGCTATCTGTGATCAGTTGGCAACACTGGTCTAGTCACTTTTTACACTGTCAACCCAACAGAGCCATCTTAGTTAAAAATAAAAATGTAACAGAGTTTACTTACCTTATCATCTTTTTCTGCAGAAATTCTACTGTGCACTTCCTTATCACTCTCAATTTTCTTATTCAACTGCCTCTGTTCGTCCTCTAATCTCGTAACATTTCCCTCGTATTCCGCAATCTTCATATTCAGAGCAACGATTTCTTCATCCTTTGCATTCATCAATACCGCATGCCCCGATTTCGTGGCTCGCAACAACTCCTCGAAATCCGCAATCGTACTTTTCAGGATCTTAATATCCACCTCGTGCTCCTCGCGCTGTTCCTCCATGAGCCTCACCGTCTCCCTTAGATTCAACTGCGTCTTACTCAAGGACAGCTCGCTTTCCTTCAACAAATTCTCGTGCTCGATCTTCAGATCCTTGTACTCGCTGAACTGCTGGTTGCTCAGAATCAACGACTCGACCTTGAACACGAGCTCGACGCGCTCCTCGATGACCGCCTCCAGGTCGTACTTGGCCTTATCGAGTTCGGTCTCGATGCGCACCCGGCTTCCCCGTTCGGCGGTCAGTTCCGTCGATAATCTCTCGATTTCGGCTTCGTACTTGGTTTGCTGCTGCGCCAGATTTTCCAACTCCAGCTTGTACTGTTCGGCCGCGGCGATGAATTCGTTCTCGTACGACTCCTTCTGTTTGACGAGGTACATTTCGAATTGCTGTTTTTGGGAATTCAATTCCTCCAGGGTTTTCTTGCACTCGGCGTATTCGTCGATGACTTCTCTGTGTCTGGTGTCTAGATCGTTGAATTTTTCAACCATACCTAAAGAGATTAAGAAATAAGAAATATTTAAAAAGGGGATCTCCAAAATTGTAGAAAAAACTTTGAAATAAGACATAGATGTTGTTCCCAAACAGTCAGATTAATTAATAATAATAGTAACCAAAAAAACAATTGTCGCAAACTCTGATGGTGGATTTAACAAACATTTATTTGAGCCAGGTTTTTCGTAAGTCGCTGCTATATTTTCAGCTGGGTAAACGTTCTTATGTCTGTCACTGTCAGACATGGAATAAATTTTTGAATCGTTATTGTTTAACTGATTGAGGTTGGCGGCACTTACTTCGTGATACATTTTTAATTAAATAAAACACACTTTTATTGTTTACATTAGAAATGGAGCCTGAGAAGAGGATTTACGGTAAAAACTACATTGAAATAGAAAATAATTTGTTAATATTGAATTACAATATGTGTAATGTAATTGCAGAACGTAACCTCAAATTATGCATTCCGATTACCATTTGAAGGATCGTTTACAAAGCCAAAAATATATTACCAGTGTTATGTCAATTTAAAAATTGTATGCAACTTTCTATTGAACTTTCTCCAAGTACCATAATTTATCTAACAAGGGGAGGATCAGATGTGTGACTCACCGATTTCATCCATCTTTGGCACACGTGTAGGTCATGACTAGGAGTGTAACAGGTGCAAGTAATAGGGTGCACTATTCAGCCGTTTTCGAGAAAAAATGGTTTTTTAATTTGTTATTCATTCGTATGTTAATGTACCTTTTGCGTTAACAAACATATACCGACCTTTTGGCGCATCGATAAAACCTCCGATTCGTAGCCGGAAGGTCGAAGGATCGAACCCCATTGTAGAAGAGTTGGGTTCATTCAGTTTCTTTTTATAGTTTTTATAAATCCATGTGTATTTAAATATCTTTTTTTTTCTCGAAAACGGCTGAATAGTGCGCCCTATTACTTGCACCTGTTACACTCTAGTCATGACCTACACGTGTGCCAAAGATGGATCAAATCGGTGAATCACACATCTGATCCTCTCCTTGCAAGACTAGACAATTTAATTTATTGAATTCATATTTTAAATGACTATTTGAGAATGATGTATATAAATGGCATCATTTATTAATTCTAATTAATTTGATTACAGAAAATTTAATACTTACTGTGAATACTTTCAGTTAAACAGGTGATCTGCGAATCGCTCTCGATCTTTAAATCCCTCTCCGCCTGCAACGTATCCGTGTACTTATTAACCATCTGATTCAGTTCCTCTTTAAGCGAGCCGACTTCCTGCAAAGCGATTATCTCCTTGCACCTCAAATCCCCCATTTCCAGCGTGATGTTCTCGATTTCCTCGTTCAGCTCCTTGATGTGTAAATCGTGCTCCAACCTGACGATGTACCGGTCATCGTTGGCCTTCTCCAGCTGCACCTTCGCTTCTTCCAACGCCAACTTTAATTCCTCGATTTCTTTGCTTCCGGTTATGTGAAACTCCAACAGATTCTCGATGGTCGAGCTCAGATCTTCCTCCTTGACGCCCAGCTGCCTTCGGAAGGAGTGCATGTTGCCGTCCAGAACGTCGTATTTTTGCGAGAGATCGATTTTGAGCTCGTTTAATATGTGTTTCTCTAGGTTGATGCTGTCGATTTTTTGCGAGAGGTTTTGGCTGGTTTCCTTCATCTGCTCGATGACGGTTTTGGCCTCGTGTTTTTCGGCAGTTAAGGTTTCGGACTTTTCTTTAAGTTCTGAAATAAATTTGATAACAAATATTATAAAAATAAAGACTCAGACTTTTCTTTAAATCCTGAAATAAATTTGATAATAAATATTATAAAAATAAAGACTCGAACTTTTCTTTAAATCCTGAAATAAATTTGATAATAAATATTATAAAAATAAAGACTCGGACTTTTCTTTAAATCCTGAAATAAATTTGATAATAAATATTATAAAAATAAAGACTCGGACTTTTCTTTAAATCCTGAAATAAATTTGATAATAAATATTATAAAAATAAAGACTCGGACTTTTCTTTAAATCGTGAAATAAATTTGATAATAAATAATGTGATAAAAATAAAGATAAGTCAAAAAGGAAAGAGTTTAGAAGATAATAAAAACACAACATAACACTGATTTTCTGAAAATTAAGCAACGCCAAAATGAGCATCAGCTGTATTCTCGTGAGATTATTTCGAAATCTAGTGAAAAATCTATTTTGACTAAATTTAGAAAGTCTGCAGCAGTTGTTTTTATATTTTTTTAATTTTCGGAAAATGTCAAAATTAACAAAATGTACACTGTACTGCATTGAAGATTTCCAGACAGCCAATATAATTTTACTTGAGATATTATGGGCATTTTCAGAAAATGTGCTGCCAACTATTTTCAATTTTCTGATCACACTGTATAATAACTTAAATTTGAACACAACGTATATATTTTGCGAGATCAGAAAGTTAAAAATTAAAAATAAATTATATTTTCCAATTATAACATAAGAACTTACTTTTAATTTCACCATCCTTATTCTGCAACTCCAACTTCAACGCCAGAAGTTCCTGCGTCGCTTTCGAGTTAACATCATCCTTATACCTGCACTCGTCTTCCTTGGAACACAATTTTTCAGCCAAATCCATGATATCCCCCTGCATCTTCTCGCATTCCACGATGTACCCTTCCTTTTCCGCTTTCAGAGTTTCAAAGTAGCTTTTCTGTTCGGTTAATTGTTGCTCCAGCGCCTCCTTTTCTCGGGCGTACCCCTCGATATTCCTGTTAAGATTTTCAACGGTCAAATCTAGGAGATCGATTTTCTTCAGCATCTCTTCGCACTGCCTCTGGTATTGTGCCTCAATTTGCGCCTTAAGCCTCGACAGATCATCGAGTTGGGCGGTTTTCGTATTGTGATTATCTTCGGCTATTTTCAAATCGGTTTCCAATGTGTCGATTCGTTTCTCGTGAGCGATTATCGTGGACGAGAGAGAGGAGATCTTTTCGATGTGCTCGCGGTTCTGTGCGACGTATTCGTCGCGGAGTTTATCCAGTTCGGATGCACCTTTCTGAATCTCGGCATCTGTAATAGTTTAGTAATTTATTAACGGATTCACCATTTTACATATACACACAAAAAAAAATGTACATGGTGACTTCTTTTTTCGATGTTCTCTATGGGGATCTCGGAAACTATAAGAGTTGAATGGGTGAAGAAGTGCAGTGCGAGCCCAATAAAATAACACTTTCAAAGTTTTCAGAAAAGTAAAGGGCAACTAGATATTTTGAAAAATGTAAAGTGTCAATTTTTTCAAATAAATATATCTCGGTTATTATGGCAGATAGAAAAAAACTGTAAAAGACAAAGTTGTAGATAATTTTACGCAGCTTAATAAAATAAATTCAGAAAATGTTTAACACCATTATTTTCCGGGATATGACGCAAACTTACATTTTTTTAAATGGAAACCATAGTTGGCTATGACCTCATTCAAAAGACTATTTTTTTCTCTTTAATCCGATATCACATATGACATTGTTATTTCTAACAATAAGGGAGTTACAGTCATTTGTAAGTTTTATTATAAATCAAAAAATAGTTAGCCATGAAAAAGATGAAAGTTAAACAAATGCAGTTGTTTATAACAACAATAAAATAGTGCAGTTATTATTTTTATAGATAAACAAAGTATATACAGATTATCAAAATAATAATAGGATCGTTTGATCGAAACTGCACTAATAAATAAACAGTGTGATATTAACACATTGGCTGCCAACAAGTTTTTTTGTAAAATGTCAACAAAAGTTTTCTTTGTTTTTAAGTTTTATTTTATAAAATGAATATGAATATGCTTATTTAATTCATCTCGTGACTGACAGCTCTAAATGGTAAGTTTAAAATAGGCACTCACTGTCAGTCATCGGTGACAGACGTGGCCCCATTGGAATACTTCAGTGGTCAACGTGTTAACTAATTGTAATTAAAAGTGCGTTTTATTGAAATAACAATAACAGTTATTTCTAGGATCCACAACTTATCTGTTTTATTTTAATTTCAGGGTTTTCCATGCAAAAATTCCCGTTCTTAGTGACACCACCGAACTTCCGTTAGTTAGGTTATGTTTTAAGTGCTGCCAACTATTTTGACTTTTTGATCTCACGGTGTACTGCTGCTATTAAAACAATAATGCGATAGCAGTAAACTAATTATTTTACTCACCTTTAGTTTCCCTCAACACCACCAATTCGTCCTTCCTGGCCTCGTTCTCTTCGCACATCCTCTGCAACTCGCCGTACTGCACATCCAACTCCCCCTGCAGGTTACTCTCTATACTCTTCAGCTCCTTGATCAAAACTCGCATCCTCTCGTCGTCCGAAATCCTCGTCAGAATCTCCTCGTCCCTGACCCTAACCTCCTTCGTCAAAACCACATTTTCCCTGCTCAAATTCTCCACTTGCGCAATCTTCTCCTGCGCGTCCGCCTTTAAACTTTCCAACTCGACTACAGTATCGTTCAAATCATCCACCAACACCAACAGCTCTTTAATTCGTCGTTCCTTATTTTCCGCACCGGCTACTAGCTCTTCGTTAATTTTCTTGGCCGTACTCAGTTCCGCGTTGATCCTCTCAATGGTTTTAGCGTCCGTGCACCTGTAATCAGTTAAAACGGCGATATCGAGCTCCAATTTTCCGACCAACTTTTTGCAATCGTTTTCAGCTTCGTTTTTAACTTCCAATTTCTTCAAGAGAACATCGAAAGCGTCCAATTTATCACCGAAACTGATCGCCTGCTCGCCAGAAACGAGTTCTTCGAAGCGTTTCAAGTTCCCCTCGATTCCCTCATCCAAATTGGTGAATAATTTACGCAAGGCCTCGTGTTCAAACTCTTTCTGATTGTACTTTACGATCGCCTCCTCCAATTCAACCTGCAAGGCTTCCGATGCGTCTTTCAATTTGTCGTAGGAATCGTCGCGTTCGCTCAAGTTGCTTTCCAATTCCGAGTGGTCGGATTGTAAAATTTGAAGGTCGGTTTGTAGACTCGCCACGAGTTCATCGCGGCGCGTCAGGGTGTTCTCTCTGTCGGAAAGGGTGCTCTGTAAAAATTCGAGTTCTCCCTTTTGGATTACATTTTTGTCGGTCAGCGTTTGGATGTCGTCGGCCAAGGTTTTGTTGCATTGCTCGAGGGTTAATTGGGATTCTTTAAGGTCTAAAATCTATCGGAGAGAAAACGGAAGTTGAATAAACAACCAGTTCTTTTTTTTTAATTTAAACAATTACACACTCATTTTTTTTAGTTTCTATTTTGTCTAATGGTGTACTTAAGAGTCTTAGTATCAAAAGATTATGCAATTTTTTTCTTATATCTTCGTGACATATTTCAACAATTTACCAATGGGCCGTAATTTTTTTACACTCCACACAGCATGGTGTAAAATGACTGTAGCGGAAAAACTGTGTGTACCACCACTAATAATAACAAATTCCATAGATGGCGCTAAAGGGGTAATTTTTTTTTAAATTTATCTTTCTTTTCTTTTTTTGCTTGTCGCCACATGACCTGGGCATGAAGAGGTTAACACTCTCTGTATTTTTAATTTTCCTGTTATTATAAGTAAAGGAAAGTCGACTAATAATAACAAATTCCATAGATGGCGCTAAAGGGGTCATTTTTTGTATATTTTGGTTTTAATTTTTTTGCTTGTCGCCACATGACCTGGGCGTGGAAAGGTTAAAACACTGTGTATTTTGAATTTTCCTGTTATTATAAGTAAAGCAAAGTCGACTAATAATAACAAATTCCATAGATGGCGCTAAAGAGGTATATTTTTGTTTTCATTTTTTTGCTTGTTGCCACATGATCTGGGCGTGAAGAGGTTAAAACATTTTTAATTTTTCCTGTTATTATAAGTAAAGGAAAGTCGACTAATAATAACAAATTCCATAGATGGCGCTAAAGGGGTAATTTTTTGTATATTTTGGTTTTCATTTTTTTTGCTTGTCGCCACATGATCTGGGCGTGGAAAGGTTAAAACACTGTGTATTTTGAATTTTCCTGTTATTATAAGTAAAGCAAAGTCGACTAATAATAACAAATTCCATAGATGGCGATAAAGAGGTATATTTTTGTTTTCTTTTTTTTGCTTGTCGCCACATGACCTGGGCGTGAAGAGGTTAAAACATTTTTAATTTTTCCTGTTATTATAAGTAAAGCAAAGTCGACTAATAATAACAAATTCCATAGATGGCGATAAAGAGGTAATTTTTTTTTGTAATTTTTGTTTTCTTTTTTTTTTTGCTTGTCGCCACATCACCTGGGTATGAAGAGGTTAAAACACTCTGTATTTTTAATTTTCCTGTTATTATAAGTAAGGGAAAGACGACTAATAATAAGAAATTCCATAGATGGCGCTAAAGAAGTAACTTTCCCATTATTATAATTAACACAAGATCGCCTAATAATAACTCACCTTTGACTCTAATTCTTCGTTCCGCTCCTGCAGCTGCCCAAAATTTCCGCTCAAATCGGTAAATTCCAGCTTCACCTTGTCCAGGCCCGTCTCCAGCAAGATCGACTTCAGCCTCGCCTCCTGAAGGTGCGTGCTCAGCTCGGCGTTTTCCTGCCGCACCTCCCTCAGCTGCACTTCCACCACCGAGTGCGCCAGGTCTTCGTAGCAAACGGTCGAAGTTTCAGCTAAGCCTTTCTTGTCTTCCAGGATGTCCGTGTACGAGCACTCCTCGTCCGATTTGCTGCCGCGCATTTCGTCCAATAGAGCGGACAGTTCGTTGCAGTTGATTCTCAAACTGCTCAGCTCCAGCTGTTGCTGTTTGTACTGTTCGGTGATGGTTTCGTACTTGGTTTCGGTGTTGATGGCCCTGTCTTGCCACAGGCACGCCTCTTCTTCGGATATTCTTAACTGAAAAAATTTTTGAATTATTGTTTCGCCATCAAAGGGCAACGGAGAACTGGTTTTGATCTTGGTTATCTCATCAGAGCAGTATATACGCTGATGGGGAAAAAGTTTCTGTTAGGTTGGGTAAAGTTTCTGTTGAGTTAGGTTAGTTAAAGTTTCTGTTAGGTTAAATTAGGTTAGGTAAAATATCTGTTAAGTTAGGTTAGATTAGGTTAGGTAAAGTTTCTGTTAGGTTAGATAAAGTTTCTGTTAGGTTAGATTAGGTTATGTTAGGTAAAGTTTCTGTTAAGGTCAGGTTAGGTCAGATTAGGTTGGGTCAAGTTTCTGTTAGGTTAGATTAGGTTGGGTAAAGTTTTTGTTAGGTTAGATCAGATTAGGTTAGCTTAGGTAAAGTTTGTGTTAGGTTAAATTAAGTTAGGTTAGGTTTCTGTTAAATTAGATTGTGTTAGGTTAGGTAAAGTGTCTGTTGGGTTAGATTAGGTTATGTTAGGTAAAGTTTCGTTTAGGTTAGATTAGGTTAGGTAAAGTTTCTATTAGGTTAGATTAAGTTAGGTTAGGTAAAATTTATCTTACATTAGGTAAAGTTTCTGTTAGGTTAGGTAAAATTTATCTTAGGTTAGGTAAAGTTTCTGTTAGGTTAGGTAAAATTTATCTTAGGTTAGGTAAAGTTTCTGTTAGGTTAGGTAAAGTTTCTGTTAGGTTAGGTTAGATTAAGTTAGGTTAGGTAAAATTTATCTTAGGTTAGGTAAAGTTTCTGTTAGGTTAGGTAAAGTTTCTGTTAGGTTAGATTAAGTTAGGTTAGGTAAAATTTATCTTAGGTTAGGTAAAGTTTCTGTTAGGTTAGGTTAGATTAGGTAAAGTTTCTGATAGGTTAGGTTAGATTAGGTTGGGTAAAGTTTCTATTAGATTCGATTAGGTTAGGTAAGATAACTGTTATAGCGACATCTATTATCTCAAGTGTGCACACATTTTCCTAATTGAGTAGGAGGTAACCCACAGACAAATTTTTCAAATTCATAAAACAAAAAGTGCAATTTACAATTGTATCATGTTTGAAGATAATATTTACAAACAATAGAGTAAAGAAACATATTCAAGTTATTTACCTTTTTGGTAACTTCATCTTTCCCAGTCTGCAGTTCTTCGAGTTCCTCCTGTAATTGGCCGATGTATGTTTGCGAGTCGAGCAGCTCAGCTCGCAAGAGCTTCTCAATCTCCTTCATTTCTCTTGGTTTATGCGGCGGTGTCCGGTTTTCCAGTGCTACCAACTCCCCGTGAAGTTTGGAGATTGTTAGCGCCTTATCGTTGATCTGTTGGTCTGAAAAGTAACAAAAAGTTTATAGCATTTTTAGCACCGAAATAACTGTATTCGTTATTCATTGGCTTTAAAACACAATATACAGGGTGTTTCTAAATTGACGCGGAAAATTTTGAAGGGTGATTTTTTAGCAAAAATTAAGGGAGGTCTTTCATATAATTTTTTGTTGAAAACCCCTTCCTCTTCAAGTTACAGCCCTCTAAAATTAAGGGGAAAAAAATGTTTTCTCTGGAAGAATTTGTATGAATAAAATTTGGCAGATAACTGCGAGAATTGGAAAATGAGTTCAAAGATTAAACCAACTTACTCAACCGTTTAATTTTCTCCTTATGCTCCTTCAGCTCCAAGGCGACGTCCTCCTTCTCGTACTTCTCCATCTGCAGCTCGTGCCTCAACCGCTTGATCTCCTTGTCCTTCTCCTGAATCCTCCCGCCCCTGCTCGCGGGCGTCTTCAGGAAATCCTGCAGGGGACTTTTCCCCGTGTGCTGGTTATCCCCGGTGGCTTGCCACTGGTACACCGACAGGGGAGTTCCGTGCACCAGATCGGCCGAAACGTCGCTCCCCATCGACATGGTTATCACCTTCTCCAGCTTGACCGGAGCCGTGTTCACGCCGAAACTTTCCAAGAACGAGCGGATTTTCAGTTGAACGTCGCTGCTCAATCTCCGGCAGAGGGGCGAGGTGAGCCTCTCGCGCCTGTCGTAAATGCACGTGTAGTGCATCAAAAGGGAGCATATTATGACGAGCTCGTGGTTTTGCAACGAGGAGAGGGTCGACGGTCTCACGGACACGTCCAAGTTGGGGTAGTGGATTCTTGTGAATTCCCATAGCTTCGGCAAGGTTTGTTCAGCTGGTATCACAGATTCGGTTCTAAAATGAAGTACACGGTAGTTTGAAGTTTAACATTATAAGAACTATTTTTAAAATTTCATATATTAAAAATATAAGAAGTTGTGAGGAATATTTTCGAGTAAAATATAATAAACAATAACGATTCAAAAATGTATTCTGTGACAGACAATGGCACACGGCTGAAAATATAATACTGGCTTACAAAAACCTAGCTTGAATAAATGTTTGTGAAATGCACCGTAAAAATACCAGTAAATTTTGTTACAATTCTATTTACTCCACAATAACATTGAATGTAGTTCATGAAAAATCTGGAAAGTTAAACAAATATAATTAAATGTTACTTACAATAGCTCCAGAATATTTGTGAGGAAGTCACAGTTCCTTAGGTCAGAGATGTTCTGCAGTTGCTTTGAAATGGTCAGACAGTTGGCCTAAATAAAAATTAAGAAATTTTAGGCAATTGAAATTTTTAAAACAGAAAAAATTACTAATTGAACCTTCCATTATAATTTCTACCCAGAGTAAACAATTGTTTACGATGTTTATTTCGAGATTTGTTAATTTTGCAAACCATTGGTAATTTTATCATTTGTATTTTTTTTATGAGTCTCAACTACCATATGTATAAAAATTATTTAGATAAACGGTGGCTATGTATTTCGGAACGTACGTTGCAGGTTTGATACGTCGCATCACGTCTTCGCCACCAGTTGTTCAAAGTAATTGACATAAAGTCAACAACGTGCTGAACTAATCTAAGACCGTGATTTTGTTTATCATGGCCATGCCTTATCTAAATAATTTTTATACATATGGTACTTTCACACATCACTCCTGATGTTTGTATTGATTTGTAAATGCCTTATTAATCCAAAAATGATCATGAGTGAAACTCAAGTACATCTTCTGCCAATAAGTATCATCACTGACTACAGATGGACCGATAGATTTTTCGGTGGTGTGCCATCTGCAGATTTTCTGTGGCGTCAATCTGGTAACCCTACATAAGGGAATTGTCTGGTGTAAACGATTTTCAAGATTTATATGTCAAAAATAAAACTTTGTTATAAGTTCCGGACAAATTTTCTAGCCAAAAAAATATATATAATAATAGCTAGCTGTTACACATGCACAAACTTATACATCTGAAGGATTTCATGATCGAAGGCCAGTTACACAAACAACCTAATAAATACCCTATAACTCGACTAAACAGTATTAAATATCCTAGTTCAAGATTGCCCTCAGTGCTCGACGGCTGTGGCTAGGAGCAATTCATGTACAAATCATTGCTTACGATTACTTCCAATAACCAGCGAAATTTCACCGTACAAAAATCAAAACTGAAACTCATATTTTCTACCCCGAACGTTCATTACCATAATTTTGCGAAACCAAGAATAGATCCCAGAAACCGTTGCAAGCGATTGTTTAAACAACATACGATAACCATCAAATAATTCTGGTGCCTACACATTAAAAACTCACCCATTCAACCAGCACGGCTTCCCACTGCTCCAAACACTTTTTCAACTCCTGGTCGCACATGTTGCAATAAAAATGCAGTAAAAAACTCACGGGAATGAACCGACACCGGCGACCGTTACTTTGGAATGGGTTTGAAAAGCTCAACGGACGTCCGATCAGAGTTGCCAACTGTTAATATTTAATTCCGCCAGACAGCCAACCTCCGCTAGAACGCCGCCAGAAAATATGAATATAAAGTACGAAATAAATCAATTATTTTAACATAACGTTCAGCAGTTAAATTTAACGTTTTGCGTACGAACAATGAAAAAATCGAAAGAAAAATAATTACAGGTAAGAACGTCTACCTTTAAAACTAACATTAATTTTTGATGTGTTAATTTTTCCATGAATACAATATACAGGGCGTTTCTAAATTGATCCGGAAGATTTTGAAGGGTGATTTTTCAGCAAAAATTAAGGGAGGTCTACCTTTAAAACTAACATTAATTTTCGATAATGTGTTAATTTTTCCATGAATTATGATTTTTTTTAATTAAGGTTTAAAGTTTCTGCTTTTTCTCTTGTAAAATATATGTTTTAAAAACCAAGTTTAAATTTAAATTGAATTAGGCTAGTTTTCTCAACAATCCAACGTAATTATGTTAGAAAATCCGCCAGCCTCTATAACGCAATTCGGATATAGCGGATTTGAATGTTACCTGACCATAGCTGGACGAAGAGTCGACTCCCAACAAAGAGTCATTTCGCCCACTTCTAGTCTGAAGTGTAAACATAACCTCCAAGTTTTAAAAAACATTTATGTAAGCACGTACCATACAATAAACATAAATTGATTTCGACTTACTTGGTTTATTTATCGCATCCATAGCAAGATGCAAGAAATGATTGTTGTTCAGTTTTAATACACTATTAAAATATTTTCTTGTCAAAATTTAAATTTGTTTTAAACAAAAAAATGTTTTCAGTGTTGCCACGCTCAATTTTTTTTATTTTATTTAAAGAATTATTGATATAATAAAAACACTTTTACTTTGTTGCAGTAACGGTTCGAGGAGTTTTTTTCTGGTACGGCCGAGGAACAAGAGGTGGTAATACAGATAGGTAGGGTCAGTTGCAGAGACGGCTATCTGTATTACCACCTCTTGTTCCTCGGCCGTACCAGAAAAAACCCCGCGAACCGTTACTGCTTTGTTGGTATAACACAAATTTTTATTGTTGACTATAGTTTCGGCAACTCAGCTTGCCAAGTGTTATGTTTTGATAAGCTGAAATATTTTTTTAGATAGTGGGTAGTCACATTGTAGTTTACTTTTGAAGTTAAATGGATTTGAAAAATAAAATATGTAATTCATGTATGCCTGAAGCCGTCAGGCCCACTTATCGTAGAATCCACATGACGCCTTTAGACTCAATAAGTCTCTCGAGTGAAAAGAGAACCCGTGCATTCAAAAGAATCTGAAACATTGTGTGGAAGTAGTCTGGAGCGCAAAACAATTTTCTGTTTCTGCGGAATTCCAGTCCGAGGTGATGAAACTAGAAAAATGACAGTTTTTTTTAAGCAAATTTCTTCCAAATTTCAAGACTATATTTTACATGGATGGATTTGGTATTTGATACTCTTTAATTCTGTGCGAACAAAAACTTACTAATTTGCAAAGGTAATGAGGGGTAGGGAAATTTTTAATTTCCGCAAAATCTGAATTTATCGTAGCAAAGAGAATAAAATACTCTACAACTTTTATATGAACCATTTTTTCACATCTTGTACTTTAGGAGAAATTTGCTAAAAAAAATAACTATAATTTTTCTTTGAGGAGTGGTTTCACCCCCTCCGACTGGAATTCCGCAAAAGCAGAAAATGGTTTTGTGCTACGGATGAACTACTTTACTTCCACACAATGTTTCAGATTTTTTTTAATTTACCAGTTCTCGATGTTCCCTTGTAACTGGAGACAAGTTCAGCATTCTTCGTCGAGTGCTGTATTTCTGGAGGAATTGAATTTTACAAAACATGGAAAACAACATAACTAACATTAAACAAAATTATTTTCATGACTAATACTAATAAAATTAGGGAACAAAATTGGAAAGGATAATTCTGAAATATCTTCAGGCGTAATTCATAGAGTAAAGAATGATTGGATATCTAATCTTGCTTCATTGCAAGCACTTATACTATTGTGTGAGCCACAAAATATTGTTTCAGAGTTGGCTGTGAGATAAATGAGGTATATCATGAGACTAGATTAGTTCATAAAAAAAAAGAATTAATCTCAGACATGGCTGCTATGTTTCTCTCTGTCAGGCATGGCCAACTCAGCAATAAAATTATGTGGCTCACACCTTATAATATACCAAAAACGGATGTAGAAAGTAATTAATGCTGGAGACGAAGGTTAATAAAAACTCGTCGACAATTCTTTTTATGGAAAAATGGCACATAGTATATTATGTACGTATTGTATATTACATATAGTTGATAATCATTTGAATGTCTAGATGAATTACCTAACTTATATCTTCATCACGCAATATTTTTATCTTATATACTTTTTTCTTTATAATATACGTAAAAACACATCCGCTTAAAATGTTTATACAATTTTCAATATAAGCTTTACAGGGATTTGTATCGTTTCTCTTTCTGGCTCCGAGTGCGTACGTCTCTCGAATGGAAAACCGAAGAAACGGAGCTTTTTTTTTGTCGGGTCGGGGAGGCAAACGCGGCCGCCGTCAACTATAAAAATATAATTTCACGACGAGTTTAAACAATTTACAAAATCCGTGTGTATGCGTGTGTGTGTGTGTGTTTGGGGGGCGGATGCGCGTTCCCCCCTGCCCGACCGCGCGCCAATATCCGAAAATTGGCTGCCGGTGCTGCTGCCAATGGTAAATTAATCCTGCCGAAAGTAAAAACTAAAAAAAAATCAACACTGGTCTCGTTCCAATATACTATGCCTTCCAGCTAATGGATTTTGAGAATATAAAATTTTTACAACGAACTGCGGATCCCCCGCGGGCGGCTTTTAATTATAATTATTGTTGCTTATCTTAATACTGAATACATTCCTCCGTTTTGTTCATAAGCGGCTTTTTTTATTTCATTTATGAGCGCAAACCGCCGCGGGAACATCCACCAACAACTAATGAAAACAATAATATAAATAAGTCGCTAAAAAAAAAAAATAAGTATCTAAAATATTACATTCGTATCAATTAATCTAGGAAATAAAATAAGCTTAAAAGTATGTATAAGCTAAAATTAACTTAAACATGTAAAAATAAATTTAAAATCCATTACAATCATCGTACTTAGCTTTTTTTATAGTTGCACTCGTGTTTCTTAAGCCTAAGAAACTTATTTAAGTAGAAATTACATTCTTTCAGAGGGACCTCGGGCCGGCACCCGCCTGACGGCGCATAACCTCCAAATAAAACATAACCTTAAATTTACAATAGCAGTCTTGGGTGGGGGCCCGCTCGAGGTCGATTTGAACTATATACAGAGTCGGAATACTGGCGCTCACTTGATGGGGCTCCCTTCGTGCACAACTTCCGACGGCGTGAATTTTAGAACGTTTAAATTGAGGAGTTAAGTCGAGTTAAGAAAATTGAGCTTGTGTTAAAAAATAAATACATTTTTTCGAACGTTTAAATCGGGGAGTTTTTCTATAAAAGTTGAGCTTGTGGTATTAAGTTGAATTTGTTAAATAAATTGATAGTTAATTGATAATTGTAATAATATAAGGTGTACTTCCAATTATGTGTTGTTTGTTGCTTGAAACTGGTACAGAAATAAAATATTACAAAAAACTACACATAATTGGAAGTACACCTTATATTATTCCTTCATTTCTACATACGTTTCATCAATTAACTTTCAATTCATTTAGCAAATTTAAGTAAAATAGAAATATTAGAAAGTATACTTATAGATCACTTCAGTTTATAGTGAAGGCTAATGATTTATAAAGAGGTTGGTCAGAGGAATGGCTGTGTGCGGGTTACACTCATTCGATGAGCAAAATTTTGAGCCGCATTCAACTCTTCTGTAAGTGGCCTCCTCAGATATCATTTGCCATAAAATTAATCATTAAGAAATTAATCATTTTGATAAGGCAGCACTGAAAATAAATTCATTATTTTCATTTCAGGCATTATTATTTTTTTTAAGGTTATAGAAATTACCTGTAATGGGTTTATTGTTTATCATGTTTTTTTTTAAATTTCAATACACAATATGTAAAGAAAAATACATTTAATGCTTCACGAGCCCTCAAATGAAATCATCAAGACATTGATGCCCGGCAGGACAAAGTTGTGAGACCCGGCTAACATTTCTTTTGGCAGTCTTAAAAAAGATTTTGACCATTTTAAAAATTGATACTTTTTAAATGCCACACAAACATTTGCATTTACCAAGTTTACTGCCATCGTATAATTAAAAAAAGTGTCTATCTATCAATTTTTGAATAACCATGAGCTAGCAAGAAAAAAATATTGAAAATGTTTTGAAAAAAATGACTGATTGTGCCTGTTTTTTTTCGTTGTTTCCCTGGGCACTCACACCAAGTGAAATTTGTGACTTGCAGCAAAGCCACTGATGCAAAAATTACTGCAGAAAGAACAGGAGTGAAACAATTGCCACGAATTGCATATGTTTCATCCATTTCTGGCAAATAAACTGCCTCATCCATTACTTGATGCAGGTGAATGAAATTTATAATTAATAAAACATTTGTAGCCTTAAGTTAAAAAATTAATAACAATGCTGAAAACAGATTTCAGTCGCAAGAAAAATATTTAATGAAAATTTTGTTAAAGCATAATTTCATCAATTAATACCCAGTTATAGATTATTTCTACTATCTGTCTTTTATATACATGCATATATTAAATATTTTAAATTATCTACGATGGTAGATGCCTGATTGACTGTAAACAAGACCATGGGCCAAATAAAAAAAATTTAAAAAAATGATCTACAATAGTTCCGTATAACGAGATACCTGATTGGATGTAAATTAAATAAAAAAATTATCTACGATAGTTCCGTATAACGAGATACCTGATTGGTTGTAAATTAAAAAAAAAAATTATCTAAGATTATTTTTAGTAGCTGTCAAAATTTTGTCAACTTAACCCCTCAATCATCCTCTGGAATGTAAAATAAAGATTTCTGCGGCAGTCGAAAGTCGAGCACGGTGACCCGGTTCGCGTGCGGTTTGCACCATAGTAGCGGCGTGTCTTTATTTAAAATTAAAAAATGGCAACGACGTTTTGTTCGTGAGACATTAAGTGGACCTACGAGATCTACAGAAGCATCATTTGGCACTTGCGTAAAATTATAACGATAATAATAATAATAATAGAGAGACGTGTTCGTGTGTGTGCAAACCGCACGCTGTCTCGTTTAGTAGTAAAGCCCTCAGCAACAATTTCACATTATCCCTCTCTTTCTCTCTCTCTCTCCATTCCATAACGAATCGTTACAATCAATAAAAATTTAAACGTAAAGTACAGTATCACTACTGAATGTTTTTTTAAAAAAATATAATATAGTTTATATGCATGATGTCTGATGCGATGAGAATGAATGCCGTTTGTACGAACGTGTGTGTATATGTACATTTTGGAGCTCTCTCTGGGGGGGCGGGGATGGGGTTCTGTGTGTGTGGTGGGTGGGGACGGGACGCTGCGCCGTTAGCAATGCTATTGCGGCTGGCCCGGATTGTGTGGCAAGTTCGGCGGCGGGCCCTGCAACAAGACACCCTTATTAAAAACACGGTTATTGTTATGGGGGGGCGGCGCTACGCACAGGTATGGTGGGGTAGTGAGACGTCGACAGCATGTGGTGTGGTCCCCCCGGCCCCAGCTTGGGCCCGTCCTCGGCCTTCTCCTCCTCCCGCCTTTTCAGGCACGCCGCTTTTGGATTTAAGTTTCGTTCTAAAAAAAAAACAAAATATTAGTTAGACATTTATTTGGCAAAAATTTACTGTACATTAATTTTACACATTATACGGAAGCCAATTTGGTTAGCGGCCTGCAGTCTTTCGGCCTTTAAATATACATTATCGGATGAAATATTACAGTTACTACATGCTCGGTTAATCTGCGAGAACTAGTGATTTGATCAAACAGGACGAGAATTTGTCTGAACCAAAAAATTCTTCAAGTGTTTGATCATAGTCCGGTATTATAAATAATAGTGATACAGTAGAGTGTTGATAATCCGGATTAATTGTGACCGGACCTTCTCCGGATTATCAAAATTACCAAAAAAGGTCTTTTGAGTTCATAACAAAAAGAAAACGTGCAAAAACCCTTAATAATTCACTTTAGTGGTTAAATAATTGCAGCAGATAAATGGAACTGTTAATTAATATAATCTTATAATGTATTTTAATGAAAGAATATGCAATGCACAATATAAATGTATTCACTTCAATTTTATTTTCACTGAAATTGAATACGGTTTATCAACGCTCTACTGTTATATTATTATGGAAAAAGTAAATTGCTCCTACATATTTGATAAAAGGACCTTTATTGGCATATCCAAAACTATTTACAACCTCAAAAACTATACTATACTACTCCTACATATCTGTATGTTACTCACCCCTAACTTGTTGTTCTAACGTCATAATAACCTCCACGGCCATATTCAGAATACCCAACTTGGTCTGAGGTTTGTCGGTCTTCAGATGCGCCATGCACATCCTGCCCAGCTCCTTCAGCGCCTCGTTTATATCACGAATCCGTATCCTACACCGGACCGACACAAGAAAACATTACTCGATTATTGGCGTGCGATCGACAACGACGGAAGCACGTATGAATATAGGCCATTG
The DNA here is from genome assembly GCA_910593695.2 of Ocypus olens. Lineage (NCBI taxonomy): Eukaryota > Metazoa > Arthropoda > Insecta > Coleoptera > Staphylinidae > Ocypus > Ocypus olens. The sequence continues at coordinate 3,791,352 of OU343047.1, read as the reverse complement.
CAAAAACTGAATTCAACGTCTAAAAAGAAAATGATAAGAAAGCGCACCTTTCCCTGGCATTATTAGCCTGCCTCCGTTCCTTCTCTCTTTGAGCTTTAATATCGGGATCTAAGTCACCCTCTTCCGTTTCATCTGCACTGGAACAACTAACGTTTAGGTTGTCAGTACTTTGTTGAAAAAGGAAAAAAAAAAACGGCACCGAGTCGTTATTGTAACAATAAACGAATGCTTTTTTTCTATGTAATAGCACGCTCAATTGGTCGCAGAGAAAGTTTGGTGAGGGTTTATAATATGCCATTTACGGTTGGTATTATAAAGGTCAGTTAAATGCATTAAAACTGAATTGTCAATTCACCTTTATAATACCGGCCCTTAAAGAAAGATGGCCCATATTCAAAGTGCACTAGATTATTTTAATAAAACATATGGTGGGTTAAAGGGTGGCCGATTCGCAAGCAACAATGTTATACAAAATGTGTAATTTTTACATAACATACGCACTGGTGAATTTGGGCCAATCCCGATTAATTTTCTTAGGTTAGGTGTGTAAAAATGCGTGCCATTACATACCGTTCGCGGACATTGTTGGCCTGCCTGCGCTCTTTCTCGCGTACGGCCTTGTTTCCGGGATCGTCTGTCTCTTCTTCATCAGTAGCACTAAACAATTTATTGTTACAGAACAACTCATTTTCACACACGACATGTGTTAAATCTTGCTGGTTTACACTTACTATCTCCTGGCACGTTTGCTGTTTTTGGAACCAGCGCCGCCGCTCGTCGAATTCGCCACGCTCTCCACGGAACTCGAGGGTTTGGTGTCGCTGTCTGGAGGTTCTTTACGTTTCTCTGTAAGGAAACTCTGTCATTACACTAAATTATTGGGCATACAGTGACCTACTGTTATTGTACGCGGCCCTCTCCACTTTTATGGACTCGGTCAGGTGTGTTTCTGGGGGGGCGGGCGCGTACCCGCTCAGGGAGGTCATCTGTGGGCCGCCTAAACTCGGCGGCAGTCCCATACCGAGCTGTGATTCCGCGTGGTTCCGTAGCACATTTATGGCATCGTCCAGTCTTTCTTCCATCCGCGTTCCCTACATAATTTACGGTATAATTTACACGCGTATGTAAAGGCAAAGCCCATCCGTTTTATCCTAAAGGTTGTACTTTAGACGGACATGTAAAAGTGAAATTGATGCTGGCTGATGTATTTGAAAAACTCAAATACATTTTGGAGATATTAATTAATACAATTTTAAGTGTAATTTAAATTTACAATGACATCTTGCTCATATTTAACGTGTTCTAAAATAATCAACACAATTTGCAATTCTGTTAATTTTAGTTCAATTTAATTAACCACTTCGAGCTCATGTAGCTTTGATTGGGCTATAGCATAATCCTGAAAAATTACTCTTTGTTATTGTTACCCTTTTCTACGAAATATTATTCCACTGTCACAAACTTACTGGTTTATGCAGAAATATTAAAAAAATATTTCATAGATGGCGCTGAAGGTGTAATTTATGTTGGAAAATATTTTTGTTTTCTTTTTTTTGTTTGTCGCCACGTGTGGCCTGAAGAGGTTAAATAAACAAAAAATCAAATGAAAGTATAAAATAAATTAGAGACGTTACTTGTTGCAGAAGCATTAAATAAATTTAACCCTTTCGGCCCTGGTGGTGGCAATTGCCACCGCAACATTTACTATGACAATTCATATTTTTGCTGTTTATCACTAGATGTCACTTCAAGAAAGCCTCACTTATTAATTCCTATACTAATTACTCAAATCAGTTCAAATTTGGTATTTATGGTCTTAAGAAGCTCCCCATCAATAATAATTAACAAAAATTTTTTTTTTTCAAATTTAAAAATCCAGGGCCGAAAGGGTTAATAAAGACGAAATATAGCCTGAATATGTAAATATTCAACCTGTTCGGGATTCTGCAATATTTAAATGATAAGAAATACTTTAATGCTAAATGATAGTCGATTTATTACATTCTGGTGGATTTTTTTTTGTAGTAATAATTAACATTCTCATAATTTATACTACGATTAATAAAGCCTTATTTAATTATTTTTTCAAGAAAATCTAAAGCACAACCTGGATTATAAAACAAAAGGACTTTACATTCTAGTATCGTTTAGCCTATTTCCAAAACATTTACGTAAATAAAGTAGAAAATCGGACTTACTTCAGCGTGAGTCCTTAGGAAGCCGATGGCATCATCTAAGCGTTGGGCTTCGGGAGCGGGGGGCTTCACAAAACAAAAAATAAACACCATGCAAAAAGAAAGTGTACGAAATGAAAAGTGGTGGGGGGTGGGGGTGGATGGATGGAGCCGCTAATCTACTAAACAAGCCGATTCAAAAATCCAGTCAAACGAAAAAACACCATCCGCCGCTAAATTCAAATGAGAGAGTGTGTGGGGGGCCCGTGACTACTGTCGTCTTACCATGTGTAAACCCTGAGGTGCTCCGCTGTTCGTGACCGCCTGCGTGTAGTGCGGCGAGTGTGAGGCGTTGTGGTTTGCCAGCCATCCCGACGGGGCCAGCGGTGGCGGTGAACTGACTGGTGTTGATGGGGCGGAACTATAACTACTGGCGCTCGCTTGTTCTGCTATTGGGTATATCTAAAAAAAATTACGGTAAAACTTAAAAATGACTGTAACTCACTTATTTTTTTAGAAATAACTATGTTATATGCGATATCGGATTAAAGAGAAAAAAATAGTCTTTCAAATGAGGTCATAGCCAACTATGGTTTACGTTTAAAAAAATGTAAGTTTGGGTCATATAATGGCGTTAAAAATTTTCTGAATTAATTTTATTAAGCTGAGTAAAATTATCTACAAATTTGTTCTTTACAGTTTTTTTTCTATCTGTCATAATAACCGAGATATATTTAGAAACACTGAATAAAACACTTACTATGTTTTATTCTGTGTTTCTATAATGAATTACCACGTAGTAACGGTCGCAACCATCACCATGACGAGATATATTTATTTAAAAAAATTGATACTTTTTACATTTTTCAAAATATCTAGTTACCCTTCACTTTTTGAAAACTTTGAAAGTGTTACTTTATTGGGCTCGTAAAACTGCACTTCTTTGCCCATTTAACTGTTTCTCTATCACTTATAGTTTCCGAGATCCCCATAGAGAACATAAAAAAAAAACTCGCCCTGTATAAAGAAATAAAAAATGAGTTTCGGACTAATAAAGGTAGAAATGCCAAAGTGGCGGAATCTATTACCCGAATGTTGTACTAAACTCAATCTGAGTGGCGTAAACACGGACAGATGTAAGAATATGACAGTATTTAATGTTAACGCTAATAGTTGAAAATATGTCCAAAGTCAAATAAAAACTTACATTCTTTTCAATTTCACAAAAGCAACTTTGGGGTGGTTACGTCTGACTCGAAGGGTAAAAACAGAAATTGTACACTAAAAATACCCTATTACAACAATGATACTTACTGCGCCTAATGCTTTATTAATGCCGTCTGTGTGGGGTGCGTAGGGGGGATTCGTGGGCGGCGCCGTGGTGGCCGGGGTCCCATTGGCACGGAATGAAGACATCGGGGGCAGTCCCTGCCCCTCTGTTTCTGTGGTGAGGCCGTACTGCTCGTACACGGGGTACGCCGTGCTGTACGAGTTGGGCCACTCGCCCACCGAACCCGGCGTACCGTCTCCACCGAGGTAGTACCCGGCACCCGTCGTGGGGGACGTGAACCTGGGTGGGTCATGACCGAACTCGTCTGAACCGTACTGGAAAAAAAAATCAACGTGAAAACATGTACTGTATATACCGTGAGATCAAAAAGTCAAAAGCAGCTGGTAACTAACGGAAGTTCAGTTGGCATGGAAAACCCTGAAAGATAATTATAACAGCTTGATAATGAATCTTACGTGTTAGGTGTGAGCCACAGAATTTTGTTGCCGAGTTGGCCATGGCTGAGAGAGAGGAACATGGCGGTCATGTCTGACATTAATTCTTTTTTTTATCCAAGTCAATTTAACTAATCTAGACTCTTGACGTAATAATCTGCGACATACCTCATCTCACAGCCAACTCTGAAACAAAATTTTTTGGCTCACGCGATATTATTAATAGTGATCATCGGTTTAAAATAGGCAAAATCGACAGATAAAAACTGTTTTTAAAACAATTAACCTTAAAAAACCACGAGATGTCAAAATTAACAAAATGTACACAGCATAGACAGCCAATATATATATATATTTTTTAAATGTAGGGATTTTCAGAAAATGTGCTGTCAACTATTTTCAACTTTTTGATCTCACAGTACAAAGCTGAAGCCATTATTTTGCTTGAAAATTAATCAAAACACACTAAATATTATTATTCTTAACAATATGAACTACTAATAAGTCAATTTACATCGTGGAAGTAAAAACCACAATCGATAGCCAGTTACCGATTGTTGCTATTACTACTATTTCAACAATGTAGTGTGAAAAATGTGTTTTTACTAACTATAACGTCAAGGGATAACAAAACTTGACAACTAAAATACAAAACCGATGAAAACCTACCGTCTTTACTAAATATATTGCATTTTCATTCGTAATGATCTCAAGAAAATAATTATAGTGATGTAATTAAGGAAATATTATTTTATTACATGAAACAGGTGTGCGCAAACTGGGAGGCACGACAATATTCAAGGGGCGCGGCACATTACAAGAATTTTTGTGTTTTTATTTTGCATATTTTCATGTACATAATTATAAAAACCTTAAAATGCTTTTATTATTATTTAGTTCTAGGTTGGATCTTTTTTTCACCCATAACTTGGTGCCAAATCGTCGTAGGAACTTCGTTCTTTGAGCCCTGCATAGGGAATTGATCAAATTTTAATGGCTTTATGGTGGATCGAGTAGACAATTTTTTTCCAACTCCGTACACATCATCTAAGTTGGACATGGTTTCCTAAAAAAAACATTTTTTTTCACGGAGGTGCTAGAGGGGATCGCAAGGGGTTACGCTTAAGGTCGCATGCATAATTTTAAAGAAGACACTTCAAAGTTTTTCGCCCTCAAAGATACATCAAAATCGATTGAAAATACGCCGAGTTATGGCGGTTTGAAAATTGTCGAAATTTCACGAATTTCATTTTTTTTCCACCAGCGTACAGGACGGCAAACGTAACTTGCCGTTGCGCAGTGGCAAAATTGTGGGCGGAACCTGGTACATTCATGGTACATTCATTTTCAAAAGTGGAAGATTGTGGAATTACGTGGAGGAAAGCGCCCGATGGAGTTGTAAATGAATAGCGCACGCGAAGAATATGTGCTTGCTTATTACGGTCGGCTGTAGAGAGAGAGCTTTCGCTTGCTCTCTTCGCGTCTGGCCAACTTACATTTGCCGTCCTGTACTTTTCTGCCTAAACGTTTACTGAGATATACAAACGAAATTTGCACGTTGAAAATACTACCGGTATGAATTATTCAAACGCCCGAACCATTGTATTGTAATCAACAGCAAAAATCACCATTTAATTGAGAAACAACAAAAGAGTACGTATCCACCTGTGGCATTCTTTAAAAGGCCAACCATAACAACAAACGGTTACGAAACGAATGAACGCACGTTTCGGTAAGGTTGGCGGCACCGGGGAATGTCAGGGACCGTCGTCGTCGTCGTCGTCGCCGTCGCGTTGCCAAATTTCTTTATTCTCGAAGAGCGCGCCGGCGGTTTCGTAATCGGCGGAAAGGCGCCGGCTCTCGACGACAAAATTCACTTTCGCGGGTAAAAACGAACGAATATCACGCGAAAGCGAAAACGCAAGCCGGAAGGACTCGAAAAGGGAAACCGGGAAAAGGAAAGCAAAAGAACGATCGAGATTTTTGTCACGGTGACGATGTCCAACCGGATGTTTCAATGCGGCGAAAATGAATTTAAAGTTAAAAAAACTTTTCCTAAAATCTATAAAAATTGATCTTACAAGGTTGTGTATACAGGGTGATTCTAAATATATGCGACAGGGGCGGCTCGTTATATAGAGCCAAGGAGCCATGGCACTACCTGTAGTTTCAAGCTCAGCAAGAATTTTTAATTTATTTTTAAAACACTTTTTCTTCGAAAAAAGGTGGGGGGGGGGGGTTATTGCATAAGTGGCTCTACTATCAACATATTCCACGAGCCGCTACTGATATGGGATACACTTTAACGGCTGATTCCTTGGGCCCGCTCTGGTAAAGTTTACCTGTGGGCGTCTGCGCCCTCCTTGGTGGTACCATGAGTCACCCCGCGAGCCGTCACTGCTATTCAGAACTATCAGAACTCTTTATTAAGGTGCACTCGTATAACTAACACAACTACGGCCTCCTCAGTCTCTAGATTTAGGCCAAATATAACAAATTTTCTGTCAGTTTTAATTGAATATTGATGTAATTGAAAATTGTCTTTATCGATGCAGAAAAAAATCGTTGAAATGTAGCAAATTCCATGCTCGATCAATCCGCCATGATTTTCCGTAGTTTTCCCAATATAATTATAACGTAATGGTTGAATGTTTGAAGAGGAAACAAAGACTGCCATCTACTGTTCGGGATTCAAACGAAGGATCATTGAATTTACGGCGTTCTGTATTTTGTTTTTTGAATCGCGCTGTGCAGCCAATTTTGGGGGCTTTGCCCACGCGCGACGGTTGATGTAAAAAAGGAAGAAGTCCTCTTCCTTTTTCGAGAAGAGATCAAAAACGGACGTGAGAGAGTGTGCATCGTGTTCTTCCTGATCTGAATGTTGTCGTTCTCGTCCTCGTCAAAGCCAGACCAGTTAGACCGCGTCAAAGAAGTCCGACCCGCGAGACTCTAGGTAAGTGCCAGTGACGGTTTGCGGGGTTTTTTCTGGTACGGCCGAGGAACAAGAGGTGGTAATACAGATAGGTGCGGTCAAGCAGCCAGCCGTCTCTGCAACTGATCCTACCTCTCTGTATTACCACCTCTTGTTCCTCGGCTGTACCAGAAAAAAACCCGCGAACCGTCACTGGTAAGTGCCCCATTTTTGCTGCACGGCCCAAACCGTCATTACAAAAAAATGAGCCTTCCACTGCACAGGTGGATTGCCATCACCTACCAACCATATTTTAATGTTACTTGTTATTTTTTTAAAGGTAGACAAACGCAACTCTCCTGCTGATATTGCGTTGAAGATAACCTTGGCGAGATTTCATTTCCGCTTTACTAAAATTTTATCTTCAAAGGCGACGTGTACCATCAAGCCATGACCGGTGACATGTTGAAAAACTGTTACATCCGTAACGAATACTCGATTGATTGAAATGAGGTTTACACGAGGCGGAAAATTTCGCAGACTGTTTAGTTGTTTTGGTGTAGAGTGGCGCGGATTTGTTGGTTCAAGCGCGAAAATTATAAACATTTCGTTTCGCGCGTCCGCGCGCCGCCGCTCCATCGGAAAAATCCGCCGGGGGGACGGGTGGTTGCCCCCTGCGGCTTCTTCTCGGAGCGACAGGATTTGACAATTAAAAGTGGTCCCGAAAGCGCGTTCTCTAAAAATAATCACAAAGCTCCGACAGAGACGTATATCTGCAGATCGTAAATTATTTATAAAACCGCGCGCGCTCTTCCCTGCCAAAAAGCGACGACCTAGCGCGGTTATGAGATCCAGTGACGTCATTCGCGTGGATCGAATATTGCCCTTGGGATGAGAAAAATCACGTCAAAAATGAAAACATTTGCGTTTTAGGGTGTAATTTTATCAATAGTGGTTTGGTTTAATTTAAAACCGTCCAAGTATGGTTAATTTTTCTAAAAATATTGCCACTGTTAACAAAGCCGAAGAATTTCAAGATATGTCGGACATCCTTTGTTCTGATGCGATTTAATTCTAGATTAAAATATTCGCGATGTTCGTTTCAAAAGCGTCTATCGGCAGAATTGATTATACCAGACCGGTGCTTTCAAATGTTGGGTAAGGTTTTTCGCTTCTATAACTAAAGTATGTTCATTAAAAAAAAAACCTCAAGTGTGCCATGATTTTTTAATTTTAAAAATTTAAGTTGGTAACACATATTGAGGTTATGTTATTTGTGTTATGTTCCTACTGATAAATTCATTTGCTGTGACAAATCGTAGGTTCATCTTCGAAAATGTCTTGGGCTGTGTTAATAGCATCCTGGGTACGTTTGACTGGTCTACCACTTCCTGGTTTACGGAGGCATAACAGATCATGATAAGGTATTTTTAAATTCATCATAAATAACTGGCACGTTAGTAAATTCTTCCTGAAACTCTGCTAAAGGTGCGTCGAATGAATACACCCAATTTCCATCCACTTTAGTCCCATTTCGGAAATAACTTTCAATTAGAAACGTTTTTGCTGGTTGCTGTAAACCATTGTGAGCACGGAATAATTGTGACTTCTAGAAAGATCTGACGTTTATATGACAATTCCTAACAAGTGTGCCAACTTAAATTTTCAAAACGAAAAAGTCATGGCACACTTGAGGTTTTTTTTTAATGAACATACGATATGACAGTTGTGCCATTACGAATTTTGCGAACTGAACTTTTTTTTTTGGTCAAACACTTGTAACGAGCAAAAAAAACCCTATTTATCATAAACACCGATTTTTAGCTTACGAATTCAAGAAGTCGGAGGATGATGGGTGGGCCATATCCTCATCAGTACATGTAGTTCATTTGCGATCTTACATTAATACACTCAAATGTACATTTTTTATTGGCATTGCTGTTTTTTTTTTTCTTTCGCTGCCTTAGCTTGGATATAAAATACAATAACTGATGTGACTGAAGGGCACCTGCCAAAGTAAAAAAAAAAAATTAGCTTGAATAACGTTTCATCTAGTGTTCTCAATGAGATTGAACAATTCTGTAGCTTGATAGAGCTATTTATATTTCAGTACATGTTGTTCCTCGCTATCGCTTAAAGTCCGTTTTACACCAAACAATTTATTGAACAAGAAATTAGTTAATTTGTTAAGCAATTTGAATTACATATCTAGTATCACGCAGTTAATTGTTCTAAAAAAAAATGAGTCAACTTTACTATCCGAATCTACTGTGTGAAACTAGACAACTCATTTCTTGTTCAATAAAATGTGTAGTGTAAATCAGCCTTTAGATCGTTCTATTGTGGCCTTGATGAAGTTCTTTAATTACTCACCCGAGTTATAGAAATAAATAAAAACGCGAACTATACATATTACGCGTCTCCGTCGTTTCCAGTATTCATCGAAAAGGTGACGAGACGCCCTTTCGTGACTACACTCCGTGTAGGGCAAAGGGCGGCTTTTTTCCCCGCCGCGCAGTATATTCGGGCCTGATTTTTATCCTGTAATTTGTGGGTTACAAATTGCCGGACGCCATTGATTAAATTGATCGCGACCGATGGGGATGAACCTTTTGCATTTTTCATGTCCGTGTAGAAAAAAAAACAGAGGCAATCGTGTTTTTATTAGACGGCGGTGAAAAAAGAATTATTAACTAAAAAAAGGCCTTGAACGGATTATGTATTGGTTGGATATTTTTATTTATCATATATTACTCACCTAGGGCTGTAAATGTGATGCAAATTTATTTTATAATAATTTTGAACGGTGGCGGTTTTTCAATTTATATTACTCACAAAGGTCTGTAAACGTGATGTAAAATTAATTTGATAACAATTTCGAACAGTGGTGGTTTTTCTATTTATATTACTCACCAAGGGCTGTAAATGTGATGGAAAATTTATTCGATAACAATTTTGAACAGTGGCGGTTTTTCTATTTATATTACTCACAAAGGTTTGTAAATGTGATGGAAAATTAATTTGATAACAATTTCGAACAGTGGTGGTTTTTCTATTTATATTACTCACCAAGGGCTGTAAATGTGATGGAAAATTTATTCGATAACAATTTTGAACAGTGGCGGTTTTTCTATTTATATTACTCACAAAGGTTTGTAAATGTGATGGAAAATTAATTTGATAACAATTTCGAACAGTGGTGGTTTTTCCATTTATATTACTCACCAAGGGCTGTAAATGTGATGTAAAATTAATTTGATAACAATTTCGAACAGTGGTGGTTTTTCTATTTATATTACTCACCAAGGGCTGTAAATGTGATGGAAAATTTATTCGATAACAATTTTGAACAGACGCGGTTTTTCAATTCATATTACTCACAAAGGTCTGTAAACGTGATGTAAAATTAATTTGATAACAATTTCGAACAGTGGAGGTTTTTCTATTTATATTACTCACCAAGGTCTGTAAACGTGATGTAAAATTAATTTGATAACAATTTCGAACAGTGGCGGTTTTTCTATTTATATTACTCACCAAGGGCTGTAAATGTGATTTAAAATTTATTCGGTAACAATTTTGAACGGTGGCGGTTTTTCAATTCATATTACTCACAAAGGTCTGTAAACGTGATGTAAAATTAATTTGATAACAATTTCGAACAGTGGTGGTTTTTCCATTTATATTACTCACCAAGGGCTGTAAATGTGATGTAAAATTAATTTGATAACAATTTCGAACAGTGGTGGTTTTTCTATTTATATTACTCACCAAGGGCTGTAAATGTGATGGAAAATTTATTCGATAACAATTTTGAACAGACGCGGTTTTTCAATTCATATTACTCACAAAGGTCTGTAAACGTGATGTAAAATTAATTTGATAACAATTTCGAACAGTGGTGGTTTTTCTATTTATATTACTCACCAAGGGCTGTAAACGTGATGCAAAATTTATTCGATAACAATTTTGAATAGTGGAGGTGTCCGATCATAACATTTGTGTTCATAGTTGTTGATATCAAACAATACTTTTTTTAAATGATTTTACTGTCAGAAAAAAAAATCCTGTAATTATTGAAATCGCCTCTAACGGATATTTCCGTTAAAACAATTTTTGAAAAAAATTTCACCATCACAATACGTACTTTGAAAATTTTTGTTTAATTATTAAATTGCAATTGTCACCTTCCGGTTTTCACAAAATATTAAAATGTTAAAAGATCGCCAACCACATGTTATTCCTAATTATTAACAGTTTTACTTCGGGCATTAAATTTTATGCTGATGGCAACTAAAATAAAATCCGGAATTAAAATTATCCTCGTTGCAAATATGTTATACTGTCGAAATGCTTGCCGCTGCCTCAATAATAAATAAAACTACAGAAGAATGTTTAAGTCGTTAAAGTTGATTGCTTCATTAAGCCAGCTGTTGTTAAACAAAATGAATCAAAGTTTTATAGTGACAGTAACAATAAATAAAACGCGAGAATGTGGGATGGAAAAAAAAACTGAGCGTACTTTGAATTTAGCTTAACTAATTTTATACGTGAAAATACAGCTATCATTGATTATTTTTTTTTTATTAAAAAATTGTAATATTTAATAATCCGAATTACTGAAGCGAGACGTCAAAGCGTAATAATATCCTATAATATAATCGATGCAAGAAGCATTAAAAAAGCATTTACATTTGGTTCACCGAAAATTTCTGTCCGATGTCATTCCTTTGCAAAGCGGGCGATAGGGATTTACATGTTAAATTTGAAATGTATTAGTATTGGCTCCCCTAATTATATGACTTGGATTATTTTTAAGCCTTTTAAGCTGAATGATTTGGTACCTTACTCAATAGTTTCTGCGGAGTATTTACCGAGATATTTGCAAAAAACTTTACACTATTTTGAATTAAAAACAAAGGTTTGCCATGAAATCATAATGGCGGATATTTCATTTTGTTCTAAAAAGTGACGTTTGCTGTAGCATTACAATTTACAATTTCTACACAAGAAACCAGTATTTATATTTAAATGGATTTATTTAGATGCTATTTAAAAACTGTACGCGAATTTCCGGGAAAGGAAAAATACTTTTCAATGAATAATTACTAATCATTTTATAATATCGATCTACTTACATTATTTTTAAAACTCGTTGAATAGTACTTTTGCTGGGTATTGCTTTTTCCGTAATTTCAACACTGAACAAATCGCGTACACTTCTAAAATAGTACCCGAGTAAAACCATTAACTTATAAATACTTTTTCTTGTGTAGAATACACGGCCGGTTGCAAATCATAATGCGACAGCAACTGTCAGTTTGTGTAACAAAATATCCGCCATTATGATTTCATGGCAAACCTTTGTTTTTAATTCAAAATAATTATAAAGTTTTTTGCACCAATGAATCCTGGCTGTCGGTGGCGAGAGAAAGTTTACTCACATGCCAAATATCTCCAGACTCGACTGAATGTGCTCTTCTATATTAACTGCAACCAAAGTTTCAGATTCGTTCGCGTATACATTTCTAGTGGTAGAATTGCTACAGAAGCGGTCAGAAAAATTTAAAGAGGCGATTGACCTTAATGACAGGCCACGCTCTAGGAGACCATCTCTAATCGATGACGATATTGTAAAGATGATTTACAGCAACAACATAGGAGATTGCGGGTCCACTCGGCCCCATGGCTTTTCGGCAGCGTAATTTTAAGCGGGATCGCGTCCATCCTTCAAACTCACAATTTGTCAGTGACGGTTCGCCGGGTTTTTTCTGGTACGGCCGAGGAACAAGAGGTGGTAATACAGATCTCTGTAACTGACCCTACCTATCTGTATCGCCACCTCTTGTTCCTCGGCCGTACCGGAAAAAAACCCGCGAACCGTCACTGCAATTTGTGCATAGTTTTGGACATTGTAATCCATCACAAACCATACGTAATTCTCATTATCCTCACGGGCACACTTTTGCTACTTTAATATTGAGAATTTAATCTCGATATCTATTGAGTGGAAAATATTCAACTGATCATTACAAAACGTAGGTGTGGATTGTATTCATCTGCACAATACATGAAAATCTGTTGACAGATAACCCTCGCCGTCGAATTAGGGGAGGATTTTCGTTACACTCGCCGGTGCACCCCTACGGTCCGCAGCCGCCCCCGATGTTCGATATTTAGATTTTTCGCGTCGGCAGATTGTTTCAATGGGGCCGAAAAAGGGAGGGCAGGGGGTGCCTGCCGCCAAAATCGACTGCATCGACGCGATATCGTCTCGCCGGTTCGCAACAATGGAATTCGACGAGATCGCTACAAAAGTCGGCATTAAACTAGATGTCCACGAATGAATGGCGAAATTACCGGTTACAAATAGATTTCAAAGCGGAATTGTAGGTATTGATTAAACCGACCTGTCTATCACTACAAATGGTCAAAATTTAAAAAATTCAGTATTTTATTTAGGCAAAACGGATCAACGCCGGTTCTTTTAAACCGTGCAACGTCTAAATACACATTTTTGTTTACTGATAAAATTCGATGTCGATTTAAGCTAAATTTTAATTCAGTAAACTAATAGATTACCAAACACTCTTAATTATTAGAGAGGCGAAACGGATCACCTTCGTGAACGGATCCGTGACTGAATCGTTTCTGAAGTGAACCGGTTCATTTAAAAAGTTCAAGGTTCTTTGCTACGTCTAATTAAATATTTATATTTACTAGTTTCAATTGTACTTAACCACTTCGCGCCCATGCTGCTTTGATTTAATCCCAGAGTTGATGAAAAAATACTTCTTTGTTGTTGTTACCTTTTATTTCACTGTCATAAACTTACCCATTTATGCAAAGAATATGAAAAAAATATTCCATAGATGGCGCTAAAGGAGTAATTTTTTTGTACGATATTTTTATTTTCTTTTTTTGCTTGTTGCCACATGTGGCAACCTGGGCGTGAAGAGGTTAAGCCATTAGTTAGGTCAACTATTTTAATTTACAATTTACTCTAACGGCGAAAGAAACTGAATTATACTTAAATAAATTCAGTCGATTTTGAAAACCGTGACCCGAATTTTAGGCCGAGATTAACACATTAACTGCCACGGTATATTTGACCCAGGTTGCAACTGACCTTTCTTTGTCGACTTGTGGAAAAGAGTCCATTGAAATGACTCTTTTTAAGAAGTAATAAAGTACGTCAGGAAAAAGTGATTACAAAAAAAAAATCCTCACTTACACATTTCACTGCTGTGTAACCTTGTTTATACACCTTGCGGTAACAAAAACAGTTACAAACATTCATGACTGCATTTGAGTCACTCATTTCAACTCGAGTCATTTATATAAGTCGACTCTCCGAGTCTCTCTGAGAGATAGAAACGCCAAAGTGGCGGAATCTATTGCCTGAATGCTGTACTGAACCCAATCCGGGTGGCTTTAACACCGACAAGAAATAGACATTGCCAGCGGCGGCAAATATAACAATATTAATGTGAACATTAAATATTGTCTCTGAGAGACTTCAGCCTCATCAAAAATAATTCATCGAGGCAAGCATGGTCAATAGGGGAGGAATACTGGACGAATTATATGCAAGAAATTTGGTCCAAAACTTTTAACTCGCAGATTAAAATAACTACAACACCTCAGATGAATTCAGTGGCGTAGCGTAGGGCCCGCAGCTGCCCGACCGAATCATGAAAACAACTAATTCCCGAATCTGTATCGGTGAAGTAAAAATGCAGCGGCCTTTTTTAATTGACGTTACGCTACTGGACGAATTCGCACATACAACAATCATATTTTCCAGAAACAATAACCTAAAACAACATTTAACTGTCGATATTGTCGATACGCTAGTAACAACAAGAATTCTACCAAAAATTAAAACATACTGATAGCAACTTAAAACGAGTAAAAAACAAAAAAAAAAAACAAAAGACTCCTACAAAACAAAAGTAGCCTACTACTGGGGATGCGATAATAACGAGACAGGGTAGATCGACAGATAAAGACATAAATAAAGAGGGTAAGTACTTGTTTGTTGTGGACGGGGGCGAGTTCTGTCCACGTGGTCCGCACGTCCGTCATGGCGAGCCTCGCTGCGCCGTCGTTGGCCTCCGTCTAAAAACAAATAACTCAATATCGGCCCAATTCGATTCGTCAGTCATAAGTCACATTTAACTACAGTCGGACGGGCGTACGCACGCGGGACGTACGTCGCAACTAAGAGCGTTTCGAGTGTGTGTGTGTGTACGCACTTTAAAATAGATTCACTCGAGTTTCATTGTAGCCCCAATAAGGATTTATTGCCGGTTTATAATTAGACCACTTTGTGAAACAAAAGATTCTGTTATTGCACAGCGGCGAGTGAAGGCTAAGCATGTATATATTTATAAATAATGCATTGCGACAGTGAAGTTCTTAATTTAGATAGCAATAATGCGTTCGCATTACTGTCGTTGATTTCGGAAGAAACAGTGTTCCATTTTAAATCGTTATGACTTAAAACTTTAAAGAGGAGAGAATGTGTTGTTATTTTACCTTCTACTTTCACTACTTTTCATCGAAAGATAATTTTATGACTACAAAGAGTTGTATAACGCGATAGGTGTCGTAATTATTGTTTAGAAAGTGTCAAACTTTTTCTTTAGATTTTTGCAGGTTGGTTTTAATCAGACGCAATTAACATTCACTTAAGAATTTTTTATAAAACTGAAACACTACCGCTTAGCAATACAACAAATCACAGGTGTGTTGTATAGTTCATCCGTTGAGAGCTGACGGTGACTCATGCATTTTCGTACTAAGAATTGCTTTGCATTTTATATCTATCTTTTTCTATCATGCACGAAACAGTATGGAATAAAAGACGAAACGTGTGTCTGCGTGTTAAAGAATAGGGCAGCGTAAACGTAGGTCTAAGCTCACGCATGACTCTTGCATCGCATTGGCACGCTTTATATAAACACACAAAACACGCGGTGCGCGAGAATTTTTAAATATCCCGCCAATGAAAATCAGCGCGGCACCAAATTTTCTTACGGACATACTTTTACTTAAATCTTGTTTCTTGCGATTTTAAGCGATATATCCCGCCAATGAAAATTAGCGCGGCACCAAATATTCTTACGGACAGGCGTTTACTGAAATCTTGATTCATGCGATTTTAAGCGATGAGTCATCGGCAGCTCTCACCGGTCCGACTTTATGCCATCTTCAATGAAGGTTAGCAATTTAAATTTTGGGAGATTCTTTCCCGAATGTGCAAATGTTATACAGTGAATATACGTGTCCATATTTCTTTCTTCGTTATCAATTTCCAATTTTTTTTTTCAGCCACGTTCGCGTTATTCTTGTATTTCCTCGGCCATAAATTTATCGCGGGGTGGGGGACGGCGGCGGCTTCGGCGGCGGAAGGGTGGGCGGGTTTCGATTCTCCTCGTGAGACGCAGCCCCGGGGTCGACGAATTTATTAGCTCGCCCAAGTGACCACTCAGCATATTCCGGTCGACCGGGCATACATCACTTTATATATCGGCCGCCCCCACGGGTTTATGAGATTTTTTATGCGGTCTCAACATTCATGTCTCAATCAGAACATGGGGACGCTCGGGAATTATGCCGACCGAAAGAGAAAAAAAAATATAGATATAATCTATAAATTTTATATGTACAGACCGAAAAGGGCGGGGGGGATGATGTGAAGGAATGGTGAGAATTTTCGCAAAATTTGCAGTTTTTTTTTTATATGGGAATATATGAAACGAGAAGTTCTGTCTAGCAAAAAAAAAAACTGTTTTGGTGAAGAAATGATCGACAATTCAAGTTGAAAAAATTGGATTATGGCTGGTTTTATAACTATTTTGAATTAAAAACAAAGGTTTGCCATGGAATCATAATGGCGGATATTTCATTTTGTTCTAAACAGTGACGATTGCTGTCGCATTACGATTTATTTTGCTACACAAGAAAGCAGTATTTATAATTAAATGGTTTTATTTAGATACTATTTAACAACCAACTGTACGTGAATTTCCGGAAAAGGCAATAACTAGTAAAAGTACTATTCAATGAATAATTACTACTTTACTCTAAATTTGAAATGTGCTACAATTGGCTCCTTTAATTATTTTATAATATCGATCTACTTACATTATTTTTATACTCATTGAATAGTACTTTTGTCGGGTATTGCCTTCTCCGCAATTTCAACACTGAACAAATCACGTCCACTTCTTAAATAGTACCATTTAATCATAAATACTTTTTCTTGTGTAGAATATACGGCCGGTTGTAAATCGTAATGCGACAGCAAACGTCACTTTTCAGAACAAAATGAAATATCCGCCATTATGATTTCATGGCAAACCTTTATTTTTAATTCAAATTTTTTTGCAAATATCTCGGTAAATACTCCGCAGAAACTATTGAATAAGGTTTTCCCAGTTTGGTTAAAAATTTAATCATCGCACGAAACTCGACATTTTGCAAATTAGCCATTTTCTTCGGTTTCGACGCATCAATCGAACCAGTGGCGGCTCGTGGAACCTGCTGATGGTAGAGCCACTTTTACAATTGATTGGATCGGATGATACTGGCGTTTGAAACGTCAAAATTATGAAAGATGGAAATGACAAATTATACAATTTAAATACCGGCAAAAAAATCAATCAAGTATAGACCAATAAAAAATACGCTCTTAATTAAGATTTAAAAAAACTAAAAATATAAGCACAAAAAATAGAAAATTTCAACAAAAGTTTAACTAAACTAAAACAAAGAAAAACTCTAAAATTTGGAACGAAGAAATGAAAAATACGGATCAAGGATCTAAAATATAGGCCAAAAAAATCAAAAATTCTGGCATAAAAATAAAAAATGCAAACCACAAAATTGAAAAATCAAGAAAAACAAAAATAATTTGTCATTTTCAGTCCCAAAAATAACTCTTAAAAACCAAAAGATAAGCACAAAAAATCTAAAACTTGGACAAATATAAAAAATTCACGGTTAAAGAAATGCAGACCAAAAATCCAAAAATTTCAACCAAAAAAAAATCAAAAAGTTTAACAGAAATAAAGAATATTCCGGCAAAAACTAAAATTTGGAACGAAGCAATGAAAAATACGGGTCAAATATCTAAAATATAGGCAAAAAAAAATCAAAAATTTTGGTCTAAAAATCAAAAATGTAAACCAAAAAATTTAAAAATCACGAAAAACAAAAATAATTTGTAATTTTCAGCCCCCAAAATAACACAAAAAATCTAAAACTTGGACAAATATCAAAAATTCGCGGTTAAAGAAAGGCAGACCAAAAATCCAAAAATTTCAATTAAAAAAAAATCAAAAAGTTTAACCAAAATAAAGAATATACCGGGCAAAAACTCTAAAATTTGGAACGAAGCAATGAAAAATACGGGTCAAATATCTAAAATATAGGCCAAAAAAAAACAAAAATTTTGGTCTAAAAATCAAAAATGCAAACCAACAAATTTAAAAATCACGGATAACAAAAATAATTTGTCATTTTCAGTCCCCAAAATAACTCTTAAAAACCAAAAGATAAGCACAAAAAATCTAAAACGTAGACAAATATCAAAAATTCGCGGTTAAAGAAATGCAGACCAAAAATTCAAAAATTTCAACAAAAAAAAAATCAAAAAGTTTAACCAAAATAAAGAATATTCCGGGCAAAAACTCTAAAATTTGGAACGAAGCAATGAAAATTACCGGTCAAATATCTAAAATATAGGCCAAAAAAATCAAAAATTTTGGGCTAAAAATCAAAAATCAAACCAAAAAATAGAAAAATCACGAAAAAAAAAAGAAAGACTTTAGTCAATTGCCCTTTAAAACCCTGTATAAAACCAGGTTTTAATAAAGTTTTAGTAACTAACTAACTAACTAAAAATAATTTGTAATTTTCCGCCCCCAAAATAACTCTTAAAAACCAAAGATAAGCAATAAAAATCGAAAATTTAGACAAATATCAAAAATGCAGACCGAAAATTTCATCAACAAAAAATCAAAAAGTTTAACTAAAATAAAGAATATTCCGGGCAATGACTCTAAAATTTGGAACGAAGAAATGAAAAACAGGTCAAAGATCTAAAATATAGGCCAAAAAAATCAAAAATGCAAACCAAAAAATTGAAAAATCAAGGAAAACGAAAATAATTTGCCATTTTCAGCTCCCAAAATAACTCCTTAGCTCAAAATAAGTTGCCGATCAGAAATTCGAAAACGGTAGTCAAAAAGTAACAATATTTAAAAAAAAAAATCGCCCATAAAAAATTTTAATTCAGGATAAAAAATCTAAAATGGAGGGTAAGAAATCAGAAACTGTACTTAAAAATATCGGCAAAAAAATTTAAAAATAAAAATCATTCAATTTAGGTTGAAAAAATCTAAAATATAGGATAAAAAATTAAAAACTTCGACCTTAAATTCGATCTTAAGAATGAACATTTCTGACAAAAAAAACGAAAATTTTAACAAAAAATTTAAAATTTAGAAGAAAATGATTTTTTTTTTTAATTTGTAAAGATACATTATTCAAAATTAGTCGTTGAAATTTTAACCATTTGTTGCAATAAATGTGGAATTTCCATGCAAATTTCTGAAAAAATGCTCCTTATTGGTTATCAAAATTTGCTTTTTAGTGCAAATATTTTTGTTGTGGTAAACTTGAGATTATTTTCTTTGGAAATTCGTAAAGGCACATTATTCAAAATCAGTCTGTCAAAATTTTAACCGTTTGTTGCAGTAAATGTGGAATTTCCACGCAAATTTCTGAAAAATGCGCCTTATTGGTTATCAAAATTTGCTTTTTAATGCAACCATTTTTGTTTTGGTAAACTTGCGATTATTTTCTTTGGAAATTTGTAAAGACTCATTATTCAAAATGAGTCGGTCAAAATTTCAACCATCTGGTCCAATAAATATAGAATTGCCATGCGAATTTCTAAAAAATCCGCGGTTTTGGTCATCAAAATTTACTTTTCTAGTGCAACCATTTTTTTTGTGGCAAACTTGTGATTAGTTTTTGTAGAAATTTGTAAAGGGACATTCAAAATTGGTCTGTCAAAATTTCAACCATCTGTCGAAAAAAATGTGGAACTCCCAAGTGAATTTCTGAAAAATTTGCCTTTTTGGTGATCGAAATTTGCCCTTTTGGTGATCGAAATTTGCCTTTTAGTGAAACCATTTTTGTTGTGGTAAACTTGTGATTAGTTTTTGTAGAAATTTGTAAAGGGACATTCAAAATTGGTCCGTCAAAATTTCAACCATCTGTCGAAAAAAATATGGAACTCCCAACTGAGTTTCTGAAAAATATGCCTTTTTGGTGATCGACATTTGCCTTTTAGTGAAACCATTTTTGTTGTGGTAAACTTTGCAAATTTGTAAAAACACATTATTCAGAAATGGTCTGTCAAAATTTTAACCATCTGTTGAAATTAATGTGGAACTTCCACGCGGTGTTTACTTTTAAAAATCAGTTAAAATGAATTAATTATTAATTATTAACTTATATATATCATCTTTTGACAAATGTAAAGCTTTATGCTGTTAACATGAATGAAATAAATAAAAAGAATCAGTTAAAAATTCTTGCTGAGCTTGAAATTAGAGGTAGTACCATGGCTCCGTGGCTCTTTATAACGAGCCGCCCCTGAATCGAACGACAGCTCGTACCCTGCTAATCCGATCAGGATGAAACTGGTCACTAATGATCGCAAATAGTTGCTCAGTACAACCAAATGGGTGGCGCCACCCCCCTTTCCCGCGAACATCTCGATCCCCCCTCGAATAACAATTAATAATTTATATTTCAAGTGAAGAAAAAAACTATTCAACAAACTTTAAATTTACTAATGGAAGATATACAAAACATCAGAATCACAAAGGATACAAATTTTGTAATCCAAGGGATGTAATTAGTACCAAGGGGTGTCAGTTTCTCTTTCCAGTGTCACCAACCAATGGACAGCGGCGTGGGAACGGAAGGCTACAGGAAGTACGAAATTCATAATAATAATAATAATAATAACTGTATGCAGGTAGGTAGGTACAAGCAGGTAGGTGCGCTGGGGATGGAGGAGAGGGATGGACAGAGTACGCACCATTATGCATTCAAACGGCGACGTAATTCCACCCGGCAGTTTATTACCCCCATGTAATATATATCGGTTACATTATTGAGTGTGCGCTGGATTATTTATTGGGGCAACGGAGAGCCCCGGCTCGAGGCGGGGAGAGGGGAGGGGGCGGCATCGCGCCTTAATGTTTTATCATCGGAGCGTACCACTACAACGGCGATAAACTCGAATTACGTTACGTAACGGTCGGTTTCTGATTATATCCCGGGAGGGGTTGGCACGCCTGCCACGAGGCCTTGACCGTGCGACGGTGTTTATTTATGCGGTTCATTAACATTTTATTTGGGACTCGATTGCAATTTTTAATCCCCCCTCAAACAAATATGTGTTGTTGATGTTCGAACCAAAAGCTACCTACGATTAAACTGGGTCAATTGCTACACAGGGGTTAACCACTAAGGGGTGTATTACGGTACTCGCTACTAGCGCACTAATTTATCCAAATAACTGGAACTGGTATACCAGCTGAGATAGTGAAGTTGAAAACTTTAAACTTTCAGTAAAGTCATTGCTATTAAACTAGCTTATAGCGTAGATAAATGACTGCGCTAGTAGCGAGTAAACTAGCTTAATGTATAACAGCTTTTAATAAATGCGTTACAGATATTAATCAAGTGACAGTTATTCAGAAATGCCAACACTAAATGGGCAGTAAACTCCCAACTGATTTGTCTGATGAACGCGCCCATTATATGCAATTTACAATCGGATATTAAACTATTCATTCGTTACCGTTGCGGATGAATCCCTAAAAATGAAGTACCACATAGTAACGATCGTCACCATCTTGTTTCTTATTATCGTTGATTTGAATAGCAATTAGTACTACTGGAAGAGTACCATTCTATTTCCATGAGCATAAACTTCAGGGAATCTTCGTGGGTAAGGCAAAACGATAGATTAGAATCACTTTCTTCTCTTGATTGATTAAAGCTAGATGATCATTTCGGTTAACCTTCTGTAGTATCTATTAGGGTTCCTAATAATTCGAAGCTTCGAAATCCGAAGAAACGGAGAGAAAGGACCCCGCAGTATTTCAATGTAAAATGGGCTCCATCGAAATTGTCTAATTTTTTGAAGGGAGCTAGCTTTTGACATCCTGAACAAAAGTCCTTATGGGCGCAACAAAATCCTATGTAAGGATTTTGAGTTATCCACTGCAAATGCATTTTGCTTTGGCTTTTTGTTTTTTGTGTGTGGTGGCTACGTGAAATAAAGAATTGAATTGAATTTAAGAAGGTCATTTCACCGATAATCGAAAATCGTAAAAACGGGATGAAGGATGTTAATATCAGTGGCGGCTCGTGGAATATGTTGATGGCAGAGCTACTTCCTCAAACCCCCCCTCCCCTCATTTTTTAAAGAAACAAAGAACGATTTATCTTCCTAGACCAAAGAAAGTGTTTTAAGAATGAATTAAAAATTATTGCTGAGCTTGAAACTACAGGTAGTGCGCCATGGCTCCTTGGCTCTATATATAACGAGCCGCCCCTGACTGCGATCACATTGTATAAACTAATCAATAATAAAACTCCTGCATTGCTTACAATTGACTCCCATCAATTGTTTTTTTCTTCTGTTTTTTTAGAGGATAATTCTTGAATAGATGAGATTTAAAAAAAAAATCAGGTTTGGTGTGGATGAGATACAGAAATTAAATTAGCCCTTCAGTTGTGTTTCCATTGTTTGTTTTCCTCGGATAACCTTTGAACCAGCGGCGGCTAGTGGATGCTCAGCGAGTAGGCTACGGAAGAAAATTTGACAAAAACAGCAGCGAAATATTTTCTGAATGAGTAGTGCAGCGACATCTCTCTATAAAGATTCACGAGCCGCCGCTGCTTTGAACATATGATGAATGAAGTCTAGTATTGTACTTAGCAAATAAGTTTAGATCAGATAAAAAACCTAAATTAGACATTTAATTGTTTGATACAAAAAATCCAAAATTCCTACAAATATTTTAAAATTAAATAAATCCCGGAGATTATATTTTCCAAATAAATATCAAAGTAAATTAATTTTATCTAAAAATAAACCTTATTTTTAAATTAAAACCCACGAAAACAAAAAATATAAAATTAAATAAAATAAATAACCTAAAATGAATACAAAACCCTTGAAAATACAGGTCAAAAAATTCAAAAATGTGGGTGGCAACATCTAAAAGGACAAAAATAAAAAAAATTGACCCCCAAAAAAATCCTCAAAAAAAATCAAAAATTTCCGCGTAAAAATAAATAATTCAGGTTAAAAAAATCTAAAATGAAGGACAAAAAATCAAAAATTTTGACCAAAACGGAAAATATCGAAAATTTCAACAAACCAATCAAAAATGTAGGCCAAAATAAAGGTGTATTGATTTATATGCGAACTTTTTTTCCGGTATTTTCGAGTTTTGTTCGTTGAAATTTTCGATTTTTTTGTCGGCATTTTTCATCTTTAGGCCCGAGTTTTCGAAATTTCGCCTAAATTTAGGATAAAAAGTCGAAAACTCAGGTCCTAAAATAAAAAATGCGGACCCAGAAATCCAAAATTTCAACAAACAAATCGAATATTTTGGCCAAATAATCAAAAATTTGGAACAAACCTAAAAAATCGGCAAAAAAATAAAAAATAACCTGATCTAAAAATAAAAATGCAGACTGAAAAATTGAAAATACAAGTATAAGAAAAATAATTTGCCGCCAAAAATAAGTTTCTGGCCAGCAGTTCGAAAATATAAGCAAAAAAACAAAAAAAAAATGGTGATGTGGCCATCATGTTACTTTCTCCGACTTAATGGTATTATTTATATTTACGCTTTCATGGTTTATTTTCAATTTAAATCATATTTTAAATGTACATCGAGAGGATGACACTGACGTTTAAAACGTCAAAATTATAAAAGATGGAAAAATTATACTTCAAATTGAAAAACTCAGTTTACTCAAAAACTAAAGGGATTTCGAAAAAAACTTATTCTTTAGAAATTGTTCATTTTGTAATTTTCTACAATTATTATTCACATAAATTTGCTGTAACTATTATCGTTTCATAATTATAAACCAAAAATTTAAAAAAAAATAATAAATTTTTTTCTCGAATAGCAATGATTTCATGAAAAATATTTTCAAGCAAAAGATATTCATTTCTTTGTTGTCTTTAATGTTTGTTTAAAAAAATTTGTGATATTTTTCATATTTAAGAAAATATTGGCAAAAAACAAAAAAACAGTTAAGGTAACCACCCACTTCCGGTGTACGAAATTTTACCAAAAGCTTTTCAGTTCTTCAGATTATCAAATAAGACGTATGTTCAAAGTTTCATATCAATTGCTCTGTTAGTTTTTGAGATACAGCGCACACAGACAGACACACACACACACAGACACACACACACACACACACAAAATTTTTTTTTCCAGAAATTGTTGAAATGGTATCTAGGGACCCCAAAACGGATATTTCCGCAAAAAAAATTTTTGAAAAAAAGATCACGATCACAATACTTTCTCGTACTTCGTAACGGAGAAAGTAAAAACGAAATGAAATCAATAATCCAAGTTAAAAAATCTAAAATATACGATAAAAAATTTAGACCAAAAATCTAAAATTTGGCTAAAAAATAAAAACGGTTGGCCCACCAAGAAAAATTTTAACAGACAAATAAAAGAAAATCAATAAAAATTTAGGGCAAAAGATACAAAAAATTAAAATCTACAATGTTGACCAAAAAATTGAAAACATCGAAACTCGGGCCTAAAGATAGTAAATGTAGACCAAACGAAAAATCAAAAATGCGGACCAAAAAATCGAAAATTTTAACAATAAAATCGAAAGTTTAGATGAAAAGATAAAAAAAAAATAATAAAACCTGTCATGTTGGTCAGAAAGTCGAAAATTTAGACAGTACATGAAAACTCGGGCGCAAAGATAATAAATGCAGACTAAAAAATCGAAAATTTCAACAAACAAAACTCGAAAATACCGGAAAAAATTTTAAAAAAATCTCGCACATAAATCAAATATTCATGTTATAGATATTTTAACCAAAATCAATTCAAAAATTAACTAGAATTAAAAATTCGGCCCGCAAATTCAAAAATGCGGACCAAAAAATCAAAATTTTTAAAAATGAATTCGAAAAGTTAGGTCAAAATAAAGAATAGTTGGGGAAAAAGATCAAAAAATTCAAAATACAGCTCAAAAATCTAACAATTAAAAATTCGGCGGGAAAAAACGTCGAAAATTGTACCAATTACCTCAAAATAAAGAATATTTAAGCCAAATGATCAAACATTTATATCCAAAAAATCGAAAATACAGGCTTAATAATAAAAAATGCAGAATATTTTAGTAAGAAAATTGCAACTTACTCGCAAAAATCGCTAAATTGCTCAAAATAATTTTCCAATTTTTTTTATTTGCAAAACATTTTTGATTTTGAAAACTACAGGTAGTGCCATGGCTCCGTGGCTCTGTATAACGAGCCGCCCCTGGTTAATATCATCATGTTTGGACGGCTTTGGACCAAGAAGTTCTTATACAATGCTCAGCAGCAGTCATCAATTGTACCCAGTGGCGGCTCGTGGAACATGTTGATGGTAGAGCCACTTGTACAATATACCCCCCCCCCCTTTTTTTAAGAAGGAAACAACGATTTATCTTCCTAGGCCAAAGTAACTGACGAAAAAGTGTTTTCAGAATTAATTAAAAATTCTTGCCAAGCTTGAAACTGCAGCCATGGCTCCTTGGCTCTATATAACGAGCCGCCCCTGATTGTACCCATCATTAGGCAACTCGTAGGGCGGCCATGAACATTTTCAGAAAAAATTGAGACTCATTCTTTGTAGAGAATGATTGATTGTTGCCCGCTCAAACTCGGAACTGCCCTTGCCCAACGATGGGCATGGTTGTCCATTGATGGTCCATGATGGGCAATATCGGTGAAATGAGACCTTCTTTCGCGGATAACTCAAAATCCTTACATAGGATTTTGTTCCGCCCATAAGAACTTTTTCAGGATGTCAAAAGCTAGCTCCCTGCAAAAAATGGGATAATTTCGATGAAACCCATTTTACATTCAAATCCTGCGGGGTCCTTTTTCGAAGGAATGAAATTGCGAAATACTGCGGAGTCCTTTTTCGAAGGAATGAAGTTGCGAAGATTCTAAGTATCGAAGTTGCGAAGTTTCGAGGTTTTAGAATTTTTCGAAGAATCGAAGTTGCGATTTTTTCAATCCCGAAACCCTATACGGTACGGCCAATCAGTTTCAAATTTTCAAAGCTTCGAACTGAAATTGGAAATCTTCGAAGAAAAATTCCAGCCCTATTATTTAATAATAAACCACGTGAAAAAAGTGATTATAATTTTATTTAGTTATAACCTCCACGCTCCCTCCTGTCTTGTCTCAACCCAAATATCATGATGGCCCTTCGACAATCTTACTCGGCTATGTATGCCAATCTGACTAGTTTTATAAATAGAACCAAAATGAAATTTGTAAGGTGTGAGCCACAGAATTTTGTTTCTGAGATGGCCATGCCTGAGAGAGAGAGAAATATATCAAGCAAGTCTGAGGTTTATTAATTTTTTTTTAATATAATTCAATTGAACTAATCTAGTCTCATGATCCAATAATATGCGACATACCTCATTTATCTCACAGCCAACTCTAAAACAAAATTTTGTGGCTCACACGATATAATTGATTGATTAATTTTTTTTTTAAGGAAGGATGGTTGACGGGAATTCGGGTTGAGGAAGTGCTGATGATTTGGAATTGGCGTAAGCATGTACTATTCGGCCACTAACGATAATTACGTTGAGATTTTATTTTGATAATGAATGGGATATACACTAGACATCCATGACCACTTCTTCGTTCCGAAAATATAATTAACATATTACAAAATTGTCGGAACGGTACGGATACTGCCCAAGTCGATTCCACATATTTTCTTGAGAACATTCCTTTAAATTGCAACGAATATCTGTGAGACAAATGATACACGATACGTTAATGCGCTTGTTTTTCACTCCTCATTTTTTTAATTCGCTACAACTCCGAGATAAACCGACTGCGATGTGTCACGGTATTTTGTTACTTCATATATATCTTTATCTGCGGTGCACGTTGATGTTTCTTACGATGGCGAAGATTGCGGAACAAGAAGCGGCGGCGAAATGGATCGCGACACCCTATAAATATTAATTATGCAAATTTTGCGCTAATTACGTTGGCAGACTTATGCGGCTGACATTTAAATGCCAGAGCGTAGCGATGTTCCGCAGCAACACCGTCTGTATGTGTGTGTGTTAACGCCTCTGTAAATTCGTCAGAATGATCTTTTCGCGGTTGCTGGAACGAAAATCATTCAAATAATCGAAAAATGTGCGCCGCAAAACGTAGAGCACCAGGTTCGGTGTTGGACCCAGTGGCGGCTCGTGGAACATGTTGATGGTAGAGCCACTTATACAACTCCCCCCGGCTCCCCCCATTTTTGAAGAAAGAAAAAAACGATTTATCTTCCTAGACCAAAGGAACTGGATACATTTTCAAATTTTGAAGCTTACTTTGGCCGAAATGAATTTTTTACAATTTTTATAAGCGCAGACTGTAACTTTTTTCTCTGTTTTTCAACTTTTGATGGTGTTTTAAGAATTAATTAAAATTCTTGCTGAGCTTGAAACTCCATGGCTCCTTGGCTCTATATGACGAACCACCCCTGGCTTTAATGTGTCAAATATTAAAGTGGATTATCAAAATTAGATTCATTCTAAATGCATCTTGTAATTTTA
Organism: Ocypus olens; assembly: GCA_910593695.2. NCBI lineage: Eukaryota > Metazoa > Arthropoda > Insecta > Coleoptera > Staphylinidae > Ocypus > Ocypus olens. The sequence continues at coordinate 3,763,602 of OU343047.1, read as the reverse complement.
AAGCTTAGCTTAAGTACCGACTGCATTTTTTTCGCTGCTTTTCATCTTTTGAGGATTGCCATTTTGTTTCCAGCCGTAATGTGTCAAATATTGAAGTGGATTATCAAAGTTAGGTTCATTCTGAATGCATTTTGAAATTTTGAAGCTTAGTTCGGCCGAAATAATTTTTTTACGATTTTTATAAGCACCGACTGTAATTTTTTCTCAGCTTTTCAACTTTTGAGGATTGCCATTTTGTTTCCAGCCGTAATGTATCAAATATTGAAGTGGATTATCAAAGTTAGGTTTATTCTGGATGCATTTTGAAATTTTGAAGCTTACTTTGGCCGAAATGAATTTTTTACAATTTTTATAAGCGCAGACTGCAATTTTTTCTGTTTTTCAACTTTTGATGGTTGTCATTTTGTTTCCAGCTGTACTATGTCAAGTATTGAAGTGGATTATCAAAATTAGATTAATTCTAACAGATTGATAGAAATTATTCATTTATTCGAATAATCTGCGATCCACTCCATCAATCCTTCAATCCGTCAATCTATTGCCATTACACGATCAATCTTCATCAATCTGGATCACAAAACTGGATTGAACTGATGCCAGATTGACCGTGTAAGGTCCGTCTAACACATTTCAAATTTAGAGTAAAGTAGTAATTATTCATTGAATAGTACTTTGCTGGTTATTGCCTTCTCCGGAAATTCTTTCTTATGTAGAAAGTGTAATTCGTAATGTGACAGCAAACGTCACTTTTTAGAACAAAATTAAATATCCGCCATTATGATTTCATGGCAAACCTTCGTTTTTAATTCAAAATAGTTGTAAAGTTTTTTGCAAATATCTCGGTAAATAAGGTACCAAATGATTCAGCTTAAAAAGCTTTGAAAATAATGTAAGAAGACCGATGCTGCCAAATAATTAGGGTATCCAATTTAATTTATTTGTTATGCGTACTGTTCATATTTATTTATTTTTTAAATTATTTATTGCTATTTTAAACCACCTAGTCGTAATTTTAGTCAACTTCGATTTTATTTTATTCAATTTTAATTTTAATGTTTTATTTATTACAAATTTTATCCATTATCAGCACTAGTGAGGAAATCAAAAACATCATGCTATACCATTACATCATCCTATCTTTTAATATAATTGCATTTTAATTAATATAAGCGGTAATATAAGTATAGTAGTATGTAGTAAATGTAAACCGACAAGTGTAAAGCTGCAAAGCTATTGACACAATAAAGATTATTATTATTATTATTAATACATTTCAAATTTTACATGTAAATCCCTATGGCCCGTTTTGCAATTCAACCCCTGTATGTGCGTGCCTGTGGGCGCTGTATCTCAAAAACTTTTTCAAATTAATCTTTGAACTTTGGATTAACCGAATGATTTTTTTTTCAATATGAAAAATATTACAAAAATGTTTATCAAATGTTAAAGTGTAAAATAGCTTTAAGACTCATATTGTATCGTATTTTTCAACACCAAAAACTCTGTTTTATTCTACCTTCCGAGTTCCGCCTCATCAATCCAAATTGTGAATTTTTTAAAATTTAATTTTATCTAATTTCTAGAGATGGGAAAATCTGCTACTTTTGAATCACGTTGCTACCTGTGATTGCTACTATCTAATATCAGTGATTTTAAACTGTGACTTGATCACATCGGAGAAAAAAATATAAAAAACGCAAGAAAAATTCCACGAAAAATAGTATCGCTTATTCAAAATTAATTTGTTTTTTGTAAATTCATATATGGATTTTTGAAAATTATTGTTTTAATTTTTCAAGCACCTGAACAAAAACATCCTAGAAGAAAAAATAAAACATGCAGGCAAAATTCTATAAAAAATTATCCTCAATGGCCGAAGTCGCTTATTCAAAATTAGTTTGGTTTTTGTAAATTCAACCATTTTCAATAGACATGGATTTTTAAAAATTGTTGTTTTAATTTTTTCAGCACCTGAACAAAAGCATCGCAGAAAAAAATATAAAAGCGCAGGAAAAATTCTATAAAAAAATTATTCCCAATGGCCGAAGTATCGCTTATTCAAAATCAATTAGGTTTTTGTACATTTAACAATTTTCAATACAGATATGGATTTTTGAAAATTATTGTTTTAATTTTTCAAGCACCTCAACAAAAACATCCTAGAAGGAAAAATAAAACATGCAGGCAAAATTCTATAAAAAATTATCCTCAATGGCCGAAGTCGCTTATTCAAAATTAGTTTGGTTTTTGTAAATTCAACCATTTTCAATAGAGATATGGATTTTTAAAAATTGTTGTTTTAATTTTTTCAGCTCCTGAACAAAAACATCGCAGAAAAAAATATAAAAGCGGAGGAAAAATTCTATAAGAAAATCATCCCCAATGGCCGAAGTATCGCTTATTCAAAATCAATTAGGTTTTTGTAAATTTAACAATTTTCAATACAGATATGGATTTTTGAAAAAAATTATTTTAATTTTTTGAGCACCTGAACAAAAACATCGCAGAAGAAAATGTAAAAAGAGCAGGAACAATTTCATAAAAAATCATCATCAATGGCCGAAGTATCGCTTATTCAAAATCAATTTGGAGCTTGCAAATTCAACAATTTTCAATAGAGATATGGATTTTTGAAGATTTTTGTTTTAATTTTTTGAACACTGAACAAGAAGGAGCATTTGGAGATTTTCGCAGTTTGGTGAATTGTTTTTTTTTTTTTTTTTCAGTTCATAAAGTTTGGAATTTCAAAATTGGTTTCGTGGTATTATTTCAAAATGTATGTTTAGATATTCGCACCGAATCTTAAATTACAATGAATTTTAAGTCATTTTGGGTTTATCATTCGTAGCAATTGTTTTTATATATTTTTACTTTCTCCGTTACGAAGTACGAGAAAGTATTGTGATCGTGATTTTTTTTTCAAAATTTTTTTTTACGGAAATATCCGTTTTGGGGTCCCTAGATGCCATTTCAACAATTTCTGGAAAAAAAAAAATTGTGTCTGTGTGTGCGTGTGTGTCTGCCTGTGTGCGCTGTATCTCAAAAACTAATAGAGCAATTGATATGAAACTTTGAACATACGTCTTATTTTATAATCCGAAGAACTGAAAAGCTTTTGGTAAAATTTCGTACACCGGAAGTGGGTGTTTACCTTAACTGTTTTTTGTTTCTTGCCAATATTTTCTAAAATATGAAAAATATCACAAAAATATTTAAACAAACATTGGAGACAACAAAGAAATGCACATCTTTTGCTTGAAAATATTTTTCATAAAATCATTGCTATTCGAGAAAAAAATGTATAAATAATTTTTTAATTTTTGGTTTATAATTATAAAACGATAATAGTTACAGCAAATTTATGTGAATAATAATTGTAGAGAATGCCAAAATGAACAACTTCTAAAGAATAAGTTTTTTTCGAAATCTCGTTAGTTTTTGAGTAAACCGAGTTTTCGAATTTGAAGTATAGTTTTTCCATCTTTCATAATTTTGACGTTTTAAACGTCAGTTTCATCCGAGTTTGCGCAACGCTCGATGTACATTTAAAATATGATTTCAATTGAAAATAAACCATGAAAACGTAAATATAAATGGCTATGATACCATCAAGTCGGAGAAAGTAACATGATGGCCACATCACCATTTTTTTTTTCAGTTGATTGAAATCGTAATTTGAACATGAACGTAAGAGTAAATGGGAGTATACAGTATTGAATATAAAACAATATTTAGAAATGCTATTCTGCATTGTCTTCTTACAATCACGTTTTAAGTAACAGTAGCAGTTTAAGTAGCAATCACTGTTCAGGTAACAGTTGTGATTTTATGGAGCAATCACAGTCACAGTCCAAATAGCAGTGATTTTAAGTAGCAGTGACATTCGCCCATTAGTAACAGTAACGACCTGTGATTTTTCAATACCAGTAGAAAATCACAGGTACGTGAAATATCGTCCATCCCTACTAATTTCCAATTCAAGTCTCATGCTGTAGATCTTAAACACAATTTTCGGATACCATTTCAAACCCATTATCAATATTCATCAAGGTCTGTCTATTGAATGCTATGCCGTTGCGACAAAGAGTGTTACACACCGTTCTGTCGGCTACTGTGTGCGTCTTTTTCCCGATTTCGATCTGCACCGCCTTCCTGCTCTCGGAACTGAAAAGAGAGAAAGACGGAGAGGGTCCCCTCGCGCCCCCCCTTCTAGGCGAGTATGTGCGCACATTAATCATTCGACTATTTAGATCACGAAGGAATTGTGCAATCCGAACACATACGGCACAGAAGTGGCAACGGCGGCGGCGGCGGCACTGACTCTCGTCAATTCAATCATATTCAAACGAACAAGAATTCTGTATTCAGTGAGTGGGGTTTTGCGGGGGGAACTGTGCTCCCCGAAATTCAAATAATGGATCCCGGAAGTTCAGTTTTATGTAATAAATAAAATTATTAATAATAAGAGAATTATAAATCAGTAGACGTAAACAAGAGAAAATATAGCGCAGCTTAAACTTGGTGTATCACTTTAACCAAAGGCGTTTTCATGCCTAAACTTTATGGATAACCAGAGAATATTAAAAATAAAATGATGTGTGTCATCAATTACATTTTCTGATGTTTTTATCACGTTGGCAGCAACTGTCAGAATTTTTCTTTGATATACCTCTGAAACAGTCCATCTTTCTAAACCATAAATGAGAACGATTTTTATGAAATGTTTCCTTAAATGTATTATGAATTAGCGGAGCCATTTAAAATGCAAATATTACTAATCGATAAGAGATAATGAGTATATCGTATGTTCATTAAAAAAAACCTCAAGTGTGCCATGATATTTTATTTTAAAAAATATAAGTTGGCACGCATGTTAGGAATTAACGTACAAAACGTCAGATCTTTCTAAAAGTCACAATTGTTCCGTGCTCACAATGGTTTACAGCAACCAGCAAAAAAACGTTTCTAATTGAAAGTTATTTCCGAAATGGAATTAAAGTGGGTGTATTCATTCGACGCACCTTTAGCAGAGTATTAGGAAGAATTTCCTAACGTGCCCATTATTTATGATAAATTTAAAAATACCTTATCACGATCTGTTGTATTATTTCGTGAAACGGGTAGTATTCTCCGTAAACCAGGAAGTGGTAAACCAGTCAAACGTACTCAGGATGCTATTAACACAGCCCAAGGAATTTTGGAAGGTCAACCTACGTCTTCTCTGCGTCGTTTGTCACAGCAAATGAATTTATCGGTAGGAACATGCTGCAAGTAACATAACCTCAATATGTGTAACCAACTTAAATTTTTTAAAATAAAAAATCATGGCACACTTGAGGTTTTTTTTTAATGAACATACTTTACAATCACCATCACCAAAGCTGGTTTAACGAATAGAAAATTATAATAGATTTAAATGAATGCCATGATACTAAATGGTCAGGCATACACTTTTCAAACCATATATAGTTAGCGTTTTACCGCGAGAAAACATTATTAATAATCAAGTTTTTTTTATTCTAATAAAATGCAGTCACGAGTGTCACGTCTCGTATGCAAATCCTTTCGCAGTCCAGTAATTACTAATGCTGCGTTTATCGAGCTTATTATTGCAGGATAGAATATATGTGCCGCAATGGATTTTCTTTGTTCTCGGAGCGGCACACGGGCGGCCTTGAATTCGCCATAAGCGCGCCAGCCGAGAGAGCATTAGAGATAGATGGATGCCTTTTAAATATGGGACGGCCGTTTTTCATTCCGCGCCGCGAAATGGTCAAATCGTTTTCTTTTCGCTCTAATCGCGGCAATCATACCAAAATCGGCGGAGAGACGATCGCCGCAGGAATGCAAATGCCCATAAAAACGGGAATAAAATCATCATTTATCAACGTGTGGATGATACACACACAATGGGAAGTGATCGTTCATCGGTTATCGTCAAATGTTCGAACAATAAAAAAAGTTTGTAAATTTGATTATGAAACATGGGCATGTATAAATTTGGTACAGAGGAACAGTAAATATATATCCATCATTCATTGTCGTGTGTCAAATTATTAATAATGCGGTGTCAATTATCAAATGTTATCGAGGTTGCTGCTTGCTAATCCCACGCTCCGTCTCCTAAGAAGTTTTCAGGTTGAGAATTTACATGAATGCTAACAAAAAAACAATATAAAAATAATTTGATTGAATTAGCTCTCAGAATTCAAAATCTAGAAACAACAAATAATCGATATTCACTGAGTCCATTAGTTCTACGTTCTAAGTATCGAATTGGTAATCAAATGATTCTCTAGATTGTATCGCATGATTTTTGGAACCTGCATATCTGATTAATTGATTGCAGATGTGCTGTATTTCCGGACTTAAAAAGTTCTAGAAAGAATGCACTTGTATCAATCCGTGGATTAACACCAGTGGTGTATTGGTAAAATAAGAAGTAAGGGAACGCATGGTGAGAGCAAAAAAAAATAGATCAAACTATTGTTTTCCTGGTAAGCTTCTTTATTTTTTTATTCTTACAATACAAGATATTAACAAACACAAACGCGTTCCGTTTCTGAAAAAAGGTGCCGGAACGTCGTTCCTCCACGTTCCCCCTCCAATACACCACTGATTAACACTAACCGCAATAATTATTAGCGGCTAGGTTAGTTGCATTTTTGGTATTAGTTACCATCGCAAATATTTAAGGGAACATGCTATCGATACTACATGGGGTTCCTCAAGGGTCGATTTTGGGACCAGTCCTATTTTTCATATTTATTAACGACCTCCAAATGTTGACGACCCTTGTGCATTATTATTCGAAGATGATACGACCGTGGTAAGCGTGGGGGTACATAGCACGAGGTTAAACAAATTAATACTCAACACGTCTGGACGCCGTTTCCTCTTGGCGCTCCACGAACAAACTAGACCTTAATGAAAATAAGACTGTAGGTCACTCCTACAATAGAACTGTATGATTCTGTAAAGTTTTTGGGACTTCATCTCGATTCGCCTCTGATTTGGAAGAACCGCGGCGATGAGCTCGCTAGAACCTTAAACAAGAACATTTTTCGTTTGGGGAATTTGGCAAGAAGAGCAGCGTTGGATGTACTTCGCACTGCTTACTTCGGTCTTAGATATGCGATACGGTGTTCCACTTTAGAAATCGTATTTAACTGTAGACAATATTTTACGACATTAAGTGCGTTGATTTTTCTCTGTCTACATATTTTAGCATTAAAAATAATCAAAATGACTTCCCCATTCAAGACAGCCGTCTTGCTGAAACCATATTGTATTATATAGAAGGTCAAGATCATTGTTGTTTGGAAAAATTGCTTCAAGCGTTGGAACAAGGTCATTTTGCAAAAAACTAAATCTCGGGTTCTCACCTTCAATTGCCATTTACTCGAAAAATGTCTTATGTAAGATGGCAACATTTTTATAATGCCGATTCGACAATGAAAAGATCTCTCAAAATCAAAAACAAAAATTGGGGGTTGCCATTTAAAAACAAAAAAGCTGACGTCATTATTAAAAAAAAATACCGACTGAAAATCGACTTTCATGCAAAAATGTGTATTTTTTAAAAGAAAATCGACCTGTTCGAGGATTTCTCCAAAAAATATTTTATTTCGATTTTGCTGAATATATTCCATTTTTTTTAACTTTACTTGTCAGGTGTGAAAAGAAGATTGAAGCTAGTCTTAACTGCCAAAATCACTTTAGAAATAATCAGTCTTCGATATTCTGGAAAAATTAATAGGAAATCTTTGCTAAAAACAAAATGGCGTCGATCGAAAGTTAAAATTTTTAATTGAAAAATTCACAAAATTAATTTTCAGCTGTAAAAAAAAATGTATCTGTTATTGTAGCTGGTGCTAACTGTTAAACTAGGTTAAGAAATGATTAATCTTCAATATTCTAGAAGAAATAATAAGAAATCTTTGCTACAAACAAAATGGCGTCGATCGAAAGTTAAAAATTTTAATTAAAAATTGCACAAAAATAATTTTCAGCTGTGAAAAATTTTTATCTATTATTGTAGCTGGTGCTAACTGGTAAAATTGCTTAATAAATGATTCATCTTCAATATTCTAGAAGAAATAATAAGAAATCTTTGCTACAAACAAAATGGCGTCGATCGGAGGTTAAAAATTTTAATTAAAAATTGCACAAAATTAATTTTCAGCTGTGAAAAAAATGTATCTATTATTGTAGCTGGTGCTAACTGGTAAAATTGCTTAAGAAATGATTAATCTTCAATATTTTTGAAGAATTAATAAGAAATCTTTGCTACAAACAAAATGGCGTCGATCGAAAGTTAAAAATTTTAATTGAAAATTGCACAAAATTAGTTTTAGGCTGTGAAAAAAATGTATCCACCATTGTACCTGGTCTTAACTGTCAAAATCGTTTTAAAAATTATCAGTCTTTAATATTCTTGAAGAGTTTATAAGAAATATTTACTAAAAACAAAATGGCGTCGCTCGAAAGTTAAATTTTTTTTTTGAAAATTGGACAAAATTAATTTTCAGCTGTGAAAAAATTGATCTATTATTGTACTGGTGCTAACTATTAAAATCGCTTAAGAAATTATTAATCTTCA